>CM061133.1:273387621-274807998 GCA_030789695.1 Scilla litardierei | reverse complement strand
GTGAATGGTCCAGACCATCGCGATCTCAACTTTCTGGGAAAGAGTCGGAGCCGGGAATTGAATAGTTGGACTTTGTCTCCGACCTTGAAGTCCGCAACGGTGATGCGTGCGTCGTGGAGGATTCTAGTCCTTACCTTGTAAATTCTTGAGCTCTCATAAGCATCACGTCTAATCTCATCAAGCTCATTAATGTCTAAGAGTCGCCTCACCGCCGCACTCTTGTAGTCGTAATTGACGGTCTTAATAGCCCAATATGCGCGGTGTTCCAACTCTACCGGCAAGTGACAAGCTTTCCCATAAACAAGCAGGTACGGTGTGGTGCCAATGGGAGTGCGAAAGGCCGTACGATAAGCCCATAGTGCATCGTTCAATTTCATCGACCAATCTTTTCTAGATCTATCGACGGTCTTTTCTAAAATTTGCTTGATTTCTCGATTCGACACCTCTACTTGACCACTCGTCTGAGGGTGGTATGCCATGCCAACTCTATGATTCGCTCCATACTTTTTCAACATGGCTTCAAATTTGTTTTCTATAAAGTGGCTCCCCCTATCGCTTATCAAAGTACGGGGCACCCCAAAGCGTGGGAAGATGTTTTGCTTGAAAAATTTTGAAACCACCCTTGCATCATTGGTGGGGGTGGCAATGGCGTCTACCCATTTGGAGACATAATCCACGGCCAATAGGATGTACTTGTTACCCTTGCTTGTAGGAAAGGGCCCCATGAAGTCCACTCCCTAACAGTCAAATAGCTCATTTTCTAGAATGGGCCTCATCGGCATCTCGTTTCGCCTTGATATATTCCCAGTCCGTTGGCATCTATCACATCCCTTGATGAAGTCATGTGTATCCTTGAACATGGTCGGCCAAAAGAATCCACATTGCAATATCTTAGCGGTGGTCTTAGATGAGGCGTGATGTCCCCCGCATGGCATACTGTGGTAATGCAAGATGATTGACGTGGCCTCGTCATTGGAAACACATCTCCGAATAACACCATCCTTGCAAATCTTGAAGAGATACGGATCTTCCCAAATATAGCTTCGGACTTCGTGCATAAATCTCCTCTTTTGTTGCGTGGGCATTCCGCTTGGTTTTATCCCACATGCCAAATAGTTGACAAAGTCTGCATACCAAGGCACCTCTCCGGGTCTTACGGCGAATAACCTCTCGTCGACAAAGGTGGCATCGATTGGCAAGCTTTCATCCTCCTTATCGCGAACAAGTCTAGATAAGTGGTCCGCCACAACGTTGTCCGTTCCCTTCTTGTCTCTAATCTCCAAGTCAAATTCTTGCAACAAAAGTATCCATCTTATCAATCTTAGTTTTGCCTCTTTTTTGCTTAGAAGATACTTCAATGCCGCATGGTCGGTGTGGACAATAACTTTGGATCCAAGGAGGTAGGAACAAAACTTCTCGATGGAGTAGACAATCGCCAAAAGCTCTTTCTCGGTGGTAGTATAATTTTTCTGCGCATCGTCCAATGTTTTGCTAGCATAGAATATAGCATGAAGCTTTTTTGTCTTTCCTCTGTCCTAGCACCGCTCCAATGGCTTGGTCACTTGCATCACACATAAGCTCAAAGGGAAGGCTCCAATCCGGCGGTTGTATGATGGGGGCGGAAATAAGAGCTTCCTTCAACGTATTGAATGCTTGCAAGCATTCTCCTGAAAAGACAAAGGGAGCATCTTTAGCAAGTAAGGAGGTAAGAGGTCGGGAAATCAAGGCAAAATCCTTGATAAAGCGGCGGTAAAACCCCGCTGACGTCCCCCGGCTTTGCGCGTCAGATGTGTGCAATATATAATTGGGGGCATGAGATTTAAATATTTATAACTGCAAGCGCACGGTGTTGTAGTGTGGCTTGGGGGTCGAACTCAGGGAGGCGTGGTTGTGCTTGTGTCAAGAAGGATCAGATTCACCCCATGGGCGAGCTAGCCCGAATCGGATGATGGGTTGTCACAGAAATAGAATGCGAGGGATAAACAATATAAAAGGAAAACCCGGGACTTCGGTTTCCACCCTATCGTGTGATTCTCGCCGATACGGCCTACGGGTAGGATAGCGATCGGAATTAGGGTCTAATGGTGAGACGTTGCCTCTAAAAATGGTACCAGCGTCCCATGGGCCCGATATTCCGGTCGGTGTCCAGGATGATACGCCGGACTTCCTGAGTTCGGTCAGTGGGCATTCCCATGTCCATTAACACTGACCGACTCCGAGAGCACTAAGCTCGCAACGATAACTCCCAACATCTCATCCTGCAGCTCCCGCGCGCTAGGATTCGACGTCTACGCTAAGGGCGTGAGCTATAGCTAGGGAGTCAACCGCCAAGTTTATTCCCCCTGGCCCAACGGTCAAAGGCGGTCTTTTTCCCGCCGATGACAATAAAACACCCCGCGTAACCGGTAGATTCCTAATCCCTATCGATTTCCTAGTCCTATGGACGCATCGGGGAGAACTTACGAAGGGGTTTCCACCAAAATCCCAGATTTGGGAACTACTCACACATATTTACTAAAAAGCAATCTAAATCAAAATCGACAGTTAGAGACATGATCAGGCGATTGAAAAGTGGTAAGAGCAATGCAAATAACACTATATTAAAGTTTAACAAAGATCAGACAACTTACTAATATCTGAAAAATTACAGCCGTCAAGAGAGAGAAAAAACAGCAAAAAATAACAACTCCCGTTTCTGGAAAACCTATGAGTCCTATATATAGAAAACGATATCACCCGATCGGGTGAATAATCACCCGATCGGGTGACCTGCTGCGTTCTTCGGCAGCTCAGCATTGGACTTTACCCGGTCATATGGCACGGTCTGTTGAGGGTTGAAGCTGACCGGTTGGATCTTCGCGCCGTCGGGTGAACCGGTCGGTTGAGCTCTCCGTGTCTTGGCTTCGGAGAATTGGCTACAGGTGAACCGTTCAGGTGAAGGTCACCCGATCGGTTGGCAGTTAGCATCAAATTCCAGAGAGTTGGGACATTTGAACCGGTCTCTGAACCGGCCGGGTGACTTCCTGACCACTCCAGCTTGTGTCCGGGTGGTGCACGCGTGCATAACCCGATCGGTTGGAAGTGACCAACCGGTCGGGTGAGGGGCTGAAAGATGCGATCTTCATCGTTTGACCCCCTGGATCACGCGTGACTCCTCCCGTTGCTCCGGAGACTCATGATATCGTTATTTTATGTCCCCTACACCGGTAAACTCCTGTAAATATACAAAAACACAGAAAGGTGAAAGAAAACAAGAAAACACGAGAAAACGAATACAAGACGGCAGAAAATAGCGGAAAACACGGAAGAAAACGTGCACGAATATATGAAATATAAACGCACGTCAAAATCCCCCAAGCTGAACCCTTCCTCGTCCTCGAGGAAGACGAGTGAGAGTAGGAGCTCGGAGGGAGAAAATGGAGAGAAAGAGAGAAAAAGAGAACTCTAAATCCTAAATCGCCCGTCAGGGCCAACAAAATCAAACACGCCACACCAAGCAAGCATACGACAAAATCACATCACTAAACCAAGGAATACGAGTCCAGACAAGTGTCGTGGGCCCACGCAGTGAACCGTGAGTGAGTGTGGTCGTGTGCTAGCAGTCGGTGTCACTATCTACGATGTGCAATAAAGCTCGATATACACAAATCCAAGAATGACCCAAATATCGATTCGATTTGAATTAAGCGGTGAATATATAGCTCAAGCATGCATGGGAATAGAGCAAGAATCGAAACATATCATGCGTCAGGGACTCCACAACTAGGGCTAAGGAAATCACCACACTATAGCCTAGATAATAGCTAAAAAGTTCCTAAGCCAAGTGTTTTCGAAAACGATGGGGTTGAGATGATGTGGAGTAGAACACTCGGTGCAAACTCTCGCCTTCACTTTATTCTCGGTAGATAGGAAAAATATTCACACTGGAAATTTTTGGGTTTTTGGGTATTTGTATTTTTTTGGATTTTTGGCTATACAATTTTCTCTTTTCTTTTCTTTTTGGGTTTTTCTTTTCTTTTCTCTTTTTTTTGAGTTTTTGGGTTTTTGGCTATACACATGTGTACTCTCCCAAGTGGGAGAACGGTACACGACGAGGGGATTTGCACCAAGTAAAATAAAAAAGAAATCGGAATCTAAACACTTGGGCAAAGGAAACTATTCTCGCTAATTAGAGCATGGGCTAAATTGGTTATCCTAGTCCTTAATTGTGGAATCCCGACACATGCGAAATGAAGTATACGATATATATATAGCATGCAGAAGCAGACAGGAGAAACAAATACCACATATTCGAATCGAAGCATGATAATCTAGGGGTCATTCCTGGACAGGTATATAAAACAAAATCACAAAGTAGAAGCACACCCAACTCTAGTCACGACACACGACTCACATAAAAGCTAAGTGGACCCGCGATGCATGAAATGCAAGAGGACTCGACTTCCTAAGGCTAGTGAATGTGATTATCGAAGCCGTGCAAGGTGTGGTGTGATTTTTGTGGCAATTCATCATAGGGTTCATCTCTAGGAGAAAGAGATAAAAAGAAGAAAAGAAAAAGAAAAAGAAAAAGACGGAGAAAACCGACTCAAATTACGAAGAAAAAGAGACAAATGACGCACAAAGTGCGACTCCCTCAAGCTGAAACTTGAATTCCCCTCAATGCAATAGAATTAAATATGGGAGGGCAATGAATATGGGGGGAAATACGCACAGACACAAAAAGACACGAAAGACAAGAAAATCACACAAACGAAACTGAAAATAAGAATAAAAATAAAAATCACACCACACGACATATAAACAGTAAATACAAATAACTAAATAAAGAGAAAATCACACGGCACAACAAATAAACAAACACACAAAGAAAAACGACACACGACAACACACAGAAAAATTTGACTTCCCCCAAGCTAGACGAGATAGTGCTAGCGATAAGATGTGATCGTGAATATGCAGAGATAAGCAAGTGGGAGGTCAGTAAAAGAAAAGAGTGGAAATAAAAAATAAAAAAAGAAGGGACCTGATGCGTGAATGGGTCCTCCCCCTAGCTGTGGTAAAGTAGGGCCCCACAAAGACAGATGGGCACTAAAAATAGGGGGAGGCAAAAGCTAGATGGGAATGTTTCAAGCAGAGGCACCACCCTCTGGGGGTGGTTGATCGCTTCCGAATGTAACCCCAAAAGATCGACCGTGTAGTTTTACCGCAAGCGCACGGTGTAGCGGTGAGCGGGTTATCGAACACAGGGAGGACGTATGACAGTGCCTTCTCCGAACAACCTGGCTATAGGAACAGAAAAGAGGGAATTTTCCTTGCGGCGATCCTGTCACAATCGTCAGACAAAGTATGGAGATATAAAATCAAATAAAGACGCCTAGGGAATAGGGAATCCCTGCTACTCACCGTATCTCGTCAATGTGATTCATTGGTATCACAATTGCTAGGGTAGAATTTTGGATGAACTAGTTGCAACTGAATGTAAAACCTAGCTCACGCTCTCGCGCTGTTGCCGGTCTATAGCTATCCTAGGTTTGGGTCCAATCTCTTTCAAACTCTAGCCTAGGCAAGCTAGCATTACGATCAACATCATCGTTCAATCGCGTCCCGAGCCCACTCTCGTGCAAACTCGGGCCACGACCTAGGTTGGGATAGTTCCTACCCGTCCAATCTCTTGCAAACGGGTATCGGTATGGAATTGCAACCGAGAACCCTAGTATCGGTCCAATCTCTTGCAAACCGATACTACGGAAACTCAATTTCAACCCAATTCGGATTTCTAGGGTTTCCTATCGAATTGGGATCTAATCTCTTGCAAATCCCAATCGATATGAACACCTAGCTATCCGTAGTAAATCGATCCCAAACTAACCCTAATAGCAATTCTAGTGATAGTTCTACCAAATCATCACAAATCGGAAATTGGGCTCGTAGGGTTCATCCCCACGCCCCAAGACGTTAGGACTACTCACAATTCATATCACAATTGCAAAAATAATCAATTGAAATAACAATAGAATTCATGGCAATATTCAAATAAGCAATAAAAATGATATTTTTAATGAAGAGGGAGACAAACCAATAGAGTTCTCCAAGAATCCAACAAAAATAATCTTTTCTCTCCTCTCCAATAACAAGAATCAAAATCTAAAAAGTTTTTAATCTAAAAAGCTGCAAAAAGCAAGGGAAAAAGCTCTCTAACCTAGGTTAAAAACTGGGGTTAAATACCCCCCAAAACTGCCCAAAAATCCGTGACCAAAATGCCCCTGCGCAGCATGAAAATCGCAATTTACGCTACAGGCAGCGCGGCTCACTCGGCCGAGTGACAAAAGTCGCTCGGCCGAGTGAGAAACCCTGAGAATTTCCAGTAAGTCTGGGGTCTTGGGGGTCTTCACTTCGGGCGTCGCTCGGCCGAGTGAGTTGTCGTCACTCGGCCGATGGCTTCTATTCACTCGGGCGGTCGGTAATTTCCACTCGACCGAGTGGGTCTTCTGATGCTCAGGCAGACGAAAAATAGTAAGTTGGCTCTTTTTGATGGGCGTCGTCTGAGTGCCACTCGGGCGGACGGGGTTTCGTCACTCGGTCGATGTGGCTTCGGATGCTCGACCGAGTGCACACATGAAGCGTGCCCGATCTGGTCGGCCGAGCGGGGTCTCGCTGGTCGGCCGAGTGACTCCTTCACTCGGCCGAGTGATACACCAAAAATGCCCATTCTGATTGTTTTTGCCTCCTTGTCGCTCCTACGACGTTCCTTCTTCTTCCGCTCCTCTCCAATAGCTAAATACCCCTCGGGGAAGTCCTCGGTGACACTCTGGAGTAGGTGTATCTCGACATCACTCCAAATCGCTCCAAATCTCCTGAAATACGACCAAAACAACAAATCGTGAAAAGTATCGCAATATTGTTGATAAATCGCGAAAAGCGTGATTTGAGCGATCTAAATGGCATGCAATAATGCGGAAAAAAGGTGTAAAATATGGAGTGATCAAAATCCCCCAAGCTTACCTCTTACTCGTCCTCGAGGAAGATAAGTAAAAGGCGAACCCGGTGGATTCAGAAAATGAAAACGACGAAAAACGAAAAACGAAAAACGAAGAAGAAAGAAGAAAGCGAAGAGGGAAGCTGCTAGATCATTTTTCTCATGACGTGGGTTTTGCTTACTCATATAGCATGCACCGAATGTAAAACATATGTCAAAGAATTTTATCTCGATATCATAGTATAATGGTGCAAATAGGAATAGAAAACCCAAGAATATTGATATAGCATGAAAAACGGAATAATTCTAAAATTAACATCGTCTGAATCATTTAAAGCGGTATACAACATTGCAGATCACACACTTTTCAATTGAACGCTTTCTAAAAGGAGTATAAGAATATCACGCAATAGAATAGAAATAATAGAAAAGCGTGGATTTCATGAAATGAGTGCTAGGCATAGATTTCTGGATTTCGTGAAGCTAAAACGATCTCACCGAGTATAGAATATTACTTAGCCTAGGTTGTCGTGCACCGTCAAGTAGTCACTCTCTCACACATCATTGGATTCCCTCCCCCAAGCTTATCTATAAGCGTGGTGGCATAAAAAAAACAATATTTACATCCCCATTTTTATGAAGCTCCAAAAGTAATCAAGACAAAACAAAAAGAGGGAAGAAAGAGAGGAAACATGGGATGGGATCGTTTATTGAGATTCTTTTCTCTTTTCTTTTCTTTTTCTTTTCTTTTTCTCTTTTTTCTCCTTTTTTAATAGCATATATACACAATGATCCCAAATCAAAGAGAAATAAGGATATACAAGAATTTTTCTTTTTTTTTCTTTTTGGTTTTGGGAAATTTGGAGCTAGGATTTTAATAACGGGGGAAATGCCAAATACTAGAATCGCTAAGGGGAGATTCACCAATGATTTTAAAATAGAGAATTGATTTTCAAGATATGTGGAGAAAGAAATAAACATGTCTCTCAGTTCACTCTATAAGACGTGCACGACAACTTCAGCAGGGTAATCTAATCTACTCAGTTTTGATCACAAAAAAGCTAACTAATCCAGATTTATCGTAGCTAACATCATTCAATCATCCTGAAGTGAAATGTACAAATCATGCAAATGGAAGTGATATAGGAAAGGAAAACGGTACTCCAGATATAAGCATCCAATGCGTGAATCTTGGTGTGTTTTCTGCGATAGCATACATATGTATATTCAGACTCAGCTAATAATAAAATTTCATCCATTTTCATGCGGAAAAAGTGTGGGTTACTATCTCTAAATGCAAGGCAAATCACAGCATATGATATCAAAAATAAAATCTAAGACATGACAAATATAGCATGCATATAGAGAAAGCTAACTCCACGTCATCATCATCACAGAAAAGTCATCTCTAGCATGAGACGAAAAAGAAGTAAAGATAAAGAGGGAAAATAAAGCTATTTACAATGCAGCACACGAAGAAAATAATAAAAAACGTGATGCATGGTAAAAGAAAAGAAAAAGTGATGAAAACGAGTGCGAAAACGGAAAATGGCGTGAAAAAACTAAAAATAAAGGTGGTAAATCGAAAAGAAAGTGAGAACTCACTCCCCCAAGCTAAAGTGCACAGTGTCCTCAATGTGCGAAATGTGGCACACCGAGAGACGTGTAATGTGAGGGGAAGGTGAGGATGCATGCATGATGAAAAAGAAAATAATAATAAAAAACGAAATGAAAAATATGATGCGGACATGATGCATGCAGATATAGGAGTGAATCAGATATAAAAGTGTGACACCAAAAACTCTCCCTCTCTCCCAAAAATGATATAGAAATATATGAACAAAATGTGGACCCAGAAACAGTGAGGGGAGGGGGGGTGGGCAAAAATCATCAGGACCCAGCAGAGACGGGCAGCATGACGGCAAAAAGGATCAATGGCATCAAGGGTGCCTAAGAGGGTGGGGCTGCGCCGTCTCCGTCCTGAGGCGGAGGTGGTGGTGGTGGTGGCTGGGGAATAGTCTGCTGAGTGGGTGTGGGTGTGGGTGTGGAAGCAGGCTGGGTGTGTGTAGGAGTGGGGGTGGGTACCTGCTGGGTGGGTGTGGTTACGCGAGGAAGCCGCTCGAGAATTTGAGTGAGGCAATAGTGAATGCCTGGAAGTAGGTCGAAGCGACTGGCCATAGCGGTGACGGTGGCAGACATGGTCCTAAGGTCGCCTCTTAGGGCACTCACCGACCCCTCGAGAGCACGAATGCTCTGAAGTACAGTGTCGGGGGGAGGTGGTGCAGAGGGACGCACATGTCTGTGCTGTGTAGGATGGGGCTGGTGGACTCGGGTGGTGTAGTGGATAGGCTCAGCAGGCATGTGGAGGAAAGGTGTTGTGCTCACAAGAGTGGGCCTGGCCTCAGTGCGAGGCCGGGGCGCAGGCTGATATGAGGTGGAGGCAGCAGCAACGGAAGTGGAGTATAAAAGTGGCAACATGGCGGCCAGAGAGGTCGGTGACACAGACGTGTGGACAGACGCCACGACACTCTCAGAAAAAACGGCTGCGGTGGAGACAGAGGTGGAAACCACGGTCTCCACGACGGCAGCAAAAGAGGGCTCTCCGCTCTCAACTATAGTCGGTGGGCGCTCGGGTAGGGCGGAGGAAACGGGCTCAACGGACAGAGGGCCAGCTGTGGTGGGAGTGGTGGTGGGTGTGGAGGTAGTGGAGGTGGGCTCAGCGAGGGTACTCCCGACACCGGCAGAAGTGTGGACAGAGGTGTCGGGAGCAACAGAAATATCAGGCTGCTGAGGGGCCACGGGGTCAGCAGGAGCAGCGGGGTCAGCGTGTGCAGCGTGTGCAGCGTGGGCCTGCTCATCCTCCTCGGCCTCAAGCACGTAGGTGGCGGGGATCAGGAGATCCATCACCGGAAGCCAGTCCACCTGTGCTGGTGCTATCTGTGTCCGAGCTGGGCTCGGGAGAATCATGTAATCCGCACCGTAGGGGCCGTGCAACCAAACCCAGTGCCGTTGACCGTGCGAACGTAGCATCTTCATCCGGGCCATGACGTCTATGGACAGTGAAGTGGGGCCCGGGGCTCGTCGCAGGTCATCCGGAAAGTCCTCGCCGGTCATCAGAGCGAGCAGGGTGATCAAACCGCCGCAACATATCGGTGAGTGAGCGCCCACCGATACGATGATGCGATCCAAAAACCAGCTCGCGATATCAATCACGACGGCGGGGACCAACTCGTCGCCCTCCCTAGATAGAGCTCTGGGGCGCGTCATCGCGCAGAGCATATAAAGCTCCGGCGTGGACATCGTCCCAGGCTCATATCTCGCCAAAAAGGTGGTCGCCATAAGGCGCTGAGCTATGCGGAGGCAAGGGTGGACGATGGCCAAGGCCTTGGCCCTACTAGGGTCGAAGGCGGCAGGTAAACCCGTAATCCGGGCCCAGAAAGCGCCGGAATCGAAGGAAGGTGGGGGAATGTGAGTGGGGGCGTAACCACGGTCAGCCCCGGGGACATCGGGCCACGAAAAGAAAGCTCTCATCATACTGAGAATGACCTGGCACTCTCGGTCCATGAACCTAAACGAGCATCCCTCGTCGGTCTGGGCGATAGAACTAAGCACCTCAAGTGTCGGACGGACGAACGTGTCCGCCGACACCTGGAAAAAATCTCGCCAACCCATGTTGTCATACAACGTAAGCATCCCCTCAAGTACCCCAGGCGTCTTAGGTCTGCAAGGTGTGCGAACCTGGAGGGTACAATCGAGCGCTGGGAAATGCGCTCAAAAACGACGCGGTGTGCGTCATCCCGGAACGTAATCCCCAGCGGCCCGACAAGTGGAGCCGGTGGTGGCTGTGGGACGGCAGGGAGTGGTTGTGCAGGGTGAATGGGCTCTGCAGGCTGTGCGGGGTGTGCGGGGTCTGCAGGCTGTGCGGGGTGAACGGGGTGTGGTGGTGTAGGCAGAGGAGAGTCTTCCACCTCGTGGGAGGGGCCGGGCTCATCCGACCGCTTCCGCTTGGAGGAAGCTCTCCTGGTGCGAGGCCGTGTTCGGGGCGGCATGTGGGCCCCGGGTGCTCACCAAAAATAGCAAAAACACGGCGTGCAAAAATAAATGGAACGAATATACCGTGACACGCCGCGAGAGCAAAGAAGTGGATGCGTGCGAAGACCACACCTCCACGAAGCCAAAATCACTCCCCGGAATCTCCCCTGGGCTCCCCTAAGCTCCCCAATATACCCTGCACATCAAACGAAGATATCAGCGAGTAATATTCAAAATGTATGGGGGGTTAGGAGTATGATAGAGAGATAATGAAGTTGATTTGGTTTTGGGGCTCGTTAGACACATGGATCGTCGAAAAATACACAAAAGAGGAGAAAATAGGCGAAATAAACGCTACCGGAGCTCGGCCGGCGAGGTAGTCGCCGGCGGCGACTCGGGCGAGGCGGAGGAGGCGTCGGCCGGCGGTGGTCGGCCGAGCGCGGCGGCGGGGCGAGTGATCGGGCGAGTGAGGAGAGGCAGCGGGCGAGGGGAAACGATCGGATGCGATTTTGGGAAATTTTTCGTTTCGAAAAACGCGCCGTCCCGCTCCCCCTTTTATAGAAAAAGTTACGACTCGGCCGAGTGACTAAGTCGCTCGGCCGAGGGAACGCAACGGAAATATTTTGGAAAATTCCTCCCCGCTAATGACTCGGCCGAGTGGCCTTGCCATCCTCGGCCGAGTGGAATAAGTCCATTCGGCCGAGTGGCTCAAGCTACTCGGCAATACTCGCCCTAGGAGCATATCAGTTTTACTCGGCCGAGTGAATATATATACTCGACCGAGTAGCAATTATACTGAAATCAAGAGAAGAAACAGAGAGTTGGATACAGCAGACTTCCCTCGTTCGTGAGCCGCTCGGACGGACGAACTTATGTGCTCGGCCGAGTGACTAGTATACTCGGCCGAGTGAACCCTGTTTTCTGCTGTTTGGCTTCGTTTGGGCTCTAAACTCTGTTTTTCTTCCTCCAGTCGATTTCATCTTTCTCCTAGGCTTCGAGCGCATTCCAGGAGCGCTCCTCGTCGCCTTGTTCATCCTCCTAATGGTAGATATCCATTTCTCCTCTCCTGTCAAAGAAAAATGGGACCCGTTATCACGAGATTTTTGGGCAAACGACTCAAAACACTAATAATTTCTAAAACAAAAACAAAGGAAAAGTAAAAATAAAGCGATAACCGTCGGGTTGCCTCCCGACAAGTGCTCGTTTAAGGTCTTGAGCTCGACCCCCTTTGATTTTCAATTTAATGCGGGATATTGGGTGCATATGAGATGCACCCGTCGAATTTATTGGGAAGAACGCTTAAATTTGGATGTTGCGGCGGGGCGTTCTTCCTCGGTGCTCCTTTGCCTCGGGTAGTGTTGGGGGGTGGCTCCCCCAAGCTAGTGCTTGCTCCGGGCCTCGGCTTAACCGGCGACACCGATTTTCGTATCGGTGGGGCTTTCCTTGGAGTCTTCATCTTTGAGAGCTTGCAGAGCTCTCGTATCTTCGCGACATCAGCGTCGCCTTCATCAATTTCCATGGAGAGGTCAGGGGAATGCTCCATCTTTTCTTCTTGGCCCAAATCCGGCCCTTCCTCAAAATCTTCCTTGAATAGAGCGCCGATCGAATGGGGGATCGCCTCCTCAATAACCTCGTCAAGGAGGTATGAAAGATCATCCGGCCGTCCCTTAAGTAGGTATATTCTATTGATTTCTCCCATCGGGACTCCCTCGGAATAATGCTTGAGCCTCTGACCATTTACTTTGAATGTGGCTCCGTCCTTGCTTTCCAACTCGAAAGCCCCTCCCGGTTGTATGTGCTTGATGGTGAAAGGTCCGGACCAACGTGACCTCAACTTACCGGGAAATAGTCGGAGCCGGGAATTATATAGCAAGACCTTGTCTCCTACTTTGAAGTCTGTAACGGTTATGCGCGCATCGTGGAGAATCTTGGTCCTTTCTTTGTAAATTCTTGAGCTCTCGTAGGCGTCTCTCCTTATCTCATCAAGCTCGTTGATGTCTAAGAGTCGCCTCACCACCGCACTCTTGTAATCATAATTAAGGGTCTTGATGGCCCAATACGCGTGGTGTTCCAACTCTACCGGCAAGTGGCAAGCTTTCCCATAAACAAGTCGGAACGGTGTGGTGCTGATGGGAGTGCGAAAGGCCGTGCGATATGCCCATAGAGCATCGTTTAACTTCATTGACCAATCCTTTCTAGATCGATCCACGGTCTTCTCAAGAATTTGCTTGATCTCTCTATTTGAGACTTCCACTTGGCCGTTTGTCTGGGAGTGATACGCCATGCCAACTCTATGGTTTACCCCGTACTTCTTCAGCATGGCTTCAAACTTGTTTTCTATGAAATGGCTCCCCCCGTCACTTATCAAGGTACGAGGCACTCCGAAGCGTGGGAAGATGTTCTGCTTGAAGAACTTAGAGACGACCCTTGCATCATTAGTAGGGGTAGCGATTGCTTCCACCCATTTGGAGACATAGTCAACGGCCAATAGGATGTATTTGTTACCATTGCTCGACAGAAATGGTCCCATGAAGTCTACTCCCCAACAATCAAAAAGCTCAATTTCTTGAATGGGCCTCATTGGCATCTCATTGCGTTTGGAGATATTCCCGGTCTGTTGGCATCTATCGCACCCCTTTACAAAGTCGTGGGTGTCTCTAAACATTGTTGGCCAGAAGAATCCGCTCTGCAAAATCTTAGCGGTTGTCTTAGAGGCGGCATGATGTCCCCCGCATGGCAGACCGTGGCAATGCAAAATGATAGACGTTGCCTCCTCTTTAGAAACACACCTCCGAATAACACTATCTTTGCATATCTTGAAGAGGTATGGATCTTCCCAAAAATAGCTACGGACCTCATGCAAAATCTCCTCTTTTGATGCGTAGGCATCCCATGCGGTTTAATTCCACAAGCCAAGTAGTTGACGAAGTCCGCGTACCAAGGTACTTCTCCGGGCCTTATGGCGTATAGCCTCTCATCCACGAATGTGTCGTCGATAGGTAAACTCTCATCCTCCTTGTCACGAATAAGACTAGACAAATGATCCGCCACGACATTGTCTGTACCTTTCTTGTCTCTGATCTCCAAATCGAATTCTTGCAACAAGAGTATCCACCTAATTAACCGAGGTTTGGCCTCCTTCTTGTTTAAAAGATACTTCAACGCCGCATGTTCGGTGTGGACAATAACCTTAGAACCAAGGAGGTAGGAGCGAAACTTCTCGATGGAATAGACGACCGCTAGAAGCTCTTTTCGGTAGTTGTATAGTTTTTCTGCGTGTCATCCAATGTCTTGCTCGCATAGAATATCGCATGAAGCTTCCTATCTTTCCTTTTTCCCAATACCGCTCCAATGGCTTGGTCGCTAGCATCACACATTAGCTCAAAGGGAAGGCTCCAATCCGGTGGTTGTATGATGGGCGCGGAAACTAGTGTTTCCTTCAAGGTATTGAAGGCTTGCAAGCATTCCCCTGAAAAAATAAAAGGAGTATCTTTAGCGAGCAAGGAAGTAAGCGGTCGGGCAATCGAGGCGAAATCCTTGATGAAGCGGCGGTAAAACCCCGCATGACCAAGAAAGCCTCTAATGCCCTTGACATTAATAGGAGGAGGGAGTTTCTCGATTACCTCAATCTTTGCTTTATCTACCTCAATTCCTCTCGAGGAGACAAGGTGCCCGAGAACTATACCTTCCGTGACCATGAAGTGACACTTCTCCCAATTTAGAGTGAGATTGTTTTGTTGGCACCTTTTAAGGACTTTAGTGAGATTGGCCAAACAAGATTCAAACTCACTTCCATAAACCGAAAAGTCATCCATAAAAACTTCCATAATATTTTCAATATAATCGGAAAATATGGATGTCATACACCTCTGAAAGGTGGCGGGAGCATTACAAAGACCAAACGGCATCCTACGGTAGGCATTGGTACCATATGGACAAGTAAAAGTGGTCTTTTCTTGGTCATCTTCGTGCAAAGGGATTTGGAAGAATCCCGAATACCCATCTAGATAACAAAAGTATTTATGTTTAGCTAGGAGTTCAAGCATTTGATCAATGAAGGGCAATGGGTAATGGTCCTTTCGGGTAGCTTTATTTAGTTTCCTATAATCAATGCACATTCGCCATCCCGTGACGGTGCGTGTAGAAATGGGCTCACCTTTATCATTTTTTATAACTGTCATCCCCCCTTTCTTGGGGACGACGTGAACGGGGCTAACCCATCTACTGTCAGAGATAGGATAAATAATACCGACGTCGAGCAATTTTAGGATTTCCTTTTTAACCACCTCTTTCATGTTCGGGTTTAACCGCCTTTGAGGCTCTATGGAGGTGGCGTCGGTATCCTCCAAATGGATCCTATGTGTGCAAAGCCTAGGGCTTATCCCTTTTAGATCGGAGATAGTGTAGCCAAGGACATCTTTGTGGCTCATAAGAACGTCTAGGAGTCTCTCAAGTTGATCATGCGTGAGGTGGGAGTTAGCTATCACCGGAAAAGTTAATTTATTTCCCAAAAAGGCATACCTTAGATTCGGTGGTAATTATTTAAGTTCTACCTCAAGAGGTGCTGCTCCTTCTACTTCATCAGCTTGCATTAGGTTGGCTTCTCCTTTGACAGCCGAGTTTAGCTCATGTTCAGGTGGTGTGCTCTCATATGAAGACTCAGACTCACTCCTTAGTGAGGACAATGCATCGAAATAGACGCTCTCTGATTCTGTGCTAGCATCGTCAAAACCTTCACTCTGCTCCGGTTCGTTCCTGGAATCAAGAAACACATCAGACGATTCATAAAAGCAAGAGTGAGTGTCACAGAGTGTAACTCCCTGAACATTGGTTTGCTCAAAAGATTTTTCAGGAGTATAGTGCTCTTCGACACTTGTTCTACCGTCTTCGAAATATAACTTGTCGTCTATCACATCAACTCGACATTGCCGCCGATAGTCCCATCCGGGGAGACTTGATCCATCACAAAACTAGCAAACAGTTGTTCGTCGGGGTCCTTAATATCGATAGCAAAAGCTCCGGTAGCGTGGACCTCATCGACAAGCTCCTTAAGGAGGTCTGTGAAGGAGTCATAATCTTCCTGACTGAGTTCCGTTGTCGACATTGCATCCTCCATTCTCCCTGTTAAGGTCTTATGCAAAATACGGGGAGAGTATGCAAATAGGGCTGCAAACAGAGTTAGAACAGGATATAGAAGAAAGTAAAGAAAGAAAGAAAAATAACCAGGTGGTCGATGCCGGACACCGTCAAAATGGCGTCCCCGGCAACGGCGCCAAAAACTTGATCGCTTCCGAATGTAACCCCAAAAGAGCGACCGTGTAGTTTTACCGCAAGCACATGGTGTAGCGGCGAGCGGGTTATCGAACACAGGGAGGACGTATGACAGTGCCTTCTCCGAACAACCTGGCTATAGGAACAAAAAAGAGGGAATTTGCCTTGCGGCGAACCTGTCACAATCGTCAGACAAAGAATGGAGATATAAAATCAAATAAAGACGCCTAGGGAATAGGGAATCCCCGCTACTCACCGTATCTCGTCAATGTGATTCATTGGTATCACAATTGCTAGGGTAGAATTTCGGATGAACTAGTTGCAACTGAATGTAAAACCTAGCTCACGCTCTCGCGCTGTTGCCGGTCTATAGATATCCTAGGTTTGAGTCCAATCTCTTGCAAACTCTAGCCTAGTCAAGCTAGCATTAGGATCAACATCATCGTTCAATCGCGTCCCGAGCCCACTCTCGTGCAACTCGGGCCACGACCTAGGTTGGGATAGTTCCTACCCGTCCAATCTCTTGCAAACGGGTATCGGTATGGAATTGCAACCGAGAACCCTAGTATCGGTCCAATCTCTTGCAAACCGATACTGCGGAAACTCAATTTCAACCCAATTCGGATTTCTAGGGTTTCCTATCGAATTGGGATCCAATCTCTTGCAAATCCCAATAGATATGAACACCTATCTATCCGTTGTAAATCGATCCCAAACTAACCCTAATAGCAATTCTAGCGATAGTTCTACCAAATCATCACAAATCGAAAATTGGGCTCGTAGGGTTCATCCCCACGCCCCAAGACGTTAGGACTACTCACAATTCATATCACAATTGCAAAAATAATCAATTGAAATAACAATAGAATTCATGGCAATATTCAAATAAGCAATAAAAATGAGATTTTTAATGAAGAGGGAGACAAACCAATAGAGTTCTCCAAGAATCCAACAAAAATAATCTTTTCTCTCCTCTCCAATAACAAGAATCAAAATCTAAAAAGTTTTTAATCTAAAAAGCTGCAAAAAGCAAGGGAAAAAGCTCTCTAACCTAGGTTAAAAACTGGGGTTAAATACCCCCCAAAACTGCCCAAAAATCCGTGACCAAAATGCCCCTGCGTAGCCTGAAAATCGCAATTTACGCTACAGGCAGCGCGGCTCACTCGGCCGAGTGACAAAAGTCGCTCGGCCGAGTGAGAAACCCTGAGAATTTCCAGTAAGTCTGGGGTCTTGGGGGTCTTCACTTCGGGCGTCGCTCGGCCGAGTGAGTTGTCGTCACTCGGCCGATGGCTTCTATTCACTCGGGCGGTCGGCAATTTCCACTCGGCCGAGTGGGTCTTCTGATGCTCAAGCAGACGAAAAACAGTAAGTTGGCTCTTTTTGATGGGCGTCGTCTGAGTGCCACTCGGGCGGACGGGGTTTCGTCACTCGGCCGATGTGGCTTCTGATGCTCGGCCGAGTGCACACATGAAGCGTGCCTGATCTGGTCGGCCGAGCGGGGTCTCGCTGGTCGGCCGAGTGACTCCTTCACTCGGCCGAGTGAGACACCAAAAATGCCCATTCTGATTGTTTTTGCCTCCTCGTCGCTCCTACGACGTTCCTTCTTCTTCCGCTCCTCTCCAATAGCTAAATACCCCTCGGGGAAGTCGTCGGTGACACTCTGGAGTAGGTGTATATCGGGATCACTCCAAATCGCTCCAAATCTCCTGAAATACGACAAAAACAACAAATCGTGAAAAGTATCGCAATATTGTCGATAAATCGCGAAAAGCGTGATTTGAGCGATCTAAATGGCATGCAATAATGCGGAAAAAAGGTGTAAAATATGGAGTGATCAGTGGTGATGGGGGCCTGTGCTGAGGACCAGGAGTGGTGGGGGGTGGGATGTGAAGCTCGGAAACATCGGGTGAGTCAGTGCGAATGTGACGAATGAGGCTTTGAAGGACGGGCAGGTCACGCTCGACTGACTGCTGAGTTGCCTGACCACCAACTCCAGCTAGGAGGAGCATGGACATGAACCGGTCGGCTTGGTCGTCATCATGGAATGACACCTGGTATTCGGTATCGCCAATGTAAACGGGGTCAGAGGGGCATGGGGTGGTGGATGAATTGGTGGCGGTGGTGGGTTGGGTGGAGGATTGTGTGCGACGAGCGCGCCGGGTAGGTCTAGGGTTGGAAGTGCTGGCGTCGGTGGGTTTACCACGGCGAGGAGGCATTGTGTAGGAGTCGTGTGTGTGTGTGTGTATGCAAAATACGATGAATACACACTAACACGGCAATCGAGCAAAATGAAATTCTAGGGCAAAATAAAAAATTGAGCTAAGGAGCGAAGTTACCCAATTGAGATGAAGATCTTTGCTCGTAGACACCCCAACGCAATGCAACAGGAACACGTGTGAAGCCGCGGTGAATCCTTTCAGCAAATTTCAAAAATGGGGGGGAATGGGCGAAAATTAGGGCTTTGTGTGCGGGCGAAATCGAAGAGGAAGGGGGAGAAATCGATGGAGAGATGGAAAAGGAGAAGGGAGAGATCGATTAGGGTGGGTTTTGGGTTGGTTGAAAGGAAGAACGAGGTCGGGCGATGGAGGATGAGTCGAAGAGGCGATCGGAATTCGAAATCAGGCGAGGGGGGATTGAACGGGTGGAGGGTGCCTATATATAGGATTTTAAGTCGAACCGATCGGGTGAAATGTCACCCGATCGGTTGAATTTTAAGTCGAAAAATTTGTCGAAAAGAGGCTACAGGCGACCCGATCGGTTGAGGACTCAACCGATCGATTCGTCGCCTCACACTTTTTCCCGAAAGTTTAGTACAGCTCACCTGGTCTTCCACCCGGTCACGCTTAGCTTCACCCAATCGGTTGATCAACTCCCCAAAATTCCCGAGACTTCTGCACAGATCACACGGTCAGCCACCCGGTCTCGGCTTTGCTTCACCCGACCGGTTCGTTGGAGCTCAGATACGGCCATTGTCTGATACGTCTCACCCGATCGGTTGAGTAATCACCCAATCGGGTGAGGGCTTGTTTCCTGCAAAAATTCACAAATGGCCTAAGTCTCTCGACGGTTGATCCCGCGGCTGAATTTAATTATTAAAATAGAAAAAATAAAGATAATAAAAATCCTAAAACGAAGATAAAAGTTTTAGAGCATGTGTTGCCTCCCATGAAGCGCTTTTGTTTAACGTCGTTTGCTCGACGCCCGTTGATGATATTCAAGGTGGGCGATACGGGTGATGCCTAAAGTCTGGCATCACTTTAGCTTCAGAGCTGGTAGCTTTTGGTGTAGTCGGTGGCGACAAGAAAACTTGTTCGACGACTCTCCCTTTGTTGACGGGGTCCGGGGCTTCTCCCTCATATTGGCGTCCACCGCCACTCGTTTAAGGATCCGAATCTCATCTCCGGTGAGCCCCATGGGCTTTTTACCTTTTCTCCTCGTAGGAGGAGCTTTTGGGAATCCGGGAGGGATCGTGTGTGCCGCATCTGTTATCCCAGCAACATCATTCTTCTTCGGGCCGACTGGTTCTTCCGAGTCCCCCAAGCTATCGGGGGGATTTCTTGAAAGAATTTCCCAGGAGCTTGCCTCCACAGGTCTCTCTTCTTATAACTCCAGCACATTGCATCTTGGATCATCCGGAGGATTGGGGTGCTTCATTGACAACCCCAGGTCAAATTCGACTTTTTCTTTGCCGACGTTAAGGGAAAGCTTCCCATTTTTCACATCTATCAAAACACCGACAGTGGCGATGAAAGGCCATCCAATGATGATGGGTGTGTGCACATCTTCAGGCATGTCCATGACAACGAAGTCCACAGGCACATGCACCCCTCTTACGTTAACAGGGAGGTCATCTACAACACCCACCGGATACTTGACCGAACGGTCTGCAAGCTGTAATGTCATGCCGGTGGGCTCCAAGTCTCCCATCCCTATCCTCTTATACAGCGATAGGGGCATCAAACTGACGCTCGCTCCTAGATCGACGAGCGCCCTCTGGATTCGCACTTCCCCAATCAAACAAAGGATGGAGAAACTTCTCGGGTCTTTAAGCTTGGGCGGATTTGCGTGCTGAATGAGGGCGCTGCACTCCGCCGTTAATACGACCTTCTCCTTTCTGGATCCTCTTGTCACTAAATCCTTTAGAAATTTGGCGTAGGTGGGAATCGTCTCGATAGCTTCGAGGAAGGGGATTTGCAAGCTTAGATCCTTGACTATGGCAAAGAATTTGCCATACTTCTCGTCTATCTTGGGTTGGGCAAGCTGTTGTGGAAAAGGCACAACAGGCTTGAATACTCTGAGGTTCCCTTCCTCATCCTTTTTCTTCTCCTCTTCATGGACTCCCTCCAAAGTAGTTTGCTTGGGCGACGAAGCACCGTCGTCATTCAATTTTTCAATTGGTCATCCTACGACCAACGGTGCTTCCGGTTCCTTGGCGGGCACTCTTGTGGGGATTTGTGTTCCGCTCCTCAACACGATAGCGGACACATTCGTATACTCGTGCGTGAGTGCCAAAGTTTGGTTTGCTCCCCTCGGGTTCACCTCCGGTTGTGGCGGTAATAAGTTTTGCGACCTTGAAAGGATTGCCACTTGTAACCCCAGCTAGGTTACTTGGTCCGTGAGAGCCCGGTGTCCCATTTCCAGCTTCAAATTGATCTTCTCCTGGTTGGATATATATTGAGTCAAAAGGGACTCAACCGGAGAGATGGCCCTCTGTTGGCCATATTGCTGCTGCTGCTGAACGGGTTGCTAATTCCTGGGAGCATATTGCTGATATTGTTGTGGAGGTTGCTGCTACTGAAACTGCTGCTGATGAGGCCTAGCCGGCTGATATATCTGTTGTTGCTGCTGCTGAGGCGGCGACGGCTGATACGGTGCCCGGTAACTAAGGTTAGGGTGGTTCCGGTTGTTCGGAGAGTAGGCCGGGTTGGAGCTAGTCCGTGGTGGATACGTCGCATTTCCCGTAGGATTGTAAAATAGTGCGCTTGCTTGGTCCAGCGGTGGTGAGATGTCACCACCGTCAAATTCTCCAAAGACTTCGGCTTCCACCGTCGCAATGTGTTGTGTACCGACACCACCGGCTCCTACCATCAATGCGGAGATCTGGGTCGACAGCAAGTCAAACTTTCTGGATAATTTGTCGACATCCTCAACCCTGTAGATACCCCCAGATCTAGGTGTGGCTCTCTCGTCACACCACCGCTCATTGTTAGATGCCATATTTTCTAGAATGTTCCCGGCATCTTCTTCACTTCTTGACATAAAGGACCCTCCAGCAGCGGCGTCCATGGAAGATTTCAAATCGTCCCTCAACACATTATACAACAAATTTATGATCTGCCACTTGGGAAGCTCATGGTGGGGACATCTCCGCTGCATTTCCTTGTATCTGGTCCAGGCTTCGTGCAGAGACTCGTTGCTGGCCTGGGAGAAGGAGGAGATCTCACTCCTCAGCTTCATGGTCTTCTCCGGAGGAAAGAACTTTGTCAGGAAAGCATTTGAAAGCTTATCCCAGGTGTTGAATGTGTTCGGGTCCTTCCCCCTAAGCCACAGCTTGGCCTTATCTCGCAGAGAGAAGGGGAATATCTTCAGACGGATCGCCTCAGTTGTGACACCATTTATCCGAAAGGTGTCACATTTCTCCAAGAAGGAGTCCAAATGTTCGATGGGGCTCTCCATGGGTGCACCCGAAAATTGATCCTGCTGGATCCACATCACCAAAGATGGCTTAAGCTCGAAGCTTTGCGCCGTAATAGCAGGAGGACGGATCGCGGAGGTGGACTCGATGGATGGCATCGAGTACTCCAGCAGGGACTTGTGAGGTGGGGTGTTCTCCCCTATGGTTTCAGGATCCTCTCTTCTTCGCTTCTCGACAGCCAAATGCCTTAGGGTGGCGTTTATCTCCGGATCAACGGGAATCAAGTCGTCGAGACTTCTTGAACTCCTGCGCATGAAAAACAACAAACACCCGTGAAGCGAAAAGTGGCAAAGAAACAAATAAAATAAAAAATAAAAATAAGAAAATAAAAATGAAAAAAGAAGAATGCGAAAATTATCACGAGATAGGGATGAGAGCTAGACTCAATGGTTCATGAAATCCAAAAATAACAAGCACGTTGCCTCCCCGGCAACGGCGCCATAAAGCTTGACGTCCCCCGGCTTTGCGCGTCAGATGTGTGCAATATATAATTGGGGGCATGAGATTTAAATATTTATAACCGTAAGCGCACGGTGTTGTAGTGTGGCTTGGGGGTCGAACTCAGGGAGGAGTGGTTGTGCTTGTGTCAAGAAGGATCGGATTCACCCCATGGGCGAGCTAGCCCGAATCGGATGATGGGTTGTCACAGAAAAATAGAATGCGAGGGATAAACAAAATAAAGGAAAACCCCGGGACTTCGGTTTCCACCCTATCGTACGATTCTCGTCGATACGGCCTACGGGTAGGATAGCGATCGGAATTAGGGTCTAATGGTGAGACGTTTCCTCTAAAAGTGGTACCAGCGTCCCATGGACCCGATATTCCGGTCGGTGTCCAGGATGATACGCTGGACTTCCTGGGTTCGATCAGTGGGCATTCCCATGTCCATTAACACTGACCGACTCCGGGACCACTAAGCTCACAACGATAACTCCCAATGTCTCATCATGCCGCTCCCACGCGCTAGGATTCGACGTCTACGCTAAGGGTGTGAGCTATGGCTAGGGAGTCAACCGCCAAGTTTATTCCCCCTTGGCCCAACGGTCAAAGGCGGTCTTTTTCCCGCCGATGACAATAAAACACCCCGCGTAACCGGTAGATTCCTAATCCCTATCGATTTCCTAGTCCTATGGACGCATCTGGGAGAACTCACGAAGGGGTTTCCACCAAAATCCCAGATTTGGGAACTACTCACACATATTTAATAAAAAGCAATCTAAATCAAAATTGACAGTTAGAAACATGATCAGGCGATTGAAAAGTAGTAGAGCAATGCAATAACACTATATTAAAGTTTAACAAAGATCAGACAACTTACTAATATCTGAAAAATTACAGCCGTCAAGAGAGAGAAAAAACAACAAAAAATAACAACTCCCGTTTATGGAAAACCTAGGGGTCCTATATATAGAAAACGATATCACCCGATCGGGTGAAGAATCACCCGATCGGGTGACCTGCTTCGTTCTTCGGCAGCTCAGCATTGGACTTCACCCGGTCATACGGCACGGTCGGTTGGGGTTGAAGCTGACCGGTTGGATCTTCGTGCCGTCGGGTGAACCGGTCGGTTGAGCTCTCCATGTCTTGGCTTCAGAGAATTGGCTACAGGTGAACCGATCGGGTGAAGGTCACCCGATTGATTGGCATTCAGCATCAAATTCCAGAGAGTTGGGACGTTTGAACCGGTCTCTGAACCAACCGGGTGACTTCTTGACTACTCCATCTTGTGTCCGGGTGTTGCACGCGTGCATCACCCGATCAGTTGGAAGTGACCAACCGGTCTGGTGAGGGACTGAAAGATGCGATCTTCATCGTTTGACCCCCTGATCACGCGTGACTCCTCCCGTTGCTCCGGGGACTCATGATATCATCATTTTATGTCCCCTACGCCGATAAACTCCTGCAAATATACAAAAATACAGAAAAGTGAAAGAAAACAAGAAAACACGAGAAAACGAATACAAGACGGCAGAAAATAGCGGAAAAACACGGAAGAAAACGTGCGCGAATATATGAAATATAAACGCACGTCACCCGCTTGACCAAGAAAGCCTCTAATGCCCTTAACATTGATAGGAGGAGGGAGTTTTTCGATTACCTCGATTTTCGCCTTATCAACCTCAATTCCTCTATAAGAAACAAGGTGCCCAAGAACTATCCCTTCGGTGACCATAAAATGACATTTCTCCCAATTAAGAGTGAGATTATTTTGTTGGCATCTTTTAAGAACTTTAGTGAGGTAAGCCAAACAAGAATCAAACTCACTCCCATAAATAAAAAAATCATCCATGAAGACTTCTATAATATTTTCAATGTAATCAGAAAAGATGGATGTCATACACCTTTGAAAGGTGGCGGGAGCATTACAAAGACCAAAGGGCATTCTACGGTAGGCATATGTGCCATAAGGACATGTGAAAGTGGTCTTTTCTTGGTCGTCTTCATGCAAGGGGATTTGAAAGAATCCCGAATACCCATCCAAATAACAGAAGTATTTATGTTAAGCAAGACGCTCAAGCATTTGATCAATGAAGAGCACTAGGTAATGGTCTTTCCGGGTGGCTTTGTTTAATTTTCTATAATCAATACACATCCGCCATCCCGTGACAGTACGCGTAAAAATGGTTCTCCCTTTTCGTTTTTTATAACGGTCATCCCTCCCTTTTTTAGGGACGACATGAACGAGGCTAACCCACCGGCTGTCAAAGATACGATAGATAATACCGGCTTCAAGTAATTTAAGAATCTCTTTCTTAATCACCTCCTTCATGTTAGGGTTCAACCGCCTTTGAGGGTCTATGGAGGTGGCTTCAATGTTTTCCAAGTGGATTCTATGCGTGCAAAGCCTAGGGCTTATTCCCTTAAGATCAGAGATGGTGTAGCCAAGCACATCCTTGTGACTCCTAAGGACATCTAAGAGTCTTTCTAGTTGATCATAGTTGATGTGAGCATTAACAATAACCGGATAGGTCAATTTATTACCCAAGAAAGCGTACCTTAGATTTGGTGGTAATTGTTTAAGCTCTACCTCAGGTGGCGCTGTACCCTCCACTTCCTCTCCTTGTGAAAGCTTGACCTCTTCCGCAACATCTAGGTTTAGTTCCTGCTCTTTGAGTGGGCTTCCCCATGCAGACTCAGATTCACTTCTCGGTGAGGTCGGTGCATCGGAATAGACGCTGCACAACTCTGTGCAGGCATCGATGGGACTACCACTGTGCTCCGGTCCAAACCTGAGATCAAGAGATACGTCAGTGGGTTCATAAATATAATAGTGAGGGTTGTAGAGTGTACTTCCTTGAATCTTGGCATTCCCAGTGGATTCATCGGAAGAGTAGTACTCTTCAATACACGCTCCGCCATTTTCAAAATATAACTTGTCGTCCCTCACATCAACTCTGATGTTGCCCTCGATAGTCCCTTCCGGGGAGATTTGATCCATCACAAAAATGGCAAATTGTTGCTCAATGGGGTCCTCGATATCAACGGCGAACGCTCCTGTGGCATGGACCTCATCAACAAGTTCTTTAAGAAGGCTCGCAAAGGAGTCATCATCTCCCAGGCTAGACGCAGTCATCAACATTGCGTCCCCCATGTTCCTGTTAAGATCTTATGGAGAATTCTGGGAAAGCAAGTAAATTGGGCAGCAAACAGAGTCAAAAAGGAAAAATAAAGAAAGAAAGGAAGATAGATGGTAAGAAAAAACCGGGTGATCAAAATTGAACACCGTCAAACAAATCTCCCCGGCAACGGCGCCAAAAACTTGATCGCGTCCAAAATGTAACCCTAGAGAGACCTAGCTATGGCACAAATTACACGG
This sequence comes from Scilla litardierei, assembly GCA_030789695.1. NCBI lineage: Eukaryota > Viridiplantae > Streptophyta > Magnoliopsida > Asparagales > Asparagaceae > Scilla > Scilla litardierei. Next base: position 274,782,207 of record CM061133.1, on the reverse strand, counting down.
AGATAAATCCCCGGGAACAGCGCCATAAACTTGATCACGTCCGAGTGTACACCCGAAGAACGATTGTAGTTTTACCGCAAGCGCACGGTCAAGTGGCGAGCAGGTATCGAACACGAGGAGGTGGTGTTGGTTCCAATCTATCCTAGGTTGGTTTGAATACGAATGTAATATTGGTGGAGATGGTTATGGTATGATGTAATGACAATGGTGGTGGATGTCGGTGTCGGTGATAAAGAAGTCGATCAAATATCAATTCAAATACAATATAATAAAAGTGTCTAGGGCTAGGGAATCCCCACTACGGATCGTCATTCATCATTGGAAATCGTGAATTTCAATATTACTAGACTTGTGTTGAGGTGAACTAGTCGTAACTGAATATAGAACCAAGCTCACGCTCTCGCGCTATTGCCGGTCTATAGCAACCTAGATTAGGGCCCACTCTCGTGCAAACCCTAACCTAAGCCGCTAGCATGAAGATCGACATCATTGTCCAATCGCTTCTTGAGCCCACTCTCGTGCAAACTCGAGCTACGATCTAGGTTGTGATAGTTTGTATTCGTCCAATCTCTTGCAAACGAATATGAGTATAAATTTATGATAAAAATCCTAGCTTTGGTCCAATCTCTTGCAAACCAAGTCTAAAGGATCTCGATTATAAACCTAAATTGAATATCTAGGCCTTCCCATCGATCGGAATCCAATCTCTTGCAAACCCCAAATCGATGTAAATTCCTAGCTATCCGTAATAAATCAATCACAACCTAACCCCTTTAGCAATTCTAGCAACATATAGATTCATTCATCACAAATCTGAAATTAGATCCATAGGGTTCGTCCCTTTGCCCTAGAACATCGGTTCTACTCAAGCATAGCAATAACGATGGAGAAATCGATAAAAAACATTGCTTGTATATATAAAGATATCAAATCAAAGATTCAAATAATAAGAACAAAGATACTTAGCTTTGATGAAGAATTCCAATCCAAATACAAGCTTTTAGATCCAAGAGGGGGCCTAGGGCATGGCCTAACCTCTAAAATAATCACTAAGAAAACATCATGGGACCTTTCTCTAATGACGGCTACAACCCTCTTATATAGCTCCCAAAAAACCCTAGCAAAAACCCCTAAAAACCCTCTGAAACCTGCGCCCAAAATAAATTCTGCGCGCAATTTAAGTTCTGGGGCGGCAGCGACTCGGCCGAGTGGAAAGCTCACTCGGCCGAGTGAGAATTCCTGTAGAAATTCCAGAAAACAGCACTCTGTCAAAACCTCTCAATAACTGGTCACTCGACCGAGTGGAAAACTCACTCGGTCGAGTGAAAATGTCACTCGGCCGAGTGACACTGATACGCGAATTCCAGCTCTGCATCATCAACTTGCAGAAATTCTCCAGATTTCATCCGACCTCCGATTGGCACGTCTTAGCGACGTTGGAACCGTCATGAAGTCTACTATCCATAAAAAATATGAGAAAAATAATTTGACCGATGGAATGATAGAAAATTTCAAAATAGTGTAAGCTTGTCTGAAAATCTGGGCGCTCGTGTCATCGGCATCACTCGGCCGAGTGGGATTCTTCACTTGGGCGAGTGGACTTCTCTACTCGGCCGAGTAGGGTCTTCTAATATTCTCCCCAGAGTTCCAGAGAGTCGGCTTTGATTTCTTTCAGAAGTCTTGACTCACTCGGGCGAGTGGCGATCTCTACTCGGCCGAGTGAATGTAACCACTCGGTCGAGTACATTGTGGCTCAAGATCCCTTCGTATCAGTTGTACTCGGCCAAATGCACTTCTTCACTCGGTCAAGTGGGCTTTGTTTCTTGGCCGAGTGGCCTGTTTCTGGAGTCAACTATTCTCATCCTCACCTCTTCGTCGATTCTTCCTTCTTCTTCCACTCATCATCTAGCGCCGTTAGCTTCTTGATAGGGCCATGGGCGATGCTCCGGTACATGTGTAAGTCCTTTTAGCTCATTTTGCTCCCAATTGCTTCACATTTCCTGAAATCCGACAAAAACAAGAAATAGTGAAAAGTAACGCAATATCATCGAATAATCGTGAAAATCACAATATGCGCAATCGAAATGGCATGAAAACATGCATAGAAAAGGTGTAAAATATGGAGCGATCAAGCCGCTTCTAGGTAGGGGCACACATGCGATCTATGAGGCCACACAGGCGGTCTTCGGGGGTCGATACGGCCGTCTCGACCGCCTCACCAATCATGTGAGCCACCGAATGAGCCACCTCGGTGCTCAGTAGCATCTCTTCCCTTCCTCAGGGAAGCCCTACTCCGATCGCGGCTTCGTTGTCGACGATCATCCCGCTTAAGAGATTGGCAGGCCGACCTGTGGATGCTCCCTCTGAGTGACGAGATATCCATCGATGGCGGGCTACGTGGGTGCCATCGGTTTAGGGTTGATGCCTTCGAGATCCTACGGCTCTCCTCCCGAAGCCTTTCTCGTGCGACGATGATGAATCACAGCTGTCGTTGTGCGATTATCTCATCTACCCGTATTTGTTAAGCGGCGGCCTCCACCTCTTCATCAAGCTGCCTTAGTTGATCATCAGCTTCTTCATCGAGCTGCTCTGATGAGCGACCTCTATCTCCGCATCGAGATGTCTTTGCTAGGCCGATATCTCTTCTTTGAGCCTCCTCTGCTGGGCAACTGCTTCTTCTTCGATTTGGGGATGAAGGTTGTACCTCACGTTCTAGGGTTTAGGGGGACGGTGGATGTCCCGGCCCCACCTGTACCCCAATCATTCATCATCTTTGTAAAGGCTTCAAAGCCTTGGTGGATAGCACGGGCCGAGGCATGAATAGCCTCTGACGTCCCCTCAAGGGGTACATCTACCGGAGAAGTCCCTCCGAGAGGACGTGGCTCGTCCTCCATGGGATGTTTGCCAAGGTTGGGACTGGGATTGAAGTGTATGGTATTAGACATGGGTGTGACCCTAAGTTCCCACAGACGGTGCCAATTGTTGCGGGATGAATCCGCTTACAATGAATTTATATTAAAGTGGGGAATCAAGGGCACGATGATTACAAGTGTGGAGTTGATGATGAGGCTAATCATGATTTGAAGACGATTTGTATATGAGAATTTCAAGGTTGCCTGTAAACCAGAGTAGGTCGTCCTGCGATTGAAGTTGGTCGCACTAGGTCACTTCAACTGCCGGCAGTAGAGGCAAGCTACCTGCAAGGAGAACAACTCTTTAGAAAGGCGGGACTGGCTGCCAGCCCGTAGCCTCTCCGATGCTTAAGTCAGTTGATGACTGCTTGGAAAATGTCGGACACGCATGGCGATCTTAGAGGAAGATCGACGCTTGTGTGGCGAACTAGTGTGGAAGGTGTGAATATGTGGAGGATATTCGACCTTGAATATAAGTAGATGTTTTAGGGTATCTTACAGATTAGCTAGCCAACCCCTTTCTTGCTGGGGGAGAGTGGGTATTTATAGGCTGATGGAGTCGGTTGCTTTAGCTGAGCTGGTGGTGTCAGGGTGTCAGGGGTTCGGCTGATGATGTCAGGGCCGAACGTGTCAGGTGCGCTTTTGTCAGGTTGTCAGAGCCATAAATGTCAGGCACGCTTTTGTCGGGATGTCTGACAGCAAAACGATCGGGGATTCTTTCGTCAGGCTGTCAGGTGACGAAGCAGCCAGGTGCGCTTTTGTCAGACTTTGTCTGTAGTGAAACTGGCAATGATGTTAGTGGTGGGTCGCCTACCTCATTGGGCGGACTACTTCAGTGCGAAGAGGTAGGCGAGTTGCCTTTGGGGCGAGCTACTCTGGGGCAAGCTAGCATAGAACGTGTGCGATCAGCATAGGATGTGGGGCGAGCTTCTCTTTGATTCGGATGACGAGCTTGCCGCTCTGCTTGGGCGAGCTTCTCTGAGACTCGGCGAGCTTCTCATCAGAGCTAGTTCTCACTACGAAGATTCGGGGGGCGTTTACTTGGGCTTTAAACATGTGGGCCTAGATTGATTGGGCTGATCTTGAGGTCGTAACACTATCCATGACTATTGTGTGAAGGAAGGTTAGGGATATATTGTTGTGCATCACGCACTTGTCATGTTTCGATTCGTAACGACAATTGGCTTTGCCACATGATAAGTAGTCCTATCATGCGCTATGACAATAGGGGATAAGTATCCACATTAGGTGCTACAAAACTCACCCTAGGATTAATTCAATAACTAGACAAAAGAGTTCATTTCCATATTCTACCAGCAGTAGAGGGGATACATAGCCTAGAGATTTTATGTTATCTTATCTCCTCTTTTATAAATATCTACATAGCTAACAATAATCTAGGATCGACTAGTACTTTGTTAGACACTTCTATATGTTCGACCCGTAAGGTACCACAACACAGTGTGCTTGCGGTATAAATATAAAACTCACATCATTGTCGGTGACACCGGTTTCTACAATTCACATTTTTGATTGATTTTGGAAGTTTTGGTAAGGTTTATCCTTCTTTTTAGTGTTAGAGTCTTTTATGTTCTTATGTTTCATTTATTGAGTCCTTTTCTTATTCTTATTTTCATTTTCTTTAAAAATTCAAAAAAACAATGGACTTTTACAACACAAATTTATAGTATGATGCACATTCCTCTTCTTTGCACAGAAACATGTTATTGAAGCTCAAAATAGCCATCTTTGCTCAAAAAGCAGTGAATCCTTCTATCAGGCTTAGAGGAGGTTCATAGATTAATTGAATGGTTGTCCACATCATGGATTCATGGTGGTTCATCTCTTCCAATTCTTCTATATTGGATTGCAGGAGGTGATGCAGGATTTCATGGCGATGTTGGATGATAAAGCTTTCTTTGACAGATTGCCTATGGATGCTTGGGAGTACCTAGAGTCCATGGAGGAATTTACATAACCATTAGATGAAACTCCAGGAAGTGTGCCATTAGCAGCTTATTGTGATGACACTGAAGCATGCCTTAATCAAGGAGATGAAAGCTTAGATGTACTCTTGAAATCCTTGAAATATGAGCTTCAAGTGCTCATTTAGACATATAAGGCTTAATTCCAACAATTTTGGTAACGTATGCAGTCTCGAATCCAGCACATTCAACTTATCATAGCGCGTCTTGCATTGCTGGCATCCATCTTGAGAGAAGGTAATCCAATCGCACAAAAATTTTAAATATTTGATTTGGGTTCCTCTTCTCTTGCAGGAGATGTGTGCAAAGAGGGAGGGGATGAGTGAGCAATTTTGGATGATCAAGAGGAGAAGACAAGTTGTGACACGAACTTAGTATCATCCTGATGGAGCCTGAACCGTGCTTTCCCCTAGTTTTTTCCCAGAACCATTTAATCCTTTCCTCCATGGTTTAGCATCATATCAGAATTGATGCAATCTTTTTAGGGAGTTTTCGCCACTATGCTTTACATTCGTTAATTTATTTAACGATAATATTTAGTGAAACTTCATTAAGAGGCAATTATATCTAATTTGTATTGACACAACATCTCTCTCAGAGGTCACAATAGATGAAGTTAAGGAGAGAGCTCTCATGGTTGTGTTGCTGGGAACCAAAGTTTCTTGTGGAGGGAAGACGCTCACTGAGTGTAAGGAGCTACTTGGGCAGCTTGCTCCATCAATAAAGATCCGTGATATATCTTTTAACCACATTGTGTTCTTTCCACTAGTGTAAATATTTATTTATGTGCATTTTATCAAATCCTTTTTAGATTAGTTTCTTTTCAATAATCATATACTCTTTCAATATTGAGGACAATGTTTGTCTTTAAGTTGGGAGGTGAGTACTAGGTAGTTTTAGGATTGTTAATTGTTTAGTTAAGCAGTTTTAGGACTTTTAGTTATTTACTTCTTTTGCGTAGAATTTTTTAAGATACATCATCCAATCATTGAACATGCATATTTTCTCTTCCTCCAACCTAACTCACCATCTTTCTTGCCTAATCTCATGTGCATATTGTTGTTGCCCTTTCGGATTATCACCTTTTGTTCAAAATCTTGAAATTGGCTATAACATGACTTGGAGTGTGTTTTTCATGTAGAATGATATGTTGATATGTCTTTTTTGAAATATGTTCATTGTTTCAATGATATGTATACTCGAAATGGCATCAATTAGTTTTTTTTCTCTTATAAATCCACATGATGCATGGATCATGGTAGTTTTAATTGAATGGAATGCTTGGTGATCTAGAAGGAATTGGATAGCAACATATTCAATTTAGTACTAAGGATTGGACATTTGACTTGTTATCTCATGTTTTTAAAAATAAGAGAAAAGAATAAATAAGATGCATCATTCTTCCAACTCTTATTGAGTAGTCAGGTCCTTATGCCTCAAGTAGCATTGTGGATCCACGCCAAAAGATAGAGTATGGAGTGCTGCACAAAAAAAGAAGAAAAATAAAAAAATGGAAAGAAAAAGAAAGAATAAAATAACATGAATGACACTTGCAAATTTTCACGAGTTAAGGAACGATGGACGTGTTGTGATTGCCATTTCCTTGAGAGATTCATATAATCATGCTATGACATTATCACTTCCTTTTGATTTGTGCATAACATCGATTTATATTCTACATTTTGCAAACGGGATAGAGAAAATGCCTTGGAGCTTGTGATTTTTCATTTTGTACCTATTATGCATTATCCTTGTTGGAAAATGATGTTTCATGTTATGTCATGGCCGATGGAGAGAGTATGATATGTTTAGAATGGAGAATATGAATTTGTTGCTTAGTTTGCTAAGGACTAGCAAAAAGCTAGTTGGTGGTGTAATTTTAGGATAAATTTGTTTAATTGATCCCATGTTTTCGGTTACATTTTCGTGCATATTTTGTGTTCGTTTTGGCTCTGATACGTGCATTTTATGAATTTCATAAAATATTGGAGCATATCATTTATTTATGCATAAAATAAAATTTTTATAGATTATTTGTCTTCTTTGAAAATGGTAATCTCCCCAGTCCAACGACTATTTTTATATATTTTTCTGAGCTCGGAGCAATTTTCTATAATTTTTGGAAGACAACGATTGATAGTTCTCAATCAGGCGGCTGGAAGCTGTGTTTCAGCCGCCTCGTTCCCCAAGTCAGACGGCTTATGAAATCGGCGCACAAAACCGATAGTTCAAACTGTGTACAACCGATACGACTTAGGCATCTGAAGAAGCTCAGCCAGACGGCTGACTGACCCAGTAGCATATACTTCAGACATGCCAGATGTCTGGGTCAACCACTTCAGGTGTTTAGTAGACTCAACTTGAGCTGGACATGTCAGCTGTAATCATGCGTCTGATCGCTCCTTATTTTACACCTTTTTTCTGCATGGTTTCATGTCATTTCGATTGCCCATATTGCGTTTTTCACGATTATTCGACGATGTCGCGTTGCTTTTCAATATTTCTTATTTTTCTCGAATTTCAGGAAATATGGAGTGATCTGGAGCGAAAATGAGATCGAGAGACTTTCACGTGCACCAGAGCATCACCCACGGCTTTATTGGGGAGTTAGCAGCGATAGAGGATGAGCGAAAGAGGAAGGAGTTCGATAGAATCGACGAGGAAGCGAGGAGGAGGAGAAAAGAGCCCAGAAATAGCTCACTCGGCCGACCAAAGAGTTCACTCGACCGAGTGAAGTAGTGCGTTCGGCCGAGTGAAACGAATACAGATTGACGATTTTCATAGTTCACTCGGCCGAGCAAGAATGTTCCACTCGGCCGAGTAAGAAGATCTACTCGTCCGAGTCTGACAGGGATTTTTCTCCCAAAAATCATCCGAATTACTGGAATTTGGAGAAGACCCACTCGGCCGAGCAAGAAAGCTCACTCGGCTGAGTGAAGAAGCCTACTCGTCCGAGTTTGACAGGGTGACAGACCCCCAAAAATCCCGATTCTATGTTTTTTACTGGGTCTGTCACTTGGCCGAGTGACATGTTCCACTCGGCCGAGTGACGCATTCCGACTGTGTCGCGAATTAGGGGTTTTGGCTACGCCAGGGGCAATTCGGCCAGGAATTTCTGGATGAATTTAACTTGTATTTAAACCTAGTTTTATTCCTAGTTTTTGTAGGGATATATGCCCTCAGATCATTTGTATTTGATGCAAATGATAATTTAAGCTTAGATAGGGACTATTTTGCATTTGATGCAAAAACGATTAAATGTGTATTAAATTGTTTGATACAATATTTAATAAAATAAACGCAAGGAAAAGTTCACGGGTAAGACGGGAATGTCCCGGTCTAAACCCAGGTTCGAACGGCGTCCAAATCGGACACCAAATACCAAAGTTATGCCCAAAACAGCCCAAAGGACAAGATCAGGCCAGACTGGGTCTGGACTGCTGGCCAGGCCCAACAGAAACAGCAAACCCAGGCATAGGCCTGGGCTAACCCAGGCACAGGCCTGGGCTTGGCCCAGGCAAGGCCTGGGCTTGCCCAGCGCCTGGGCAAGGCCCAGGCGCGGGCCTGGGCAAGGCCCAGGCGGGGCCTGGGCTTTGCCCAGCGCCTGGGCTTGGCCCAGGCCGCCTGGGCAATGCCCAGGTGGGGCCTGGGCAATGCCCAGGCGGGGCCTGGGCTTGCCCAGGCCGCCTGGGCAAGCCCAGGCGGGCTTTACCCAGCGCCTGGGCAAGCCCAGGCGCGGCCTGGGCCTTGCCCAGGCGGATTTCTGCGGGCGCTGAACGCGTGGGGCCCACTTGTGGGCCCCAGCTCTAGGGTTTTGAACCCTTATTGTGCAGAATTGTTTGACGGCTCAGTGTTTGCGAAAAACTAGCCTTGGACTGATCTTTGGACACTCAATTGGAGGGTCAAACGAACTCCGATTGACGAACGGTTTTTTCCTATGCGTTCACCGTTGAACGCTTATCGTATTGATAGGTTGTATCAATCTTGAAGCTCAACGGTGAGTGAGTTAAAATTCACGGAAGTTTGCACTTTGTGAAGTGCAAACTAACTTGATTTTAATTAACTCATTATTTAGTCCCACATCGGATTTTGAGAAAAGGGGAGAGTCCGCCGCCTATATAAATAGGGGTCTCCCCCCTTCCTCAAAACTCGTCCCAAGCTCTAGATCTGAGCGGCTCTCGTAAATGTTGGAGCACGCTCGGATCTAAGCTAAATTAATATTCCTCCTCTCCCTATAATTTTCTGCCTTACTCCTGCGGGCTCTAGCAAAGCCGCAAAGGAGTTCGGATTCTGGATCCGAAATCTAGGCGGAGGTTTCACTCGCGTGAAACTTTCTTCGGCGGTGGGTGGCTCGGCGACACGGGGATTGATCTCCTCGGGATGCGGAGCGGTTCGAGGAGCGGTGCGGGGAGCGGTTCAAGGAGCGGCTCGGCGTGGGACGGGAGCAGCTCGGAAGACGGCGCAGAACATCTCGCCTGCCCCAGGGCTGAGATTCCGGGTATGTGTTTAAGTTTTTCATTTAATTATTCGCAGTAGTTAGATCCCTCTTGGGGTGGTCAGATCCACCCCAAGTTGGCAGAGATCCTGGCTAATAGGGTCTGGTTCCTTAGGGTTGCATGTTAATTAGATTAACATAAAATTTTTCTGCTACATTTCTGTCTATGTTCCGTCCGACTTAGGACGGGACTAGAGTTTTTGTGCCCTAAGGGTCCCAGTAAACCCTTCATTGGTATCAGAACCATCTCTGTATGCTGATCTAGGACTGTGAATTTATTATTGGAATGCTTTTACAGAAAAATATTTTCTTTAAATTTATGCGATAAATTTAATTTTTTTAAAAAAAATGTGTTTTCTTTAAATTTATGCGATAAATTTAAATTATTTTTAAATGTTTAAAATTTTTTTATGATAAATTTTAAACATGAACGTTTTAAAATGGAATTTTAAATTTATGTGATAAATTTTAAAATTGTTTTAAAGCTTTAAAACTTTATGCGATAAGTTTAAAAGGTTGTTTAAAATTTTATGTGATAAATTTTAAGCATGGAATTTTTTAAATGATGTTTTAAATTTATAAGATATTTTTTAAAACTGATTTTAAAAGTTTAAAATTTTTATGCGATAAATATTTTAAAGGAGCATGCAAATGTTATGATTTTAATCAAGCTTTTACTTTATGAGATGAAATAAATGTTTTAAAATCATATTTTAAATTTAAATGTTAAATTTAAGAATGCATGCCAAAACTGTTTATGCGATAAACTTTAGTCTATTTAAATTGTTAAATATTTGTACACCTTTTTATTCGATAAAATTAGTGTAACATTATTTTAATGGCTATGTCATCTTGTCCTTATTTGATAACACAAGACAACCCTTTAGGTTAGCCATTAAAAATGATTAAAACTTATTACTTGAATTTTAATGACATGCTATGTTTTAATAAAACATTAATAATGCTTCAAGACCTAATTCCTGATTAGGGTAGTCCTTTTAATGAAAATTTTAATTTTAATTGTTATTATTAAATCATTAAAGGACTTCGCTTTTAGCGTTGGTTAATAATTTATTAAAATCCTAATAAAGATTAGGATAGCACGTGAACCTTATAGTTGATAAGGACTTAATAAAAGTTATTAAACAAATCCTAAAATTTTGAATTTAAGGATGCAACTAGTTGATAGGATTAATTAGTTGTTAATAAAAGCTGTTTAGTCTATGGCACACATACAAAAATGACAAGCTTCATTCAATGGACCATGATCCAGTCAATGTGCTTGGCTAAGAGTTCTGGGTCAACCCTTGCTAGTACAAGGGGCAGTGATCCTGGCTTAGTCAATTCCCTGGCTGTGTTCCGCTGGACCGCAATGTCGCGAATCATGATTGTATGACACCCTGGACTATATCTAGTCAATGCGTTATAAATCTTATTAAAGATTAATTCGTATCCCTCCTTGATTTTGAAGCTTGGTAACTTAAAGAAGACAATTATAGTTGTTGAGTCTCCTCAAGCTGTGACTTGTTTTTTCTTTAAGGAACAAACTCCAACATACATGTGATGTAGTCTAGACTTGACCCAAATCGATGCGTCGGGTCTCCTCGAGTAACGATCTAAGTCAAATCTGGACACGAAATCAAGGGTCTGACTAGACCAGTCATTATGATTTGTTGAGTCTCCTCAAGATCATAAGTGACTGTGGGTAAAAATCGACAGGGAATCACATGTGATGTGATTGACCAAGAGTTAGTCTACCAGTCATGGAACCAATCTACTTGTTGAGTCTCCTCAAGGTTGTGAGGTTCGGGATGATTGGATCCCTCTTTCACTAATTTTTAATTCGATTAAATCGTTCGTTATTAAGCTTTGAAACGATCGTAAAAATAGTGGGAGGATATAGATAGATAAAAGCCATTCTACCTATATTTAATTTTGAACATATGCCAAAACTAGGGCAAGACTATGTTTACCGAAGGAATCAAAATATAATATTGGAATAAGCTAACTGGTCAAATAGTTGATTAATTGAATATCAAGTTAACTTCTAATTGATGGAATTAAACTATATTCTCGTTGACATTAAATGACCTTCTAAAGAACAGACTTAAGAAATATGATTTCATTAAGTTCTGGGTCCAACAAATAAATTAAAGCTACATGTCACTCTTCTCTATATGAGGCAGCTTGAACATATAGGATATTCGAAGTATGTTTCTCCCTACAACTTGTCGAGCTACCCTCAAGGTTGTATGGACAAACAATTCCGATCCGCAAAGTTCGAGAATTCGATCAAACCGTTTGAGTCGAATACGAGTGCATGAGCGGTGCAAGACTATGTATCCCAACCGGATCTTGAGACAAGCAACTTCTTGAGCTAAACTCGAGATTGCAAAGCTCAAGCGTTTGGATACATAAGATGCTTGCATAGCTATTTATGTTGGGTAAATTAATATCTAAATGTGATTTAGAAAAGGAAGAAGGCACTCCGGAAAGTCAATTGAGAAAGTTAGTTTAATTTATCATTAGTAAAGGCATAAGTAGGAGGAAATGAAAATGTGATATATTTTGATGTCACGATTTCAGAATAAATAGTTATACAAAAACGTCTAACACATTTTTTGACGAATGTCATCACCTTGCTTCGGAAGCAATGTTTTGTGTTAAGTAATTTGTAATAACTATATATATATATATATATATATTAAATGTTAATATATAAATACACAAGATAGTAGCAAACTTATATGGTAAAATAGACTAGGCCGTATCGAGAGACTAAGCTTCACAAGTCACATAAAGAGGGGTCTGACCTCTCATATTATGAAGTCTACGGACACTTGTGAGTCTTATCCTCTTAGATAAAATGGCCGAAACCCATCTGTGAGACAGTGGGAGAATGAGTTGTCGAACTCAGTCTAGTACATACTGATGTACCCGATTCTAGATCAACCAAAATAAGCTATTCGTATATTTTATTAAGACACGTGTTCTTGATGAAACACAAGTCTGAAAAAATAAAGAACGAAAAGACAAAAGTATTTAAACTGATTCGATTAGATCGAATGGCTAAATACTTAGCTACATAAAATCTTGTGTAATTAAAAGAAAATGTGATTTTCTCTCAGGTCAAGTCTGTTAACACATCAGTGTGTTAAAAGGTATGAATCACACTTAGTTAGACTCGGTGCGATCCATAACAAGTGACTCTGAGTTAAGTCCTTCCTCTGGGTTAAGTCCCAGATAGTAATGCCTAGGTTTTGATAATGTTCTATGAGGACATTATCAATAAGATATTCATTAAATCAAGCATTAGGAAGTTGTATAATTACTCGAATCTCGTGAGACGAAGAGTCGAGTTAGACATCATAACTGATGATGACTTAGTCAACTTCCGGGATGAAATTCGGAGAAGTAACTCCGATTTTAAAAACTTGATGCAACCAGAATAGGTCCGTGTGCGTAATTAAATTTTGGAATTTAGTTTACGTGCCCAAGGAAAATGTTTCCTCACTTGCTGCAAGTAAACCTTTAAGTTGAAAGATTGGTACATAAAAGAAAAATAGTGAAGTGCAATCATGTTGGTCGAGAAAGGTTTTTCCATACTGATTCCTATAAAACGGATTATAATGTAACCGTTTTCCACCAGCATATGTGTACAGATCTACTCGGACCAAATCCGATGTAAAACGCTCATGTTGACCATGAAAATTGGAGCATTCACTTATAAGTTCGTTTTTTCTAAATATGATTTAGACGGACCAACTTATATGAATTAGCCAGAGAGTTTTCAAGGTCAGTGGGAGCATATAAATTACATGCAAGGCATCAAAGAGATGGAACATATATTTTGATTAAGTAATCAAAGAGTTTGATACTTTATCAGAAATAGATATGAGCCATTTGAAATGACCATTAACAAATTTAAATTATTATCGTAATGTACGATGAGCTAGATAAGATCCATGTATATTAAATATTACAGATTCCGATAGACCAAGTGAATTATTTAAATGAGATTCAAATGGTTGGTCTAACATGAACATAAAAACCCCTTGAGTCTATAGTGTAGACGGTTTTAGCAGATCCACTCACGAAGGCTCTACCACATGAAGTCGAGAAAACTTATGTGTAAAAACGGTATAAGATACCGGGATAAATGGGCCTCAGTGCAAGTGGGAGATGTTGAGAGAAGATACCTTCGAGGCAATCTATCTTTGTGTGTGAATAGCACAAATGTCTTGTTCGAAATAACAGTAAGCTGTTTGGTAATAATTTATCTAAAGTTATGTTATAATGTAGTTAACATTAGATATTAACTTAGGTAAAGTCCTGAGACTTTATGCGAGGTCAAACAGGTATCAAGAAGAGTATCTCGATCATGGAGAAATGTTTGACCGTCTGTAGCATAAGTCTTAAAGGGTTCGTGGTCGTAGATGTTTCGAGACAAGGATATCGAAACATCGGATAGACCATTGTGTCTTAGTCTTCACCATTTAGCGGTAGCGATGATCTCATGATCGCTTGACTTGGCGAAGTCAAAGACGAGACACAGGTGCTCATTAGAGAATGAGTTCACTGAACGATCCACAAGAGTTATCATATGGTTATATTGACCAATCTGTCAGTGATAACTCTTAGTGATGATAGGCTAGTTGGTCTTTTGACTTGAGGTCATTTTGATAAACCTATGCGTGAATGGTGCAACTTAGATCAACTGACCTAGCTTCGAGGCAAGGCCTGTCGAAAGGTCTTTGATTGGGTGACACTTGAAGCGTATGAGGAGAGTAATGACCAAGAGAGGATTCGTCTCTCCCGGTCAATGGGAGTTAGTGTCGTAGGGTTAGTTCGGTCTTTAGTAAAAACTCTGGCCAGAGTATGTTGGAAGAAGTCCAACATTTTTGACTAAAAGATTGATAGAAACTAACCGGAGTCAAGTTATTAGGGTTGACAGTTTGACCGTACCCTAGACTTGATCTACACGACATAGTTTAGACGAAGAGACTATAACTGCGGAATTCATCACGGAAACAGTCAGGGTGGTCCCGACAATACTCATGTCAATGAGTTAACCACATAATGATGATTCCTAAAGCAGTGACGGCAGCCACTGCTCGTGGTCACTGCCGTATAGGGCTTCGAGCCCAACTTGTTGTAAGGGTCAGGCTGTAGGGTCTCACACAGAGTGCGATCTTTCGTCTAGTAATAGGTAGAAATAAGTTAGGGAGAATAATTTGCATTTGATGCAAGGGATAAAATATTGCAAAAGATGTTTGCAATAATCTCCAGCATTCGGAATAAATGATCCTGAGTGCAAGTGGGAGATGTAGGGATATATGCCCTCAGATCATTTGTATTTGATGCAAATGATAATTTAAGCTTAGATAGGGACTATTTTGCATTTGATGCAAAAACGATTAAATGTGTATTAAATTGTTTAATACAATATTTAATAAAATAAATGCAAGGAAAAGTTCACGGGTAAGACGGGAATGTCCCGGTCTAAACCCAGGTTCGAACGGCGTCCAAATCGGACACCAAATACCAAAGTTATGCCCAAAACAGCCCAAAGGACAAGATCAGGCCAGACTGGGTCTGGACTGCTGGCCAGGCCCAACAGAAACAGCAAACCCAGGCATAGGCCTGGGCTAACCCAGGCACAGGCCTGGGCTTGGCCCAGGCAAGGCCTGGGCTTGCCCAGCGCCTGGGCTTGGCCCAGGCCGCCTGGGCAATGCCCAGGTGGGGCCTGGGCTTGCCCAGGCCGCCTGGGCAAGCCCAGGCGGGCTTTACCCAGCGCCTGGGCAAGCCCAGGCGCGGCCTGGGCCTTGCCCAGGCGGATTTCTGCGGGCGCTGAACGCGTGGGGCCCACTTGTGGGCCCCAGCTCTAGGGTTTTGAACCCTTATTGTGCAGAATTGTTTGACGGCTCAGTGTTTGCGAAAAACTAGCCTTGGACTGATCTTTGGACACTCAATTGGAGGGTCAAACGAACTCCGATTGACGAACGGTTTTTTCCTATGCGTTCACCGTTGAACGCTTATCGTATTGATAGGTTGTATCAATCTTGAAGCTCAACGGTGAGTGAGTTAAAATTCACGGAAGTTTGCACTTTGTGAAGTGCAAACTAACTTGATTTTAATTAACTCATTATTTAGTCCCACATCGGATTTTGAGAAAAGGGGAGAGTCCGCCGCCTATATAAATAGGGGTCTCCTCCCTTCCTCAAAACTCGTCCCAAGCTCTAGATCTGAGCGGCTCTCGTAAATGTTGGAGCACGCTCGGATCTAAGCTAAATTAATATTCCTCCTCTCCCTATAATTTTCTGCCTTACTCCTGCGGGCTCTAGCAAAGCCGCAAAGGAGTTCGGATTCTGGATCCGAAATCTAGGCGGAGGTTTCACTCGCGTGAAACTTTCTTCGGCGGTGGGTGGCTCGGCGACACGGGGATTGATCGCCTCGGGATGCGGAGCGGTTCGAGGAGCGGTGCGGGGAGCGGTTCAAGGAGTGGCTCGGCGTGGGACGGGAGCAGCTCGGAAGACGGCGCGGAACATCTCGCTTGCCCCAGGGCTGAGATTCCGGGTATGTGTTTAAGTTTTTCATTTAATTATTCGCAGTAGTTAGATCCCTCTTGGGGTGGTCAGATCCACCCCAAGTTGGCATAGATCCTGGCTAATAGGGTCTGGTTCCCTAGGGTTGCATGTTAATTAGATTAACATAAAATTTTTCCGCTGCATTTCTGTCTATGTTCCGTCCGACTTAGGACGGGACTAGAGTTTTTGTGCCCTAAGGGTCCCAGTAAACCCTTCAGTTTTAGGAGAGACTTGGAGTTAATTTTGACGGCTATTCCTATTGTAATTCTCAGCTGGAGATCATAGACGTTCAATTTGGTTTGATCTTTCTCTCTAAAATTCTTGTTTTTATGAATTGTTCTCTCTTAACTATGAATTTTGCTATGATCTATTTCTTTATTTCTGAGATTTCTATGATGAATTGTGAGTGGTTCTGTCGTTCTAGGGCATGAGGATGAACCCTATGGACCCGATCTTTGAATTGTGATGAATGAATTGAATTGTTTCTAGGATTGATAAAAGGTTAGGTCGTGATTGCTTTACTACGAGTAGCTAGGAATTTCTGTCGATTGGGATTTGCAAGAGATTGGATTCTAATCGATGGGAAGACCGAAATATTCAATTTTGGTTTATAATCGAGATTCTCTAGACTTGTTTTGCAAGAGATTGGACCAAAGCTAGGATTTTTATTATAAATATATACTAATATTCGTTTGCAAGAGATTAGACGAATACGAACTATCGTAACCTAGATCGTAGCTCGAGTTTGCACGAGAGTGGGATCGAGGTGAGATTGGACAATGATGTCTATCTTCATGCTAGTAGCTTAGGTTAGGGTTTGTACGAGAGTGGGCTCTAATCTAGGTTGCTATAAACCGGCAATAGCACGAGAGCGTGAGCTTGGTCTACATTCAGTTGCGACTAGTTCACCTCAATTCAAGCCTTACAACATTGAGATTCATGATCCACAAGGATAAGTGACGATCCATTGTGGAGATTTCCTAGCCCTAGACGCTTTTATTATATAGAATTCTATTTGCTATTTGAACGATTATGACACATTACTATCCAAACCATTCCATTCTACCATCAATAGCTAGGTGATCAAGATAGAGTATTTTCATTTGTCCTCCCTGAGTTCGATACCCGCTCGCCACTACGTCGTGCGCTTACGGTAAGACTACAGTCGTTTTCCAGACGTATATCCGGGTGCGATCAAGTTTTTGGCACCGTTGCTGGGGAGGTGACGGTATTTTATTTTCTTTACTAAGTTATTTCTTTTTATTTTATTATTTTCACTCTTTTATTCCTCTGTCGTGCTAACATTTCTATCGAGACTCTCTTTTTCTGTGCCTGTACACGAGATCGAAAGCGTCACAAGAAGATATATTATTTGATCATGAGATCGAGCGTATAGTAAGGAGGCTTAGAGCTGAGATGAGATTTGCTATAGAGGAAGATCATATGGCCCGACCAGAAACACCAGAGGAGCTAGCGACACGTATGGCTAGGCTTGTCTCCATCCGAGATAGGCTACGGCCTAAGACCACTTCTACCACTTCTTCTATAGCCACACCGGAGTTGGCGGCCGATAAGAACTTTGAGCTGAAGACTGGACTAGTAATGTTCATGCAACAAGACTCATTTCATGGAAACTAACAGGAAAACCCTCACTACTATCTCCAATCGTTCTTGGCTAAATGTGCCACCTTCCAGATGCCTGGCGTGCCAGTTGACGCTATTCGACTGCGCCTCTTCCCGTTACTCTTCGAGACAAGGCATTGTATTGGTTGAGGATGCAAGCCAAGGGGATCTTCACTACTTGGGATGAACTGGAGAGCGCATTTGTCAACAAATTCTATCAGCCATCCAAGACTATCAAGATAAGAAGCGTCCTCATGTCCTTCAAGCAAGGCCATCAAGAAACTCTATATGAGGCATGGGAGCGTTTCAAGGATCTCCAACACCAATGTCATCATCATAGTATTGAGGCATGGGAGCTTGTGCATAGCTTTTATAATGGGTTGCAACCGAGCACAAAGCAAATAATTGATGCAACCACCAATGGAGCTATCTTGTCAAAGACACCGGATGATGCTACGGCCTTACTCGAGGAGATGGCCTCGAATAATCAACAGTGGGCCGATGAGAGGGGACATTCTTCGTCATCCTTGAAGCCAGTAAGTATTTATGAGGCAAAGGTCGTAGCAGAGATCTCTTCAAAGTTTGATTCCCTACACAAAGTCGTGGAGTGACTAGAAAAGTTGGTTAGTGAACCGCATGGAGCCCCCACCGTTTCTACACTGGGAGGAAGCATGAGCGACTGGCAAGACCTGTTGGATCTGGATCGTAGCCTAGAGGGGGGGTGAATAGGCTAATAAAAATTTTCGCGCAACCCACGAGAAATCACACGCAGTTATAAGCACGGGTAGGGTAATAAAAAGACAATCACAGATTACGCACAGATATACCCTGGTTCGGTCATCCCCACGACCTACTCCAGCCCCCGAAAGCAAATACTAGATAGATATGTAATCCTGTACAGCTACAATGAGTCAAGATCCCAAATCTACTCTCACCTAGCTCGTACGCATACCACGTGCTCTACACTCTCAATCTAGTCAGATGATCTCCATCCGTGACGACTCCCAAAGTCATCAGGTCCCCAAAAAGTAATACAGAAGGTAAATTTTCCCCTACGAAGATCTAACACAACACTACAGATATAATAAAGAACAAAGTATAGAAAGCTCAGATCATGTAGTGGCGTGGTCTTCGTCAATCAGCGTAGGCCAGATGTAGTCTGACAAGATGTAGTCAGATGTCTCTTACAACTTGTGGCTTTGCCCCTTCTCTGAAAGTTACAGCAAATGGATATTGGGCACTTGGGTTGAGGCAATAATATCTCCTGAGAATTAATACAACTTCCTATCTGCTCTTGGTGATCACAACACAAAGAATTCGGCCCTGTATGTAAACGTGGGTATTTTAAAGCAAACAAATATAGTGGATGATTAAGATTTTAACCAAGCATCAAAACAAAGAGAGCATTAAATAATCTTATGAATTGAAGATGTCCCTTTCTACAAAAAGATGTTAGGCTGAATGATGCGTGCATAGATCATTGGAGATTCTAATTAGGCACCCTCTTACGTTTTGTGCCTGCACAAAAAATAATCAAACGGCAAACGATCAGAATTAATGTATCATGCGGCTGAGAATGGGTTTGTTAAAAAAGATCAAATTTGCTTTACTTCCCTCTTTGCTCTTGGTTGAGGATGAGTGCGCCGGCCTGTGCTCTTGATTTTTGACTTTGTCCCCAAAATAAAACTCAAACCAAGAAAATCTGGGAGAAACCAAATAAACAAAGAGAGGACTGTATTTTTTTTTAAAAATGATGTGCTCTCTGTAAAACGAAATAAATGAAGATTGTATCTCAATAATTCGGCAGGCATTGAAATGGAAAAGGGGATACCAAAAGCTAGGGAGATTGGAGAGATATTTTGTTTTGCCCAAAAAAAACTTTGACCTTCGGCTCTCTGAGATTTTGCACACCCAAAAATAATTCGACCCTGGGAAATATTAAGAGAGATTAAATCATGCACACCCCAAAAATAATTGCGGCTCCCAGGAATCCTTCTTTTTTTGTTGCCTCAGAAAACGTGCGCACCCCTTGTGAAATCGGCAGACACACAGAAAGGTTTGAAGCCCTCTTATAGGAATTTTTTTTGGCCTTAGGGTTTTGCTTTGGGCTTAGGGTTTTGCTTTCGCTTGGGAATTTTGCGTCTCTCCTAGCGCACGTGAGCTGCTTGGCAAATGAGATTGCATGTGCACTCCCTATTTTGTGTATCAAACAAAATAGTGCGGCTCCCCTCTATGTATGTTTTTGTTGGAACTATTATTAGGTTACGGCGAAGGGATTTCTATTGCTAAGAGGAATAACAATTGAGATGGAGTTTGGGCTTGGTACGGGATAGGTTTAGGGGTTTGACTCCAATAGATATGAGTCAATCCAAACAAGGGTCTCCCATGTCTCCATTGCACATTGGCCAAATCCTTCCATGAATTAATCACATGTTCGCCGTTCCTGAAACACTTAACACACACGTTAAAACGTTCACACCCGTTTGCTATCATCAAACACGAAGTTCATAGATCGTTGCTACCAACAATCTCCCCCTTTTGATGATAGCAAACTAGGTATAAGATTTGAGGATTAAGTTTCCAAATAGTGTGTGTGAAAGTGTGACGATGGAGGGTGATATGTAACACTATGCATGCTCCCCCTATTTTAGTGCTTCCCAAATATTCATTAATGCTCCCCCTTACTCAAACAATCATATTTTCATGAGCATTAAAATCAAATTTTCACGAGCATTAATATCAAATCTTTCCCAAATTTTTTATCCCCCTTTGTTATCATCAAAAGGCATACCACGAAGTCAAAATCATATATCATGCAAAAAGAGAGTATTATTAGCCATTACCAACAATTGCATGCATACACTCATAGAATAAGCAAGTCAAAATCCAATGAAATTAAAACAACTTCGACTTCAACACCAATGTGTAAGTGTGATGATTAAAATTGAAGCACATACGGAGAATCATTTAAGAAAGTCAACCAAAACCAATCCTCATTTTCCAGATAACATTCTATCACCTAGGATTGATTTTTCTCACCTCATTAAAAATGAGTTCAAGGTACCACACCCCAAAACATAGCCTAAAAGGACTCTTAGATGTGGGGGTGGCATTGCTTGACGAGTAAATACACCAACGCTAAAGTTTACCCATAAAGCTTATGTTGGATACTGGTGGGTAATACCGTTGCCAAGGATTGTATCCATTTTCCATACGGAGCAATTATCTTTTGCTTTCACATTTTTTTAAAAAAAAACTTATAACAATAATTTCTTTTGCTCAATTTTTATCCATGGAAATGTATATCATATCCCTTAGATTTTCAGTTAAGTTTTCCTCCTACATTCACTTTCCATACTTCATAAACGATATCTCCAAATGTGAAACAATAATAATACATGTGGAAGTGAAGTAGGTGGTGCAAAAATCAAGTTAGTTTCATTCATTGAATATGCCATGAATATTTAGAAAGATGAACATGCGTATGTGGCAAGAGCAATAATACACCAATTTCTACATAGATATGAAAATGATTCGTGCATACTTCAATAATGAATCAAATAGAAAAGATACACATTTAAGCACCAATTTTTTTCAGTTTTTCAGTTTTTTTAAATGCATGAAGTACTAAAGAAAACATGAGATGCAATCACACAAACAAAAAAAATCATGCACACATAGCAATGCAACTACTAGCACACAAGAGAAAAAAAGTTCAAGCATACAAAAAAAATACGAACAATAAAATTGCTATGAAGGTATGCATTAAGACCAAAAATATGAAATCATACCTTCGCGTCGCTATTTGACTAAGAAGCTAAAAAATAATGAGACATTCAATTTATCGCTCCTCGTCAAATTTCCATCCACCTACAAAAGAGGTGTCATGTGTGACCTTGGAATCCAACAAGGTCCACTCACGTTAGTCATCAAAGATTTAGGAACCCATATTTGTTTGAACTTAATTTTTTTGTTCCTATATTTGCAATGATATGAAGTATGACCAACACATCCACATGTAAAGCACTTAGCATGAAAATTTCCAACCTTTGTTGTTTCAATGTGAACTTTTCTATGTTTTGATTTTTCAACATTTTTAAGACCATATCCTAGTCCTCGCCTATTATTGCCATAAAGTTGATTTCCAAGAATAATGTCCAAATTTTTTTTCCAATAGAAAATTTCTTTAATGACAATTCTAAACTAGCGACTTTGGATTTCAAATGAGCATTTTCGTTCACAAGCAAAGTGCATTTACTAATGAAAGCTCGCTTGTTTTCCTCTTCTTTCTTTTCAAAATCCCTCATTTTTTCTTTAAGTTCAAGATTTAGCATGTTAATCTTTTCAGAAAGCAATTCATTTTCAGCTTCAAGCTTTACCTTATCTAGCTTATACATGCTAATATCCTTTAATAAAGAGGGACATGAAAGACAATCAATTTTTTCAGGCAAGCTAGCTTTCTCTTTTTCCAAAATGGTGATGGTAGATTTGCAAACAACAAGCTCTTGTTTAAGATTTTTCATTTCTATAGACATGTCATACTCAGTTTGTTGCATATCAAAGTTATCACTCATATAACATTCCACATCAGCTTCTAGCTCATCAATTCTATGTTGCATTACTTTACAGATTTCTAAAAGTTTAGCTTTAGTGGGAGATTCTACCTCATTGTGTTTGGCCATCAATGCCAGGCCGAAGTGGATTTCAAGTTCCTCCTCATCATCCTCAGCTTCGCTATCCATGTCCCAAGTTAGCACTTTCGTTTTTCCTTTTGCAACTTGAGCTCTGTGTTGTTGTGGGAAATCTTTTATGTGGTGCCCTTTCTTCCTGCATTTAAAACATTCGCTTCTATTAATAGCTTTCTGATCAGAGGAATTTCTAAAAAAATTTAGAATTATTAGAACGAATGAACCTTTTTCCCATCTCAGCTCTTCCTTGATCAGTCTGAATGTATCTCCTGAAGTTTCTGACCATTAGGGCTTGCTCTTCATCAAGATCGTCATCGTTAGCTTGAAGAGCTAATGGTGTGGAAGCTTTGGTCTTCTCTTCAGGTTTCTCTCTGGCTTCTATACTCTGCAACTCAAGCTCGTGTGACATTAGGTTGCCTATCAAGTCCTCCACTTTCATTGTTGACAAGTCCTTAGCTTCTTGAATAGCGGTGACTTTAGGCCTGAACGAGCTTGGTAGCGCCCTTAAGATCTTTCGTACCTGTTCATGACTAGAGTATGGCTTACCGAGGGAACTGGATTTGTAGACGATGTCCGTGAACCTCGCAAACATCTCTTTCACTGATTCTGTTGGTAGAATGCGGAAGCTCTCATATTCTGTGCAAAGTAATGCAAGTCTGGATTCTTTCACTTGTGATGTTCCCTCGTGTGTCACCTCCAGAGTATGCCAGATTTCCTGTGCAGTTAGACAATGTGAGATACGATTAAACTCAGATTTATCAAGAGAGCATATAAGCGCATTCATAGCTTTACCATTAAGAGTATAAAGTTTCTTATCAGCTAAATCCCACTCTTTTTAGGCTAAATCAAAACAGTGTCTTCAATTTTAATAGTGGGTAGACTATAACCATTTTCAACAATATCCCACACTTCATAATCTACATACACCAAATAGATTTTCATCCTAGCCTTCCAATATGCAAAGTCTACACCGTTAAACTTAGGGGGACGGGCTATAGACTGACCTTCAGCAAAAGCACAATCAGATATATTCATGGTCATCTAAAAATCTATACTAGATCCTCTAAACTGGCTCTGATACCACTTGTTGGATCTGGATCGTAGCCTAGAGGGGGGTGAATAGGCTAATAAAAATTCTCGCGCAACCCACGAGAAATCACACGCAGTTATAAGCACGGTCAGGGTAATAAAAAGACAATCACAGATTACGCACAGATATACCCTGGTTCGGTCGTCCCCACGACCTACTCCAGCCCCCGAAAGCAAATACTAGATAGATATGCAATCATGTACAGCTACAATGAGTCAAGATCCCAAATCTACTCTCACCTAGCTCGTACTCATACCACGTGCTCTACACTCTCAATCTAGTCAGATGCTCTCCCTCCGTGACGACTCCCAAAGTCGTCAGGTCCCCAAAAAGTAACACAGAAGGTAAAGTTTCCCTTACGAAGATCTAACACAACACTACAGATATAATAAAGAACAGAGTATAGAAAGCTTAGATCATGTAGTGGCGTGGTCTTCGTCAATCAGCGCAGGCCAGATGTAATCTGGCAAGATGTAGTCAGATGTCTATTGCAACTTGCAGCTTTGCCCCTTCTCTGAAAGTTACAGCAAATGGATATTGAGCACTTGGGTTGAGGCAATAATATCTCCTGAGAATTAATATAACTTCCTATCTGCTCTTGGTGATCACAACACAAAGAATTTGGTCCTGCATGCAAACGTGGGTATTTTAAAGCAAACAAATATAGTGGAGGATTAAGATTTTAACCAAGCATCAAAACAAAGAGAGCATTAAATAATCTTATGAATTGAAGATGTCCCTTGCTGCAAAAAGATGTTAGGCTGAATGATGCGTGCACAGATCATTGGAGATTCTAATTGGGCGCCCTCTTACGTTTTGTGCCTGCACAAAAAATAATCAAACGGTAAACGATCAGAATTAATGTATCATGCGGCTGAGAATGGGTTTGTTAAAAAAGATCAAATTTGCTTTACTTCCCTCTTTGCTCTTGGTTGAGGATGAGTGCGCCGGCCTGTACTCTTGATTTTTGACTTTGTCCCCAAAATAAAACTCAAACCAAGAAAATCTGGGAGAAACCAAATAAACAAAGAGAGGTCTGTATTTTTTTTAAAAACGATGTGCTCTTTGTAAAAAGAAATAAATGAAGATTTTATCTCAATAATTTGGCAGGCATTGAAATGGCAAAGGGGAGACCAAAAGCTTGGGAGATTGGAGAGATATTTTGTTTTGCCCAAAAAAAAACTTTGACCTTCGGCTCTCAGATATTTTGCACACCCAAAAACAATTCGACCCTGGGAAATATTGAGAGAGATTAAATCATGCACACCCCAAAAATAATTGCGGCTCCCAGGAATCCTTCTTTTTTTTGTTGCCTCAGAAAACATGCGCACCCCTTGTGAAATCAGCAGACACACAGAAAGGTTTGAAGCCCTATTATAGGAATTTTTTTTGGCCTTAGGGTTTTGCTTTGGGCTTAGGGTTTTGCTTTCGCTTGGGAATTTTGCGGCTCTCCTAGCGCACGTGAGCTGCTTGGCAAATGAGATTGCACGTGCACTCCCTTTTTTGTGTATCAAACAAAATAGTGTGGCTCCCCTCTATGTATGTTTTTGTTGGAACTATTATTAGGTTACGGCGAAGGGATTCCTATTGCTAAGTGGAATAACAATTGAGATGGAGTTTGGGCTTGGTACGGGATAGGTTTAGGGGTTTGACTCCAATAGATATGAGTCAATCCAAACAAGGGTCTCACATGTCTCTATTGCACATTGGCCAAATCCTTCCGTGAATTAATCGCACGTTCGTCGTTCCTGAAACACTTAACACACACGTTAAAACATTCACACCCGTTTTCTATCATCAAACACGAAGTTCATAGATCGTTGCTACCAACAAGACCAAGTCCATGTTATGTTTGTTGGAGGGGAGCAAGGAGATGGAGCCATAGAGCAAGCTCAATATGTTGTGGGAAGTACCGGTTATTGGGTGAACCCGGCTACAAGGGGCCACCCCGGATTTTCATACGCTAACAATGATGGAGCCTTGAATCCACCACCGCAACAACCACAAGCCCGGCCTCCACAACAACCGCAATATCAACCAAGAGGACCCCAACAACAAAACTTCCCATCGAGGCAACAAGCATGGCCCTATAGACCCCCAGGGTACAATCAAGGATGGAGAGCACCTAATCCACCGCAAGCACCACCAAGGTCGAATCATGAAGCAAGGGTTGAAGAATTCATGGCCAAACAAAAGAAGATAAATGCAAGATTGATGGCCCAACAAGACTCCCTCAACACCGTCGTGACATAATTATCGGAGCAACTAGCATTGCTCAATAAGAACACTCAACAATTGCTGGCTCAACCGGAACAAAACCCACGGAGCAATACCGACCACATCAATGCGGTTGTGGCGGTGACTACAAGAGGTGGAAAGGACACTACCCCACCATGATTCAAACCAAGGAGCCAGGGGAAGAAATTTCGGATGACAAGGAGCCGGTCAATGAAGAGGAGGGCCCAAACGAGCCAAATAATGGTGAAAAATCTGAAATTGAGAAGCCACATGAGGAGTGCACTTATATGCCATCGGTACCCTTCCCACAACGGTTGGCAAAGGCAAAGATTGAGAAGCGGCTCGCCAAATTTCTGGAGTATTTGTGAGGTGTGAGGTTGAATATTCTATTCTTGGATGCAATTGTCAAAATCTCGTCCTATGCTAAGTTTCTAAAAGATTTGATTGCGGAAAAGAAGCGAAAGGAAACGATCATGCTTGCCGAGCAAGGTACGTCGTTTACTCGGAAGGAGAAAGCGTCGACAAAGTTTAAAGATCCCGGTAGTTTTCGAATTCCTTGCACACTTGGAGGAGTCCCACTTCAAAAAGCTTCGGTAGATTTGGGAGCAAGCGTGAGCCTCATGCCTCTCACGATGTTTAAGAAATTGAATATAGGGACCGACCTAAAGGAGACGGACATGAAGATACAACTCACATGCGATCAAATCACTAGGCCGGTAGGGATAGCGGAAGACATACCACTTCAAGTACCGGACGGAATTTGCTTGTCGTGCGACTTCGTGGTGATGGATATTAAGGAGGAGGGTGATACGTCGCTGATTCTTGGATGCCCCTTCTTGGCCACCGCCGGCGTGATTGTTGATGTGAGAGAAGGGACCTTGTCCTTAAACATCAGAAATATTGAAGTTGAGCTCCATATTCCAAAGGCGATGAAGCATATGCCTTGACGAGAGGACGTCGATTATGTGGACCTCCTCGACGAGGTGATTGACAACGCCATGCCATTTGCCATCGGAGCCAAGCACGATGACGGCCTCGAAGAGGGCCAATCTTCTAAAGATGGCGAGATGATGGGAGACCCGTCGGACCCTTTTACGGATGAGGAGAAATACGACGCTAATTTCTTCAAGATTAGAGAGCTATGCAAGCTCTCTACGACGAAGAACATGAAGAACGCCCCATCGGACAAGAAATTATCGCCGCCGACAAAGGAAAAAGGGCGTTAAAAGTCAGGCTTGGGGGACTCATCCCCCACTACTATCCATGATGAAGGGGAGCCGAGGAGCGCCAATGAACATCAACAACTAAATCCAAGTGGCCTTCCCGGCAAGTTTGGCGCGTGCATCTCACATGCACTGAACATCGAGCTTTAAACGTGTATCTTAAGGGGTCGAGCTCAAGACCTTAAACGAGCGCTTGTCGGGAGGCAACCCGATGGTTCTATCTTATTTTTAGTTGAAATTTTCCTTTTATTTTTGTTTTAGAACTTTGTTAGTGTTTAGAGTCAATTGTCGAAGAAAAACCTGACAAGTGCAATATTTTTCACTACAGGAGATGGAGAATAATGAACCATTTGAATGGAGAACGACCATGGCAAAGGAGAGTGCTCCAGGATGCGCTCAGGCTTCAGGAGAAGGAAGAAACTGATGGGGAAACGAAAATCAGAAAGTGGAGAAAAAACAGGGAGTTTGATCTGAAATTAGCAGCCCACTTGGCCGAGTGACATTGTCATTCGACCGAGTACGGTACTGATCTGGAAAGATTCTGAAAATCCCTCTCTTTCATTTATATGCCACTCGGCCGAGTGACTTTGTCACTCGGCCGAGTGAATCAGACACTTTCAGCACTTAAAAAGCTCTGAGTGGCCTTGCCACTCGGCCGAATGATCTTTGTCTACTTGCCCGAGCGGGAAGTGATACTCGCCCGAGTCGCTACTTTTACGAAAAATTTCGAAACTTTTTAGACTGTGCTACTCGGCCGAGTGGACGCATCACTCGGCCGAGTGACTTATCATATAAATTCGAAATCGTGCGGCTCAAATCCCCAAAATTCCAAAAATTTCCCAAATTGCTTCTCTATCACCTGAGCTTCTCCCGAATCGACCGAACCGCACTCTCCCTTAGCCAGAGCAGTACGGACCCTGTGCCTGAGCCGGTGACCCACACCGACGTCCACGCCGACCCCACGTCGCCGACGCCGCCCAGTCTGCCGCCGGTCGTCTGCCATTTCGCCCAATTCTTCCCCTTTTCTCCATTTCTCCATTTCGCTAGCTTTGGGGAGATTCAAGGGCAGATTTGGAGCTTCTTGGAGGAGGCGATTCTCCGCTCACATCCACCGCTTACATTCACGTCGTGATTGGGTACACTCGCTCCTTTTATTTTGCACTTCGCATTTGTTAGGCACGTTTCACGGCACACATGCATCCACGGACTAGATCGCGCACGTGGGCGCCCGCTTCCAAGTGGAAGAGAACCAGCGATCCTGGCCCCTCTTCCACTAGGGTGGACTCCCCGCCACCTATCCTGCCACCACCCACACTTTCACCTCCTACCGCACCCATTCGACCACCGGCACAGCCCATCTCCGCTTTCGACACGATGGGGATCACTTTCCGAGACGACGCACAGCGCGTCCGATTCGAGAGGATCTCCCATCGTTCGATCGTACCCTCTAGGTTTGTGCACCTTGCAGATTTCGAGCGCCTAGGGGTACTTGAGGGCCTGCTCCAGTTGTACGACAACATGAGGTGGCGTGAATTTTTGTCTATGTCGGCGGATACCTACGTCCGGCCGACACTGGAGATTCTGAGTTCTATTCGTAGGACTCCTGGGGGGTTGTTCATTTTGATTGATGGATTGTGAGTGCGAGATTACACTCGACATGCTCCGAGCCTTTTTTCAGTGGCCCCATATCCCTGGCCCCACCGAGCCTAGAGTCCCACGCACATCACCCGCCGTCATTTGATACCCACTCCTTTTGGACACTCATCACTGGATCGCCCCTCGCCTTTGACCCTAGCTGGGCCAAGGCCTCCGCTATCCTCCACCCATGCCTTCGCATTGCACATCGCCTTATGGCGACCACTTTTCTAGCGAGGTATTAGCCGGGGACGATGTCGACGCCTGAGCATTACATGCTCAACCCAATGACTCGAGCGAGGGCCTTAGAGGTAGGTGGAGACGTCTTACTCCCACAGTTCAGATTGACATAACTAGTTGGTACTTAGACCGCATCATTATCTCTGTCGGCGCCAGGACACCTATTTGTTGCGACAGTCTGATTACTCTTCTGGCTCGCATGTACGAAGTAGACCTTCCAACTGGTTTGCTACGACCCCCGGGCCCCACTTCCCTTTACATTGACGTTATGGCCCGCATGAGGATGTTGCGTCCTCATGGTCAGCACCACTGGGTATAGCTGCACTGTCCTTTTGGCGCAGATTACATGGCGCTTCCGAGCCCTACTCGGACCCACATTGGACCCACTGGAGGTGTGTGGATTCTAGCGATGGACGTTCTCATCCCAGCTGTGTACGTGCTAGAGCATAAGGGTGCTCAGCAGGAGCCCCTCCTTCCACCCCTAGACCCGGAGATCCCTCAGCCTGCACCTGATTTGTCTGCACCTCCCGACACCTCTGTCCACACTTCTGTCAGTGTCGAGAACACACTTGCTGAGTCCACCATCACCACAACCACCACTGTGCCATTGATCGTTGATCCTATTTCGTATGTGAGTTTTGAGAGCCCCACCATCATTCTTGAGAGCGGCGAGCCTTCTTTTGTTTCCACAGCCGATACCCTGTCTACTCTATATTGCTCGACCCCTGGGGAGTCATTTTCTGCACACTTCACAACCTCCCCAGTCGTCGACCCTACCGTCTCCGCTGCAGCTTTCTTCACAGAGAGTGTCATGACGTCTGTCCTCTTTTCCGTGTCAACGGCCTCTCTGTCCTCCTTGCCCTCTGTCACCGCTTCAGCTTCTGCCGTTGCTCACACTTCTGAGAGCATTCCTGTGTCTCAGCCTCCCACTGAGTCTGAGCGTCTTTTAGTGAGCACATCACCACAGCATCACCCCATAGTGGCCCCACTTCTCTACGGCAACCGTACGAGGCAGCCCTATTCCTTACCTGTTCGACCCTTTGCTCTACCTCCCCCGACACCCTAGTTCAGCACCTGCGTGCTCTAGAGGGGGCCGTTAGTGGGCTCAGAGGAGATTTCGGGCTCTCTCTGCTACCGTTAGTGTTGTACAGTCTCGCGTCGCTTTACTCCCTGGTATTCAGGCTAGCCTAAACCAGATTCTTGCGCGACTGTCACAGCCGCCACCTGCTGCTACCCGTCCCACCTCCCAGCAGCCACCTCCACCACCACCTCTACCACAGGACGGTGATGGTGCCCCACCACCTGCTTAGGCACACATTAGATGCCTCCCATTCTTTTGCCGCTACTGTAATTGATGCTATCTTTTCTGCTGATTTTTGCGCACCTCCTCCCCACACATTTTGGTTACTTCTTGCTCATATTTGTCTATATCATCTTGGGAGAGGGGAGGTATCTCTGGGACAATTATATTGCATGATCTTGATCTCTGCACGCATCATTTGCATTTCCATCACATTTTCTCTAATTTTCATACTTTATCATGCATGCATCCTCACCCACCTCACCCATATCATACTTCTCTGTGTGCCACACTTAGCACATTGAGGACACTGTGCCGTTTAGCTTGGGGGAGTGAGTGTCTCACGCACTTTTCATATTCTTTATTTTTATTTTCATTTTTCCACCTTTCTTTATTTTACACTTATTTTCACCCACTTTTTCATTTTTTTCTCATGCATCGTGTTTTCTTATTTTTTTGTGCTACATATGTATAGTAGCTTTTGATTTCCTTTATCCTTATTTCTTTTATCCTTTTTGGCTAGAGATGAATTTTCTGTGATGATGATGACGTGGAATTAGCTTACTTCTATATGCATATTATCTTGTCATGCCATCGTCTTTATTTCAGATATCATATGTTATACTTTGCTGTGCATTCGAGATAGTAACTTGCACCTTCATTATATGAATGTGAATGATATTCTACTATTAGCTGAGTCTGATGATTTATATTGTATACTTTTCATAGAAAGTACACCAATCTTCACGCATTGATTGCCTATATTTGGAGTACTACTTTGTTGTCTGCTATCACTTCTTATTGCACGAAAATTATACGCTTGACTTTCAGGTTGATTGAATGTATGTCATTTTGATATAACTGGATTAGTTTACTTTATGAAATCAAACTGAGTAGATTACATTGCCCTCTGAAAATTGTCGTGCACATTCTAAAGAGTGAATTGAGTGTTGTATATTTTTCTTTCTCCACATATCTTGAACGTCATTTTTATATTTAAAATCATTGGTGAATCTCCCTTTAGCGAATCTTATATTGGTCTCTTCCCCTTGCTATAAAGTCCATGCTCCAACACCCCAAAATCAAAAAGGAAAATACATGCATATCTCTTTATCTTTGATTTGGGATTCTTGTTGTATATAAAAAAGAGAAAAAGAGCTAATGAAAAGAAAAAAGAGAAAAGAAGTTCATACATGATCCCATTTCATTTCTCTCTCTCTCTCTCTTTCTTCCCTCTTTTATTTTTTATTGTTTCTTGGAGCTTCAAAAATGGGGAAAAGTCTTGTTGTTTTATTTGATGCCACCACGCTTATAGATAAGCTTGGGAGAGAGGATCCAATGATGTGTGAGAGAGTGACTACTTGTCTGTGCATGACAACCTAAGCTAGGTAATTTTCTATACTCAGGGAGATTACTAGAAATATTACGAAATCTAGGAATTGAAATTTGGCATGCATTTCATGAATACCACTTCTTTCTATTCTTATTGCTTCATATTGTGTGATACCTCTTATACTCCAAATAGAAAGCGATCAATTGAAAAGTGTACGATTTATGATTATGTATATTACTTTAGATGCTTCAGACGATGCAAATTCTAGAATGATTTCATATTTCATATCGCTTTGATATTCTTGGGTTTCTATATCGAATGCATATATATACGATCATGATATCGAGATAAAAGTCTTTGGAATGTTTTTATTCGTCGAATGCTATTTGAGTAAGCAGCTCCATGTCCTGAGAAAATGATCTAGCGCCCCCTCTCGTTTTCTTTTCTATCTACATTTTCCTTGTTCCTTATTTTTACCCGCCGGGTTCGCCTTTTTACTCATCTTCCTCGAGGACGAGTAAAAGGTAAGCTTGGGGGATTTTGATCGCTCCTTATTTTACACCTTTTTTCTGCATAGTTTCATGTCATTTCGATCGCCCATATTGCGTTTTTCACGATTATTTGGCGATGTCGTGTTGCTTTTCACTATTTCTTGTTTTTGTCGAATTTCAGGAAATATGGAGCGACCTGGAGCGAAAATGAGATCGAGAGACTTTCACGCGCATCGGAGCATCACTCACGGCTTTATTGAGGAGCTAGTAGCGATAGAGGATGAGCGGAAGAGGAAGAAGTTCGATAGAATCGACGAGGAAGCGAGGAGGAGAAGAAAAGAGCATAGAAACAGCTCACTCGGCCGACAAAAGAGTTCACTCGGCCGAGTGAAGGAGTGCGTTCGACCGAGTGAAACGGATACAGATTGCCGATTTTCATAGTTCACTCGGCCGAGCAAGAATGTTCCACTCGGCCGAGTAAGAAGATCTACTCGCCTGAGTCTGATAGGGATTTTATCCCAAAAATCTTCCGACTTACTGGAATTTCGAGAAGACTCGCTTGGCCGAGCAAGAAAGCTCACTCAGCCGAGTGAAGAAGCCTGATCGCTCGAGTTTGACAGGGTGACAGACCCCCAAAAATCACTGATTCTCTATTTTTTATTGGGTCTGTCACTCGGCCGAGTGACATGTTCCACTCGGCCGAGTGACGCATTCCGACTGTGTCACGAATTAGGGTTTTTGGCTGCGCCAGGGGCAATACTGTCAGGAATTTCTGAACGAATTTGACTTGTATTTAAACCTAGTTTTATTCCTAGTTTTAGGAGAGACTTGGAGTTAATTTTGACGGTTATTCCTATTGCAATTCTCAGCTGGAGATCATAGACGCGCAATTTGGTTTGACCTTTCTCTCTAAAATTCTTGTTTTTATGAATTGTTCTCTCTTAACTATGAATTGTGTTATGATCTATTTCTTTATTTCTGAGATTTCTATGATGAATTGTGAGTAGTTCCGTCATTCTAGGACATGGGGATGAACCCTATAGACCCGATCTTTGAATTGTGATGAATGAATTGAATTGTTGCTAGGATTGATAAAAGGTTAGGTTGTGATTGATTTACTACGAGTAACTAAGAATTTCTATCGATTGGGATTTGCAAGAGATTGGATTCTAATCGATGGGAAGGACTAGATATTCGATTTAGGTTTATAATCGAGATTCTCTAGACTTGGTTTATAAGAGACTGGACCAAATCTAGGATTTTTATTATAAATCTATACTAATATTCGTTTGTAAGAGATTGGACGAATATGAACTATCATTACCTAGATCGTAGCTCGAGTTTGCATGAGAGTGGGCTCGAGGTGCAATTGGACGATGATGTCGATCTTCATGCTAGTAGCTTAGGTTAGGGTTTGCACGAGAGTGTGCTCTAATCTAGGTTGCTATAGACCGGCAATAGCGCGAGAGCGTGAGCTTGGTTCTACATTCAGTTGCGACTAGTTCACCTCAATTCAAGCCTTGCAACATTGAGATTCATGATCCACAAGGATAAGTGACGATCCGTTGTGGGGATTTCCTAGCCCTAGACGCTTTTATTATATAGAATTCTATTTGCTATTTGAATGATTGTGACACATTACTATCCAAACCATTCCATTCTACCATCAATAGCTAGGTGATCAAGATAGAGTACTGTCATTTGTCCTCCTTGAGTTCGATACCCGCTCGCCACTACGCTGTGCGCTTGCGGTAAGACTACAGTCGTTTTCCGAGTGTATATCCGGGCACGATCAGCGTTTGGAGCATCTTCTTCAGACGGTTGACTAAGTCTTCTAGGGTGCAATCTAATGATTTCGCAAGCATTTTTTCGGCTGAACCTTTTTCGTTTTCAGCCATCAGCTCTTATAATCATGAACCATGATGTAAATTGGTTTTGGGTAGTATAAATAGGAGTCCTTAGGGCTTATTTTCACATATTTTGAAGGATCTAAAGCTTGGGGAACCCATTGGAGGCTAGGGTTTAGAGGAGCTCATCAAGAGAGGTGCCTCGTCTCAAATGATGTGAGAACTACTCCCAAGCACAAGAGATCGTGCAAGTAATATCCTGGTGAGTCCAGGTATCGAATCCGCGGGACAACTGACCTGCAAAACTACGAACGTCAATCTGAAAAGAGTAATAGTACGATGTTAGCCAACCACCTATCAAACACGAAGATATAGGATCAAGAGTATCAAATAGCAAAAGAAAATGATATTTACGGTGACTTGGAGAGGGATACAAGTATGGGGATCATGCGTTGGGTTTGATTTCGTTAGGGTGTGTGCAATCAATGATTATCAATACCTTTTCTATAACTCAACGTCTCGTCCGGTCAGGGCACGAGAACGTCGGAAAGTATGGCGATCAAGCGTATAAAAACGTGCCAAAGGATTAATCAGGTGCAAATAGGGCGAAAAGATATAGAAATCAACAATTACGACACCCTAACTACGTCAACACCAACACATATGAAGTGGATGTGCTACGGTTGTGATTTCATTAGGAGTTAATAATCGCTGAAATATCATGTCTTTTATATAACTCAGCGCTTCGTCCGGTCAGGGCACGAGAACGTCGGAAGATG
This sequence comes from Scilla litardierei, assembly GCA_030789695.1. Classification (NCBI taxonomy): domain Eukaryota; kingdom Viridiplantae; phylum Streptophyta; class Magnoliopsida; order Asparagales; family Asparagaceae; genus Scilla; species Scilla litardierei. The sequence goes on along the minus strand of CM061133.1, from coordinate 274,747,741 downwards.
AAACGATGAAAACTAGTCAAAGTGGCCGTATACGCATCACTAGAAACATTGATTTCATTAAACGATAAAAGCAATAATAGGTTCAGATTAGTGAACATAAATTGGCTAGCCTTGTCAGGGCCTAGCCATACAGGATGTAAATAATATCGACAATAAGCAAATACCCAACAAATACGTTGTAGAAATCAATGTTACGAGTGATTTTGACATGAAAATAGGGCTAAAGACATGAAATTCATCAACTAAATACTCCTAATTACATTACAACCATAGCACAAGGAGATTAGCCACGCATGGTGCAAAAACAATCAAGTTTCATGGCCAAATACATCGTTTTAATAGCCAAAATACAAAGAAATACACCAAATACGGGGTGTAAGTTCAAGAATTTATCACCAAATCTCCTCTTTAAAGCCCAAAACTCCTTTAGAATAGGAAGAATAGCCTCTGAATTTTTTCAGAATTTTCCCCTGGAGAAATACGCACAGTAGCCGCTCCAAAAGTCCCAAAATACGCCAGAATACCCCCAAAAACCCTAGAATACGCTTATATATTAGCATTGCGGGTTTGGGGGCTTAACGGGTTCAAAAACCAAACCCATTAGCGCTCAAAACCTGACCCAATCGTCGGATCAATTTTCCGCCGTTCGATCTGGGCGGGATCCGCTGTGAGCTCGACACGTGGCCTCGCAACGAAGCGGATTCGCTCGCTCCGCTCCGAATTCGCCTCGCAGTTGGATTCTCTTCTCACCATTGGATCTGCATCCAACGACCTTCAAAGCTCCGCGTTGCTCGCTCCGCTCGCCATCGGATCTGGGCAGAAGTTGCCAGATTTCCGCCACGTGGCCAGATGAAATCGCCCGCTGCTTCGACTTCGAGCGGGGTCGTTCGCATCCGTAGGATCACGATCCGTCGCTCCGGAACGCGCCACATCGTCGTTGGTCTGGAGTCGATCATGGCCGTCCGATCGAGATCGTACGGTGCAGATCGACTCCAGCTTTCAAAAGGCGGGGCCAACGATCGCCGTCCGATCTCGATCGGACGGCTGAGAACCGACCGCGTCGCCTCTTTAGCTACAGCCGCTAGATTCGAGCGGGAATGGACCAGATGGTGCCACGCAATGCGCCAAGATTCGTGCCAACTTATTTTAATTCCAATAAATGGTATTCTGCATTCAAAAATTCATAGAAATTAGCACAGATCTCAGAAAAATACAAATAAATAGTCGTTGGAATCGTGAGATCGAGACGATATTAGGAAAAATATATAAATGCAGAAATACTCAATAAAATTCATGCTTTGTGCACAAATAGAGTAATTTCTCTAATAAATGATTATGAGAAAAATACGAACGCATTAGAGATCAATTAAGCATTATATGAGCACAAAATAGGACTAATTAGGGGGTTAATTACGCAATATTCACTCCGAATCACACCCCCCAACTAGCGTTTTGCTAGTCCCTAGCAAAAAGAGCGATAACTACGGATGATCAATAAAAAATAATTCTATCAAATTGCTCATGGCATGGCTCAATAATACGCATTCCAACATGATCTTCACCATCAATATACACATCCATGAACAAAATCAATCACTTGATATTTTCTCTAATTTAGTATGAATAAATAACATACAAGCATCATTTTGCGCAAGCGAAAGTATAACACGTCGTTTTTCTCTAGTTTTCTTGTTTCCAAGGAATTGGCCTATCAAAAATGATCATTCAAGATATGGGTAGTGAAGTTGCTTAGTATATTCACCATTCTTTTTCTTTAGTCGTTCCGCGTAATGCGCATCAAGCAACATTCGCAGAAGAATATATAACTTGGATCGCTCCATCAAATGAGTGAGTTTCCTGTCAATGGCTCCCAAATCAGACGATAATAGGGCATTAGGCCCAAAAGGACCCCTCGGACTGTACTACTCGAGCCAACCAAGTTATGTATTAGTGCCAAACTTATTCATTTTCTTCATTCATTTTTCATTCATTTTTATTTTCTTTTCTTTCTTTCTTTTTTTTCTTTTTCTTTGTAAGCAACTCAACACCCATTCTTTGAATATAAACATCAATAACCAAGGCCAAATTCCTCTTTAACTTGAAGACTTTTCAAAAAAATCGCGTATACTCACGCTTTTTCATCACATTAGCATGCATGAAATAAATTCAAACTATTTCGAGATATTAATCATGGCAATTGAAAATTTTTCATGAATATCATATTAACGGTAATTCATGAAGGAAAAAAAATTAATTCAAGCCATAAACAATTTTTAGAACTCAGTTAATGCATAATCATCCGCATTTGAGGAATATGAAGGAGTTTAAAATGGTGAGATTGGTGGTTCATTCTTCCTTATGCCATGCTTTTTGAAAAAAAATCCTAAGATCTCATACACACCCCCCAACTAAAGATGGACATTGTCCTCAATGTCGAAAGGGGTACGAGTTTATTCAAGCAAGCACCCTAGAAAGCATATAAAATTCTACGCTACTGGAAAGAACACACCGTGTTCAAATGGCGGATCCTAAATCTTTAATGGTGGAGGAAGTTGTTCAATTTGTTCCTTGCGCTCCTCGGCGATTATTCTTCCTCCTTTAGCTAAATTGGACCCCAGCAACGTAACTCCCAGCATCTCTATAATCTGGTCACCTATATCCTGCAAGAGATGAGTCACGTCAATCCAATTTATTTTAAAATTCTTCGCCATAAACACATTCCAAATATAGTCATCAAAATAGGTGAAGTAAAGTAGAGCATGGTGATGACAACTCCCTGAAAAATGTGCACTACGCTCGGTATGATACTCAGTCAATGTGGAGAGGGATAAATGATTTTGGGAAAAAACTGAGGAAGGGAATGGTTCGGGCTCCATAGCGATATTCTTTAAACCAATGTCCCTAGTCGTCTCCTCCTCCTGTTCATCCAAAATTGCTCGCTCATCCTCTACTTTGCACACACTTCCTGCCATGTCAATGTTTTCATTCGTGACTTCATCGTGACATGGCTCGCTCGATATACCTGCAATAGAAGATGAAGTCAAATTAGATTTTGGAAATTGAATTTCAAACGATTTATATTCTTCTAAGCAAGTGGAAATCAGCGTAAGATTTTCAATTGATTGCTGAATTTGTCGACTCCGAGCAAGGAAGTTTTCTTGGAATTGATGGGATGTGGCCTCATGTGTCTGAATGAGCAATTGAACTTCCTCTTTCAAGTGGTGCAAAGGTACGTCTACACTTTGCTCCTCTGGATCAAGGCTTGAAGGCTCAGTTGAATCGCACTCTGAAGTCTCTTGCATGATTTCTTCGTTCTCTTGCAAAGACTCCATATAATTCCACGCCTCTGTCGGCGTCATGACTCCCAAGAATTCCTGCAGCTGTGGTCGTAGTCCACCTAGGAAGGACTCCATAAGTTCTTTCTTCGGAAACCCATGCTGTGGATAGCTCGATATTATGTCTGTGAACCTCCTCCAGGCCTGAAAGAAAGTTTCACAATCAGTCTGATTAAAACTAACAATCTTGAGCTTCTCCATCCTATGTTTGTGTGCCTTATCATATTCTGCATCATACAAATTGTTCATGCAATAGAATTTCATGTATTCCAAATATTCCATTTTTAAAAAGAAAACAAAAAATAAAATAAAAAAATCCTAGACTATAAGATGGAAGGATCTCACAGAATGTTCCTCCAAACGAACTGAAATCGTAGATTGCAAGTACTGTTATCCCCGGCAACGGCGACAAAAACTTGTCTTGTCTCAAATGATGTGAGAACTACTCCCAAGCGCAGGAGATCGTGCAAGTAATATCCTGGTGAGTCCAGGTATCGAATCCGCGGGACAACTGACCTGCAAAACTACGAACGTCAATCTGAAAAGAGTAATAGTACGATGTTAGCCAACCACCTATCAAACACGAAGATATAGGATCAAGAGTATCAAATAGCAAAAGAAAACGATATTTACGGTGACTTGGAGAGGGATACAAGTATGGGGATCATGCGTTGGGTTTGATTTCGTTAGGGTGTGTGCAATCAATGATTATCAATACCTTTTCTATAACTCAACGTCTCGTCCGGTCAGGGCACGAGAACGTCGGAAAGTATGGCGATCAAGCGTATAAAAACGTGCCAAAGGATTAATCAAGTGCAAATAGGGCGAAAAGATATAGAAATCAACAATTACGACACCCTAACTACGTCAACACCAACACATATGAAGTTGATGTGCTACGGTTGTGATTTCATTAGGAGTTAATAATCGCTGAAATATCATGTCTTTTATATAACTCAACGCTTCGTCCGGTCAGGGCACGAGAACGTCGGAAGATGAAACGATGAAAACTAGTCAAAGTGGCCGTATACGCATCACTAGAAACATTGATTTCATTAAACGATAAAAGCAATAATAGGTTCAGATTAGTGAACATAAATTGGCTAGCCTTGTCAGGGCCTAGCCATACGGGATGTAAATAATATCGACAATAAGCAAATACCCAACAAATACGTTGTAGAAATCAATGTTACGAGTGATTTTGACATGAAAATAGGGCTAAAGACATGAAATTCATCAACTAAATACTCCTAATTACATTACAACCATAGCACAAGGAGATTAGCCACGCATGGTGCAAAAACAATCAAGTTTCATGGCCAAATACATCGTTTTAATAGCCAAAATACAAAGAAATACACCAAATACGGGGTGTAAGTTCAAGAATTTATCACCAAATCTCCTCTTTAAAGCCCAAAACTCCTTTAGAATAGGAAGAATAGCCTCTGAAATTTTTCAGAATTTTCCCCTGGAGAAATACGCACAGTAGCCGCTCCAAAAGTCCCAAAATACGCCAGAATACCCCCAAAAACCCTAGAATACGCTTATATATTAGCATTGCGGGTTTGGGGGCTTAACGGGTTCAAAAACCAAACCCATTAGCGCTCAAAACCTGACCCAATCGTCGGATCAATTTTCCGCCGTTCGATCTGGGCGGGATCCGCTGTGAGCTCGACACGTGGCCTCGCAACGAAGCGGATTCGCTCGCTCCGCTCCGAATTCGCCTCGCAGTTGGATTCTCTTCTCACCGTTGGATCTGCATCCAACGACCTTCAAAGCTCCGCGTTGCTCGCTCCGCTCGCCATCGGATCTGGGCGGAAGTTGCCAGATTTCCGCCACGTGGCCAGATGAAATCGCCCGCTGCTTCGACTTCGAGCGGGGTCGTTCGCATCCGTAGGATCACGATCCGTCGCTCCGGAACGCGCCACGTCGTCGTTGGTCTGGAGTCGATCATGGCCGTCCGATCGAGATCGTACGGTGCAGATCGACTCCAGCTTTCAAAAGGCGGGGCCAACGATCGCCCTCCGATCTCAATCGGACGGCTGAGAACCGACCACGTCGCCTCTTTAGCTGCAGCCGCTAGATTCGAGCGGGAATAGACCAGATGGTGCCACGCAATGCGCCAAGATTCGTGCAAACTTATTTTAATTCCAATAAATGGTATTCTGCATTCAAAAATTCATAGAAATTAGCACAGATCTCAGAAAAATACAAATAAATAGTCGTTGGAATCGTGAGATCGAGACGATATTAGGAAAAATATAAAAATGCAGAAATACTCAATAAAATTCACGTTTTGTGCACAAATAGAGTAATTTCTCTAATAAATGATGATGAGAAAAATACGAACGCATTAGAGATCAATTAAGCATTATATGAGCACAAAATAGGACTAATTACGGGGTTAATTACACAATATGCACTCTGAATCAAGAGGGTTTGAGAGCTTCCTTTTCTTCCAGAAATTGCAGATTTGATCTCTCTCTCTCTCTCTCTCTCTCTCTCTCTCTCTCTTGTATTTTGATTTAGTTGCATTGTAATAATGTTTTGGAAGATGTTTCTGAAAGAAAATGTTTTCTTTATTGTTATAATGAGCTAGATATTTCTTTGTTTGTGTTGTGGTTAATTTAGGGCTTATGTGATGTTATGATTTCTTTGGTCTCTTGCACACTTTAATGCTTGGATTTATTGTGTCATTGATCCCTACATTTGCTTGTTGATCACCAGATAGGTCATGATCTAAGATGATTAAACCAAAGAGGTCCCTCTTTCTTGCTTTCATGTAATGGAGTTGATGATATGATAAATCACTTAAGATGCAACCTATTTTTGACTTAATTGCTTTATCATCCGATTGCACAAGCCTGAAAGGGATCTGCAATTTAGTTATACTTTGAGCTTATCCCATCAAATCATTTGGTGGTGCACGCCCCAAAAGAGACCCACCGCTGAGTTATATTTAAGAACACTTGAATCCTGACTAGCATTAACCCTAAATGACCACATAACACATGCAAATCTCCCAATCTTTTCCCCTAGTTGGCCATCCAACTTTAGTGAATTCAAGATCCATAACAATTTTGTAGTGAGACGGTACTTCTCTCACCATTATCCTTCCTCAATAGATCGAACTTGCGAGATTGTAAAAACGACTTGTTCCTATGGATTCAACTTTAGACTCACCGGATTATATTACTTAATTGACCTCCTATGCTTGGGAGTTGCATTAATTTGAGGAAAACAATGCCCTACAATAGCGTTATAAGCACCGGGGTTGTTAACCACAAGGAATTTGACGATTCGTACCTGACGACAAGGTGGCGTGCCGAACTCTACTTGGAGGTCGGTGAAGGAGATGATCGACCCCCTTGAAATTTTTCTGAACCATTGGTGAGCCACCCTGGTCAGGCAGCTCAGGAATGCCCTACACATGAGAGTGGGAGAGTGACCTCTCACTCATATAGCGTCGGTAAAAGTTTCTAAGTGATCAACAGGGTCATCGAAACTGGTATACCTTGGAACGTCGTCTGCAAAGGGTGGGAAACACTTTTGCGGGCACATTAAGTTGAGTATGGAATCGGTGAAAGAAGAACCAGTGAGGAAACTCATGTCTTCGGAAGGATCGACTCCCTCTCACCTGAGGCGATCGATTTACTGCTGCAGGTCAACGAGTTGCTTCGCTGCCAAAGGAACTTGCATCGTTTGCCCTACGGCGGTCACCCATACAGGGCGGTCCTGCTACCATCCTTGGCCCATGCATTGGTGTGATGGCCGACATCCCCCACATGTGATAGGCTCTTAGCAAGGTGACTGGCCGAAGGCGTTGTCTGGTCTCTGTGATGTTTACGGTTATCACCACCTATCCTTCGACCACTGCTAGAGCTTTCTATATCACATGCAGTCTAAACAATTACGGACCATATCTCTCATCTATGGGGAGGCCCCTCAAGACTGGATCTCTTTGGGGGAGCCATTGGATCTAGCCCAGTGTAGGCAGTCGACCATTTTCTCCACCACATCATTTCTACTGGCTTCGTGACTATGCTCCTATTGTTCTTTGAGAAGCACTGCCATAATGGCCTAAAGATTGGCCATTGGAGGGGCAGTGGTAGTACCTGCGATGGTTGTACCACCAGCAACGAAGGTTTGTGGAAGCAGGCCATCAGCGGGGGACCATCCCCTACGGGATGGGCCTTGAGTGTCATGCTTGGCTTGCCCACCACCACCTTGTTCTTGCCTTTCTCTATCAGATGGATAAGGATGAAAGGAGTGTGGAGGTTGTTGGGTTAAGAGTCTTTGTGATGAGAGTTGTCATAAGTCCATTCCTTTAGCACCAACTATTGATGCACATATACTCGTTGTGCCTAGATCAGGCTGCAGGGATGAGCAATCCCACAACAGAGAGCCCAGATAGGACGGTTTCACCGGTTGACAATAAAGGCCTTTGCTAACGCCTGAAACAGATGGAAAAATTGTTAGCCTCGCCGAAGGGGGTGGACCTCCGATCAGACTCCGATGCTTAAGTTAAATTCAAGCAGAGGAAGGAGGGGCATTGCTAAATGTAGTCGTCGCTAGGGTTTGGATATGGAAAAATTATAGGGTTTTAGTTGGAAAATTTCAGTTTACCTTGTAGAGAGAGCGTCCCCTCTATTTATAGGGTTGGGGTGATGGCTCGGTCATGTCAGAGTGTTCCCATGCCTTTAATAGCTTACATGTCAGGGGTTTGGTAGGACTCAGCGTCGTGCCTGCCATAACTGATGCCTTACAAAGTTGGTCATGCGCCCCCCGGCAAAATGGAACGTGTGCCCCTCTGATGGCTTCGGCCCATCACGTACGTTTTGGACGGGCCTTTTAATATCCATCTAGAGAGGATGTGGATCACTTGTCTAAGGTTGCTCCATGCAGATTGGGCTGAGCTGACAGGGCGAGCGGTTGCTTGGGAAGGACGACCTTGGATGCTGAGGCCGTTCTGAGAGAGAGGACCTCGGGTGGTTCGTCTCTTTTAGCCGAGTCGACCTGAACTGAGTTGAGTCGGGCCAGGTTGACTGGCTCTCGAGCTGGGTCCCCCTAGTGGTGGACCTGGTAGTCATCATCTCTCATGCTGGGTCAGGCCTCTACTGCAGGTGTGTCCAAGTGAAACTAGTATCTAGGTACATCTACAAAATTTCCAAAATTCTCTCTTGAAGCCAAATGGCACATACTCCAGTCTCCCAGGTTAGAAGCAGTTACTACAGAAATGAAAGGGGGAGTGAGAGGGTAACTATCAGCGTAAACCATGTGAAAGAACTTATTAGTTAATTAAATTTGTTATGAATAGGACCTATTGGGCCTATTGGGTATCCACCCACATGAGTAACCAATATGAATACTATATAAAGGAGGCTAGGGGTTTCCTAGCCTCAACCTTCTCCAAACCTGTTTCTCGTTCACAACATGTTATTAGCACGATCACGCTCGGTGGAAGAAGTGACGGCTCGTGAGAAGAAGGCGCCCGGCGGAAGCTCCGTCAATTTTTTTCGCGACGTAAAGTTCGCGAGACGATGCAGAGTTTTTTCGGTCATCCCTCATCAAACTTTGCTAGATCTGGCGGACAGATTTAGTGGGGTAAGCCTAAACATTTTTCTAGATCTGATAACATATTAAAAGTTCAATTTTTATGTGATCTAGAATAAAATAAGTGATTGGTTATGCATGGATCTAACATATTAGATCAAAAACTTATTTGTTTAAATGCTAAACTGATTAAAAATTTAAATTTTAGCCCATCTATTTGTTATTTGGTAGATTTTATTAGATCATTTTGTGCAGAATTTTGTTCATGATGTCCCATAATTTAAAAATCAAAATTTGATAAACCCATGAACGGCCTGAAGCCGATAGCCGCTCCACGCCAAAGATCTGTCAGATCCGACGTAAAATTCGGCCAACTCTGGCAGAAAAAGCATGCCGCGCCTCCGGGCGCGCGCCCTGCAGGCGCGGCCGCCTGCCGCGCCTACCGGCGCCGTAGCCGCGGCCAGCGGGCGCAGCCCCTAGCCGCGCCCAGCAGCTGCGGCCTGCGGCTGGGGAGGGCCAGCCGCCAGTGGCGGCTACCCCCCTCCCCAAACCCTAACCCAAATTTTGGGTTAGGTTTAGGGGAAACCCATTTTGGGCTGTTGGGCTAAAAGCCCAACTAAAAATAAAATAAACATAAATAAAAATATAATAAATCTGGAATTTAATTGTTTTGGGCCTGAAGCCCAAACAAAAATAATTCTCAGGTTTTTTACACTCATGGGCTTTTTCCTAGAATAGTAGCCCAATAAGAAAAAAATCAGATTAGTTGATTAATATTGTTACGACCTAAAGATCGTAGGGGTCCCACCCGAATCCGCCCACATGACCCATGGACTCTCCGCTTCATGAAAGGGTCGCCACCCCGAAAATCTGGGGCAACATGGAGACGGGCGCGCCTTGCAGCGTCCCCCAACCCGGCCGAGGCGAATAACCACAGCCGCACGACCCATCGGGGGTGGCGCCCCTGGGGACGCCTGGGTAGCGCCACCGGGCCTACTGACGTAGGCACGGGCATATCCTTCCGTACCAGCGAACCATAGCCCGTGACCGATCGGAGGGCGCGGTCGGGCCGGACAACCCCCGATCCCAATGACCCGCCCGATTCCCGTGAACCGCGGCGCCTAGCGTGATACAGCCCAACCTTTAGTTCGTCGCCAATGACAAACTACCTAGGATAAGGACACGACTGACACATACGTCACCCGACCGACTGACGAAGCGCCCCCTGACGGATGAGCCGACTGACGGTTAGCGCTTTCGGCCCTGACATCCCGACAAAAGCACCGCCTGGCCGTTGTGCCGCCTGACAAAAGCAGGTCAGGAACTCCTGTTCCCGACATCCTTGTCCGAAGCTTCCGCTGACAACCGAGCCAGCTCAGCACGTCTAGTCAACATGCCAGATCAACCCCGCCTAGTCATCTCCCGACAGGTATAAATACCCCCTCTCCCCTTACGGTGAGGGGGGAAAATTCTCTCTCAATCTATCATTCACACACGAGAACAAAGGTCGTCCATATCTTTGTTCTCCCACCGATAGCTCGCCACGTACGGTCGACACACCGTTAGTCCGACCGGCGTGTCTAGCCCCCGTTTTAAATCCTATTACTGACTTAGGCATCGGAGGGGCTAAGGGTTGAACCCCAACCCGGCCCTTCTGACGAGTTGTTCGTGCTGCAGGAAAGCTCGCCCCTTGACCAAAGTCAACTTCGGCCTCCTGCCATCCAACCTTCCTCTGCTGCATCCGGTGAGATTCGACCCCGTGATCACCACCGGCGACGGGTCCAACTTCTTCACCCCACTAGTCACTTGTAAAACAGCCTACCTAAACCTTCTTCTCCATATAACCACCGTGCCCTTGGTTCCCCATAATACAAATTCATTGTGCGCGAGTTCCACCTCGTAACAATTGGCGCCGTCTGTGGGAACGAAGGGTCACACACATGTTAGACTCCATGCCGATCTCTCGGAACCCTGACCACGGTAAAGATCCCGTGGGTTAGGAACCGCTCTCTCTACTAATCACCCCGACGTCCGACCCCCTTCTGGGGATGGGCGCCGAAACTGAACATACTTCGGCCCACGCCGTCCTGAAGAACTTTGAGGCCGTCACTCAGGCCAGGGGAGGCTATCCGACGGCGGGAACGGAGCCTCCGCCCGGCCCCTCGGAGCCCCAGAACGTGAGGCGGAATCTCCACCCTCAGTTCGAGGAGGAGGGGGAGAACAGGGGGCTCGCCGAGGAGATTGCGGCCCAACAAAGGCTCCTAGAAGAGGAGATGGAAGTTGCACGGCGGTGGAGGCGCCTGGGGGAGGCGGCCGCCGCGCAAAGGCGTTTGGACGCAGCGGCCGAGACCGCCCGAAGGGCCTGCCAGGACGAAGAGGCCGATCGCCGTCAACTCTGCCTCATCGTCGCAGAACGCGAGAGGCTAAGGAGAGAGAACAGGAGCAACCGAGAAATCCTAGACGATGCGGCGACGGGTCGGCGGCTCGTGGACGGGCGGGACCTGTTGCTGACCGGGTCCCCACCAGGGGGGCAGCCCGCATCGCCTACACCACCCCTCCGATTCCCTGCACGAGGAAGCTGTTTGTCGACAACTATGCTTCCTCACCGCCGAGCGCGAAAGGCTTCTTCGGGAGAATCAAGAACGGATGGAGGCCCGAGGAGAGCTGGCCGAGAGGCGCTGGCGCTGGGAGAACCGTAGCCCGCAACCTGTCGAGTCCTCGACCCAGGGGAGGAGCCCCGCAAGATGACCGTCGGGCTACTCCCCGGGGCCGGAGGACCGTCGGCGGCCGAGGCGCGGCCGAAGCCAGACCCCCGAGTGGCGGAGAGGGGATGCGCCAGATCGCCCTACCTATCTAGAGGAGGCCACGGCGCTTGCACGGTGGATCACGTCCGCCCCAAGGCCCATAAGGTTCAAACCCCCTCACTTGGCCATGTACAATGGGAGAGGCAACCCCCTCACGCACGTGCAGCAATACCGGGGGGCGATGGAGGCGCAGGATGTGGATGAGGCGTTCCTATGCCGACATTTCTCCCAAAGCCTGAGGGACACCGCATTGGACTGGTACTTTGGCTTGCCCGCAAGATCCGTTGGGAGCTTTGGCGAGCTGTCCCACAAGTTCTGCCAAGAGTTCCGGGCCGGTCGGACAAAAAAGAAGCCCTTAGACTATCTCAGCACGATAGTCCAAGGGGAGGGAGAGACAACGGGTAGATACCTCCGCCGCTTTCAGGAGGAGAGACGGGCGGTGGTGACATGCGGCGATGAGGTGCTTATGTTGGCCTTCAAAATGGGGTTGCGGACTTGGAGCCTCCACAAATCCCTGCTCCGGGATCTGCCGACCGACTACGAGGCGTTGGTTGCTATGGCGGAGAGGCACGCGTTGGCCGAAGAGACTCTCGGTGCAAAGGCCTTATTCCCCCCGGCGAAACCGTCCCAAGGCGAACCCCGGTCACACCTTCGGCTGAGGCAAGAAGAGGGGCACCGAGGTCGCGACCAGCTGGCCCGGCCAAGGTGGGAACCGCCCGGGCCTCGCCCACAAGATCGCCCTGGCCCGGCGCGCAAGTTTGCTCCGACACAAGGGCTCCCTCGAGTCGTCCCAAGACAAGACGGCCCCCTACGGGCGCACTACACGCAACTCAATGCTCCCCTGATCGAGGTGATGGCCGCGGCTACAAGAGCCGGACTGCTGCCGGAGCCACCCCGAGAAATGAAGTCGGACCCAGCCCGGAGAGATTTTAAAAAATACTGCCGGTACCACCGGGACCATGGCCACGACACCGACGACTGCTTCACCCTCAAAAGGGAGATCGAACGGCTGATCCAGGCGGGCCACCTGGGGGGCTTCGTCGGAGGCCGGAGACCGGACCGAGAAGAGGGAAACCACTGAAGGGCACGGAGGACAGACCCTCCTGCAAACGGCGAGCGGGAAGAGCTTCACCCCCCGAAACCCGTCATGCGCATAAACACGATATGCGGCGGGCCATCTTCCGGAGGGACATCGTCGTCAAGCAAAAAAGCATATGCGAGACAAGTGATGACGGCGGGTCTTGGAGGGGACCAGAGAGGGAGGAGGATGGCCTACCCTCCTATTACTTTCAGCGACGAGGATCTAGAGGGGGTTGAGCAGCCCCACGAAGACGCCATTGTCATCGAGGCCCCGATTGGGACGGCCATCGTCAGCCGCCTCCTGATCGACACAGGGAGCTCCTGCGACATCCTGTTCATGTCCACAATTGAAAAGATGGGGTTAAGGCCGACGGACCTGAGACCCTGTACCGGACCCCTCGTCGGCTTCACCGGTCACTCGACCCCCATCATGGGAGTGATCACCTTACCGATAACCCTCGGAGAAGAGCCACAGATCGTCACTCGAATGACGCTGTTCGTTGTGGTCGACATTACGTCGGCGTACAACGGGATCATAGGACGACCTTACATGGCGGCCATTGGAGCGCTCCCCAGCCTTCTCCACCAGATGGTCAAGTTCCAAACCCCCCGAGGGGTAGGGATCGTACGGGGAAGCCAGAAGCTGTCTAGAAGCTGCTACGTGGGGTCGACCAAGCACAAGGGACCAGAGATGAACCTGAAGATCGACTCACCCGGGCGGAGCTATGACCCCTACCATCCAGAGTTAGCTCCAGCCGATGCCACCGCGAAGAGGAATAGGACCGACCCCCCCCCCCCCCCCCCCCCCCCCCCCCCCCCCCCCCCACCCCCCCCGCCAAAGCCCCCCCTGAGAAGGACGGGCTAATCACTCTAAAGGACGTGGAGCGACGGTCGTGGTGTGGCCGGAAACTGTAAGTCATGAATATCTTGTTCCCTTTCATATCTCCGAATTTCGTCTCTTCTGCATGAAAATTTCATTTCAAACCTCTCAAAGACTCCGGGGCAGGACCAATCCTCGCCACCCAAACTGGAGAGGGGCACGGGCCGAGCTGCGTACTCGCTCCCCCCCAAAGAAGACCTCCGGGACAAGCTCACTGAGCTTGGCCACCCAAACCGGAGCGCCATATGCGGGGTAGGCGACGGCCCAATACCCGTCCGACTAAAGAGGCTGCGGGGAGGCGACGGCCCAATACCCGCCCTCTCAAAGACTCCGGGGCAGGACCAATCCTCGCCACCCAAACCGGAGAGGGGCACGGGCCAAGCTGCGTACTCGCTCCCCCCCCCAAAGAAGACCTCCGGGGCAACCTCACTGAGCTTGGCCACCCAAACCGGAGCGCCATATGCGGGGTAGGCGACGGCCCAATACCCGTCCGACTATAGAGGCTGCGGGGAGGCGACGGCCCAATACCCGCCCTCTCAAAGACTCCGGGGCAGGACCAATCCTCGCCACCCAAACCGGAGAGGGGCACGGGCTGAGCTGCGTACTCGCTCCCCCCCAAAGAAGACCTCCGGGGCAAGCTCACTGAGCTTGGCCACCCAAACCGAAGCGCCATATGAGAGGTAGGCGACGACCCAATACCCATCCGACTATAGAGGCTGCGGGGAGGCGACGGCCCAATACCCGCCCTCTCAAAGACTCCGGGGCAGGACCAATCCTCGCCACCCAAGCCGGAGAGGGGCACGGGCCGAGCTGCGTACTCGCTCCCCCCACAAAGAAGACCTCTGGGGCAACCTCACTGAGCTTGGCCACCCAAACCGGAGCGCCATATGCGGGGTAGGCGACAGCCCAATACCCGTCCGACTATAGAGGCTGCGCGGAGGCGACGGCCCAATACCCGCCCTCTCAAAGACTCTGGGCAGGACCAATCCTCGCCACCCAAACCGGAGAGGGGCACGGACCGAGCTGCGTACTCGCTCCCCCCCCAAAGAAGACCTCCGGGGCAACCTCACTGAGCTTGGCCACCCAAACCGGAGCGCCATATGCGGGGTAGGCGACGGCCCAATACCCGTCCGACTATAGAGGCTGCGGGGAGGCGACGGCCCAATACCCGCCCTCTCAAAGACTCCAGGGCAGGACCAATCCTCGCCACCCAAACCGGAGAGGGGCACGGGCCGATCTGCGTACTCGCTCCCCCCCAAAAAAGACCTCCGGAGCAAGCTCACTGAGCTTGGCCACCCAAACCGGAGCGCCATATGCGGGGTAGGCAACGGCCCAATACCCGTCCGACAATAGAGTCTGCGGGGAGGCGACGGCCCAATACCCGCCCTCTGAAAGACTCCGGGGCAGGACCAATCCTCGCCACCCAAGCCGGAGAGGGGCACGGGCCGAGCTGCGTACTCGCTCCCCCCCCCAAAGAAGACCTCCGGGGCAACCTCACTGATCTTGGCCACCCAAACCGGAGCGCCATATGCGGGGTAGGCGACGGCCCAATACCCGTCCGACTATAGAGGCTACGGGGAGGCGACGGCCCAATACCCGCCCTCTCAAAGACTCCGGGGCAGGACCAATCCTCGCCACCCAAGCCGGAGAGGGGCACGGGCCGAGCGGCGTACTCGCTCCCCCCCAAAGAAGACCTTCGGGGCAAGCTCACTGAGCTTGGCCACCCAAACCGGAGCGCCATATGCCGGGTAGGCGACGGCCCAATACCCTTCCGACTATAGAGGCTGCTGGGAGGCGACGGCCCAATACCCGCCCTCTCAAAGACTCCGGGGCAGGACCAATCCTTGCCACCCAAACCGGAGAGGGGCACGGGCCGAGCTGCGTACTCGCTCCCCCCCAAAGAAGACCTCCGGGGCAAGCTCACCGAGCTTGGCCACCCAAACCGGAGCGCCATATGCGGGGTAGGCGACGGCCCAATACCCGTCCGACTATAGAGGCTGTGGGGATGCGACGGCCCAATACCCGCCCTCTCAAAGACTCCGGGACAGGACCAATCCTCGCCACCCAAACCGGAGAGGGGCACGGGCCGAGCTGCGTACTCGCTCCCCCCCCAAAGAAAACCTCCGGGGCAAGCCCACTGAGCTTGGACACCCAAACCGGAGCTCCTTGTGCGGGGTATGCGACGGGCCAATACCCGCCCTCCCCGGGAAGGGCCCGCGACCCCTCTCCTCATACCTCGGGAAACGAATCAGGGTCCGCAAATCAAGGCAACTCCAACGCGGAGCCATCCCTGAGGAGTTACGCCTGACACCCATAAAGCCGACGCCCGAAGTGACTTGTCCAACCCAAAAGGACACTCTGGACGATCGCCACTGACATACGGCACGCCTGCCGAAAAACGGGGGCTGAGGAGTCACATCAGACGTCACCCATCGGGAACGCTCCCCAAAGAACGAAATTCCAAGATGGCCCCAGCTCTCCATGACAAGAGGAAATGGAGGAGGCAAGAATACACCATTATAAATCCCCCCCAGCTTCCTTGGGGGGAGGAAAGCGAGGCAGAGGATGTGGAGAAAGACTAGTCCTTTCGCCACTCTCTCCCCCCCTAAAATACGCGGAAAATACGAGTATCGCCGACTGCCAAAGTAAACACACCCCCAACAGGATATTCCTCTTACACGACAGTCGCCCGGCCTGCTGCTCCCCTCTTTCCTCTAGACAACTTAAGGCACGGGAACCGGTGCTCCGATGGCATGCCATGCCTCTCCACGTACTCCCCACAGGCACAGGCGTGGCTGGAAGACAACCCGATGGAGGGGACAGACCTGCCAAATCACCCCATCGGACACCCTGGCAGCTGCCAGAGTCACCCCAACCGAAGGGGACTTGCCCCCAAGCACTGGCATATACCTACAGGCTACTCTGCTTACCCCGGTAGCACCCCTCCTTACACTCATCGACTCCCCTAGGACCGCACACGCCAGGAAGACGCACAGATTGGCTGCGGACCACGCCCCTTCGCGCCTATCACGCGGAGACTCCAGTCGATGGGAGCAACAAGGCCACGCGGGATAGAGCAACCACCAAGGACTCCCTCTCCCCCCAATTCTGGGAACGAGGGCCAAAGCCACCAACCGGCTTCGGCGCGGTCGTCCACCCCTACCCCGAGTGGGTACCCTCTGAATCAACTGCACACCCCTTTTCAGGGTCGCGACGCCGGAAAGAGGCGAACCAAATACAATGAGAATATCAACCTACCTAGAGCTATTCAACGCTACGCCTACGGGCCGATTCTGTTTTAGTAAACTATCAATAATAGCTGATGAAAAGACTACTCCCGGTTGACCACTAGTTATAGCTCGGGCACACCTAGACACAGGGGCAACCCCCGAAAAGGGAGGCTAACACGCTGTAAATTTTCTCGGGCGCGCTACGCGAAATAAAGGAAGTTAACACGCTTCCCCGACGCCAGGATAGAAACAGCCGCACCAAGGCGTAGCTCTAAAAAGGGAATTTATGCGCACACACACACACACACAGGAAGAAGATCCCAGAAAAATGCTGATATCAACCCCGCGTAACTTCTCTTTCTTTCTTTTAACAAAAAAACGGGGGGGAGCCTATACAAAACTACTTGGCGCCTCCGCCAGTCTCGACGCCCTCCCCCTCAGTGGAATCTCCTGCCGCCCCGCCAGTCTCTGGCACGTCGCCCGCCCCTCCGTCTCCATCTCCATCTCCCTCCTCGTCGCTGCATGCGGCGAGCCCATCAAGGTCGAGCTCAACCGGCGGGAATAGGCCCGCCACCTTCTCCTTCATCCGAGCCAAGCAGGTCTCCCATCCCTCCGCGCGGCCCTTCTCTATGCCCTGGGACATTGAATCTACGAGGGCGGGAATGACGGTCTTCTCCTGATACGTCGGAAATTCCTCGACCCTACGAGCCAACTCTTCCTTGTCGGCCTTGGCACGTCCCGCTAGATCCGCCGCTCGAGCTTCCTCCCCCCTAAGGGTCTCCTCCAGCTCCTTCGCTCTCTCTCCAGCCTCGACTGACCGCAGCTCATGGTCAGACACGACCGCCTTCAGACGCACCACCTCCGCCTCATATCGGTCGCCCCTCTCCCTCTCCTTCGCCAGGTCCTCGCCAGCGCTCTTGTGAAAGGCGGCGAGCTCGGCCACCACTCTAGCCACGGCACCCTCGGCCTTGTGTATGGCTGGCACGTGCCTCATCATCCCAAGCATCAAGTTGACGATCTGAATAAAGAAACGCAGAAAAGTGAACCCATTTAGGGTGTTCAATAATACCCGCTGAAAAACGTCGCAAATCTTACAAAACCTACCTGGACGCCGTGCATCACCGCGGTCCCACACAGACCCTCGGGCTCCACCGCTTCCTGCGCCACCCTATCACGGGGCAGGAAGATGTTCTCTGCCAGCCTCGCCGCCACACCTCCGTCCTCAAACACGGACTCATCACTCGCTACTTTGTACGGCGCCCGATGTAGCGCCTCGTCGGGATAGCCCTCGACATCGGTCCTCTTGGCCTTGAACTTAACCAATGAGGCCTCACAGCGGGGATCGGTGGCCCTCTCGAGACCGAACATGGGACAACCATAGGGCCAAGGTGTTGAGTATTGGACTCCCCGTATTTGGTTTTGGATGATGAGCAAACATAAATAAATCGTGAACTAACAATTTGTGAGCGCAGTTATGGAGATCGTCGCCAAATTCACGAGAACACTCAAAGCGACATCTTAAGACTTCTCAAAGCTCGTATTCAATGCCTAAAGCTTCGTTGAAGCTTTTGGACCTTTTTGGAAGTCATGAAGATTTGATCGAAGCTTTCGAAGACCGTTCCTTAAGGTTTTATTCATAGTCTTTTAGCTTCGATTTATAGAATGTTAAGCCTTGAGTAATTCTTACATGTCTATCTTCATATCGCTCATATCTTAGAGCTAGAATTATCTTAGAAGCCATTAGAAACTTTCCCGAAGCCTATCGCTTCTTACCTCGGCTTCTAGTGCATCTTAGTTGGTTCAAGTAGAGTCACCAACCGACTAGATGACGATCTAGTCGGTCGACAACTCTTCATGAACCGACTAGATGTCCTAACTCATTTCAGCTCAGCCATGTCGATCAATTAGTCGGTCAAAGAAGGTTCACCGACCGACTAGATGACGATCTAGTTGGTTAGGAATCCTTCTCAGACCGACTAGTTGAGCTTGCCTCTGTACAGCCTGAGTTACTGTTTACAGTTAGTCGGTCCAAGAACATTCATCGACCGACTAGTTGTGAAACTAGTCGGTCAGCATTTGTTCTTAGACCGACTAGTGTAACATGTATTCAGCTTCGTGCATTTCACTCTTAGTCGGTCAAAGAACACTCACCGACCGACTAGTTGGCAAACTAGTCGGTTGGCAAGTCTTCTTAGACCGACTAGTTCATGTTGCCTGGAAATCACTCTTTTGGCTGTCGAGCTGTTAGTCGGTCCATGTTGAATCACCGACCGACTAGTTGATGAACTAGTCGGTCAGTGATCCTTCTTAGACCGACTAGTCTGCTTCAGATTTAGATCCGTTGGAGTTTTGAAAGCGACGTTTCTCTCTCTCTTTTCCCTTGATCCTTTAAATACCTGAAGGGGTTATTTCATAGGATCCAAGGCTGCTATTTCCAGAGTTCTATTGATTCAAAAAGAGAAGCTTTCAACTCTCATCTTCAAGCTCTCACATTCTCAAGAATCTCTCCATCACTCTTATTCCTCAAGAGAGATTCATTGATTGTGAGCCTTCCAAGCCAAGGGCTTGATTCTAGGTCATCCATCTCATCCCTAGGCTTCCATTGCTGGTCATCTTCTTGAAGCTAGGGTTTGGTGACTCTTCCTCCATCAAAATCCTCTTTGCCCTAATTTGGTAAGAAATCTCAAGGCATAGGTATTTTGTTGGTAAGTATTTCATTTCAGTTATATTTGAATTGTATACTCTCGGTTGTGAGAGGTTTTGCGTGATCCCGGGTTGTGGGATTCACGGTCATCGATTGTAGGTCGTTTGCACTTGTGAGGTTTTCGCAAGTGGTCATATTGGAAATCTTGAGTTAGGGTTTCTAACTCAAGTATCCGGAAGGGATCCGGGTGGTTGGGACGTAGGATCACCGGGAACAAGTCGGGGAGACTTGGGTGGATCCGAACCCATTAAACCATTGTGTTTGCGTTTGCATTATTTCTTGATTGTAGTTATTCCGCATCGTTGTTTGTTAATTGCACGATAATTAGGAATAACACTCCTTATTATTCAAAAGTACTATTCACCCCCCCTCTAGTACATGTGCAGTAGCTTCCCATGGCACTACAATTGGTATCAGAGCCAAGGTTCAAAGCTACACATAGCCAAAGTTCAAAGCTATGACGAACAACGACTACAACGTCTTCAGGAACCGCGATGGAGCTTCTTCAGTTTTGGAAGGACTATCCTCCGTCAGGCCTCCACACTTCAACGGTACCAACTACGGGTACTGGAAATGCCGGATGCAAATTTTCCTCCGGAGCGCTTCACTATGGAGAGCCACCATGATGGAGTATGTCGAGCCTTCCGAAGAAGATTTCGCGAAGTGGACTCCCGCGGAGGTCGCCGCGGAAGTAGCCAATGCCAAGGCAATGAATGCCTTGAATTGTGCGTTGGAGCCCGAGGACTTCAACAAGATATGCACATGTAAGAGTGCATATCAAATATGGAACCAACTCCTCATATTGCACGAAGGATCGAGTACGGTAAAAGATTCTAAACTCGTCGTTGCTAATAAAGAATTTGAGTTGTTTCATATGGAGCAGGGCGAAACCATGAAAGAATATTACGCTCGCTTCGTGGATATATCAAACGACTTGGAAGCTCTTGGGAAGGTCTATACCCAAAAGGAGAAAGTCGCGAAGATTATCGATGGTCTTCCATCATGTTGGGAAAAGCGTACCTTCGCCATCGAGGAAGGTAATGACATGAATAAATATACCGTCGTACAACTAATGGGTACCTTGTTGTCTTACGAGGTACGCAAGGATAGTAAGATCCGAATGAAGGAAAATATGAAAGCATACTTGAAGCAAGATGAGCCAAAGAAAAAGACGATTGCCTTCAAGGCCGCTCCATCTACCGATGATGAAGAATCGGAAGACGAATTGGACATGGAATCCATTGCCCGTATGGCAAGGAAGTTCGATCGATTCCTCCGAGAAGGTATATCTTTGAATAAATCTAAAGTTAGTTCGACTAATGCTTCTACTCCCGTGTGTTTTAAATGCAACAAGCCAGGACACATCAAACCGGATTGTCCTCTCTACAAACACAAGGAGAAGGGGAAAGCATCGAAGTAGGACAAGTCGAGAAAGTACAAGAAAGGACTTGTTGGCACATTCACCAACTCCGAAGAGGATTCCTCAAGTGGAGAGTCGGATGATGGAAGAGTGGAGAAAGCAAAACTCTGCTTCATGGCTAATGAGGCAAAAGATCGAAAGTCCTCCTTCGATGATAGCGAGGATGAAAGCGAGGATGGTAGCGAGAATGAAAGCGGAGAACCTACTATTGATGAAATGAGGTTAGCAAACCAAGAAATTTGGTCTAAATTTACTAAATTAGTAGATATATATAATAAGACCAAAAATGAACTTGTTAGCCTCTAAACCTCTCCTAAGTCTACCATCACCAACAATGACACCATTGTTGAGACACTTGCCAATGAGAAAGCAAGTTTGCTTACTCATAATGGCTTGTTGAGAAATGAGGTGAAGAACCTCAAATCTCAACTTGAGCATGTTCATTTTGAGAAATCGGATGAACACAAGATGGCGGATTTGACGTCTCAAAACTCAACCTTGAGTTTTGAGAATAAGAATCTCAAATCTCGTGTTTATGCACTCACGTCGCAAGTATCCACTTTGGATGCTTCGATGCATTCTCTCAAAGAGAAGTATGAGTGCACATTAGGCCGTATCAATGATTTCAATAGAGGTAAGGGCCATTTGGATAATATCCTAAATGACTTACTTCCGGCCAAACACCACATTGGCTTGGGGTATAAGATGGGAGACTCATCCAAATCGCCTACCACCTTTGTTAGGCCGACATCCGATGCCTCGACGAGTGGGAGAAAACACCCCGTTGGTAGTTCTCCTACCAATAGTGCTTCCACTTCGTACACACCACCGATTGGAAAGAAACCCACTTTGGGTAGACCTCCAAAGAGGGGTCATGCATTTTTTTACTCACATGCTATGCCACGTAGGAACACACATCCTACTCCACTGGTGCATGCTAATATTAATGATGATTTTTATACTCCGCACCCACGAGCACGTGCTAACACTCATATGAGACACCCACATGCACGTAATCATGCTCATCCTAATGCTTATGTTCAAACATCTCATCCACATGTGCATGCCTACTCTCATAATCATCCTCATGCATACACACCTCATGCCTATCCACGAATGTATGCTACACCACATCATGGATCTCATGCTCATCATAATGCTATTGCTAGATCTCATGCTCCTAGGCCACATGCACCACATAGAAATCAACCTTTTGTGCATGCAACCACTAGGAAGAGGATTCCCAAAATTTACACTATTTGGGGTCCCAAGAACACTAGCAATCATGATATGAATGTTTATGTGCAATCCTATATTAATGATGTTATTTTGAATGATGATTATGTTGGGAAGTCAAGTTCCTCTTGGACTTGGTTTCCGAAGGGTTACTTCCTTTAACTCTTCAATGCTTGGTACCATGAGCTTATGATCATGTTATGGGTACCAAGGCATTTGTTTATAAATTTGATTTTGATTACATTAACTCATGGGTTACAATTATTTTAATTTCGTATTTCAAATTTGTTGTCTAACCCATTGGATCCAAAAGGGTTTTTGGATACTAAAATGAAGTTTTCTAGGTTCAATCCACCGTGGGATACCAACCCTACCAACTCCTCGATTTGCGAAGACTTTCATTCAAACGGAGTTGATGGTGCTTAGGTAATGCACCAATGTAGGGGGAGCTTAATGTTGTAAGTATGATATTACATTTGGTATCCATGAGGGTTGAATGCATGCTTGGTTAGAATCTATTCCTTTACATTGGTATCATTTTGTTTCTCCTAGCATGATAGAATTGTGAATGCCATAAATGCTTTGAAATTCATATCTATTTTTGGCATGACATGTTTTTAAAAAGTTATTATGATGATTTTCGTATTACTTTTATCACCTTGTCACTTCTCATCGCACACTTCACTTAGTTTTGATGTGCTCTTACTTTATGTTCACTTTCGATCGATATTGTGACATTTGATATTCTATGATGTGCACCACTTTTCTGATGGTTCATTCCTTTGTGCACATTTTATGTATGTCTCTGATATTGATTTCGTCGCTCGACGATTTATTTTGATTCAATAGCTTTAGTTGTATGAAAACATAGAATTGTTTTCCATGCACTAAAATAGCTATAAATGTTGATATTGGAGAGTAAATTCATTTCTTCAATAAGTGAATTTACATTTGATATTTTGATGATTTTAGTTTTTCGATTTTCGACTATGGTCTCATTGACACGCTTTGATTTTATTCGAATGTTATTTTGGTGTCATATGAAACGTGGTCGTATTCTTAAACTCCCATGCTTAATGAATTATTTGGACATGATTTATTATCGTTGGCTTCCTCCCGCTCTTTTTGGATTATGCCAAAGGGGGAGAGATATAATAATGGCATAATAATGGCATGTGCTAAATGATAATCTACCATGAATCTATTTTGATATGTTAGATTCAGGGATATGTTAGATTCAGGGGGAGTTAAGATATAAAAATGGATTACAAATCCTAAATCTCAAATATTGGATTTGAATTTTTACTTTCCTCGTCTGCTTGTTGTATGTGCTTATTATTTCCTAGGGGGACTAATGTGTCATCAATGCAGGGGGAGTAAGTATATTTCATTTAGTTCATTATTTTTTATTATTATTTATGTTGGTTTGTCATCACCAAAAAGGGGGAGAATGTTAAGTATTGGACTCCCCGTATTTGGTTTTGGATGATGAGCAAACATAAATAAATTGTGAACTAACAATTTGTGAGCGCAGTTATGGAGATCGTCGCCAAATTCACGAGAACACTCAAAGCGACATCTTAAGACTTCTCAAAGCTCGTATTCAATGCCTAAAGCTTCGTTGAAGCTTTTGGACCTTTTTGGAAGTCATGAAGATTTGATCGAAGCTTTCGAAGACCGTTCCTTAAGGTTTTATTCATAGTCTTTTAGCTTCGATTTATAGAATGTTAAGCCTTGAGTAATTCTTACATGTCTATCTTCATATCGCTCATATCTTAGAGCTAGAATTATCTTAGAAGCCATTAGAAACTTTCCCGAAGCCTATCGCTTCTTACCTCAGCTTCTAGTGCATCTTAGTTGGTTCAAGTAGAGTCACCAACCGACTAGATGACGATCTAGTCGGTCGGCAACTCTTCATGAACCGACTAGATGTCCTAACTCATTTCAGCTCAGCCATGTCGATCAATTAGTCGGTCAAAGAAGGTTCACCGACCGACTAGATGACGATCTAGTCGGTTAGGAATCCTTCTCAGACCGACTAGTTGAGCTTGCCTCTGTACAGCCTGAGTTACTGTTTACAGTTAGTCGGTCCAAGAACATTCATCGACCGACTAGTTGTGAAACTAGTCGGTCAGCATTTGTTCTTAGACCGACTAGTGTAACATGTATTCAGCTTCGTGCATTTCACTCTTAGTCGGTCAAAGAACACTCACCGACCGACTAGTTGGCAAACTAGTCGGTTGGCAAGTCTTCTTAGACCGACTAGTTCATGTTGCCTGGAAATCACTCTTTTGGCTGTCGAGCTGTTAGTCGGTCCATGTTGAATCACCGACCGACTAGTTGATGAACTAGTCGGTCAGTGATCCTTCTTAGACCGACTAGTCTGCTTCAGATTTAGATCCGTTGGAGTTTTGAAAGCGACGTTTCTCTCTCTCTTTTCCCTTGATCCTTTAAATACCTGAAGGGGTTATTTCATAGGATCCAAGGCTGCTATTTCCAGAGTTCTATTGATTCAAAAAGAGAAGCTTTCAACACTCATCTTCAAGCTCTCACATTCTCAAGAATATCTCCATCACTCTTATTCCTCAAGAGAGATTCATTGATTGTGAGCCTTCCAAGCCAAGGGCTTGATTCTAGGTCATCCATCTCATCCCTATGCTTCCATTGCTGGTCATCTTCTTGAAGCTAGGGTTTGGTGACTCTTCCTCCATCAAAATCCTCTTTGCCCTAATTTGGTAAGAAATCTCAAGGCATAGGTATTTTGTTGGTAAGTATTTCATTTCAGTTATATTTGAATTGTATACTCTCGGTTGTGAGAGGTTTTGCGTGATCCCGGGTTGTGGGATTCACGGTCATCGATTGTAGGTCGTTTGCACTTGTGAGGTTTTCGCAAGTGGTCATATTGGAAATCTTGAGTTAGGGTTTCTAACTCAAGTATCCGGAAGGGATCCGGGTGGTTGGGACGTATGTTCACCGGAAACAAGTCGGGGAGACTTGGGTGGATCCGAACCCATTAAACCATTGTGTTTGCGTTTGCATTATTTCTTGATTGTAGTTATTCCGCATCGTTGTTTGTTAATTGCACGATAATTAGGAATAACGCTCCTTATTATTCAAAAGTACTATTCACCCCCCCTCTAGTACATGTGCAGTAGCTTCCCAGGGCACTACACAAGGGTCCCATCATCCGGACCCGGTCGGGCCACTCGACGCTTCGGCCCTACCCGATTGACCGCCAGTATCCGCCCCCTCCCCTCCTGCAGGTGCCAGGGGGCTAGACGGCCTCGTTCGGGGCATTTCCACCCCTCCCCCTATCAACCCTTCGTCCCCGCCCTCCAAGTCAATGACGGGATTCGCTATCCCCTCCCCGGTTCCACCGTCCGGCTGACCGGTTTCCCCCCGCCCCGGCGCATCAGGGTCGGACGACCTCGTCGGCCTCTTCCTCCTCTTCGTGGACGTTGGCACCCCAGTCGAGCTCCCCGCCCCTCCTTCCGCTCGCGACCTCTTGGGGCCAACTCTTGTCGACGTTCGCCCCGCCTGCTCCGAGGCTCGCCGCATCATTTCCTCGAGGGACAGACTCATTGTGCCACCTGCCAAAGAGAGAAAGTTCAGCGTAAGCACATCAGATGCACGAACACCAAAATCTTTTGTACCTTCGGGCCAGATGTACGCCGTTATCATCTCAGCCCGAGCGAGCATCCGATAATCTCGGCCCTCCACTGGTATGGCCATTAAAATCTGGGCCACCACTTTCTCCTCATCCCCCAATTCCACCCCCTCCTTCGCCTCGGGATTCAGCTCCGCCCAATCCGACCTTATCAGCACATCCTCCGGCACTTCCACAAACACATACTGCTGACGCCACAACTTAATTTTCCCGGGCAACCCCCTAATGAGCGGATGCTTCTTCTTCGCGGAGAGATAGTAGCATGACCCCAACCTCTTGACCGAGAAGAAGTGGCGAAATAAGGTCAGGGATGGGCTAACCTGGTTGCTCACGCACAGCACTAGGAACCCCACAATGGCACTGATGGCATTGGGCATCAGGCGATACAGGGGCAGTTCCAGGAAGTTCAACACTTCCAGCAAGAACGGATGGGGGGAAAGCGCAACCCTTGCTCAAACGAAGAGACATATACTCCCACCTCCCGGTCGCCCGCAAAACACACCCTTTCTTGCAGCTCCGGTTCACGAACCGAATACGGCGGCCTGACATACATCGTGAAGATCTCCGCAATGGATTTCTTCAGCACCGACTTCACGCCCGCAATCTCGATGGGCACCCTTCCTGTCTCCGCGGCGGAGCTCCCTTCCCCAACTACCCCCGACCCCTGACCACGAAACGGAGACATCGAGGAAGACATCTATGAAACGGGCGTCTTACCTAATGGGTGCCGACGATTCGGGCGCCTGCGCTACTTCGCCGACCGCTCCCACGAGGACGATTCTAGCAAGGATAACGAAATCTCCTACGAGCTCTAGCTGCTTGCCAAAAATCTTCGCCCCACAATCAGCTTTGCTTCCCTCCCCTCCCTGAGTTCCCTTTTACGCGACTACGCAAAGCATCATGACCGTCGACCCCGAGACACGTGTCACCAATCCGGGCCATATCCAGCACCAACCCACGTGTTCTGACGCTTCGCGTACTGTCAAAACCGTCAATTCCGCCATGCGTCAACACTACAGTGGTCGGGTCGCCTCGGTTCCCACCTGCCGTCGAATCGCCAGGATGACGTCTAGTCATGCGACCGCCAACAATTCACGCCCAAATCCCGGCGAAATGATTATCCCCATTCGAAATTACTCTATGTGCCGCGCGTTCCGAGATTTAGTCTGGCCTCCGTCAGGGCGGCCGTAACAAGAAGGCAGCGCTCGTCCCAAGGTTGAGTCCGACCTCCGTCAGTGCGGCCAAAGCACGAAAGCTTCGCTCGTACCAATGAAGGGTCCGACCTCCATCGGGTCGGCCTGAACAGGAACCTACCGCCCAACTTATTGGGATCTCGGTTCCAACGCTTGGCAAACTTTCGTTCGAACCAAGCAACCTCGCCACCTCGCCCCGCCACTGCACCGCCGGGACTTGTGCTGGGCTTCGGAGCATCATGACCGCCGGAGAACGCGACTAATCTCAACTCCCATCTCCCGAATACTTCGGCAGAGCGAAGTTGGGGGCAGTTACGTCCCTCACAAAGCTGACATTCTACGAGCAAACCAAGTAAGAATACAGTTCGGCACAAGAAAATCACAATGTATTTACCCAAATAACTACACCGTACATTGAACTTTCCACACACTACAACAACACATTGTTTATAACCCTCTCACAAGAAGGTACGGACCTCCCCAAACCCACGTTTCTAGCGGCGCCACCTCTCAACCGACCGATCTCTCACATCCTTAACCACTTGCCGAATCGCCGCATCCTTAGCTTCTTGCAACATCTGCACAACATGCTCGTCATGATAGCGGCGGATAACGGCTTCGATCAGTTTGCCTTCGGCGTCCCGTTTTTCCTCCAATCGCCGCACCG
This sequence comes from Scilla litardierei, assembly GCA_030789695.1. Lineage (NCBI taxonomy): Eukaryota > Viridiplantae > Streptophyta > Magnoliopsida > Asparagales > Asparagaceae > Scilla > Scilla litardierei. Next base: position 274,719,972 of record CM061133.1, on the reverse strand, counting down.
CTAGACCCTTCTCCCTCTTCTCGGTCTCCAGGGCGTCCTTCAGGTCCTCTATTTGCCGCCTCTGTACCCCGATCACTGCTTACTTGCTAACAACTTCCGAGGTATGCTTCGACCGGATATCATCACTCTCTCGCGTTACTTCTTGGAGCTGCTTCTCGACCATTGCTTTGGACGAATCGAAATACGCAGCCCGCCCCTTCTCCACCCCGTAGGCTTTCCTAACCCTCTCCAGCTCCGCCTCCGTGTCCCTCAGCTTTGCCTTGACCTCGCCAAGGTTCGCCTTCGCTACATCCAGAGACACCCTGGTGACGGCCGCAGAGGTACGGCCTCGCAGGGCTAATACGTTCGTGACCATCTACATAAACCTTGAATCAGCGAGACACGAACAAATAAAGCCTGCGGGTGCGGAAAGAAAACCGGCTTACCTGCACGACGTGCCATATAGCTGAGCCACACAACTGCTCCGCCCCCACACGAGTCAAAGACTCACGATCGCGCGGTAACACGCAATACTCAGCGAGGCGCGTCGCCACTCCCGCGTCCTCGAATACCGATTCGTCGCAGCTGACCCGAAAAGGAAACTTATGGAGACGGTCATCTGGGTACGCCTCGACCTCTTCTCGGGTCCTCTTAAAACGAATAAGGGCGCCCTCACAAGCTAGACTCGACGACTCCCCCATTTCCCACGAAGGGATCCCGTATGGCCACTTTTGAACCACAAGCGCTCGGCGAGGCGCGACCACCTCTGGTACCCGCGGAGGAACGGAGGGTCTGGCCCCCCGCGCGGGCGCGTCCTCATGAAGATCCTCGTCGGGCCCACCGGCGGAGATACCTTGCCCGATTGCCCTCTGTCCCGGGTGCGACCTCTCCCCACGGGGAGCCCCGCCTCCACGTTCCCGGGATCCCGCCTCGCTAGCCACCTCCTTGCCTTTCCCGCGGGGATCAGTGTCCTCCGAGATCGGGGCTCCGGCCGAACCTGACACCTCCTCCGGCTCCCTCATCGCGTCTCCGCCTACAAAAGGAAAAGAGAGACAATCAGGGCAAGCCTAGCCCAGAGTTTACAAAACATCAAAGATACCTAGGGTCCAAATGTCCTGGGCGAGCCGACTGCCCAGCGTTAGACTCGCCAACTGACGGCACGCCTCGGGCAGTTCCATCAAAATCTGAGCTTTGGCAATATCCTCCCCAGTCAGCTCCACCCCTTCATTTACTAAGGGATTCCGCGCCCCCAATTCGACATCAGCGCCACGTCGCTTGGCACCGTCACGAAGACGAACTCCCTCATCCAATCGCCGACATCGTCGGGCACCCCGAGGATGAGTCCTCGCCCTCTCCTAGCGCAAACGCAATGATACATCCCCCTCTTCCGAATCACGAAGAAATACTGGAACAGCGCCAAGGAGGGACTCAAGGAGCAAGCAAGGCACAAGACGACAAACCCCACTAACAAGCCCCAAGAACGGGGCGCTAGGGCAAATATCGGCAGCTCCAGGAAATTCAACAAATGAAACAAATACGGATGGATCGGAAAGCGGAGCCCCAACTCGAATGACCGAACATAGACCCCGACCTCATTATCCCCAGGTGAACTCACCGCTTCCTCTGACCCGGGAACCCAAACCTCATAGGGTTGTCGCACAAATCGCACGCGAATCTCCCTGATGTTGATCCTATCCAACCTACGTCGGAGGGACTCAATGGCTCTCGGGACAACGGATCGCCATGACCCTCTTTCCCTGGGCCGCCGTACCCCTGGCTGCGACGCCCCCTCGCCCACCAACTCCTCCTCCCCCCCTCGGCTACCTCCTCCAACCTCGAAACGAGAAGCCATTGATCGGAAAGGAAGGAAATTAACTGTTATTACCTGTTGATCCCTTAAACCCGGAAGGTGATTAGAAGAAGATGACCGGCGACGGAAGTAACAAATTGGCCAGCAAGCACCAAACAGAAGTATCGAACGCCGGAGGAGAATCGGAGAAAGACAAAAACTCCCGACGACCGCCTCGCAGACCCTTTTAGCGGTAAAGGTGGCCCCCGGGCCATCTCGGCCGTCGAACTTTCGCCACGCGGCGCCCATCGAGACGTCCCTGACGCCTCGACTGGCGTGAGGGTCACCTCAGCCACATGTCGCAAACCCAATCGCAGAGGCGCTTCGTTTTCCTCTGCCCCCTTTTCAAATCGTAATAATGACCACTAAGGCGGGAGTTCTAAAGCCGCCGCCGTCACTACCCGGTGGGGGCCAAGGCCCGTACTGATGGTCCGGAATATCGAAGGTGGTTCGCCCTCCGAGCCAAGCCGGGCTACCGCCTCAGACTCGAAGGCCGGGGGCAATTGTTACGACCTAAAGATCGTAGGGGTCCCACCCGAATCTGCCCACATGACCCATGGACTCTCCGCTTCATGAAAGGGTCGCCACCCCGAAAATCCGGGGCAACATGGAGACGGACGCGCCTTGCAGCGTCCCCTGACCCGGCCGAGGCGAATGATTCAGGTTCAATATTACATATTTAACCCCCCATTTAGCCCTATTTTGTGCTCATATGATGCTAAATTTATCTCTAATTCATACTTATTTTCTACACATTTATTTATTAGAGAAAACACACTATTTGAGCACAAAACAGCATTTAACGACGCATTTCTGCACTTTTTATATTTTTCCTAGCACCGTCTCGATTTCACGATTCCAACGACTATTTATTTGTATTTTTCTGAGATCTGTGCTAATTACTACGAATTTTTGAATGCAGAATAATATTTAAATGAAGAAATACGTTGGAAATACGAAAATACGTTCTCCAACCTATCACATGCCGACACGTGGCGCAATCCTAGGGGTTTCCGCCCGATCGAACGGCCCGATACTTGAGATTATCTCTAAAATTTCCTGACCGTTGGATGATGATCCAACGGTCGCTAATCTCGCCAATGCAGAGCGGATATACGGCGACGTGGCCAAATCATGGCCGCTGATCTTTGATCCAGCGGCTACAATTGAAGCAGCGAATTCTTTTACGAGCGAGCGACGTGGCATCTCGCCGTTCGTTCGATCGCGAATCGACGGTTCCGCTCAACTCTGATTCGAATTCGAAGAACGCAGCGGAGCGCCTCTCCTTGAGACACGTGGCGATAATCGGAGCCTCTCCCGCATTATCCGACGGCGCTGAATCGTCCAATTCGAACGCGAATTCGCGAGGCTAGCGGGATTTGAGGGACACATGGCGGGCATCCAGGAGTTTTCCGCTTGAACGGACGGCAGGGATGGACTCAGTTCGATAGCAATTTTGAACGCCAGCGGTGACGTGGGACGATCTACGCCGCACGATCTCGATCCAATGGCCGATAATCACACCCGCAAGATCCTTAACGAGCAGGCAAATGGGATTCGAGAGCTTAGCGGGCGGCGACCCGCGAGGCGTGACACGTGGCATCACCAAGGCAAATCCCGCTTTGATCGAGCGGTCGTGGTTTGATCCGCTCCAGATGTGCGGCCCAGATGTATTCGGGCACGAAATGGATGCGGGTTTGAACCCGTTAAGCAATCCAAACCCGCAATGATTTATATTTAAGCGTATTTAGGGTTTTTTGGGCGTATTCAAGCAGATTGGGGCGTATTTTGGGCGTATTGGAGGCTCTAGAAGCCGTATTCTCCCCCTGAAAAATTCTGTAAAATTCCAGAGGCTATTTTCTTATTTCCAGAGAGTTTTGATGTATTTTCAAGGATATTTGGTGATGAATTCTTAACTTAAACTCCTTAATTAGTGCTTTTTCTACCGTATTTTGCTAGAATCTTGATGTATTTGTCTATGGAACTTGTTTATTCTGAAATTATGAGTAGCTAGAACTTATTTGTGCATGGTATGGAGTAGTTAGGGGATATTATTCGTGTTAGTTTGGTTGAAATTCCTTGTGCTAAACCGTTAAACGCCGCTAAAATTGTAATCGTCGTTCGTAAATCGACTTTTTTAGATTCCAAAAGAATTAATTTAGTTGATGATCACCCCAAAAGGGTGAGTTTTGATCTCCCCAAAAGGGAGTTTCATACCGTAGTTTTGATCTCTCCAAAAGAGAGTTTCATATCGTATTATAGCTTTAGCGACGATCTTTTTGAATATTTTGTTTGAACCCCCAAAAGGGCATCTTCCGATGAATTGCTCCCAAAAGGAGAATTCATTGAGTTATATTGGATATTTTTCCTGGTGAATTGCTCCCAAAAGGAGAATTCATTGTGATATATTCATCAACCAAATTAATATGAATCATTGATCCTGACGAACCCATACCATGTGCAAACTTTTATAGGCATTTTCATACACGAATTTCTTTGTTCGCACATCACCATCACGCACTTTCACACCATCACCATCATTGTTGAAGTGGTTAGTCTCTTTCCGATAGATTTCTATTTGATTTGAATTGTGGTTGCAACAGATTTCTTCCCGTGGATTTGACATCTAGACTCCCAGATTTTACTACTTGTACGGACTCTTGCACTTGAGAGAGAGCACCCTTTCGGAGCCCACCAGCGAACAACCACAGCCGCACGACCCATCGGGGGTGGCGCCCCTGGGGACGCCTGGGTAGCGCCACCGGGCCTACTGACGTAGGCACGGGCATATCCTTCCGTGCCGGCGAACCATAGCCCGTGACCGATCGGAGGGCGCGGCCGGGCCGGACAACCCCCGATCCGAACGACCCGCCCGATTCCCGTGAACCGCGGTGCCTAGGGTGATACAGCCCAACTTTCAGTTCGTCGCCAACGACAAACAACCTAGGATAAGGACACGACTGACACATACGTCACCCGACCGACTGACGAAGCGCCCCCTGACGGATGAGCCGACTGACGGTTAGCGCTTTCGGCCCTGACATCCCGACAAAAGCACCGCCTGGCCGTTGTGCCGCCTGACAAAAGCAGGTCAGGAACTCCTGTTCCCGACATCCTTGTCCGAAGCTTCCGCTGACAACCGAGCCAGCTCAACACGTCTAGTCGACATGCCAGATCAGCCCCGCCTAGTCATCTCCCGACAGGTATAAATACCCCCTCTCCCCTTACGGTGAGGGGGGGGGGAAATTCTCTCTCAATCTATCATTCACACACGAGAACAAAGGTCGTCCATATCTTTGTTCTCCCACCGATAGCTCGCCACGTACGGTCGACACACCGTTAGTCCGACCGGCGTGTCTAGCCCCCGTTTTAAATCCTATTACTGACTTAGGCATCGGAGGGGCTAAGGGTTGAACCCCAACCCGGCCCTTCTGACGAGTTGTTCGTGCTGCAGGAAAGCTCGCCCCTTGACCAAAGTCAACTTCGGCCTCCTGCCATCCAACCTTCCTCTGCTGCATCCGGTGAGATTCGACCCCGTGATCACCACCGGCGACGGGTCCAACTTCTTCACCCCATTAGTCACTTGTAAAACAGCCTACCTAAACCTTCTTCTCCATATAACCACCGTGCCCTTGGTTCCCCATAATACAAATTCATTGTGCACGAGTTCCACCTCGTAACAAATATTATGTTAGAATCCCTAATGGGCCTGAAGCCCACCAAATAAATTGAAATGTAATAATATTAAAATTGTTTCCCACTTTTTCTTGATGGGCCTGAAGCCCACACCGAAATATAATTAAAATTTAAATTAATTTTAAATTGTTTAGTGGGCTTAGCCCATAGATTTTCTTGAAAATCAATAAACAAGTATCCCAACAGGCCTGAAGCATGCGAACACAAATTAATTTATTTTCCTCTTATTTTGTTGGGCATGCAGCCCACAAAAAGTGTAAAAATATACATAAATAAAGAGGAAATATGCTTAACGATCCCGAAGCCCGCTGGCCTAATATTATTAATTTCTGAAATCTTTATAAAATATATATTTTTAATATATTTTAAATTCAGAAATTACTGAATAAATCCCAGAAAAGTCCAGAAAAATCCTTAAAAAATTTGGGAAAAATTCTGGAAAATTCCTGAAACATCAGGAAAGTAATTGGGAGAGGGGTTACAATAAATATTAATATTTTGGGGGATAAAAAGTTATTTGTCATTCACGATGAATGACATGTTGTTCAGTTTAAATTTTTCTGAACATAATCTAACTAACACGGCGCATACCGCGGATGGCCAGAAGCCTCCACCGCCACCACATACCCATAAAATTTTCCTTTTTGGGGTTAAATTCTCATGAAATTTTTTGGGTATGCGTCATAAAAATCTAAGACATCTTATGAACAACTAGATTAATGCACAATTGATTTAATATTGTGTTTGCATGTTATAACTTAGTCTATTTTCTTATATAACTGTTTTTCATGTTAATACTCATACTAAGATTAAATATTATGGCACAAACAGATTAAATAATATTTCAACAAGTTCAAATATCATACCTTTGTTGAAAATTGAACCTGAAGTTCAAATCATATTAAATGTCAAAACAAAACAAATACGATGGTTTATGCGAAAATTATAACTGCTATCTTTATAAAAGATGCACACTTCGCGGTAAATAGATATATAAGATTTATGATCTATGTAATCAAATATGGACACCAAAAGTTTTCCATAACACCGCTAAACTCTTTAAAAGAGTACTCTCCTTTATTTTTACAAGGAAAGATTTTTTTAATCTAGCCTTGAATATAAGCATACGCCTGAAGTCGTGGCTTAATAAATAAGTTAGAAATATATTGCACACCCGCGTATTTGTTCCCTTTTTGAGCATGATTAACTATCCACATAAAATTTGAACTCCTCAAGAAAATGGCCTGAAGCCATACTCGAGCATTCAAATAGACTTTTAAAAGTCTCTAATTAATTAGAAAAGTGGAAGTATAAAATAATTTGCTCAAACCCCTGCTTATGTCTCCTTAGCAAGACTAATTTTCCTTGTCCTTTATAAATAAGGAATATTGAAATCTGGGGAAGTTTAGGATCAAACATGACCTAAAATAAAAAATAAAAGAAAATATTACTCGATATGGAGTAGGAAATGGCAAACTAAGATCAGAACCAGAAGCTCTGATAAGTACTCATAATGCTTTTGCAATATGAAAAGTAATTAGTTTACGCCATTGAAATATATATACATTGCTAGTCTAAACCGACGAAAGTCGACCTACTTATTGTATAATTAGCCACTCCTAGAGGACAAATAAATTTTATAAACACAATTTTTAATCTGTTGTCATAACATATTTCTTAGTGAGTTTAAGTGTTTATATATACTTTTAAATAGTATTTTACTGTATAAGTCATTTAGAAAATCTTTTCTGTGATTTCTGTTTTTTTTAATTCAGGACTTTTTTTAAGCCTAAATACTCTAAAAAGAGGATGTCTATTACTCTCAAAATAAATAAACCATGAAGCTTTGTCCCAAAATAAATTCAAAAAAAGGAAAAATTGGAACACCTGAAGTGTCCAGAATCGACCAACTTTTGATCGATATCACCCTGGATTGATGATGCAAGACATCATCAACCAAACGAACCCGAAGATTCTTCAAAAAGGGTGAAACTTTCATTGTCACATTCAAAAGGGAAAATTGATTATGAGATCATCTCCATTCACATGGACATTGACTCTCCCCACTTCCTCAAACGAATTTAAGATGATATACTATCATCATTAAAGATAATGAAGACCTTTAGGTCTCTTGAGAGTATTTAAGGAATATAAATAGGCTTTATCCACTCCCTTAATAGGACTGATGATGTATCTTTGGTGTACTCATCAATATATCCTCTAAAAGATGGTCATTATCCAACCACATTCTTTTAAAAATGGTGGTAACATTGGATAACACTGGGAAATTAAACTGTATTTGCAACTGGAAAAATATCGAACATCCTGAAGCTTGTGTCCACACCCAAAAATGGGTAATATAAATCATTAAAATGATTTAAACGGATTACTTATCCATTAAAAATCCAGTTGTAGGTGACCACATGGGAACATGCAATTACATTGCAAGCCATCAAAATGCCTCCTTAGAACCTATTTATATGAGCATGATCACCTCATATAAACAGTTTTCCGAGAACCCCTAATGGGAGAAGCGTTTAGAGCACATCTTATAGATTGTGCCATGATGTGTAGACATCCCCATATGACCACTATAGACCATCAAAATGCAGAACTATTTACCGGAAGTAATTACCCCAGATAAATAGAGTCTGAGCACTCTGAACAGGGGTTAAAATCACTTCTCTAAAGACGTGCATTGATGACCCTATTTTAAAGATTTGATGAGATCCTGAAGATCCCTCACAACTTTAATTCCCCAGCATTAGTTTCAACAGAAATAATATAATCATCAATGAGCATGAAGCTCAATTGACCATTTAAATCATTAATACCTATGATCTGATTATCATGAATTATGACGAGATCCTGAAGATCCACACTTATGAAATTGTTAAACAGTTATCAGACATAGTTACTGACAATATAGATATTGTCAAATTCACACATCCCTGCTACTAAAAATCCAGCTAGGACTGACATACCAAATATAATGGAAGCAATCCACCAGTAGCAGAAGTGGATATCCTCAATGGATGAGAGGATATACCACGAGGCTCCAAAGAGAGAAATCTACTCCTGGAGACCGAAAAAGCAATACCACCACAGGAAAGTGAGCTCAAATCCAGAACCTTATTGCAACTTGGTTGCTAAGGACCCATTCTGGATCTGTCCATATTCTTTACCCGTCCCAGAACCTTCATTTTTTCAACGCGTCGTGAAGGAGACACTTCTGGAAGAAGTCAAATGATTATAATACGTACGGGGTGAGTTTTGTTGGAAGCAACGATTTAGGATCTTGGTTTGATTATGACAAACGTGCAAACTATTTAACGAGTATGCTACGTGTGTTTCAGGATTGGCATAGGGGTAAACCTTGAGGAGTAAGTCAACGTGTTGGAGAAATCGTTATTCATATAGCATCCTAGGAGAGAAAGGAAGTGTGTGCTCAAAAAAGTTTGACTTGGTCAATATAATGGGAGATGAAATCTATTTGAGATTGAATCAAATCAATTAGAGATTGAGCCAAAATTTGTTCTCCCAATTCATATCATATTCAAATATCCTACCCCTTGCCAAATATTCATAACCCTAGTCTCCCCTATTTAAACCCAACATCAAGGGCAATGAATTATGCGGCAAGGAATAGTGTCCAGTAAAAATCATCTCACGGCCAAAAGAATTTTTTTAAAGGAGAGAGGGCAGGCCGATTTTATCAAAGGAGCATAAGAAAAAAAACAAAGAGGGCACCTTCTGTTGTTTCCATCCCAACGCACAGGGATACTTTTGTTTCTCTTTGCAAATACAAATGCTTTTTAATTCCTTGTGTTCTCCTTTTTTTCAAAAAAAAAATAGTTGATGGATAGTTTTTTTTCAGGATTTTTGATGAGCAACAAGGAGTCTGTGCGGCAACAAAAAGTAATGAACAGGGCGGCCAAACAAAAATTCTAAGGGAAGAAATTTATTTAGGCCTTTGATCTCACTTGTTGTTCTTTGAAAATTCAATAGGGTTCTCCATTTATCTTTTGTGCACAGAACTTCATGAAAAATTATTTATAAAAAGGGTTCTCTGTTTTCTTTAGTTCGGAACAATTTTTTTAAGAATCCGAAGAGCCGGCCTTTAATTTCTCCAACAGCCGCACTAATTTTTTCAAGGGTAGGGGCGAAATATTTTTTACTCTCTTCTTGATATTTCTCCAAGAGAAATCCCCAGGGCCGTGACATTTTTTTTGGAATAAGAAACTGCCGAACAAAATTTTGAAGGGATGATGTTTTTTTGGGGGTCTTGATTTGAGAAGGCCGAAATATTTGTGGATTTTGTTTTAAAGATTAAAAGCTTGGTGGTTGTGTTTTTATTTGCTTAAAAGATTAAAAGCTTTGGTGACCAGCCTCACAGAATTCTTTATAAGATTAAAAAGCCTTCGTTTGCTGATTGTTTTTTTGTAGAGAGCCGTGCGCATGTTTCTTTGAGGAAGGCAGCCGAACATTTGTGAAGGAGCGGCGCATTACTTTACACGCCTACACAGAGTAGCGCAAAAAATTGGCGGAGCCGCATTATTCAATTGGAGAAGCTAGTCGCAACTTGAGTTGCGAAGAGAGAGGAGACATCTACATCTACGTCAGACGAGATCTGACCCGTGATCTGACCCGTGCTGATTGATGAGGACATCGCCGCTACACAAACTGAGATTCCTAAACTCTATTTACTATTATTTTGTGTAGCTGTTGTGTTAGATCCTCGTAGGAGTAACTTTACCTATTTGGTGACTATTTTGGGACTTGTCTAGTTGGGGCTAGACAAGTGGGACCCAGCTAGTTTGGGACTAGCTGGTAGAAAGTGTTACTAGGATTGATAGTGAGAGAAAACACAGTGAGTGGTGTACTGAGAGCCTGGCGAGTGTAGAGACGTAGAGGGTGCTCTGAGCGTGCTCTAACTTGTGGTTTTGTACCTATTGCACTATTCAATACTAGTATCTGCTTTGGGGGCTGGACTATGTCGTTGGGACGACCGAACCAGGGTATATCTGTGCGTACTTTGTGATTGTCTATCTTTTAATCTGGTTGTGTTACTATAACTGCGTGTGTTTGTTCGTGGGTTGCACGAATTATTTTATTAACCTATTCACACACACCCCCCTCTAGGCTAGGATCCAGATCCAACCAGTTTTGGGCAAGAAAGAACACATTTTGTCGACAAATTCTCTCATATTTCATTTTGCCAGTTAAATATAAAATATCGTTTCCACAACTCTGCTTTGCCTAAAGCAAACATAGAGATTTGGCCAAATTATAATAATGTGGAATGAGGCAAAAATGAGGTGAGCTGGACTCACTTATGAAATATGGGGTGTATGGACTTGAAGTCCTGATATCAAAAATGATATCAATTCCTGTGGGATAACTGAGTAATGTATGAGAATTATAATAAAATCGTTAGCTATAAGCATTTTAATTTGCTATAGCTTTAGAGGTATAAATCGCTCAAACCAGGAAGTAATCAAGTAAGATGAGCTGAACTCACTCACAAGATGAATCTGATGTATCGACTGATTTATGTCAAGGCGTAACCCAACGAATGGCAAAAAGAAAGAATTTTTTGTTGATGTTTCTATTGGATGTGACAACATTACTTATATAAAATTTCTTCAACTGCATGTATAAAATTTTTCTTTACTTTCCTTTTTTCTAGGACATATATTAAAAATATGATTAAAGGAAAGACAACCTAGACAGAGATCCTTAAAGGACTCATACTAAAAGGTTGTTGTTTGCACCTCTTAAAAAATAGTATTATTTTTAAGAGAACAAATTAAAAGAATTGAGATTATTTTAATAATTCAATAATATTATCGGATCTCCTGAAGAGAAAATACCGAAATTCTGCTAAAGCCTATCTATCAAATACGATATGATATGATATGAAAGTCCTAGCTAGGCATAATTTCTTGGCTTACAGGATACAATCATCCTGAAGATGACAGTAATCATCCTGAAGATGACATTAATCATCCTAGAGATGACATTAATCATCCTGAAGATGAACTATTGTTAATCATCCCAAATATGAAAACTTCATACAATGACGATTGATGAAAAAACATGAAAATCATTATCCACTAAATACACCTATTTGGTTGTATGGATACACATTAAAAGACCCATTTCCGTTAGCTGGAAGAGGGGAAGAATACATAAGGTCCAGAAGTACCTTAAGTGTCTTTGAAACACTCTTTTACCTGGCCAACTGCATGCGTCTCCTTTAAGCGTTAGTAGTATAGCTATTAGCCAGGTACAGTGCAGCGCCAGCAGCGCACCACTGGACCAGAGATATGTAGCTTCTGCACTATCTCCAAGGGTCGAGGAAAAATCCTCCATGTTAAATGTATTTGCATATGCAGGTTACAGATCATCGCGATGAATAGCATAAAAGGGACGTCCATCTCCTGAAGATCTACACAGAATCCTCCCAAGTCTACATCCTCCTAGCATCCCGAGAAGCTCATCACCCAAGAAGAAATTCAAGGACATGTAAAGCCAGGTCCTGAAGTACCTCGCAGACAATGACGATTGAGACGCGGAGCTGTCTACCAAGTTCGCAGCGCTCTTTTAGTTTCAGCTATTGCCTTTTATGAGTGAAACTTGTATAGATGAGTGATGTTTGTACTTTACATTTGCTTTCGGAACGTTGTAGATGAGATGGATGTATAGACGCATAGGAGGTTAATGTATAGATATATAGGATATCTGCAAGCCCGAAGCTTGATCAGATAAGGGGGAGTCAACTGTAGAGTTGTACTCTTTTTCCTTGGCTAGTGGTTTTTCCCACAGGGTTTTCCATAGTCAAGGTTTTAACGAGGCTACCACATTGACTCTGGATCCAGAAGTATCCACCCCTCGACACATCCCCAAATCAGGGAAGTTATGGAGTGCTGTACTCTTTTCCCTTCGCTATTGGTTTTTTCCCACAGTGTTTTCCATAGCTAAGGGTTTTAACGAGGCAGTTATCACTAACTTGGATCTAGAAGTATCCACCCTTTAAGATACTCATTAATACTAATGGATCATCCGGTATTCATAAGTCGAGTATACCACATTGGTTGGATAAGGGGAAGTGTTATGAATAGGACACATTGGGCCTATTGGGTATCCACCCACTTGAGTACCCAATATGAATACTATATAAAGGAGGCTAGGAGTTTCCTAGCCTCAACCTTCTCCAAACATGTTTCTCGTTCACAACAAAATTAAATATTAAACGAACCATTACACAGAAATCCGCAGGAATGATTCCAGAATTGCCCGAAGTTTTGTACGCAAAGCAAGCACGCATTCAAACATTCTAAGTTCCTCTGGACGTTTTCCGTTGAATCCGTGGAGGACCAACCAACTCGGGGTTTAACGGAGGAGTGAAGAGTGGATTAGCAAGAGAGGGTATCAAACGAATAGAGGTTTCCCCCTCAAAAATTGAACCGATGTTTTTGGGGTCCGTACGTTGCCCAAAACCTTTGTCGCAAAGCTCGATGTCCTCTTTCTTAAAGCTTCTTCTTATTATATGTTCTCCGCTCTTTTTAACCCTTTTGATGCAAAAGCAACAAATCTCCCTTGTCTTCTTCTGCTCTCTATATTCCTTGAACTACCTTATGACACAAAATTCAAGTCCCTGTCTCTCTCCCTAGGTGACAAATTAAGCTAAGGAGAGATTATTGCGTTTAATTTAGTGATCATAACCAGCTGAGCTGGTGCGTATAATGTATATAAGTTTCACGTGTGTATAATGTAACAGGCTCCTCATGCTTATCTCACGTGAAACTAAGCATCTATGTAATTTGAAAGCATTTATGTTATATATTTCTCTAACATTACTGCATATCTTGCTTTTAGCCACAGACAAATTTGTGGCTGAAAGTCGAAATTCCGTGGCTGAAAGTTACGACCACGGGAAAAAAATTCTGTGGCCGAAAAGCCGCGGTCGATACACCCTTTGCCGACGAAACATTCCGTGGCCGATTATCGGCCACGGAATAACGCCCACGGATATCTGTGGCCGATGAGGAACCAAACCATGAAAGTCTTCCTCTTATTGTAGGTTAGATTCAGACTGAGCAGACTCTAGTTCTTGCTAATTCGAATAAAATACTATATAAAACTATCGGCCACGGACAAATCCGTGGCCGATAGTGCTATATGGCCATAGTTAATGTGCATAAAGTTGACGTAAACTGTGCACAAAATCCGTGGGCAAAACCCTTCGGCCACGGAATTTTCTGTGGCCATAAATAAGCATCGGCCACAGAAATGACACTGGCCATTATTTTAATGGCCACGGATTGCACATTATCTGTGGCCGATAACTATCGGTCACGGACATTGTTGTGGTCGTTTAATATTATCGGCCACGGATATGTCCGTGACTGATAATTTAAAATTAATTTTTTTTAAAAAATGCAGCATTTCATAAATACAATATACATTTATAACAATCAAATAAGTACATGTATACAACAAAATAAATCAAATAACTAATTAAAAGTAAATGCAAATAAATTCATTATAACGAGCAAATATAGTATTTATTAAATATCTGGCCTCCATGTACGCAGTTTAAACCAATAAACATATAAAAACAATAAAAATAACATCCTCCACGCTACACCGCCAACGTCCCCAAGCCCGCACCATCGCCATGTCCGTCATCAACCGCCACCATCGTCGCCGAGACAATACCCTGTTTTGCCTAGGTATTTCATTTCGAAAGTATGCTTAAGGCTATCAGATATATCAATGGTCTCTGCAGGAGATCCTATTAGATTTAAGTCGTCCACATAGGCGGCGACTAATACAAGTCCTGTCCATGTTCCTTTAATAAAGATATAAGGGAGATTTCATTATTGAGGGAATCCTTGTTCAGCAAGAAATTCGCTAAATTTGTTATACCACGTTTTTCGTGATTGCGTAAGATCATATAATGATCTTTGAAGCCTTTATAGAGGAGACGTTCATACGTCTCTATTTCATCTCTGGGGGTAGAGTATACCCTTCTGGAAGTTTCATATAGATCTCAATATCTATGTAGCCGTATAGATATGCAGTCACAACGTCCATAAGCTGCATTTCTTGGCTTTTCCAGAGACGTTTAGGCTTAGTATGAAAATAGGAAAATGATCACATTTTCTTCATTTCTTATTCTTATAAAACCCCAACTTATATTCCACCGGTTTTACATATTCAGGTGTATGGACTACTGGTCCAAAGACTTTGCTTTTCAAGAGTGAGTCCAGCTCTACTCTTATTGCCTCGTCCCACTTTGGCCAATCTATGCGTTTATGCTATAGAAAAGTAGGTTGAATGTCATCGTCGTATTCAGCGATGTGAACGGCAATAGCGAAAGCAAACTCGTCGTCGTCGACTGTGCTATATTTGTCCAATACCTCTCCAATACGTACGTAATATAATGAAGTTTCTCCTATTGTTTCCTCTGCAGGGGAAAACAGGAGGAGAGAGGTCGCTGGTCTGAGCTCAGCATCCTGTGGTGGGATCATTTTAATATCTCCAGAAATCTTCCTCTTTCGAGGAACTTTATCTTTTGAACCTGGCGGATGTCCTCTTTTCAATTGAGGTACATCCAATTCTGCTGTCGGTGGATTGCATTCATCTTTAGGGATGGCAATCCTAGCTGGCGTGTTGGCAGCAGGGACGTGTGAACGAACAATTTTAGGATTGTCTGTGAATTTATCCGCCAATTGATGTTCTTTAGTCTGAATGTGAAGGATCTTCTGGATCTCACTTTCACACAGAAATAGTATGCTGATCATAACGAGAATAGGACTTTTGTGTCCCATGATATCGTCTCAGAAACTTCAGGCTTCTTTAGACTATGTGACTATTATAATGAGACTTTGCTCATCAAAGTCACAGTTATCAAGATGTGGTGATATTGGGACATATATTAGCACATCCTAACACTCTCAAATGAGATATGTTTGGTGGTGAACCATAAGTAAGCGGCATCATCAATAAGATATGGCCACAAGAGAGCCGTATCATGATAAGCGATGCGGAATGCAGTATGGCGTATCCCTAAAAATCCACAGGCAACTGGGATTTAACAATGGAGAAATCCATTGGAGTCTATTTATCAGAGACTCTGATAAACTATTCCGAGTATGAACATG
Organism: Scilla litardierei; assembly: GCA_030789695.1. NCBI lineage: Eukaryota > Viridiplantae > Streptophyta > Magnoliopsida > Asparagales > Asparagaceae > Scilla > Scilla litardierei. The sequence continues at coordinate 274,704,276 of CM061133.1, read as the reverse complement.
CTGCAGGATATTCAATTTCAATGCCAATTGCTTGGCAGTAGTCTTGAAAGACATGTGTCGTGAAATCACCCACATTATTAGCTTTTGGGAAAGCTAGATTGCGGGCGGACCAAAAGGCACACATAAGACCATCTAGTAGATGCATATATTAGTACAATGAAGTACCGAAATGGGCCACTTGCAGGATGAATAGGCCCGCAAAGTTCACCATGTTTTCTCTCAATGAAGCCAGTAGACTCTAATCCCACTTTCCGGAGGGAAGGTCTCTCTATAAGTTTTCCCTTATGACAAAGGGGAAAGAAAACTCAACCTTTTGAAGAATCTTCAGGTTCTCCAAGGGATTCATTTGATGATACATCCATCATTGCTGATCCAGGATGACCAAGTCTATTATGCCAGAGTTGAAAACTCTGACAATGAAAGGCATTTCTGGTGCTCAGTCAAGTTGGCTTTTTATAGGATGAATACCTGTAACGATAGGGGCCCGACGGGGGTCCGACTAATCGTTTGTAGATGGTCTTCTGGCCATCCGTTTTGACGAGTTATATAAGGATATTCATTATTATTATCCATAGTTTCCAAGGTAAGTTTGTTTTAAACAAAATATACTTGAAACTTGGGAGATTCCTATATGATTAAAGAGAGAAATTTGCATCTTATAGTCTCGTTGTGTGTGGGAGCAATTTAATGCTTCATCAGTGCATCGATGCACTGTCCACAAAATATCACATTTCATCTATATTAATGCAAAGTGGAAATTTATTTGAGTAATTTAAAATAAAGTTCATTCAAAGCAAACTACAGATGAAGTTATATAGATTTAAATGCAAAGATATAAAGATAGGGCTCAATCGAGCAGATTGTCATTCTCGAAGTCTTGTGCAGTGAACTTGGTCAGTGCTTGAATATTTGCCAGGTTTGTTTCTAGGGGAGGCTTTAGGCTCGCCTGATACAGGTCCTGGAGGTGGCGAGGAGTGCGACAGTTTCTGAACCAATGTCCAGTCATGCCACATCTATAGCATATGTCCTCCCAGTTCTTCTTTGGAATTGGCACTGGAACAGTGTTCTTATTATTCCATGTGAAGTTTTTCTTCCCACTGTTGTTGGTGTTGGTCTGGGGAGGTGCTCCTCTTGCTGGCTTCATTACAGCCTTCACTTTGTTCTTTCTAGCCTTCTTCTTGTTTTTCCACTTCTGGGGAGAAACATGGCGGGCTTCAGGGATAGGGGCAGTACCAGCAGGGCGTAAATTATGAGTGGCTAGCAGTAAATCTCTATTTTGCTCTGTCCTAAGAAGGCAAGAGATCAAATCAGAGAACTTTGTGAAGTTGCGTTCACGATACTGCTGCATGAGGATTGCATCTTTCTCGTGAAACGAGGTAAATGTCTTTTCCAACATGCGATGCTCAGTCACTTCTTCACCGCACAACTTCAAGCGTGAGGTGATATTATGAAGTGCAGAGTTATACTCAGCAACGGACTTATAGTCCTGAAGTCTGAGGTTTCCCCACTCATAACTGGCACGTGGTAATATTACATCAATTTGATATTTATAACGGGCCTCAAGCGCTTGCCACAACTCCAAAGGGTCTTCTACCGTTAAGTATTCAGCCTTTAAATTCCGATCTATATGTCTCCTGATATAAATAATGGCTTTCGCCTTATCTATGTCGGAGACAACGGTAGGAGAACTGCTAGATGGTTGTGCCACTTCAGGGGTACTGCTAGCAGGTGTCTCGGCCACTACGGGGGCCAGAATCGAGTGGAGAAGTGCCATCGAACGCAAGTGGAACTTCAGGTCCATTCGCCAGCTAAGATAGTTCTTTCCCGCTGCATCAAGAACTTCGAAATCCACGCTGGCCAATTTTGCCATTATAATCTATGCAATTTAAATGAGCATGTATTAATAATTTAAACATCATGCTAAAAAGAAATAAATAAGAAAAAATGCGGGGATCGGCCAGATACCCAAAACATAAAATGTCCAAAGTCCATATTACAGTCCATAAGGAAGAAAATGAAAAATACAATTTGGAAACCCAAATTGGGTCCTAGATATATGCAATCTCCTCCGTCTTCATAGGCAGTAACACCGGTCTTTGGCATTATACATAAATTCCTCACTACAAATTTCTCTCAGAAAAGAAAAATTACAAAGAGAAGGAATATAATAAACAGGGTATCTAAACATCGGCTGATCCCTAAAACGCATTTTGACTTATTTAAACATCCACGTAGTTATATATGCAACATGCAAATAATAATAGTGCAATATCACAGACATTACAAAAATCATCAAGCCCAAATATTGGATAAAACAATTTTATTTAAGTTAAAAAGGATTAATTGGACCACGGGGAAACGTCATTCATCTTTAGGTTAGTTAACTAAAGACAGAGCGGTCTGAGGATCCATTTAACCAATTTAACTTAAATAAATGTTTTATCCAATGCTTAAGAGATTTAACAAATGAAAAGTAGCAGATAAAATAACATAATCCGTAATTCTAGTGGGCTAGAGACGGGCAGCAGGCCCGATAGCAATAATAATCATATTAATTTGCAATTTGATTAACTGGGCTTCTGGCCCAAATTAAAACAGACGAAATTAAATTTTACTCTGATTTGGGCTGCATGCACATAAGCGAAATAATAATCATTTTAATAGTCAATATTATTAACTGGGCTTCTGGCCCAAAAAATAGCCAAACTAATTTATTAATAAGATTTGGGATGCATGCCCATGGCTGTATTTTTAAGAGTAAATTTAACACAATCCCTTAAAACAATCTTTTAGGATATTAGTAAGGGAATGTGAAAAGCCCACAACCCCTCATCTTCCAGATCATGCCCCCCTCTCCCCTATCTACGTAAAATTGCAGGAGCCGCCGGCGCAAGTGGGAGGATCCTCCCATCATTGGGGGTGTGGCCGGCAGAGAGCCCCCCGTCGGAGGGGGGTGGCACCTAAAGGAACCCCCCGTCCGGGGGGCGTAGAGCAGAACCCCCCTACCGGGGGGGGAGGGGGTGCGTGGCGGACAGAGCCCCCCTCAACGGGGGGGGTCAGACACAACCGATTCATTAATGCATGATCTCTTAAGAATGAATACAATATCAGTCACTGGGGGGGTGAATAGAAGACCAGATTCGGTGTTGAGTATAATCATATAACTAACAGAGCATAAGCCCCCCCATATATGGACTGGTTATTAATTTTTATAACTAACCATATATGAACGGGTTATAATTATATAATTCATACAAATTATACACCGAATCTAATATGTGTGTAGAGAAACCATCCATGCAAGAGAAATAGAAACCCAGTCCATATGTGTGAATCAGAGCATAAGCCCGCCCAGTGATTGATTATTAATTTTTTTGTTAATTTTGATGTTTAGCACAATGTTGCAGATTCATACAAGCCGATAGAAAAGCATTGTAAAATCATAGCGAACTCTATTTTGTAATTATCTACGGGATCGAAAAAATTTCCCTCTAGATCAAAGATCTAGGGACGATCGTGATAAGGAAAAATCCGTAGATTGAAATCCCACTCCCGATACGCCTAAAAGATCGCCGCAACGGTTCTCTACAACGATTTGCCGCAACAATTAGATTCCTTATCACGTATGGGGTTAAATTTGAGGGGATATGGGAGAAAAAGCTCAAAGAATTGAGAGCTGAAGTGCTGACAACGTGTTAAGATATGTAGAGAAAAGAGTGACCATGGCAAAGTGCCATGGTTCTATATTTATAAATCTCATATGGAATGTCAAGAGGCATAGAAGCCAAAGGTCCCCATTAAGTGGGGAGTAATGGAGGGATAAAGTGGTGGGGAGGCCAAAGGCCTCCCTCACTCACAACACAACACAACACACACACACACACACACACACACACACACACACATGAGAATAATAGGTAGCATACGCCATATGAGAGGGTGTCTCAAATGCCCTCTTATATAAAAGGGGCACGTACAAGCCCATGTGAGACACACACACACACATGAGAATAATAGGTAGCATACGCCATATGAGAGGGTGTCTCAAATGCCCTCTTATATAAAAGGGGCACGTACAAGCCCATGTGAGCGTGTACTTGTTGTACTTGACCCCATTTATGTGAAAGTGCATATGAGACACCCTCTCATATGACGTATGATACCCATTAATCCATATATATATATATATATATATATATATATATATATATATATATATATATATATATATATATATATATATATATATATATATATATATATATATATATATATATAATAATGGCTAGCATACGTCATATGAGAGCCTCTCTCATACGCCCTCTCACATAAAGCACCCAAGTACAATCAAGTACAAGCCCATGTGGGCTTGTACTTGGGTGCTTTATGTGAGAGGGCGTATGAGAGAAGCTCTCATATGGCGTATGATACCCATTAATCCCATATATATATATATATATGATATGTGTGTGGGAGGGGAGGGGGTGAGTAAAGATAGATAATGGCATACATATATATCTTAGTCTTAATTAATCCAAACACATCAAAGTTTGGATATAATTAAGTTGTAGAATGGTATCATACTTGAAGTCCATGGACAGATAAACTAAGTCAGACTCAAAGAGCGGCTATCCTTCGGTCGCAGCACTGTTGTTCTTTGTAGTGCAGTGCTGATCTAACAAAGTAATCAACAAATCTAGAATAAAACAAAAAACTAGATCAAAATTAGATAGTCGTCCATGCATTAAGTAAGATATATTGGTTAAAGACTAGACTGGGATACAAATCAGAACTGGACTTGTTGGGTATGATATTAGTCAAGACAGTTGTACGAAGTATAAGGCTACGTCAACAACTACTGATACCAATCCCAACCCCCTCATGCCAGGTTAGTACGACTACTACTCTCAACATCTCTTACCTCACCTATACCATACTAATCACCATCGCGACTTGGCAATGCCAGTCACACGCCTCTCTCTCATTGCGGCCGCCATTGAGGTAGTGATTGGCGAAGTACTAGATGGGCAGAGGCAAAGAGTGAAGAGGATCTCTCTCACCAACCCCCAGCATGGACAATGATGATTTCGAGGTGGGCATTGAAATTCGGTCCCCTGTCATGAGCAAGAAAAGGGTTGGATAGTAATAAGATCTTTGCGGAAATATTGCGACGATGGTTTGGATCCGAAGGAAACAGTGTAGAGTACGGTTGCGGTTGTAGGTGCAGTAGAAATAACTTTGGGGTCGAAAACAACTAGTAGGTGGAGGAGGTGGACGTTGAGTGACATGGTAGCAGTGCAGCGGCTGTTGAAGTACTAAAGGGTCCTCAACCTGACGATGGGAGGATGAAGGTGGAGCCTTAGGGCTAAGCTTACAGTAATCGATGGATACTATACCGGCAAAAGGATGAGTGCATTATGGGTTTTCATGGAAGATGTAACCCGAGGAAGAACCAGGCAGCACGTATGTCGTCTTGGGTCTCGCATCATCGCATCAGGTACTGTGACTAAGGTTCTAGCCCATCAACACATCAACACTTACGTCCTCGGCCATCCTGCAGATCGAGGTCATGGAACTATCTTGATTAACATACCAGTATCGCTGATGCTGCAGCCGAGAAGGACAAAACCGTGTCAACTTTGGTAGATATGTGTTTCCTTGCCGAGGAGGCATTTGCAGCCATCGGTAGGTGCAGTATGTTACGCAAAATTACTCTAACCTTAACCCTAAGGCTCCCCATTCATCACACCATCGTCTGGTGTAGGAACCTTTAGTAGTTTAGCAACCACTACACTACTACCATGCCACTCCCCGTCCACCTCCTCCAACTACTAGCTGTTTTCGATCCCAAAGGTATTGCTACAGCACCTACAACCGCAACCCTACTGAACATTATTTCCTTCTGATCCAACCCATCGTCGCAATATCTCTACAAAGTTATTATTTTTATTCATTCCTTTTCTTGCTCATGACAGGGGACCGAATTTTACTGCCCACCTCGGAATCATCACTGTCCATGCTGGGGTTGGTGAGAGTGCTCCTCTTCCCTCTTTGCCTCTGCTCCTCTAGTACTTTGTCGATCATCACCTAAGTGGCGGCCAACGCGGGAAATGTGAGTGACTAGCATTGCCAAGTCGTGATGGTGATTAGTATGGTTGAGGTGAGGTAAGAGAGGCTGAGAGTGATAGTCGTAATAACCTGGCATGAGGGGGTTGGGCTTGGTATCAGTAGTTGTTGTCATAGCTTTATGCTTCGAACAACTATCTTGACTAATATCATACCCAACAAGCCTAGTTCTGATTTGTATTCTAGTCTAGTCTTTAACCAATATATCTTACTTAATGCGTGCATGTCTATCTAATTTTGATATAGTTTTTTGTTGTATTCTAGATTTGTTGATTACTTTGTTGGATCAGCAATGCACTACATAGGACAGCAGTGTTGCGACCGAAGGATAGCCGCTCTTTGAGTATGAATTCGTTTATCTCCCCATGGACTTCATGTATGATACCATTCTACATCTTAATTATATCCAAATTTGATGTGTTTGAAATAATTAAGATTTAGATATATAAGGCATTATCTATCTTTACTCACCCCCTCCCCCTCACACACACACATATATCATCTAAATGACACACACACACATACACACACACACATACATACAAATATACATATATATACATACATACATATACATATACATATATATACATACATACATACATATACATATACATATACACATATATACATATATATATCTCACACAATGTTGCGGGCTTGAGGCCTGCAATGAAGTTGTAGGCTTCAGGCCCGCGGACTTCAACTTTTTCCTCGGATAGCAGTTTGAAAGCGGAGGGGTTGATGGCTAGGGTTTGTCGCCGCCGCCGCCCCCCAGTGACGTCGTATGGTGGCGCGGACCGCACACAGCGGTAGGAGCGGGGGGATCGCCTGAGGCGAGGTCGAGGGGCAGCCCCGTCGTGAGGCGGGGTTGGGGAGCAGCCCCCGCCGTGACGGGGGGGCACAGGTAGCCCCACCGTGAGGCAAGGGGACATCGGCTCTCCAATGGGCGGAGGCTGAGAGGGGGACTCCGCCGAGAGGCGGGGGGCTCAGTTGCGGCGCCGCCTACAGGACGGGCGCGGATTACCCACGGCAGCCGTGGGATGGGAGTTCAATATCGTTTTCTATGATACGTTTTGAACGATTTCAGATAACTCAACCCTAAAAATAGGGGTTTTTAATAATTTGAAAACGATAATCGGCGATTAAAAATCGTCGTTTTATTCTATTAACTCAATAATTCACACCGATCTTACGAGATCGATGGAAAAACAAATCATGATCATGATTAAAAATTGAATTTTTAGGGATAATACCTCTATATATGACCTTCAGATCTAGCGACGGTTGATGAAGTCTATGCGTGGATAACGACGCCCGTTTGAAGTTGACGAAGCCGTGTGCGTGGATCTCACGCCTTTCCCTCGCTTTCACAATGATCAGTTTTTGTGTGGAAAATTATTTAGAGGCTCGTGCTGATAACGTGTTATGAATCATCAATCTGGGGAGGAGACCCCAGCTTTTTATTTAAAGTGAAGGAAAGAGCGTACAAGTATATGGTACAATAGATACTATGGATAAGACGTAATCCCAAATACAAATACTCGTCAACATCCATTTACAACACTTTTTAATATCTTCTCTTTCATTTTCTTTTCATTTCTTTCCCTCTTTTTTTGTGAGAATATGATATAAAACCTTCGTCGGCTGCTTGTAAAAGTAACAACCACCTCTCGTCGGCTGCTTAAACCCTTCTTTTAATCAACTACAAATTACAAATTTTTTTATGATTTGTTTCGCTTATTCCCCGCATCATGAGTAAGCAGATCGAGACTGCATGAAGAAGGACCGGGTTCATCCTCCTCTCTCTTCTTTTAACATCCTTTCTTTTAAAAAATGAGTATCCTCCCCTTTATTTTTTTGCTTTACTTTTTTGTGTGTGGAGAGAAGCATTTACTTTATTTCCACCAAGTGTTTTTTAAAATCCTTTTTCTTCATTCACTCACTTTTGCAAGACTTTTGTCTCGCCACTTTTATTAGATTCATTGTACAACGTGCTAGAGGTGTAAACTAAATATGTTGTCGCAATTACAAGATAGATAATCAAATTAAAGACTCAAACACCTTTAATAAAAAGTATAAATAAATAGATAAATGTTTGTAAAAGCAACAACCTCCCCGGAAATCATGAAGAGATCTAGGAAGCACTGTCACTGTTCTTGACTTGCAACCCAGCATAATATCTAAATATTGCTTCCTCGATCCTACGTGTACTCAGTACTGCTCAGCACTTCACACACACTGCCCATCTTTTTTCCCCCCACTATTTCTTGCACGCTTGCTCATTGGATTAATATAGTATACAAATGTTCATGTTGATCTTGGAATGCATCCTCTTTTTCTAGGGTTTTTGGCCATAACTTTATGATCCCCAGTCGTACATATAATAATACTTATTATCATTCTTTTTGGAGTTCCAACAAAACCCCATATGTTAATTGAAATTATTGTCCTTCTGAACTCTTTCTTAAACCCTAGCTAGCTAGAAAACCCACAAAGGATTCTTTGGGCCTGCAAAAGTTCCTTGAGAAAAGACAAGGCTTCTATATCCTTTTGGAGATTTTATTGGTAGGGACGCTTGCCCATGAATAGCTTGAATTATTCAACTAATTATGCCAAGCTATTGTTAGTTTCTATGTCATATATATGACAAATTGATCTACACTTGTATATATGCTTGTTTCTTGCAGCCTATTAAATAATATTGGCTATTATTGTGGACTCTTTGAGTCCTTTTGTTATACATCATGTAGGGCACCTTCTACAATTAAGCATGTTGCCACCCATTAATCTCATAATTAAATGATCAGTTAATGAAGATTATTCATAATAAAAAATTTCTTAATCCGTTTCAAATTGTTTAGTCATCAACGAGCAATTCGATTATTGGTAGGGAGTTGCAGTTTTCTTTGTTGGTAACAACTAGATTTTGTATTTTGAGTTATATATTTTGTATTTTGAGTTAAATTTAAAATGAAATTAAGTTATTCTTAATTCACGTGGAGGAGGACAACACAGCACATCATCCTCTCCCTAAAAACTATATATATATATATATATATATATACACGCGCACGAGTAGATTAAGTCAAGCCGTAGATTTTCTTGTCAATTAAATGTTATATGTAGTATTCTTTAATCACATGCATCTACGGATCAGTTAACGGTATCGAAATGTTCTTATTCGGATCAGACAACAGGGTTGTGGCCGCATGTGATTGGGAATTTATATATAAATATTTATTAGATCCGTCCAATGTGGACGGATTAGATATGCAAATGCATCGCGTATTAATCGTGTATCGCGTATTTTCTTCCAGCTACAGTGTACTTAGAGAATAGTGGATAGGTGATACCGAAATTCTCAAGCGAAAGAACACACAGCCACATAAAATAGGATACAGAATTTAGCCTAGTAAAGGTACACAGCAGCAGTAACAGATTAAAAAAAAGAGCAGCTTTGTGCATGAAAAAGATAGCGCGTGACCGCCCCATGTCGGGATGGATGTATCGGATTTGATCTCGCGATTCACTCGCCCCGTCCTCGGCTCCGGGAATCTCAACCGGCGAGAGCCAACAGCATACACCAAAAGAGCCAGCCGTCAATGTCACACACGTTTAAAGCTTCCCGAGTTTGTGTCTCCACCCAATTACCCGGCACCCAACCCCAGACGTGTGTGGGGCCCACATCCGTCCACTCATGGGTCCAGTGGGTCCAAGCATCCCTATCGTGCTACTGTAGCATGTACCGGAATGAGACGGCGCACCAGAAAATGCGGGGGGATCTGGCGGCGGGCCCGGGGTTCGTTGCCGCCTTTGTTGGATTGCTGCCGTTGGAGTTGCATCCATGTACAGCTCTAACCCGAAAGATAATTGAATAATTTCTTCTATGTCGATTGTCCATTAAGATAACAGGCTGTTACAAAACAGTTTTTTAAGGATATGATTACTTACAATAAGATTATATTTGCTTTTAAATCTCAAGCTTTTATGAACGGGCTTTTGTAGGCCCAAGTAGAGCCCAATAGAGTTTAGGGTATCCACCCATTATGTAATTGTTTTATACAAATAGAGCGATACGGGTCCAGTAGCCGGCACTCTCATAACACGTTATCAGCACGCTCACAGCTGAGCTGAACCTCTGCCGACGGACAAATCGCGACGCGGAAGAGCTTCCTTCACCAAACGTCGCTAGATCCGGAGGGTAGTATCTAGAGCTAATCTTTATTCACTAAATCTAAATTTTTCATGCGCATGATAATGAATCTGTTTACTTTAAATTAGATCTATCTTTTTTGCTTAGATCTAAATGAAAAATCACATTTTTAATATATATCTCTTTTCAAAAAGAGTTTTTATATCATTTTTGGATGAAAAATCAACTTTTTCACGCTAAAAATCATATTTTTGCGATAAAAACGTTATTTCAAATATTAAAAATTGTATCTTTACAATAAAAATCGAATTTTTCCTCCGAAATCCATCAATCCAGAAGATTTGGCACCCCGCGCAAGCACGATGCGTGTGCGCCTCGCAAAGAACCGCGCGCCTGACGCGCGGACCACAGCCGCGCCTGACGTGCGGACCGCCGTCGCGCGAGGCGCGGCCATCAGCCGCCCCCGACGCGCGACAGGCGGCCGCGCCTGACGCGCGGCCCCCCCCGCCGTCGCGCCTGACGTGCGGCACGCCGCCGCCGCGCGTGCCCCGCACGTTCGTGTCCCACCGCCGCGTGCCTGCCGCGCGCCTGCCGCACGCGTGCGCACACTCCGCCACCGCGCGCCTGACGCGCGCGCACGCGCGTTTCCCTCGCGTGCCTTGTCGCAATAAAACCCTAACTATGGTTTTTCCGTTTTTTTAATAAAAATGCTATTTTCAGAAATTAATTGGATTCAATGTTCGATTTTTTTCTTTCCACGTAAATCTGATTTAGCATATGTGTAAACCATCGCAAATCGCATTTCTTGGTGTAATTGATTATTTTTTCATTTATGTTTAATAATTATGATGATCCTGAGACCATTCTCTCGTTAGTCAGCCAACCTAACGAGGTATGACGTTTCCACGTGGTCCGATTAATTATTAAACAAAAATATTTTATTCCATTATAAATGCGTGGGATGCTGTATATTTTCATTGCCTATAGCATGAAATTGCGTTTACACATACTACATGCATGTGATGAATAATTAAATGCATGCTGCGTTGTTAATGTCTCTGCGACGAATGTCAATATTTGGTTGTGGTTATGGATCGGCTATGTGTCACCATTTATTTTTTTCGTAATGTATAAATGTCGAAGTCTGGCGCACGTCCCATGGTGATGAAGATTTACTTCAAGAAGAATAGTGGCCCCTTGGGGGTTCCCGAGTTGTATTTTCTTTTTAAATGGGATTGTAAATGGACTTTATTTTGTACTTTAACTGGTGACTAGCCGATCAACACAACAAATATCTGTGTCTGAAATGCATAATTATTTATTTTCAAATATTTAATTACTGCATGTTTGACATGCTTAGATAAATGGCAAAGATAGCGAGCGTCGACTTCGACGTATTGGATGCAACAGGCAAGAACTATTTGAGCTGGCAGTTGGATATCAAATTCCACCTACGCTCAAAGGGATTGAGTCATGCCATTGCTGCAGGCGATACGGTTTCTGCCATAAATAAGGCGAAAGCAATTATCTATATCAGACGCCATATCGATCGGACCCTGAAGGCCGAGTACCTCACAATGAAAGACTCATATGATTTATGTACCGCCCTCGAGGATCGATACAAACATCAAAAAGATGTTATCCTTCCTCGCGCGCGATATGAATAGGAGAACCTCAGTCTACAGGACTTTAAGTCCATTACCGAGTACAACTCGGCACTATTCAGCATCACCTCACGCCTGAAGTTGTGTGGTGAAAAAGTGACGGAGGAACGCATGTTGGAGAACACTTACACATCTTTCCACGAGAACGATGTTATCCTCATGCAACAGTATCATGAACGAAAATTCACGAGATACTCTGAACTTCTCTCATGTCTTCTGATGACAGAACAGAACAGAGACCTCTTGCTTTCCACCCATAACTTGTGCCCTGCTGGCACTGCACCTGCGCCTGAAGCACACAATATCTCCTCCCAGAAGAAGAAGAATAAATTCAAAGGCAAACCCCAGAAGGAAAAGGCATTGAAGAAGAAGGCTAGAGGATCCCCTCCAAAGACCAATAATGAGGGGGAAATGAAAAATGTGTGGAAGATGAAAGACAACGGCCAAACATCTGCCTCCAAGAAAGATTAGGAAGACAAATGCCACAGATGTGGCATGACTGGACACTGTCCAGAAACTGTCGCACTCCACGCCCCTCCAGGATTTATACCAAGCCAGCCAGAAGTCTGTCGAAACAAACCTGGTGGAGAAAGAAGACCTGGCTCCAATTAGGTACATCGCCGAGGACTTCTCGACCGATGACCTGCTAGACTGATGCCTTATCTATTTCTGCATTTTGATGTAATTGAAACAATAATTTCATTTCTGGTTGTTTATTTCTATCAAGCATGTTAGTTCAATTTTCAAACTTTGAATAAACAGTTACTTATTTTGTGCCTTATACTGCTATGCTTTTTCCCTTCTTGCTATAGATGGACAATAAATGCCTAGTGGACAGTGCTTCTACGCACACGATCTTTCAAGATATTTGCTTCTTTCAAAGCATCAACCAATACGATGGCACCATAAATACTATTTCCGATCCATCAAGTATAATAAAGGGATCAAGGGAAGCAAACTTCTTGCTCCCCAATAAAACAGAAATTTTAATAAAAGATGTCCTTTTCTCTCCAAGCTTGAACAGAAACGTACTAAGTTTCAGAGATATCCATTTGAACGGATACCACCTAGAAACGGTGAACAAACATAAAAAGAATACTTGTATGTAACGGCTCTCAAAAACGGTGCTAAACCCATCGTTGAGTATTTCGAGGGACTCCCGTCGAGTCTCTACCATACAACAATACGAGCAATGGAAGCCAATACAATTGAGTACCAGAAGTGCAAAAATCAACCAGAATTTCAACTCTAGCATAATAGACTCGGACACCCCGGATCGACAATGATGCAACACATCGTATCCCAATCCCGTGGAATTAATTTGAAGAACCTGAAGTTACTTCGAAAGGGTGAATTTCTTTGTCCTTTTGTTCAAAAGGTAAATTGATTACGAGACCAACTCCACCTAAAGTGGACTCAGAGTCTCCTAGCTTCCTAGAGAGAATACATGGAGACATTTGTGGGCCTATTCACCCTTCAAATAGCCCATTTCGGTACTTTATGGTACTGATAGACACATCTTCCAATTGGTCATATATGTGCCTACTGTCCACCTGTAACGTAGCCTTTGCAAAGCTACTGGTACAAATCATTAAGTTGCGGGCACATTTCCCAGATAACCAGATTAAGAAATTACGTCTGGATAACGCTGGGAAATTTATATCTCAAGTCTTTCTAGACTACTGCCAAGCAACTGGCATTGAAGTTGAACATCTTGTAGCACATGTTCACACCCAGAACGGGTTAGCTGAATCTCTTATAAAGAGACTGCAATGGATTGCTCTTCCATTGTTAATGCAATTCCAGTTGGCTGTGACTGCATGGGAACATGCAATTTTGCATGCTGCATCGCTAATAAGATTACGACCATCTGGTAGTCAATCTTATTCACCAATGCAACTTGCATACGGAACTCCATCAAATATCTCTCACTTGAGGACATTTGGATGCGCAGTCTATGTCTCTATCGCACCACTACAGAGGACCAAGATGGGTCTCCAACGTCGCCTAGGTATCTATATAGGGTTCGACTCACCATCAATCATTACATACCTGGAACCCCTAACGAGGGACTCTTTCAAGGCACGTCTAGAAGACTATGAATTTGACGAGAATAACTTTTCCAAACTAGGCATGGACACTAAGAAGCATGAAGCTTCAAAGACCATTTCATGGGATACAAGAACCTTATCCCATTTTGATCCGCGTACAAACCAATGTGAAGATGAGATCCTGAAGATCCTCCAAATACAAAACACAGTTCACATACTACCAGACAAATTCACTGACACCCAGAAGGTCGTCAGATCACACGTCCCTGCTGCAAACACGCCAGCTAGGATTGACGTACCCAAATATGGATGCAATCCATCTGCAGCAGAAGCGGTCGTACCACAACTAAAGAGAGGATGACCTCCAGGCTCCAAGGATATACTTCCTCAAAAAAGGAAAACTCCTGGAGAAACTCAAACGATACCATCACAGGATGCTGAGCTCAGCCCAGACACCTCTCTCCTCCTAAAACCCCTGAAGAGGAAAATATAGAAGAAATATCATTAAATTACGAAAATACTGGAGAGGTACTGGACAGAAAAAGTACAATCATCGATGACGAATTCGCGTTCGTTATTGCTAATCACGTCACTGAATACGACGATGACATCGATCCACGCTCTCTAGCATAATGTAAACGCAGAGAGTATTGGCCAAAGTGGAACGAGGAAATAGGAGTAGAGTTGGACTCACTCTCGAAACGCATAGTTTTTAGACCTGTAGTCCCAACACCAAAAGGTGTAAAACCTGTGGGATATAAATGTGTATTCGTAAGAAAGAGAAACGAAGATAAGATCGTACGCTACAAAGAGCGCCTTGTTGCACAAAATTTTTCCCAACGACCAGGAATAGATTATGATGATACATACTCTCCGGTCATGGATGCGATCACTTTCTGATTTATAATCAGCTTAACAGCCATGGAAGGCCTAGATATACAGCTCATGGACGTTGTGACTGCATACATATACGGCAATATAGATAAGGACATCTATATGAGACTTTCAGATGGGTATAAACTACCAACAAAAATGTCAGATAGACCTCGGGATGTCTACTCTGTCAAACTTCAAAGATCACTATATAGTCTAAAACAATCGGAAAGAATGTGGTATAACAGACTCGGTGAATTCCTCGTACAACAAGGATTCACAAATAATGAAGTCTGCCCTTGCATCTTTATAAGAGCAAAAGGAATAGGATTTGTAATAATTGTCGTCTACGTAGACGATTTAAATCTCATTGGATCTCCTGAAGAGATAGCTGAGATATCCAAAAGCCTTACACAGACTTTTAAGATGAAAGACATTGGCAAAACAAAATACTGTCTCGGCTTACAAATTGAACACCTCCGCGGAGGAATCATGTTACATCAATCCACCTACCCACGGAAATTGCTGAAAAATTTCCAAATGGACAAATGTCACCAGCTGAGTACACCAAGGGTCGTCAAATCATTGGATGTTGATAAAGACCACTTCCGTCCACTGGAAGAGTGGAAGGAAACACTTGGTCCTGAAGTACCTTACTTAAGTGCCATTGGAGCACTCCTCTATCTGACAAACTGCACGCATCCCGATATAGCGTTCGCAGTTAACCTACTAGCCAGATACAGTTCAACGTCCACATAGCACCACTAGAATGGAGTGAAGCACCTTCTGTGCTACCTCCATGGGTCAGTCGACCTGGGACTATATTACCAGAAAGGCGTATCCTCCAACTTAGTCGGTTTTGCAGATGCAGGATACAGATTTGATCTTCATACTGCAAAGTCCCAGACTGGTTTCGTATTCACCTACGATGGAACAACCATATCATGGAGATCTATGAAGCAGACCTCGACAGCAACCTCATCCAACCACTTCGAACTCATTGCTATCCATGAAGCTAGCAGAGAATGCTTTTGGTTATGTTCAGTCATCCACCACATCCTGGTAACGACCGGCCTGAAGACGGTGACCTTGAACTAACCACCATGTATGAAGACAATGCAGCCTGCATAGCTCAATTACGAGGTGATTCCATCAAAGGTGACAGGACAAAGCACATTTTCCCCAAACTTTTCTGGACGCATGAACTACAAGAAGACAAACTGATCGACATCCAGCAGATCCAGTCTTGTAACAACCTGGCAGATCAATTTACTAAAGCACTATCTCGATGTACCTTTAGAAAACTTGTAATAGGAATTGGGATGAGACAGTTGAAAGACTTACAAGCCTGAAGCTTGTACACAACAGGGGGGAGTTAATGTTGTGTTGTACTCTTTTCCCTTAGCTATTGGTTTTTTCCATTGGGTTTTCCATAACCAAAGGTTTTAAAGAGGCAACCACATCAACTCTGGGTCCAGTAGCATCCACCCCTGGTGATATCCACCGATCAGGTGAAGTTAAAGAGACTTGCACTATTTTTCCTTAGCTATTGGTTTTTCCCACTGTGTTTTCCATAGCCAAAGGTTTTAACGATGCAAGACCTTCTAATTTAGGATCCAGAAGTATCCATATTCCCATGACCTGATAAGCTCTATGAATCCCGAAGCATTCATATATCAAGCTTACAACAATGGATGGATAAGGGGAAGTGTTATGAACAGGCTTTTATAAGCCTAAGTGGAGCCCAATAGGGTTTAGGGTATCCACCCATTATGTAATTGTTTTCTATAAATAGAGGGCTACGGTTTCAGTAGCCGGAACTCTCATAATACAAGCTACTTAATAAGCCCCACACCTTGGGTGTTCATGTTTGGAACCCAGGGGTGAAGTGGATGTGCTTACAGGAAAGTTGGAAGTAAAACCCTCGACGCAAGTACATGTGAAGTCCAATTGACTGACTGATAAGGACACGTGTAATTATTTTGATTCATGAAAAATTGATACATGGTGGGTTTATAAGTAACGAGAAGTGAACCAAATTCCTCATAGAACCTCATAGCTCCTTAATCATATTAAGCAGATGTAGAGGAACAGGAAAGGATAAAGGGTGAGGTCATGGCTACGTGCAGCATGGTGTGCCATGGATGAGGTGGTCTTCAACCTTAACAGAAGTGAAATTCCATTGTTGGAGGTGCTAAAGAACGTCCTAATAATAGTATACCAAGTCCTAAATAGCATGCAAAATAGCTTTTAATGAATTCTTACCTGTTGACCGCTGGGTTCCAGTCAACAGTGATTGGGACTGACGTGGACTCCTTTGTCGAGTTAGAGCCTTGTCAGCTATTGAGGTGAGACCCTTGGTTGGAAGAACCAAGGTCGATGAAGGTTGAACTAAGAGCGCTGGGCTGGAGCTCGATCGATCTTACGGTCGAATGTGATGACCGTTCGACCGTTCTACTAGGTCGACCTTCGAATGACCTGCACCACAGACAGTCGTCAGTGGGGTCGATCTGGGTTTCGACCCAAATCCCCTCTAATACTTAAGTTAGTATGGAATTAAGAGAGGCTTGGGGTTGTCAAAATCGACCCAAAGAGGATCATCCCGATTCAGTCACCTCAAGCGTTTGGAGAAAGAAATTTAAGAGTGGAAATAGATAAGTTTTGTCAGAGTACCTAGTGTTTCGTACCTCTGGAATCTATCCTGTCTTCTATTTGTCTCCTCTTTATTTATATGTAAAAGAGTCTTTTCAGTGACGTTGGTGAATAACGGTCACCAATTATGGTGGCATGTTCGCCCCTCATAAGTGGGCATAACCGTTTTCCATCCCTCCCACCATTTATGAACCCATTATCAACCCCTCCTCAAGCTACGGAAGCTCAATGGGAATATGGTGTTCGGGCTTTGACCAGGTTAATGGTTTGCCCTCCTTGTGGGCTTTATGGGCCTAGTGGGCCCAGATGTTATTTTTGTTGGCCTCTTGGTGACAATATTTTTCCCATCCTCGAATACCGACCCAAGGATTCAACAATGGCCCCCGTCACTTGGGCTCAGACAATTTGCCTGTTGGAGTCAAATGACATGATATCTCATTTATGGGGCACAACAGGCAAGGCAGGAGAGTTTGAGTTTAAGCGCTAAAACCCACATTCTTCTTGTTAAGGTAAAAATGACCAAAACAATTAAGATGCTAACATGGACACTTTCTTGTTGAGTTGGAGACTCGTCACTCGATTGAGTGTGACCCTAGGTTGGAAGAACCAGGGTCGTTGGTGGATGGTGGGTGACTTGCGGTGTTTGTTTGACCCTCGAACGGATCGAGCCTCGGTCGATTGATGGTGTGAAGCTCATGTACGACCTTCTCACAGGATCGAGACTCGATGATCTGCACTATAAGGAAACGTCGAGGGGGTCGGATCTGGGTCCCGACCCCTATCCTCTCCGATACTTAAGTTAGAATGGGACTTAAGAGAGTGGGAGGGAACTTGGAGCAGCTGAGATCGTCCCACGGAGGCTCGTCTCAAGTCTGGCACTGCAAGCTTTTTAGTGGACGAAATATAAACTGGAATAGGTCTCGTACCTTGCGAGTTGGAACCCTTTTAGCATTGTCTTTTCGGCTATTTATATATGTTGGTTCAACGATCATGAATAACCGTTCATCATTGATTTGGGCAGGATCTTCTCGGGGATTGGTGATAACGGCCACCTATTTACTCATTCTTATTACCTCCTCCCTGAGTATCAGTGGGAGTCCAACGGTCGAGTGATCCGTTTGTTTGACTGGGTATTACTCCGCCTTACTAACGGATTACGGGTTGTAGGCTTTAAATGGGCGGTATGCCTTGACACCGTTTCGTGGGTCATACTCGTGCACCAACAATAGCCCACATCATTTGTGTCTCAGGAAACATCATTGATTGAGACCGTATGATGTGTATCCTCCTTAAATGTACACGGTCTTCAAAATGGTTGATTTGATTTGTGCCGCCAAAAACCTTTCGTTTCTAAATCAATCCTCATCGTTCCATGAGGTTGGGCTCAGATACATGTCGCTCATCGGTCACCTGTTTGTTGAGCCCCTCTGTATAAAATAAGGGGATGAGAAGAAAAAGACTTCTTGTTCTACCTCTATTTTCTTTTTGAAAGCTCGACTCCTTCATTACGCCCTTTAGAGTTTGCTTGATCTTGATAAGGTATCTTTCCTAACCGATCTTGATTCCTATTTAAATCCATACAGGCATGTTTTCACTGGTAAGGATACAGAAGCCATCCTATGAAGAGCTCGTGTTGCGCCTTCGACCTCCTCAACGCGATGGTGTTTCTGGTAAAAGGAAAGGGGTTCGCATAGAACCAGTGCCTCCCATTCGTCTGAGGAATCCGAACTCAGAGGTTCCCCAAGTGATTCTGGAGAAGACGCTAGAGTTCTCCCATGATCTGGTGTAACCCCCGTAAAACACAGTACGGTGTAATGCCAAGCTTCTGCGTACGTGCGTTTAAAATACTTGTAGAATGGCATACTTGTAAATGTTCAACTTTTGCTAAAAACCCAATTTTTCTTCCTCAAATCATTTTCCCCCTTCTTTCTTTTATTTTTTGTTTCAAGTTCCACATGGGCCTTCAAGGGTTTCCTTTTCATTTTCTTTCATTTTCATTTTCATTTTCCCTTTCCTTTCATTTTCAACTTTCTTTTCATTTTCCTTTTCATTTTCTATAATTTTTCTTTTGAAATTTAATATGGGCTTTTCCCTCATGGGCTTTGGGCCAATTCTTATGGCAACAAAAAAAAAGAAAAGAAAAGAAAAAAAGTACTGGCCAAAAGAAAAGAGAAAAGAAAACAAAAGCAAATTAGAAAAGTCAAAGCTTCTAATACTTTCTCATTGCTTCTACCTTCTTCTTCTTTTTTCCTATTGTTCTTTTCTTTTCAAAAAAACCATCACTCCTCACTTCAGTTGGACGTATTAGCAACCAAAACGGAAGGGGGGAGAAAAAAAAGAAACCAAAGAAAGAAAGAAAGAAAGAAGAGGAGAAGAAAGAAGAAGAAGAAGAGAAGAAGGAAGAGGAGAAGAAGAAGAGAAGGAAAAAGAAGAGGAAATCATCATTGAGGTAGGATTCTAATTAGAGAGGGACTCCTTTAGGCCTATAATTCAACATTAATACCTGTAATTACTATTTATGCAATAGTTGACACACTAATTTGATGACCTTCATGCTAAGTTAGTGCAGATTTTAAAATCAGAATTTTGCTGTAACTGTTTTCATGCATATATCAATCTGTAGGCTGAATTAAATTCTGAAAAAATTATGCTGAATGAAACAGTGGTTAGCTACAACTTTCAGGTTGGAAGTTTTCCAAATTCGAGCTGCAATTAGCTCAAAACTGCTGTTGTATCTGAAGTAATGGAATCTGCCAGATTTTGCATCACCTCGCTGAACTGGCAATAACAGACACTGTAGACATCCAAATCCTGCAAATTTAGACTTTTTAAGCAACTACACTTCAAGAACTACAATTATGCATAGAGAAAAATTATAAATTCTGCCTGCAATAGGGATAAATTCGTTGTTGAAGTTATGACAAATTTTCTGAATCTGGACAGATTTGCTAAGTTTTACGGTACATGTCTCTGTAAATAGCAGGCAACTCCTGAATTTTTGATATTCGATATCTGATACCCAAACTAGTATAGCTACAATTGTCATTTTATGTGTTTCGGTAAATTCATAAAGAAATGTGATGATACTGGCCATTATGATAGTTTGTGTATTTTTCTAGTTTGCTGAATGTGTTGTCGCTATGTGGTCGACATTTCCAATGAAGCCAAATTGTAATTAAAATGTCATGGGATAACTTGTTCCACTCTAATGTGGGTACGTATCCTAGGAAGGGGAGGGGAGACATGAATAGTACGTATGTACCAGGACTGGACTTGTGAGGAGTTGAGGTGATATGTGATGTCCACATGGCAATGTACCGTGAGATGACGTGAGTTGATATTCTCTCACTCGCACTCCATTGAGAGGGAGTGGACAGAGTTCGAGAGGCACTGTTAAAATTCATCAGTGCTCGTGTACCACTGGCGGGGTAGTTGAGAGCCATCCACCCGAGGTGTGGTCCAATTCCTGATACACAGCGTGGTGTCTAGGTTTCCAAAGTAAATAAATCATGAAAATGTTGCTTACTTTACTTCTTTTATATTACTGTATTCGTACTGTTTCTTAGTAGTTCTATTAGACCATTAAAATAACAATAATAATAACAACAACAAACAAAAAACCTAAAAGTGTTCATTTCTAGTTGGGTTTCCTACTGGGCACGCTGTGACGTGTCCATGTTGTGTTTTAGGACCAGAACAGGCGGAAGCAGAACCAGAGCCAAGGGAGCTTCCCAATGTAGGAGACTCTCGCCCTTCAGACACCTAGGATTAGATTAGCGAGTGGGAGTTGTCACCTTTTTGGTGTACTTTTGTTTGGGAACTTTCTTATGTCCATATGTTATGTTGTCCTCTGTGTTGTACTTGGCAGATGCTTTACTTGTACTTTGTATTTGCTCAGATGTTGTGATGTATATCAATTGTACTTCATACTTGTATATGACTCTGTGACATATAGTACTTTTGACTGTTGTGATTGGAGCATTGGTAGTTTTCTTTTTCTTCTGTTTGTGTTGTCCCAGCATGTGTAATGGCCTGCTTGTAATAAAATTAAATTTTACGCTCGGTACAATACCGCGGCCTGTTAAAAACACATCTTCCATTTGCCCTAGAAATCTTGAAAACCATGGTATTTGGGAGAATGGGGCGTGACAGGTTTTGTGCTGGTCCATGTAGGTCTAGTTCACTGCGACATGCGCAAGGATACGACAGACAACGCTCCGATACTTCAGTATATGGTACTAATCTGAGTTCTCTTATTCTCTCTTCGCAGAATGGACGGAAGCAATAGGACATCAGATACCGGGACCGACGCAACGGGGGGATCCGGTTATGGGACTTCTGCATCCTCTGAGGCCGTCCTGATGGCGAAGGTCTTGATGAGGATCCTAGACCATCTGAGCCAGCAAGATGAGAAGCTGGCTAGTGTCTCGACACAAAAGAAGCAAGGATACAAGCAATTCAAAGAGATGCATCCGAAGTCTTTTGCCGGGAAGGAGAGTACCCTGGAGGTGGACGAGTAGCTGGGGCATATGGAGGATGACCTGACTATAGTCGATTTCCCACGAGAGGGCTGGGTGGAGGCAGCTAGGATGTGTTTGACCTACCAGGCCTGTGATTAGTAGGAGGCTCAGGAGCGACACTTGGCTGATACTACTAGTACGTGGGAGAAGTTTAGGGAGCGCTTCGAGGCCAAGTTTCTTCCGGAGATAGCCAAGGACGAGTTGAGGCAGAGATTTGAGCGTCTGATTCAGGGTCTGAATGAATGTGGCATGTATTATAAAGAATTGATTGTGTAGATATCTATAACTTTGGATATGAATATATGCATATATCTGTATAGGTATAACTATTTGTGTATAGAGTAGCATGCATCTTTGTATGGACAGTTGTCTGTGTGTGTGTGTGTGTGTGTGTGTGTGTGTGTGTGTGTGTGTGTGTGTGTGTGTGTGTGTGTGTTTGCCTAATTGTATGCATGAATACTTATATGGATAGCTGCATGTATATATGTATGAATGCTAACATGGATAATGTGAGAGTATGTGCATACTTGGATGTATATATGGTGGTTGACTTGTATATACCTTGGATGTACATATGTGTGGTTATCCTTGTCTATTGGAGGTAGCTAGTCATATGTGTATATATGTGTTATGTATGTGCAGGTGCATATTGTATATATATCTATGTGTGTGCACTATGTGCTCTTATGTGTGCATATGGTGTGTACTAGCATGTGTAAACATGTAAGAATATAGATGTGCCCTATGTGTTGTGACTATATGTATATTGTTGGGTCTATATAGATATATAGATGTAGGTATATGGAACCTTTGCATGGACATCTATTCTATAAAGCATGAATAATTTGAATTTTGTCCTACGTGGCAGCCTTTGTCCTACGTGGACAAAAAAATTGGTGACTAGGATAACCATTTATTCTATAAAGCATGAATAATTTGAATTTTGTCCTACGTGGCGGCCTTTGTCCTACGTGGACAAACAAAATTGGTGACTAGGATAACCATTTGAAAAAAATTTGGGATGAAAACGTTTGAAAACTTGGGGGGAAACCTTGAAACTTTAAATGAGTTTGGACTTTTGAAAACTTGGGGGGAAACATGATTTTTTTTGAAAAGCCCCGCTTTAAGGGAAGTCGATGAGAAGCCCCATTGGACTTTTGCTCCTCCTTGAACTAGAGCCCTGCCCAGCAGTAAGACCTCCGTTCACCGACTTCTTCCTCCTCCGCCTTCACAGATAACATGCTCCTCCTTTTTCGTTCGCTGCTACTACATATTCACGGGGTAAAACCATCCTCTTCACGTATTTCATCAAATAGAGTCCAGGTGCTGCATCTTCACGGCTAATATCAAACAGAGCCCATGTGCCGAGCTACTTCACGGTGCTGCATCCTCTCTCTCTCTCTCTGAAATTTGTATTTTTAAATTTATCCCCTAACATCAAAATCCTATGCCAAGCTAACATCTTCACGGCTGCATCATTCATCACCTATTTGATGAAATGCTGAACAGAACCTGTTCCATTTTTCGCAGAATCTGGACTCTGTTGACCTGATCGACGGTCCAACCTGGTCGGTGGGAGTTGCGACATGGATCTGGCAAGGGACACAACAAGTTGGTTGGTATTCCCTCGCTCTCCTACTCTCCATCTCATGTAAATTTTTTATCTCTGGCAAGGGACACGGCAGAATTGAATGGTACTACTGTTTGGGGCCTTTCTAGGACTGTTGTTGATGAGATGGATGACTACGGTATAAACTCCCATGGATGTTTAATTCAAGGCGGGAAATGCATCAGAGGGACTTGGTTTGTTTCAGAAAAATGCTATATTCAGAAATGCATCCCAGTGTTGTCACTTATTGTGCTTTAGTTGATGGGCTATGCAAAGATGGGTCTGTTCATGAAGCTGTCTGTTTGGAACCTAACGTTTTGGCATATACAGCCCTGATTGAAGGTTCAAAACTTGTGTTCATTAATTTTGGGTCATGCTGTTGGGATGACTCTGTTGTTTCTAATATATTTTCATTTTTCATATAAGAATCTTTAGATAGCAATGATTCCAAAAATGTGATCTTTCTCTTAAATTGGATATACTTACTGTAATAATAATGTTAACAATGTCATTGTAGCTATGTCTACTGTAACTGAAAGGGAACAAAATGCCATAAAGATGATTAAAATCCCCCCTCATGTGGGATTACACTTCTCCCTTCTATTCTCTTGTGGAGGTAGTTATCATTGTGTGTAGTGACAGTGGGGAATGCCTTTCTTTTGGTTAGGAGGGGCTAAATGTATTTAATTAGTTTGTATGGGTTTCTCTGTTTTGCAGATTGTTGGAATCTAAACCACACTGTTACATGATCATCAGCATACATAAACTTATAGGTGAATTCTTCTGGTGTACAATATTTGATCATACAAATATTTTATGAACAACTGGTTACGTTACTATTGGTGTTATTATTATTATTAATTTGGTCAGATAGCATACATGTCATACATCTCCCAGTTGCTCACCCATAACATTATTATCAAATTGTTCTAGGTTGCAATCTGATATATCAAGATTAGAGGCCAAGGTCGAGAGGCTTGAGTCATAAATAGCTGCCAAAGATCATGTGCTAGCCACCTTAACTCGCATGGTTCGTTTGCCAGTTTATGGTCTGGAAATATTTTCAATCTTTACTTCATTTTTCGACCTTAGGTTCTTTACGCTTTTAAGCTTGCATTATCAGGAGGCTAAAGCTACTGCAGGATTCAAGGCTCAGATTGAAAAGCTGCAGCATGAACGGGATGAATTTCAAAGGATGGTTATTGGCAATCAGGTGAGAAGTTCTTTACATGAGCCTTTAACGCCCTTTTCCTTCCTTTCTGGCAAAATAGGTTGGTTTCAAATTTTTTTGTCCGACCTGATAAACTCGCACTATCACTCCTACCAATTTTACAAGCAAGTGTGCACACAACAAGTACATGAAATGAAGAAAAATGAGAAGGAATACATAAAACTGCAGGTTTTTTGTTACTGCTATTATGGCTTAGTCAACATGCATATCATAAATAGAACAAGAATATAGAGAATGATAAGAGCTGAAGCACAACATATTAATGTATATATGAAAACTCAGATTTAATTGTAAATCTCATAGTAAGTAAACAGTTTAGCTAGGATGAATTGGATTGGTGCAGGATTAGTGTTGGTACATCGCATTGATGGACTTATCATCTTTACTCTGTCTTTATGGTATTGATGTACACTAAACATTTTTTTTTCAGTTCATCAATATCTTCATATGATGATTATCTGTTACATCGTTGATCTCTCTGGTGAAAAGATATGAGGAAGATATCGATCCTTTTGAGTTGGCAAATAAGTGTTTATCTTTTATAGAATTAATGCATATATATGTTTTGATGCTAACATATTTTGAAGACTACTAAATCTGAGAACATGGTTATAGAATTGAGACATTAGATGCTATTACAACATAGTTTTCAGAACTTGGAAGAATATGATTTTTTTGGGGTAAAACAATTAGGGGATTCAATATTTTGAGGGGGAACATTTTAAATGTGAACTTTATTTGGTGTGCTTAAAAAACATTATATCTTTTGATACTGCATTCGTTTGCCACCAAAACCATGTAAAGGGAATTATTTTCAGGATAGATCAAATGCAGGCCAACCATATTGGTAATGCAACTTAAGCACGTGTAACCATGAAACCGTCAAATTCCCCAAGGCTGAGGATAGCTTAAGCAAACTGAAATAGTAATAAGATTTGCTATATGAAACTAATAAATGTCCAATGAAAACAAAAATCCAAAGTGCAAATTGGTGTCGCATAGTACATGGTCAAGGCGAGACCTTAATGAAGACCATGGTTCACAAATGTATAATGTCCAAAAAAGGAAGCCGTTGGGAGGCATTTCATGTAGGGACTAATTAACAAAGAATATGCCTGTTATAGAGGTACACCAACAAGGGGGGAAAAAGAAGTGGAAAAATCATGTAGCATTCCTCTAGATTTGGATAAAGGCTTTGTCATATTGAATATATTACTAAGTGTTATGAATAAGAAAATATAACTTTGCATTTAATCATTTAATACTTCTATATATAATTAACTGTTTTTCTTGCAATAATACTGAAGAATCAGATGCGTTAAACTACAGGATACATGCACCGGCCAAGACATCACAAATATCATTATTCCATGGCATTATTCATTCTCAGCCAACCAAAAATTTACCGGCCGAGAAATATTATAGAGATCCTTCTCAAATATAAACCATGTAGTCTTTCTATAAGTGCACTCCAGTTTATGTCTCTTTAACATTCAATTGATTTATTCTTCTTTTAAGTGCACACAACAGCTCACAATCATCTTTGCATCAACCAAAATGCAATTATTGCACCTTCATAAATCTAATATAGGAACTCTATTCCTCTCTGTCCAAAATATCACTCCCCTGCAAAAATTTAGACTGTTTTTCCTCCTTCCTAAATGAAAGGTTATATATAAATGCAACTGACAACCTACCACCTGTTGCAACCCCCATTTACTCCCAACTAAAATTTCTAAAGAATTTGTAAGAACAAAATGTTGACCATTCACAATAACAATGTAACTGTGCTTTAGAAATAAATTGAACTTATGACAAACAAGATGCCATCTAAGTTCTGATCTACACATAATAAATGTACAGAACTTAATATCAAAGTTTTTCTTTAAATCCCTAAATTTCTCAATCTCCAAAATAGGAACCACGATCCTCAAAGCTAAACTGTATTACTACTAAAAACCATAATCAACTTCATTAAATTAAAAAATGTGGATTTTTGAACCTGATACAAAGGGGGCTGCAAGCGCTCGTAGCAAATGGAGCATTCGAGAACATCAGGATCAATTGTTACAATTGTTACAGAAATTTCACCATTTTCCACAATCCCACAAGATTTTTCTTCAACTTCATCTTCATTCAACACTTCATCTTGATTTTCTTCAAATATGATTGCATTTGCTATCAATAGTTTGTGTATGATGAACTTGCTGGATTATTTTTTTTATTTCAGCGTATTATGCCAACAATCAATATCTCATTCAAGTAGCATTACTAAGTAATCATGATTCTCTTAATTGATCTTTAGTTTACAATTGTTGCAGTGGGAGAAGAAAGTGTATGATGCTTTGGGGTTTCATTGCCCAGAAAAATTTCTTGGCGATAGACAAGGTAAACATGTTTGTTGTATTGGCAATGATTTGTGATTTTTGTTAACTTTGGCATCCCAAAATTTCTCTCTTTCTCTCTCTTTACCATTGTATGCTGGGTTCAAATTTGTGTTATCAGTGTTTGGGAATTATGAAGCTCACGTGATTGATTCAAAGTTGCATCGTTTTGTGTATCGTTCTGAATTCTGAAAACCCTGTTCATATTTGTCTGTCATTAAGAACATATGCACTTATCAAGCACTTATCAAGTGAAGAAGGAAAATGATATCTTTGTTGCTTCCATTTCGGTTACCTACATTTCTGTTCATTGGGTTTGTTTCTTTATGTGCTCAGGTAAATGTATCCTACAATTCCAGAACATAACATTATGTAGGCAACGTCTACAACATACATCCGACGAAACCTCACGGCATCAATCGATGCTGGAGAAGACTACTCCGACGAAACCTCAGACATGACCTAGAGAGAAGACTCCTCTAACGAAACCTCTGCTGGAGAAGACTCATCCGACGACTCCGGAGAAGACTCATCCTTTGTAGTTGCGCCAATGCCACCAGCGGCAACGAAACCCGTAGCAACGGAAACGTGAGCATGGACATTTGGGATTCAGATCACATTCTCATTCTTATAATTTTTAATCGGTTTTTTTATTAAGGATGCGAGATGATTTTTTTTATTAAGGAAAAGGATGTCGATTCTAATGGATCTATGATTATGAAAAAACCTGATGTGGAGAATTCTAAAAAATAGCTTTTGAAATTTGATCAGTAAAATTCCCCATTTCAATCTTCTGAAATATTTGACCTTCATCTGATATCATAATTATTATGTTCAATAATATCCATACATATGACCAAATCATGAATCCTGCTAAGAATAGAAGAAATATTCCAGTTTTGTATTATTTGGTTCTTCACTTTCATGCCCATATACACTGCCAGCTACCTAGATTTTTGCATTATGAAAGAAATTTTCCAGTTTTGTATAAATCGCAAAGCGTCATGAGACATGCTACGAAGTGTTACCTTCCAAAACCAAGGTAATATGCAAAAAACAAAATTGTTGTGTCCATTAGAATCGTTACAGCTCCACGAACAAAGTGAAAGTGGATGAAATGTGACAGCAAAATTGTCTCCATAATGTAATAAAGTGTAGATTTCTACAAGATGAATGAGGAGTTAAAAATCTGCTGAAAAACTTTTGGCAATTTTGAGAACATACGCACAATAGTATACACACACACATCTATTATACAATTGAGGGATGTTTTTGAATGTGTTTGCTGACTTTTGAGGGGAAAGGTTTGTATTTTACGGGAAACACTTCACGGGTAAACGAACATTTTGAAAGTTTTGAATCCTCCGTTTTCCCCCCATTTTTTCCGTGCTGATAACAATAAACGCCAAAGTCTTTAGAAATGGCGTGTAACACAATTGGCCACCGATCATTGTAACGGTAACCTATTCGGACGTCATGTAATAGACTGGCCATTGATAACCCGTTATTGTTTTATATTCCAGTGAGAGAGAGAGAGAGGCATCAAAATTATTATCAATTGAGGATGAAAGATTGTGTGTGAGCACTGCTGAGATCAAATCAAAATAAACAGAATAATTGTAATTGATCCTCTCGATGAACGGTGTATTTTATGCATCCTAAAAAGAGTCATTTCAACAACAAAGAAAAGTTGATTTTTCTCTTTTATGCCTTTTCTTTCTCTCGAAAATGGTTAAATCACAGTCTACCTGTCCAATCACCATCGTTTTTTGAACTTCCCGTTTCGAAAAATATAAAACCAAAAAATAAACAAATTAAAATTGGAGCTTTCCAACAATGCAAAAGCATGAAATTTGACTCGATGGAGGATAAGTCAGTTATTTGCATGTAAAGTGATGCACATAATTATATAGGTAAGGCTAGCTACTCACAAGCATACGATAAATGAGAAATTTTTCATATATTTTGTACGATACATTTTCTATCACATAATTCAATGGGTTATGTAAAGTGTATTTTTTGTGTACGGTACATTTTGTATCACGTAATGCAATGGGTTATGTAAAGTGTATTTTTTGTCCCAAATATTTTTATAGTTCATCGTATATGCTATCTATTATATAAATGAGGGATGTTATCAAGAGAAATTGGATAAGAGAATTTGGACAAGAGAAATTGGACAAGAGAGGAGATTTTGAGGGATATCTATTATACAAATGAGTGATATATATTATAATCAAGTAATATTTCTAGCGCCAAAGGCGCCCGTTCCAATTTTTTGTTCTTTTATATTACATGTCCCTAAATTTTAGAGGGGAAAATATTTTTTGGGAAAACAAAGATTTTAAATGAACCGTGCCCGAGGGCACGGGTTATGTGTGTATATATATAGTGATCTTCGGGTGCGAAAAAACCCCATTTTTTTTATTTTTTTGAAATTTTTTTTCAAATTTTTTTTGATGTTTAATCCATACAATTATATATCCCAGGGAAAATAATGGGTGAACCCATTGGGGATTAGAGCACACATCCACTCATTACAAATTTAACGGTCTCAAATCGTGCGAATTTGATGAAATGCCTTGATCGAAGACCAAATGACATTATTTCTCAACCATTATTTTTTTGGGGGGTATAACAACATATAATGAGGGTGGAAAAAAGAATTTTTGAAAAAAAATTTCAAAAAAAAGATAAAAACATTTTCGCATCGTGCGAAATGTTCTCATTTGAAAATTTTCTTATATATATATATATATATGTATCTATTATACATTTGACAGCGATTTTTGAATTCTAGAGCTGACTAGGACAAGATAAAGAGTGGCTAAGATTTGATCTTGGTAAATCGATGGTTGAGATTGGATTTTGTTAAAATTTAGTGGGAAAACCTAAATTTTAGGGGGAAAATAGCTTGGGACCAAAACTTTGAAATTAAAAGTTTCTTGGGAAAGATTGTCGAGATTAAATTTGGGGGGAAAAGTTTCTTGGGAATCTAAACTTTGAAATTAAAAGTGTCTTGGGAAAGATTGTGGAGAAGCATGATCCATTAAATTAAACAAAGTAAAAAAATTAGTGTAAAAAATTTAAGTTAATACCCTCACCTAAAAATACCCTGAGGTTTGTTGTTCCGCGCCGAAGGCGCCCGCTAAATTTTTTTACGCTAATTTGTAGTTCCGCGCCGAACGTGCCTGCACCGTATTTGTTGTTCTGTGCTAAATGCGCTTGCGCGTTGTTTCACGCCAAAGGCGTAAACGCCGAATTTTTTGTTGTACACCGAATTTGTTGTTTCGTGCCGAAGGTACCCGCGTCGAATTTGTTGTTTCGCACCGAATTTTTTGTTCCATACCGAAGGCGCTCGCACCATATTTGTTGTTCTGCGCCCACGTCGTATTTGTTGTTTTGCGCCGAAGGCGCTCGTGCGTTGTTTCGCGCCAAAGGCGCACACGCCGAATTTTTTGTTCTACGTCGAATTTTTTGTTTCGCGCCGAAGACGCACTGCCCTGCTAATTTTTTTAAATCTAATTTGTTGTTCTGCATCGAAGGCGCCCGTGTCGTATTTGTTGTTCTGCATCGAAGGCGCTCGCGCGTTGTTCCGCGCCAAAGGCGCACACGCCGAATTTTTTGTTCTACGTCAAATTTGTTGTTACAAGCTGAATTTGTTGTTCCACACCGAAGGCGCTCACGCCATATTTTTTATTCTGTGCCGAAGACGCCCACGCCGAAGGTGTCTGTGTCGCTAAATATTTTTACGAGAATTTGTTGTTCTTTTAAATTTTGGCTGTGGAAATATTTTTTTGGGGGAATAAAGATTTCGCGGGAGAAATCTTAAATGAACCGTGCCCGCGGGACGGGTTATGACTAGTACATTTATATATTTGAAAGTGTGTATTTGTAAATGTATATACATATATGTGTGTGTATACCTTTATGTGTAGATGTAAACAGATGTATGTATGTGGGTGTATCATATGTGA
This sequence comes from Scilla litardierei, assembly GCA_030789695.1. Lineage (NCBI taxonomy): Eukaryota > Viridiplantae > Streptophyta > Magnoliopsida > Asparagales > Asparagaceae > Scilla > Scilla litardierei. Next base: position 274,673,033 of record CM061133.1, on the reverse strand, counting down.
GTAGGACTTACGTAGAGTACGTAATACTATGTGTATGTCCCTCGTATATGAGAATGAATGTTCATGGTTATACACATGTCCTACTATATCTGTGAGTATATGTGATTTACATGCGGAGATGTGCATTATACGTATCTTGAGGGTGTGTTTGGCTAGGTGGTTGGAGATCATACATATGTGTATACGTACTATTAATCAATGATATTGTATTGCTGTCTACTTGAGTGAATATATATATATATATATTATGAGTGATTATCGGAGTGGAATTTCTGGCGATTCCGGTGACCCGCCTAGGGTTTCGACTAATTCTGCGACGGCGGCTACCAATTCGGCGTCTGATGAAGAGATCTGGCAAACTGTGAATCGAAGACGACCGAAGTCATCTCTTCGTGGGGGAGGGCATCATCTGCACGACAGTGGTCCTCATCATTTTCGCGTGGGTGGCCAGTAGCAATTTCGTATGGGACCAAATCACTAACGCAAACTTGTGGGAAATCAATCTACCGGTATCAGGTCTAATGGAAATCGAGAAGGCGATCAACATCATTTACGTATGGGAACCAATCTTTTCTCAGGTAGCAGGACTGGAAGCTATGGAGCTAAGCAGTTTGATGAAATGCCAGTGAGACCCCCTATCATAACTTCGGGCCCAAAGCGTAGCTGGTCTGAGATCTTTTCCAATACGCGCACTTATGGCGATTCCATTGGCATGGCATTTGTACCGTCGAAGACAAGACAAGATGGCTCTTGTGTGGCTCGTATTTCTGATTCTTTGCTAGCAAAAGGTTCTGAATATTGGAAATCTACTCTTGTGGGGTATGTTGTGGGTGATACGCCTTTGTTTGGGAAAATGCAGGCTTGGCTGGAGAGGCTTTGGAAGCCAAAGAAGAAGGTGCAGCTGTATAGCAAAGATAACGGCTTCTTCTATTTTCGATTTGAGTCTGATGAGGAATGTAAATGAATCCTACATGGAGGCCCGTGGTTGATTGATGGTCGCCTGGTTGTGCTGAAGTTATGGACTCCCTCCCTTCGCCATGACCGAGACATACTCACCTCTGTCCCTGTCTGGGTGCAGCTACATGGGCTCCCTGTTAACATGTGGAATAGGGAGGTGCTCAATATCCTAGTCTCTGTTGTTGGCAATCCTCTATGTTTGGATCAGGCCACGGCCAAATTAGAAAGAATAACCTACGCGAGATGCTTGGTAGAAGTCGATGCCAAGAATCCCCTTCCAAACAAGGTAGAGGCTGAACTTGATGATGGCTCCATTTTATCAATTGAAACAAAGTTTGAAGCGGAACCCCCACGTTGCAGTAAATGCATTTGTTTCGGCCATACTATTTTGCAATGCCCTGTCCAACGTTCTGTATCAACAGTCAAGGGGAAGGGGATCTTCAAGGAGGTGCATTTTGTAGAATCTGGTCAGACATCGGGCTCTAGCGTGGATATGCAATTGATGAAAGGAGATGTTACGCAGGTTATGGAGGAAATTCCGTTGAATGTCTTCAGAAGTAAGCTGGACTTCCCGAAGCTAATCTCCGGCAGGAGGGTACTGAGTCCGTCAAGCCATCTGGAGTTAGACGGAAGTGGATAGCTATGATGAAAGCTCTAAATTTCAGCTGGTCTTTTACTATCTTCATGAAGCCGGATACTATGACTCCTATAGACCCTGTGCACAAATTGCCGCCTGTTGAGAGGAAAGAGCCGCCCGCTGATTTTGGAGATGAACTCCCTCAGGACCCTCTCTATGATAACCCAGAATGGGTTGAGGAGCTTAGGAACAATGACTCCACTAAGCTGAGGAACCATTCTACTCCTCTTGCCAGTACTGCCACTCGCAGAAGCAGTAGGATCAAGTAGGAAGGTACCCTCTGTTCTCCACCTATATATTAACTATGACTATGTTGATTTGGAATACGCGTGGTTTAAATAATGCTGTGAGGCATAGGGACTTACGTGATAGGATTAATACTCTCAATCCTACAATTTTAGTCCTTCTTGAGACTAAATTAAATGCTGAAAGTATTGGAAGGAAATCTTGCATCCCTCAAAGTTGGAGAACTCTTCACAACTTTCATTTGCATGGAGGTGGCCGCATTCTTATTGGCTTTGATCCACTTGTATGGCAGCTGAATGTTAAATCTATTTCCCTTCAACACATTTCTGTTCTATGTTCTAATATGGGGGGTCTAAAATTTGCATTAACGGCTGTGTATGGGAGTCACAGCATTGCTGAGAGAAAAATCTTATGGGATCATCTCAAAAGGGATAAATGTGGCATGGGCAATGAGGCTTGGATAGTTGGAGGTGATTTTAATTGTATTTTATATGCTAAAGACAAATTGGGGGGCCGCAGGGTGGAGGCTAGCAAACTCTATGATTTCAACAACTGCTTGTCTGAATGTGGACTTCAAAATCTCAAAATTACTAGTCAGAGACTAAGTTGGTGTAATAGGCGTATGGGTTCGGGCCGTATAGCTGCCCAGTTGGACAGGATACTATGTAATGTAGAATGGATCAACAGGCTCCCTGACTCTGGTTATGAATATCTGGATCCTCATACCAGTGATCATTCCCCAATGATGCTCAATTTTCATCCTCAGGTACTTTCTGATCCTAAGCCGTTCAGATTTTTTAATCATTGGATAAATTTACCAGGTTACTATGAACTGGTGGAATCTTGTTGGGATGCTACTTTCCGAGGTACCTCTATGTTCCGACTGATTTGTAAGCTGCGGAACGTTAAGTCTGGTCTTAAATGCTGGGCTAGAAATCATTGGTCCAATAATTCCATTATTCAGTGCCGCACCCAGCTTGAGGCCATAAGGAAGTTGCTTTCTATCCACAATACCCGGGACCTTCAGGAGAAAGAACTCATATTATCACATGATCTTGTCAAACTGTTGGGGAAGGAAGAGGAGATGTTCTGTCAGAAGAGTAGGCAAGATTGGCTTGATCTAGGAGACAGAAATACAAGATTTTTCTACAATGCCATGAAAGCTAGGCATTACCGCAATAATCTCAGGCATCTGGTGGATATGCATGGCATCCAGAGCAAAACCTATGAGGAAATCAAGGCTGAGGCCTCTTCTTTTTATGAAAATCTATATCATCAAAATGACTACTGGAATGTTTTCCCAAAGCTAGTGCCCAAGAAGAAGTTAAAACCACAGACTGCTATTTGGCTAGAAAGACAGGTAACTCCGGAAGAGATTAAAGATGCGGTATTCCAGATTGGTCCTTCCAAAGCTCCAGGGCCAGATGGGTTCAATGGTCTTTTCTACCAACATAATTGGCCTCTTATTGGTAATGACGTAGTGGGAGCAGTACAATCCTTCTTCAGATCTAGTTCTCTTCTGAGGCAGGTAAATCATACTTTTCTTACACTGGTACCTAAGGGTTCTAATGCTTCATCTTTGGGAGATTACAGGCCAATTGCATGCTGCAATGTGATATATAAGATTATTAGCAAGATACTATGCAACAGACTTCAAAGATTCATCCATGATCTTGTATCTCCTAATCAATCTGCCTTCCTCCAGGGGAGATTGATATCTGATTGTGCCTTGCTAGCTCATGAACAAATCAGGGATTTTAGCAACCCTATGAGGTCCAGAGCATGTCTGAAACTTGATCTCAGGAAGGCGTTTGATAGTGTGAACCGAGAGTTTGTGTACTACATTTTGCACCAAATGGGTTTTGGTCACAAATTCATCGGCTGGATAAAGGAATGTATTTCATCTGTCTCCTATTCCGTCATGGTAAATGGTTCTCCTGTTGGGTTCTTTGGTGGAAATAGAGGACTTAGGCAAGGTGATCCGCTATCACCCTACATTTTTGTTATCATTATGGAGTGCTTCACCCTCCTGCTTGCCAAGGCAATTGATAAGGGATCTATTCAACCCATGAGAAGAACTGGTGCTATCTCTTACTTACTCTTTGCTGATGATTTGTTGGTATTCTGTAGGGCAAATATGAAATCTTTCAAAGGCCTCATAAATATACTGGAGGATTTTCGAAATTTTACAAGTTTGGAAATCAATTGGGACAAGAGTATTGCTATGTTCAGCAAAGGTGTGAAGACTCCTGGTGATTTGGCATTATTATTGGGAGCTAAGCATGCACACACTATTACTACGTACTTGGGCATCCCCTTATCTTTCAAGTATCCAAAAGCTCTGATGTACAATCGGCTAATTGATAAAGGCAGGAAACGCCTAAGTGGTTGGACTTCATCGTCTCTGTCTTTAGCTGGTCGCATTGAATTGGTGAGAACAGTCATATATGGTATGATAAATTTTTGGATACAGGTGTATAGATTTTCTACTACTGTACTTCGAACTTTAACTGCCATGTGTAGGAAATTTATTTGGGGCACTACTAAAGCTTGGTCTTGGAGTGACTCGTGCAGACCTAAGGAGGAAGGAGGTGTTGGCTTAAGATTACTATCTGATCTTAATTTAGCGGCAGGAATAAAACTTACTTGGAGATTGCTCAGATGTAGGGGGCTTTGGGCAAAGTACATGCGAAGCAAGTATAAGGATTTGAATAATTTCTATGAAGCCTCAATCTGGAACGTGGAAGTTCCTATTAAACTGCAGAAGCCTGTCCCAAAATGTAATTAAGAGAAAGGTTGGTAATGGGAGGGACACCCTATTTTGGCATGACAATTGGCTCCCTTGTGCCCCCCTCAAATGCAGCTACAATATACCGGATGGTGCTAGCGGTAAGCGCGTCTCAGACTACTGGAATGGAAATTCTTGGACTGATGATCAGAATATTCAAGTACTTGGCCCTATACTCCAAAACCAAGCTTTGACTGAAGAGTGCGATACCTGGGTATGGACTCTCGGCTCCAAATGCACTTTCACGGGTGCATGGGATACAGTGCGAAAAAAGTCTGCAGCTTTCCACTTCTATAAAATCATTTGGTACAAAAATCATACCCCTAAGTATTCCATTACTCTTCTACGAGCTCTATTAGATAAACTCCCAACTAAGTGCCGCCTGGAAAAATGGATGGAGCTCTCATTTAACTGCTGCGAATTATGTACAGAAGATGCGCCCGAAACTATTGAGCATATCTATTTTGAATGCCCATTCTCAAAATATATTCTCCTAAGATCCCTACTTAAATTACAGACCAAGGGGCCGGCTATACACACTATAACAGAGATTGGGAAGTATTTCTTGACTACTAATAGCAAAAAAGGAGCTCTGGGCCGGCTTGGGAAGACTGTACTTTCGGCAATTGTTTGGCATTTATGGCGTGAACACAACAGAAGGGTGTTTGAAAATATCAGAAAATCCAAGATCGCTATTTTTGAGGATATTTCTAGAGATGTCTGTATCCTCCTACGTAATTTGGAAGAGATTGAAGAGGAAGCTGCTTCTGCTTGTGATAACTGGGATATTAGAGACAATGGATGATGTTTCTTGGGGTGCAAAACTTTGGGTTTTTATTCCTTTTGGTGTGTAGCTTGGATTCGGCTCTGTGCTTGGATGTTGGGCTTCTTGATCTAGGGTGACGACGCTTGTGTCCTCTCCCCTAGTCACTTTGTAGGCATTCAACACTGAAGCTATTTTGTACATTTGTTTTTACTATATATAGACTTATTTACTCTGCAAATATATATATATATATATATATATATATATATATATATATATATATATATATATATATAGTGGGTGTGGGATGTACGTATGGTTGTGCTTATGAGGAGATATATACATGGTGCTCTATGCATGTGGATGTGTATAACTGTATATATCAAAATTTGTACGTACAAGTAGTGTAAGGGATTGCTATGACCTGTCACCTAGAAAGTCCGAGGACGGACTTTATTTTTAAGGTGGGTAGATTGTAATACCCCTAAGTGTAAACTACTAGTATGTGTGTATAACATGTATTGGATGTGCCTGTGGAGTGTAGACTAGAATGTAGAAATATGTATGCATATCTATTTACAGTCTTATATATTCATGTATGCATGGATGTTAATGTGGTTGTGTGTAGAGTTGATACATATACTCATATTTAAGTGTGGGTGTGTGGGTGTGCTTAGTGTATTTGTGTGAGTGTATACTAACTAGGTGATGTGTAGGTAAGGGGAGGGGTTGGGCATGGATGTGTATGTATGTATGTATGGAGATACATATGCATATAGATATATAAGATATAAACATATGTGTGTGAATGAGTGTGGTGAAAGTATGCATGGTGAGTTGGGGGTTAGTGTGAAAGGGGTTAAGGGCAGTGGCAAACCCTAGTAATTAAGACATCAAGTTGAAGGGTATTGTATTTAATAAGGACCTTTGTACCATGGCACACTTGTAATTAAGTATAGGCATGTGTAAGGTAAGAGGGTATGTGTAAGGGAGTGGCAAACTTGTAAATAATACACCAAAGTGAAGGGCATTCATTTAGGTGTATTAAGAAATGTCATGAGAAGTAAATACCATACAAAGTTTGAGTGTGTTTAATTTAAAGCATTCTTTTTCTTTTTCTTTCATTTGTCTTTTTGTTTTCCCCATTGTGGCCGAATTCAACACCTATAAAAAACAAAAACAAACAAAGAAAAGAAAGTAAAATTAAAGGAGAAGAGGAAGAGGAAGAGAAGGAGAAAGGAGAAGGAGGAGAAGATCTCTTCAACCTTGGATTGAGGTAGGATCCCCTACTTGTCCACCAAATATTAGTTTGGGTTTGTTGTTGTAATTGTTGCACTTAAAAGTAAGAAAGATAGCTTCCTTCATAATTAATTTAGGTTTGTTGTAATTAAGAAAGCTAGTTTCCATATTTCATGCACTAAATATGTCTCATTGTGCAACAAGGTGAAACCTTTCTATAGCTTTGCTAACTAATATTAGCATATTTGTTCAAGTTTATGCAACCATAAATTAATCACTAGCTTTTCTAAGAGTTACATATTGGAAAATCTAGCAAGTATGCTTAAGATAATTTGTTATGATTTAAGTTACATGCTTATCATTAAATTATTGTGGATTAAGTTCACTTGTTGGTATGTTCATTACTAAATGGTATATTGTCCATTGAATATGGCTTGTGGCAATTTGCAAGGGAACCTTAACTAATTCCCTTTAAAGTTTGCATTTGGGTGGAAGTGGTTTGCTAAAGCAAGTTATCCCTAATGTAATGGCCAAGTGATTGGGAGTTGTTGTTTATTTCAAGGTGGCCAATGGCTGGTTGCGAGGAAGAAGGGAGATATGGTGGTTCTCTTTAAGCTTTGAACTTGTTAAATTACCCTTTATGTTACATGTTTATCATTTGCATTTTAATGCATGCTAGTCTTGTTGTTTAATCACCATCCTCATGTTGTATGCTATATCACCAATTCAAATGTTGTATGCAAATCTAATGTTGTTTAAATACCACTTCAATGCAAGCTCGTCTCGTTGTTTCCTTATGTCACCATAAAGTAGTTTAAATACAATCCTCTTCACATTGTATGCTAGCTTAATTAATTTGAATGCTAATAAACTATAGGGATGTCTCGGTCTGTTGCATGGAGGATGAGCACCCTAGAAAGGGGTTAGGTGAGAACTAGGTACTGGTAAGGTATGAGGACTGGACTGTGTTGTGATGTTGTTTTATGTACCTTACTCAGTTTCGAGTACTTTGTGGTGCTTGTCATACCTTGCTCAATTTCGGGTACGAGGTTTTGTGATGTTGTGGAGTTTTTCTCACTTGCACTCCGATGTGGGAGGGTATGGGTGGAGTGAGAGGCACCGTTAAGGAAACAGTGCTCGTGTACCACTGGCGGGTGCTCCTTACCGTCCCACCTTGGGGTGGAGTCCAGTTCCTCATATTCAACAACACACCTAGGTTTCCAAATAAATTGTAATTAAATGTTTAATTGTCTTAAATTTCCAATGTGTGATTTCTTATTTCTTTCATTGTCTGATGTACATGTGGATCCTTTTATGCATTGTACTATAGCGTGATAATAAAAACATCCCCAAATTAATATTTACCTGCACGAGATGGATTTCCTACTTGGACACGCTTTGACGTGCTCCAATCTGTGGTTTCAGGTGGAGTGGAGTTGGGGGTAGCTGGTAAGAGGCTTGGGGTTGTGTGAGTTTGAGGTGTGGGTTGGGTGTGAGATGAGCGTGAGGGACCCTTGTACTTTTGGGTTTTCTTTGTGGGCTGAGCTATTGATGTATCGATGTCTGTGATGATGTATATGGATGTCAATTATATAAAATAAAGGCAGCATTTCTTTGGTTGTCTCGATGTTGTTTTTGTTTGATTACTTTGTTGGGAATATTACAGGTAATATCCCAGCAGTGCGCAGTGACCTACCAGATTCTTTGTATTCTTCCTTTTCTCCTTCGTAACACTCGCTGCTCTGGAAGAGCCTGGGATGGATTCGTACTTCCTGGGTATCCTGGGCCGCGGGGCGTTACAGTCGGTGGAGTGTGAACGAGTATGATGCAGAATTCTATTTGCTTAGCAAGAATGCTCCAGAGTTGGTGTCGACAGATGTGAACCGGGCTCAACATTTCCATATGGGCCTAGACCAGGAGTACAGAGGAGCGATGTCCACTATGGATTTGTCGACCTATGAGGCCGTACTGAAAGCAGCCAGGTTGCACGAGGTATATTTGCGGAGTGTGGGGAGGATGCCTACTGGAGACATACGTTCATCAGACAGCATAGGACCCTCTCCCGGCCAGTACAGACAGTTCAGTTTAAGCAGCCAAGAGCCCCACCACCGACACAGAGACAGGTGTTCTGCCAGTATTGTGGCAAGACAGGGCACGAGGAGAAATATTGTTGATTCTTGGCATCCAGGCAGTGTTTTGCGTGTGGGGGGAGCCGGGCACATTAGCAGATATTGTCCACATCAGGTCGCCCTCCAGTGCCAGCAGCACTTGTAGCAGCCAGGCCAATGCAGCAACGTTCCCTTCCGCCCGTACCTTACAGGTTTCCACTACCGGTGCCACCTGGGCCCAGTTCCCCAGCACCTAGAGGACCTTACCTACCACCTCAGCAGAATGATTTTAAGAAGGAGACCTCCACTTTCCAGCAGCGTCAAACTTACATGTTGACTGCAGTGGAGGCAGAGCGCACTGGCCAGGTTATCACTGGTAATGTTCTACCCTTTGCTTCAATTATATGTGTTCCTAGTTATCTGCATAGATGTTTAGTTTGTCTCGTTTGTTTTTCTTATAGGCATCATAGAATAGCCTCTTTCCCTGCCTTGTCGCTTTTTGATTCGGGGGCTTCTCATTGTTTCTTATCTAAGGAATTCGTGACCAAGCATGTGATAAAAGTAGACTCTTTCACCATTAGTTGGAACATTCATACAAGGAATGTGGTAATGTATAGTTCCTCTGGCCTTCAGAATTGCCCAGTCGAGATTGGTTGGAGAGAATTATATGCTAACTTTTTAGTTATTGAGATGCCCAGTTTTTAGGCCGTGCTCGGTATGGATTGGCTAGGGATGTTTTATGCTACCATTGACTGTAGACTGAGGAGGGTAGTCTTCCAGGTCCCTGGTCACCCAGAGTTTGAGTTCCATAGTGGTAGTAGCACACCTGAACCTGTGAAGTTTAGGGTCATGCCAGTAGAAGTTTAGGCGATGACTATAAAAGCAAAAATAGTTTTACCAATGGTTGTCCAATACTTTCCTGATGTATTTCCTGATGACATCCATGGACTTCCTCCAGACAGATCCTTAGAGTTCACCATAGATTTGATACCAGGCACATAGCCGATTACGAAAGCTCCATATCGTATGGCCCCACCTGAGTTAGATGAGCTTCGTAACTAGTTGAAGGACCAATCGAAGCGAGGCCTGATACGCCCTAGTGTATCTCCATGGGGAGCACCAGTGCTTCTGGTAAATAAGAAGGATAGGTCTCGAAGGATGTGCATTGACTAAAGGGAGTTGAACAAGGTGACAGTGAAGGATAAGTATCCTCTCCCTCGTATTGGTGATATCTTTGATCACCTAGGTGGATCTCGAGTGTATTCCAAGTTGGATTTGCATAATGGATATCATCAAGTAAAGGTTCGAGGATCCGATGTTCCGAAGACTGCTTTCAGGACCCGCTAAGGTCATTATAAATTCTTGGGGATGCCCTTTGGAGTAACCAATGCACCAGCCACATATATGAGACCGATGAACCAAGTCTTCTTCGAATACTTGGATAAGTTTGTCGTGGTCTTCATTGATGATATCTTGATATATTCCAAGGATGAAGAGGAGCATGTTGGACACTTGAGAATTGTTTTGGAGACCCTAAGACAACATCGACTATATGCCAAGTATAGCAAGTGCCAATTTTGATTATATACGGTGGCTTTTCTCGGGTATGTAGTTTCTGTGGAAGGAATATCCGTTGATCCAGATAAGGTTGTTGTAGTGGAGAAGTGGCATGTTCCCCGAACGGTTACTGAGATTAGGATCTTCTTAGGCTTTGCATGTTATTATCAAAAGTTCATTCGAGACTTCTCCAAGATTGCCCCTCCGCTGACACACCTCACCAAGAAGGAGGTTGCCTATGTATGGTCCGATGAGTGTCAGCATGCATTTGAGGAGTTGAAGCAGAGATTGACGACTGCTCCAGTCCTGACTATCCTTGATCGGTCAGGAGGTTTTGAGATTTTTTTGTGATGCGTCTGGAAGAGGCATTGGCTGTGTTCTTCATCAGCATGGCCGTATAGTGGCTTATGCCTCCCAATTGTTGAATGTGCATGAACAGAACTACCATACACATGACTTGGAGTTAGCGGTAGTGATTTTTGCCTTGAAGTTGTGGAGACACTATCTGCTTTGAGAATGTGTGAAGATATACACCGATCATAAGAGTCTACAGTATGTCTTTATGCAGAAGGAACTTAACATGCGGCAGCATAGGTGGCTAGAGCTGATGGCGGAATATGACATTGATCTTCAGTATCACCTTGGGAAAGTGAATGTGGTTCCAGATGCCCTCAGTCGACTTCCCTCTATGGTGATATTGACTTCTCAACCATAACTCCGTTGGGCTTTACGACAGATGGAGATTGAGGTCGTATTTATGGGTGAGAAGACAATTATGCTTGGTCTACAAGTTCGGCCTAACTTGGTGGACCGCATTAAGGCTGCACAAGTAGGAGATGTGAAGTTGAAGAAGATACGAGAACATGTAGAAGGCGGGCTTCGGACGGATTTCTGCATTAATGAGGCTGGCTCCTTAAGGTTTGGAAATAGGATTTGTGTGCCATCCGACGGGGTACGAGAAGAACTGTTGAAGGAAGCCCACAATTCGCCGTATTCTATTCATCCAGGAGGGACGAAAATGTATCGTGATCTGCGACAACATTACTGGTGGCATGGTATGAAACACAGTGTGGCCAAGAGCGTTGCATCATGTATAGTGTATCAACAAGTGAAGGCCGAACATCAAAGAGTTGCAGGTCTGTTACAACCCCTTCCCATTCCTGAGTGAAAATAGCAACATGTGACGATGGATTTTGTGACTGGTCTGCTCCGAACTCCCAAGAGTAATGATGCAATTTGGGTGATCATCGATCGATTAACTAAATCAGCTCATTTCATTCCTTTTCAGGTAGGTCAGTCTACAGAATTTCTAGCCAGGAGGTATATGGAGGAGATCGTGAGACTTCACGGTGTCCCTGTGTGCATAGTTTCTAATCGGGACACCAGATTTATGTCTCATTTCTGGCGAAGCTTACAAGCCAGTCTGGAAACTCATCTCAACTTTAGTATTGCATATCATCCCTAGACAGACATGCAATCGGAGCGAACCATACAGATTTTGGAAGACATGTTGAGGGCATGCATGCTAGAATTCAAGGGGTCCTGGGAAGATCACTTACACCTGGTGGATTTTGCCTATAACAACAACTACAAGCAAGCATTGGTATGGCACCATTTGCAGCTCTGTATGGGAGAAAATACCGATCACCTTTAAATTGGGATGATGTTGGAGACCGTGAACTATTAGGTCCCGATATGGTTATAGAAGCGGTTGATGTGATACAAACGGTTCATAAAAATCTTCGCATTGCTCAAGACCGCTACAAGCACTGGGCTGATACAAAGAGACGTCCCTTGGAGTTCCACCAGGTGACTATGTATTTCTAAAAATCTCTCCTACACGTGGCACAATACGTTTTGGCCAACGTGAAAAATTGAGCCCAAGATACATTGGCCCTTTTGAAATTATTGCTCGTGTCGGTGACGTTGCATATCGTCTGGAATTACCATCATCTCTAGAAGGCATTCGCGACGTATTTCATGTATCCCAACTCAAAAAATATGTTGGGGACCCTAGTCAAGTCGTGGATTTCTCAGAGAATGAAGTGCGACAAGATATGACATATGAACAGCAGCCTGTGGCTATTTTGGATCGGAAATAGAAGATGTTGAGGAAGAAAGCCATCAATCTGGTAAGAGTCATGTGGCACAAAGAATCTTCGGGAGAGTCCACATGGGAGCGTGAAGATGAGATGCGAGAGTAATACCCTTACTTGTTCATGTAGTATCTTTTGTGTCCTTGTACCCCTTTCACCCTACAAGATGCATGTATGGAAGAAATTCCGAGGACAGAATTTGATGTTAGGAGGGTAGGATGTAACCCATGTAAAACACAGTACAGTGTAATGCCAAGATTTTGCGTAGTGCGTTTAAAATACTTGTAGAATGGCACACTTGTAAATGTTCAACTTTGCTAAAAACCCAACTTTTCTTCCTCAAATCATTTTCCCCCTTCTTTCCTTTATTTTATGTTTCAAGTTCCACATTGGCCTTCAAGGGTTTCCTTTTCATTTTCTTTCATTTCATTTTCATTTTCCCTTTCATTTCATTTTCATTTTCCCTTTCCTTTCATTTTCAACTTCTTTCTCATTTTCCTTTTCATTTCTGTAATTTTTCCTTTGAAATTTCATATGGGCTTTTCCCTCATGGGCTTTGGGCTGAGTCTTATGGCAACAAAAAATAAAGAAAAGAAAACAAAAAAAGTATGGGCCAAAAGAAAAGAGAAAAGAAAACAAAAGCAAATTAGAAAAGTCAAATCTTCTAACACTTTCTCATTGCTTCTACTTTCTTCTTCTTTTTTTCTTATTGTTCTTTTCTTTTCAAAAAAACCATCACTCAAGAAGAAGAAGAAGAGAAAAAGGAAGAGGAGAAGAAGAAGAGAAGGAAGAAGAGAAGAAGAAATCATCATTGAGGTAGGATTCTAATTAGAGAGGGACTCCTTTAGGCCTATAATTCAACATTAATACCTGCAATTACTATTTATGCAGTAGTTGACACACTAATTTGATGAACTTCATGCTAAATTAGTGCAGATTTTAAAATCAGAATTTTGTTGTGACTGTTTTCATGCAAATATCATTCTGTAGGCTGAGTTAAATTCTGAAAAAATTATGCTGAATGAAACAGTTGGTGAGTCTACAACTTTCATGTTGGAAGTTTTTCCAAATTCAAACTGCAACTAGCTCAAAATTTCTGTTGTATCTGAAGTAACAGAATCTGCCAGATTTTACACCACCTCACTGAAATGGCAATAACAGACACTGTAGACATCCAAATCCTGCAAATTTAGATGATAGGTGATGGGCGGCCTAGATTGTGGCCAAGGAGGAAATCCCCTCATTGGTCACCTAATACCTATTTATCTCATATATAATAGTGACACATGGCAAAGTATAATATGGAAGCAATGAATTATAATAAATGTGTACTTGAAATTGGTATTCATATTCTTGCTGCTCCAGTTGTCTATTGTCTATAGTGACAATGATGGTGCAAATCATCTTTATTCCAATCATGGATTTCATTCATGAATGAAGCATGTTGCAATTGATTCATTTTATTGAAGATCAAGTACAAAGTGGAGCTTTACGCATCAACCATGTGTCCTCAGAAGATCAACTAGCCGATGTCTTGACGAAGCCTCTTCCACGCACTCACTTTCAATTTTAAAGATCAAGATTGGAATCTCCACCCGAGCTCCATCTTGAGACGGAATATTAGAGGAATTAATTCATTTATTATTTAAATGTATTTCTGTGATTATCTTGTTAGTTTCCTATTTAGTAGTTGTGAATATTTTAATTGGTGTTGTGAGTGGGGGAGGCCTTTGGCCTCCCCACCACTTATCCCTCTATTACTCCCCCTACTTATTAGAGTAATGGGGACCTTTGGTTTCTATGTGTCTCTTCACATACCCTATGAAATTATAAATATAGAACCATGGGGATTTGCCATGGTGACTCTTCTCTCTAGATTTTCTAACACGTTATCAGCACGTGTCTTCTACAAATTTTGAGCTACTAAAATTATTTCAAATCTCCTCAAAATCAAACTCCTACGCGAAGGAACCTAATTGTGGTTGCGGCGATCCGTTGCGGTTTTCGTTCCGACGTTTGCTATGCGTTCGGGAGCGGGATTTCAATCTACGGATTTTTATTTCTTCTCTTACGATCGTCCCTAGATTTTTTTGATCTAGAGGTAACTTTTTCGATCCCGTAGATACATACAAAATATTGTTAGCTATGACTTTAATAGCTTTTCTTGAGGCTTGTATAAATCTGCAACATCTTGATAACATCAAATTTCTAAAAAAACCCGAAAACCCCTTGAACTCCCCCATGTCACGATCGGCCCCTCCCCCCCTCGGGGGAGGGGGGGCTCTGCGCTAATCCCCCCTGCCGGGGGGGCTCTGTCGTCCGTCCCCCCTCCCCCCCCCGACGGCGGGGGGGTTCACTGCGCCTCCCCCCGAAGGGGGGGCCTCTAATTTTGTCCTCCCCCCCAAAGGGGGGGCCTCTGTCGTCGCGACACCCCCTCCCCCTGATGGGGGGGTTCTGTCCTTGCCCCCCGCCAGGGGGTCTCTGATTGGCGACACCCCCCCCCCCCCCCCCCCGCTGAGGGGGGGTTCTGTGCGACACACCCCCCTCCCCCCGCCGGGGGGGTTCTGTCCGACGCCCCCCAGCCGGGGAGCTCTTTACTCCGACCCCCCCTGACAAGGAGGGTTCTCTGCGTCGCCGGGGCTGTTTTGCGGAGAGGAGGGGACAAAATCTGTATAATGAGGAGTTGGGAGAGCATTTTGCACTCATTAACCCTAAAATTTGTTTTTGGGCTTGTGATAAATTAAATTTTTGCACATGGGCCTGCAGCCCAAATATTAATAATAAATTAGTTTGGCAATTTTTTTGGGCCAGAAGCCCAGTTAATAATAATTCATTTTGCCTTCTTATTTGGACCAGAAGCCCAGTTAATCAAATTGCTAATATTATGTAAAACATCTCTCTTGCATTGTTAATATTTATGGATTATTAGGATTTTTCAAAATATAATTATCTTAAGGATCCAGCGACCGCTCTGCCGTTAGTCATCTAATCTAACGGTGTATGACGTCTCTCCGTGGTCCAAGAGATTATTATATTTTATAGTTTCATTTTCCATATTATATATGCCTGAGTTATATGCGTGGTTGCTTCTTTGTGCTTGTAGCATATTTAAAACTGTGTGGATGTTTATATAAAGTTAAAATGTGTTTTTGGGATCGACCAGTTTGATACCTTTAATTTCCTTGCACTTTTATTTTCTTTTGAGAGAATTTGTAAGTGAGGATTGTATGTATAAATGCCAAAGACCGGTGTACCAAAATATGAAGACGAATATGAAATTTGCAAAAGATAGGGACCCCTTCGGGGTTTCCAACTTCTATTTTTTCTTTTTCTTTATGAACTGTAAATCGGACTTTGGACTTTGTACGTTTTTGGGTATATGGCCGATCCCCACATTTTACTTATTTTATTCTTTATACATGAATTTACATTTTAATTAATTCATGCTTATTTTAAATTGCATAGATAAATGGCAAAATTGACAAGCGCCGATTTCGATGTTCTTGATGCTGCATGAAAGAATTACCTGAGTTGGCTAGTGGACCTGAAGTTTCACTTGCGTTCAATGGCCCTCCTTGGCTCAATTTTTAGCTCCTTCATCGGCCCCAGCAACGGCTGATGCTTCTGCTAGTAAGGCCCTAGAAGCGGCCCAATCATCTAGCAGCACTACTACCACTTTCTCTGATGTTGATAAGGTGAAAGCCATTATCTATATTAGGAGACATATAGATCGGACCATAAAAGCCGAATAACTAACGGTAGAGGACCCAATTGAGTTGTGGACAGCGCTAGAGGCACGAAATAAACATCAAATTGATGTAATATTACCACGTGCCAGTTATGAGTGGAAAAACCTCAGACCTCAGGACTATAAGTCTGTTGCTGAGTATAACTATGTACTTCATAATATCACCTCACGCCTGAAGTTGTGCGGTGAAGAAGTGACTGGGCATCGCATGTTGGAAAAGACATTTACCTCGTTTCACGAGAAAGATGCAATCCGCATGCAGCAGTATCGTGAACGCAACTTCACGAAGTTCTCTGATTTAATCTCTTGCCTCCTTAGGGCAGAGCAGAATAGAGATTTACTACTTGCCACTCATAATTTACGTCCTGCCGGTATTGCCCCTATCTCTAAAGCCCACCATGTTTCTTCCCAGAAGTGAAAAAACAAGAAGAAGGCTAGAAAGAACAAAGGAAAAGCTGTAATGAAGCCAGCACGAGGAGAAGCACCCCAGACCAACAACAACAACAAAGGAAAAAAGAAACTTCACATGGAAGCGTAAGAACATTGATCAAGTGTCAATTCCTAAGAAGAACTGGGAGGATAAATGCCATAGATGTGGCATGACTGGACATTGGTCCAGAAACTGCCGCACTCCTCGCCACCTCCAGGAACTATATCAGGCGAGCCAGAAGTCTCTGCCTGAAACAAACTTGGCGGCTGTTCAGCTACCAACGAATTTCAATGCAAAAGACTTCGAGAATGACGACCCACTCGATTGAGCCCTATCTTTATATATATGCATTTAAAATTACATGTAGCTTCATCTTTAGTTTGCTTTTGTACGAACTTTTATTTGAATGTCATTTTACATTTAATTAAATAAAATTTCGTTTTGCTTATATAGATGAAATATGAGTGCCTAGTGGACAGTGCCTCGACGCACATAATCCTTCACGAACATTGCTATTTTAATAGCATAAATAAATATGACGGTCATGTTATCACAATTTCAGGACTGTCCAAAATAATCGAAGGATCTGGTGAAGCAATAATATTGCTCCCGAATAACACAAGACTTCAAATAAAGAATGTATTATTCTCTCCTAAATCAAATAGGAATCTCGTAAGTTTCAAGGACATTCGTTTAAATGGATATCACTTAGAAACCAGAGATGAAAATAAAGTTGAATATCTGTATGTAACTCGTCAAAAAGATGGCCAGAAGACCATCTACGAATGATTCAAGGGACTCCCGTTGGGTCTCTACCATACATACATTCAACCAATAGAAGCCAATATGACTGAGCACCAGACGTGCCCATCATTTCCAGAGTTCCAACTCTGGCACAACAGACTTGGTCACCCTGGATCAGCTATGATACGATGCATCATCACTGAATTCCGTGGACATAATTTGAAGAACATGAAGATTCTTCATAAAGGTGAATTTCCTTGTCCCCCTTGTTTCAAGGGAAAACTAATAACGAGACCATCCCTCCTGAAAGTGGGATTAGAGTCTCTTGGCTTCCTTGAGAGAATTCATGGTGACATTTGCGGGCCTATTCACCCCGCAAGTGGCCCATTTCGGTACTTCATGGTACTGATTGATGCATCCATAAAATGGTCTTATGTGTGCCTCTTGTCCACCCACAATCTAGCTTTTCCAAAGCTATTGGCACAAATAGTAAGGTTGCAGACTCATTTTTCCGATAACCATATCAAGAAACTACGTCTTGATAATGCGGGCAAATTCACTTCACAAGTCTTCGAAGACTATTGTCGGGCAACAAGTATTGAAGTTGAACATCTAGTAGCACATGTTCACACCCAGAACGGATTAGCAGAGTCTCTTATAAAGAGACTCCAATGGATTGCACGTCCATTGCTTATGCAATCCCAGTTACTTGTGGATGCTTGAGGGCATGCTATTTTACATGCCACATCACTCATTAGGATAAGGCCCTCTGGAGGTCATACATTATTCCCGATGCAACTTGCATATGGCGCACCTCTGGATATCTCTCATTTCAGAGTATTTGGTTGTGCGATATATGTCCCAATAGCACCACCTCAGAGGACCAAAATGGGTCCTCAGCGTCGTCTAGGTATCTATATTGGTTTTGATTCACCATCTATTATCAGATACCTGGAACCCCTCACAGGGGACGCATTTAAGGCATGTCTTGCTGACTGTGAATTCGATGAGAAAATTTTTCCTAAACTAGGCACACAGTCTAAGAAGCCTGAAGCTACTGAGACCATTACTTGGGACCAGAAGTCTTTGTCCCTATATGATCCGCGTACTAATCTGTGTGAAGATGAGATCCTAAAGATCCTTCACATTCAGAATACAGTACATCTTTTACCGGATAAGTTCACGGACAACCAGAAGATTGTCCATTCACACGTCCCTGCTTCTAACAAGCCAGCTAGGATTGACATCCCTAAAGATGGATGCAATCCACCAGCAGCAGAATTGGCTGTACCTCAATTGAAAAGATGACGCCTACCAGGTTCAAAAGATAAAGTTCCTCGAAAGAGGAAGATTATTGGAGATAATAAGATTATCCCTCCACAGGATGCTGAGCTCAGACCAGCTACTTCTCCCCTCCTTATTTCCCCTGCAGAGGAAACAATAGGAGAAACATCATTAAATTTTGTACCTACTGGAGAGGTACTGGACAGATATAGCACAGTCGTCGACAACGATTTTGCGTTTGCTATTGCCGTTCACGTCGCTGAATACGACGATGACGTCGAACCACGATCTCTAGCGGAATGTAAACGTAGAGATGATTGGCCAAAGTGGGACGAGGCAATAAGAGTAAAGCTGGACTCACTCTTGAAATGTAAAGTCTTTGGACCAGTAGTCCAAACACCAGTAGGTGTTAAACCTGTGGAATATAAGTGGGTTTTCATAAGAAAAAGAAATGAAGAAAATGTGATTGTTCGCTACAAGGCACGCCTTGTAGCCCAGGGTTTTTTCCAAAGGCCGGGGATTGATTATGAAGATACATATTCCCAGTCATGGTTGCGAACACATTCCGATTTTTAATATGCATATCTTCTCTGGAAAGCCTAGAAATGCAGCTCATGGACGTTGTGACTGCATATCTATATGGCGATATAGATAAAAATATCTATATGAGACTTCCTGATGGGTTTAAACTAACCCCAGAGATGAAAGAGATACCTCGGGACGTATTCTCTGTAAGGCTGCATAGATCATTATATGGTCTAAAGCAATCGAGCAAAATGTGGTATAACAGACTTAGTGATTTCCTTGCACGGCAAGGATTCTCAAATAATGAAGTTTGTCCGTGTATCTTTATCAAAAGAACGGGAACAGGATTCGTCATCATAGCAGTATATGTTGATGACTTAAATCTCATAGGATCTCCTGCAGAGATCAATGAGATATCTGAAAGCCTAAAGCATACTTTTGAAATGAAAGACCTAGGCAAAACAAAGTATTGTCTTGGCTTACAGATTGAACACCTACGAGCTGGAATCCTATTACACCAATCAAATTATACAAAGAAACTTCTACGCAAGTTTCATATGGATAAATGTCATCCTTTAAATACTCATATGGTCGTAAGATCACTAGATGTACATAAGGACCCCTTCCGGCCATTGGAAGAGGGGGAGGAGATACTGGGTCCTGAAGTACCCTACCTCAGTGCCATTGGAGCACTTCTATATCTGGCTAACTGTACGCGTCCCGATATAGCTTTTGCAGTTAATCTCCTAGCCAGACACAGTGCAACGCCTACAAAGCGCCACTGGAACGGAGTAAAGCATCTTCTGCGATACCTCCAGGGTTCAATAGATCTGGGACTTTACTACAAGAGAGGTGCCTTCCCCGATTACTTGGTTATGCCGATGCAGGTTATCTTTCAGATCCGCACACTGCAAAATCACAGACAGGTTTTATATTTACCTACGGAGGTACTGCTATCTCCTGGAGATCGGTAAAGCAAACCACAACAGCTACGTCATCCAATCATTCAGAGATCATTGCGATCCATGAAGCAAGCAAAGAGTGTTATTGGCTACGCTCCATCGTCCACCACATTCTTCACTCCACTGGCTTGAAGACTGGTGATTTGGAGCCTATTGTCCTGTTTGAAGACAACGCTTCGTGCATTGCTCAACTTCAAAAGGGCAAGGGCGACAGGACGAAGCACATATCTTCCAAGTTTTTCTGGACGCACGAGCTAAAAGAGGACAAGCAGATCGAAGTTCAGCAGATCCAGTCCTGCAACAACTTAGCTGATCTTTTTACTAAATCTTTACCGAGATGTATTTTTGTAAAACTTTTAAAAGGAATCGGTATGAGACAGCTGAAAGACCTACAAGCCTGAAGCGTGTACGGATGAGGGGGAGTAACTTGTGTGTTGCACTCTTTTCCCTTAAGCTGTTGGTTTTTCCCACTGGGTTTTTCCACAGCTAAGGTTTTAACGAGGCAAACACAATTACTCAGGATCCAGAAGTATCCACCCCTTTTAGCTTTATACGCTAAGACCAAAGTAATGGATGGATAAGGAGGAGTGTTGTGAGTAGTGGAGGCCTTTGGCCTCCCCACCACTTATCCCTCCATTACTCCTCCTATTTATTAGAGTAATGGGGACCTTTGGTTTCTATGTGTCTCTTCACATACCCTATGAAATTATAAATATAGAACCATGGGGATTTGCCATGGTGACTCTTCTCTCTAGATTTTCTAACAATTGGCTATTAGTTGAGATTTAGAAAATAACTCAATCTCATCTGTACATGCATATATACCTCATCTCTATTCATTGAAAAGAAAGCCAACAATGTGTGGCTGGGAGTGGAATGGAGATGAGTGTGAGGGAGAGAGATGCATGGAGGAGAAGCCAAGAGAAATGTTCAAAGAAAGTATCAAACCTTAACCACTAAGTTCATGAGGTGGGCCATGACTTCGAGAATGTGGTGACAGTGATATATGGCAATTGAGACAGTTTTATCAATGAATGGAAGACGCACACTTCAAAAATTAAGGTAGATTACTGCTGGCTCGTTGCCCGTGTCACTTTAGAGACAGCATACCGACATCATCCTAAAAACAAAATGCTCTTCGCTTGGATCGAGTAATTAAAACATGATTACGGCGGGGATTTTGCTAACATCATCATGATTCATGATTTCTGGCAGAAGTAAGAAAAGGTCATTATCCAAGGGAATTCTTCTTCTAGGTCATGTTCCTGGTTTTCGTTCACGTTGTTTTCAAATTACCATCTCAAAAGTATTGTTGATCTAGGCCTTGCCATGAATCGATTATTCGATTAGGTGCTCGAATGCTTCTACTTTTTTTTCCTCACTTTATCAAAGTCATTGCTTGAGAGCGAAGAGTCTTGGAATCAAATCCATGAAAACATATAAACAGATGATAATAAACAGTGAGACTGTGAGAGAGATAAATCCAAACTGGACTGACAAATCTGCAATATAGCTTTTCGTAGTCTACCATCTAATCAAGAAAGCAGATAGCATGCTTGCTTTCATTTGAGCAGGACCAAGTCAGACTCGGCTCATGTCTCCTGCGTGCTCTCAAATCCCTCAATCCCTTTATGCCTCCTCTTTTTGTTACTGGTTAAAACTGTTTGCTGCCTACTAGCAGTCAATGTAGCAGCACTTGAGAACCACCTTTGACTTGAACCCATTGGTTCTGATAACCTCCTCTTGTCCTCTTGTTTCTTTAAAATTTTGCCATCCTTGATTTGATCGAGATTATTGATGATAAACTGTAACATACAGTCAAGGCTCTCATTTGAAATGTACCCTATGGTTGCCCAACCGCTGGCCAAAATTGTTGCCTTGAGGTAGTCCAATCGGCAATACAATTAACCGATTGGTATCATTCATCTTGAAAAACATATCGATAGATCTTTACTTATAAACCCTTAAAACTTATGAATCAACAAATTCAAATTTTGTTATATTTGCAAATAGCTTGTAAACCGTCCATTTACCAAACACTTGATGCATTTGATAAGAAGTTCCCAACAACAATATTTTTGATACATTTACATCTCTTAATGGATATATCATAATGAATTGTTTCAATTATTGATTTTTAAAACAGATTAGGCTAGCTCACAACGCAAGGGTCTTAGCTCACCATCTCATAATTTCATTTTATCGTTTTCTTTACACACACATGTACATAGAGCGATTAATGTATATATGTTGTCATCATGGAAAATTTATCCGCACTGGTGCACTTACGCAAATAAATACGGTTATTTGATTTTTTTTAAAAAATATTTTTCGGATGATTCCTACATATTATCGATGATTAACAAAGCAAAAAATCAAGTGAATACAATGCTATTTGACACTCGATACGATTATTACAAATTCAATGGTTTTAAATCAATAGAAATTTTTGTAAAGAGTCGATCGATGGTCAAATCCCTTTAGGGTTTGCCCAAATTTAGAATGTGCACAACCCAAAAAAAATTTCAAAATAAAGGGAAACTATGTGTCTGTATGTGGGTGTATGTATGTGTACTGTGTTTCATATAGCATAAACGAGATCTCTGTGGTATACACTAGTATGGCACATTCTCCTCCATATAATACAGGTTGTAATGCCCTACAAGCTACTGCACAAGTACTAGAGGGGGGGTGAATAGTACTTTAAAAATAACGAGGAGTATAATTCCTAATTATCGTGCAAACAACTACCAAATCAATTTGCGGAAGCTTAAATTGAATGAAAACAACAAAATTAACAATGCTAACAATAGATGTTACTGGGTTCGGATCCACCCAAGTCTCCCCGACTTGTTCCCGGTGATCCTACGTCCCAACCACCCGGATCCCCTCCGGATACTTAGGTTAGAAACCCTAACCCAAGATTTCCACTATGATATCTTGTGAAAAACCTTCACAAGATCAAATCATACATGCAATGGCAATAGTGAATCCCACAACCCGGGATCACAACCTTCTCTCACAACCGAGAGAATCAATAAGCAATATAAATGAGTTTATAATGAAATAAACAATCTTACCACAAAATCCTATACCTTGAGTTTTCTTACCAAATAGGTGCAAGGAGGGATTTGAGGAAGATGAAGTCACCAAGACCTAGCACCAAAGAAATGACCAGCAATGGGTGCCTAGGAGTGATTTGGAGACTTGAATCAAGCAAGAGCTTGAAGGGATCACCAAGAACAAACTTCTCTCAAGATGGATTCTAGATCTAGAAAGTGAGAGAATGGATTTCTTGTGAGGAAGAGAGCGTTGGAAATGAGTGAGAATATCTATCTCTTTCAATCTCAATGAATCTCTTAATGGCAGCTCTAACCTTAGAGAAATGACCAAGCTTCGTATTTATATGGTCCCATAAAAACGAGTTAGGTCAAATCCCAACGGTTAGAAATCTGAAGCAGTTAGTCGGTCAAAGAACAACCACTGACCGACTAGTTCATCAACTAGTCGGTCAGTCAAACAACATGGACCGACTAAGTGAAGAACAGTGAAGAGATTGAATTTCAGACCTAGAAATCTAGTCGGCCCAAGAAGACTGTCTGACCGACTAGTTTCACAACTAGTCGGTCGGTCAGTGAACTTAGACCGACTAAGAGTCAAAAACAAATAGTCTGAATACAAATTGATTTAGTCGGTCCAAGAACAAATATTGACCGACTAGATTATCAACTAGTCGGTCACCAAACGTTCTTAGACCGACTAACGATAAATAGTAGCTCAGGAGAAAATTAGCATGAACAGTAAAGCTCAACTAGTCGGTCAAAGAAGCATCACTGACCGACTAGTTCACAAACTAGTCGGTCGGTGAGTCAACGTAGACCGACTAACTGTAAACAGTACTGAGCAAGAAAAGATTAACTCAAACTAGTCGGTCCAAGAAGCTTTGCCGACCGACTAGATCACCATCTAGTCGGTCAGTTCTTCTTCTTGAACCAACTAACATGCACGAACAAGTCCGAATCGAAGTGCGATGCTTCGAGGAAGTTAGAATGGACTTCTACTAAGATCCTAGAGCTACGACATGAGCGTTATGAAGATAGAATGGTAAGATATACTCAAGGCTTAACATTCTATAGATCGAAGCTAAAAGACTATAAATAAAACCTTAAGGAACGGTCTTCGAGAGCTTCGATCAATTCTTCATGACTTCCAAAACGGTCCAAAAGCTTCAACGAAGCTTTAGGCAATGAATACGAGCTTTGAAAAGTCTTGAGATGTCGCTTTGATTGTTCTCGTGAATTTGGCGACGATCTCCAATACTGCGCTCACAAATTGTTAGTTCATGAATTATTTATGTTTGCTCATCATCCAAAACCAAATCCGGGGAGTCCAATATTCAACATTCTCCCCCTTTTTGGTGATGACAAACCAACATAAATAATAATCAAAAATAATGATTCAAATGTAAAATACTTACTCCCCCATGCATTGATGACACGTTAATTCCAAAATGAATATATATAACTTGCATCAATGAGACGAGTAAGATATATAACGAGAATTGATTTTTGAAATATCGGATTTTGAAAATCCTTATATATATCTTAACTCCCCCTGAATCTAACACATCAAATTAGATTCTTGGAAATTGAGTTTAATTTTCATTTGCCCTATTTATTATCATTATCTCTCCCCCTTTGGCATTATCCCAAAAATGGGGGGGGCATACAACGACAACAACTAGGATAAGGAAAATCAAACATCGGGAGTCGTAGATATTGACGATGGACCTAATTGACACCAAGGGAAAAGAAATGAAATCAAATCAAAGTGTGCCAAATTGTCCATCATCGAAAAGCGTAAATTAAAATCATCAAAAATACCAAATATAAATTCATTTATTGAATAAAGGAACATACTCTCCAATATTCAATATTCTTGGTTAAATTTGTGCATGGAAAACAATTCTATAAAATCATAGAAATATAATCTATTTAACCAAGTTTTTAAGCGTCGAGCAACGATTTCACATATCATAGACATTGAATGAATATTAAATGTGCACGACGAAGTAAAACAAAAAGAACATCGATGTATATATATATATATATATGAATACCATGAGTACATCCAAAAATTACATCGACTACATCATATCAAGTGCAACATCTACAAAAAAAATACAGCATACGTCATCGAATCATCATCATCATACATTCAACAAAAAGTACATCAAATACACCGACATCCAACATATCATAACACATCAAAACAACGCCAACACTCCATCCAAACCCAAAACACTCTCAATAAGATGCATCATCCAAAGATCATAGGAGAGGCCTCGAAACAGATGATCACGAGGAAGTGACAGGATCAGCAGTCTCCGTGGGTCCAGTCGAGGGAGTGGACTCAGGCTCTGCTGCGAGGACAGGCGTGTCAACAGACGGGATCGTCGGGGCAGGAGTGGAAACAACGTCGACTGGCTCAACGACTGGGGTATCAACAGGAACATCAGCAGGCAAGACTGGATCAGGGACGACAGCAGGAGCAGCAGCAGCATCAGAAGTCTGATCCACTGGTGCAGAAGTCTCTGGAGCACCGGAAGAGGTGCCAGGTCCAGGAGCAGATGTGGTAGCAGCAGCAGCAGCAGCAGTGGCCTCAGCGCCACGAGCTAAGGAAGTGACAAGCTCATCAATATCCTCATCATCCATCTCCTCATCCTCAGAAACAGGAGGAGGAAGCTGAACGCCCATCAAACTAGCCATACGGCAAACTACCTCCTCGGTACGAGCCAAACGAGACTCGTGACGACGAAGTAACCGAACGACATCATCAAGTGTGGTGGTAGGAGGAGGGGCTGCAGCAGCTGAAGGTGTGGCCTGGGATGCAGAAGGAGTCGACCGCTGCACGTGACGGAGTGCCGCAAGAGATTTCTTGACGGCCATCGCGTTCAGGGGAGGACCCAGGGGACGCTCATCATCCGGAGGCAAAGGAACACCAAATCGACGGAAAACCAAGGTCAGAAGACAAGGATATGGGATGTGCGCAGATTTAGTGGTCTTGCGAATACACTCGAAAGAGTCCATCTTGTCGAGTATAATGCGAGCCCAATTAATCTCGCTACCCATAAACAGAGCGTATATCAACTTCAGAAAAGGCTGAGACGGAAGTGAGGAAGATCCATACTTGGGCAGAAGGCAGGATTTCAAGATCAGGTTAATCACCCAAGCATTCGGCTTGAATGATTTGGAAGGGACGCCTATGAATGCAGGGGGGATAACCTGGAAGATTTCAGCGAGGGTCAGCTGATCGAGGGTGGAGATATCGTCTACAGAGATGTCAGACGGGAGGAGGCCACACGATGAGCAACCTATCAACTCCCCCAAGATCTCTGCCGTGAGGACTATCGGAGTCCCCAAAGCATATGAAGACTTAAGATCAAGATAAGATGGCTCAAGTCAAAGATCGAAGAACGAGAGCTAAAGATGTGTGTATTAGTAAGTTGTGTATTTAGAATGTAAAAGCCAAATGAATATTCTACACACACAAAATGATTTTCGAAAATGTTTTTAAACTTGTTTTAAACTTATTTGAGAGCATACTTTTCATAGAAGCTAAGTTTCAACTTGTAGTCAACTACAAACATCCCAGTAGTTCTCTACCATGATTTCTGCCTTCTCCCTGAAAAGATACTCTGGGAGTCGACTACCAATATGAGGGAGTCGACTACCAGTGTAACAGATTTTCTCAGAAACTACTCTGGGAGTCGACTACCAACCTTAGGGAGTCGACTACCAGCTGTGCGATTTGACTTCCCAGATTTGCTCCTTCATTTAATCATTGCTTGATTTATTGGGGCTAAAGTCAAATTTTTTTGAAATTCAAATCCTCTCTTAAACTCTATAAATAGAGAACCTTATGAGAACATTTTCCCCAAGAGAAATTCATTCTTGAGCAAAGCTACAATTCTCTCAAAAGTTCTCAAAGTTCTCAAGCTCTCAAAGTTCTTCAGTTTTTCTAAAGGCTAAGTTTTTAATTCTTTTGTACTTAATTTCGCAATTATTTTCTCTGATTATTTCTAGCCTTTATAACTTGGTTTGATCTCCAAAGCTCATAGCTTTTCTTCTTGAGATTCAAACATCAAGTTTTTCTTTTTGATCTTTGTGTTCTTAACTTTTATATTTCTCTCAAAGATCAAAATCTTGATTATTGATCTCTAAAACCCAAGTGCATATTTTAGAAGATCATTTTCAAGACAACCTTTTTGGATTACTTGTTTTTTATCTCCAAAGCTAAAAGCTTTTTATATTGAGATTCAAAATACAAGTCTTTCTTTTTAATCTTTGTGTTTTATAATTATATTCTTTCAAAGATTAAAAAGACTTGATCTTTGATCTCTAAAAGCCCAAGTGCATATTTTTAGAAGATCAATTTTCAAGATAACTCCTTTGATCAAAATTGTGTTCATCTATATCATTTAATTTGATCAAGAGTTTTCCGATTTTCTTTAAGCCACATATACACAAATATATTCTTTTGGCTTTAGGAAATCTTGTAATTAAATTCATATTTGTTGCAAGTCTTTGAAGAAGACTTTGAATTGTAAATTCCCGTGTTATAAGGGAATAGTGGAAATCCTAGACAAGTCTAGGTGATTGGAAATCCTGGTAGGGATACTAGGTGGTTGGAAAATCCTGGTCAAGGCTAGGTCGTTGGAAATCCTAACGAGTGAAGTTAGGTGCTTGTATTTGCCAAGGCAAATAGTGGAAATCTCGTACCGGATTGGTCGGGGACTGGACGTACCCGGGTTGCGGGGAACCAGGATAAAATTGCTTGTCTCTGCGTTTGTTTTTCTGTGATTGTTTATATTTCTTATACAAGCATTTTTTCATTTGCTAATCTTATATCTTTGTAATTCCTTGTTCATTTATTATTGCAAAGATTATTTATTTAATTCCGCTGTGTAAAGATCTCTTTGTAAAGATCTCTTATCTGATTGTAATCTTATCTCTTTCATATTATTTGTAAGAATATTTTGTTGATTAAGAACCAAGCGTAGATCACTCTACTTGGTTTCTTAGGCAACATTAGAAGGGTTTTTAATTAACGATCGAAAAAGATTTATTATTTACACAACACTATTCAACCCCCCCTTCTAGTGTTGTTTGCCATCCACAGGATCCAACACTTGGTATCAGAGCGAGGTCAAAGGCGATGGCATCAACATTCTACAACATTCATACTCCTCCTATCTTTGACGGCAACTTCTATTCTCAATGGAGAAGGAGAATGGAGATCTTCTTGGAAGCACAAGATTTAAATTACTCAAGATCTCTCAGAGAACAATATGAGATTCCAACCAGTCCTCAAACTCAATGGAATCCTGATCAAGAGGAAGCCTACTTTAACAACATAAAGGTAATGCATTTACTTTACACTGGTTTAACTAATAAAATGCTAGATCTTGTAGAAAGGGCTGAAACCGCACACCAAATCCTCAACTTATTGGATGAGAGATTCGGATCAAAGTCAACAGAGAT
Source organism: Scilla litardierei (assembly GCA_030789695.1). NCBI lineage: Eukaryota > Viridiplantae > Streptophyta > Magnoliopsida > Asparagales > Asparagaceae > Scilla > Scilla litardierei. The sequence continues at coordinate 274,644,403 of CM061133.1, read as the reverse complement.
TCAAACACCCATTGAGACAATCAAATCCGATGATGAAAATTATGGAAAGGAGATTGTTGAAGATGAATGGGTTTTTGACACCACCAACACCAACGAAGAAGAGAGCAAATTTAACAAAGAAGAGAACGATTCAGAGTCGGATGACTCAAGTGAAGAAGAAGAGGAAGAGCAACCCACAAATCATATGTGCATGATGGCTTATCAAGACAATAAGGAAAAGGTATGTGAATCTAGTTCTGATGATGAAAATGATTTTGACATTGCTAGTGCATATGAAAAATTTGTATAGAGAATTCGAAAGATTGAATAAGAAATACAAAAGTTTAAATAAAAAGTACAATGCTTTGCATGATGACCATGATGATTTATCTAAGAAACATGGTAGCTTATCGGATGTTTATAATGATTTGAAAAATAATTGTAGTAATATTTCATTACATGATCATAATTCCTTGAAGGCAAAATATGATGCATTATTGATTGATAATGATTTATTGAAAAATGAACATGCTTTGTATGTTTCTTGTTTAAATGATAAGATAGATTCACTTGAAAATATTATTGCTTCTAGCCGTGTAAAGCATGAAGAATTAATTGCAAAATTTGATTGTATCAAGAATAATTCTATTTCTTCTTGTTCTTATACTCCTAGAAATGTTGTTAATAGATCTACTCATGCTCAAGCTTCTATATCTAAAGATTTGAGTAGAAATGTAAATGTTGCGCATGCCAATGTTAAAAAGTATGCTTTTATGTATGGTAAACATGCTAGACACAATAATGCACCGCATGCTTCACATGATCCACATGTTATACATAATGCACACAATAAATCTCATGTTATATCACATAACACGACACACAAAAATGTTGTACACAATGCACATCAAAGATCACATTTTGTACACAAACCTCACAATGTACACAATGTTAGAAATAATATGATATGGGTGCCTAAACACTTAGGCTTGCATGATAAAAATATTTATGTTTCATAATTTGACTAGAAGTATGCATGTATTTTATAATGATTCATTTGTGCATAGGAAATCAAATTCAAATCGAATTTGGGTTCCTAATGGATAGTTTTATCTGAACCTTTAATTTCGGGTATCCATGTGCTTACATGATTATTCTGCTGATACCATTGTATAAAATAATGAAATACATTTTTTTTGAATCTATCATGCTTATGTATTCATGCCTATAATTTCTTCTTGTTGATATTAAAACGATAAAATAGAATTAATTATAATTGAATAAAATGTTACATTCTTTGATGAAGGAATTAAATATGATTTAGGACTAACCCAAGGACCCTAAAAATTACGGGTACCAAAAAGTATTATTTTTCAGGCAATACTTACAAACTGGAGCCAACCCCTTCAACACATTGAATTTCAAAGAATGTCACTCAAAGAAGGAGATTGACATTTGATATGCTCATTTATAGGTGGAGCTAAAAGTTGGAACAATGAAATTTTATTCAGACTTGTAGTCACATGCATAATGTTTATTATTCTAACACGTGATATTTTCAACACTTGATATATGAAAATTTAATTGATGACATGATATAATTTTTATTCAACACATGAGATCATATAAATGATATATGCCATCACATATTTATGGCACATCATCTCTAGTGTGTGAATTATCATGCTATACTATTATGTCGCACAAATTGATTAATTTGTAGATTTATTTTCACGTGCCTCATTATTATATCTTGTTTGAAGAAAAATAGTTAGTTGACAAAATTGAGTCCAATCTTTATTGAATATCAACTGCTTTTATGATATTGATTATGTTGGATAATTTGGATATGTTGAGTTCTGTCACACATTGTTAAAATATTAAAATTAATTGATTGATGTATATTTGTTGATACTTTTTTGAAAATGTCATGCGCATAAGAAATCAATCACATTGCAATATATTTGATGTCAATATTATTTATTATGCATTTGATAAGTTGGAATATGGTATATTGAAATTATGGACAAATGATCAGGACATATTCCTAAAATGCTAAGACATGTATATGCTGATATGTGACATCCATGAAAATATTTTGAGTTTACTTTGTGATATCTTGAGCTATAACTCTTTTGGAGTTCATCTTTCAGAATAATCACACATATGCTCATTGTTCATACTTATTGATTTTTGAGATGCACATTTATCTACCTTGATGTCTATTTTAGATTTAGTGTCATAAAAATTCATGATAAAATTATTCTCTAAATGACACAACATGTTTACATTTCACTTGTTCACATTTCTTATGCAAATCATTTTGTGAAATATGACCATTGATAACATATGAATCCATGCCTATTATTTTTATCTATATGTGGTATTGATATAACACTTAGTATCATACTTTCTATTAAAATAAATGAATGCTCGAATATTTATTTCATTGGGGAACAAAATTATTTTATGACTCAAAAGTTTTATAAAAAAAATTGCTATTGAGTCATCTTAAATGAATAATATTTCATTTGTTCATGGATAAAAAAAGATTGTATTATACTTCGTTGTTATGCATCTTTATGCATGCTATTTGATTTTATTCATATGTTAACATTATAAATATTTTTTTATGTTAGAAATTATATATTGGAATTGAATATTCGTATTAACTACAATTGTTGTTTTTGGATATATTAATTCTATGTTTAAATGTTGCTTACTTTTAATGCCGATAGAGAAACACCTCCATGAGATTAATGCATTATTGTATGAGCAGCAAGTATGATTTATTTTAATTCATGCTTCAATCCATGCTAAAATTGAAATATATGCATGAAGGGATATTGAGACATTTTTTTGAATATTGCATGCTATGAATGTTTAATACATGCTATTTATTAGATCTCTTTCACATAGTATGCATATTATTCTCTCCATGTATTTTTTTCTTTCACACTTGGTGTCACGAATATTTTTAACACTTGGATTATATTCATGTCAACCACCTTTTTTGATGTGACAACGGGGTGGAAAAGTACAATGCATATAAAATAATGTTTCATGGTAAAATCATATTGTTCCACACTTGAAAAGGAAATATAATATGAATATGTATACATTTCTTCTTATTGCTAACCAGCCTTAATGCAGAGGGAGTAACCTCTCCATAGCAATCATGCTCATGCATTTCCGCAGGGGGAGCGTAAGTAATTTTATTTGTTGTCATATTATATTTTCAATATTTTATATCATCTTTTTGAATGATGACAAGGGGGAGAAAAAGACTGAAATGCAAAAATGATATTGAATACTTTTATTATGTTAAAAGGCTTTGATGCAGAAGGAGTACTGCATCTAAGCAGGGGGAGTAAGTGATTCTAATGTATCATTATTATTTAACTTACTTCATTTTTCATTTGGGTGTCATCATCAAAAAGGGGGAGAGTGATGGGAACACCCCTAAGTGGTTTTGATGATGGAGCACACCAAATGATACTAGTGTACTAACTACACTACATCTAAAGTATGTATATGCATTGATCAGTTATTCTATATCCATGAAGTTCAAATGCAGACTTAGAAGCCATGATCGGAAGTCTACTTACGAGCCAAGAAATGAAGCATATGATGGCTCAACAATACAAAGCATATGAAGACTTAAGATCAAGATAAGATGGCTCAAGTCAAAGATCGAAGAACGAGAGCTAAAGATGTGTGTATTAGTAAGTTGTGTATTTAGAATGTAAAAGCCAAATGAATATTCTACACACACAAAATGATTTTCGAAAATGTTTTTAAACTTGTTTTAAACTTATTTGAGAGCATACTTTTCATAGAAGCTAAGTTTCAACTTGTAGTCAACTACAAACACCCAGTAGTTCTCTACCATGATTTCTGCCTTCTCCCTGAAAAGATACTCTGGGAGTCGACTACCAATATGAGGGAGTCGACTACCAGTGTAACAGATTTTCTCAGAAACTACTCTGGGAGTCGACTACCAACCTTAGGGAGTCGACTACCAGCTGTGCGATTTGACTTCCCAGATTTGCTCCTTCATTTAATCATTGCTTGATTTATGGGGCTAAAGTCAAATTTTTTTGAAATTCAAATCCTCTCTTAAACTCTATAAATAGAGAACCTTATGAGAACATTTTCCCCAAGAGAAATTCATTCTTGAGCAAAGCTACAATTCTCTCAAAAGTTCTCAAAGTTCTCAAGCTCTCAAAGTTCTTCAGTTTTTCTAAAGGCTAAGTTTTTAATTCTTTTTGTACTTAATTTCGCAATTATTTTCTCTGATTATTTCTAGCCTTTATAACTTGGTTTGATCTCCAAAGCTCATAGCTTTTCTTCTTGAGATTCAAACATCAAGTTTTTCTTTTTGATCTTTGTGTTCTTAACTTTTATATTTCTCTCAAAGATCAAAATCTTGATTATTGATCTCTAAAACCCAAGTGCATATTTTAGAAGATCATTTTCAAGACAACCTTTTTGGATTACTTGTTTTTTATCTCCAAAGCTAAAAGCTTTTTATATTGAGATTCAAAATACAAGTCTTTCTTTTTAATCTTTGTGTTTTATAATTATATTCTTTCAAAGATTAAAAAGACTTGATCTTTGATCTCTAAAAGCCCAAGTGCATATTTTTAGAAGATCAATTTTCAAGATAACTCCTTTGATCAAAATTGTGTTCATCTATATCATTTAATTTGATCAAGAGTTTTCCGATTTTCTTTAAGCCACATATACACAAATATATTCTTTTGGCTTTAGGAAATCTTGTAATTAAATTCATATTTGTTGGCAAGTCTTTGAAGAAGACTTTGAATTGTAAATTCCCGTGTTATAAGGGAATAGTGGAAATCCTAGACAAGTCTAGGTGATTGGAAATCCTGGTAGGGATACTAGGTGGTTGGAAATCCTGGTCAAGGCTAGGTCGTTGGAAATCCTAACGAGTGAAGTTAGGTGCTTGTATTTGCCAAGGCAAATAGTGGAAATCTCGTACCGGATTGGTCGGGGACTGGACGTACCCGGGTTGCGGGGAACCAGGATAAAATTGCTTGTCTCTGCGTTTGTTTTTCTGTGATTGTTTATATTTCTTATACAAGCATTTTTTCATTTGCTAATCTTATATCTTTGTAATTCCTTGTTCATTTATTATTGCAAAGATTATTTATTTAATTCCGCTGTGTAAAGATCTCTTTGTAAAGATCTCTTATCTGATTGTAATCTTATCTCTTTCATATTATTTGTAAGATTATTTTGTTGATTAAGAACCAAGCGTAGATCACTCTACTTGGTTTCTTAGGCAACATTAGAAGGGTTTTTAATTAACGATCGAAAAAGATTTATTATTTACACAACACTATTCAACCCCCCCTTCTAGTGTTGTTTGCCATCCACAGGATCCAACACTATCAACTCCCCCAAGATCTCTGCCGTGAGGACTATCGGAGTCCCCAAAACAGAAGTCTCGATGGAGTGAGTCTCATCGTACTGACCCCGGGAACGATTGGCATAGAACAGCTTGACCAGGCGAGGATAGGGTCGTGGGTTCGCCTTAGGGTCAAATCTAAGGTAATCCAAAAGTCCACTATAGGATAACAGATCTGCAAGGCCAAGAAAATCAGAAAACTGAATGTAATGCTCCAACAGCAGTGGGCAGTGCTCTATACGGTTGTAAGCCGCGAGACATTGAGGGTCGTCGCGACACAACGATATATCTACACCGCCTACTGGCATTGGGCCTTTACCCTTAGCCTTACGGGTCATAGGAGGAGGTGGAGGAGGAGGTGGAGTAGGTGCCTTCTCGGGATGCTCAGGAGTGTATTCTTCCTCGGAATCATCCTCGGAGTCACTATCTGAACTCTCACCGGGAGGGATAGGTGCACGGAACTTTTTGGGCTTGGCTTTGGGCTTGGAAGATTGGCCTGTAGGTTTGGGCTTGGTAGTCCTCTTTCTCTTCAACGGTGTTGAAGACGAAGAGGGGGGACGAGTGGTCTTGGCCCTACGCTTAGGTGGGGTCGAAACGGTCACGGCCTCTATGGTCATGGGGGATGCCCCAGAGGAAGTAATCGGGAGTCTCGTTCTTGCCATGTGCCTCGTCTCAAATGATGTGAGAGCTACTCCCAAGCGCAGGAGATCGTGCAAGTAATATCCTGGTGAGTCCAGGTATCGAATCCGCGGGACAACTGACCTGTAAAACTACGAACGTCAATCTGGAAAGAGTAATAATACGATGTTAGCCAACCACCAATCGAACACAAAGATATAGGATCGAGAGTATGGAATAAGAAATGAAAATCCTACGATATTTACGGTGACTTTGGTAGGGGTACAAGTATGGGGAGTTTGTGTTGGGTTTGATTTCGTTAGGGTGTGTGCAACCAATGATTATCAATACCTTCTCTATAACTCAACGTTTCGTCCGGTCAGGGCACGAGAACGTCGGAAAGTATGGCGATCAAGCATATAGAAACGTGCCAAAGAATTATACAATTAAAATAGGGCGAAAAGATATAGAAATCAATAATCACGACACCCTAACTACGTCAACACCAACACATATAAAGTGGATGTGCTACGGTTGTGAGTTCATTAGGAGTTAATAATCGCTGAAATATCATGTCTTTTATATAACTCAACACTTCGTTCGGTCAGGGAACGAAGACGTCGGAAGATGAAACGATGAAAACTAGTCAAAGTGGCCGTATACGCATCACTAGCAACATTGATTTTATTAAACGATAAAAGCAATAATAAGTTCAGATTAGTGAACATAAATTGGCTAGCCTTGTCAGGGCCTAGCCATATGGGATGTAAATAATATCGACAATAAGCAAATACCCAACAAATACGTTGTAGAAATCAATGTTACGAGTGAATTTGACGTGATAATAGGGATAAAGACATGAAATTCATCAAATAGTTACTCCTAATTACATCAAAACCAAAGCACAAGGAGATTAGCCATGCATGGTGCGAAAACAATCAGATTTCATAGCCAAATACATCGTTTTAATAGCCAAAATACAAAGAAATACACCAAATACGGGGTATAAGTTCAAGAATTTATCACCAAATCTCCTCTTTAAAGCCCAAAACTCCTTTAGAATAGGAAGAATAGCCTCTGGAATTTTTCAGAATTTTCCCCTGGAGAAATACGCACAGTAGCCGCTCCAAAAGTCCCAAAATACGCCAGAATACCCCCAAAACCCTAGAAATACGCTTAAATAATGGCATTGCGGGTTTTACTGTGCTTATCGGGTCTTAACCCGCGCCTAATCCCAAACCCGCGAACCGCTTCAAACCACGGCCGTCCGATCCAGGCGGGATCGAACTTGAGGGCGCCACGTGTGCTTCAATATTCGTGCTCACCCGTTTCGAATCCTCGGCGCCCGCATCCGTTAACGAATCCAAATACGCTTCGGGGTCCCATCTCGACCGTTGGATTGTGAAATAGCAGCTACGATGGAGCCACGTCGCTGCATATTCGTTCGAACTCAACTTCAAATGCGGGAGCGTCTATGGCCGTCCGATCGTGATCGTGCGGTTAAGAGTCGCCCGCTTCTTCGCTGCGTTCGCTCATTTTCGTACGTCGGATCGCGCATCAACGATTCCAACGAAGCCACGTCGCCCGCTGAATCTCGCGCTCTGCTGCTCTTTCGGGCCGTTGGATCGAGATCGAAGGGCTCCAAACACGCCACGTCGCCTCATTGCGGATCCGCTGCGCCTCGTTCGTGGGCCGTTGGATCTTGATCCGACGGTCCACATTATTCCCTAATTCCTCAGCTCCGCTGCCGTCCGATTGAGCGGGAACCGTCCAGATCCCGCCACGTGTCAAGCGATGATTGGGCAGCGGCCGTATAATCGTATTTTCGAGCGTATTTCTGTATTTAAATGGTATTCTGCATTCAAAAATACACAGTAATTAGCACAGATCTCATAAAAATACAAATAAATAGTCGTTGGAATCGTGAGATCAAGACGGTGCTAGGAAAAATATAAAAAGGCAGAAATACTCAATAAAATTCGTGTTTTGTGCACAAATTAGGTGTTTTCTCTAATAACTGATGATGTACAAAATACGAATGTATTAGAGAACAATTAAGCATCATATGGGCACAAAATAGGACTAATTAGGGGGCTAAATACACAATATTCACTCCGAATCACACCCCCCAACTAGCGTTTTGCTAGTCTCTAGCAAAAAAGAGCGATGAATACGGATGATCAATAAAAATTAATTCTATCAACCGCTTATGGTGTGGCTCAACAATACGCTTTCCAACATGATCTTGACTATCAATATACACATCCATGACCAAGATCAATCACATAATGTTTTCTCTAATTTAGTATGAATAAATAACATACAATCATCGTTTTGTGCAAGCGAAAGTATAACACGTCGTTTTTCTCTAGTTTTCTTGTTTCCAAGGAATTGGCCTATCAAAATAATCATTCAAGACATGGGTATTGAAGTTGCTCAGTATTTTCACCATTTATTTTCCTTTATTCGTTCCGCGTAACGCGCATCAAGCAACATTCGCAGAATAATGTATAACTTGGATTGCTCCATCAAATGAGTGAGTTTCCTGTCAATGGCTCCCAAATCAGACGATAATAGGGCATTAGGCCAAAAAAGGACCCCTCGGACTGTACTACTCGAGCCAACCAAGTTATTTATTAGTGACATACTTATTCATTCATTTTTCATCATTCTTTTGTCATTCATTTTTCTTTTCTTAAGCAACTCAATACCCATCATTTTTTTAGACAAAGCATTAATAACCAAGGCCAAATTCCTCTTCAACTTGAAGACTTTTCAAAAAAATCATGTATACTCAAGCTTTTTCATCACATCAGCATGCATGAAATAAATTCAAACTATTTCGAGATATTAATCATGACAATCGAAAAATTTTCATGAATAGCATATTAACGGTAATTCATGAAGGAAAAAAAAATTAATTCAAGCCATAAACAATTAGCTAGAACTCAGTTAATGCATAATCATCCGCATTTGAGGTATACGAATGAGTTTAAAATGGTGAGATTTGGTGGGTCATTCTTTCCTTATGCCATGCTTTTCAAAAAAAAAATCCTAAGGTCTCATACACACCCCCCAACTAAAGATGGACATTGTCCTCAATGTCGAAGAGGGTACGAGTTTATTCAAGCAAGCATCCTAGAAAGCAAATAAAATTCTACGCTACTGGAAAGAACACACCGTGTTCAAATGACGGATCACGAATCTTTAATGGTGGAGGAAGTTGTTCAATTTGATCCTTGCGCTCCTCGGCGATTAATCTTCTTCCTTTAGCTAAATTGGACTCCAGCAACACAACTCCAAACATCTCTATAAGCTGTTTACCAATGTCCTGCAAGAGATGAGTTATGTCAGTCCAAATTATTTTAAAATTCTTCGCCATAAACATATTCCAAATATAGTCATCAAAATAGGTGAAGTAAAATAGAGCATAGTGATGACAACTCCCTGAAAAATGTGCACTACGCTCGGTATGATGCTCAGTCAATGTGGAGAGGGGTAAATGATTTTGGGAAAAAACTGGGGAAGGGAATGGTCCAGGCTCCATAGCGATATTCTTTAAACCAATGTCCCTAGTCGTCTCCTCCGCCTGTTCATCCAAAATTGATCGCTCATCCTCTACTTTGCACACACTTCCTGCCATGTCAATGCTTTCATTCGTGACTTCATCGTGACATGGCTCGCTCGCTATACCTGCACTAGAAGATGAAATCAAATTAGATTTTGGAAATTGAATTTCAAACGAATTATTTTCTTCTACGCAAGTGGAAATCAGCTTAAGGTTTTCAATATATTGCTGAATCTGCCGACTCCGAGCGAGGAATTTCTCTTGGAATTGGTGGGATGTGGCCTCCTGTGTCTGAATAAGCAGTTGAACTTCCTCTTTCAAGTGTTGCAAAGGTACGTCTACGCTTTCCTCTCCTTGATCAAGGCTCGAAGGCTCCGTTGAATCGCACTCTGAAGTCTCTTTCATGATTTCTTCGTTCTCTTGTAACGACTCCATGTACTTCCACGCCTCTGTTGGCGTCATGACTCCCAAGAATTCCTGCAGCTGTGGTCGTAGTCCACCTAGGAAGGACTCCATAAGCTCTTTCTTCGTGTACCCATGCTGCGGATAGCTCGATATTATGTCTGTGAACCTCCTCCATGCCTGAAAGAAAGTTTCACAATCAGTCTGATTAAAACTAACAATCTTGAGCTTCTCCATCCTATGTTTGTGTGCCTTATCATATTCTGCATCATACAAATTGTTCGTGCAATAGAATTTCATGTATTCCATATACTCCATTCTTAAAAAGAAAACAAAAAAGAGAAAAAAAAAATAAAATAAAAAAAATCCTAGACTATAAGATGGAAGGATCTCACCGAATGTTCCTCCAAACGGACTGAAATCGTAGATTGCAAGTACTGTTATCCCCGACAACGGCGCCAAAATCTTGCCTCGTCTTAAATGATGTGAGAGCTACTCCCAAGCGCAGGAGATCGTGCAAGTAATATCCTGGTGAGTCCAGGTATCGAATCCGCGGGACAACTGACCTGTAAAACTACGAACGTCAATCTGGAAAGAGTAATAATACGATGTTAGCCAACCACCTATCGAACACAAAGATATAGGATCGAGAGTATGGAATAAGAAATGAAAATCCTACGATATTTACGGTGACTTTGGTAGGGGTACAAGTATGGGGAGTTTGTGTTGGGTTTGATTTCGTTAGGGTGTGTGCAACCAATGATTATCAATACCTTCTCTATAACTCAACGTTTCGTCCGGTCAGGGCACGAGAACGTCGGAAAGTATGGCGATCAAGCATATAGAAACGTGCCAAAGAATTATACAATTAAAATAGGGCGAAAAGATATAGAAATCAATAATCACGACACCCTAACTACGTCAACACCAACACATATAAAGTGGATGTGCTACAGTTGTGAGTTCATTAGGAGTTAATAATCGCTGAAATATCATGTCTTTTATATAACTCAACACTTCGTCCGGTCAGGGCACGAAGACGTCGGAAGATGAAACGATGAAAACTAGTCAAAGTGGCCGTATACGCATCACTAGCAACATTGATTTCATTAAACGATAAAAGCAATAATAAGTTCAGATTAGTGAACATAAATTGGCTAGCCTTGTCAGGGCCTAGCCATACGGGATGTAAATAATATCGACAATAAGCAAATACCCAACAAATACGTTGTAGAAATCAATGTTACGAGTGAATTTGACGTGATAATAGGGCTAAAGACATGAAATTCATCAAATAATTACTCCTAATTACATCAAAACCATAGCACAAGGAGATTAGCCATGCATGGTGCGAAAACAATCAGATTTCATAGCCAAATACATCGTTTTAATAGCCAAAATACAAAGAAATACACCAAATACGTGGTATAAGTTCAAGAATTTATCACCAAATCTCCTCTTTAAAGCCCAAAACTCCTTTAGAATAGGAAGAATAGCCTCTGGAATTTTTCAAAATTTTCCCCTGGAGAAATACGCACAGTAGCCGCTCCAAAAGTCCCAAAATACGCCAGAATACCCCCAAAACCCTAGAAATACTCTTAAATAATGGCATTGCGGGTTTTACTGTGCTTATCGGGTCTTAACCCGAGCCTAATCCCAAACCCGCGAACCGCTTCAAACCACGGCCGTCCGATCCAGGCGGGATCGAACTTGAGGGCGCCACGTGTGCTTCAATATTCGTGCTCACCCGTTTCGAATCCTCGGCGCCCGCATCCGTTAACGAATCCAAATACGCTTCGGGGTCCCATCTCGACCGTTGGATTGTGAAATAGCGGCTACGATGGAGCCACGTCGCCGCATATTCGTTCGAACTCAACTTAAAACGCGGGAGCGTCCATGGTCGTCCGATCGTGATCGTGCGGTTAAGAGTCGCCCGCTTCTTCGCTGCGTTCGCTCGTTTTCGTACGTCAGATCGCGCATCAACGATTCCAACGAAGCCACGTCACCCGCTGAATCTCGTGCTCTGCTGCTCTTTCGGGCCGTTGGATCGAGATCGAAGGGCTCCAAATACGCCACGTCGCCTCATTGCGGATCCGCTGCGCCTCGTTCGTGGGCCGTTGGATCTTGATCCGACGGTCCACATTATTCCCTAATTCCTCAGCTCCGCTGTCGTCCGATTAAGCGGGAACCGTCCAGATCCTGCCACGTGTCAAGCGATGATTGGGCAGCGGCCGTATAATCGTATTTTCGAGCGTATTTCTGTATTTAAATGGTATTCTGCATTCAAAAATACACAGTAATTAGCACAGATCTCATAAAAATACAAATAAATAGTCGTTGGAATCATGAGATCAAGACGGTGCTAGGAAAATATAAAAAGGCAGAAATACTCAATAAAATTCATGTTTTGTGCACAAATTAGGTGTTTTCTCTAATAACTGATGATGTACAAAATACGAATGTATTAGAGAACAATTAAGCATCATATGGGCACAAAATAGGACTAATTAGGGGGCTAAATACACAATATTCACTCCGAATCACCATGATCACGGCACAACGAGATCAATCAAGTGATAGGAGAAGATCAAGCAAACCTAACCACAAACCCTAGAACCGAAAACCATCAAGCACTAAGGTTAAATTCGAAACCCTAGAGGAGAAATCAAGCCCTAGGACATACCCTAGAGATGAAAACGAGACCTATGAGGGAGGGAATTACCTAGGGGAGTGATCGACGGCGATAGGCGGCAGAGTTGGCCAGGAAAATGGCCGGAGAACGACGGAAGTCGAAAGGTCACGAGCTGGGAGAGGGGTTTTCGAGTTGGAGATATGAAGAAGACCGACTAAAATGAGAAACGATCGGATAACAAGAGAGTAAGTCGGTCGAGAATGCGAAAAGACGTGATTGCCCTAGAGCACTTAGTCGGTCACAGTTCAAGAACTGACCGACTAGATTACGATCTAGTCGGTCGGTCAATGAGCTTAAACCGACTAAGTCGAAACAGAGGCAAAACGAAAATTCTAGGGCTAGAGTTAGTCGGTCACAGTAGAATCACTGACCGACTAGTTTTCAATCTAGTCGGTCGGTAAGTGAACTGTGACCGACTAAAAGAAGTCAATGACAGGGAAAGTTCAAAGCTTGAACTAGTCGGTCTGAGTTCACTAGCTGACCGACTAGATGTGCATCTAGTCGGTTGGCTGATGAACTGACCGACTAGAAGAGTCCAAAAGTTGATAATAAAGTTCTCTCCACAAAACACTTGGACGAAACATCTAAACTCTCTCATAAGTCATCTAAACTATCCCATAAAACATCGAAATCTCAAATACGACATTCACATATGAAATCGAGCAAAAATTCAAACATATCACATAAAATCCCGAAAAATTCAAGAAGTCTAGCATGACGAAATATTGCGAAATATAATAGCATGCAAGATAATTGAATGAGACATGAATCCTATATCTCGGATTGACGCATAATCCCCAATTCTCGATGCAACCGCACAAAGGAGTCCTCCTTTAGGGGTTTCGTGAAAATATCAGCGATTTGCTGTTGGGTTTCAACGTACACTAATATGATGTCCTTTTTAGCAACATGATCATCTAAAAAATGGTGTCGGACATCTATGTGTTTAGATCGGGAATGGTGCACCGGATTCTTTGAAAGACAAATAGCACTTTGGTTATCCACCATGATAGGGCTAGTATCACAATGAATACCAAAATCCTTCAGTGTGTGTCTCATCCAAAGAACCTGGGCACAAGCGGCACCGGCGGCAATGTATTCCGCCTCGGTGGTTGAAAGTGATACCGAATTTTGCTTCTTGGAAAACCAAGAGACAATGGAATTTCCTAGAAAATGGCAAGTGCCACTAGTACTCTTCCTGTCGGATTTGCATCCCGCATAATCAGCGTCACTATATGAGACTAACTCATATGTGCTAGATTTTGGATAAAGTAATCCAAAATCTAAAGTGTAACTTAGATAGCGAAAAATACGTTTAACCGCTACTAAGTGAGAATCCTTAGGTTGAGACTGATAACGAGCACAAATACAAACGGCAAACATAATATCGAGCCTAATTGCGGTAAGATAAAGTAAACTCCCTATCATACCTCGATATAGACGAATGTCTACATCTTTTCCGCCCGTATCTTTATCAAGATGCGTTGTAGTGCTCATAGGAGTCTTTTTCCCGGAGGCATTCTCCATTCCAAATCGCTTTAGCAACTCCACCGTGTATTTTGTTTGGTGGATGAAAATTGCATCGTTCAATTGACGAATTTGGAGACCTAAGAAATATTTGAGTTCGTCCATGTGGCTCATCTCAAATTGTTCCTTCATAACATTAGAAAACTCTTCGCAAAGAGTGAAGTTAGTAGCACCGAAAATGATATCATCAACATAAATTTGAACTAATAAAATATCATTATTCGCATGCTTAACAAAAAGTGTAGAATCGGCTTCGCCCATTTTAAAATTCAAATCCAAAAGAAAATTCTTTAGGCGATCATACCAAGCTCGAGGAGCTTGTCTCAAACCATAAAGAGCTTTCTTTAGTTTAAAAACATGATTTGGAAATTTTTCATTTATGAAGCCCGGAGGTTGAGAAACGTAAACTTCCTCAACGAAATCTCCGTTTAAAAATGCACTTTTAACATCCATTTGAAATAATTTAAAATTTTTATGGCATGCAAAAGACAATAATAGTCTAATTGATTCTAATCTAGCTACCGGAGCGAAGGATTCTTCGAAATCGATACCTTCCTCTTGTCGATAGCCTTGAGCTACTAACCGAGCTTTGTTCCGGACGACGACTTGGTTTTCGTCGGTTTTGTTCTTGAAGATCCACTTTGTCCTTATGACGGTATGGTTCTTCGATGGCAAAGGAACAAGCTCACATACCTCATTTCTCTCGAATTGAATGAGTTCCTCCTCCATGACAAGGATCCAAGCACTATCTTCGCACGCTTCAATTATATTCTTTGGCTCTATCGATGAGGCAAAGGTACAATTGGCGAAGTGGTGGACTTGTGATCTCGTCTTGACTCTATCATGAATATTGCCAATGACTTGCTCATGGGGATGGTCGCGAACGGTGTGAAGCCGCTTGGGAATACCTTGATCACTAGGCACATTATCAACAACTTCATTAGTCAGGTTAGTATCAATAGAATCAATAGACTTAGAATTATCAAACGAATCACATAAAACATCCATAGAGTCATCATCATTTGAAATTCTAGAAGTAGTAAAATTCTCATTAAAAGAGACATGTAGTGATTCATCGATCGTAGAGGATCTTTTGTTGTATATCCGGTAGGCTTTGCTACGTGAGGAATACCCAACAAATATCCCCTCATCCGATCTCGGATCAAACTTGTCCAAATTATCATATGTGTTTTTAATAAAACATTTTGCGCCGAAAACACGAAAATGTTTAACTTGAGGCAATCTACCAAACAACAATTCATAGCAAGTTTGTTTGGTGCCGGGCCTCAAAAGTATTCTATTAAACACATAACAAGCGGTGTGTACCGCTTCCGCCCAAAATTGATAACCAAGTTGACTATCTTCGAGCATAGTGCGAGCACACTCCACAAGTGTTCTATTCTTCCTCTCAACAACACCATTTTGAGGAGGTGCGCGAGGGAAAGAAAACGTGTGAGTAATTCCAAGATCATCACAAAAATTTGAGAAAGATTCATTCTCAAATTCACCCCCATGATCACTACGAATAGTGACAATGGTGGTTCCGATGAGATTTTGTACTTTCTTCACAAATATTGTGAAGTTTTCAAAAGCTTCATTTTTATTACATAAGAAAAATACCCAAGTAAATCTAGAATAATCATCGACGATGACAAGTCCATATCTTGCATTTCCTAAGGAAGCAACTCTAGTTGGCCCAAATAAATCTAGATGTAATAGCTCTAGTGGCCGTTTAGTAGAAATGCTTTTCTTAGGTTTAAATGAAGATTTAGAAAGCTTGCCACGTTGACAAGAATCACAAAAACTTTTCTTTTCAAAAACGAGCTTCGGAAAACCTTTAATGGAATTTAATTTTGAAAGCTTATAAAGTGTTCCAAAGTTCACATGTCCAAAGCGTCGATGCCATAAGTGTTGTTCAGTTGTGTTGGCAACGAGACATTGTTCATATGACTTAGGAAGATCCAAAATATAAATATCTTTATGGCGTGTGCCGGAAAATAATAAGTCATTATTATCATTCAAAATATGACACAATCCTTTCGCAAAGCTAACTTTGTAACCTTTGTCACAAAGTTGGCTTATTGAAATAAGATTATGATTTAAACCATTAACTAGATACACATCACTAATTAAGGGTTTAGACGGGTTATCCACTTTACCAACACCGACGATGGTTCCGCTCTCGTTGCCTCCAAAGACTACCCGGTTCCCATTAGCAATGGGCACCACTCCGGAAAGCAATTGAGCATCGCCCGTCATGTGTTTTGAACACCCGCTATCGAGTATCCAATTCCCCTTGGAGATAAATTTAAATTTGTTGCTCCTTTTCTTTTTCTTTTCCTTGAGTACCTAAAGATAGAAAATTTCATATCATGGTACCCAAGGTCATTTGGTCCTCAAAGGTTAGACCTTTGGAAGCCAAGTCCAATTGGACTTAGACTTCCCCACATAATTTCTACTATGCACAACATCCGAAAAATAAGCATTCATGTAAACTTGTTTTTCATCCATGCTTGTGTCCTTTAGGCTCCAAATGGTGAAAATCTTGGGAGCCCTCATCCTATTGGGTGCATGCATGCGTTGTTAACTTCTACGTGATGCATGTCGTGGATAGGCATAAGGAACATGATGGAATGGTGCATGCGGATAGTTATTCATACGATGATGTGGGTGAACATATGCATGTGGAGGAACACGTGCGTGAGGGTGTCTCACATGGTGTGCACGTGCCCGTGAACGTGTAGCATAGAAATCATCATATGTGTGAGCCGGTGGAGTAGGACGTGTGTTCCTACGTGGCATGGTATTGGTGTACATATAAGCATGCCCCTTCTTTGGAGGTCCACCCAAAGTGGGTTTCTTTCCGAAAGAGGGTGTGGACGAGGTGGAAGCACCATTGGTAGAAGAACTACCAATAGAGTGTTTGCTACCACTCGTTGAGGCATCGGAAGTTGGCCTAACAAAAGTAGTGACCGACTTGGATGAATTTCCCATCGTATACCCCAAGCCAATGTGGTGTTTGGCCGGAAGTAAGTCTTTTAGGATATTATCCAAATGGCCCTTACCCTTATTGAATTCATTGATTCGGCCTAATGTGTTCTCATATTTCTCGGTGAGAGAACGCAAAGAGGTATCCAAAGTGGATACTTGCGATGTGAGCACATAAACACGAGATTTAAGACTTTCATTCTCAATACTCAAAGTCGAGTTTTGAGAAGTCAAATCCTCTATCTTATGTTCTTCCGGATCCTCAATGCTAACATGTTCAAGTTGAGTCTTGAGATTAACAATCTCATTCTTCAATTCTTCAACAACGGTGTCGTTGTTGGTGATGATAGTTTTAGACGAGGTTTGGATGCTAGCTAAATCATCTTTTACTTTAGTATACCTATTTACTAATTTAGTATACTTAGACCACAATTGAGAATTAGCATTCCTAAGGTCATCCATGGTTACCTCATCGCCTTCGTTGTCGCTATCATCGGAGGAGGAAGATCCTTGATCATGCTTCTCTCTTGTCATGAAGCACGCGTGTGCTTGCTCCACCTTCTCATCATCCGACTCTCCGCTTGAGGAATCCTCGGAGTCGGTGAATGTTGCTCCGACAAGTCCCTTTTTGTACCCCTTTTTGTACTTCTTGGACTTGTCGAACTTCGGCGCCTTCCACTTCTCCTTTTGCTTGTTTTGAGGACAATCCGCTTTGATGTGTCCTGGCTTATTGCATTTAAAGCACAAAGGTGGAGAGACATTAGTAGAAGTAAATTTAGATTTTTGTTTGAAGTTACCCTTTCGGAAGAAGCGATTGAACTTCTTTGCCATGAGTGCAATGGATTCCATGTCCATTTCTTCTTCCGAGTCCTCATCATCGGTAGAGGTGGATGAAGCCGCCTTGAATGCAATTGCCTTTTTCTTAGGCACGTCTTGGTTCAAATAGGACTTCATCTTTTCTTGCAACGTCACCTTGCTATCTTTGCGTACCTCGTATGACATCAAAGTACCCATCAATTGAACTACGGTATACTTATTCATGTCATTACCTTCCTCGATGGCGAAGGTATGTTTCTCCCAAGAAGAAGGAAGTCCTTCGATAAGCTTCGAACACTTCTCCTTTTGGGTGTAGGTTTTGCCGAGATCTTCCAACTCGTTCATTATGTCGACGAAGCGAGCATAATACTCCTTCATCTTTTCTCCATGTTCCATATGAAACAATTCGTAATCTCTATTGACTACCACGAGTTTAGGATCTCTTACCCGACTCGTTCCTTCATGCAAAATGAGGAGCGAATTCCAAATTTGATATGCACTCTTACATGTGCATATCTTATTAAAATCTTCGGGTTCAAATGCACATTGTAAAGCATTCATTGCTTTAGCATTAGCAATCTCCGCGGCGACCTCCGCGGTAGTCCACTTGTCGAAATCTTCTTCGGTAGGCACATTGTACTCTGACATGGTAATTCTCCACAAGGAGGCGCTCCGGAGGAACGTTTCCATCCGGCATTTCCAATATCCATAATTGACGCCGTTGAAGAATGGAGGCCTAGTCGAGGAATGTCCTTCCATGACCGAAGACGCTCCTTCACGGTTCCTGAAGGATCCATAATCCGCAGGTGGACGAACGGTCTTGTTGTCGTTGGCAGACATAGCTAAGTATCTGGCTCTGATACCAAATGTAATGCCCTACAAGCTACTGCACAAGTACTAGAGGGGGGTGAATAGTACTTTAAAAATAACGAGGAGTATAATTCCTAATTATCGTGCAAACAACTACCAAATCAATTTGCGGAAGCTTAAATTGAATGACAACAACAAAATTAACAATGCTAACAATAGATGTTACTGGGTTCGGATCCACCCAAGTCTCCCCGACTTGTTCCCGGTGATCCTACGTCCCAACCACCCGGATCCCCTCCGGATACTTAGGTTAGAAACCCTAACCCAAGATTTCCACTATGATATCTTGTGAAAAACCTTCACAAGATCAAATCATACATGCAATGGAAATAGTGAATCCCACAACCCTGGATCACAACCTTCTCTCACAACCGAGAGAATCAATAAGCAATATAAATGAGTTTATAATGAAATAAACAATCTTACCACAAAATCCTATACCTTGAGTTTTCTTACCAAATAGGTGCAAGGAGGGATTTGAGGAAGATGAAGTCACCAAGACCTAGCACCAAAGAAATGACCAGCAATGGGTGCCTAGGAGTGATTTGGAGACTTGAATCAAGCAAGAGCTTGAAGGTCTCACCAAGAACAAACTTCTCTCAAGATGGATTCTAGATCTAGAAAGTGAGAGAATGGATTTCTTGTGAGGAAGAGAGCGTTGGAAATGAGTGAGAATATCTATCTCTTTCAATCTCAATGAATCTCTTAATGGCAGCTCTAACCTTAGAGAAATGACCAAGCTTCGTATTTATATGGTCCCATAAAAACGAGTTAGGTCAAATCCCAACGGTTAGAAATCTGAAGCAGTTAGTCGGTCAAAGAACAACCACTGACCGACTAGTTCATCAACTAGTCGGTCAGTCAAACAACATGGACCGACTAAGTGAAGAACAGTGAAGAGATTGAATTTCAGACCTAGAAATCTAGTCGGTCCAAGAAGACTGTCTGACCGACTAGTTTCACAACTAGTCGGTCGGTCAGTGAACTTAGACCGACTAAGAGTCAAAAACAAATAGTCTGAATACAAATTGATTTAGTCGGTCCAAGAACAAATGTTGACCGACTAGATTATCAACTAGTCGGTCACCAAACGTTCTTAGACCGACTAACGATAAACAGTAGCTCAGGAGAAAATTAGCATGAACAATAAAGCTCAACTAGTCGGTCAAAGAAGCATCACTGACCGACTAGTTCACAAACTAGTCGGTCGGTGAGTCAACGTAGACCGACTAACTGTAAACAGTACTGAGCAAGAAAAGATTAACTCAAACTAGTCGGTCCAAGAAGCTTTGCCGACCGACTAGATCACCATCTAGTCGGTCAGTTCTTCTTCTTGAACCAACTAACATGCACGAACAAGTCCGAATCGAAGCGCGATGCTTCGAGGAAGTTAGAATGGACTTCTACTAAGATCCTAGAGCTACGACATGAGCGTTATGAAGATAGAATGGTAAGATATACTCAAGGCTTAACATTCTATAGATCGAAGCTAAAAGACTATAAATAAAACCTTAAGGAACGGTCTTCGAGAGCTTCGATCAATTCTTCATGACTTCCAAAACGGTCCAAAAGCTTCAACGAAGCTTTAGGCAATGAATACAAGCTTTGAAAAGTCTTGAGATGTCGCTTTGATTGTTCTCGTGAATTTGGCGACGATCTCCAATACTGCGCTCACAAATTGTTAGTTCATGAATTATTTATGTTTGCTCATCATCCAAAACCAAATCCGGGGAGTCCAATATTCAACACAGGTCACATATGGTGTATTTTTTTATCCCACATGTACTATGTGAAGGAGAATGTGACATGTAAATATATGTGAGAGAAATCTCTCATATATGGTACAATACACATTGTCCACATATATATACATATATATATTGAGGTTGACAAGGATCTATTCGGATGTATCAAATATGCGGATCCATCGAAGTCAAATTTAAAACTAGACAACCAAAATAGAAAATCTGTTCCGTTAGATGTGATCTAACATGTCTAAACTATCTTCAAAAAAAATTTCAATTAATTCGGTCATGTTTTGACCATGCATCAAGTGGTTGCAAATCAATATTTTAGAATAGCTAATTTTGCAACAACTTGATGCATGGGCAAAACATGTCTAAATTAGTTGAAATTTTGTTTGTAAGTAGTTTAAACATGTTAGATCACATCCAGCTGAACGGATTTTCAATTTAGATTGTCTAATTTCAATTTTTACTTGGATGGATCCGTCGGTTTGATCCATCCGAATGGATCCTAGTCAACCTCTACACACACATAGGAAAATTTTCAATTACAAACATTTCGCAAGGAAATTTGCGTGCGAAAATGTCTATATTATTTTTGACTTATTTTTCAAAAAAAAAAGTTCCACGTTCACTTCATGTTATTATATACCACTTAAAAGATAATAGTTGAAAAATAATGTGATTTGACCTTCGATCACGGAATTACAGAAGGTTCTATTTTTCTGCAAACGTTAACTTATGTAACTGGTTGATCAGTGCACAAATCTCCTAGGGTTTACCCATTATTTTCTTTGGGGTATATAATTATAAAGATTAAACATAAAAAAATTGAAAAAAATCTTTAAAAGTTAAAATTGTTTTCGGACTGTGCATAAACCATAGTTTTCGCACTGTTAGTTTTCGCACCCGAAAACCCGAAAACTACTTTCTATATTACAATTCATGACTGTTTTGAATTCTAGGGTTTGTTGAGTATTGGACTTCTCCCTACTTGGTGTTAATGATGAGCAAACATAAATACTTGTGACTAATCCCATATTTGCAGTTAATCCATTACCCATGCATGTCATGAAGATCAATTAGCAATGGATGATATGCAAAGATCATTGAAAGCAAAGGAAGTGGATTGGATGATCATAGATGGTGATTGAAGCTCTGAGAAAGCTTCAAGCTCATGCATTGGAAAGAAGAGAGAGTTCTTCAAGTGTAATTTTCTTGTTTCTCTTCTAGTATGTACCTTAGAAGTAAAACTTTGTTAGAGCGCACACACATCTTTATTTCAGTTTTAGGAATTCTTTAGATCAACTTTCCTTAGGCATCAATTCATTTCAATCTAGACTGTGCTGTTATAATCTCTAGAGTCGACTGCTGAACGATTTACAGTCGACTGTCTCAAAACAGTCGACTGTGTTTTGTTCTACAGTCGTCTGTTATGCACAATTTTTATCAGTCTAGTTTTGGGCTTCTTAGCTTTAACTCCTTCAGGCGACTGCTATACATTTCACAGACGCATGTCCAAGTGACAGTCGACTGTGTTTTGTTAACCAGTCGCCTGTCTATCTTAAGCCCAAATCGTTTTCTCTGTTTTGATCTGGCCAGTCGACTATTGTTGTATTGTCAGTCGACTGTCCAATGACACAGTCGACTGTCAATGCTTCAACAGTCGTCTGTCTTTGAGCCTCTTTGATGACTCAACTCTCTGAAAAATGTCAGGGTCTTGACAGTCGTCTGTAGAAGGAATTACAGTCGACCGTTTAGTTTAACAGTCGACTGTCTTCTCTTCATCAGTCGCATATCCTGTATTTCCAGATTTTTCTCAGATTTCATCAAATTACCCTGATTTCGGCCAATCGCCTGTTGTAGGATTTACAGTCGCCTGTTGGTTTAACAGTCGACTGTCTATGCCTCATCAGTCGACTGTCCACGTGGTAAGTTACAGTTATAAATTCTCACCTACCCTCTGTCACTGTGTAGCAGTCGACTGTGTGTTGTTCAACAGTCGACTGTCGCGGACACAGATTCTATCCGTTGAGTTTTTTCTCACGGATTTCAAAGGGGTTTTTGGAGATTCAGTTTGAAGGGTTTGAGAAACCTATAAAAGAAGCCTCTAATGTTCCATTGAGAGGCTAGACTCTTTGACCAACTTGCTAAATCATTCAAGCTTTCTTTCTCTCAAGATCAAAGCTCTCAAATCCTAAAGCCCTAGAATTCCAATCTTCAATCTCTTGCTCTCCAACCTAGAATCAAAGAGAAATCTTCTAGGCATTTGGTGCAGTCAAGAGAAAGGACTATCCTCTCTTCCAAGAGAGTCTTTCAACACACAACACACTTCTCCTTCAAGTTTTACTTCAAGGCATATGTGATTGTAAGTGTTGCTTATTTTCATATTTCATAACTCTCGTTATTTGATTACTCTCGGGTTGTGAGAGTGGTTTGCTTGCTCCCAAGTTGTGGGAGTCAAAGACATCGAGTGTATTTCGATTTCACTTGTAGGGTTGCTACAAGTGGGTTTCTAAGGAAACCTCAAGTTAGGGTTCTAACTTGAGTATCCGGTGGTTACCGGGTGGAAGGGACGTAGGATTACCGAGAACAAGTTGGAAAGTGACTTGGGTAATCCGAACCCTTGAAACATCCTTGTGTTTGCATTGTTTCATTTTGAGGTTCTCTTTTATTCCGCACTAATCGTTGGTTAGGAATTTAATTTGGTGTAACTATCTTTTTAAACTGCATAAACATTAGTCAACCCCCCTTCTAGTGTTTTCCCCATAGCCAGGGTCCTTACAGGGTTGACTAAGACAAACTGACTAAGACAAAAGGGTTGATAAAAGAACGGCTGAGATTTAATCTTGAAGAATGAATGGTTGAGATGAGATTTTGTAGAAAGTTTTGGAGGGAAAAACATTTGTAATATATGCATTTAATTAATGCATTTGCACTTAATGGGAGCACTTAATTAATGCATTTGCACTTAACAGGGGCACTTATGCATTTGCACTTGATGGGGAATGGCAGAGTGCACGCAATTAATGCATTTGGGAAGAAAAACCTTAACTTGCACTTACTGCTGCAGATCGAATGATCTCTCCCTCAACGCGAGGCCCACCGTCTCTTTGACCCATGAGGCAACAATCTAAATTGTCACAAATCCCGCCACTCTTCAATGCACATCAAGATGAGAATAATTTCTCGTGCCAAAAGGCACCCGCACCGATTTTTTACGCTAATTTGTTGTTCCACGCCGAAGGCGCCCGCTAAATTTTGTTGCGCGCCAGAGGCGCCCGCGTCGAATTTGTTGTTCTACGTCGAATTTATTGTTCTGTGCCGAAGGCGCCTCCGTCGAATTTGTTGTTCCGTGTCGTAGGCGCCCATGCAGAAGGCACCCGTGCTGTTAAATATTTTTACGCTAATTTGTAGTTCCGTGCAATTTTGGCTGTGGAAATAATTTTTTGGAGAACAAAGATTTCGAGGGGGAAAATCTTAAATGACATATGCCCGCATGCATGGGTTATGACTAGTGTATACATACATACATACATACATACATACATACATATATCTATTCTATATTTCATGAAGATTTCAAATGTTGTCCTACTATGACAAAAGGTTTGTCCTATGTCACGCCCCGCTTCCCAGTATGGAAGGTGAGACGTGAAGAGGTCTGCTCAGACTTGGAGCTGTAAAACTGCAGTCTGATAAGCGTCTGGTAATTTAATCCATTATCAGGTTCTTTGCATTACGACGAAACAACAATAATAATAATGAGGGATAGACAAATAAAATTATCCAACATTCAACATCTACAGATTTTATTCCAAACATTACAGAATTATAGTCATAAAAAGAGTACAGAGTCTGAAAGCAAAAAGGCCTAAGCATGGCCAGAACTACAACAAGAAATGGTGCTACGCACCAAACAACCTAACAGCAGCTACTAGTAAAGTAAATAGCATCTAAAAGAAAGTCACCAGCTGAGACTAAGGGTAGGACCGGTATACTCGAACTGGACGTCAGCAAGCTGTCGTCCTCTGCAACCTACTCAGGCTCAAAACTGACATGTGACACCCAAAGAGAAAAGGGCACATGTCAGTAAAAATCTCCAAAGCTGAAAGGGAGACTTTTGTGCAAGGAAACGTAAAGCACAGTAGGTAAAAGATAAATGTATCTTAACAGTTCTAAAATAATGATGACATGACATGATAATTCAATGAATGCAGCAGTTTAAACATGAACATGATACTTGCACGTCGTAGCGAGAGCTACTAAACATTATTCACTATTTCACGATTAACTTGTATTCACGATGTGCACAGAGTTTCCGTCTTTTGGCTGAAGTGGCTGTACGGGCTCACTTCTACACTCAAGCGACCGTTTAACTCTATCCCTCCACGTGTATCGAGCGTTGGTTTCACCAATACACTGAGTTCTCTTCTGGATAACTAGCCAGGAAGTGTTATTGGCATAGGGTTGTGCCTGCAAAGCAGGTGCCTAGCCTCAATCAATATGTAGGAGTCAAGATCCTACTCGCCGCAGCTTACAAGTTATTGTAGCGTGTGCTACGCATATATAGCAATACGATCAATGCATGAAATGACATGGAAAAATGCATGCACATGGCAATAAGCAGGTAAAAAGTGCGTACAGTTAATTTAAAAGTAAACGTGACATGCGGCATGAATTGATAGCATGGTAAGGTGTCGGATCTAGCTTCGTTGTCAAGCTAGATCTAGTAAGGGCGTCTAGGCGACTACGATTTCATCGCCTAGTCTCTTTTATGCTATTTCACAAATTGGCCTAAACATAGCCTAACAAATTACTGTGCAAGTTTCACTTGCCTGATTGAGTCAGTTTGAGGTGTCCAGGTGATCCCGACGAAAGACGAGATTTATCTGCATCATCGGATTAATAATCAAGCTTAGGAATTAACTAAGTAGAAGAATATTAACCTTAACTCACTAACTTACTAAAAGAATATTAAAAGGGTACAAGTACTGTTTTCATAATATATACTACTCTTACCAGAACTACATCTTATATGTTAATCAACAAAAGGTACTGAACACTCACGTTATACACTACTCACATACTACTCTACACTAACTCCAGGCAACATGTCAACCTATTAAAAATAGGATATTGTTCATGCTTTAGAAGTAACTGTTCTTTCCCTTCTTCGTACACTTCCACAACCCAAAACTAATACAACCAATATCACATTATTTTATTCTCGTTCTGTGGCATCAGCAGCATAGGGTGTTAAGTTTGCATGAACTTATTATTAGCATATATGAGGTACTGTTTACAAGGAACCATATCTATAACACATGTATTAAAAATAACTCTATATATAGCTTACCTTAGCAAAATAGCTCTCTGCTTCGCAAAAAGGGTTTATGCTGCCTGCAGGTTGGAGCGGCAGTGGACGGTGGCTTAGTGAACGAAGGGAAGGGGCGCTGGCTATGGCGTGGGCTTTAGGCAATGCCTGCACGTCGGAGATGAGGGCTGACGACGACTCCACGGGCTGCCGAAGGAGGAGCATGGGAAGAGAGCAAGAGCGGTGGTGGACTGGGCTCTTAGCGGGATGATTGGGCGGCAGGAGCTCCGGCCGGAGAAGAGAAGTTCATCGGCAGCTCAGGCAGCGCGCGGGGTAGCCGAACGACACGGCGTCGGGCTTGAGCTGGTCTGCCAGCGAGATCCTGAGGCAGTAGCGGCTTGGGCGACCGCAAGGGCCGCAGACGGCCGGGGTCGCTGTCGAAAGCTGGCGACTGAGAGGGGGTCGACGAGCTGAGGAGTTGAAGGCGTCACGGCGGCTTCGGCGGCTTCATTGCGTGCGTTGGTTTCTAGTGAAGAAGTAAAAATACAGCAGCATGGTTTTACTTTGTAGAGAATGGGAACAAATAGGGTGGCTATTGATGCTTGTAAGCCCTAGGTTTTAGATGTTGGGTTGATAAAAGGAAAGGAAAGCTGTTTCCCTTTTTTGGTAGAGCAATGGTTAGGGGGAAATAGGGTTCACGTGTGGAGATGAACGTGGGTGAGTGGGGGGTTCGTTAGGATTTTAAGGGGAAATGGTTAAGATTTAATATTTTATAAGTTTGAGTTATTTAACAGATTTGATTCAAACTTTTCCATTACAATCAGCAAACGAAAACCAAGCCCTGGGAAAAATTAGTAATAGTTTTGAAATGATTAATAGTTATAATTGTATTATTGCGCTTCCACCCCTAGACATCCAAAAATTACAAGGAAAAAATACCGGAGCGATCGCGCCTCCGAGTAGGTCGCAAATATGGGGTTCGGTCTCGCATCTGAGTTGGGGAAAGTACGAATAAAAATCAAAGTGCAATATACAGACAATAACAAAATACGTACGGAACACGTATATCAGAAAAGTGGCCATTACATTCTATCCACCTTAGAATAAAGTCCGTCCTCGGACTTTCTAACTATAAATATATCTAGTCACTCTAGTAACTACCCTAATCACATCACACTATAATTCAAACCATGCATAGTCACCACAAGTGCTTATATATGCACTAGGTAGTCAAACATTTATACTACAAACATGTATATATATACACATTCTATACTTATACCTATCATAGACAGTCAAAATCATACACATACTTCAATCGTCATATAGTCACGTACATCCCTTATATAGCTATCACACACTATCACCTAACCAAGTTACACATACTTACATAAAAATAGTTTCACACTAGCAAATACCATCGTAATTCTTCACATATAGATAACTACATATGTACAAACAAACATGGATATACTACTCCCTATATCTCCTAGTATACATCCAACACCAAACATATCAACACATGTAATCTGACCACACAATATTAAATCATGCTTACTATATCTAATATACATTCACCACTGCTATAATTTCACAAATATATAATTATTCAAATGCACGCAGATACTTCACCATATATTCACATCACATACAGTCCTATAACTATATTCAAGGCACACCACACAAACCATAGTCACAAATACCTATAACTAAGCGCATACTTACCCGTGCATGGTGCACGCCCACACACGCTAACATACCATTCATACATCACACTCATACCACTATATACTTAGCACATTCTACACACCAAGTTTAGCTAACAGATATACATTCAACCTGTAAAACCTTAGTAAATAACTACACTACGAGACCAACACCTATAACTATATAATGGTATAGTCACCCACAATCATGTGCGTAACACAACCAGACACAACCAATCCTATCACTATACATACATCATCCATTTCTATGTTCATAGCACTATACACCAACCGCAGACAATGTATCTATATATATAGTATACACACTCAAGCATGAGTGGACTCAAGACCTACATCAGAACCAGAATACTTTATATTCATAACATGATATTCATATCTATACCAACACCACTCTTATATATATATTATCAACGTAACCACATACATACCATAATAATATTACAAACATCAGCACACGGATATAATCAAATACACTATCCCATATATGCATGCATCGTATAGCCACATACATATAATATATATATTTGCATCCTAACAATTTTACATATAATTATTATACTAATACATATCCTTATCCATACATAGTTAAGACATACAATAATCGTGTATACCTTATGGTATACACGCACAGGCACAACATCCCGTAAAGGTGAGCATACCAAACAAAGTTATAACCCTATTACCTTACGTATATCACACATATTCACTTAGTAAGCACATATCTACTCAAGTCTAAGCATATACATATCTACGTACGAGCACACGCTCATCGGTACTAACATATAGATCATATAATAGGCCTACACTCTTAGCTATAAGCACTCCTATTATCATTACACTTAACATGCACATGACTTACTAGTATATTATTTCAAGCATTTACAAGTATCTTCAACCCACATACTCCACTAGTAGATATTCCAACACTAAATCTAATATACGCAGTCATCCCTAAAGTGGTATTGCTATCCACACATATAAATACCATCATTCATTCAACTTCATATATATATCACGAATAACACTGAGTATACATACATAACACAAGAGACAATCATTAATATCCTAAGGGGAGCACACTCATACATGAGTGATACGTCGGGGTTCACACACTCTACCTATATACATGCACCATGACGACATCACAAAAACCAATGGGCCCACTACTAAACCAGGGTTGATACAGGCAATGAAAAGCACTAATATCTAAAAAAATAGAAGGGAAACCGAAACCAAAAGCGTAACGAAACAAGATCGAAAGGAACGAGTTCAGATAAGGCGAGGATAAGAAGATAGCTGGTTGGGTGGGACAAAAATATTGCTCTAAATAATTAAATAGACGAAAGAGGGACATGTGTAAAATATGGTATCGTATATATATCTATCCTTATAAAAATATGTAGAAATAGCGAGCAGGCTATAAAATTTGAAGACACGAAAAAATTTTAGATGAAGAAAATAAAGAGTAGGTGGAGGTAGTAATTGGTTTGCAAATGAAAATAGATTTATACAAAGATTTTTGAAGTATAAGCACGATGAACATAGAACTTATAACGACCCACTCTCGGGGCACGTTACTCTTTGGAACATGCACAAGTCCTGCTAGGCACCAATGAATTCAACACAGGCTCTGTTGCAGAAATACGCCAAAATACTTCTAATGAAAGTGGTACACTACCTTATTACAACCCAGCAGCTAACAGAAAAGGAAAATACAACCGAAATACAAAAGATACATCAAACCACTGTGAAAACAACAAAGCAAATCTCCCACAGTCACTCTCAATACTCAGCGTCCTACTGGTCCTGCTGCTCTGGTCCAAACTCTTCAACCTGAGGGATATCTGGCGAGTCCACCACAAAGAGAAGGGTCGCCAGGATCAGACGTAACTCAAAGTATCTCCAAACATGGATATTAAAACAAATGTACAAGCATGGCAATCTAAAAGAAAAGAAGTAAAGTTCGAACAATAATGGCAAGGGAAAAAGAGCAGAAAAGTAACTTTGCAGTTTTACAACATCATCAATTTCTAGCAGTTAAAGGTACAATATTAAAAGTGACCATGTTACGAGAGTCTAATTGTGCCTTACCTAGACCGTGACTTATAATGCGGGGTGCAATGAGCAACCAAGAGTCCATCTCTTACCACGGGTGCTACCCGGGCGAACTTTGCTATGAATACTAAGCAATAATCTGTGTTCTGTGATGGTTGTCACCGGCTACTGTGATGGGTTGCTAGAACCCGCACGGTGACAACTAAGTCTGGACTAGTCGCTCCCGCACCCTCGCTATTCTAAGTTACCCCAAAACCCAGTGTCGGTGCAATTTACTAGAATGTCACATTTCCAGTTACAATTTTCTGTCAATCATGTCACGTAGTCCAATTCGGCTTCTTTTACGATACTGTGCAATTTACAAGTTTAGCTAACAGTTCAAAAATGGAAACACTGTGATAACGAAATAAAAACTAGGTTGGCATGCATTTATTATTTTTTTGAAACCATGTCAAGGGTACGATGAGTTACCGTTTGCCTTGTAGCAAAAGGCGCGTTTTGAAAGGCGGTCGGTGTACCTGGTTCACACGTGTTACGAACGAGTTAGCTACACGAAATAGTAATAGGCTAATAGGCAAGTTACACTAACTTATAACTAATCATCTTAGCTTAGTAACCTACAAAAATCTCAACTTAATAATAATTTAACTTAAATTAACTAACTTATTAATTAGTAACCTTTATAATAATCTTTAATAAAATTTATAACACTTATAATCATAAACTTATAAACTTTATACTGATAATGATAATAATAATAATAATAATAATAATTTAAAAAAACGTACATATATTAACTTCCCCCACTCTTCTCTCTTCTGTCGTTCGCCCCTCTACTTCTTCTGTTTTCTTTTAGTCTTTCTGTTTTTTTATTTCTATTTGCTTCTGGTTTGATTTGATTTTTGGATTGTAAGGTGTTTGTGGAGGCTGGTTGAATGGGGGAGAGGGATGGTGGAGGATGGTTGCTGTTTGTAAGGTTGAAGGGCGGTGATGATGTGAATGGGTTGGTGCTGCTGTTGTGGTTGTTGTTGGTGGCTGTTTTGGTGGAGGGACGGAGGAGGGATGATGGCTGATTTGGTGTTGTTTGGTTGTCGCTGCTGGTGTTTGTCATGTAGGTTGGTTTAGTTTAAGAACAAGGGATGGAGGAGACAGCTACTTGAAGGGGGTGGTTGATGGTAGGAGAGGAATGAAAGCAGATGTTGGATCTCACCGATTCTTTCGGTGGGATTCAATTGGGTAGGTTAGGATTAGGGTAAAGTAGATGGTAAGAGTAATTTAGGAAAGGTAATTTAGTAAAGATAAATTAGTCAAAAATAATAAGTTAATTTGAAATTAAGCTTTAGTTAAAAGTAATTTTGTGATTTTAAATTAGTTAGTAGTAATTAACTCTTAATTAAAAGTAATTAGTTATGGTTACTCGGCCACTGATATATATACAAAAAAATAATTGAAGTTCTATTTAGCTTAGAAAAATATTCTAAAAGTATGTACGGTAAGTGGTTAAAATAAATTTCGTAGTTTAGAAAAAGGATGATATGTTGAATTATCAAAATGGTAACAAGGTTTTAAAACCAAAATACGAAAGATGTAGGTTAGAAAATGGTTACGAGATAGTAATTAAAAATTTACAACCAAATAGACTTCAAAATCTAGGAAGAATTTTAACTCAATCGGAAAGCAAGAAATTTAAATATATAATAAGGGGTTCTCAAAGAAGTTAAACTAAGCGAATAATTTAATAAGGGAAAATTGGAAATACTTTTGGAAGAATCAGGATTTGCAACGGAGCAGATTCGAAAAATTGACTATAATCGTCATGAGGCGATCACGTGAATCGAGGGCAAATAATATGATCGCACGACGAATATGCCAAGGATATGATCCAAGAAAAGCTACGATGGAATTCTACGGTCGATAACACAGAAGCGTAATGATTAGGAAGTTGCTAGAAATCAGGGGTTCTAATTACCGGGCCGTCTAAAGATTAGGAGGAACTTAGCACTAAGGCTTTCTAATGAACTATAATGTATTAGAGATCTCAGTGAAGGGTCCTTAAGGATCAAGATTACGTTCTGCTGGGCCTGAAATTGATGGACTTCAACGAACGACTAAAGGAAAAGCTCTAGAAATCTAATATGGTCAGGGCTGGGTGAGAGACTACTAAGGCAACCTCAGACGAGTACACCCAAATCTTGACGAAGGCACCTGACTATCAAACCTGGATGTCTATCTAAGTCTTCCTACCATCTAAGACAAGAAAAATGTTCAGGTTAGACTCAATTCATGACTTGAATGTTCCGAATATTTAAATGGATATTGTTATCATTATTGTTGTTCCGATATTTCGCAGATGCAAAGAGGACCTGCATGGGCCACCACTAAAACCTGTCATGTCCCGCTTCCCAAGTATGGAAGGCGAGACATGAAGAGGTCCGCTCAGACTTGGAGCTGTGAAACTGTAGTCTGATAAACGTCTGGTAATTTAATCCATTATCAGGTTCTTTGCATTACGACGAAACAACAACAATAATAATGATGGATAGACAAATAAAATTATCCAACATTCAACATCCACAGATTTTATTCCAAACATTACAGAATTATAGTCATAAAAAGAGTACAGAGTCTGAAAGCAAAAAGGCCTAAGCATGGCCGGAACTACAACAAGAAATGGTGCCACGCACCAAACAACCTAACAGCAGCTACTAGTAAAGTAAATAACATCTAAAAGAAAGTCACCAGCTGAGACTAAGAGTAGGACCGGTATCCTTGAACTGGACGTCAGCAAGCTGTCGTCCTCTGCAACCTACTCAGGCTCAAAACTGACATGTGACACCCAAATAGAAAAGGGCATATGTCAGCAAAAATCTCCAAAGCTGAAAGGGAGACTTTTGTGTAAGGAAACGTAAAGCACATCAGGTAAAAGATAAATGCAGCTTAACAGTTCTAAAATAATGATGACATGACATGATAATTCAATGAATGCAGCAGTTTAAACATGAACATGATACTTGCACGTCGTAGCGAGAGCTACTAAACATTATTCACTATTTCACGATTAACTTGTATTCACGATGTGCACAGAGTTTTCGTCTTTTGGCTGAAGTGGCTGTACGGGCTCACTTCTATGCTCAAGCGACCGTTTAACTCTACCCCTTCACATGTATCGAGCGTTGGTTTCACCAATACACTGAGTTCGCTTCTGGATAACTAGCCAAGAAGTGTTATTGACATAGGGTTGTGCCCGCAAAGCAGGTGCCTAGCCTCAATCAATATGTAGGAGTCAAGATCCTACTCGCCGCAGCTTACAAGTTATTGTAGCGTGTGCTACACATATATAGCAATACGATCAATGCAGGAAATGACATGGCAAAATGCATCACATGGCAATAAGCAGGTAAAAAGTGCGTACAGTTAATTTGAAAGTAAACGTGACATGTGGCATGAAATGATAGCATGGTAAGGTGTCGGATCTAGCTTTGTTGTCAAGCTAAGTAAGGGCGTCTAGGTGACTAGCATTTCATCGCTTAGTCTCTTTTATGCTATTTCACAAATTGGCCTAAAACATGGCCTAACAAATTACTGTGCAAGTTTCACTTGACTGATTGAGTCGGTTTGAGGTGTCCATGTGATCCCGACGAAAGACGAGATTTATCTGCGTCATCGGATTAATAATCAAGCTTAGGAATTAACTAAGTAGAAGAATATTAACCTCCTTAACTCACTAACTTACTAAAAGAATATTAAAAGGGTACAAGTACTGTTTTCATAATATATACTACTCTTACCAGAACTACATCCTATATGTTCATTTAATCAGCAAAAGGTACTGAACACTCACGTTATACACTGCTCACATACTACTCTACACTAACTCCAGGCAACATGTCAACCTATTAAAAATAGGATACTATTCATGCTTTAGAAGTAACTATTCTTTCCCTTCTTCGTACACTTCCACAACCCAAAACTAATACAACCAATATTACATTATTTTATTCTCGTTCTGTGGCATCAGTAGTATAGGGTGTTAGGTTTGCATGAACTTATTATTAGCATATATGAGGTACTGTTTACAAGGAACCATATCTATAACACATGTATTAAAAATAACTCTATATATAGCTTACCTTAGCAAAATAGCTCTCTGCTTCGCAAAAAGGGTTTATGCTGCCTGCAGGTTGGAGCGGCAGTGGACGGTGGCTTAGTGAACGAAGGGAAGGGGTGCTGGCCGTGGCATGGGCTTTAGGCAATGCCTGCATGTCAGAGATGAGGGCTGACGACGACTCCACGGGCTGCCGAAGGAGGAGCATGGGAAGAGAGCAAGAGCGGCGGTGGACTGGGCTCTTGGCGGGGTGACTGGGCGGCAGGAGCTCAGGCAACGCGTGGGGTAGCTGAACGACGCGGCGTCAGGCTCGAGCTGGTCCGTCAACGAGATCCTGAGGCAGCAGCGGCTTGGGCGACCGCAAGGGCCGCAGACGGCCGTCGAAAGCTGGCGACTAAGAGGGGGCCGGCGGGCTGAGGAGTTGAAAGCGTCACGGCGGCTTCGGCGGTTTCGTTGCATGCGTTGGTTTCGAGTGAAGAAGAAAAAATACAGCAGCAGGGTTTTACCTTGGGGTTTTTCTCATATTAGTCCCTTAAATTATGTGTATTTTGATATTAGTCCCTTAAATCTTTGTAATTTGAAATTAGTCCCTTAAATGGTTAACGTTAACCTAAATAGTCCTTTTTGGATCACCTAAATAGTCCCTTAAATGTTTAACGTTTAACCTAAATAGTCCCTTTAAGGGACTAAATTCAAATTACAAATATTTAAGGGACTAATATCAAAATACACATAATTTAAGGGACTAATATGAGAAAAACCCTTTACTTTGTAGAGAATGGGAACAAAAAGGGTGGCGTCTAATGCTTGTAAGCCCTAGGTTTTAGATGTTGGGTTGTAAAAGGAAAGGAAAGATGTTTCCCTTTTTTTGGTAGAGCAAGGGTTAGGGGGAAATAGGGTTCACATGTGGAGATGAACGTGGGAGAGTGGGGGTTGGTTAGGATTTTAAGGGGAAATGGTTAAGATTTAATATTTTATAAGTTTGAGTTATTTAACAGATTTGATTCAAACTTTTCCATTACAATCAGCAAACGTAAACCAAGCCCTAGGAAAAATTAGTAATAGTTTTGAAATGATTAATAGTTATAATTGTATTATTGCGCTTCCACCCCTAGACATCCAAAAATTACTAGGAAAAAATACCGGAGCGATCACACCTCCGAGTGGGTCGCAAATACGGGGTTCGGTCTCGCGTCTGAGTAGGGAAAACTACGAACAAAAATCAAAGTGCAATATACAGACAATAACAAAATATGTACGAAACACGTACATCAGAAAAGTGGCCGTTACATCCTACATGGCAATTTTGATGACTAGGACAAACAAGTTTGGGGGGGGAAACTTGGGGGGAAGATTTGAAAATTGAAATTTGGTTTGTAAACTTAAATTTTTAAATTTTGGAGGGCTATGTATAGGCGAATGCCCCCTCACACTTTGCAGTGCGTTGGTATAGGCGTGGGCCCCCCTCTCAAATCGCAGTGCCCTTTGGGCACAGAAAATTTCTAGTATATATATATATATATATATATATATATATATATATATATATATATATATATATATATATATATATATATATATATATATATATATATATATATATATATATATATATATATATATATATATATGATAATGGGTACGGGATGGCCTGCTGCCCAAACGGGTTAGCCCGAAAAGCCCGGTGTTTACTCATACCCAATGTGTATCGAGCCAACCCAGAGCCCGAAATAAAAATCAAATTGAGGGATTTTCCCACCTAAAGCCCGATCGGGTCGCCCAAGTCGAAGGCTCGGGCTTTTTTCCACCCGAAATCAAATGGAGGGATCGCCCATTCGCCCAAAATCAAATAACCTCTGAATATTAAAACCCAGAAAACCCTAGCTGCTCCTCTCGACGAAAAGTGATTGCCGTCTCGCCGTCTCACCCTAGCTAATCGGCACCGCCCCTCACCCCCACCTCTCTTCTCTGTTTCCAGTCTATCGGGCTCTTGTTGGAGTCGACCACCGCGCCACTTTTAATCGCGACCTTCCATCTCATCGCCTCCGTCCTCGAGCTCTCGTTGGCGTCGATCTCCTTCAATTTTAAGGTGCTAATCTCCTTTTGTATATCAATTTCTTTCCTTTTTTCCATGTATTTTTTTCCTGATGCATTCTTCAATCCTTGGGCTATTTTTGATTTCGCATGCTACCGCATCTTTCTTTTTTGTTGATGATGTTGTTGATATTTGAATACATTCATGTTGAAGCTTGATTCCTATAGAATGATAAAATTTAATGCTTTATAGTCTAGGCCATTACATAATTTTTTTCACTTGTGTTATTCTTCAACAATTCATGGCAGAAACCATGAAGCATGGAGCATGAGAGATGATTTTGGCTTTTGATGTACCATAATGCAGAATTGTTTCATCTGGATTTTAGAAGCCATTGTTGTTGATGGGCAATTGTGCACACTTGTTGCATGGCCAAACTCTCACATGTGCATATGTGACAAAACTTAGGTCATGCTTTGATCCTTGGTTTTATTTTTCAAACAACAAGGAGTTGCATTTCTCTCGCTTAACATTGAAAAACTCTTAATGAAACAAATTGGCATAAAAATTAGTTGACAGTAGGGAAAACTATCTAATTACCAACTAGCTAGCTTGAGGGAGGAGTTCTGATCAAGTTCTCATTGGACTGGAAGCAAGATCCTCACATGTCATATGGCTATAGGTGCTTGTTTGCATCATATGGCTAGTGCCCAAAAACTCTAGATCAGTTTCAATTCTCCCCAAAGTTTTATGTGTGTCATGAATCTAGCTAGGGAAGAAGCATTTCTATCAATGAAGACACATGCTTTACTGCTTATTGGTGTGTAGCATCTTCTAAGTCTTCTGCTATCTCACATTCTATTAATGAAAACTTGAGTATAACATTCTAATATCGTACTCCAGAACCATATTTTACTTACTTCATACCATATAGGTTGTATGGATTTACATAAAGACCCCTTCCGTCCACTAGAAGAGTGGGAGGAAATACTAGGTCCTGAAGTACTTTACCGAAGAACTTCTTTATTTGGCAAAACTGCACGATATAGCGTTAGCAGTGAATCTGTTATCTAGATGCAGTGCAGCGCCTGCAGCGCGCCATTAGACCGGACCTACGCATCTTCTGCGCTACCTCCAAAGGTCAATATTATAAAGAATCATCCTCCATGTTAAATGTACTTGCAGATGCAGGTAATATATCATTGTGATGATCACCACAAAGGAATGGCCACCTCTTGGAGATCTGAAAAACAAGCAACTAAGGCAACATCATCCTACCATTCCGAGAAGCTCACCACGCAAGAAGCAAATCAAGAGTGTGTAGCTATGCCCTTAAGTACCTCACAGACCAGTGACCTCACAGACCAGTACGAATGGGTCAAATACTATGGAAATGGAGCTATCTACCAAGTTCGCAGACCATGCCACTTTCATAGCGCAGCCTAGAGAATGCTACATCAAAGGCAATGAGACAGAACACACCTCTCTAAAGCTCTTTTGGATTTAGAAGCTGTCATAGATAAGCAATATTTGTATTTTGTATTTATTCTCGGAATATTGTAAACTAGATTGATGTATAAATGCCTAGGAGACTTGCAAGTCTGAAGCTTGCACAGAACAGGAGGAGTTAATGAAGAGTTGTACTCTTTTTCCTTAGCTATTGGTTTTTCCCACTGGGTTTTCCATAGCCAAAGGTTTTAACGAGGCAACCACATTAAATCTGGATCCAGAAGTATCAACCCCTAGTAATATCCACAGATCAGGGAATGTTAAGGAGACGTGTACTCTTTGTTCTTAGCTATCGGTTTTTCCCGTTGGGTTTTCAATAGCCGAATGTTTTAACGAGGCAAAATTTCCTAACTTAAGATCCAGAAGTATCCAAATCCACATGATATTAATAAGTACTGTGAATCCTGAAGTATTCATATATCGATCTTACAATGATGCATGGATAAAGAGAAGTGTTATGAATGGGCTTTTGTAGACTCATATAAGGCCCATGTAAGGATAAGGTATCCACCACCAAACATAAGGCTACAGGTTCAATGGCCGACATCCTTCACAACAACTAATAATAATAATAATAAAACCAAATTCTGGTTCCATATGCAAATGGTTGTTTGTTAAAATGCTCTTCATCCATGCCCCATGTGAATCATAAATCTTGACTGTTGGCGAGCTTCGCTTTTACAAGGAGTCCGTAGGAAGGAAAAGAAAGAGAAATCAAGCGCCATACTTGTGGGCAGCATATAACATCTAGCAAATAGCTTAACCCATCAAAACATCTTCAAGTTGAACTCACAATGGCTGTAACTGCATTACAGTCGATCGCAGTACAATATCGAGCTACACGATACTTCAGGCTTTGCCTTTCAGGTGATCTCCCAGCAGGCGAATCCTCCACTTAGCCTCCAAAGTCACCAGTTCAATCAGGGGCGCCAAAGCCAACAGAGCATCTACTGTTCGCCTCATCGCCACAAAAACAAGGAACACGAGTCCTAGCTTGACATTTGCCTTCAATGAATCAAACATCCATGAGACCGAGCGAAATGCATCACAAGCATCGATCGATACGATCGCCAGGAAAACAAGAAGAGCCGCAAGCAGGACGCAGATCAAGAGGAGGAATATGATCAGAAGCAGAATGCAAGAGATTAGAGACCCGTACAAAAGGGAGAAGAAGAGGAGGTCTAAATTTGGCACCATCGACGATCAAGAACCATCGATCATTCTGCGGACACGACGTAAAGATATGTTCATCGGGCAATCTTTGAGCACAAAGATTCCCAGGAGAGAAACAAAACGTTTGCACGACATCGAGGGTCTCTTTCCTGGGAAAGAAGCAAACTCCATATAATACCAACGCTGTTTGGTATCCATCAACCAGATTATACCAACTTATTTGCTTATCTTTTTTATTTTTTTGATCAGTCGGAAAGCAGGTAAAGCGTGTGCGCAATGACCCTGGCCACCAGGGTTTCCGTCCACATGCGAAGGTCGCATACCACTCGGACAAAGTCCGCTGGTTATTATTTGCTTATCTAGCTCTATACACTAGCATTACAGGAAGTAAAGTGAAATAAAGTCGGTCAAAATAAAGCATTCAGATAATACTGGTTCTGTTACTACATTGGGCCGGCCCACAAAACGGAGAGATATATTTCGTCTGAAAGGAGAAGCTCATACGGAGTGCATGGCCTCGGCCCAATGACCCGAGAACTCTCCGTGGAAAACAAGCTGCTTACCTAGTCAAAGCGTCATCTCATCTATCCGTTGGGGCCCTGTAGAATCAATGGATTGGTTAATAATGGCAGAGTTAATGGGCAGCCGTTATCCCCATTCACAAGGATCATCATGCAAGCCATAAAGACAAAGCCGTTAGTGGTACCCACGACACAAATGGAAAATCATTACATATAAATAAATGAAATGACAATGAGAAAAGGGTTCAAGCTCTGGAGATACTAAACACTAGGTGCTCTGACAACTTACTCTCTTACTTACACTTTACATTTTTTTTTCCTCCGCATCTCGGCGTGACAGTAACAAGACGACCTCCCAATATGTCGGCATTGGCTGCCTTGAATATATTTGTTACTGACTTAAGCATCGGAGTGGATTTGGGTTGGAACTCAAATCCGACCCGGATTCAGCCAGCTCGGAGTTAGGTCGAGCAATACCCAATAGCTCAGACTTGGCTCTCTGACCCAAATTCAGCCATCTTCATGTCCCACTCTTCTGCCGAAAACGCCACGTCATCGGAAGCGTCCTCGTTAACTCCACGTTACTATCTTACGAATTTCCACGTCAACAGGTTCCTTTCAGCAACTTTTTTCGCAGGTTCCTTTCAGCAACCTTTTTTTTTTGAGACGGAGCTAATTTTTCTTGGACCGTGACAATCATCAGCATCCACAGGAAGTTAATGAGAAACATATTACGATTTCATCTGTTGGCTTCATGCAAATGCCTCAACCTCCGCCTGAACTGCGGTCCAGAAAAGCGATCTGCACTCCATCATGAAGAGCATTTGTAAAGAGGAAGCAGTTCCAAAACTACAATTGAAAATTACTGTTAACCAAAATTTGGTATTGGATAAATGAGCATAAAATAATATAAATTAAATTTGGGCAGCGGAAAAAAGTGCAAAAACAACGTAAGTCGTTACACCTGTTCATCCCAATTTCCAAAACACGGCTGAGGACCAACCGCTTTGTTTGGAAACCAAACCATACCGATGAAAGCAGACACAGCAAATGCAAAACTTAACCGAAGCCATACCCAAAATTATACGACTTCTATTGTCATGCAGTCACAGGACACTGCATATACTGTGATTTGGATTGAAGTAGAATTGTTGACGAGATCCAGATCTTTATGTGAGAGATCATAAAATGAAATTCTTCTGCCAGAAAAAAGCATGGTACAAACTAGAATGCAAATACGCACAATGTGCCGCAAATGAGATGAAGCCTGTGTCTACTCGAAGCAAAGATAATTGTATGTAGAATCCAAAAAATCAAGTTCAT
The DNA here is from genome assembly GCA_030789695.1 of Scilla litardierei. Classification (NCBI taxonomy): domain Eukaryota; kingdom Viridiplantae; phylum Streptophyta; class Magnoliopsida; order Asparagales; family Asparagaceae; genus Scilla; species Scilla litardierei. The sequence continues at coordinate 274,603,999 of CM061133.1, read as the reverse complement.
TCTATTTCGAAGATTCACCGAAAAAGAACCGGCTGTCAAAGATGGTAAAAACCACCACAATACTATCACAACAATCCAGCGCCATCAGCATCACAGGGGCAGCAAAACTGCTAAATCCGGACCATAAAAAACTGCAAAATTGTAATCTAGGATCAAGTATTCTCCAGACAAATTGGGGCATGACGTCAACACACAAGCCCCCACATCCAAATAAACAAGAATTACAGTCTGCCGAGCATTTAGAAAGTTCAGTAGCACAACACTCGATTCTACTAGGTTCTATACACCTACTCTCAACCACAGGCAACATGTGCTAAAATGTATGTGCTTACCAGAATCTTTGTTTTTTTTTCCTTTTGCTGCTTTAATCGGTTATACCAACAACGGAGTTCTCGAGATCCACCTCACCCATTCCTGTATCTTCTTCCTCTTCAGAACCTAGGTCACCATCGACTTCCTCGTTTGCAGATGTTAGTTTAAGCATGTGCTCAGCAAGTAACTTATCATCCCGTTCGCTCACCTGAAAAAAAAACACGATTGTCAAAGAAAAAGGTGCCAGCTTGAAGCCCTCAGCAAGCACAATGATAAAAGAATGAGAGAAGGCAGGAAGAAGCTCTCTTTGTGGTTGATTTCAGAAGCAAAACTAATATAGAAGACAGAAAATCTCGCAATGAGATTTTTAAAAAGTAACATGCTGAAACTTGCATAGAACAAGCCAAACAGAAATGAAACCATGTGGGTAGAAAAGGGAACTCACTGCTCTTGGTGCCTCCTTCACTATCAGTTTTCCCTTGTGAGCATCTATTGCTTCAGTGCAAGCCTTGATGGCATTATTTAGAACGGTTATCCCTTGTTCCTGCCATGAGGCAACACCATTAGGTACAAATGAAATTGAACAGTAAAGGGAGCATAAAGTTAGATAAGGCACATCTACGATATCTTCGAGATGATTTATGAAAAGATAAGGTGCAACGCTGAATCCACTCAGCATACCACAAACCCCAAATCAGAATTAAGCGAGCCATAAAACAGCATATGCCACTTCGATCAAGCATCGACCAAATGAATAAGTTATAGCACCATACAACCTTGAAAAGGTCACCTTGCTCGCATGTTAAAGCTCCACACGGTTGCATTGCATTAAACAGAATTGTTTGCATCTTTCAGATCACATGTCAGAGAGAAATTTGATTAACCCAGCCACTCGCAAGACAATCTTAAAATCTCTTTTCCTACTCAATTCATACTCAATAAGATTAAGGTGCGGGTTTCAACGTTTTCACAAAGGGAAAGTGAAAATGAAAATTCAAGTTACTTTAAATTTCATTCACTTCAGAAATTCAAACTTCAGTTCTAGAATTTCATGCATAGTTTGGCTGCAACATTTATAAGTTAGAAAATGAAACATTTGTTTTTGGTATGGCACAAAAAATGAATCATAAAATTTAAAATTGCATCCGAAATATAAAATAAATATAAGGAAAATATGGAACATGATTCACATCTCCAAGGTCTTAACTTCAAATAAACGAGTTGGGGAAAACAATATCTCCCCGTTTGAAGGGCAACCACAGACAAGAACATATTTTTCACTTCGTAATTCACCTCTCAAATGACTTATTAGTTTCCTGAAAAAGTAAGTTGCATATAACCTCCTTGGCTCCTATAATAGCAAGCTGTTGTCAACCCTATAACATGTTTATAGACTTATGATGAAGGTTGCTGCACACTACTGGATCCTTTACGAGGGTGCAAAGCAGTAGTAGTACTGCACTTCAGAGAAGTTACATAATTAATCCGCTTCAAAAATAGGATCAGCTCATATACATATTCTCCCCTTTTACCAATAAACCATTCTTTCGAGTTCTGCAAGTGTGCTGCTTACATGTATATGATGATAAACTATATGACGATAAACCATCCGTGTAAAGGTCCAATCCAGCTGTCACCAAGGAAAATCCATCCATCCACCCAACCTAACAAATGAAAACACAAAACAATGCCACAACATATAGGAGAACATAACACTACACTAACGGAATTTGACATCTGTCCTCCATAATAATATCACGCCACCAAATTGTTACACCCAAGGTTACTAGGAACATGGATGGATTCAGTACATGGAGCAAAAAAAGTACATTGAGCGACATGTCCAAACATAGTACGTTTGGGGTAGGCTACGTTGGAGGCTTAACAAATCAAAATACATTTATTAGGAATGAGAATTTTTTTCAAGCCAGTTAAAGATCTCTTGTATTTCTGTACATATTTAGGGTTATGTATGTGTGTCATAGTGATTTGTATTATAAAATTTAGCAAAGATACACCTCATCTAGGTAACCATGATATTTCATTTAGTGCAAAATGTTATAAAAGTCAGATTTCACTGTTCCAAATCACTAATGAGGAATGTGTAATCTAGATCACAGATCATGGGGTATTTAGTGTTTTTGGTTAACATTGGTTGCACCGTTTAACACACATATATGTGATTTATGTCAAACTACTTAATGTTGCAAGGTTCCCATGAAAATCATTAGAAAGTAGCAGGTAGCAAATGTATGAATCTCTTAAACAAGAGAATTCTTTTTAATGCAGAGAAAGGATGAACAGAACACTCATATTTCCTTAATAAGAAGTCAAGGTAACAAAAGAAATCATCTCCCAATACATGACACCCAGATTCCACCTTTCAATACATAAAAGCCAAAGGAAAAGAACAGAAAAGAAGACTGCACCCAGTATCAAATGAAAAGTAAGAAGCTCGTTGCATACTCGTCCAAAATTCGGGAAAATGGAAGAGGAACCACCAACTTTGTATGTACATGATGTTGCCATTCTCACTCAACTTTGGTGGCTAATTTGATGTTTGTTCCTCTGGGCCCCACAGGATAGTCTTATGTAAGAGCCACTTTGCCGTCTTCATAATCACCTCCAACATCATGACTTAATGCAACCGTTACTCAGGTTCTCTTTTACTCTTTGGCGCCTTCCAATTAGATATAAGAGTTCAGATATTGTTGGAATAGCCCATCCGTATCAATTGATACAATGTTAAACATATCCTTAAGCTCATCCTTAGGCCATCCTCTGGCACCATTTTGGCTATAAGACTTCATAGGATGCCATAATCCATGCACATTGCATACCCAAAAATGTTCCTTCCAAATCATCTTGGAACAACAAAAATGCACCATAAGGTCATTAATTGTGTACTTGCATGTATCACAGATTTAGCACTATTCCAACGATAGAGATTTTCATTTATTTAATTGTTCTTGCAAGAACATCATAGAATGCTAGCAAATGCGGTGCAAAATTCAATGTTTTATGCACTTCAATACAAAATTCAGTAGTTGTGGAACACAACTCCAAGAATATTATTTCCTAAGTATCACTATCACAACATGAAAGATCACAACATGCGGTATATCCAATGCCCGGATTCCAGGCTGATTCCAGGCTAGCAGTTGAGGAGCACACCCTGATTCCAGGCTATATCCAATGACAAAGATGATTTATACTGAAAGATCACAACATGCAGTATACATCCTTATTGCTGATCTTCGTCCGATGTCCACTTATTGAAGATATCTTAAACACTGTCTGTACCCTCTCCAATCACAGTGTAGTCATGTAATCCCCATGTTACCCTGTTGCAACCATATCCAAACAGATGAATAATGAATCATACATCATCAGCAATTTTCTGACATGACTCAATTTATTCCATATACAATATCACACAAAGCTTCCCAAAACTCCCAAAACTCTCTCACACAAAGATCACAACATGCGGTATATCCAATGCCCGGATTCCAGGCTGATTCCAGGCTAGCAGTTGAGGAGCACACCCTGATTCCAGGCTATATCCAATGACAAAGATGATTTATACTGAAAGATCACAACATGCAGTATACATCCTTATTGCTGATCTTCGTCCGATGTCCACTTATTGAAGATATCTTAAACACTGTCTGTACCCTCTCCAATCACAGTGTAGTCATGTAATCCCCATGTTACCCTGTTGCAACCATATCCAAACAGATGAATAATGAATCATACATCATCAGCAATTTTCTGACATGACTCAATTTATTCCATATACAATATCACACAAAGCTTCCCAAAACTCCTCTCTGACATACCTATTTCTATTAATTCCTTTCTGCAGTAATCTCTCATTGTCTTGCAATAGAATCTCCTCGTTTGGCAATTCTCCACTCCAATTATCTTGGTAGTCCACAGACCTACAAAGGATGTTGGTATTGCAACGAAGACTATATCAACATGATATTTTATTCTTCAAAACTCGACGCATTTCCTTCAATCTCTCTAACTTACTCTCCTTTTTATAATTAGAAGCAACCAATCCAAAACTCCCTAGTTTAAAAACTAGATTGATAATCATACATATGTAGGGAGGAGTTCTACCTAGCAGTAAAACTATAACAGTTGAAGTCTATTGAAGTTAACATTCACACCTGAACAGGTCCAAAAGCAGCACAGAATATCGCCAAATCTTCCCCATAAACAATTCTCCACGAGAGAAAAAAATATTGCTCCCATTATCTGATCGTTGTAGATTAACAAGAGATTATTTTAACATTGGCTTATATCCTCAAAAGTTCTAACTAATCTTTTCTTCATACATTTTTCTCATTATATTATGTCCATCTAAGATCAATGATAACAGCAAAGATAAGTAATGACACTATTAAAATGTCTTAATCTCTACTACATGTAATAACTTTGCCTCCCTCTCCAATATGAATCACTTTACCAACCATCTGTTCAAATTCTTTTCATGTTTAACAATAACAATTTATCCAATGCAACACAATAGTACCCCTTCTCAAAACCAACTTCGCCAAAGATCAACATTTCTCTTTTTCTCAGAACCCATATTCAATGAATTATTTAGAAAAAGCCTATTTTACAATTTCAAATCACTTAATGCACAGTGGTGCTACTACATCTAAAATAAATCTCCGCAATATTTGTCTAGTACCCACATCATCATGAGTAACATTCCAAGATTATTTGTTGATGCTTGAATGAAATCTTCAGGAAAATACTTCAACTTGTGCATGATTCAAACTGCCGACTTGCAAGCTTCCTTCAAGTAATTGCTATGCTAAAGCTAATACATCTTTTTTACCTATTAGCAAGGTATTATAAATATAGAGTTTTCAGCTCATATAGTTCAAATAGCTTCCAATTAAATGCACTAAGCAGCCTTTGGATCATAGTTCTACTGCAACACGAAAACTCTTTACAAATAGATGATTCTCCATCACAAGAAATACTCGTACAGCATCAACTGACAGAATCATGATGCATGCTCATCATGAATGCCCCTTAAAAGTCAAGATATCCATAAATATTCACTCAAAAATAGTATACCTAAATAGAAATCTGCTTTACTGGATTCCTTTCCCAATTCCAGTTTTGTTTCGGAACAAATCATTAAATAAAACAGCCTTGTTTTGTTTCCAATTTATCCATGAAAATATATGTTGGGTGGAGGTTTTTTTTTTTTTTTTTGGTTTGGGGGTATCTCTGTGAAGAGAGATCCAAGAAGTTCTGAAGTCACTATGACACCAGACGGAAGAGGACGATGGCTGGTTGCGGTGGCAGCAACTGGAGGCGGCGGTTGGATCTGAAGGATCAAATGATGGTGGTGTGTAGGATTGATAATGGCGACGATGATGATGGACGAAGACGATCACGACAATGCTAGCGGTGGAACTTGTCATCAATGGTGGCGACGACAAGCCGGAGGACAAAGCCGGCACCAACGATGGGCTTGGGGGTAGATGTGAGAGTGGCAAGAGAGGAGGATCAAGGGGTAGTGATAACAGTAGACGAAGGGTGTGGGCATGACAGCAGCTGAGGAGGCTAACGGGTGGGGTAATGTTAGTGTTTTCAGGTTGAAGATAAACCGTTTGATTTTTTTTTGTGCTTTGCTTTCTCTTTTTTAATTTTTTTTGCATTTTTTGAATGACTTTTTTCTCTTTCTTCAACTTTTTCCCACTGAAACCCAACAAAAAAGAAGATAAAAATTTTAGAATTTGGCTTTTATACCAAATATGACGCAAGGCGGAAGAGAAAGGGTGTGATGGAAGAATTTGTGGGACATCTTAAAGATTTGATAACATTCAAGTATCGCCTCTTGAAGATCTGACGACCCCTGACTGACATATTTCACACGTGGAGATTTTACAAACATCATGCCTAGGCAACCAAGCACTCTCTTCCACCCTCAACCCAAAAAAATGCAACCAAAAATTTACACAAAATTTTAATCAATTTCTTCTATGAAAAATAAAACAAATCCAAGACATTTAGATAGGCTTACAAGACTCACATTCCTCAACCACAACTGATGTGGGACTAAAGAAAAATAAAGAAAGAGAGAAAAAATAAAAAGGACTCAATTTTCAACTAAAATTTAAATGAAATTAACTCAAAAACTAATCTGTAAACGACAATCTGATGTAGACCGAATCCTCATCACACTAAATATAAAATTGCTCAAATTTCGTCCTTTCCAAATCATAATGGGATATCTCATATAACATAACAATGTAGCAAGAGATTCAAACAAATTAAAATAAAAAAGTTTCCCCTTCAGACCAACTCTCATTTCTTTACTCAATCAACGAGAAATGTACATCTCATAAAAGTTTCTGAAGCATCCTTTCCAACCAAATGTTTAATGTTTTTCACAAGTATCCACAACCTTTGAACCATATATCACAAAAAAATGTAAGATAATCCTCTGCCTAGCCTATCTTTCTCTCAAAAGATTAAACTAGGATCCATTTTCATTTAAAGTATTATGTGACATTGCATGCATAACAAAAAAATATTGCTCTTATTCTCATCAACTCCCTTTTATTTTAACTGAAAATGCGAATTATGTAAGTTGATACCTGAAGCCTCATATCCCTAACTAAAATAGTTGACCTTGTCCAAGATTTCAACATCTGCTCCCCATTGACATGTAATTGTATGTAATCGTTCTCAAAACTACAAAATCATCTATCCTGACGTCATGATCCAGCTTAACAACCCAATATCATTTGATTGTTATTAACATGCACACAATACAATCATTTAAACATACATACCTCCTTGGGTACAGAATTAGCTAAACTGTTATCGACTTCTTTTTCACGGAAATATTATTTATGAAAAAAGAGACATCGAAATTAAGAGGAAGACCACTGAAAAACGAAAATTTCCCAACATCCATGTGGCAAAAGTAAAATCAATCCCCCCCCCCCCCCCCCCCCCCCCCCCCCGCCCCGCGCCCCAAAACAAACTTTCAAGATTTCAACCAAAACATCATTCAGCCGATCCTACATCACTGTTAGAAGAACAAGTTATATCTCATTTTCCCGCTTAACGTGAAAACTCACCCTCCAACAACATATGAAATTGTTATCCGAACATGATGTCATCAATCCAAGTCACTTACATTATGTGAAGGGTCTAAAGTCAAAACCAAGTCAATTAACATCTATATCAATTTAAACTATGGAATGATTAGTTAATTGGTTTTGCAATTGAGTTCAAAGAAATATTTGCAATAAATACTATGAGATATAGCCAATATGCACAATCAAATTTCTCATGGCAGGTAGAGAACTGATAAGCACGGATCAGCCTTATTTCTATTAAACAAACATTTCTTCTAAGAACATACTTGAAGTATATGAAATGCTTATAGCAGTTGAATTCTTGCTGAAAAAGGAAATAGAGAGATGAACAACGGAAAAGCAGGTACGAAAGCAAATGAACAATGCATTAGATATTTGCAGGAATAGTAAATCCATCATAACAGTTAAAAAAATGAACTCAATCAGATGTAGCATGTCTAGTACTCCATTGGAGACTCATTTGTAAGGTAGTCACTATTATGATGTACTTGGAATATTTGAGCATTTGGAAATTGCTTTGACATGTAGCCTAAATAGTTCCTATTTAAATATGCCTAGCTAACTATGGGACTTAAAAATCCAATCGATTTATTGTAACCGTCACCAGTATGAAGAATAAGAGCCCAAGAATCTCATTGGAGAACCACACTACTATGCAAAAAGATGATAAAACAAATATCAACATCTTCAAATATCACAAGTTATGTCACAATCAATAAACCATATCATCTCTATAATGTCATTCAAAAACCTTGCTCCTTGGTTTGGGAAGCTTTTCCAATTGCATCCTCATGGAAAATCTCTATAATCTCTATAATCTCTACATACCTTTCTGTATTCCTATCCAAAATAGGGATGTTCCCACCTCAAAAAGATGCCTCCAAATACTTATGAAATTATCATGAAAATTAGAATATTACCTCAAACAAACTTCTCCAATGTGCCACTCCAAATATCTTTTATGTACTATTAATTTTACTTGATGTTAGACACATGTTTACTACAAACTAATAATCAATATCAACTCTTTATAACCCAATAGAACATATAGTTTGATTGGTCGTAGTCAATAAGGTTCATAAACGTGGTATGCACCAAGGGCCAAACACGACATAAGTGAAACTGTCCAAGAACATGTTCAGCCATAGATGCCTAAAATCAGCAACTTTTCTGATATCCTAGCTACGGACGGACAGCAACCGTAAGTAGCAACAATAGCAGTTGCACCTCCGACATGAAAATGTAGGCATGAAAAAGAAGAGAAGAAAATATGACGATGCATTCGGCAATTTAATCGCTTGCCAGGACAAAAACTAAATTTTCAGAAAATGTAAGCAGAAATCACTACTGTCTTCTCCATTGTGTGTCTTTAAAAAGAAAAATCTTGCGGAAATGTAAGAAATTTGGGAGAAAAAGAAGATGAAGTCACGAAGGGAAAAAGAAGTCCCAAAAATCAATGTGCCATGATTAGGGGAAGTGTAGAAGAAGAAATGGTTAAGTTAAAAGAAATCAGGTTTCAGTTAGATAACCCAACTGCATAATCCAGCCACATCAGAGCACGAGGTTGGATATCCAGGATCTGGAGCCATGTAGGCTAAAAAGCCATGTATAGCAATTTTACTATGCAGGCAACTTCGCATGTATATAGATATCTAGAGACATTCATTGACTAAAAACCTTATTATCTTTTCTATCCCATCGTATAGCTATTAGATTGAAATTGCAAGTATCAATCCAAAGTCCTATAATCAAGTTTCTTAATTTGCTTTTAAAAGACCTAGGTTTCAGAGCAGCTCCAACCGGCCTTAATTTCTTCAAAATGAAGGCAGGTGCCCCCCCCCCCCCCCCCAACCCAGCTTCAAAATGAAGCCAGAATTGAAGCGGATGAATAGTGGCCCTTCAAATATGAAGGGACACTATTAGGGATGAGAATGGGCATGCCCAAAGCTCGTTTGGGCTTCCAATTGGGCATGCCACATCATCATCCCTACAAAATCCTTCACAAATCATTCTAGGATTTGTGAAGGATTTTGTATGGATGATGATGTGGCATGCCCAATTGGAAGCCCAAACGGGCTTTGGGCATGCCCATTCTCATCCCAATTGGGCATGCCACATCATCATCCCTACAAAATCCTTCACAAATCATTCTAGGATTTGTGAAAGATTTTGTAGGGATGATGATGTGGCATGCCCAATTGGAAGCCCAAACGGGCTTTGGGCATGCCCATTCTCATCCCTAGGCACTATTCACCCCTTCATTTGAGAATATCATGATATATTACAACTTTGCAACTCTATTTAATTAAGCAAGATTAGCTAAAAGTTTAGTATCTTTCATACCACATCACCAAATTTAATAATTTTAGTACCATTGGAAAAATCACGATAATACCTATAATATGAGACTAATATTGAATATTTTTAAAGCATATTTAAAAATTTATAAATATAACAAAAAAACTGAATACTTAAAATTAAAAAAACTAAACACTGAATAATAAAAATGCTAGATACTGAATACATTTCAGCGGATTGCAAATAGTAAATAATATAAATATAAAAATCATTACATAATTTACTAATTATCATTTTCATCTCCATGTCTTGCCCATAAATGCTCGATCAATGCATTCCTAAGTTCAATATGCGCAACTTTGTCTTTGAGTTTCTTGTGTCGAGCAAGAAACAACTGCTGGAATCACTCTGTGCCATTGCCTTCCATCTCTTGAACGTCTTGAGTATTGGTGGAGTAGGAAGTGTAACATCTTGATTATCATCACGTTCATCCTCAATGATCATATTGTACATTATAATGCATGCAGCATAATATCATATAGCACACGCTTATCCCAAAAACGTGCTGGCCCTTTTGATAATGGCAAATCATGCTTGAAGGACTCCAAATGCTCGCTCAACATTTTTTTCGGCATGATTCTTGCATCATTGCAAAAAAAAATTCTTCGGACCTTGGGGTTGGAAATAGTTTGTACAAGAGTTGACCATTTGGGGTATATGCCATCAGCTAAGTAATAGCCAACATTATATTCTTTACAATTAATAGTATAATGAACATCAGGAGTAATACCTTGGGTTAGGTTAATAAAAAAGACCAGTTGAATGCAACACGTTGATGTCGTTGGAACCCGGTTGTCCAAAATATGCATGCCAAATCCACAAGTCGTAAGAAGTCACTGCCTCAAGAATAATAGTTGGCCCACCATGACGACCAGAGTATTGTCTCGCCCAAGCCGTTAAACAGTTTTTTCATGGCCAATTCATACAATCTAGACTTCCCAACATTCCTGGAAAACCTCGCTCTTCACCTTTCTGCAGTAATCATTGAACATCGTTGGCATTAGGTGATCTAAGGTATTCATCTCCGTACACATCTACTTAACACATGATATTGCAGTAGACTCTCCAATTCTTACATATTCATTTGGACTATCTGTAGACACTCCATAAGCTAACATTCTAAAGGCCGATGTTACCTTTTGCAAAGTGGACAATCCACGTTGGCCGAGAGCATCCACCTTTTGCACGAAGGTGTCGTGTTCTTTCACTGCGTGAACGATGCGGAGAAAATGATATCTCTGCATGCGAAAACTTCTTCGAAATAGATTTTCTCCATATGTAGGACTCTTGGAAAAATAATCATTCCATAGTCGGGTTTGACCCGCTTCCCTTCCGCGGTTGATGACTTTATGGCCATGAATTGATCCTCGACGTCATACTGGTTCTTCATCATCACCAAGGCATTGAGCTAGGGCCTCATTATTGGATGCGTAAAGTTCAACTAGTAATGCATCCTCATGTTCACATTGCTGGGATGCCTTCTCCCACTCAGTCATTTGTGCTGCTAAATCAAACGAATGGGTAGAGCATTTGATTCGTCATTGGGGTCGTTAGAGGGACCTACTCTATAGCTCATTATTAAGGAATTTGTTAATGATGTAGTGATAATTTGATGTTTTTAAAGGAAATATATCGTGGCTTTTATAGATAAGATGACCCAGCATTGGATTCACATCCAAGTCATCTCACACCAATGCTTTATTCTTAGCATTGGATACACATCCAAGCAATACATCTCCATGTCTTCTTCAGATGGCATTGGATTTCCGTCCAAGCCATCTCACATCAATGCTTTGTTCTTTAGCATTGGATACACATCCAAGCAACACATCTCCATGTCTTATTCAGATGGCATTGGATTCCAGTCCAAGTCTTCTCACATCACTGCTTTGTTCTTTAGCATTGGATACCCATCCAAGCAACACATCTCCCTGTCTTATTCAGATGGCATTGGATTCACGTCCAAGTCTTCTCACAGCAATGCTTTGTTCTTTAGCATTGCATACACATCCAAGCAACACATCTCCCTGTCTTATTCAGATGGCATTGGATTCCCATCCAAGTCTTCTTATATAAATATCGACATCTCCATTTTTCTCATTTCACATCTCTTCTTTCTTTCTTAAATCTAAAAATTATTGTCTCATATCTTATGGCTAATAAATCAATTATCCGTGGAAAATCTTTCACTGTTAAGGAAGATGCAGTCGTACGCTCTGCATGGCTTGAAATTTCTCAAGACCCAATAATGGGTTATAATCAAAAGAAAGACAAGTTGTGAGAGCGTATTTCAACAACTTTTAATGCTCGGAGACCCCCTCATTGCGTGATACCCCGAACATCAAAGTCTCTCTCATGTTGTATGACTTTGATTTCAAAGGCTATAAACAAGTTTCATGGATGCGTTCGTCAAATTGAGTGTCTTAATCCAAGCGGTGCTTACAAGTTAGACATTGTAAGTAATTATTTTTCTTTATTTATGATTAACATTTAATATTTGATAATATAATTTATTTTTTGTTTGTAGATCCAACGTGCAAAAATTTTATGTTAACAAGATCCTGATGAGAAAAAAGGTTTGTATTTGATCAAGTCTGGGCCATCCAAAAGGTCGCTGAGAAATGGGCTGATATACCATATGGCTCCCCTGTAACTTCTAGAACTTCACCAACTAACATCTCTCAAGATTCTGAAGCAGTGTCTCCATTAAATTCAAGAAGCATGGATTTGAATACAGATGAAGAAGTGCAAACACCAATCGAAGAGAAGCAAGTGCAAGGCAATGAATCACTTAACCGACCAACGAGAAGGAAGAAAGAAAAGATGAAAAAAAGAGTCGCAAGCGAACAATATAAAATGTTCGAATCAATAACCGAATGTAATCGAGAAATTTTAAAGACTTTAAATCAAGGACAAGAAGGGCGAGAGAAAGAATTTTTTTAATGCATTACCAACTTGCAATGATTACTGCTGAAAATGAGAAGAAAAAGTTAGAGATTGAACAAGAGCGCCAAAGGTTAAAGCGTGAGTGTCAAGAGAAAGAAATCATGGAAAAAGATCTAAATTCTATAATTGACCCGGTCGAACAGGAATATTTTCAAAAGATAAAAGATAAAATTTTAAGCCTGAACAATAATTCTGAAGCTTTCCGACCATCATATACATTTAATCCTTATACTTTGTGATTTCAACCAATATCAAGATGGATATCAAAGTGGTGGATATGAGGCAGGCGGATCTGGAGGTGCTTATTATGGTGGAAGTGGTCAAAGAGGACATGGATTTCAGGGAAGTGGACCAGAAGATGACCCACCAGAGTTTTAATTTTAAGTCTAATTAATGGTATTGTTTAATATGTTATGTTGTAATTTGATCAGTTGTATCTTTTAGTTTTTAAAATGTTGTATATTTATTTTAATGAATGCAGTTTGTTTAATGTTTTATGTACCATGATTTCTAAAGTTCATAGTTGTTTTGTTGTTGAAGAGATCATCTAAATAAAAATTAATATTATTTTTTATGGACAAATATTAATATTTAATATTTTCACCATAATTATTAATAAAATAATAAAAATTTTATATTATTTAAAAATTTCTTTAATAAAGAAATAATTTATTAGATTAACCCATATTCAAAAGAAATATTTTATCATTATGTAAAGATAACTAAATATAGAAAAATATGAAAAAATAAGTTTTGAAGGGGGAGTGTTGGAGTTACACATCCTTCAAAATGGAATCTTTAAGGCATATTCCATGTTGAATGGGCTTTTTTAAAGGGGATGGTTGGAGATGTTTTCATACAGCACCAGCCTAATCCATTAAACATCTGCCCTACATTGAGATATAGCTGATCTACCTTAAATCAAGACTATCAATCAGCAATGCGACTTGCTAAGTTTTAAGCAAATGTATGATATGCATACCTTATATGGAAGGCTGTCGTGTCATGAATGCTGTCATTATTATAAACACCATTCATTATTACGACAAATAGGAGCGAAATACATAGTCTTTTTTACCAAACCTTGTCAAGAGTCTGAGTGGTGAGAACATATAACGGTGGCGCAACAAGCTTTATCTTCACCGGACAGTCATCATTTCCGGCGGCCTCCGCTCTCCTCATCGCTTCCTACAAAACCGAAAACCTAAATAAAAATCAATCCACAATTCCAACATAAGCCACAAACTAAAAGAGAAGAAACACAACAAAAAAACTTCAAAGACCCTGAACCTTAATATGCAGGACTCCATCAAACTGAAAGCACTTCATCTCAACATCAGCCCTAATCTTGAGTGGCTGGGGCGTCATCCTCCTCCTGATATTCCTCACCAGCGCGTCCTTCACCTCCGGTGTCAACGCCAGCACCGTCTTCGTGACCTCCTGCCCATCGGGCCCCACCTCCTTCACCTCCCTCGTCAAGCAATCAAGAATCGAGTCAGGATCAGTCACGATCAGCTTAAACGCCTCGAAAGCATGCCCATACTTTCGATACAGCGGCCACCCGACATGAATGTAAAGATCCTCGAGATCGAGATTCATCGTCTCGGCAACATGGCGCATGATGGAGTGGACGAGCTTGGATTTGTTGTAACGCTCCTCGCAGCCCTGAATGTCTTCTTCCGAGACTCGGCGCTTGGAGAGATCGATGTAGCCCTTCTCTCGGTCGACGCGGAGGACCATGACGGGCTCCTGGCGGCCGACCTTGATGAGGGAGCTGACGGAGCGGATTCGACGGCGGGACAGCTCAGAGAAGAGGATCATACCTTCGATGTTGTTGTACTCGAGGAGGGAGACGTAGGCGCCCATGTCGGCGATGTTCTTGACCTGGATCATGACGGCCATGTCCACCTCCGGGTACTTGGCCTCGTACATCCGGCACTCGAGGTTCGGGGTGTTGGTCGACGACATTGGAAGGATTAGGGTTACGAAAACTTATTCTTTTCCTTTTGGGGGGAATTAGGGTTAGGGTTTCCGCCACTGGGAGCTGATGAGAGGGGTTTTTGGAAATGGGTATTAATTTAAAGGAGCTAAAAATAAAAACCGACAGGAAATCGAGATGTTAACAATTCTAACAATCGGAGAATTGCCCACATACCACCGTGTCACCGACTTTGGCAAGTCCTTGGGAGTTCCTCTCTTTCTTGGAAGAGTGTATAAGAGCATGTCCAAATCCTCCTTTTCAAAAGGCGCGTGATATCTTCACCGAACTCTTTTCGGTGTATGCATAGAAAATTAGGGGATGGAACACGAAGACAGGATTGGACGTGGCTCTGTCAAAAGGAAGGGCAATTTTTGTCAAAATTTTTGTCACGTGACAACGCGAATAAAGCAGGCCCATGAACACGTAGGGCTGTTGACGAACAGAACGTTCGATGAACTACTCGTGAACAAGCTCGGTACATGTTTGTTTACGTTCGTTCAGAAAGCTTAATGAACAAGCTTGAACAGATTTTTAGAGCTCGGTTAATAAACGAACAGAGCTTGAACATAACTATGTTCGTTCATTTATGTTCATGAACAAGCTCGTTAAGTGTTCGTGAACAAGCTCGTTAAGTGATGTTCATGAACAAGCTCGTTAAGTGTTCGTAAACGAACATGTACCGAAAATAGTAAATTTAGACAAATGCTATATTTTTGTACTATACTAGAAATGGATGTTTGTACTGGGATTTATGGAGCTATTATGCTGGATTTATTTGTTTTTGTCCTACAAATATTTAATCCTTTTATTTAATTGATTTAGTCATTAGTAATTATGTTTAAATAGTATTATTCCTGATTAAAAAATTGACGTTCGTTTGTTTGATTGAAAATCTGTTCATGAACAAGATTGATTGTGTGCTCACGAACATGTTCCTAAACATGTTCACGAACAAGCTCGATAAGTCGTGTTAATGAACAGAACGTTCGATTAACTACTCGTGAACAAGCTCGGTAAATGTTTGTTTACGTTCGTTTACGTTCGTTCGGTAAGCTTAACGAACAAGCTTGAACAGGTTTTTAGAGCTCGGTTAGTAAACGAACAGAGCTTGAACATGGATTTTGTTCATGAACAAAACCAAGCTCCCTGTTCAAGCTCGTTCAAGCTCGTTCGTCAACAGCCCTATGAACACGTGAAGAAGTCTGCAATTTGTACATGGCATGAGAATTGCTATACCAAAATTTGTAAATGGCACAGTGTTTTTGTCAATTTGTACATGGCATGTGAACAAGGCTGAGTGGCTAACAAGGCTGGGATCTAGTGAAGTGACAAAAGTGCCATGACAAAAGTGCCATCAAAGCATAGAGATGTCAGACTATAGGAATCTTATCCAATCTCACAAGCCAGCAAGCTCGGGCCCACACGCATACGGAATAAAGCCCCTTCAACTCGCTTGTGGCATTCTCAACACTCCTTCAATCTTCATTCAACTTGCATTAAGTCTTTTTCTTTGCAAGAATAAACATCATAACTCCCCTCTCTCGCTCTCTCCATCTACTCGGTTGACCATCTCCGACAACACATCAGCGACCCAACCCAGCGCTCTGTCTAGCTCCGGTGACACCACCGCAACTAACCTGCAACCAACCCAGCTCCAGCAACACCCCCTCTCCATCTACTCGATCTTTCATCTCCCTCAACCGGGCCAGTGAGCCATCTACACATTGTCACTGTGATCCGCCGCCTGTGAGCCCGTGAGCACGTGAGCAGGTGATCACGTGAGCACTGAATCCCTCGTCGGGTGAGCAGGAGCACGGCCAGCTAGTCCCCCGCCGTCGATTCGTCCCTTGAACGACGTCGACTCGCCAGAAGCCCGAGCACAAACAGCGACCCGAGACACTCCGTCGCCTGAAATAGGTTATTGTGAAATCAGATATTTTTTATGAACAAGTTGAAATTGGTTTGAACATGAATTTTACGATGAGCACCACGAGTTTATTCGAATAAAATGATATATTCTCAAACTTATGGGAACTCTTTAGTAACCGTCAAATATGAAACAAATACTATCTCGAGGAAATAGAAACTATTTACAAGTTCTGTAATTGCAGCTAATTAAGTGAGTTGCTTAACTTCCTCTTTATTTCTCGTGTCTGTCGTGAGTTTGTTTCTTATTAATTATTGAATTGCTTTACAATCATGGGTAAAAAAACGAGTTAAATGTGACCCCATTGAAAATTCAATCAGATTCAAACTTTAAGAGAAGCAAAGGAGAATATAAAAATATGACACATTCTTACCATGTCTTAAATGCATAATATATACTGCATCAATTTACACTCAGATACTGCATCATTTCATATACATGTAAGCTGAAGTACTTGTATAGGCTTCATACTTTGAACTTAAGATAGGAGGCAGCTAGATTAATGCCAATTTAAACCATATCTAAGACATCCATTTTAATTATTTTTTAAAACTTAATTATACTATTTAGTGAGCGAGGAAGAAAGAGAACTGAGCATGGAAATCAATGACACAGTCATGGCCAAGCTAAATTGCAATTTTAAGTGTGCAATGTTAGTGTTTGTGAAAAAATCAAATCATAGTTGTAGAGCATCAGGCTGAAGAATCAACCTAGATCGAGAATATAGAAAAAAATACCCAATGGGAAGATGAATTTTTTTCCTAAATAAATAAATTTATATTCTCAATTTTAACATTTAAATAAATATAAAAACATAAAGAAAAATAACTAGGAAATGAAATAAATATTAACGTTTATATTTTATATTCACAGGAATCGATATCCGTGCACGAGGACGTCCGATAGAACTAGCTCTAGCCCCGCTTTATTGCATCGATATCGATTCAAGTAAGTTACTCGAACTCTAGAGTAGGAAATTTAAATATTGCAGTGTAATGAGCATGTTAGATAGGGTAACAATGCCTGATTAGGTAATGCTTTTAGGTGTTGTTGCAGGGTTTGTTAATTGAGGAATATGGAATACAATAATTGGTTTGACGGCAATTATTATGAACAATATAATGAAATTAATTTGAATGAGCCTCCTTGCTGTCACATTTCGGTAAGTATAATTTTGTATTTACTATATTTATAATTTTGTTAATGAAACTTATGCATGTTTAACGAAAATCGTAGGATGATATACCTGAAACGAATTATGAGCCCGAATCATGTGATCAAATCGTAGACTGTGCAGATGATTTCGACACTGACATGGTAATTATTTCGACTCATTCTAATTGCCAAAAACATTAAGAAGATTCATTCTCAATATAATACATTTGATTTAACACAATCTTAGGTGTTTGGTACTCGTGATGATCTCATAAATTGGGTGAAAGATACTGAAAAACGGAATGGATATGTCAATGTTATAAAGAGGTCGGATACGCCACAACCGGGGCGGAAAAGTAACATGACATTGGTGTGTGTGAGGAGCGGGAAGTATATAAAGTATAATAACTCTAAGAATATTCCTGACGAATTAAGAAGGAAAGGGACGAGAACAAAAAAATGTGATTGCCCATTTAAAGTGAAAGTGTATCAATTGGCAATTAGGAGTGAATAGGTGGTTGTTGTAAATAGTGGAATGCACAATCACCCACCGGCGGAGAGGTTAAAGGGCCACTCTCTTGTTGGTATTTTTAGTAATGAGGAGAAAAACATGATGATTGATATGACAAGGAATGCAGTCCCCTTGAAAAACATTTTACTCACATTGAAGAGAAACGACAGTGAAAATGTGACCCACTTAAAACAAATATACAATGCTCGGCAAAAATATCGCCGTGAAATCCGAGAAGGCGGATCTGAAATGCAGTACCTGTTGAAACTTGTAACCGATAGCAACTATGTTGAATGGCACAGAAAGGATGCAGAAACGGAGGTTGTAAAAGACATTTTTTGGGCACATCCGGAGGCCATTCATCTACTAAACACATTTCCTTATGTACTGATTATGGACAGTACGTACAAAACCAACCAATATGACTCCCCACTCTTTGAGATTGTTGGAGTGACTTCAACCAAGTACACATTCTCTATGGCATGCATACATGCAGGCAGAGCGGGCTGAGAACTTTGTATGGGCACTAGAGATGTTAAAATATTTGATTAAAAATGCTGATCGATTCCCACTTGTGATTGTCACCGATAGAGATCTAGCTCTATTGACCGCGATGCAAATAGTGTTTCCATCAGCAACACACTTACTATGCCGGTGGCATATTTGCAGAAACGTCCAAGGAAGAATCAAGAAATATGTGAAACTCAAAACTTTGTGGGAGTCGATGACTAATTCATGGGACGCAGTGTTGAACTCTACAACTGAGGAAGAATTTCAAAGCTATTGGAGCATATTTATAGAAAAATATGTCGAGTTTCCAAAGGTGCTGAATTATATTACCGTCACATGGCTGCCCTATTAGGAGAGATTTGTGTCCGCGTGGATAAACAGAGTGATGCACCTCGGCAACATAACAACAAAGAGGTATGTTTAATGTTTTTCACACATTAAACCCAAATTTAAATTGTCATATTTTAACAAGTTCATTTTGTATGCATGCACATGTAGGGCCGAGGGTGCTCACAACATATTAAAGAAGATGCTTCTAGCACGCACAAGTGATTTCTGTCATTCTTGGGAAACAATTGACAACTTAATAACACTTCAACACACTGAAATCTCGCGATCATTTCAAAGAAGCATTATTCATGTGGAGCACCAGTTTAACACTGTGCAATACCAAAATTTGATTGGTTTTGTGTCAAAAGAAGCACTACATCACATCAGCAAGGAGAACCAAAGAGTCGGAAAGGTTGGGATTGGCCCATCTATTTGTGGTTGCAAAAAAAGATACACATATGGTTTGTCATGTGCACATATGCTTGCCAAGTATTATAGGTTTGGATGAGCGATTCCTATATCATTCGTGCATCCACTATGGAAAAAATTGGCCATTAATAGAGGCATGGATGAGGAATATGAACACTGGTCATTTGCTCAAGACCTAGAGGCTGTTCAGAGGCAATTTGATAGTTGTGATATATCAAGCAAAAGAGTCCTTCATGGCAAAGTATGTGAATTAGCTTATCCTGATACCACATCAATGCGACCACCGTCAGAAAGGGTTAAAACAAAAGGCTGTCCACGTTCTAAAGTAGAAAGTTCAACCAAACGGAATCCTTCGTTCTTCGAACACATCGATGCGGTGTATGATAGTGGTTCGGGTACTCTCCCCAACATGTCAGTGAAATCATCGAAACGCAAGAAAATACCATACTCCGAATGGTTTCCTGAACAAGGTGTTCCTTACATTGACAATATTGATGATGTAGTGCCTGATGGCAATTGCAGATTTCGAGTCGTTGCAGAGTGGGTAAGCTTTATCCGTGCGGACAACTGGTTTCAAATAAGGCAAGATCTACTTGATGAGTTGATCCTTTGGCATAATGATTACATTGAATTATTTGGGGCGGATCGCGCCAACAAGATTCAAAATATACTTTATATGCCCAAACCCACAGCAGCACCCATGAATAAATGGATGACCATGCCAGATTTGGGTCATTTGATTGCTTCAAGGTATAATGTCGTCGTCATCCTTTCATCTAAAAATATATGCTTAACATTTCTTCCATTAAGAGATGCACCGCAATCACCTGACCAACAAAAAATTATCGGGATCGGATTCGTTCAGAATAACCATTTCGTAAAGGTATTTTTAAAATATTATTATTTTTATGACTATTAAGGATTTTATTTTTAATTATATAGTCATAAAATATTATTATTATTATGACTATTAAATTATTATTATTTTTATGACTATTAAGAATAATCATGTTTGCAGGTCACTATGCATGAAGGCTCACCAATACCACTCGTTTCTCTGCAATGGAAAAGATATCACTATGCATATGCTAGCGGATGGGAGACTCCTTACATACAAAGGATACTTCAGTTTAGATCTTTATTACCTATGAATACAAATGTAGCAACCAAAGATGTATTTATAGATTTAGATTAATGTATAATATGACAATTTATTTTTTATCTTAATCGAGCAGTTTTATATAAAATTTAATACATGAACTTTAACAGATAAGCAAATGAATTTTAGAAATTCTTTTAGAAATGTGTTGGCTGGGTTTGTATCTCAAAATTCTTTTAGAAAAATCTTTATCAATTGGTTTCTACCATACAGGTGCACCATTATCATACGATCCTGATATTCATAATGCGGACACACATTATTTTTTATGGCTATGTAAGTAATTTTTAACTTTAGTTAATTTCATTTTATGATTTCTTGTATTGTTTCCAAAATGAATAATTTGCTAAAATATGACTTTGTATTTTTATACAGATGGATGCTGCGAAGGATGCTGATTTGTGTAAAACTATAAGGCACTAATCACACTTCTTACTACAATATTTTTGCGCTCATTTGTTTTCTAATCATATTTGTAATTATAGGTTATCGTTCTTCAGAATCAAAATATTGATGTTAAGTTACGTTCTTATAAGAGAATTTGGTGGGATAAGGTATTGCCATTACATAAGTTATCTTTTCATATTAAAAATATTTTAATTAACAATTATTTCTTATTATTATTTTCAGAAAATTGAAAAAAGAACAGTACAAGCTAATACGACAAGGATTGGTAAAAAGAAACCTGTTTTTCAGAGGTAAAATAAAAAATTTGAGAATTTTTTACAAAATATCCACTACTAAAAAAATGGCTTTTGCCAACGTTTTTTTTAACATTTCCCAGCATTTTTGAAGCGCTGGCAAATGTTTTCCCAGCGTTTTACCAAACGCTGCAAAAACGTTGGGAAAAGAGGGCGTTGCTAAATGTTTTCTCGGCATTTTCTTGAAACGTTGGGAAATGCCCACTTTTGCCAGTGTTTTCGTAAAACGTTGGGAAATGTCAAGATATTTCCCGACGTTTGCTTGAAACGTTGGGAAATGTCCAAGACATTCCCCGACGTTTGCTTGAAGCGTTGGGAAATGTCAAATACATTCACCGACGTTTTATTGAAACGTTGGGAAATGCCAAGACATTCCCCGTCGTTTTCTTGAAACGTTGGAAAATGATCAAGACATTCCCAGTCGTTTTATTAAAACGTTGGGAAATGCCAAGACATTCCTCGGCGTTTTCTTGAAACGTTGGAAAACGCCCAAGACATTTCCCAGCGTTTTAGTGGAACGTTGGAAAATGTCTAAGACATTCCCCGACGTTTCCTTGAAACGTTGGACAATACGAAGACATTCCCCAACGTTTTCTCGAAACGTTGAGAAATGCCAAAACATTCCCCAACGTTTGCCTGAAGCGTTGGAAAATGTCCAAGACATTCATCGTGTTTGCTTGAAACATTGGGAATATTTTAATAAATACAAATGTATTTTAATAAAATGTCACTACATAGAAATCACAATAGAAATATCACATGCAAAAGCTTAGTTTCTTTGTGTAATTCCATTGTTTTTGATATCAAATATATTCTGCAACAACCATAAAACCAACAAAAGCCTCCCATTGTTGTCAGGCAGAAATGAGATCTCAAACAAAAAAAAGTTACCAAAACAAAATGAAAGGTCCCTACAATGAGCTCATAGTAGCACGCCAATTACATCAAATGAGATTATGCACAAAAAGGCCGATCTTTTCACAAGGCTACAACAGGGTTGCCCTTGATCAAATACTGGTTTAGTTCAGAAACCGCCTGCAATTATTCGAATTTCAGTAACACAGGATCTTCTGTCCTTCATCTTCAATGTTGAAATGGTAGTCATAAGCAATCTCTTCTCCAGCATTTATATCCCTCTCCGCAAAGAAAACAACCTATGGCGATACAAGGTAAACCGTCTCAGTGAAAATCCAACAGAAAGTCATCAAAGACATGGAAAAAGGTAGTGAAAACACAAGTTTCAGAAACAAGACAATGCAGGAAAGATGAATTCAGTACAATGCCTTCATGTGCTTCCTAATTAATATATTCCATTTTAGTCTATCCACCTCCAAAAATTTCTTCTGATGGCCTTCTATTCCTTATTCCCCTTCAAATACATGCCCTCTCCTTGTCAGTGTATAGCTTGGGATCATATAGAGATTCCCCACCTCCAAATAAAAAAGACATTTAAGAAAAATGATTAAAAATATTCTGTGACCTTGAATATGTTTGAAATAGCATTACATATGTGGGATGAGTTTCACATCAAACTACAACTAACACTTGCCAAGTCTCCTATGAGCTATGTGTAAACCATAAATTACCTTAAATTACTTTAGTTTGATGTGAAATTTAATATTAATGTGTTTATATATCCATACAAATAGCTGAAGTTGGATAACCATCTATAAAATTTAGTTTGATGAATATGTGCCCTGATGACCGATATCTGATGTCTTACTTTTCAAGCCGATATGATTCCATATTTAGAACACTGTGTAGTAGCCACACAGAGACTTCACTATGTGATAAAATTCTAATACAAGTCTTTAATGGAATTTGTGTTGGTTTGAATTGATAAAATTCTTCTTGAAATGATACTTCTTCGTTCAGGTGATGGAACAGTCCCTCTGATGCTGTCACTTGGTTCGCTTACTGTAAGCACTGCAGAGATTTATAACTAAATTGAAGTAAATTTCATTTTAGCCTTGTCAATCTGTTAAGGGAACCACTTACTGACATACTGTGGGTTCTATGTCATTCCTTGTCAACTTATTCATTTTGTAGATTCAAACTGCAAGGCTTGCAATGATCGCACGAAAGGGGAAGGCAAGAAAATAATCTTCTTTTTATCCAGTGAACAATGATTTGGTTTCTAAATGCTTATTTTCTGTGATGACACATATTTCTGATGGGTCTAATCTGACCTGAGAAATCTTTTCTTGTTTTTCAATTGTTGTTTGATGGATTCCTATTTTGGAACACTGTGCATATTTGTGGTAAAAATCTTTTCTGCATTTTATTTGGTAATGAACGCTTCCTTTTAACGTTCAATCTGCCAATATTCCTGCCAATGACCTTGAAACTGCTGAATACTTTCTTTTTGCAGGGATCTTCTTATACTCCTTCCAAACTCCCATCATCACCACTTGAACTATGGGCATATGAGGTGATAATATCATCACTCAATATTCACGAAAATATTTAGTTCTTTTTTTTGCCAATCATCTGGTATGGTTAATTATTTTGTCTCCTGCCTTTATTAAGTAACAAGGGTAGTGCAGCTTATACAATAATTGATTATTGTAGGCTTCACCTTTCTGCAAAATTGTTCGTGAAGTTCTAGTTGAGCTTGAATTGCCCCACATACTTCACAGGTGGGTTTTCATTATTATCTGTAAGTATTTGTTGCACATTCATGAACTTGGCTAATGTGAATGGATTTTTCTTTTTAGACTTATTTTCTATGTGATAGAACTCTTTATATATGTATATTCCTTCTTGTTTTCTGTTTTCTGTTAGAGTGGAATCTTTGTTGCATTGATATATTCATTTTGTTTTGATGTTTTCCAGGCATAATAGTGAGATATGAAGTATCCCCCAAACAAACTTAAGTTAACTGAACAATAAATAAATAAATTCATCTTATGTTGCTGTGTTCTACACATAATATTATAAGTTACGCAGTATTACCTCCAACAAAATAATGTAGGTTGGAAAAAAGTTAATCATCTTGTTTTGGGTCATTGCCAAAAGTGTAATCACTGCAAACATTCACTCTGACACGTCGGGAAAATAATCCTTTTAAACCGAGAAATGCAAATATATACTTTAAAGGATGCAAACTATGAAATTGGATGTGCTTAATGTCATAATTGAAATAATTAAGTATTCGTCTCAAAAAGAAAGAAAGAAAAAGGTAAAAAAGGACTATGATAAAGGGTAGCAAGTTATCTGCATGGCAGATTACTTTAAGCGGGCACATACCAACAACTATGAACTCTGATCTTTTATCAAGCCAAGAATTATGTTTTGTGCTAAAATAGCCTCGGTCGTCCTGCTTGATGCGTGGCCGGCGTGGGGCGGAGGGGAAGCCTCGGCCCATGGATCTGACGTCCTCCTGCGCAGACGAGAACACTCGTCAGGGGGGGCCGGACCTTGGTTCCGGCCAAATCCCCTCCGATGCCTAAGTCAGACGATGATCTGAAAGAGGAGACTCGGCGGTGACGGTTCGACTCGTGAGGAGATCAGAACGACGTCTACCGGCGCGAGCGGGGGAGGAAGGAGAAGAAATGGGGGAACTAGGTCGTTGATGGGAGTACCTTAGGTTTTAGTTACCTGAGATGCCGTCCCTTGTCTAGTCGTCCTTCTAGCCCTTTTATAGGCCTCCCGTCGCGATTGCCCACGACTCACGTCCCTCGTCCGCCCCTCCGATCGTGCCCCTCAATCCGCCTCCCTATCGCCATTCCCTGCGCCATGCCAGCACCTCTCCATTACCGCCATTAAGTGGTCGCGGGCCCCGGGGGAGCGGTTACCGCTGGAGTGGGCGAGGGATTTGCGCGTCTCCGGGGCCGGGGTAGGATCGCCGTTCGTCGGGGGCCCTCGAAGGGGCCTTGTCGGGCGGGCCTGATCTCGCAGACAAGCTTCTGATCGGTAGTTGGGTTTCTAGCTCCATGTTCTTTCGGGCTTCGTTTGGTGGGCCGCGCCTTTGGGCCCATGTTGTTGGGCTTCCGTAAAATAGACGTATCAATTGCCCCCATCGGTGGGGGCCGATCGGCCTTGGCCGGCTCGGTTCGACCGATGTGACTCCTGGGGTTCCGTTGTGGTGTGTTAGTCGAGGCGTGGTCATAAATGAAGGTTATGATGAGGCGGATCGATTGGACTTCCTTTGGCGCCGATTTCGAAACGCCGTCGGCTCTTTGAGGCGTGCCACGCGTTCCCGTCAGGCGTTTCGAATTCGCCCCTGGGTCTGGTATATAAGATCCCCAGCTGCGTTGATCCCAACTTCTTCATCGCTCTTCCCTCTGTTCTAGGGCTTTCCACAACTCAGAGTCTCCCGCTGCCTTCGCTTCCTTGTCTTCTCCAAATTAACAAAAAGGTAACTCCTTTCTCCTTTTCGCGTTATGGCTGCTCTTAGGATAGGTGGTTCTGGCCAAGGGGCGAGGGACCGCCCTGAGTCCAGGCGGGGCGAGTCCCGGTCTGTGGGATCTGGTTCCTCCTCTGGGAGCCGTCTCTTCCGAGATAAAGGGAAGGGGAAGCTTTTCCCGGACTATGCCGGCGATGAGGGTGGCATTGGCTACCGTGCGGCTTAATGTACCTCCGGTTATCCTCCGAACGTCGTCGAGGACTCCTCTTCCCGCGGCCGCGGAGATCCGGGAAAGATATCTCTGCTACCCGTATGATGTTCGAGTCCCCTTCATCGACGAGCGGATCTGCCTCCCGAGGATCAATGAAGTCGGCGTCTATGTCGAGATGTTCCGCCTGGGTCTTCGTTTTCCCGCTCAATCCCTTCTTCGTCCAGGTCATGGAGTTTCTCATGGTGCCCCTTTGCCAGTTCACCCCTTGTTCGATTGCGGTACTGACGGGCTTCGTGGACGCTCTGCTGTACTCGTGGTCTGGAGCCATCTCTCCCCCTTCTCTTCTACTTTTATCAGATCCAGACGGTCGGGTCCAGGGTCGTGGCTGCACCTCCGAGCCCGCTCGAGGAGGGGAATGCCTGATCGGGCTACCCTGCTGGTCGGGGGATTGGAGCTCGGATTATGTCTTCGTGGTCTTCCTGGAGGATACCCAGATTTTGACAGGTTGGGGGCGGGGCGGTCCAGCCTTGCCCAACGCTGGCCCTTTCTGAGGCTGATCAGGCGGCCGTCACGCTGCTATCGACCCTCCCCTTGGAGGCGAAGTCTATCTGGTCTTTGTTGGACGACCTACTTCTGAAGGCCGTCTTGTGGTCTCCGGGGTAGGTCGCTTTTTCAGTCCTGGATTGCCCCGTGGCTTACCCTGATTTCGGTCTCCCTTGCAGGAATGGCTGGTCGCGAGTTCATCCGCGATGTCGATGAGCTGATCTGTCGTGGAGCCGCTCGGGCAGCCGGGGGCAGTACCTCCGGGAAGGGGGGGCCTCGGCGGACCGTTGAGGAGGAGGTGCGCCGAGCCGAGCCCTCCGTGGGCAAGGTGGTGGGTCGCGCCTCCCCGCCTCTTCTTCTGGAGATCTCCTCCCTGGGGGGGGGTCGTAAGGGCCGGATCCGGCCCCACTAGTCCAAGAGGCGGGGGGGCAACGACGGGTCCGGTTGCAGCTTCCCTTGCGCTTGACGTGCCCCCTCTTGTCCCCGAGGGAGGGAGGTGGCACGAGGCGGAAACGCTCCCCTTCGGCGCCCTGCCGAGCCTCACGAGGGGAAGAGGAGGAGGGAAGGTGAGGCTCCCTCCAGTCCGGCGTGCTCCGTGCCCCCGGTGGTGTTCGCCAGGGATCTTCCGGTGGCCCTGACAACCACCCCCCGTCGCGGGCGTCTCCGCCCCCAAATATCAGGAATCGGTGCCCTACTGGCGGGGCAGCTCGGCCTCCCTCGAGGTCACCCCGGGGAGTTCGGTGTTTGTCGACCGAGCCCTGGCTCAGCAGTTCGCCGAGGGTTCCGTCCTCCCCCCGGGACCGCAGTCTCCTCGAGAGGATCCCCGCCGACAAGGGTGTCAGACACCCTGGTCTGGATCCTTCAACAGGTTCGGCTATCCTACTGTCCTTTCCTTCGCTCTCTTCTTGGGCTCATGTCTTGTCTTCCAGGGTTCAACGCTCGCTGTTGAGTCGCAGCGTCGAGCCGTCCATTTGAGGGAGCTGGAGGAGTCCTCTGCGAGGGCCCATGAGCGGGCCGGGGCGGCGGAGGTAGCTATGGTGGAGGCCCAGATGGAGTCTCGACAACTCAAGCTCCGGGTGGCCGAGCTAGAGGGACGAGTGGGTGACCTCCAGGGAAAGTTGAAGGACGCTCGGCAGGTCGGCCGAGGAAGCGACGGAGTCGTTCCGCCTGGAGAGGGAGGAGCTTCAGAGGGAACTGTCGGGACCGGCGTCAGGTGGCGCGGTTTTGCGGAGGAGTTGGAGAGGGGCGTCGTCGCGACTTTGGGGAAGAGGATCTTCGAGGTCCTCAAGGAAGCCTTCGGTACATACGAAGGCCTCATCGGGCCCCCGGATCGTCGAAATCGTCCAGTCTTCCTTTCGGGATTGCGCGGGAACGCGTCCGGCAAGCTCCTCCACCTGTCGATCCCCCGCTCGCTCCGAGCAGGGCGAGGCGCCCGAGGATGTGTCCTCTCGAGCCCGGGCCCCCTAGGTCATCCTTGTCTTTATCCTCAAATTTTTTTAGCATCTGCTTCGCTTTGGCCCGGTCTACTTGAAATGGATCCCGGACCTCGTAATCTCCTTCGGCTTCGCTACCGGTTCCCGGCTTCGGAGCGAATAATTGCTGGTTGCATGGATGTTCGCTTAGGTCAGCAACTTTGTGTTCTTGGTTGACAGGTTTTGCTCTGCCTTCGTTACCCTAGTTTCCGTAGGTGACGAGTCTTGTCGTCCGCCGAGGGGCGGATTATATGTAGGGAGGCTTCCCCGCTTTCGATTTCCTGTAATAAGACACACTTCTGTACATTGGTTAATTATTGGAAATGAAATGGACTTACTTGAACTTCCCCGCGCATTTTGCTTTATTGTTGCGACCTCGGCTTCTCTGCTGACGGGTGGTCGCTCTCCTCCTTTCTCCGGGGGATTGTCCCTTGCCCCTCGATTGGACAGGCTCGGGTCGACGTCCTTGATGACAAGGGGGGCTGCCCCCAGTTTTATGAGCAACGAAGTCGGTCCGCGGGGGTGTATCTCCTCGGCTATGGTTCGGTCGAAGTCAATGCCGGCTGGGGGAATTGCCCCCCGAACTTACGAGCGAGGGAGTTGGTCGGCGAGGGCAAAGCTCCTCGTCTTAAGACCGGTCGGCGTCCGCGCTGGCTTGGGGAATTGCCCCCCGGACTTACGAGCGAAGGAGTCAGTCGACGAGGGGCGAAGCTCCTTGGCTTAGGACCGGTTGGCTTCCATGCTGGCTGGGGGAATCGCCCCCAGACTTACGAGCGAAGGAGTCGCGGTCGGTGAGGGCGAAGCTCCTCGGCTTAGGACCGGTGGGCTTCTGCGCTAGCTGGGGGAAATTGCCCCGAGACTTACGATGCGAAGGAGTCAGTCGGCGAGGGGCGAAGCTCCTTGGCTTAGGACCGGTTGGCGTCTGTGCTGGCTGGGGGAATAGCCCCCCAGACTTACGAGCGGTGGAGTCGGTCGGCGGGGGGTGAAGCTCCTCGTCTTGGGTCTGGTTTTGTCTGACCCCCATCCGGTGAGGCGGCGGTCCTTCACTCTTATGCACCCTTAGTGAAATGTTGATTCCGTCGAAGATAAAGAAAAGATAAAAGGGAATGCATTTGTACTCTTAAGGGTCCTATTGGACTAGTACATTTGGAGGAAAATAAAAAAGGAAATAAGGCTAGATGGAGGGATGTAAACCTAGATAATCTCCTCCGGACTAGGCTGCGATCGGGGGGAGGGGCCTCGCCTGCTCACTCTATGATGCGGAGGGGTCCTTGGACGGTGTTGACCTTCTTCCCCTTGTCCGGTTGCATGGAGGTTCCTTCTCCGTGGGCCGGCTCGTCGGCTAAATTCCTTGCATGCCCTCGGCTCATCAGCTTCTCAATGTCCTTCTTTAGGTGCCAGCAGTTTTCAGTGTCGTGGCCATTGTCCTTGTGGTATTTGCAGTACTTTTCCCCATTCTTCCCCCCTCTTTTTGTCTTTGGTGGGGGGGCGATCGGCGGCGCTCTTCCTTTTGCACTTGAGCGAGGACGGCGTCCGGGGGGGTGGCGTCCCTCGTACCCTCTCCCCCGCTGCCTGTTTCTCCGTCCTCTTCTCGGTTCGGTATCCTTCGGGGCTGCGGCGCTCGCTATCGCCGCGTTTGGTCCCTCGTCTAGCTTTTCCTGCCTCAATGGCCAAGGTCTCTTCGGTCAACATGAAGCGCTCGGTCCTTGCCATGATCCCTGGGAGGTCCTTCGGGGGATCGTTGTGCAGAGATTTCTTCAGGCCTCTATGGCGCAGACCTTTCTTTAGGGCTGTTTGGACCACAAGGTCGGGAGGGCTGTTTACGTTCAGCCGTTCCGCGTTGAAGCGGCGCATAAACTATCGGAGCGGCTTGGTCGGGCCCTGCACTATATTAAACAAATGTTCAGCATCAGGGCATTACCTGTCGCCCTGCCATGAACTATTTGCAGAACAGCTGGGTGAGTTCCTCGAAGCTGTCGATGAAGCGGCTCGGTAGGCTGTGGTACCAGGTTCTCGCCGCTCCCCTGAGGGGTCGAATAGAAGCCCCTGCAGAGCAGGTCATCGTCGGCTCCTTGGAATGACATGTCCCCCCTCGTAGTCCATTACGTGGTTTCCCCGGGTCTCCTATCCCGTCGTACTTCCCCCAGCGCCGGGATCTTGAATCGAGAGGGGACCCGCGCTTCGGTTATTCTCCGCGACAGGGGGCACCGGGTCTCTGTGGATGCCTCCGGGGGGTCCGACACCCGCCTACCTCTGGCTCGTTTGGTGGGTGGAGGGGGGCACTGGCGCCGGCGGGGCCGGCTCCATGGCCCTCGCCACACTGGGGGTCGGGCTGACCCGGCGTTCCCGGCTCCTCCGGCGGGAGCTTCCGCTTCACCGTGATCGGTCCCTCGAGTGGTGTCGATCGCTTCTTCCGCGGTGGGGTGACCGTGACCGTGACCGACGAGACGACGCGGTCACCGATTTGTCTCACGTGCATTCAGTTTCTCTCCGGCTCCTTTCACGATAAGGGGGAGGGAGGCGCGTGATCTCACCTGATGGGAGCTGGGGCAATGTGAACCGACGCTCCGTGTTCGGTCTTCGGTTCCTGTGGTCATCGACCACAGCGGACCGTAAGAGCGGGGGCCCCCCGCCCAACGATGGCCGTCGCCCAACACGTCTCCGTTGGCCGGCGTTAAGCGCCGACGAGCTGCTATACCGTTGCGACCAGCGTCTAGATGCTCGCGTTGGTCTCTTGGGCCAGGGCGCAGAGCTACCCCTGCGTGGCTAGTTTCCGACCCGCCAGTCTTTTCGGTTGAAGGGGGCAGGGTGATCGTCGTCGGGTGCGTCCTCAAGGTTACTGTTGGGTGCGCCATTCCCCTCCTCCGGGATGGGGGGCATGCGTCTCTTTCCATTGCAGGCTCGTGCCATTGCAAGTGCGGGTTGTTTCTTCGTGGAACAGTTCGTTTCCCACAGACGGCGCCAAATGTTTCAGAGTGTTTTTCTCACTACAAAAGCATTGACCGTGGACTACCCGGGTCAACGTGGTCAAGGGGCCGACTTGGGTCCCTTGGGATGCGTCGAGTCAGCGCAGACACGGCGCGAATCGGAGTTGCGGATGACATGGAGTGGTGTCGGCTAGGCCGAATCAAGACCCCTCGGCCCGCAAGGGGGGCGAGGGGGAAGCCTCGGCCCGGGTGTGAGACGCTCGGGCCGCGGACAATCGGACGACGAGGGGTAGCCTCGGCACCTCGTGAGCGGAGGGGAAGCCTCGGCTCAGACTGGACGTGCTCGGCCTCGGTCTCGGGTCCGGTCGGACGACGAGGGGTAGCCTCGGTCGTCCTGCTTGATGCGTTGGCCGGCGTGGGGGCGGAGGGGGAAGCCTCGGCCCGTGGATCTGACGTCCTCCTGCGCAGACGAGAACACTCGTCAGGGGGGGCCGGACCTTGGTTCCGGCCAAATCCCCTCCGATGCCTAAGTCAGCACGATGATCTGAAAGAGGAGACTCGGCTGGTGACGGTTCAACTCGTGAGGAGATCGGAACGACGTCTACCGGCGCGAGCGGGGGAGGAAGGAGAAGAAATGGGGGGAACTAGGTCGTTGATGGAGTACCTTAGGTTTTAGTTACCTGAGATGCCGTCCCTTGTCTAAGTCATCCTTCTAGCCCTTTTATAGGCCTCCCGTCGTGATTTCCCACGACTCACGTCCCTCGTCCGCCCCCGATCGTGCCCCCCTCAATCCACCCTCCCTATCGTCGTTCCCTGCGCCATGCCAGCACCCTCTCCATTACCGCCATTAAGTGGTCGCGGGCCCTGGGGAGCGGTTACCGCTGGAGTGGGCGAGGGATTTGCGCGTCTCTGGGGCCGGGTAGGGATCGCCGTTCGGGGGCCCTCGAAGGGGCCTTGTCGGGGTGGGGCCCTGATCTCGCAGACGGGCTTCTGATCGGTAGTTGGGTTTCTAGCTCCATGT
The DNA here is from genome assembly GCA_030789695.1 of Scilla litardierei. NCBI lineage: Eukaryota > Viridiplantae > Streptophyta > Magnoliopsida > Asparagales > Asparagaceae > Scilla > Scilla litardierei. The sequence goes on along the minus strand of CM061133.1, from coordinate 274,572,019 downwards.
TCTTTCGGGCTTCGTTTGGTGGGCCGTGCCTTTGGGCCCATGTTGTTGGGCTTCCGTAAAATAGACGTATCACATACCAACAACTATGAACTCTGATCTTTTATCAAGCCAAGAATTATGTTTTGTGCTAAAATATTTACATGTAGTATATTTGACTATATATGACCACTGAGGTAAGTGATATGTTATTAAGGATGTTGGGACCAGAGTTTTCAAACAGTGATCTTCTTTATTGTTATTTGAAGAATGATGTTATTTGAGTAGATCTCACACTAGAGATCTGATCTTTACATGTAAGTTTTATTCTTTTAACTCTTATCAGAAATAAGATAATGATCCTAATAGGGATTGGAATCCACCAAGGTCATATTTTTTCACCTTTGGATGATACTGTTGATTAGACACATTAAAAAGGGTTAATGCCACGTTAGGGGCATAATAACCTTTTAAAGTTTCTAGGATCAATATGTTATTTTGAAACAAGGGATACAAAATTTGTCAACCAAAAATCTCTAGCTTCCTCCACACATCCTCGGTCTTGGGAATGAAATTTGTCATCAAAATTTGATATTTTTGAAAGCATTTGTTGATATGATGAAATAATCATGCAATTAAGGCTTGAATTCATAGTACATAGGACTCCTTTCACATATTGTAACAAATAATTAACAAATAAGTATTTATAGATACAGAGGGCTCCTTTCACATGAAAAAACTACAGAAACATGAAAAAAAACTTGCAACTTAGATTACATTGAAACAACTACAGAAACAACTAATTTTCAATTTTCAATTTTCAATTTGAATACGCCCATTACTTGCAACAAAATACAGAAGACTCATTACTTGAAACAACTACAGAAACATGAAAAAAACTTAAAGAAACAAGCTCTTAGACAGTAAAAGATGTCAAATGATATTTATATGCAACTGATATTTGTTAAACTGAAGCCGTCATTGCAAAAAATTTGATATCAAACAATATACTCTCAATGCATAACTTACTCAATTTTCATTGGTTGGTGGATAACTTCCTCTGCTTGAGTTACATGACGGCCTGCTACTATCATCAGGAGCCTATTTTTGCATCGAACATACGAGGTACATTTCAGATACGATACATGAAAGTTGGTCAAAACATCGTTGGTAGTTTTTCACAGATACAGATGAGACCCTTGATAAATAGAAAAATTGTTCACACAACATATACAGTATCATAGCCAACTTTGAAAAAACATTGAAAAAAACTATAGCCATGCTAAGGGAAGTAAGTCGAGAAACAACAAACTGGAACAAAACAATAGAAAACCATGGAAAAAACATTGAAAAAATTTGCAATGTTTCAGATTACATCCTAAAATAAAAAAATTTGGGGTTGGGAGAATATGTAAAAATACATGTCTATCACAAGGAGGAATCATTTGATCAGGAATTGGTTCAGGCTCATTTGGGTGCATTTCTCTCCACAAGCTAAGCGTAAGTTCTTTATAAAAATTTAATTCACTCTGGAGCTTCATCACTACTCGTGCATTGCCTTGACTAGAACTTGATGGCGTACTTGTGTTGAGCTTAGATCGTGTGACGCCAAGTCCATATCCTCGAACACGACCAGGTCGTTCTTTTCCCAAGACCTCATTAAGCGACGCTTCTTGTGCTGAATGGACATGTTCTATGTGTGTTGAATCTTCAACCATTTCATCCACCCGATCCTTAACAGTGTTCTATTGTCAATATAAAAAATGAGTCAATATCAACTTAAATCAATTGTAAGAATAAAAACCAAGTGAAATTTAAATAAAATATATACAATAATATTTGCAGTAATAGGATCAAAGGTTTTATCCTTTTTGGAGTGAGTGATAGAGAAAAAATCTAGTGGTCCGGGCTCCACGCCATGCTCTTGCACCTGTAAATAGAAATTTTCATAAAAGAGACCATGTTAAAAAATAAAACAAGCCTAGCGAATATTAATAAATTATATGGATATCACATAAGTGCACGAATTTTTTATAATTAAAAATGATATACAAATAAAAATAACAATTAAACCTAAAATAAGGTATACATACATAATCATGTCTTTCTCTAGCATAACTCTTGGAACCATTTCTATGGCGAGTTATTTGTGATTCAGCACTTTCTTTTGCCTTTTGAGACTTTCTCTACAAAGATACGAAATTAAAAATTTTAATGAGATGAAAGTAGTTACCATATAGAAGATTTTAAAAACTTTAATAAAACTCAGAAAATAATAACAAAGATCACCTTCATATCCTCTGAATTCCACCTCTCAACCCAAATTTGCCAATCATACTCAGGAATTTCCTTTGGCCGCTTGTTTTTTGCATAATAATCACGCTTCATCTCACATCTATAATCGCGTAATTTATAACCGGCTGATTTTAGAATGAATTCATCCATCTTCAGGTCGTATTCAAATTTTTTCTGTAATAAAAAACGAAAACAATATCACGCATCAAGCAATATATGTTTTCATCAATTTTTAAAATCAAAATAGACATTGGCCAAATGAGAGATATACCTTTAAAAGACTAAGAAGATGATCTTTGTATGGCTGATCAACATTGCGCCATGACTTTGCACGAAAAGGAATTATTGCATTACTCCTTACTAAAGTGCCAAGGTAGTTCATTATTAACGATGTAGTTACAGAAATCGGTTGAGCATGGCTGTTTGTCATGACAAGTACTCTCTTTTCTTCTGGTAGAGTGCAGATGTCTTTCATCATTGTTTTGCCTCTTGTATTCTTATCTAAAAAATGTGTTAAATCCATAAGGTAGCTACAGCATGACAAATATAATATTTCAAGTGATGACGATGTAACTGACCAGTAGCAGGTGTAGTAGATGATGAAGGTGTAGTAGATGATGGTGTAGTAGATGATGACGTTGCCAAAAAATATGCTACAGCTGTAGGTGCTAGTGGCACGTCTGCATGATGTGTTGGAGCAGCCTGTGTCGGTGCAGGCGCAGTTGGCACGGGTGCAAGTGGAGGTCCAGATAACACAGGTTCATCTCTTGTAGGTACAGATGATATGCCACCCTCTTGACTTTGTCTTGAAAAGATCATTTGCAGCTTTCTCTTGACTGGGGCCATAGTTAAGTCACCTAAATCTGTATGTGTAGAGAAGTGTGTAGTGCTGCACGTTGGGAAAAGTATTTCTCATTAAAAGCTCATTGTCCATATGCTGAAAAGTAATTCCAATTCCGGAGATAGAAAAATCAAACATTACCCAGAAATATGCCGAGAAAAAAGAACAATGGAGAGTTAACAAAGAAGTAAATTTAATTTTATTTCCTCACTACGAGAAGTTTAGCTAGAAAGTTCTTAAAAGCATGCTTATTGTTAGAATTGAGCCAAAAAGCATGCTTATTGTCAGAATTGAGCCAAAAGCAACATATGCAAAGTATTTAAACTGTATCTGTATTAAAACATACCTATGAATGCAATCCTTTATTTCAGTGTTGGGAGGGCTGGCCTGCTGAACCCACGGTATGGATACGCTCTAGTATTAAATTGTGTGTCTTTTTATAACAACATTATTAAGTACCATAATACCTAAATCGATGTAATCAAGTACATTCCCCGTATGGATACGCTCTAGTATACGTGCTTATTAGCAAACAATAAAATAGGTAGTTACTTTGAATTGCCCTTTTGGAACAAGTAAATGACACTCATCTTCCATCTTTTTTCCTACTTGGAGGTCTTTTCTTGCTTTTTCAAACCCTTTCAAAATAAAGCAACAAATCCACCTCTGTAATCCCACCAACAAGACAAGCAAACGGTGCCCATGAAAGAGATCCCCTTTTATTCTTCACATATGATGAGAATTTATATCACCGACTACAAGTTAATAATAAAACAACAAAGAATAATGTTTCATGAAATGGAAGAGAATCAGCCAATTACCTAAGTTATTGTATGCCTCCGCAAATGAAGAATTTACAGCAATTGCCCTGGCGATCATGCATGTTGCAGCATCATTTTGCCCTAAATTATAAACCAGGTATTTAATTAAAACTTCGGGAAGAAATAATATCAAATATATGTGAAATAATACTATTTGGAATGTTACTATTTACCTCTTGGCTCATAAAAACAAAAATATTTGGAAAAAAGCAAGACTATCACAATGCCACAAGTTGACTACTCCATATGATTCAATTATATGCATACAATGTAATTTAATAAATCTCATTCCAATGTTAATGATCTTCATTCAAATCAGCATCATTTTCATTTGGTAATGATAATGATGTAATACAAACACTATCATCATCCTCTACTCCCATATCATATAAGTCCCTCGGTTTTGTTTTCAGTACAACGTGCCAATTTGGGGTTTTGGCATCTTGGACATAGAACACTTGTTGAACTTGGGATGCAAGAATAAATGGATCATCCTGCCATCGAGATCCAGTGTGAATTTGCCTATCAAAATTTAACAACGTATATCCATATTTGTCTTTTCTCATTCCAGTACGATGAATGATATCATACCATTGACATTTGAACATGACTATTCTAAATCTGTCGAAGTAATTTAATTCAATAATATCAGTGATAGATCCATAATAAACTTCCTCATCATCGTCTCCCTGTCTGTCGGCATGGTAGTTATCGACAGCAACCATAACACCACTATTCTGGGTGGTCTTTCGTTGTTCACTTGATTTGGTTTGAAATTTATACCCATTGATCATGAACCCTTTAAACCTCCTCACCACTGGACATGGACCACGTGCCAAAGCAATTATAACATCTGGCTCATTATCTTCAATCATTTTAGGAACCTACAAAAAAAGTAGCGTTTTAGTTTTAGAAAAGTGTCACAACCTTTGGGACTTTGAAGTTAACATATGGATTGCACCTTGGATTGCAACCATTTGGAGAACACTTTTATCACTAAGGTTTGCAACTCCGCATCTGTAAGATGTCTTGGTCTAGCCTCAAGTTCTTTTTGTGTAATGAATTTCCTGTAAGATATGTTAATTATCAAAATGAAGAGAACAACAACCTAATCTTCACTCTTTATGTAGTCAAGAAGCACTTACTCCCGCCATTGATCAAGTTCATTACTATGTAGAAGTACATATCTATGAGCAAATATCATGGATTGTTTATCAATAGTGTCATTGATGATACCACCAAGAGCACGTCCTGATGTGTCAAACAAGTAAGCTCCTGTTAACTCTTCACCTTCCAAATATTTATTAACTCTCCCTTCAAACAACAATGTGTTTACTCCCTTGAAGTATCTAGAACAAAAAACCAAACATTCATTGGCCAAATATCCTTGAGCAATCGATCCTTCGGGACTGGCTTTGTTCTTGACAAAAGTTTTCAAAACCAATAAATCCCTACAAAAAAGATATGTGCTATTAAATTTACTAATCAATATGAACATTATAACTAATACCAATTAAATATAAAAATATACCTCTCAATGGGATACATCCATCTGTAATGAACTGGTCCCCCAAGCTTCGCCACGGTTGCAAGATGAACCACCAAATGTACCATAATAGTGAAAAAACTGGGCGGAAAAAGTTTCTCCATCTTACAAAGTGTCACAACTACACGATTTTGCATTATATCCAAATTTGCAGGATCCAAAACTTTTGAACACAAGCTCTTGAAAAAGGTGCATAATTCAATTATTACTGATGCTACTTCTTTTGGCATGGAGCATCGTAGGGCTAGTGTGAGTAGATCTTGTATCAACACATGTGAATCATGGCTCTTAAGTGGCATCAGTTTCTGTTGTTCAATATTAACACACCTGTATATATTGGATGAATATCCATCCGGTACCTTAATATTCTTCAAGGTCTTCAAGAACAAGTCTTTTTGTTTTTTATTCATTGTATACATGGCTGGATGATATTCGCCATTATCATCTGGGTGAAGCCATTCTCTAATACCCCAATCTTGCAAATCTCTTCTAGCAGCTAAATTGTCTTTTGATTTTCCTTTGATATTCATCAATGTGCCAATAATATTGTCGCAGACATTTTTTTCTATATGCATGACATCCAAATTATGACGTAACAAGTTATGCTCCCAGTATTCCAGCTTAAAAAATATACTTTTTTTCTTCCACTGTTTATAAGCAAGACCACCAGGAGCAGCACCATCCCTGTTAATTTCATTGTCTTCAACAACTTCATCCTCCTCCTCAATGGCTAATTCTTCATCTTCACACAAAGCTTGTTGTGTATCTATTTCTCCAATTTTCTTTCTTTTTTGGCCAACTTCTTTACCTTTTCCATACTCGCATATCTTAGATATAGTTTGTCTTAATATATCAGTTCCAGTTGGAGGATTCGGAGCCTGTCCATATTCAGCAGATTTATCAAAAGCTTCTTTCTGTCTACGAAAGACATGCCCTTCAGGTAGCCATCGCCTATGACCCACGTAACACCACTTTTTTCCAGCATTCAACCATGTAGAGCAGGTTGATGCTTGACATGTAGGACATGCAAATTGACCCCAACCAGACAAATTAGCAAATGCTGGAAAATCATTAATTGTAAATAATAATGCCCCACGCAGTGTAAAACTGTTTCCAGCGAAAGAATCAAAGACCTCCACGCCTTCCCACAACTGCTGCAACTCTTGTATAAGAGGTTGTAAGTAAACCTCAATGTCATTTCCTGGACCTTTTTCACCGGGAATGACCATTGACAATATGATAGAAGTCTTACTCATACACTCCCATGGTGGCATATTATAAGGTATAAGAATCACTGGCCAAGTACTATAAGTTGTATTCATTGTTCGAAATGGGTTAACACCATCAGAAGCTAAACCCAATCTAACGTTGCGTGGATCAGAAGCAAAAGAAGGGTACTTTAAATCAAAATCTTTCCACGCCTGAGCATCGGCCGGATGTCTCAACATTCCATCTTTTGTACGATGCTCACTATGCCATCTCATCAAGGATGAAGTTTTAGATGACAAGTACAGTCGCTTCAATCGAGGTATCAATGGAAAATAATGCAACACTTTGGCAGGAATGTTTTTTGAAAGGTGCCTCTCACCGTAACTTGTGCTTCCACTGCCCTTTGTACCTTTCCAACGTGATACCTTACACACATCACATGATTGATAATTAGATCTATCACCCCAATACAATATGCAATCATTTGGACATGCGTGAATTTTCTGAACACCAAGACCAAGTTGATTAACCACTTTCCCTGCTTCGTAATTTGAAGTCGGCAATGCAATATTAGGAAATGCATCATTAAGCAATTCAAGCAACATAGAAAAGTACTTCCTACGCATTCCACTTAGGCATTTAATATGCAAAAGGTGTAAGAGAAATGATAAATTAGAATATTTCTCACACCCCGGATATAATGGATTTGAGCTATCATTAACCCACTTAAGAAAACTTCTCATATCAGGAATGTGTTCGCTAGAATTTTGTCCATCATTGACCCCGTCTGTTGACTCTGAAACATTTGAATCCATGGGTGCATTGTCCATAGTTTGATTATTATCTGCATTAGACGTATATGTCTCAAATGCATCATTTAGTAACTGCCTCATATCAACATGCTCATTTAGTGGTTGCCGGTCATCAACCTCCAAATGTTTAGAAGATTGTTCACGTGACACGTAGGTAGAATCACTCATGTCACTCGTTACTTTCTCTCCATGATGGTACCAAGTTGTATAATTGGCTAACATCCCTTTTACAATTAAATGCTCATATATGATGGTGTAGTTGTGATGACCTTGAAACACACATTTCTTGCAAGGACATGGAATCTCTGAATCTCTAGACTTATCTCTAAATGCAAAGTCCAGAAAACTTTTTACACCATCCACATATTCTTTGGTAACTCTAGACTTATTTATCCAACCGCGATCCATTATGAAACTACAAAAAGTTGAGACAATATTACATTATTAAAAAATAGATCAAATTTGAATGACGATATATATATCAAATTGGAAATGAAATGGTAGTAAATAGTATAGCATACTCTAATAAAGAGAAATAAAATTGCATAATTATGTTCTGTCCGAATCTTTCCATTCTTCTAGCCATCCACATCAATTGTAATATAAACTCATACTAGAAGATGTAACATCAATTGCAATGCACATCAACTGAACCTATTTAGGACAAATTCTCCCAAACAACTATTCACACGCAACTATCAAATATAGGGACTACCAAAAGCAAATGCAAACACATACCAAATAACTATTCACACGATAAAGAGAGGCCAAGGAAGCATGTGGGAAGAGGTCAAGGAAGAGGTGGTTTACATGGTTATAGCAGAAGACAAAGCAATGATATGGGGCATTTGTTCATCACATTTTATTTAATGTGCTACAGGATAAAATTGTGCACATATATTCTATAAGCAGAAATTGTGTTGTATATGCTATAAGCTGATATATGATGTATATGCTATAAGCTGATCGAATTGGTGTATATGCTATAAGATGATAAACAGTAGTTGAGTATATTAGCAACAACTGTGGCAGTGGCAGGAAGAATATAAAGATTGAATGTCGAGATGCTACACATGTATAATAAGAAAAGTTAATTGCATGCCGAAACTTGGCCGAGGAAATTCATTGTAGTATGGATAGTTGTGTTGGGTTGAGAAGAAAAGATCAAGTTTATTGAGGAACGTCATGTATCTGGATCTAGTACAGATAAGATCATCTTATGAAATCACTGGGATCATTTTTCATTTTTATTGTTCTTTTCAGATGTAGTTTATGAAGTTTTTTTACTCCATCGTGTGTTATGAGATGATGCAAATTTGCAATTGGGCCAGGCTGAAAGAAGCATTAGTGTATTGGTTCATTGATAAGAAAGTGCTACGAGAAGGATCTGATTTGAATTCATTTGACAAAAGCTTCGACATGATATTATTTGATTAAGGTGGACTATTCTGAAGTAGTTCTAACTATAAACTTCATTTCTATGAGACACCCATATAGAATCTAGCCGCTTTTAGGGGCTTTCATATGTAGCTAACCAAATGGCTCATCCAAGTAAAAAATAAAGGTTGGTTAGTCACAATGAAGATGCCAAGTTTGAACACAAATATAATGGATTTCTAACATTTTTAAACATGAAAGAACACTTAGTACTGTTTTTATATTTTTAAAAATTTTCGGTGCTTTCTATGGCATAATGTAGCTTTAATACTGAAAATAAATGGTTGGAATTGCTCACGGCATACATCATTCTACAAATAATAGCAAAACCATGCAAAATATTACATATTCTATAAAAATGTTTCACAAGCATTTGATTTAGCTATATACATTGCATGTGTTTTCTTCACTGTAACCATGCAAAATCTTTTGTTAAACTAAAGGCAAAATCTTCGTGTTCAGGGCTCAAATTCCATTCTTGCTCACCTAACAGTGCAACCAACTTTGAATGATGAGATAAAGTAAGTTCCATGTAGCGACCTTCAGTTACAGAAAATCCAAACTAAGGTGCAAAATGGCTTAAGATCAAGTTTTACTCTTCAAGATAGTGTTTTGAGATATGGTAAAAGGCTATGCGATCCTAGTTATAAGAAGGTACATAAAAAAGTATGGAGGCTCATTGCACTAGTCAGAGAATACACCCTAGTGGTATTAAGATGTACAGAAATTTATGAGACAACTATTAGACGAATAACATGAAACAGAAAATTGCAGACTTTGTATATTAGTGTTTAATATGTCAAAAGCTGAAAGCTGAACATCACTAGCCAGTTGGATTTATGCGGAACAATGAAATTCCAAAGTGGAAATGGAATCACCTCACTGAATTTTGTTACAATGCTGCCTAAGTCTCCAATATGGCAACAATCAGTTTAGGTGATTGTTGATAGGTTGACCACGTTAGTGCACTTCTTACTGGTGGGAATTAATCTCTAGAGACAAGTTGAACCAAAAAAATCTTTGGTTGTTTGCACCTCTAGCTTTAAAATTATTTAGAATTTTTTTTCAATTTGATAAAAATCATTTGTAAGAGTAAGCTTCGTGTGTTGGTCATCATGACACAAATGTAAGCCCTGGTCAAATGATGGACATAGTAAATTAAATTCTTTCTATTATCAGATTGAAAGAATATCAACACATAATTGTCACAAATATTCAGATCCAGACTTAAGAGTTAAACAACTACAGACACAATTTTTCTGATACGAGTAGACCAGCTATAGAATACAAGAATGTCATACCATGCATAATCCCAGGTTTGTGGTCTATATCATTAGAAGGAAATAAGGATCAATTGTCAGAAATTCGTGGTCCAGGTCTAAATAACCTGAAAGCTCAAATCCAGAAGGATTGGCTGGTAATCACGCGCTGGGAATAATGTAACATCTCATGGAAGTATCCTTTCATAGAAGCGCAAACTCAGCGATAATGTGCATTGCATGAAAGTTGCAAATTGATTTACATAATACTCTTAAATAGTTATAAAAATGATGACATACTATTAAGGGCCAACCCAGCTGTAAAGAATCAATATCAGCATAAAGTCAAGTTGCAAATTGATTACATATACTCTTAAGTAGCTATAACAAGGAGGAAGTACAATTAGGGCTAATCCCAGCTGAACAGAGTCAGTATCAGCATATGGTCTATTGCAATTTCTAACAAAGGGAGATATGAAGTTTCAGAAACATGTTTTCTTGTGATCAATAGGACCATACAACTCATTGTGTTATGAAGGGATCCTGTCATGCTGGTTTCATGTAACAATAGCCAAGAATAAATTTTAACAAAAAACGAAGGCCATACAACCCAACTTTGACCACACCCTTGTCATTTTCTAATGGATTTATCCTATAATCATTTTCTTATGAAATACTTCATTGATTTATTGGATCTGATATGTTTGGATGTGCATGGATGGCTTGTGGGATTAAGTTGAACCAAAATATTAAAAATAAAGGGATTGTCATGGTTTGGGGTTGGACCATTACAGTGAGGATTAGCCAACAAGTAAATGCCGTGTTGGGTCTTATATTATGAGGATTTGCGACCACAGCTAAATTGTATAATGGACCAGCATGCTGAAATTAGCCACCAGGTGACATGGTGCTCTGGACCGCTTATTGACTGAATGGATTGGCCGAAAAACTCGGACATACCCAAATGAGTGAAGTAAATCTTATTACATGTAATAAATATGGGCACATAAATGAAAAGGTTTACCAATGCATTATCAATAATTGTATATTGTTTCATTAAAATATCGTCATAAATTTTATTATCGTGTTAATAATAATGATATCTAATATAATTTATGTCACTTGTATATTTGTTTCATTAATTCTAAGCTATTGAGTGCAAACTTTTCGGAAATCAATTTTTTCCAGATTCTTACGAGGTTCGAGGGTAATATTCGGAGCAATATGATGAAAAGATTTAGTATTATTCCTTTTGAATTAGACTCTGAAACTATTTATTATCTATACAAAGTAATAATCATACCTGAGGGATTCATTGCTTTTATTTTTATCATTATTTTTCTAGACATTTACTAGATGGTTTTGAATCATTTACGAAGGTTGTTGGATACTAGACATTTACTAGATGGGTTTGAATCATTTACTAATGGTACATAAATTTCTAACACAACCAAAATTTCCATCAAATTTTTTGCCTCATTTTCAAAATCCCTAAAAAATTGCCGACACCGCTAAAATATTCCAACCAAACAAAAAATTTACATTGAATCAAAAATAGCCTAAACTAAAAAGTTTTATGAAAAAAATAATAGATTTTTGGCTTCTACGATATGATCCTCATTAGTATCAAACTATTACCACCAAAAATCCATGGTGATCTCCTCTCATGAATCATCGTTCTCTCCTCCTTGGACATCCTCAAACACTACGTGCAAATATTTTATTAAACAAATAAAAACAAAATAAAATAAAGCAACTTGTCTATTGTTCTAAGAACAGAAATAAATCAATCACATATTCTTTGTTTCTCATTTTAATTTTAACCAGAATACTTAGGATTGAATTTTCATATTAATTCATTTGGTTGTAGATAATCATGAGTGAAAAAAGAAGAATAAAAAGTGAAGGCTATATATAAAATATGCTAATGAAATAGCTTTTTATCTATCAAAAGATAAAACATGGAATTTCACTGCTAACTATATACTTAAAATCAATTACTTCATAATTTTTTTTCTATAAATCTAAAATTACAACCAACTAATCACCAAAAATATTTATTTCCATATCAAGAGCAACAAAATGTACAATTTTACTAATAAAATCATATATAATATATAATCACCACGGATAAAAAATTAACCATATATAATATATATTCAACAAAGATGATAAAGTAACATTTTATTCATAAAGCATCAAATAAAACAGTAAACATGCAATTTCACTACCAATTATATACTTACACCCAATTACTCCATGCATATTTCTTTTTAAAAAGTAATATTAAACCCAATTCATAAAAAAAATAGATCACCAAAAATGTTGTTTCGCATATCTGAAGCAAAAAGAAAATAAAATAGACCTCTCTATATAGACGGATTTATGGAGGTTAGCGATCTCGGTGGAGCGTCGCCCTGACGACAATCAATTCGTCCACTACCTTTCCCTTCAATTGCTTTGCCTTCAAATCTACGAAACAGAACAAAATAAATCATCCCAACAAAATCAAATCAATTCGGGAAGACCCAACCCAAATCAGAAAGAGAGTAAGAGATAGAAAGGGTGTGGTGACTCACGGGAGAGGGTTTAGGGCTGGTGGCTGGCGATTGTTGGATGGAGAAGGAGATATTGAGAAGAGGCGACGGATCGTGGGGCTCGTCAATTGATTGGGAAGAGGCGACGGATTGTGGAACTGTTGGTCGTCGACGTGTCGGGGGGCTCGTCGACTGATTGGGAATAGGCGAGAGCGCGGGAGATGAAGGAGCGGCGGCAAACTTAGTCGGGATGGGATTATCGTGACCTAGCTATAGGAAAACAAAGGGGGCAGTTGTTTTGCGCAGGAGGGGAGGGATTATTGCGACCTAGGGCAGAGGTTTCACGGGGAGAGGCGGGGGGTTTACATTTTCGAGGTAAATTTTGGGGAAGAAAATTTTGGGGAAATTTCGGGACTTCCCCCGTATTGAAATTTTCGGTATGAAACACAGGTTTAATTAAATAATATAGATATAAAATAGTAATAGCAATAATTATTAGTGATCTCTTTCCTTATAGGTGTTCAATTTGTTGGCAGCTGGCTGTTTGTATGTATACATGGAGCCACCCTCACAATTAGTCACAACAAAGCAATTTATGTATGTAAATGTGAAAATTAAAGCGATGTACGTAACTCCGGCTAAATTCTATATTCAGCAGTTTAATTATCTAGCTTTATTGCAAGTAATATAAATAATTAGCTAATTACATATCCCGAGGTTTGCAGCGTGTTGAAGATCAACCACCCATGCAATTCTTTCTGCTATTTTTCGCCACTGTGATCTTCTTGTTCATCGTATCACTACGGAGACGGTGGAAGCTCCCATTTCCTCCGAGGCCTCGCCCCCTCCCCCATCGTCGGCAACATGAACATGATAGACCAGCTCACCCACCGCACCCTGGCAAGGCTTGCGCAACAATACGTCGGTCTCTTCTACATGCAGCTCTGTTTCGTCCGTGCATTCGCCGTCTCAACCCCGGAGATGGCACGTCAAGTGCTGCAGGTCCAAGACAAGGTGCCTTCTCCAACCGCCCAGCCACCATCGACGTCGCTTACCTCACCTACGACCATCGCCATCGCAACAATCCTCACTTTTCTTTTTGCCAACGTGTAACAAAGAGATATCATTTATTTACATTTATTTACAAGTTTGCCATTATAAATTTACAGCATTTCCCAACGTTTTCCAAAAAACGCCGGGAAAAGCTCGGCAATTGCTAGCATTTTTCGGAAAGCGCTAGCAAAAGTCTAGCATTTCCCAACGTTTAAATAAGCGTCGGAAAAAGTCCCGCATTTATCGTCGTTTTTTTGGAAAGCGCTAGCAAAAGTCCAGCATGTTCCAACGTTTTAAAAAAACGTAGGGAAAAGTCCAGCATTTGCCTGCGTTTTAGGAAAGCGTTGGTAAATGTTCAGCATTTCCCAACGTTTTAAAAAAGAGTCGGGAAAAGTCCAGCATTTACCTGCGTTTTTCGGAAAGCGTAGGGAAAACCCCAACATTTACCAACATTCTTATGAACGCTGGTAAAAGTCTAGCATTTGCCGACGTTCTTATAAACGCTGGTAAATGTCGAAATACTAATAGACATTTGCCAACGTTTCTTTAAAACGTTGGTAAAAGCCATTTTTTTAGTAATGATCTTTTTCATTGAATATCCTACTACTATTTGTAATATAGAATTGGAAGCTAGTCTTGGCTGAGCTTGAGTGGGTTCACACACCACAACGGCAAACGCTCCCTCAAAATAAGGTAAATAGAGTTTTAGCTTTACAAGTTTTTATATTCACAAATATAAATATTTACTTCTCTAACAAATTTATGTTTATTAATTACTTAGGTTATTGCGCATCCAATTGGCACTTCAGCCTGGATTGAGATTGACACTTTCTCGCTTTATAATGTGATGAGGAAAATGTTTTCAGCTGAATGAGGAAAATGTCCAGTCAGTGGGGTCACCCGGTGGACCTCAGCGAGGTGCTAAAGTTGTCATGCAAGATGAAGTATCTGCTAAAGCCGCCGCCGTGTCTGTGTCTCAGTAATTAACTAATTAGGAATTTGGGGGTGTGGGGTTTTATGTTAAAAAAACTGGGTAGCCTACAAAATAAGTTAAGGTGTTTTCAAAATATTGTTTGTGCTAAGTTTATGGGGTATGTGTTATGTACGTGAGGTTTTTAATGAGTGTTTAATATTTAAGGTTTAGGGTTTTGTGCTGGGTCTGCAAATTTTGTGGTTGGACTTGTGATGGGGATCCTTTTAGTATATATCTATGTATTATGAGTTTGGGTATTGTAACTGCTGATAAAGGATTATTAATGTAAGGTTGGCTTATAGTTATGTCTTCCATTTGTTAGCAAGCTGGATCCAGACATCTACGGACCTCCGGAGCCTAAAGCGACGGTGAGCCTCGAACCATCATGAGGTCTATCTCTCCCTACGCTGCCTCTTCGACGGCGATGGCTGCTTTTCACATCTCAAATCCCTATCTCCGGCAAGCCCCTCCCCTCCTCCGATCTCCGGCAAGCCTCCTGCCCTCCTCCGCTCGCCGGCGCCCTCCGCTGGAACCCAGCTGCATCCAAGCTCCCAGCATCCATGTACCGCCTCTTCGCCGCTCCTTGCACAAACCGAGCATGCCGACGTCGCAGATCCGACCTCCATCCGACCCCGTCGTCGTCGCCCATGGCGGTGCACAATGATTCAATGATGGTGGCCAGGTTTCAGGTCCAGATCGAGGTTGATTCGGCTCGTTAGATCCACTTAGCTTAGACACTGCATCACATGGCATTAACAAAAGAAGGAATCAAACAACGAAGATCACGGTCACATGAATTCAATTCCTTTGATGCTTCTCAATGCATTCTTTTTATCCTAGAATCATACTAAATGTTAACATAGGTTCCCTTAATAAAATTAGGGAGTTGGGACTTGGGAGGGTGCGTCGGAGGGCCCATCATTCTAACGAGCTGTTGATGCCATCAAAATGTTGAAGCTGTGGGTAGCGTGGAGTTCTTGATACCCAGTGGATACAGATGATCCACCCAACATGTCACGCCCCGCTTCCCAAAAATATGGAGGCGAAGCGTGAGAAGGTCCGCTCAGACTTGAAGCTGCAAAGCTTTAAGTCCGATAAGCGTCAATCAAATTTAAACTGCAGGTCCTTGCAACACGAACAAAACAAAGATAATAATAATAAAATGAGACAAAAGAGATATCTCAGAATATCCATAAAATAAGTTTCAACATCACAGAAAAAGCCACCAGGCTAAAAGAAAAGAGTCTAAAGGCCCAAACATGGCCAACAAAAGTACAACGTAGAAAACAAAGGTGCCACGCACCGACAACTAACAGAAAACCTAAAACAAAAGGAGAACTCAGCATGGTCACAAAGAAAGGTCACCGGTGTCCGCAAAACTCCTCTTGGACAAACTTGGGCTCAGGCTCAGCGTCAGCAAAACACCACGTACTCAGCAACGGTCTCTGGCTCAAGGTATAACATGTGACACCCAAAAGAGCAAGGGGCACATGTCAGCAAGTCTACAAGAGACTTGTGCAAGGAAACTGAAAGTAGGTAAAGCAACCTAGAAGTTCTAGCATGAATGCAATGACATGGCAGTTAAGGTATGAGTGCAACAAGTAAAGTAAAGTAAAGTAAAGTACGAGCATGGCATTACAACATGGCATGTATGACAAGTTATTCAAGTAACACTCACTAGTACAAGACAAGTAAAGTAAGCACCTCGTGCATAGAGATTCCGCCTTCTGGCTAGAGTGGTTGATCGGGCCACTCCTAAGCTCAGGTGACCGTTTATCCCTACCCCTCCACGTGTATCGAGCCAGGGCCTTACCCCCGAACGCGTATGCTCGCTTCTGGATCACGAGCCAGGAAGTGTTTTTAACAAGTATGGCATAGGGGTGCACCTAGCCGGACAAGGAAGTACGAGTACAAGTATTGTAGCGTGTGCTACGAATGCGACATTCAATGCATGGATGACATGACATGGCAAGTAGTAAAGCGTACAGGTAAGGAAAGTAAACGTGACAGTTTAGTATGCACGACCAACAAGTTTAAAGGGTTGGATCTAGCTTCATTTTCAAGCTAGATCAATTAGGTGACGGATCTAGTTTCGTTGTCAAACTAGATCAAGTAGGCGTCTAGTCAACTATCATTTCACTGACTAGTCTCTTTTACGCTAAAAACAAGGAAGTGGCCTAAAAACATGGCCCTACACAAGAGTTGGCAAGTCTCACTTGCCTGCAAGTACAACACCTGAGCACACCGTCCAATGAGTCCAAAATCACAATTATCCTACGTGCACAAGTCCACCGGCCTAAAAGTCCATATTATTAATCTTGATTAGTGAATTTAAAACATTGAAAACATTTTAAAAACATCAATTTTAGTCTTGATTAACAGGCAATAGGTTGGGGGTCCTAAGGGTGCAAAGCGTTACCTCAACACGACGCGAAAGCTACACAGGCGTCGGGTAGCGACGCCAGGGGTTGGAATAAGAGAACGTGCTCCAAGTCCTGATTCCAATATAGATTCCTCGCTGGAAAGTTCAGAGCATCAACCGGAGCGACGAGTCCAGACTCCAAAGCTAGCACGTGCGACGACGGCCTACAACGTGTCGCAACGTCGTACGCGGCAAATCGTCGGAGAGAAAGCACCTAGGTGGGGCCCACAGTAGTCCTAGGGACCTATGGGGACCCACAATACCTCTGGAGACCTTGGGGGGCCCATGGTGGCAAGTGGTGCGACGGGTGCGGGGTTGCGACGTTTGGCTCTCGGTCGTACAGCCTCGGTGCGGGGGATTCCATCGGTCGGGCACATGCGGCGGGGCTGTGCAGCGCTTGGGGTCGGTCGCAGTGGCGGGTGCGGAGAATTCCATCGGTCGGAGCGGGGGACAGCGCCGGTCGGGCGCTTGGCGGGCACGTTGCAACGTTGCAACGTTGCAACGCGGGGCGATGCGGGCGTGAGCGGGCGGGGGCTTCGGTCAGGCACGGGGGAAAGCGGGGTGCGGAGCGGGCTTGCGAGCGGGTGCGGGGCGATGCGGATGTGCGGAGCGGGCGACCGGTCTGACCGAGAGCTTCTCTCGGTTGGAGCGGGGCGATGCGGGGGTTGCGATGCAGCGGCTGCAGCAGGTGCGGACGGAGCGGATGAGCGGGGGGTTTCAGCGGTCGGTGCGGGGATTTTGGGGCGTTTGGCTCGGTCGGTGCGGAAGCTGTTCGTCGCAACGTTGCGACGATTCGTCGCAACGTCAAATTTGAGTTTTGGAAGCGGCTAGAGTTATTTTCTTGCGAAAATAGGTCTTCCTAGAGGTTGTTTATATAGTGTAGAGGGGTTGACTAGGTCTAGGGCTAATCCCAATGAGATTAGGAGTTTAAAATAATTTAAAATTCAAATCTACTCTTCCTAATCACATAGGGATTGGGTGCGGCCAAGATAGGGGCTAAGATTTGGCTCAAAAATTATTTAAAATGTTTGAAACTCAAATAAATTTTTATTGGTCGAAATTAATATAAAACCTAGCTTTTAAAAATATTTTAAACCTTGCTAAAAATATAAAAGTGGTCAAATAAACTCCAAAAATTATAAAATAAATATCGGGGTGATCGTGGTGACGAAAGTGAGCTAACTAAGAAGACAGATCTCAATTTCGACGTCGGACGACGAAACTAAAAATAGAAACGTCTCCCGTCAAAAGTGAGAATCACAACATCTCATCGAATAAGATTAAATTGTGGGAAAACGACTCGAGAAACGTCGTTCCAAATTAGTGCCAAAATTTACTACCCTCAGAGACGTTCACAACGAAATATCGCATCAAAGTGTTCACAAACAAACAAAGCCTAAAACAAACACGTGCACGGCCAAAAGCACGTGCACGAACAACGTACAACGAAAAGTGGTCGTTACACAACAGGATGTTGATGTCGTTGGTGGCGGTGGAGTTCTTGATGAGGAATGCGTGTTTCTACATGATGGCAGGGGAGCGATGTCGTTGCTGGTGTCGGTCGGGTACGTTCTGGGGATCGGGCCCTCGATCCTGGTGGTGACGGTGCTGGCATGGGGGAACTCGGTGGGGGACTTGATGTCTACCGTCGTAGTGGCCTTGAACGGGGGCGAGGATGGAGTTTAGATTGTGATATCAAGGTGTTACGCGGTTCCCGTGTTCAACACTTGGGTTCGAGTTTTTGGGATCGGAGCTCGGCGGTTGGTGGCGCACGTCGGCACGGTTTCTCGGCTAGGGCGGCGGTCCTGGGTTGAGGGTATGGCGCCGGAGCTGGGAAGCAAAGTTGAGGGAGAGCTCTATTTCTGCTCTTCACGGGGGGAGAGAGATGATGTGTACTTGTCTTTGTTGTTTTATGGGCATTTGATGCAGCGGGCCCCACTAGTCAATTAACGGGCTCATTTTGACAGTCTGTCGCCTTGTAAAAAAATTGCGCGTCCCTCCATCCGAACCCCGTCCCGTCCTGTCGTCGCATCACATCCCCTAACTTTCTGTGCATACACCGAATGGAGTTCGGTAGAGATAGCACGCGCCTTTGAAAAAAGCTTCAAAATGGAATGTTTGCAACTTTAATCCTCTCCTTCTAATCTTATTTTATTATATTTAATTATTTTTCCATAATTATAAAATATTTCTTTTGAAAATTAGTTAATCTAATAATTATTTATTTATTAAAGAAATTTATAAATGATATAAATTTATTGTTATTTTATAACTATAATAATTTTTGTGAAAAATATCTATTATGTTATGAATGAGGGAGGCCTTTGGCCTCGTCTCATCTCTATCCCCCCATTACTTCCCATTATCCCTACTAATGGGGACCTTTGGTATCCTATGGCCTTTGGGCTTCTATTGGTTTAATAGATAGAGAACCATGACTTTGTGCCATGGTTACTCATTTTCCTTGATCATCCAACACGTTATCAGTACTTTTGTCTCTAATTTTAGAGCTTCTACTAAAAATGTCCCCTCAAATCTACCTTACCGCGCTAAGGAATCTATTGTTGCAGCGATCCGTTGCTGCAAAGTTTTTGCGACATCGATCTCTGCAGTATGGATTATTTTATCTACAGTTTACAATTTTATTTTCTTCCCTAGATCAACGATCTAGAGGTATAATTTCTTATCCCATAGATACATAATATTAAAAAACTCTATACAGCTGCTCAAAATCTAGAATATACTAAAACTTATCTTAGATTTTGGCTCTTGGTTATTATTATCATAATATAACAACTTTAAAAAAACCCCTTCATTCCCCACAAAGGGGCCCTGCCCTTTTGCCCTCCCCCCGTCAGGGGGGGGATCTCTGGCCGAACCCCCCCTCCGATGGGGGGGGGGGCTCTCTGTCTGCCCCCGGACGAGGGGGGGCTCTCTGTCTGCCCCCGGACGAGGGGGGGCTCTCTGTCCCCCCGGTGCCCCCCGACCGGGGGCTCTCTGTCCGTCGCCGCCCCGACGGGGGGGGGGGGGGGGGGCTCTATGGCCGCCCCCCTTGGACGGGGGGGCCCTCTCTGGCCGCCGCCCCGCCGGACGGGGGGTGCCTCTTGCCGTTGCCCCCCGGACGGGGGGATCCTCTGTCTCCCACCCGCGACGGGGGGATCCTCACAGATCGTGTTTCGTAGATAGGGGAGGGGGTCACGATCTGTAAGATGAAGGGTTGGGGGCTTTTACACTCCTTAACTAGAACCCTAAACTTTGTTTTAGGGTTAGTGTACTTTTAAAGTTGTTTTACTCCTTTTGGGCCTTTTACTTTTATTTTTTTAAAACACAATTACAGCCCAAAACTGCAATTATAAAAAAGTTATTTTGGCTATTTTTGGGCCTGAAGTCCACCCATAAGCCCAAATATACTTTAACATTGTTTTAAAACTAATTTTTAAATCAGTTTTCACTTAAATTCCATATTAAATACCAGAAACATCCAGAAAAATTCTGGAAAATTCTTTAATTTTTTTTAATTATTTAGGAAAATTCCAAAATATTAGTTTTGACAACTTTTTAGTTGCTATTAACCATTTGCTACATATTATGTCAAAACATGCAAACTTTATAAAAATTTGGATTTATTTCTAAATCCTTCACGATTTAAAAATTACATAGACACTGAGACCGCTCTGTCTTTAATTACCTAACCTAAAGTGAATGACGTTTCCCGTGGTCAAAGTAATTTTTAAACCGTAATTTTTATTACCATATACGTTGTAAATGTATTCTTTGCCTGTGTAATTGCGTCAATTGATTTTTAAATTGCCTGTAGCAATTATTAATTGCGTGGATGTTTAAATAAGACAAAATGTGTTTTTTGGGATCGGCCAATTTGATATCCTATTATTAATTTTCTTAGCTTTGTATTTTTCTTTTCTGAGAGAAATTGTGGTGAGGCTTTTATGTATCTATGCCAAAGACCGGTGTTACTACCTATGAAGACGGAGTTGAAACTTGCATCTATCTAGGACCCTAATGGGTTTCCAATTTGTATTTTTCTTTTTTCTGCTTTATGGACTGTAATACGGACTTTGGACATTGTATGTTTTTGGGTATCTGGCTGATCCCCGCATTTTTTCTTATTTATTTTCTTTAAAATGGGCATGATTTTAAATTACTTATTATTAATTGATGTGTCATTATATTCCACATTTTATCGATAAGATTACACGTCAAAATGATTGCTCAATTACATATTTTATACGTTTTTACGCTATTATTTGGAATAATATGCCTTTCGGAGCGTTTATGTCCATTTCAGGGATTTGGGCGATATTGGAGCAATTTGGAGTCGATAAGACGATCGACGACGTGAGAGCACCAATGAGACTCATGATGACATGCTCAAAGTGCCAAAGAAGAATACTGGAGCAAGTAAGGGGCAAGAGAGAAGGTCGCGCGATTGAGCTATGATGCGGCGAAGGAATCGAGTGACCCGAAGAACTGAAAACAAAATAGCCGTCCACTATTTCTAAATATGCTATCACCTGGGATTTTTCACTATTTTTCTGATATTTTTCCCAGATAATAGACTTCAAGACGGTTCCAACGTCACCAAGAACGTGCCAATCGGAGGTCGGATGAGCCCTGGGGAATTTCTACAAATTGATGGTGCAGTTCAGAAATTCTGTGAAAGCTGTCTAACACTTGCTCGACCGAGCAGAACACTTTGCTCGACCAGCAGGGTGAAAAATAATGCTGAAGTGCATTTTTGGGCTGCTCGACCGAGCAGTTGATCGCTCGATCGAGCAGAGATGTTGCTCGGACCGAGCGGAATCTATTCTGTCCGGGTTGACAGAACAACATTTTTGGAGAAGCTCGAATTCCCTGTGCAACTCGACCGAGCAGGAGGGCAGTTCGACCGAGCAGCCGGACTACTCGACCGAGCATGCATCACTCGGCCCGAGCAAACATGTGGATGACGTATCTGACTTTTTGATGGCTCGACCGAGCAGCTTCCTGCTCGGACCGAGTCGCCGTGGCCCACGCCTGCGTCCAGAACGCGATTTTGTTTTGGCGAGGGTTTTTTGAAGGACAAAGGAGGTGGCCGCCAGGGGGGTTCTGATGGATTTTTTGGAGACGTTTTTAGGGAGCGAAAATTGTAGATGTTTAATTGTTAGATTTAGATTAAAATTTCTGAAGACATTTTGGATCAAATTCTATTAAAGCTTGTTGGTTATTTTCTTGCGTTCTTGGAATTTGAGTTTCTCTTGAGATCTGGTATTCGCTCTGTAAGTTTCTGATCTTTATTTTACCAATTGCTATGATGTTCTCATCTATAAAAATGGTGTTTTATCTGTTATTATCGCCATGTATGAGTAGATCTTTCTAGGGTTGATGGGTGAACCCTAGGATTTTAGGGGGAAAATGTAGATCTGGATCCCTACGTTGAATTGGGGATTATGGTTGTATTTCGGTAGATCCTACCGAATCCGTAGATAACCCGTACTGAGATCATGCCCACGGTCTGTGGAATTGATGTGATTAAGGGGTATCTAGGGATTCAAATAGGAAAATCGGTGGATCAAATCAAGGCACGTGACCATGCCCGGCTCGCACCTTGAGGGGATCCATCGACGAACTATACCGCTACGTTGACGGCTACCGCCATTGCGTCAACGAGAGCCACCGAAATACCCCGCAATTCTAACCCACGAGAGTGGTACGAATTGGGAGATTAATTCCCTAGCCCTAATGCAACGTGAGGAACCTATCCAACATCAACCCCCAATGATCTTAGCGGCGATGCCTAACGCCCTAGCGCTTTTTATGCGACGTTGAGTGACACAACCTTCGCATCCACTACCATCATAACTCTCCATACTCCACATCCATCAATAAACCCGCAAGTCTAACTCAACCTAGGAGTAGATGGGTAGAATAGCACTGCTTCCCCGTGTTCGATACCCGCTTGCCACTATACCGTGCGCTTGCGGTAAACGACATCGTTTCGGAGTTGATTCCGGACGCATCAAGTTTATGGCGCCGTTACCGGGGAGGCGTTCCGCCATATTATATATTTACCATAATTAGGTTGATTAACTTGCGTTAAAAAATTCAAAAAAACAAAACAAATTTTTTTTAAATAAATAAATAATACAGAGAGATTTTTCCCCCGCCACCTGCTATTACTATTATCTTTATCTCTCTTTGTACCACTGACGTCTTTTCCAGGTTGTCTATTTTTTCTTGATCAGGTACAGTTGATGCAGCAATGGTACTTTCGAAGACGTGACTGGGTTCTATACGGTCTTATATATACCTCGCTACAGTTTATCAGGCTGATGGAGAGTCCTTCAGAGAAGCATTGCGCAAATTCGAAAGAATGTTAGGGATGTTCCATACGGAGTCAGACCATGAGTGGGACGGTTCCAGGCTACTTGATATCTTTGCTGGAAGACTAAAGGGACCCTCACGTGAATTTATGAAGACGATGCAAGTGAAAAAGTTCAGTGATCTGCAGCTGGCAGCAACCTTGGAGCAAATGATAGATGATGCTCGATCTACTGGTTCGCTAACCGTTACGGTAGGTAAACCATCTGACCAAGCACTCATCGATTTTATTATGGCTAATGTCTCTGATGCAGGTACTATCATAGATGGAGTGTATGCTTCACTTGAAGGTGGTCATATCCACCTTTACACCACTAACACTCCACAAATAGAGACATCTGAGCTGCCAGAGGAGGACACATATATGGACCTATTGAGAGGCATCGTGGACGCAGTTCGATGCACCGGTCCATTAACGATAACGGCAGGTGACCCTTTTGAGCTCAGATTTCAAAATTTTATTACTCATCGTATCTCTTCTACAGGCACGGTTGATGATGGAGTCTGCGCTCTAGTTGAGGGGCACAAGACCCACTTTTATACCATGGCCGAGATACAGGAGCCCATAGAGCCGCCTGCACCTACTATCGAGAGGACCAAGCCAAACCATCTAGTTCCTCGAGCTCCGGGACAGAAACGAAGACATAGGCATAGAAAGGAGAAGATGAAATTCACTTTGCCTAACATACCAGAGGAACCTGAGGAGGAGGCCGAAGTAGTGCATCGCGAGGAGGCCGAGCTATATTTATTTTACATATTGCATGCGGAGCCAGAGACTTTCGCCGAGGAGGTCGTGCGTCAGGACGAGGACACAGCCATTCATGAGGATCCCGAGCATCACCCTCCTCCTTCAGAGCTTCTGCAGCCACCTCTGCCTTCCACTGACTCTAAGGACCACCCACCAGAGCTTACTGCTTCCCTTCTGGGAGATCTCTTCACCTCATCGCCCTTTACATTTGATTCCCCTCCCGTGTATGATTATTATGATTCGGATTTCAATGACTCATTGCACCTTTTGTAGGATACACATACATATGATCAAGAGGTACAATGGGACATATACGAGGAGGAGGGCGAGGAGTTAGCACACATGGACGCTATTTAATATGATTAGGAGGTGCACTGGGATGAGTCTGACGATGAGGAGGAGCATCCTGACGAGACCCACTCCATTATGCCAGAGTTACCTGAGGAACAAGAGAAAAACAACGAGGAGTTGATCGACGTGGTGCATCAGAGTAGAGATTTATTTCCAGGGAGGTGTTGTCAACCATTTTTTATTTTAAATACTATTGTTGATGACCCTCTCTGGAATACATTTATTTTGGGGAAAGATATTCCACATCAGATTGATGTGGCTCATCTCTTGCAGGGTACAGGTGGAGTCCTTGGGGAGATGCTGGGAGCCGCATTGCTGGAATCTGATGGAGCTCTTGGAGATACGCACCTGGCGGAGCCACGGAAATTCCAGATAGAGCAGTTGCCTGCACCAGCAAAGATTCTGGATCCACCTTTTGCTACAGGTGCTACCAATCTAGTAGTGTAGTATTTTATGTTTTAAATAATCACGAATCCTCTCGGCAGCGAGAGGGCCGTATAGGATTTTATATGTTTTTTAGTTTAATAAATTCATCCCATTTGATGGCTAAATTTTCTTTGGCACCCAACCCACTATCTATTATCCATGCTCACCCCTATATTTTGGCGCTTATTTCATCTCTCCTCCCAATTTTTTATGTGATGTTTAAGCTTGGGGGAGAGAAACTATTTTGTTGAGTGGCCCCCCTTTCTTTTCGTTGTCCTCTATTTATATCATACACACATTGAGGACAATGTGATGTTTAAGCTTGGGGGAGTGCATAGTGCACACACTTTGCTTTATCGTGAAACACACTTCATATTTTCCATATGAACCATGTTCACTCTTATAGTTATGTCTCATATGCTTTATTTTTTTTGAAATATCGTGGATTTATTTTTTTATGAACGTTGATATCTGTTAGATAGAGTTTAATTCCTTGATTAGTGAATCTTTGTTAATATGCTTTTTCATAGTTGAATCCATAATTTCACAACCATATTCTTGAAACAGTTAAGTTAAAAATGAATGAATCAACTCTGAAAATTATTTGACATCTGCGTGATTTGATTGATAATTCTATTGCTTCATGGATGCTTAGTGATTCAAAAGAGATAGGATAACCCTATGACAACCAAAGTATTGACGATTAGAATTCCTGAAACCGAGCCATGTCTAAATTCTATGCTTTTTCATTTTCTTTTGTGAATAGCCAATAGATGATCTTTGATCATGTTTTGCATTCCATCGCGTTTACGTGAGTTTGCAAAAATCCCAAGAATACAAAAATCAAACAAATATCTTGAATAAAATGCCCTAGGGGTTCTTCGTAAACCGATGCCCTAAGACCGTCTGGTCTGGGATGCATAGGCCGCTTTTTGTATATATTGAGTTATCTCGTGTATACAAAGAAAGAAAAATGTATATGAAATTTTCATATAGCCAAAAACAATATAAAACTACAAAATCACATATCCTTATCTCCATTTCTTTATAGAACTAAGACATGGCAAAGTTGATAGATTCTAGGAGTCTTGAAATGGTCGTAATGTGGTGATGCCTTACCTTGATTGAATTTGCTAAATTCATTCCATGAAGTATAACAAAATACCACGCATGCTTGAAAATGTTTGATTATGACATATTATACTGCTTAAAGAATGAGTTGTGAACTTTGGTTTCATTTCTGTGAACTTAGTATATTGCATGATAAACTATGATAAGATATAACTCTAATCTCTTTTTATTGCTTATCAAGTTCATTTTATTTATTGAAATCCACGTTCTTTTAATTTGAGCGAGTCTTGAATATTTGTTGTGTATATGTGTTCTAAATTTATATTGACGTGTATTCACGAGATCTTGCATATCTTGGGTACTTGTATTTTTTTGAATTTAAGATTGAACCCCTTGTCTCCATTTACACATCACTGCCTCACATCTTCATTGTATCCCACTCCCGTGTTGGCTTCTTATTAGTCTTCCTCGAGGACGAGTAAGAGGTAAGCTTGGGGGATTTTGATGTGTCATTATATTCCACATTTTATCGATAAGATTACACGTCAAAATGATTGCTCAATTACATATTTTATATGCTTTTACGCTATTATTTGGAATAATACGACTTTCGGAGCGTTTATATCCATTTCAGGGATTTGGGCGATATTGGAGCAATTTGGAGTCGATAAGACGATCGGCGATATGAGAGCACCAATGAGACTCATGATGACATGCTCAAAGTGCCAAAGAAGAATACTGGAGCAAGTAAGGGGCAAGAGAGAAGGTCGCGCGATCGAGCTATGATGCGACGAAGGAATCGAGTGACCCGAAGAACTGAAAACAGGACAGCCGTCCACGATTTCTAAATCTACTATCACCTGGGATTTTTTTACTATATTTATGATATTTTTCCCGATAATAGACTTCAATATGGTTCCAACGCCACCAAGAATGTGCCAATCGGAGGTCGGATGAGCCCTGGGGAATTTCTGCAAGTTGATGGTGCAGTTCAGAAATTTTGTGAAAGCTGTCTGACACCTGCTCGACCGAGCAGAGCACCCTGCTCGACCGAGCAGGGTGAAAAATAATGCTGAAGTGCATTTTTGGGTTGCTCGACCGAGCAGAGTAGTTGCTCGACCGAGCAGTTGACTGCTCGACCGAGCAGAGATGTTGCTCGGGCCGAGCGTTCCATGGATGCGATCACTTTTCGATTCTTGCTTAGCTTATCATCTCTGGAAAGCCTAGAAATGAGCTGGACGTTGTGACTGCATATCTATATAGCGATATAGATAAAGAAATCTATATGAGACTTCCAGATGGGTTTAATTTACCCCCAGAAATGAAAGAGAGACCTCAGGACGTCTTCTCAGTAAGGCTTCAAAGATCATTATATGGTCTTAAGCAATCGGGAATAATGTGGTATAACAGACTAAGTGTTTTCCTTATACAGCAAGGATTCACAAACAACGAAGTCTGCCCGTGTATCTTTATCAG
The DNA here is from genome assembly GCA_030789695.1 of Scilla litardierei. Lineage (NCBI taxonomy): Eukaryota > Viridiplantae > Streptophyta > Magnoliopsida > Asparagales > Asparagaceae > Scilla > Scilla litardierei. The sequence goes on along the minus strand of CM061133.1, from coordinate 274,544,388 downwards.
GAGAACGGGAACGTGATTTGTCATTGTCGCAGTATATGTGGATGACTTAAATCTCATAGGATCTCATGCAGAGATCAATGAGATATCTGAAAGCCTAAAGCATACCTTCGAAATGAAAGATCTAGGCAAAACAAGGTATTGTATTGGCTTACAGATTGAACACCTACGAGGTGGAATCCTGTTACACCAATCAAATTATACAAGAAAACTTTTAAACAAGTTTCGAATAGAAAAATGTCATCCTTTAAGTACTCATATGGTCGTGAGATCACTGGATATTCATAAGGACACCTTCCAGCCACTGGAAGAGGGGGATGAGATACTAGGTCCTGAAGTACCCTACCTCAGTGCCATTGGAGCACTTCTATATCTGGCAAACTGCACACGTCCCGATATAGCGTTCGCAATTAATCTACTTGCCAGACACAGTGTTGCGCCTATAAAGCGTCACTGGAACGGAGTTAAGCATCTTCTACACTACCTCCAGGGCTCTATAGATCTGGGACTATTCTACCAGAGAGGTCCCTCCTCCCAGTTACTTGGTTATGCTGATGCAGGTTACCTATCTGATCCCCACATAGAAAAATCACAAACTGGCTTTGTGTTTCCTACGGAGGGACTGCTGTCTCATGGAGATCTGTAAAGCAAACCACTATAGCAACATCATCCAACCATGCTGAACTTATCGCGATCCACGAAGCGAGCAAAGAGTGTTTTTGGCTCTGCTCTGTCGTCCAACATATCCTTGATGCCATTGGCTTAAAGACTGGTAGTCTTGAGCCCACTACCTTGTTTGAAGATAACACTGCATGCATATCACAACTCAAAAAGGGCCACATCAAAGGCGACAGGACAAAACACATTTCTCCCAAATTCTTCTGAACGCACGATCTACAGAAGAACGAGGAGGTCAACATTCAACAAATCCAGTCCAGCAACAACTTAGCTGATCTGTTTACTAAATCTTTACCAAGATGTATTTTTGTAAAACTTGTAAAAGGAATCGGTATGAGACAGCTGAAAGACCTACAAGCCTGAAGCTTGTACGGATGAGGGGGAGTAACATGTGGGTTGCACTCTTTTTCCTTAAGCTGTTGGTTTTTCCCAGTGGGTTTTCCATAGCTAAGGTTTTAACGAGGCAAACACGATTACTCTGGATCCGGATGTATCCACCCCCTTAGCATTTATACTAAGACCAAAGTAATGGGTGGATAAGGGGGAGTGTTATGAATGAGGGAGGCCTTTGGTCTCCCCTCATCTCTATCCCCCTATTACTCCCCATTATCCCTACTAATGGGGACCTTTGGTATCCTATGGCCTTTGGGCTTCTATTGGTTTAATAAATAGAGAACCATGGCTTTGTGCCATAGTTACTCATTTTCCTTGATCATCCAACATATTATACATTTGACAATGTTTTTTGAATTCTAGGGCTGACTAGGACAAGATAAAGAGTGGATGAGATTTGATACTGGTAAATCAATGGTTCAGATTAGATTTTGTGAAAATTTTAGTGGGAAAACTTAAATTTTGGTGGGAAAAGTGTATTGGGAACCAAAACTTTGAAATTAGAAGTGTTTTGGGAAAGATTGTGGAGATTAAATTTGGGAGAAAAGTGCCTTGGGAACCTAAACTTTGAAATTAGAAGTGCCTTGGGAAAGATTGTGGAGATTAAATTTTGAGGGAAAAGTGCATTGGGAACCTAAACTTTGAAATTAAAAATGCATTGGGAAAGATTGTAGAGAAGCATTATCCATTAAATTAAACAATATAAAAAATTTAGCGTAAAACAATTTAGCGGAACAACAAGTTAGCGTAAAAATACCCTGATGTTTATTGTTCCGCGCCGAAGGCTCCAGCGCCGCCTTCGCGCCCGCTAAAATTTTTTACGCTAATTTATTGTTTCGCGCCAAAGCTGCTAAATTTTTTTTACGCTAATTGTTGTTCCGCGCCAAAGCCGTGGGCGCCAAATTTGTTCTTCGACGACGAATTTGTTGTTCCGCATCGAAGGTGCCTGCGTCGAATTTGTTGTTTCGCGCCGAAGGCGCCGCGTCGCTAAATATTTTTACGCTAATTTGTTGTTCTTTTAAATTTTGGCTGTGAAAATAATTTTTTGGGGAACAAAGATTTCGCGGGGAAAATGTTAAATGAACCGTGCCTGCCGGCACGGGTTATGACTAGTCTATATTACATTTGATTACTGTTTTTGAACTTTAGGGCTGACTAGGACAAGCTGGCTAGGACAAAAGGGTTGATAGAAGAACGACTGAGATTTAATCTTGAGGAATGAATGATCGAGATGAGATTTTGTGGAAAGTTTTGGAGGGAAAAACATTTCTGGAGAAAAGAAAATCTCTGTGGAAATGAAAATTTTTTGGGAGTGAAAGTTTCTATGAAATAGCATAGTGCAAGCAATTAATGCATTTGGGAAAAAAACCTTTAACTTGCACTTAATGATGCAGATCGAATATCTCTCCCTTAACACAGGGCCCACCATCTCTTCGATGAATGGGGCAACAAGATTACAATAATTTCTGACGCTTGGGCCCAAAATGACAACAAGATGCGTCTCTTTGACGCATCGGCCCCTGGCCCGCGCCGATTTTTTATGTTAATTTGTTGTCCCGCGCCGAAGGTACCCGCTAAATTTTTTTACGGTAATTTGTTCTACGTCGAATTTGTTGTTCTACGCCGAATTTGTTGTTCCGCGCCGAAGGCGCCCGCACCGAATTTGTTGTTCCGTGTCAAAGGCCTCTGCGCCGAATTTGTTGTTCCGCACCGAAGGCGCCAGTGCCGCTAAATATGTTTACGCTAATTTGCTGTTCCGCGCAATTTTGGCTGTGGAAATAATTTTTTTGGTAACAAAGATTTCGCGGAGGAAAATCTTAAATAAACCGTGCTCGCGGGCACGGATTTTGACTATCTATATTACAGTTGAGAATTTTTTTGAATTGCCTTGCTGACTAGGACAAGCTGGTGGCATGCTGATATAAAAAGAGGTTGATAGAAGAATGGCTAGAATTTAATCATGGTAAAAGAAGGGTTGAGATGAGTGTTTGTGAATGTGGAATTACTTATAGAAATGAATTAATTATGTGGAATGAAGAAGACTGGCTAGGATTTAATCTTGGTAAAAAATGGCTGAGATGAGTGTTTGGGAATGTGGAATTACTTATGGAAAAGAATTAACTACGTGTAATGAGTTAATTACATGTAATTAATTAATTATGCGCCCGCGTTGAAGGCGCCCGCTAAATTTTTGTTCTGTTAAATTGTGAAGTGGAATATTATATGCCCCAAAATTTTGGAGGGGAAATAATTTTTGTGGAAACAAAGATTTTAAATGAACTGGTTTTGAATTCTAGGGCAACCTAGGACAATCTGACTAGGACAAACAAGTTGATAGAAGGATGGTTCAGATTTAATCTTGGGAAATCAACGGTTTAGATGAGAGTTTGTGAAAATTTTGGTAGAGAAAACTTTTGTGTTTTGGGGGGTACTTTTTGGAGAAATAAATCTTCATTTAATTTTGTGAATTTCGAGATCTTTGAATTTAAGAGGTCTTAGAAGTTGAATAACCATGCATTTAAGTGATTTAATTTAAACTATTTATAACAAAAATAAGGAAACGTCATATTAGCAATGAATTATATGTTACCTATGTTGGGTATTGGTGTTTCATACCAATGTTATTTTGATGATGATCACAACATTATATTGTTGCTAATGATTCTCTTGTTTTAGTCTCTTAGTTACATTTCAAGAATATCTTGTTTGGAGACTAAACACTTGGTGTAAGGATGGACATCAAGTGGAGAAGGGCCAAAGCTTGGACTCAAGGGGTGCCAAAGCTTGGAGATGATGGGGAGCATCAAGGCATCAAGATTGAAGCCATAGACTCTATGGAAAGCATTGTAATCCATGTAATATTTCCTTTATTGCTTTCTCCCTCATTTGAGTCTAGGTTATTGTAATGCCTTGTTAGATGGTCTACTCATTCATGCATATGCATTTACAATCTTAGTGATCCTTAGGATTATCATATAATCCAACCCAATAGGCTCATCATGACCAAAGACTCATTTGGAGTCTCTGGTTCTCCTACAGTTGCCTGCTAAAGGATTCACAATCGACTGGGTGATTCTAGTCGCCTGTCGAGCCTTCTACAGTCGACTGTGATGCACTGCTCAAGTCAACATTTCTATTGACTCTACTTGAGCTTTTCGCATCAGTCGACTGATGCTCAGTTTACAGTCGCCTGCGAATTGGTCAACATTCGTCTGAGAAGCGTAAGTGCATATACTGCTTCTTTCGGTTTTTTCTCTATCTCCTGCAGCAGTCGACTGAGGAAGGATTTACAGTCGCCTGTCTATTTTACAGTCGACTGTATTCTTGTCATCAGTCGCCTGTATGCTTTTTTGGAGAAAGAGTGCAACTCTCTGTTTTATTCCATCCCCTGCAGTAGTCGCCTGCTGAAGGTTTTACAGGCGCCTGTCCTGTTTACAGTCGACTGTATAGACTTCATCAGTCGACCGTCATGGCTCCGATTATAGCCGTTGGATATTTTCTAGCCGTTGGACAGTCGACTGTCATTTGTTCATTAGTCGACTGTCAGTGACGTTTCTGCCCAGAAACTAGCCGTTGCAGCTTTTTGTTTTTAGCTGTTTCCTTGGGTTTTGAGGGTTGTTATAGGATTCCTATATATATGAGAGGGCTAAGTTCATAGGAACTTCTTGATGCTATTGAAAATATTTAGAGATTAATTAAGCCACTCTCAAACTCTCTCATTTCCCTCTTAGAGCTCATTCTCTCCTTCATGCATTGAAGCCAAGCTCAAGCAAAATCATCCAAGTGTATTTCTAGCAAATCTCATCACTTGGAGATCCTCTTCCATGCCTTGCATTCATTAATGAATAAGCTCATCTCAAGGCATATGTAAGAGTATTTGTTTTACTTTGTTATTTCATTGAAACCCTAACTTTCTGTGTGAGAGCTAGTTACTCTCTGTGTGAGAGTATAACCTTCTGTGTGAGGGTTAGTTGCGATCTCTCTGTGTGAGAGTTTGAGTCTCTCTGTGTGAGAGCTTGAGTCTCTCTGTGTGAGAGCACAAGTCTTTCTGTGTGAAAGCAAAGATTTCTCTGTGTGAGAATCCTAAATCCTCTGTGTGAGGTCTCTCTGTGTGAGAGTGATGATTTATCTGTGTGAGAATCCAAATCCTCTGTGTGAGACTGTATTCACTTCTCTGTGTGAGAATTATAGTGGATATTGGTGTGGCTGGAGTACCCAAGTTTGGGGAACCCGGGTAATTCTTGTGTTTGCATTTGGATTGATTGTGTTCATTAATTCCTCTTGCACTTATTATTCCGCATTTGCAAGTTTAATTTTAATTGCACAATTTATTGCCATTACTCTATTCACCCCCCTCTAGAGTGTTTGTTGTTAGTATTGCAAGATAGACGGTCCTTACAACCTATTCAATATCATCATTATCTATCTGGGCATTTGACTTCACAGAGAAGAAAATATTACACTCACAAATGGGATAACAGAACATCCTAATTAATACACTCACATTGGGCCCCGCATGACATCGTTGTTAGGGCGCCCGCACGACGAGGGTGCGAAGGCGCCCGTTAAAGTTTGTTACACTAATTTGTTGTTCCACGCCAAAGGCTCCCACACCGAATTTGTTGTTCTACCCTAATTTGTTGTTCCGTGCCAAAGGCACCCGCACCGAACAACATATTTTTACGCTAATTTGTTGTTCTGCCAGCACTGAATTTGTTGTTCCGCGCAGGTCGCTCAATGTTTTTACGCTAATTTGTTGTTCCGCGTCGAATGCCCCCACACTGAATTTGTTGTTCTACGCTAATTTGTTGTTCTGCGTCGAATTTGTTGTTCCGTGTCAAAGGCGCATACGTCGAATTTATTGTTCCGCGCTGAAGGCACCCGTGCCGCTAAATATTTTTACTCTAATTTGTTGTTTTTTTAAATTTTGGCTGTGGAAATAATTTTTGGGGGAACAAAGATTTCACGGAGGAAAATTTTAAGTGAACCTTGCCTGCAGGCACGTGTTATGACTAGTTAAATAGTAATATTCGTCCGTAAAAATAATATTAATTTTTATATAGATGATCTCTTCAACAATAAAACAACTGAATGCTTGAAAAATATTCATTGGTCTCATATTATAGGTATTATCGCGATCTTTCCAATGGTACTAAAATTATTAAAGTTGGTTATGTAAAATGAAAGATATTAAACGTTTAACTAATCATTCTTAATTAAATAGAGCGGCAAAGTTGTAATTTAGGGTTAAATTCTCAAATGAAGGGGCACCCCCTTCAAATCTGGCTTCATTTTAAAGCTGGGTTGGAGGGGGTCCGGCCTTCATTTTGAAGAAATGAAGGGCGGTTGGAGTTGCTCTAAGGACACCAATAGAGAGCTGGTGGAAAAGATTAGCTCCAAACTATCTGGAAGTCAAAGTTGTTAAGTCTGGTTGGTAGAGCCATGCTCATTAGCTTCGTTACCTTTGCCATTCCGACGTATTCTATGACCACTACTCTTTTGCCAAAGCATACTATCAAGGAGGTTGACAAGCTGAACAGATCGTTCCTGTGGGGAGGTATGGAGGGCAAGTGGAAGTTTCATCTTGTTAATAGGAAGGATGTGTGTATGCCAAAGAAGCTAGGCGGCCTTTGGGATCCGATGCATGGCTTGATTTAATGATGTTGTATTGCAAAGATTGGCTTGGAGATTCTTGATGGAGTAGCATTCTGTTTGGGTTCAGCTTTTGAAGTCAAAGTATAAAGTGGCTGGAGACATTATCACTTCTATTTCTACCATGGATAAGCTTCCGTCTTCTTGGTCATATTATTGGAGAAGCCTAGTCCATGGGTTATAGAGTTTGAGAGATGGCCTTGTGAAGCGGATTAGTGATTGAACAACCACTAAGTTTTGGGATGATAATTGGCTGGGCAAGCCTTTGGTGACTATTAGCCCTCCCCCCGAGTGGGTGGACCACGGCCTCGCAATTTGTTCCTGACTTTATCCATAATGGTTTGTGGGCTATGGGAAAATTATTACTGTATGTTCCTGACGATGTGGCTCAAGAGATTATGTCATATCCACTGCCAAAAGTCACGACTATGGCTGACAGATACATATGGTGCCTCACGTCCAATGGCAAGTTCACTACTCAATCTTCGTATCGAATGTTGTTGGAGAAACATAGCCTGGATGCGGTTGACCACCATGCATGAATCTGGAGGCTGTATCTTCCATTTAGGTGGCTTTATTTCTTCTGGCTAGCCTTACAGGACAGGATTGTTACTAATTCCTTGTGTTTCTGCTTGGGTATTGTAGACTAAGATTTGTGCTCCACCTGTGGTTTAGTAGTGGAGACTACTATCCATGTATTACTTGATTGCATTGAGGCTAGGAAGGTGTGGACTACTTTCTTCCCTCATTCAGCTTCTGTTGGCTTCTATGACCTTTCCTTGTCAGATTGGATGAAGGCTTTCTTGCACACTATGTTCTATCCCCTTACTCACAGAGTCCTTTTTGCAACCTGTGTATGGACGATTTGGGGTGCCATGTGTAGAAGGGTGTTTTCTGCAACTGCAGACGGTTGAGGTTTCTTACACGGGGCGGTACATTGCTTACATTGTAGAGAAGTTCAACTACGGAGGTTCGATCCAGTCCTTTGGTAGTTCGGTGGTGCTCACCTGATCGTGGCATGGTAAAACTTAATGTTGATGGCGCAAGTAAAGGTAATCAAGGGACCTCCGAAGATGGTGGTATTTTTCATAATGACATGGGTGGCTGGATCATGGGCTTTTCAGCTTATGTCGGACATGGTACTAATCTTAATGCGGAGCTCCAAGCAATTCGTTTTGGATTGGATTTTGCATGGAAACACGGCTTTCATAGTATTGTCTGTGAATTAGACTCCAGAATCGTTCTCTTGCTTCTGGACTCAACTGATGTTTCTTCGCCTCCATTATTCAGTTTGCTACTTGATATCCGGGAGCTCATTTCCTGATTTCGATATTGTTCCAAGCGCCATGTCCTTCACGAGGCTAATTTCTGTGCTGATGCTTTGGCAAACGTGGGATGCCACCTGGATGATGATTTTCGGGTATGGGAAAGTGTGCATACGGCTTTAACACATTGCTCATGCTTGATGCAAGAGGAGCGGGATTTTTTAAAGGCTCTACCTACTGATACATTGTGATCTGTTTTTTAAATTAGGGGTGACTAGTGTATAAAAATTCATCTAGAAAATCTACATAAGTTAACAATTAGAGTTACCTAATTTTGACTTCAACAACAATCATACTTGCTAAAGAGTATGCAACGGAAATGCAACACACGCAAGATATAATAGAAAATGGAAACCAGACAAAGTAGACGCAAATAAGAATATTTATCCTGGTTCACCCATACTCTGGGTTACATCTAGCCACCCAAGTCCCACTTGGCTAATTCCACTATTTTGGATAATAGTGCACCACCTTGCATCCATTAAGGATTTACAACTTGCCTCTTCCTAAGAGGTCTTACAACTCACTACCTTAAACAATTGAGGATTTCCCTTTACAATGAAGAAGATGATACACTTTTACATATAGCCATGCTTGAAGCTTTGTCTTGTATAGTGGCCATAGTAGAAAACCTTGATTCAAAAGATAAGATGTAACGCTCCGCTCCCCAGGATACCCGTGAAGTAGAGTCCATCCCAGGTATTTCCAAAGAGACGAGTGTTACGAAGGAAAATACAAAAACTCAAGCAGGTCAACTGCGCACTGCTGGGGTAGTACCTGTAATGCCCATAAACACAAGCATAACAACACATAGACATCCAGAGAACACAAACTCAAAGAAAACCAAGGAATAAACTTTTATATATCCAATATTCATTATACATCCTTATACATCATCATTTGTATACAATATCATCACTCCCCCAAAAACAAACCCAAAAGTACAAGTGGGTACTCTCTCCTCACCCCTCACCACACAACCTACAACTCCACAAGCCTAATTGGATCTTCACCAATCCAACTGCTTTCAACTCCACAACCTGAAAAACAACGGTGGGGCACGTCAACGCTTGACCCAGTAGAAAACCACAACTCTAATGGCATATTATTCAACCATGAATGCAACCATCCAAGGGGAAATTAGATACAAGTACTTTACCTAACAATGCAGGGCATAATTAAATGCAAGTACGCTAAATAAACAAGGCATATCATGGCATAAAATAAAGGAGCTACAACACAAGCTATAAGGAAATGAATTGCATAAAGTAAATACAACTACAAGGAAACAATTAAGTAAGTGCGCAACTAAGTGAGGGAAGGAAGGAAGCAACTAGTGTAAACATCTAAGTAAAAGAATTAACTGAGAGTAACATCAACTAAAATACCAATAACTAATGAATTCTTAAGTCATGCATCACTTGGCTCATAGCCCCGTCATATCATCTTATATCAAATGACCCATAGCCATATCTCAAGTTATCTCCCTTTCATACTACTAGGCCCGTGGCCATATTTCCTCTTGATGTTCCAATCCCAAGTTACACTTAGAAATGAATGACATGTGAAACAACCACATAACACACACATATCACAACAAGTCGCAATACATGTACAAAACACTTACTAAGCACAAACATACACAACCCCATCACACATACAAAGCACATCTGCATCACATCTGCATCACATCTCACATAATGTGTAATGATGCATAATGATGCACAATGATGTACATGATGCAACATGAAATGCAATGCAAGGGATCCCATAGCTATGCCGGTATGCATGTCTCTCGTGACTACTCCGTTATCAATGTGAAGTCACCTAATGGATCAAGAGGTGGCCAATGGCGAATTCCCTCGCCTCCTACCGTGGCACTTTGTCCATGCCCGTGCACTCCACCTTCGTGTCCTATATCCGTGTGTGCATATTTCACATTCACATTCCACACTGGCTACTACCATGGATTCAAGAGATGGTCCACGGCGTGCCCGTGCCATTTTGCTCCATGTAGTGCACCATATCTCATTATCTCATATCACAACCATAGAAATGGGTGTTTCTCACATTTCTTGCATTTGCTTTCACTTGGGCATTTTCACAAATACATGGTGAGCATCATACACATGACCACCATTACATTGGCAATTCATAACCAGTAACTCATTATCATATAGCAACATTAAGCATTAATATCTAAACATGAAATTAACACCAAAACATAATTTAAAACATTGCAAAACAATTCTGCTAACTGGAAATTTACCGACAGCCATAGACAGTAGCAGATATCATATACTTCCTTTGTGAATTCGACAAAACTTTGTAAATGCGAGTTTCAGATATGGTAGTACTGGATTCACATATAAAATTTCATGCAGAAATATAAATTAGGTGATTTATGGTGAATTGTTTGGTGAGATCTAGCGAAACTGTTTTTCAGACAGATTCTGGGGGCTGTATCAATTGCCATTTTAAGTCATCTAGCAGTTAAAATCTCGAAAACATGCACTAAGGAAAAGTTGTAGAGCAGGTTGTTAACTTTACAACGAGCCCAAGATCACTAAATTCTGTGTTGTGTGCAAGGACTGAGATCAATTTTGCCCAACTGTTTCCAGACTAGATGACAATCAGACATGTAAAGAAAGAATTCTTACTCCTAATTACTGAGCTGAACATATATCAAATTTTATATGAATCTGGTATGATTTCAAGAGCTACAATTATATAATTTTTGCAGAATTTATTCATGTCTAAATTAAGAGAAATGATCCAATGAACAAGCAACAAAATCTGAATTCAAATTTTGCCAACCCATATCAAGAAAATGATATAATTAGGCCAAGATTAACATAATCTACCATTAGGGAAGGGTTTCCTAACTAAAGATGCAAGCTTTCCCAGCCACCAAGCATCCTTTCATGAGTCCCTCCTCCTAGCTCCAAGCATCAAAAGCTGGAAACTTGCTTCAAAACAAACTCCTTCTTTCAAGCCCTCTTCTTCTCCTTCTTCCTCTTCTTTTTCTTTCCATTTTCTTTTCTTCTCGCCTTTTTTTCTTTTTCCATGGTAAATTTCGGCCAAGGCAAGGAAAAATCAAGGGAAGGGGAAGAAAAATGAAAAAGAAATGAAAAGAGAGAAAGGGGAGAGAAAGATGTGGAAAAATGTGGAACTTACTATGCACACACACTCCCTAAACCTACTTTACTTAAGTTGCTATGCACATAATAAGCCCCTCCAACTTTGGATATATAATTACATCACATGCCACTACCTACCCCCATTCACACTAGACCCTACACACATACATACACACTTGCATACATATACACACTAATACACACAACATGAACATGCAATCTACATTCTAATACACAATGCACCTACACCTTCAAGGAGACATACACCCATGTATAGGTATACATCCATACACCTACATAAATATATAGACACTAGCCATACACATCCATACATGTAAACATCAACACACTCCTCATACACACATCCGCTCCTACACATGCATACTCTTACACCATACACATAGACACACAACTACACTACATACATACACACATCACAAGTTCACACCCCATACATACAAGCACATCCATGCCTCACCCCACCATCTATAACATACATGGACACTACACCAAACAATTATTAGTATACACTACTATTACACACACACACACACACAAAGATAAAGAAAATAACACCAATACATACACTACATCCAAATATATCACACAATACATATAGAAATACAAGTATATACTACACACATCCTAGTATATCCCTCTTAGGGCATTACAATCTACCCACCTTAAAATACAGTCCGTCCTCGAAATGTCTAACCTAAGGGCTCTACCCTAAGGCTAGACACCTACTCACCTTAGGACTCAGCTAACACTACCCGCACTACCCTTACACAGCCGCAGTGTGCAGACCTGCATGGGCCATCAAATGTAATGCCATGCTTCCAAGGATACCCGGGAAGTACGAGTCCATCCCATGTATTCCTAAAAAGAAGAGTGTTACGAAGGAAAATACAAAAACACAAGCAGGTCCACTGCGCACTGCTGTGGTAGTACCTGTAATGTCCCACAAACACAAACATAACTACACATAGACATCCAGAGAACATAAACTCAGAGACAACCAAGGAATAAACTTTTATATATCCAATATACATTATACATCCTTATACATCATCATTTGTACATCCAATATACATTATACATTATACATCCTTTTATATATCTAATATCCAATACACATAGACACACAACAAAGGAATAAACTTTTATATATCCAATATACATTATACATCCTTTTATATATCCAATATACATTATACATCCTTATACATCATCATTTGTACAAATGATGATGTATAAGGATGTACAATGTATATTGGATATATAATGCTTATTCCTTGGTTGTCTCTGAGTTTGTGTTCTCTGTATGTCTATGTGTTGTTATGTTTGTATTTGTGGGGCATTACAGGTACTACCACAACAGTGCGTAGTGGACCTGCTTGAGTTTTTGTATTTTCCTTCGTAACACTCTTCTCTTTGGGAATACTTGGGATGGACTCGTACTTCCCGGATATCCTGGGGAGCGGGGTGTTACATAAGAACTTTGGCTTTGGGAGATCAAGAAAACATGTCCAAGAAAGAATTGAAAATCTCTTATAAAACATAAGCCAATGAGCGGGTTTTTTTTCTTAAAAGCTTCTCTTTTAAAATGAGTTTTTGATAAAGAAGTTTGATCGTTAATGTTCTAAATAACTCCAGCAACACACCCCCATTTATAGAGGAACATTTGGATCCAAAATGTTGACCAAAATACCACTCCAACGGTCAGAAAAATCGAGTATAGAAATTCGACTGTTATGTACTGCCAGGACATCAGTAATCGACTTATGTTCTAGGAGTAGTCGACTACTGGCCATGGGAGTCGACCCTCCTACATACAGGAGTCGACTCTCAGCCAAGTCCAGTATCTATCCAGAAAGCCTAAGCCTTAGGAGTCGACTCTTATTCATTTGGGAGTCGACTACTGTTCCGATACGCAGATACGTATCAAAATTTCTATGATACCCTATTCTAATCAATTTAAAACATTTTTAGTGTACTCCTAAGTGTGTAAAAGCCTCAATCAAGGCTTTAACATGCTAATACAAGTAAGAAAAAATTACATCATAAATATATATTACACTGAAGTCCATGATGCATTCTTTAGCTCTCCAAGCTTCTTGTATAGCTCTATTTGATTCATGGCCTTGTTGAACTCACCAATCTTTGGGTGCTTTCTATAACTTGACATTAAGCTCTTATACCTGCACTCATAGATATTAGATGATATATATGTTCATCGCCAAAACTACACAGGATGGACTTAATATCTCAATAGATTTGACCATTGATCCACTTGTTACAAAAAGTTCTATTGTTCTGAAACCATTGAATTTGTAACAATTGGATCGACTGTCAATTAATGTTATATTCACTTGATCATTCGTATTTTTATCATACATGATATGTAGAAGATGATGAATGTAGTTGATCTTAAAAAAAATGGTGGCAATGAGATTTTTGGAGGGTCGGTATATGAAATTTCGTACACCGGTCGCTCATATCCCTTTTTCTATATATACTGGAAAATGGGTATTAGCTACACAAGGAGGAAAATTTCCTCCTTGATAGCATGAAACCCACATGTCCCGATTTTTTCTTTCGATCCAAACTGTTCATTTTGATCGTCATGTTCTAAAACTCAAAGCCACCAATTTTCAAGGGAATCCAAGAAGTTTTGCATGTCCATCCACCTATTACAAGTTCAATGTTTCAGAACAATATAAATATTTGCAACGAGTAGAGCAATGGTTAAATACCCCTAGGGTTCATCCATATTTGGGGTTTTAGAATATGTACAACAACTTAGACAAACCATTCAAAAAATGGGGAGAAAGGTGTGGGCATTGGGTAGCTAAGGAGGAAATTTCTCTTGGGTTAGCTGACCTCCATATTCCTCAAGTGTGTGTGCACGCGTGCGCAAATAATCCATTGAAAAAACTTTTCTATGCAAAACTATGAGAAAAATATCTCTTTGGTATATTTTTTTCATAGATCTAAACAGTTGGATGTTATCTACACATCCTAATACCTTCCCAAACCAAAAATCAATACCATCCAACCCTATTTGCCCCTCGATCAGATCGGTATAAGATGTACTATTGTTCTGAAACCGTTAAATTTGTAAGGACTTGAATAAGTGTCAAATCCCCTTAGGGTTCACCTATTATTTTTTCTTGTGGTATATATATGTATGGATTAAACCTTGAACTAAAAAGATTTTCGCACCATATTCATATGCAAAATGTTTGCATAGGAACATGCCCCTGTGTGTATAGCAATATGGTCGTCAGCTAGTGTAGGAGGAATTTCCTCATTGTCTAGCTCACGACACACCGGTCCACTCCAGAATTGGCTTAGTGGGATTCACATAGGGTGTCTCCAAAATTCTCCATAAGTCCATGTCGATCGATCAGAGGAAGAGCATCATTCTTATCTTCCATGCACTATAGTTGGAGCCGTTGAGCATAGGTAACATGGTAATAGACTGTCCCTCTGAAACTTAATTTTTTGATGCCATCTAACAACCTCGCTCTTATACCACATGTTTGATTGCTTGTAGATAGCAAGTATACACTAGGAGGTGAATAGTGTCCAATGAATTATAAAAATCCTCTGGTAAATTCTACCTAAGAAATGAATTAGTGTTACCCAATTAATTTTTAATCAACAATATCTTGCAACAATAGAGATAAGTTTTGGATATTGGACTCCCCGGATTTGGTTTTGGATGATGAACAAACATAAATATATCGTGAACTAACACTTTGTGAGCGCAGTTATGGAGATCGTCGCCAAATTCACATGAATATCAATTGCGACGTCACAAGACTTCTCAAGCGCGTGATCGTATGACTAAAGCTTCGTTGAAGCTTATGGACCATTTTAGAAGTCATGGAGATTCGATTGAAGCTTTTGAAGACGGTATCGTCAAGTTTTATTTATAGTCTTTAAGCTTCTTTCGTAGAATGTTAAGCCTTGAGTAGGTCTTACGGTTCAAATCTTCATAACGCTCATATCTTAGCTCTAGGATCTTAGTTGAAGTCCATACAAACTTTCCCGAAGCTTCGCGCTTCGATTCGCGACTTCTTGTTCATGTTAGTTGGTTCAAGAAGAAGAACCGACCGACTAGATGGTGATCTAGTCGGTCGACAAAGCTTCTTGGACCGACTAGTTTCAGTCAGTCAATTTCTAGCTCTTTACTGTTTACAGTTAGTCGGTCTACGTTGACTCACCGACCGACTAGTTTGTGAACTAGTCGGTCAGTAATGCTTCTTTGACCGACTAGTTGAGCTTCTACTGTACATGCCAATTTTCACATGAGCTACTGTTTATCGTTAGTCGGTCTAAGTTCATTTGGCGACCGACTAGTTGATGAACTAGTCGGTTAACATTTGTTCTTGGACCGACTAAATCTATTTTGTATTCAGACTATTGTTTTATCTCTTAGTCGGTCTCAGTTGAGTCACCGACCGACTAGTTGTGAAACTAGTCGGTCAGCAACTCTTCTTTGACCGACTAGTTCTAGTCAGTCTGAACTTGATCTATTCCCTGTTCACCAGTTAGTCGGTTCATGTTGTTTGACCGACCGACTAGTTGATGAACTAGTCGGTCGGTGGTTGTTCTTTGACCGACTAGTTTGGTTCAGAATAGAGCCGTTGGAGCTTTAATTGAAACGTTTTTTTTCTCTCTCTCTCTCTCCTCTAACCTATAAATACTTGATGAGCTGCATTCATTGCACTCAAGGCTGATATTAAGAGAAGTTTAGAGATCAAAGAGAAATCATTCCAACTCATTCAAAGCTCATTCATTTCCAATCTTGAATCTCTCCTCACTCTTATTTCAAAAGAGAGATTCATTGATTGTGAGCCTTCCAAGCCAAGTGCTTGATCCTAGGTCACCAACATCCCCATAGCTCTCCATCGCTGATCTTCATCTTAGAGCTAGGGTTTGGTGCCTCTTCATCTTCCCGAAAATCCGTTTTGCCCTAATCGTAAGTTTTACTCAAGGCATAGGATTTTATCGGTAAGAATCTTTATTTCATTTACTTTCATATTGTAAGTTTCACTCTCGGTTGTGAGAGTGTGTTTGTGATCCCGGGTTGTGGGAGTCACAAGTTCATTTGTGTATGATTTGACTTGTGAAGGTTTTTCACAAGTATTTCATAGTGGAAATCTTGAGTTAGGGTTTCTAACTTGAGTATCCGGAGGGGATCCGGGTGTTTGGGACGTAGGATCACCGGGAACAAGTCGGGGAGACTTGGGTGGATCCGAACCCAGTAATATCGTTTGTTTGCGATTGTTTCTTTGTTGTCTAACATTTACATTTCCGCATTTTCCGCATTGTTTGGTAGAGTTTGCAAGGTAATTAGGAATTAGCTTCTTAATTATTTTAAAGTACTATTCACCCTCCTCTAGTATTTGTGCAGTAGCTTAGCAGGGCATTACATTTGGTATCAGAGCCAAGTCTATAGCTATGTCTGCCAACGACAACAAGACCGTTCGTCCACCTTCCGACTACAGCACCTTCAGGAACCGTGAAGGAGCGTCTTCGGTGATGGAAGGACATTCCTCGACGAGGCCTCCATTCTTCAACGGTACCAACTACGGGTACTGGAAATGCCGGATGGAAACGTTCCTCAGGAGTGCTTCACTATGGAGGGCCATGATGAAGGAATATGTCGAGCTCGCCGAAGAAGATTTTGAGAAGTGGACTCCCGCGGAGATCGCCGCGGAGGTAAGCAATGCCAAGGCAATGAACACCTTGCAATGTGCTTTGGAGCCCGAGGACTTCAACCAGATATGCACATGTAAGAGTGCATATCAAATATGGAATTCCCTCCTCATCTTGCATGAAGGGACTAGTAGGGTAAGAGACTCCAAACTCGTAGTAGTTAATAAAGATTACGAGTTGTTTCATATGCTACAGGGTGAGAAGATGAAGGAGTATTATGCTTGCTTCGTCAACATCACAAACGAGTTGGAGGCTCTCGGTAAAACCTACACCCAAAAGGAGAAAGTCTCGAAGATAATCGATGGACTTCCTTCTTGTTGGGAGAAACGGACCTTCGCCATCGAGGAAGGTAATGACATGAAAACTTATACCGCTGTTCAACTAATGGGTACCTTAATGTCATACGAGGTACGCAAGGATAGCAAGTTGAAGTTGCAAGACAAGATGAAGTCCTACCTAAAGCAAGACGAGCCAAAGAAGAAGGCTATTGCTTTCAAGGCCGCTCCATCAACTTCCACATCGACCGATGATGAAAACTCGGAAGACGAGTTGGACTTGGAGTCCATGGCTCTCATGGAAAAGAAGTTCAACCGGTTCTTCCGGAAAGGTAACTTCAAAAACAAATCGAAGTTTAATTCTTCTAATGCCTCCTCTTCTATGTGCTTTAAATGCAACAAGCCAGGACACATGAAAGCAGAGTGTCCTCTAAACAAGCAAAAGGAGAAGTGGAAGGCGTCGAAGTTCGACAAGTCCAAGAAGTACAAAAAGGGGTACAAAAAGGGACTTGTCGGGACATTCACCGACTCCGAGGATTCCTCAAGCGGAGAGTCGGACGATGAGCAAGTGGAGCAAGCACACATGTGCTTCATGGCAAGAGAGGAGCATGATCAAGGATCTTCCTCCTCTGATGATAGCGACAACGAAGGCGATGAGGTAACCATGGATGACCTTAGAAATGCTAATGAGCAATTATGGTCTAAATACTCTAAATTAATAAATAGATATACTAAGGTAAAAGATGATTTAGCTAGCATCCAAACCTCGCCTAAAACTATCATCACCAACAACGACACCGTTGTTGAAGAGTTGAAGAATGAGATTGTTAATCTCAAGACTCAACTTGAACATGTTAGCATTGAAGATTCGGAGAAACACAAGATAGCGGATTTGACTTCTCAAAACTCGACTTTGAGTTTTGAGAACGAGAATCTCAAATCTCGTGTTTATGTGCTCACATCGCAAGTATCCACTTTGGATGCTTCTATGTGTTCTCTCACTGAGAAATATGAGTGCACATTGGGCCGAATCAATGAATTCAATAAGGGTAAGGGCCATTTGGATAATATCCTAAATGACTTACTTTCGGCCAAACACCACATTGGCTTGGGGTATAAGTTGGGAAATTCATCCAAGTCGGCCAGTACCTTCGTTAGGCCAACTTCCGATGCTTCGACGAGTGGTAGCAAACACTCTATTGGTAGTTCATCTACCAATGGTGCTTCCACCTCGTTCACACCCTCTTTCGGAAAGAAACCCACTTTGGGTGGACCTCCAAAGAAGGGTCATACCTACATGTACACCAATACCATGCCACGTAGGAACACACGTCCTACTCCACCGGCTCACACATATGATGATTTTTATGCACCACATCCACGGGCATGTGCACACCATGTGAGACACCCTCACGTACGTGTTCCCCCACATGCATATGTTCACCCACATCATCGTATGAATAATTATCCACATGCACCATTCCATCATGTTCCTTATGCCTATCCACGACATGCATCACGTAGAAATCAACAACGCATGCATGCATCCAATAGGATGAGGGCTCCCAAAATCTTCACTATTTGGAGCCCAAAGGACACAAGCATGGATGAAAAACAAGTTTATATGAATGCTTATTTTTCGAATGTTGTGCATAGTCGTAATTATGTGGGGAAGTCTATGTCCAATTGGACTTGGCTTCCAAAGGTCTAATCTTTTGGACCCAATGACCTTGGATACCATGATACGATATTTCATATCTATAGGTACTCAAGAGAAAGAAATGGAGCAACAACATTAAAGTTAGCTCCAAGGGGAATTGGATACTCGATAGCGGGTGTTCAAAACACATGACGGGTGACGCTCAATTGCTCTCCAGAGTGGTGCCCATCGCAAATGGGAATCGGGTAGTCTTTGGAGGCAACGAGAGCGGAACCATCATATGTGTTGGTAAAGTGGGTAATCCTTCTAAACCCCTAATAAGTGATGTTTACCTTGTTAAAGGATTAAACAACAATCTTATTTTAATAAGCCAACTTTGTGACAAAGGTTACAAAGTTAGCTTTGCGAAAGGAATGTGCCATATTTTAAGAAAAGATAATAATGAATTATTGTTTTCCGGCACACGCCATAAGGATATATATATCCTAGATCTTCCAAGATCACATGAACAATGTCTTATTGCCAACACAAGTGAACAACACTTATGGCATCGACGTTTTGGTCATGTGAACTTTGGAACACTATTTAAGCTTTCCAAGTTAAACTCTATTAGAGGCTTCCCTAAGCTTGTCTTTCAAAAGAAAAGCTTTTGTGACTCGTGTCAACGAGGCAAGCTTCCAAAATCTTCATTTAAACCTAAGAAAAGCATTTCTTCTAAGAGGCCACTAGAGCTATTACATCTAGATTTATTTGGGCCAACTAGAGTTGCTTCATTAGGTAATGCTAGGTATGGAGTTGTCATCGTTGATGACTTTTCTAGGTTTACTTGGGTATTTTCATTATGTAATAAAAATGAAGCTTTTGAAAACTTCACAATTTTTGTTAAGAAAGTACAAAATCTCATTGGAACCACCATTGTCACTATTCGTAGTGATCATGGAGGGGAATTTGAGAATGAGTCTTTTGAGACATTTTGTGATGAAGTTGGTATTACACACACCTTTTCATTCCCTTGCGCACCTCCTCAAAATGGTGTTGTTGAGAGAAAGAATAGGACGCTAGTGGAATGTGCTCGCACGATGCTTGATGATAGCCAACTTGGCCATCAATTTTGGGCGGAAGCGGTACATACTGCTTGCTATGTGTTTAATAGAATACTTTTGAGGCCCGGCACTAAACAAACTTGTTATGAATTGTTGTTTGGTAGGTTGCCTCAAGTTAAACATTTTCGTGTTTTTAGTTCAAAATGTTTTATTAAGAACACGTATGGTAGTTTGGACAAATTCGATCCAAGATCCGATGAGTGGATTTTTGTTGGATATTCCTCACGTAGCAAAGCCTACCGGATATACAAAAAACGAACCTCAACGATCGAGGAATCACTTCATGTTTCATTTAATGAAGGATTTGTTCCAACTAGAATTACTAATGATGATGACTCTATGGATGTCTTATGTGATTCAATTGATAATTCTAATTCTAATGATTCTATTGATTCTATTGAGACTAACCCGACTAATGAAGTTTTTGAGAATGTTCCTAGCGATCAAGAAATTCCCAAACGGCTTCATACCGTTCGTGACCATCCTCATGAGCAAGTCATTGGCAATATTCATGATAGTGTCAAGACGAGATCGCAAGTGAACTACTTCGCTCATTGTGCCTTTGCCTCCTCGATAGAGCCAAAGAATATTAATGAGGCGTGCGAAGATAGCGCTTGGATCCTTGCCATGGAAGAGGAACTCATTCAATTCGAGAGGAATGAGGTTTAGGAACTTGTTCCATTGCCATCGAAGAACCACACCGTCATAGGGACAAAGTGGATCTTCAAGAACAAGACCGAAGAAAACCAAATCGTCGTCCGGAACAAAGCTCGGTTAGTTGCTCAAGGCTACCGTCAAGAGGAAGGTATTGATTTCGAAGAATCCTTCGCTCCGGTAGCTAGATTAGAATCAATTAGATTATTATTGTCTTTTGCATGCCATAAGGATTTTAAATTATTTCAAATGGATGTTAAAAGTGCGTTTTTAAACGGAGATGTTGTTGAGGAAGTTTATGTTTCTCAACCTCCGGGTTTTATAAATGAAAAATTTCCAAATCACGTTTTTAAACTTAAGAAAGCACTTTACGGTTTGAGACAAGCTCCTCGAGCTTGGTATGATCGTTTAAAGAATTTTCTTTTGGATTTGGGTTTTAAAATGGGAGAAGTTGATTCCACATTATTTGTTAAGTATTCGAATAATGATATAATTTTAGTTCAAATCTATGTTGATGATATCATTTTCAGTGCTACTAACTTTGCTCTTTGCGAAGAGTTTTCTAATGTGATGAAGGATCAATTTGAGATGAGCCACATGGGTGAGCTCAAATATTTCTTAGGTCTCCAAATTCGCCAAATGGACGATGCAATCTTCATCCACCAAACGAAGTATACGGTGGAGTTGCTTAAGCGATTTGGAATGGAGAATGCCTCCGGGAAAAAGACTCCAATGAGCACGACTACGCATCTTGATAAGGATACGGGCGGTAAGGATGTAGACATTCGTCTATATCGAGGTATGATAGGTAGTTTACTATATCTTACCGCAAGTAGGCCCGATATTATGTTTACCGTATGTGTATGTGCTCGTTATCAGTCTCAACCTAAGGAGTCTCACTTAGTAGCGGTAAAACGTATTTTCCGTTATCTAAGTTACATACTTGATTTTGGATTACTTTATCCAAAATCTAGCACATATGAGTTAATCTCATATAGTGACGCAGATTATGCGGGATGCAAATCCGACAGGAAAAGTACTAGTGGCACTTGCCATTTTATAGGAAATTCTCTTGTCTCTTGGTTTTCCAAGAAGCAGAATTCCGTTTCACTTTCAACCACCGAGGCAGAATACATTGCCGTCGGTGCCGCGTGTGCTCAAGTTCTTTGGATGAGACACACACTTAAAGACTTTGGTATAAACTGTGATACTTGCCCTATCATGGTGGACAACCAAAGTGCAATTTGTCTCTCCAAGAACCCGGTACACCATTCCCGTTCACATAGATGTCCGACACCATTTCTTAGATGATCATGTTGCTAAAAAGGACATCATATTAGTGTACGTTGAAACCCAGAAGCAAATCACCGATATTTTCACGAAACCCCTAAAGGAAGACTCCTTTGTGCGGTTACGTCGAGAAATGGGGATTATGGGTGAATCCGAGATTTAGGATTCATATGTTTTCAATATTCTTGCATGCTATTCTATTCGATATATTTGTTCATGCTTGAGGTATTGAAATTTTCTGGATTTTTCGTTGAATTTTCGGAATTTTCGCTCGATTTGTTCTTAAACGTCAAATTTAAGATTTTCGATGTTTAATGGGGTAGTATAATGATTAATGAGAGTATTTTGATGTTTCGTCGAAGTGCGATTAGGAGAGAAATCAAAATTTCAAAATTTTCAATTTTTGGACTCTCTTAGTCGGTCCAAGTTCATTGGCCGATCGACTAGATTAAGATCTAGTCGGTCAGTACATGAGCTTAGACCGACTAATTCTCGTCAGCATTCTTGTCTTCTACCACTGTTTGCAACTAGTCGGTTCAAGCTCATTGACCGACCGACTAGATCGTGATCTAGTCGGTCAGTGCTTGAACTGTGACCGACTAGTTGTGACGGGGGCAGTTGCGTCTTTTCGACTTCCGACCGACTTAAACTCATTTCATCCGACTAATATCTCTTCTAGTCGGTCTTTTTCTATTCTCCAGCTCAAAACCCCCGAAAACCCTTGGTCTTCCACCTCTCCCTCCGCTGTTTTCCGATCAATTTCCGGCCGTCCCACCGTCGCCGTCCGTCGTTCTGCCTCCCTAGGTGATCCTCCTCCCTCTCCTAGCTATCTAGGGTTAGTTTTCAGCTCTTAGGGTTAGGGTTTCTAGTTCTATTTCGGCTAGGGTTTCTACTTAGGGTTTGTGATCTCGATTCCTTGTGTTGATTGCGTCGTGTCGTGCCGCGCTTATGGCTCGTACACTAATCCCGATCTGTCCTACGAGCCCCTCGCCTATGACCGTAGAGCCATCCCCTACGGATCCCGATCAACCTACGCGAACCCCTCCTAAGCACCGATCGAAGACCACCCAACCCTCTTCGTCTTCGCCTCCTCTTAAGCATAAGAGGACAGCGATAGCGAAGCCCCGTTCTCAGCCCAAGACCAAGCCTGTGTCTTTTCGTGCTCCCACTCCACCCGGTGCTTCGGATTCCGACACCGAGTATATACCTGAGACCGAGACCCATAGGGAGCCTACACCACCTCCTAGGCAACCTGAGTCTAGCTCCCGACCCCGTACTTCCACACGTAAGCCTAAGGGAAAGGCTCCGATGCCGGTAGGCGGTGTCGATATCTCGTTGTGTCGTGACGACCCTATGTGTCTCGCGGCTTACAACCGTATCGAATATTGCCCACTGCTTCTGGAGCATTTCGTCCAGTTTAGTGACTTACTTGGCCTCGCAGATCTTCTTTCGTCTTCCGGGCTTCTCGATTACTTTAGATATGACCCGAAGGCGAACCCACACCCCTACCCTCGCCTAGTGAAACTATTCTATGCCAACCGTGTCCGGGGTCAGTACGACGAGACCCACTCGATTGAGACGACTGTCTTGGGGACTCCGATAGTCCTCACGGCAGAAATCTTAGGAGAGATTTTGGGTATCTCCTCGTCTGGCCTCCTTCCCTCAGATATTTCTGTTGCTGACATCTCTTCACTTGATCAGGTCGTACTTTCTGAGATCTTCCACCAGATTCCTCCCGCCATGATTGGCGTTCCCTCCAAGTCCTTCAAGCCTAACGCCTGGGTCCTACACTTGATCTTGAAGTCGTGCTTACTTCCTAAGTACGGCTCCTCCTCTTTGCCGTCCCAGCCTTTCTTGAAGTTGATCTATGCCATTTTCATGGGGAGCATGATTAACTGGGCTCAGATTATACTCGATAAGATGGATTCTTTCGAGTGTATCCGCAAGTCCACGAAGTCAGCTCATATCCCATTCCTGTGCCTCCTGACTCTTGTATTCCGTCACTTCCGTGTCACCTTGCCTCGTGACGATGAGCGCCCTCTCGGTCCCCCTCTGAACGCGACTGCCGTCAGGAAATCTCTGGTGGCACTCCGTCATGTTCAGAGGACGACCCCTTCAGCGTCAGCATCTGCTTCTGCATCAGCTGCTCCCTCTACCACTCTTGACGAGCTCGCACGTTTGATCAGACGTGTGGAGTCTCGGTATGCTCGTACTGAGGAGATTATTGCTCGTATTGCCTCACATTTGGGGATTGAGATCCCTCCGCCAGTATCTGAGGATGAGGAGTTGGATGAGGAGGAGATTGAGGAGCTTGTTCGTGCTTCTACTCGTGCCCCCGATGGCACTTCTGGTGCTGTTGCTGTCTCCTCTGCTGGTGACCCTGAGAGTACTCTTGTTGCCACCACACCTGCGGTAGATACTACGACTGGTGCTCCCGAGGCCACTACCGTCGCTGCTCCTACGATCGTCTCTCCTGCCGTGCCTGAGATCACATCTATCGTCGCTCCCGTTGACATTCCAGCTGATCCCGTGACCCCCTCCACTCCTGCAGAGCCTGCTGCTGCTGCAGATCCTCCTGCTTCCTCTTGAGCTTCTTTGAGGACTCTCCGATGCATTTTAGATGATAGATCTGTTGTGAGAGAGTTTTGGGTAGGATAGAGTGTGGTTATGTATTTTGGATCGTTCTGGTGTATTTTGATGTTTTGATGTATTTTGATGTACGTTGGAGGGATGTCGATATGTTTTATGACACTCTGATATTTGTGTGATATGATGTTGTATTTTATGCCCTGATCGTTGGATCAATGTTTTGTATGTCGACGATGTATCATTTTGATGTACTCATGCTTTATATATATATACATCGATGTTGACATTCATTCTGTTGTGCACTTTATTTTTATATATCTCTGATGTTTGATTTCGTCGCTCGACGATATTACTTGGTTTAATAGAAATTTCTTCTATGGAAACATAGAATTGTTTTCCATGCTCTAGATTAACCAAGAATGTTGATATTGGAGAGTATATTCCATAACTCAATCCATAAAATTGATTTGAGTTTTGATGATTTTATTTATCGATTTTTGACTTTGGTCTCATTGACACGCTTTGATTTTATTCGTATTTTTCTTTGATGTCACTTGAACCGTCGTCGTATTCTACGACTCCCGTGCTTTTATTTGAAGCCATTGTTATTGTCGTTGATCTCCTCCTGCTCTTTTTGCTAATGCCAAAGGGGGAGAGATATAATAATGACGATGTGCTAAATGATAATTTAGAGCATATATCCAAGAATCTAATTTGATATGTTAGATTCAGGGGGAGTTAAGATATATAAATGGATTTTCAAATCCGATATTTCAATAATCGATTCTCATTTTATACTTTACTCGTCTGCTTGATGTGTATGAATATTATTTAATATGGAATTAACATGTCATCAATGCAGGGGGAGTAAGTAAATTTCATTTGAATTATTATTTTTGATTATTATTTATGTTGGTTTGTCATCACCAAAAAGGGGGAGAATGTTGGATATTGGACTCCCCGGATTTGGTTTTGGATGATGAATAAACATAAATATATCGTGAACTAACACTTTGTGAGCGCAGTTATGGAGATCGTCGTCAAATTCACATGAATATCAATTGCGACGGCTCAAGACTTCTCAAAGCGCATGATCGTATGCCTAAAGCTTCGTTGAAGCTTATGGACCATTTTAGAAGTCATGGAGATTCGATTGAAGCTTTTGAAGACGGTATCGTCAAGTTTTATTTATAGTCTTTAAGCTTCTTTCGTAGAATGTTAAGCCTTGAGTAGGTCTTACGGTTCAAATCTTCATAACACTCATATCTTAGCTCTAGGATCTTAGTTGAAGTCCATACAAACTTTCCCGAAGCTTCGCGCTTCGATTCGCGACTTCTTGTTCATGTTAGTTGGTTCAAGAAGAAGAACCGACCGACTAGATGGTGATCTAGTCGGTCGACAAAGCTTCTTGGACCGACTAGTTTCAGTCAGTCAATTTCTAGCTCTTTACTGTTTACAGTTAGTCGGTCTACGTTGACTCACCGACCGACTAGTTTGTGAACTAGTCGGTCAGTAATGCTTCTTTGACCGACTAGTTGAGCTTCTACTGTACATGCCAATTTTCACCTGAGCTACTGTTTATCGTTAGTCGGTCTAAGTTCATTTGGCGACCGACTAGTTGATGAACTAGTCGGTCAACATTTGTTCTTGGACCGACTAAATATATTTTGTGTTCAGACTATTGTTTTATCTCTTAGTCGGTCTCAGTTGAGTCACCGACCGACTAGTTGTGAAACTAGTCGGTCAGCAACTCTTCTTTGACCGACTAGTTCTAGTCAGTCTGAACTTGATCTATTCCCTGTTCACCAGTTAGTCGGTTCATGTTGTTTGATCGACCGACTAGTTGATGAACTAGTCGGTCGGTGGTTGTTCTTTGACCGACTAGTTTGGTTTAGAATAGAGCCGTTGGAGCTTTAATTGAAACGTTTTCTCTCTCTCTCTCTCTCTCTCTCTCTCTCCTCTAACCTATAAATACTTGATGAGCTGCATTCATTGCACTCAAGGCTGATATTAAGAGAAGTTTAGAGATCAAAGAGAAATCATTCCAACTCATTCAAAGCTCATTCATTTCCAATCTTGAATCTCTCCTCACTCTTATTTCAAAAGAGAGATTGATTGATTGTGAGCCTTCCAAGCCAAGTGCTTGATCCTAGGTCACCAACATCCCCATAGCTCTCCATCGCTGATCTTCATCTTGGAGCTAGGGTTTGGTGCCTCTTCATCTTCCCGAAAATCCGTTTTGCCCTAATCGTAAGTTTTACTCAAGGCATAGGATTTTGTCGGTAAGAATCTTTATTTCATTTACTTTCATATTGTAAGTTTCACTCTCGGTTGTGAGAGTGTGTTTGTGATCCCGGGTTGTGGGAGTCACAAGTTCATTTGTGTATGATTTGACTTGTGAAGGTTTTTCACAAGTATTTCATAGTGGAAATCTTGAGTTAGGGTTTCTAACTTGAGTATCCGGAGGGGATCCGGGTGTTTGGGACGTAGGATCACCGGGAACAAGTCGGGGAGGCTTGGGTGGATCCGAACCCAGTAATATCGTTTGTTTGCGATTGTTTCTTTATTGTCTAACATTTACATTTCCGCATTTTCCGCATTGTTTGGTAGAGTTTGCAAGGTAATTAGGAATTAGCTTCTTAATTATTTTAAAGTACTATTCACCCCCCTCTAGTACTTGTGCAGTAGCTTAGCAGGGCATTACAATAAGCACAATGGAAATAAATACTCGTATGCAATATAATAATAGTGAGCACAAAGAGAAAGAGATAGTCGGAAACAAGACATATACAATAGTTAAGGCAACACTTGTCCTACATTCAGCCACACATCCTCACAAGGACATAAATCTACTAAAACACATCTCCAACAAGACAAGGAGTACAACACGTTCACAATGGACAAACACATCTCCAATGAGACAAAGAAAGAACACCTCTCCAACGAGAAAATATAACAATTCTCAAATGTGAGAGAAATACTTACAATACTTACTTTACCTATAGCCAATGTTGAAGCTTTTGCGAGGTGTTGTGGCTATAGTATTGATCTCCAAATGGTGTGGAAAGCTCAAGCTCTTTGAGATCAAGAATTTAGTCAAGAAAGATTTCAGAACACTTTAAAACATTGTGCCAAAAAGAGGGGGTTGCTTAAAACTTTTTTATTTAAAAACTCTTTTTACTCAAGAAAATTGATCATTCAATGTGTGTGTAAATGAGAAACCAACCCTCTATATATAGAGCAAAAGCTGGTGAAAACAATGGACCAAAATGCCCCTCCAACGTCTCTTTAACGGCTAGTCAAAATATGATCATTGGAGTCAAAATAGCAGTATTAGTCAACAAATATTCATTGGTTGGTCGACCAATAGCCAACTAGTCAATTAGTGGATGAACATTGGTCAACCAGTATATTTTGTCAAAGTTTTCCAAAGATACTAATCGACCATAATACTAAAACTAGTCGACTACTTTACTGATACTCTGTCAGGACACTAAAAACCCAAGAAATAACTTTCAAAACAATTTTAAAACATTTTTGGTGTTGTCCTAAGTGAGTGTGAGATTCAACTAAGACTTTAACATGCTACCAAGACTAAAATAAAAATATTACAGGAAGCTTCTTGATGCAATCTTGATCTTTATACATTCGTCTTGGTTGCTCTTGATCTTTATTATTTTTGTTGGCTCCATAGTTCCTAAATATTCATGTAAACTCATGTTTGTTTATCGTATACACATCCTGTACTTATAAAATCATTAGTACCATATATGTTTGCTCATCATGAAAACTAACATAGGGTGGCTTAATATTCAACATGGTCTACTCGTTACAAATTCAACGGTTTTGGAAGAATAGAACTTTTTACAATAAGTGGATCGAGGTCCAAATTCCCATAGGGTTCACCCATATTTGCAATTTTAGGGTTTTAGAATTGTACAACAACATAAAAAAATTTAGCTTGGGAGTTTTCTTACGATAACAGTACACACACACACACACAGAAAGGTAATTGATGTCACAAATATAGTCGAAAGATACAAGCAGCTATGCAAAAATTGGAGTACAAGGGGACTAGTGGAAAAGAGTGAAGTTCACCCAAATACCTAGATCCCAAGCACCCCAAAGTTAGCTAATCCCAACTCAAATCCACACATACAAATAGAACCCACAACCATAGCACATCCATTATGGCCACCAAGGCACTCAGTGACAAGCAAGCCTGAAAACCATGCTCTAAGATCAACCCAGGAGGTTCAGGACATGAACTCGAGCGAGACTTGCCCCACCCTGATCCTAGAACTCCTACGAGAAGGAAGTGCCACCTGGAATGACTTTTTCTTCACAGATGCAGCAACTAGCTGCTTCCAATCGGGATTGTTGATCGGTCCATATTTTACACCTTTTTTCTGCATGTTTTCACGCCATTTCGATTGCTCATTTTGTGATTTTCACGAGTATTCGACGATATTGCGTTACTTTTCACTATTTCTTGTTTTTGTCGGATTTCAGGAAATATGGAGCGATCGGGAGCAAAAATGAGCTTAAGGGACTTGCACCCACTCCGGAGCGTCGCCCAAGGCTCTTTTGAGGGCTATTCGGCGATGAGAGACGGGTGGAAGAAGAAGAAACTCCGTAGGAGCGACGAGGAGGAGAAACGGAGAAGATTGGGCATTTACAACATGCCACTCGGCCGAGTGGAGCACTCACTCGGCCGAGCAAGAAGACCACTCGGCCGACCAGACCGGACACGATCCAACTGAAGGAATTGGGCGTGCACTCGGTCGAGGGATGATATCCCACTCGGCTGAGTAAGAAGATCGCATCGCCCGAGTGGCATGAGAAATCCACCATCAAAAGAGGCCGACTTACTGGAAATGTTCAGGCTTTTGACGGTTCCGACTCGGCCGAGTACCGAATGCCTCTCGACCGAGTGAGTAAAGCCACTCGGCCGAGTCACCTCCGAAGACAGACCCCCCAAGACCCCCGACGTACTGGAATTTTATAGGGTCTATGACTCGATCGAGTAGAGAAGCCCACTCGATCGAGTGGAGAAGTCTGCTCGGCCGAGTGATGCCGAGGACACGCAACGCCCAGATTTTCAGATAGCCTCTCACTCTTTTGAAATCTTATATCATTCCAGCAATCAAATTATTTTTCTCATATTTTTTATGGATAGTAGACTTCATGACGATTCCAACGCCGCCAAGAACACACAAATCGGAGGTTGGATGAAATCTAGAGAATTTCTGTAAGTTGACGCTGCAGTGCTGGAATTTCCACTCGGCCGAGTCACATGTTCCACTCGGCCGAGTCGGCGACGGGCCCAGATTTTAAGTTGCAGTTTGGGCTGTTTTTGGGCACGAATTTGAGGGGTTTTATAGGGTTTTCTTGCTAGGGTTTTGGGGGGATATATAAGGGTTTTGTAGCCACCATTAGAGAGGAGCCCCATTATGTTTTCTTAAGTTTCCAATATGATTTCTTAGGTTCCCATTATGTTTTCTTAGGATTATTTTAGAGGTTAGGCCATGCCCTAGGCCCCCTCTTAGATCAAAAAGCTTGTATTTGGATTGAAGATCTTCATCAAGCTAAGTATTTTTATTCTTTGAATCTTTGATTTGATATCTTTATATATGCAAGCAATGTTTTTTATCGATTTCTCCATCGTTATTGCTATGCTTGAGTAGAATTGTTGTTTTAGGGCATGGGGATGAACCCTATGTATCTAATTTCAGATTTGTGATGAATTAATTTATAAATTGCTAGACTTGCTAGGAGGTTGGGTTGTGATCGATTTATTACGGATAGCTAGAGATTTCCATCGATTGGGGTTTGCAAGAGATTGGATTCTAATCGATGGAAAGGCCTAGATATTCGATTTAGGTTTATAATCGAGATTCTCTAGACTTGGTTTGCAAGAGATTGGACCAAAGCTAGGATTTTTATTATAAATCTATACCCATATTCGTTTGCAAGAGATTGGACGAATACGAACTATCACAACCTAGATCGTAACTCGAGTTTGCACGAGAGTGGGCTCGAGGGGCGATTGAACGATGATGTCGATCCTAATGCTAGCGGCTTGGGCTAGGGTTTGCAAGAGATTGGGCCCTATCCTAGGTTTGCTATAGACCGGCAATAGCGCGAGAGCGTGAGCTTGGTTCTATATTCAGTTACGACTAGTTCACCTCAACGCAAGTCTAGTATTATTGAGATTCACTATTTACAATGATGCATGCCGATCCGTTGTGGGGATTCCCTAACCCTAGACACTTTTATTATATTGATTTGTATTGATATTTGACCGACTTCTCTTTCACCGACACCGACATCCACCACCATTTCCATTACATCATTCCATAACCATCTCCACCAATAAAACATTCGTAGTCAAACCAACCTAGGATAGATTGGAGCCAACACCACATCCTTGTGTTCGATACCCGCTCGCCACTACACCGTGCGCTTGCGGTAAAACTACAATCGTTCTACGGGTGTATATCCACGGGGCCGACCAAGTTTTCGGTTGTGCTTTTGGGTTGCATTTTTGGAGCGATCAAGTTTTTGGTGCCGTTGCCGGGGAGGTGTTTTCCGTTGGGTGCCAATTTGTCACAATTAGGTTGATTAGACTACGAAAAAAAACTAACAAAAGGAAATTTTCACCCCCGCCACCATTATTATCATTTCTATTTTCTTTTGTGCCACTGATATCTTTTCTCCAGGTATTTATCTTTGTTGATCAGGTGCTATGGATTATACTACGTGGACCACAGATTTTGATCAGAGTGCTCAGATGGGAGATTACTATTTTGATCAGAGTGCTCAGATGGGAGAATACTATTATGATCAGAGTGCTCAGACGGGAGAATACTATTTTGATCAGAGTGCTCAGATGGGAGAATACTTTTTTGAGGAGATGCACTGGCCCGAGCTTGATGAGAGACAAAGGATCTTTTTTGATGAGATGCATGCACACCAGGTTGAAATGCAAGCCGGGCTTGAAAAGAGTAACCTTCTATTGGAACGGGTGAAGAGGCAACTTGAAATGAATGCGCTCATGTTTAAGGTTGCGATGATTCCCAAAGATATCAGTTCTGTTTCTTCATCTTATGGGCAAGAAGCATCTCCAATCATATTACCAGAGCCAGAATGTGCCGCCGTCGATCCCACATCCTACAATACAACTATTGCATATGAAGAGTGGATGGACGAAGGTACAGTGGAGGAAGCAGAAATTAAGCCACCAGCACAGCCAGAGGAGGATGGATTTCAGAGATTATTGGAGGGTCTCTTGGAGTCAGTGAGGTTCACCGGTTCAGAGAGCATTACAGCAGGTGATGCATTTGAGCTACGATTTGCAGATTTTGTTATGAACCGTGTTTCAGCTGCAGGAACAATTGAGGAGGACATCCATGTCAGTCTTGAGGGGGATAGACTATATTTTCGGATTGCTTGCGGGCATTCCCCTTCACATGATACATCCCCACAAGCTGACACACTTGAGCAGCCAACATCACCATTCCAGAGAGAGCCCACATTGATAGTTGATGAGAAGGCAAATGAGCACACTGTCGAGCCAGAGCATATTGACGAGGAGGCCTCACATGCGGAGACCGAGCATGCTTTTGAGGAGGCCTTACATACAGAGCCAGAGCTTATCATCGAGGAGGTCGTACATCGGGACGAGGACATAGCCATTCATGAGGACCCGAGCACTATTCTCCTCCATTAGAGCTCCCGCAGCCACCTCATTCTTCCACTGACGTCGAGGACTATCCCACAGAGCTTACTGCTCCCACTCAGGGAGATATTTTTACCCATTCCATTTCTGAATCATGTATTCCATTAGATGTTTACTTTGATTCAGATATTTTTGACACGTCATACCTTTTGCAGTGCACGTACGATTATGGATCGGAGGTATGCTTGGACGTGTCACAGTTTGACGAGCCTATCGAAGAGGTCCACACCTATGATCCAGATTTACCTGAGCAGCTGAGAGAGGACACCACGGAGAAAGCTATCAAAGAACAAGAGGATATTGAATTATTTCCAGGGAAGTATCGTCCACCACTATTTATTTCATATATTTCTATAGACGATTCTCTTTGGAATACTTTTATTATGAGGGTGAAATTTTTGCAGCGAACTGATGCATCCTATTCTCTGCAGGGTACAGGTGGAGTCCTTGTGAGAATGCTAGAGGATGCATTGCTGGAGTTCGTTGGAGTCCGTGGACACATGCATCTGGCAGAGCCACGGAAATAGCAGTTGGAGCAATTTCCTGCAACGGCAAAGATACCGGATCCGCCTTTTACTATAGGTGATATCAATCCAGTAGTGTAGAAATTTTTATGCTTTAAATAAACACGTATCCTCTCGACAGCGAGAGGACCGTATAGATTTGCTTGAATAAATATCACCTCATATGACGGCAACAAAAATTTTTTAGACCCCAAACCCATTATATATATAAATTCCCCTCTCCATATTTTGATATGTCACATCCTTTTTGCTCACCACCACCGAGCATTTCTTTCAAGTGAATACTCACTTTCTTATTCATTTGACTTGATCACGCTTTGCAAAGCCATGACATTTTTGGTCAAGTCATTTGAATAGGATTGTTTGGTATAAGCTTGGGGGAAAGCGCTCTCATGCATCATTGTATGTGCATGTAGTTGCATTAGGATTTCATGTCATTCATTTCATCATTTTTCATTCACCCCCTTATTATTATCGTTGTTCCTCATATTCTTCCACTATGATCACATTGAGGACAATGTGAAGTTTAAGCTTGGGGGAGTGCATTTCCATACCATTTAGATGCATTAGTTGCACTTTTACTTTATTTTTAGGGTTTTTTAGAATTTTTCAAAATTTTGCATCATCTTTTTGAATTTTCCATCTTATTTTCCTTTTATGTGTGTTCATGCATCATGTTGTATGCTTGTTTTTCTTTTCTTTCCTCTCTTTTGTTTTCTATTTCTTTATTTTCTTTTCCTCCTTTTGCTAGATGCGTTCCTTATGATGATATCTCTTATTGCTTTAGCAACCATCATGATGCTTATTATTCATTGACATGCTACTTAGAGTATTGCATAGTCTTGCTATTCACATGTGCTTGCAAATCTATTTCTCTTGATGACCCCTTTAAGTGATCGCATGATATTCATTGAAACTGAATGTATGGATTAGTGTTTGGTATGCTTTTGTTGGAAATGCACCAAGATTCACGCATCATTAGTATATCTGAAGCATCAGTTTTATTGTCTTATCCACCTTCTGTTGCATGCCTGATATGGTTG
This sequence comes from Scilla litardierei, assembly GCA_030789695.1. NCBI lineage: Eukaryota > Viridiplantae > Streptophyta > Magnoliopsida > Asparagales > Asparagaceae > Scilla > Scilla litardierei. The sequence goes on along the minus strand of CM061133.1, from coordinate 274,510,594 downwards.
TAAACTTTACCGCTTGACTTCACTTTTTATTGAGATGATTAAGAATATCCATGCTTACATATGAGTTTTAGTTGAAGTATTATTTTATTGAACCATTCGTGCACATCTTAGAGTGAACCGAGTGTTACATTATTTCCTTCTCCACATATATCTTTTTATTCTCTACATGTCACTTGAGTTCACCTCCTAGAGCTACTTATATCACATCTATTTCCCAAAAATCCCTACAAAGGAAAAATGTTGCTCCAAAAAGTCCAAAAAGCCAAAAAGGAGCCAAAATCCAAAAAAAATACAAATCAAATAGCTCCTACAAAAATCCAAAAAGAAAAATGAGAAACAAAGTCCAAAAGAAAAAAAATATATTTCTCTATCTCATTATTGGAGCCACAAAATACTTGGAAAAACCAAGGCAAAAATCCCATTTTCCACTATCATATTCCTTTAGATGTGATGCCCCAAGCTAAGCTTGGGGGGTGAATTCATTTGACCATATGAGTGAGTATGACATTAGAGTGGAGACGTGCATGAATGGGAATATTCGATAATGCTTAGACTTTGCAAAATATATTAGATATGGAGATTTTTCATGATTTGAAATAAATGTGTGAATGCCATGACTCTTATTCTATTCTCTATTGCATGCTTGGTGTGTATCTTATATGCTTCATTTATAACTTTTGATTAAAAAGTGCATTGCCAACGTTTGTATATTAAATCCTATGAAATGCGTGACGTGGATATGAATTGATTGTATGAATTTAGAGAATCCCTTTTGTTGTTCTTAAAAACTTGCAAGTACCATGTTTATGTAAGATATGAAATCCTTATAGCATGTGATTTGCATTTTCCAAGTTATCGTGATGTGTAGCTTATGGCTTGAGATCTGAGAGAAGAATCTAGCGACCCCTTCCACCTCGTGTTCTTTCTTTTTCATTTCATTTTCTTTATTTTCATCTCCTGAGTTCGTCTCTCTACTTATCTTCCTCGAGGACGAGTAAGAGGTAAGCTTGGGGGATTTTGATCGGTCCATATTTTACACCTTTTTTCTGCATGTTTTCACGCCATTTCGATTGCTCATATTGTGATTTTCACGAGTATTCGACGATATTGCGTTACTTTTCACTATTTCTTGTTTTTGTCGGATTTCAGGAAATATGGAGCGATCGGGAGCAAAAATGAGCTTAAGGGACTTGCACCCACTCCGGAGCGTCGCCCAAGGCTCTTTTGAGGGCTATTCGGCGATGAGAGACGGGTGGAAGAAGAAGAAACTCCGTAGGAGCGACGAGAAGGAGAAACGGAGAAGATTGGGCATTTACAGCATGCCACTCGGCCGAGTGGAGCACTCACTCGGCCGAGCAAGAAGACCACTCGGCCGACCAGACCGGACACGATCCAACTGAAGGAATTGGGCGTGCACTCGGCCGAGGGATGATATCCCACTCAGCCGAGTAAGAAGATCGCATCGCCCGAGTGGCATGAGAAATCCACCATCAAAAGAGGCCGACTTACTAGAAATGTTCAGGCTTTTGACGGTTCCGACTCGGCCGAGTACCGAATGCCTCTCGACCGAGTGAGTAAAGACACTCGGCCGAGTCACCTCCGAAGACAGACCCCCCAAGACCCTCGACGTACTAGAATTTTACAGGGTCTGTCACTCGGCCGAGTAGAGAAGCCCACTCGACCGAGTGGAGAAGTCCGCTCGGCCGAGTGATGCCGAGGACACGCAGCGCCCAGATTTTCAGACAGCCTCTCACTCTTTTGAAATCTTATATCATTCCAGAAATCAAATTATTTTTCTCATATTTTTTATGGATAGTAGACTTCATGACGATTCCAACGCCGCCAAGAACGCGCAAATCGGAGGTCGGATGAAATCTGGAGAATTTCTGCAAGTTGACGCTGCAGTGCTGGAATTTCCACTCGGCCGAGTCACATGTTCCACTCGGCTGAGTCGGCGACGGGCCCAGATTTTAAGTTGCGGGTTGGGCTGTGTTTGGGCACGAATTTGAGGGGTTTTCTAGGGTTTTCTTGCTAGGGTTTTGGGGGGATATATAAGGGTTTTGTAGCCACCATTAGAGAGGAGCCCCATTATGTTTTCTTAAGTTCCCAATATGATTTCTTAGGTTCCCATTATGTTTTCTTAGGATTATTTTAGAGGTTAGGCCATGCCCTAGGCCCCCTCTTGGATCAAAAAGCTTGTATTTGGATTGAAGATCTTCATCAAGCTAAGTATTTTTATTCTTTGAATCTTTGATTTGATATCTTTATATATGCAAGCAATGTTTTTTATCAATTTCTCCATCGTTATTGCTATGCTTGAGTAGAATTGTTGTTTTAGGGCATGTGGATGAACCCTATGTATCTAATTTCATACTTGTGATGAATAAATTTATAAATTGCTAGAATTGCTAGGAGGTTGGGTTGTGATCGATTTATTACGGATAGGTAGGGATTTCCATCGATTGGGGTTTGCAAGAGATTGGATTCTAATCGATGGAAAGGCCTAGATATTCGATTTAGGTTTATAATCGAGATTCTCTAGACTTGGTTTGCAAGAGATTGGACCAAAGCTAGGATTTTTATTATAAATCTATAACCATATTCGTTTGCAAGAGATTGGACGAATACGAACTATCACAACCTAGATCGTAACTCGAGTTTGCACGAGAGTGGGCTCGAGGGGCGATTGAACAATGATGTCGATCCTAATGCTAGCGGCTTGGGCTAGGGTTTGCAAGAGATTGGGCCCTATCCTAGGTTTGCTATAGACCGGCAATAGCGCGAGAGCGTGAGCTTGGTTCTATATTCAGTTACGACTAGTTCACCTAAACGCAAGTCCAGTAATATTGAGATTCACTATTTACAATGATGCATGACGATCCGTAGTGGGGATTCCCTAACCCTAGACACTTTTATTATATTGATTTGTATTAATATTTGACCGACTTCTCTTTCACCGACACCGACATCCACCACCATTTCCATTACATCATTCCATAACCATCTCCACCAATAAAACATTCGTAGTCAAACCAACCTAGGATAGATTGGAGCCAACACCACATCCTTGTGTTCGATACCCGCTCGCCACTACACCGTGCGCTTGCGGTAAAACTACAATCGTTCTACGGGTGTATATCCACGGGGCCGACCAAGTTTTCGGTTGTGCTTTTGGATTGCATTTTGGAGCGATCAATTGTCGATGACAAGGAGAAAGGGTGGCAGGTCGTCATCATGGCAGATGTCATTGCTAGAGTTGTCGAACAGCAACAGACAAGAACGAGCGGCCCAAGCTGTCACTGAAGGAGCTGGTTGATCCTCAGAGTGAGGAGTGACTCATCTCAAAAGATATGAGCGTTACTCCCAAGTGTAGGAGATCGATCAAGTAATAAATTTGGAGAGCCAGGTGTCGAATCCACGTGACAGTTGACCTGTAAACCAAAAGAATCAGTTTCTAAAGATTAATAAAACGATGAAAAGCTACCACCTTTCGAAGGTGAGATATTCGTGATGAAGGTTTTAAGTAAACTAGAAAGTAATACTAAAACGTGTACGGAGAGTCGATATAGGAAACCAATGAGAGGAGCATGTGTCGGTTGTGATTTCGTTAGAGTATGTGTAATCAATGGTAATCAACGTCTTTTCTATAACTCAACGTTTCACCCTGCAAGGGTATGAGAACGTCAGAAAATGTAATGATAAAAGAGCATTCAGAATGCCGTAAATAATCACGTAAATTACTAGCTTCATAAAGAATTTAAATTCGTGTGCCTGCAAGGGTCACGGCTATGGCCGCAAGGATCATGCCACGAATAAGTCGGCAAAGATCAGATTCGATCCAAGTACACCAACAAAGAGAATACTTGAATAATACATGTAGAATCTAGCAAAATACGTGATATAACATGTGAAATAGGGCGAAAAGACGTATAAACCAAAGATTACAACACCCTAACTACATCACAACCAACACCCAAGGGTATTAGACACACATGGAGAGAAGAAAACTCAATTCCATTAGCAAATACATGATCAAAAGGTTAAAGTACATGCTAAATACATGAAATACAAGATATAAGTTGTGATTTCTATCACCAAAACTCCTCAAAAAGATTTGGAATTCCTTCTGCAAGAGCCTCTGTTCTCTGTCTCCAAAGCCCCAGAAAATCTCACGAAAATACGCTCTGTAGCCCCTCCAATACACTTAAAATACGCTCAAAACAAGTCTGAATATGCTCTGGAATACATGGGTATTTATAGGGGAGATACGTCGGTTGCGGATGCGAGTTTTTCGCTAAAATCCACTTAAAACCCCAAAACCCTAGCAGCAGCAATTCTCTGCCATTGGATTAAGGCGGGATTGATCGCGGAGGCGCCACGTGTCCCCAGCTTATCGGATCTGTGCCCGCACGCGCCCGCCTCTGATTTGTTTCGAATCCGAGTACGATTCGGGTTGCGTCGCTGCTATTGGATTAGAAATTGGACGCTTTGGATTTTGCCACGTCGCCCTGTAGCATATGTAAGTCAGGCGGCTTTGCTCTGTCCGTTGGATCTTCGATCGTGCAGATGTGAGCCGGCCACGTCGCCCTGTGGCATATGTAAGTCGCCTTTCGATTTCGAATTCAAGCGGAGATGGTCCACGCCGTTGGATCAAAATCCAACCACCCAGAGCTCTCCACGTTGCTCCGTTCGACTCCGCTGTGATCGATTCTGCTGGGTCGTTGGATGAAGCGGGAAGCCGCTCGATTGCTGCCACATGTCCAGTATTCGCCCTCTCCGCTGCTGTGTTGAGGTGCTGCATAATCCGTTCGATCTCGATCGAACGGTCGTAAATTCACCGCGTCGCCGCTCCGATGAGTCGTTGGATTTGAGCGGGAGTCGTTGGGATGATGCCACGTGGCCGTGCTTAACAGGCGACGGTGTATATACGTCGTATTTCTTCGTATTTGTTGCGTATTTCTCCATTTAAAATGATATTCTGCATTCAACAATTCATAGTAATTAGTACAGATCTCAGAAAAATACAAATAAATAGTCGTTGGAATCGTGAGATCGAGATCTTCGTATGAAAAATACTAAAAGGGCAGAAATACTCAATATATTGCTATTTTGTGTATAAAATGAGAGTTTACTCTAATAATTAAGTTTATTCAAAATACGATCATATTAGAGATCAAAAAAGTACCATGTATGCACAAAATACGGCTAAATGAGGGGCTAAATATGTAATATTTACCCTGAATCACACCCCCAACTAGCGTTTTGCTAGTCTCTAGCAAAAAGAGCAACTAAATCAGATATTTAGAAAAATATTAAATCCTTCCAATTATCTAAGGCTTGGCTCAATAATGCACTTTCCATCATAATATTTACCACGAATATACGCAATTATGAATGAGATCAAATCCATGTCATTTTCTCTAATCCAGTTTAAATACATAACATACAAGAATCGTTTAGCATAGGACAAAAGTATAACACACCATCAATTCATAACTTTCTAATTTTCAAGGAAGCGACATTATTAAAGATCGTCTTACTTATGTGTGTTGAGTTTGCCATATCTCTTTTTTGACTTAGAATGATCAATGTAATGAGCTTTCAGTTAATGACTCCTAGGCCAGACGACCTTTGGGCATTAGGCTTAGAAGGGCCCCTCGAACTTAATAACTCGAATCATCTAAGTTTTTATTATCCCCTTTTTTGAGTGCACTCCCCATACATTCTTCTTTCGACACGAATCTCCAATGCTTCCTGAGGCACGAAGACCCAGCTACTTGAAAAACTCAAGGGAACGATTCATTTTATTCTATTGCTCATTTTTTCTTTTTTTGGCAACTCACACCCATTCATTAGACTCACATTTTAACACATGTTCATGGCCACATTCCTCTTCAAAAAGAAAATTATTCCTATCAATCATGTCCACTTTAAACTGATTGGTCCCTGATATACACCCGAAAAACAATGTAGTTTTACCGCAAGCGTACGGCGTAGTGGCAAGCAGGTATCGAACACAGGGAGGACAATTGACAGTACTCTATCTTGATTACCTAGCTATTGATGGTAGAATGGAATGGTTTGGATAGCAATGTGTCATAATCGTTCAAATAAAAAATAGAATTCTATATAATAAAAGCGTCTAGAGATAGGGAATTCCCACTACGGATCATCACTTATCCTTGTGGATCATGAATCTCAATGTTGTAAGGCTTGAATTGAGGTGAACTAGTCGCAACTGAATGTAGAACCAAGCTCACGCTCTCGCGCTATTGCGGTCTATAGCAACCTAGACTAGGGCCCACTCTTGTGCAAACCCTAACCTAAGCCACTAGCATGAAGATCGATATCATCGTCCAATCGCACCTCGAGCCCATTCTCGTGCAAACCCGAGTTACGATCTAGGTTATGATAGTTTGTATTCATCCAATCTCTTGCAAGCGAATATTAGTATAGATTTATAATAAAAATCCTAGCTTTGGTCCAATCTCTTGCAAACCAAATCTAGAGAATCTCTATTATAAACCTAAATCAAATATCTAGGCCTTCCCATCAATTGGAATCCAATCGCTTGCAAATCCCAATCGATGGAAATTCCTAGATACTCGTAGTAAATCAATCACAACCTTAGCTTTTATCAATCCTAGCAACAATTCAACTCATTCATCACAATTCAAAGATCGGATCCATAGGGTTCATCCCTATGCCCTAGAACGACGGCACTACTCACAATTCATCATAGAAATCGCATAAATAAAGAAATAGATCATAGCACAATTCATAGTTAAGAGAGAACAATTCATAAAAACAAGAAATTTAGAGAGAAAGATCAAACCAAATTGCGCGTCTATGATCTCCAGCTGAGAATTACAATAAGAATAGACATAAAAAATAACTTCAAGTCTCTCCTAAAACTAGGAATAAAACTAGGTTAAATATAAGTCAAATTCGTCCAGAAATTCCTGACAGAATAGCCCCTGGCGCAGCCAAAAACCCTAATTCGTGACACAGTCGGAATGCGTCACTCGGCCGAGTAGAACATGTCACTCGGCCGAGTGACAGACCCAATAAAAAACAGAGAATCGGGGATTTTTGGGGGTCTGTCACCCTGTCATACTCGGGCGAGTGGGCTTATTCCCTCGGCTGAGTGAGCTTTCTTGCTTGTCTAGGTGGGTCTTCTCCAATTTTCAGTAAGTCAGCTGCTTTTTGGGAAAAAAAATCCCTGTCAGACTCGGGCGAGTTGGCTTCTCCATTCGGCCAAGTGAAATTTCTTGCTCCGCCGAGTGAACTTTGAAAGTCGGCAGTCTGTATCCGTTTCACTCGACTGAAGAACTCCTTCACTCGGTCGAGTGAACTATCTGTTCAGCCGAGTGAACTGCTTCTGTGCTCTTTTCTTCTCCTTCTCGCCTTCTCGTCGATTCTATCGACCTTCTTCCTCTTCTGCTCATCCTCTAGCATTACTAATTCCTCCATAAGGCCGCGGGTATCACTCTGATGCGCGTGAAAGTCCCTTGATCTCATTTTCGCTCCAGATCGCTCCATATCTCCTGAAATACGACAAAAACAAGAAATAGTGAAAAGCAACGCGATATCGTCGAATAATCGTGAAAAAAGCAATATGGGCGATCGAAATGCCATGAAAACATGCAGAAAAAGGTGTAAAATAGGGAGCGATCAAAATCTCCCAAGCTTACCTCTTACTCGTCCTCGAGAAAGATGAGTAAAAGGCGAACCCGGCGGGTAAAAATAAGGAAAAAGGAAAAAGAAGATAGAAAAGAAAACGAAGAGGGAAGCGCTAGACCATTTTCTCAGGACGTGGACTTGCTTAATCAAATAGCATACGGCGAATAAAAACATGCCAAAGATTTTTATCTCGATATCATGATCATATATATATGTGCATTCGATACAGAAACCCAAGAATATCAAAACGATATGAAATATGAAATCATTCTAGAATTAGCATCGTCTGAGGCATCTAAAGTAATATACATAATCATAGATCGCAAACTTTTCAATTGATCGCTTTCTATTTGGAGTATAAGAGGTATCACACAATATGAAGCAATAAGAATAGAAAGAAAGTGGTGTTCATGAGATGCATGCCAAATTTCAATTCCTGGATTTCTAATACTTCTAGTAATCTCCATGAGTATAGAAAATTACCTAGCTTAGGTTTTCATGCACAGACAAGTAGTCACTCTCTCACACATCATTGGATCCTCTCCCCCAAGCTTATCTATAAGCGTGGTGGCATCAGATAAAGTAATAAGACTTATCCCCATTTTTGAAGATCCAAAAAATAAAAATAAAAGAGGGAAGAAAGAGAGAAAGAAATGAAATGGGATCATGTATGAACATCTTTACTCTTTTTTTCTTTTCTTTTGCTCTTTTTCTCTATTTTTTCTCTCTCTTTTTTCTTTTCTTTTTTTTATAATCACATATATACAGTAAGGATCCCAAATCAAAAGATAGAGAGATATGCATGTATTTTTTTCTTTTTGATTTTGGGGTGTTGGAGCATGGACTCTATAGCAAGGGGAAGATGCCAATATAGGATTTGCTAAAGGGAGATTCACCAATGATTTTAAGTATAGAAATGATGTTCAAGATATGTGGAGAAAAAAATATGTAACGCTCAGTTCACTCTTTAGAATGTGCACGACAACTTTCAGCAGAGTAATGTCATCTACTCAGTTTGATTTCAGAAAGTAAACTAGTCCAGTTATATCAAAATGGCATACATTCAATCAACCTGAAAGTCAAGCGTACAATTTTCATGCAAAAAGAAGTGATATCAGACATCAAAGCAGTACTCCAAATATAGGCAATCGATGCATGAAGCTTGGTGTGTTTTCTATGAAAAGTATATAAATCATCAGGCTCAGTTAATAGTAGAATTTCATTCACATTCATATAATGAAGGTGCAGGTTATTATTTCGAATGCACAGCAAAGTATAGCATATGATATCTAAAATAAAAACGATGTCATGACAAGATGATATGCATATAGAGGTAAGCTGATTCCATGTCATCATCATCACAGAAAATTCATCTCTAGCAAAAAGGATAAAAGAAATAAGGATAAAGGAAAAATAAGAACTACTATGCATATGCAGCACACACGGAAAACAAGAAAACGTGATGCACGAGAAAAAAATGAAAAAGTGGGTGAAAATAAGTGTAAAATAAAGAAAGGTGGAAAGATGAAAAATAGAAATGAAGAAAATGAAAAGTGCGTGAGACACTCACTCCCCCAAGCAAAACGGCACAATGTCCTCAATGTGCAAAGTGTGGCACATCGAGAAATATGATAGGGGTGGGGTGGGTGAGGATGCATGCATGATAAATGATGAAAAATGAAAGAAAATGAGATGGATATGCAAATGATGCGTGCAGAGATCAAGAGCTTGCAATATAACTGTCCCCAAAAATAACTCCTCTCTCCCAAGATGATATAGACAAATACGAACAAAAAGTGAACAAAATGTGTGGGGAGGAGTTGCGCAAAATCAGCAGAAAAAATGACATCAATCATAGCAGCAGCAAGAGTATGGGAGGCATCAAGTGTGTGCCTAAGTGACTGGTGGAACACTAGCACCGTCCTGTGGTGGAGGTGGTGGCAGAGGTGGCTGCTGTTGAATAGGACGTGTAGCGGCAGGCTGATGAGGGGCTGTGACAGCCGTGCAAGAATCTGGTTCAGGCTAGCCTGAATACCAGGGATTAGAGCAACACGAGACTGTACAACGCTAACGGTAGCAGAGAGAGCCCAAAAATCTCCTCTGAGCCCACTACCGGCCCCCTCTAGAGCACGCAGGTGCTAAACTAGGGTGTCAGGGGGAGGAGGGATAGAGGGTCGAACAGGTGGGGAACAAGGCTACCTCGCATGGCTACCGTAGACAACAGGTGCAACTACAGGGTGGGGCTGTGGTGCCGTGCTCACTAAAAGACACTCAGCCTTTGTGGGGGCTGTAACGACTGCTTTTCATGTATCTGGATTTAATATAATATAATATATGTTTTGGTGGATTTTCTCCTCATGTGTGGTTTTCGTCTCCGTAGCTTTCATTTTCGATCGTTTCGTCGTGTTTTCTCGTTTCTTCTTTAGGATCGTCGATTTCGAAGTATGTCATTCGTGACGGCCTTCATAACAGTCGTATCTTACTATTAGATCAAGCCTAGGAGTCTTAGGAATTGATCCCGGGGCCCCGCGCTCCGTATCGGAACTTTTGGTGCTCATTAGCCGGTGTAAGAAGGGGCACCGACCGACTAGATGACGATCCAGTCGGTCGGCAATCCTTCTTGAACCGACTAGTTGGCTTTCTAAATTATTCAGAAGTTACTGTTTATCGTTAGTCGGTCTAAGAACGTTGGTTGACCGACTAGGTTGCAAACTAGTCGGTCAGCAATGCTTCTTTAACCGACTAACTCTTCAACTTATTTTTAGTATCAATACTGTTCACTCTTAGTCAGTCTAAGAACGTTCATCGACCGACTAGATGTTAAACTAGTCGGTCAGTATTTGTTCATGGACCGACTAAATCTAAATCCTATTTTCGTTCAGAAGTTACTGTTTACACTTAGTCGGTCTGCGTTGGTCGACCGACCGACTAGTTGCCAAGCTAGTCGGTCAGTGGTTGCTCTTTGACCGACTAATCTGTGTTAAAACCCTAATTTCTGGGCAGCCGCCAGCCCAACCTATTTATACCCCTCCCAAACGTTTTCTTCTTCCTCCACTCGACCCAAAACCCTAAAATCTCCTCCATTGAGCCCCCATCTTCCTCCAAGCCCTATTCCTTCATCCCAAGCCCTAGATTCATCATCTAAACCCTCCATCAACTCTATCTACCTCTCATTTTCCCCAAATCTCCATCAAATCCCCAAAATCCCCCAAAAACCCTAACTCTCCAAACTTCTCCATTTGTTTCCAGATCTGGTCCTAGGGTTCTCCGGAGTGTTTCTTCCGCCTCCTCTCGGTAAGAAATCGATCTCTCGATGTTTTCATAACCTATTTGTATTTTTATGAAAACCCTAATGAAATTTCATGTTGTTTGATGATTGTTTCCCCATAACAGCGATTTCCCCCGTAAATTAGCATCCGCGAGACGAACCTTCGTAATCGTCATCCCCGGTGCTAGGCAAGTGAAACTTGCCACTTAGGGTTTAGGCCATGTTTTAGGCCATTTTGCTTGTTGTAGGCGTAAAAGAGGCTAGGCGACGAAATGATACTCGCCTAGGCGCAATTTGGGGAACTAGCTTGACAACGAAGCTAGTTCCGACATATATCATGTTGCACAATTACCATGTCATGTTTACTTTCCATTAACGGTACGTGAATTAATTGTCATGTCATTGCATACTTTAAGTGCTTCTGTGATTGCGTAGCTTCGCTACAAATGCTTGTGTTCCTGGCTCGTGTTCCAGAAGCGGGCCATGTGTTGGTTGATAGCCAATGCCCGAATTGCTTGTTTCCGGCTAGGTGCACCCCTACGCCAAATGTTTAAGAATGCGAGCTCATGTGCGGGCAACCCTGGCTCACTTGCTGAGCTCATGTGCGGGGACCCTGGCTCCATTACGTGTGGGTTTGGGGGTAAGAGTTAAGCGGCCAATCAACTGGGAGCCTGCCTGATCAGCAACTGCAGTGGTAAGGCATAAACTCTGGGTTTTGGGGTAGTGTTAAGCGGCCAATCAGCGTGAATGTGAAACCATTCAGCTGTAAGGCGTAAACATCTACAAACAACGTGAATAGTGAATTGATTGAGATTGATAGTAGCTTGGCTACTCTTGTCTTATCCCGATGATTGTTCTCTTGTACAAATTGTCTTGCCATGTCTTGATTGTGCACTCATGTTATAACTGCCATGTCATGCATACTATAACTGCTAGGTTGCTAGTTGCCTTACTTTCAGTTTCCTTGCCCAAGTCTTTTAGACTTGCTGACATGTGCCCCTTTACTCTTTTGGGTGACACATGTTAGATCCTGAGCCTGAGTACCTTGTTGAGGACGAGGTGTTTGCTTACGCCGAGCCCGAGCTTGTGTTTGACGGGGAGTATGTGGACACTGGGGACCAGTCCTAGTGTCTTCGTTGTGTTTTCCTTTTGTTTAGACTGCTGTTTTGTTGTCAGTGCGTAGCACCTATACATTGTTATGTCGTTGCTTTTGTTGGCCTTGTTCTGGGCCTTTAGACTATTTCTTTTAGCCTGGTGGCTTTTCTGGATGTTGGACTTATTTTCATGTTGGACAATTTATGAGATGTGAGATTTTATTTCAGTCTCTCCTTGTGTTATTATTGTTGTTCCGTTGTGGTTACAGGGACCTGCTTATGTTTTATTGACGCTTATCGGGTTTGGGGCTTCACAGCTCCACTCTCGTGCGGACCTTTTCACGTCTCGCCTCCATTTTAGGGAAGCGGGTCGTGACAGGTTTTGTTGGTGGCCCATGCAGGTCCTTCTGTAACTGCGATTTTTGGAATAGCGATAATAATATTAGAATGTCCAATAAACTGAGTTCGACGTCCGAGTCATAAGCTATGAGTCTAATCTGATTCGTTTTCTATGTCACTAGATGGCAGGAAGACGATTCACCCGTGGTGGGGGTAGTGGTGCTCTCCCTCATAATGAGGAGCCTGAGCGGGAACCCACCAACGGTGAGATGATGCGGATGATGCTCCAGATGATGCAAGTGCAGCAGGGCGTGCTTCTGCAAGTCCAGAATGCTCCACTTGCTCGAGCTGCCCGGGCTCTTCCGGATGCCCCTCGCTCTGAGCCAGGAGCGAAGCAATTTCGGGAGCTGGGTCCCGCATATTTTGATGGGTCTGAGGGTCCTCTGGCTGCCGATGAGTGGATTCGGAACATCGAGGACAATCTGAAGATGGCCAAGATCACCCCGGCTGGATGGGTTGATTTGGCGAAGAGGCAACTCAAGGATAATGCTCGGAATTGGTGGGATGCGGAAGAGAAGATGCTGGTGGAGCCGATAGCTTGGGCTACCTTCAAGGCCAGATTTTAGGGTGAGTTCTTCCCGAAGGCTGCCAGGGAAGAAATGCTGCATCGTTTTATCGATTTGAAGCAAGGAAGCTCGTCGGTGGACCTATATCACCAAGAGTTCATGAGGCTAAGTCAGTTTGCACCAAAGATGGTGCAGGACGCTGAGGAGAGAGCTCAGAGGTTCCTGCAGGGACTTGCTTCGGAGCTCCAGAGTTTTGTGACCTCTTCTGACCGGGAGTCTTATCAGAAGGTTCTAGTAGCAGCCAAGAGGCAGGAGCTGCTCGTGAACCAGAGGAGGGGGTCTATTGTTGGTGCTGGGAAGAGGCCTGTGGAACAGGCGAGAGCTGTGGTTAGACCTGGATTCAAGCCTAATCAGCCAGCTCAGTTTAAGAGGCCAGGAGGGCCTATTCTGAAGACTTGCCATTTCTGCGGCAAGCCTGGCCACATCAAGGATCAGTGTCGGAAGTTTTTGGGCCAGTGTCTGGTTTGTGGTGATGCTTCCCATGCCGCGAAGGATTATCGGCACGCGAATCAGCTGCGGAGGGCACCTGTTGCAGCCCAGTCGTTGCAGCAGTGAGCGTCTGTTCCTGCTGGACGTGGAGCAGCTCTTGTTCCACAGGGACAGGCTTTTCGGCAGGCTGTTCCGCCGAGGAGGCAGGCTTTTCTGATGACCGCTGTGGAGAGCGAGGCTTTGGATGAGGTTATCGCAGGTAATCCTCAATCTAGCTGTTACTTTTCTAGCTGGTTTTGATTGTTAGATTGTGTTGTTTGCTTGAACATGGTTGTTTGCTAGACTAGGGTTTGATTGTTAATTGCTTGTTAGGTGTGGTTTTGGTGTGCACATTTCCTGCACGAGTCCTCTTTGACTCTGGTGCATCGATGTGCATTATTTCTCGGAGCTTCGTGGAGAGGCATTCCTTGTCGACGTCCCCTCTTCCCAAGAGTTGGAATATCGTTACAGGGAATGGCGTGGTCTCGGTGCATCATGGTTGCAATTCTTGCTCGTTAGTGGTCTGTGGACATGAGCTTTTCGCTGATTTCATTGTCCACGACGTCATCAACTATGATGCAGTTCTTGGGATGGACTGGCTTGCGAGCTTCTATGCTACAATCGACTGTCGAAGAAAGAAGGTGGTGTTCGAGATTCCCGGACATCCAGTATTTGAGTTCAGTCGTGGTAGCAGGTCGCTTGGTCCTGTCAGATTTCGGGCCAGGCCGGTGGAGGTTGTGGCTATGCAGATGGAGCTGGAGTGGCCAGCTGTGGTGCGTGATTTTGGCGACGTCTTCCCCGAGGAGATGTCTGGTTTGCCACCTGATCGAGCTTTAGAATTTTCTATCGATCTTATTCCAGGTGCGCAGCCGATTTCGAAGGCGCCGTATCGTATGGCACCTGCAGAATTGGAAGAGTTGCGGAAGCAGCTGGATGAGCTTTTGCTGAAGGGTTATATCAATCCTAGCATGTCTCCGTGGGGAGCACCGGTGTTGCTGGTGAAGAAGAAGGATGGTTCGCGTCGCATGTGCGTGGACTATCGGGAGTTGAATGCGGTGACCATTAAGAATAAATACCCGTTGCCTCGCATCGATGATATTTTTGATCAGCTTGGAGGTTCGAGGGTGTTTTCTAAATTGGATTTGAGGAGTGGTTACCATCAGTTGAAGGTGAAGAAGGATGATGTTCCGAAGACAGCGTTCAGGACGAAGTATGGACACTATGAGTTTGTGGTTATGCCTTTCGGCGTAACTAACGCGCCCGCAGTTTTCATGAATCTGATGAACCTGATTTTCTACGACTTTTTGGATAAGTTTGTCGTTATCTTCATTGACGACATCTTGATCTATTCGAAGTCGGAGGAAGAGCATGCCTCGCACTTAAGGACGGTGTTGGAGATTTTGAGAAAGCATCGTTTGTATGCTAAGTTTTTGAAGTGCGAGTTTTGGCTGGATAGAGTTGCTTTTCTCGGGCATGTGGTGACTGGAGATGGTATTTCAGTGGATCCCGAGAATATTAGGGCCATCAGAGAGTGGCATGTTCCGTCGTCTGCATCTGAGATTCGGAGCTTCCTTGGACTCGCTGGTTACTATCGGCGTTTCATTAAGGACTTTTCTCGTATTGCTGAGCCGATGACCAGGTTGACGCGGAAGGATGTTGCTTTTGTTTGGTCGGGTGATTGTGAGAGTGCTTTTGGTATTCTGAAGGAGAGGTTGACGACTGCCCCTATTCTTGTTGTGCATGATCGCAGCGGTGGATTTGAGATCTTTTGCGATGCTTCTGGCAAGGGTCTCGGTTGTGTGTTGCATCAGCACGGGCATGTTGTGGCGTATGCGTCTCGTCAGCTTAAGGTTCATAAGAAGAATTACCCGACACATGATTTGGAGTTGGCTGCCGTTGTGTTTGCTCTTAAGATTTGGAGGCACTTCCTGCTGAGTGAGAGGGTGAAGATTTTCACCGATCACAAAAGCTTGAAGAATATTTTTACTCAGAAGGAGCTCAACATGCGACAGCGTCAATGGTTGGAGCTTATGGCGGATTATGAGATTGATTTGCAGTATCACCCTGGCAAGGTGAATGTGGTTCCGGATGCTTTGAGTAGACTTCTAGCGGTGATGATTTTGACCTCGCAGTGGAGATTGCAGCTGGATTTTTGCGAGTCTGGCGTGGAGATTGTTCTTCCTGGGGAGGCTTCTTCGTTGATGTACATGCAGGTACAGTCGACGATCGTGGATCGGATTAAGGCTGGTCAGGCTGAGGATCCGAAGCTGATGAAGATTCGGGAGCAGGTGGAAGCCGGTCTGCGGACTGACTTTTTGATTCATGAGGATGGCTCGCTGAGGTTTGGAGCCAGGTTGTGTGTGCCGACTGGGGATATTAGAGAGGAGTTGATGGTGGAGGCACACAGTTCGCCGTATTCTGTGCATCCTGGTGGCACCAAGATACACCAGGATCTTCGTCTGAATTATTGGTGGCATGGTATGAAGAGGAGTGTGGCTCGGAGTGTAGCCAAGTGCTTGGTTTGCCAGCAGGTGAAGGCGGAGTATCAGCGTACGGCCGGGTTGCTACAACCGCTTCCGATTCCGGAGTGGAAATGGCAACACATCACTATGGATTTCGTGACTGGACTACCTCGGAGTCTGAAGTAGAATGCCGCGATTTGGGTGATCGTAGATCGATTGACCAAATCCGCGCACTTTATTCCATTCTGAGTGGGACAGTCCACTGAGGCGCTAGCAAGGAGATATATGGAGGTAAAATTTTTTTACTCTCCGTTTTATTTCCTTTTCCTAGTTTGGATAGTGATGTAACGTGAAATCGTGCAGGAGGTCGTGCGACTTCATGGAGTCCCCGTGAGTATCGTGTCTGACAGAGGCACGAGGTTCACATCTCAGTTCTGGCAGAGTTTGCAGAAGAGTTTGGGTACGCGTCTGAGTTTCAGCACGGCGTACCATCCGCAGACGGATGGCCAGTCCGAGAGGACGATTCAGATTTTGGAAGACATGCTGAGGGCATGCATGTTGGATTTCAAGGGTTCGTGGGAGGACCATCTACATCTGGTAGAGTTCTCTTACAACAACAGCTTCCAGGCGAGTATTGGCCTGGCGCCTTTCGCCGCTTTGTATGGGAGGAAATGTCGATCGCCATTGAGTTGGGATGACGTTGGTGATCGGGAGCTGTTGGGACCTGAGATGATCGTGGAGGCCGTGGATATCGTCAGAATATTCGGGAGAGGTTGAGGATTGCTCAGGACCGTTTTAAGCATTGGGCGGATGCTAAACGTCGTCCTTTGGAGTTTCAGCCGGGCGACCATGTGTTCTTGAAGATTTCCCCAAATCGTGGTGTGATTCGTTTTGGGAAGCGAGGGAAGTTGAGCCCATGATACATTGGACCGTTTGACATTTTGGAGAGGGTTGGCGAGGTAGCTTATCGCTTGGCCTTGCCGCCATCTTTGGAAGGAGTTCACAATGTTTTCCATGTGTCGCAGCTTCGTCGATACATTAGCGATCCATCTCATGCTGTGGATTTTTCGGAGATTACCGTTCGCCCCGATATGACATATGACCAGCATCTAGTGCAGATTCTGGACAGGCGTCAGAAATCGCTTCGGAACAAGATTGTCAATCTTGTGAGGGTGATGTGGCGACACGGCTCACCTGGAGAGTCTACTTGGGAGAATGAGGATGAGATGCGAGAGCGTTTCCCACGTTTGTTTTCGGACACGTGAGCGTTTGGAAATTCCGAGGACGGAATTTTTCTTAAGTTGGGGAGGATGTAACGACTGCTTTTCATGTATCTGGATTTAATATAATATAATATATGTTTTGGTGGATTTTCTCCTCATGTGTGGTTTTCGTCTCCGTAGCTTTCATTTTCGATCGTTTCGTCGTGTTTTCTCGTTTCTTCTTTAGGATCGTCGATTTCGAAGTATGTCATTCGTGACGGCCTTCATAACAGTCGTATCTTACTATTAGATCAAGCCTAGGAGTCTTAGGAATTGATCTCGGGGCCCCGCGCTCCGTATCGGAACTTTTGGTGCTCATTAGCCGGTGTAAGAAGGGGCACCGACCGACTAGATGACGATCCAGTCGGTCGGCAATCCTTCTTGAACCGACTAGTTGGCTTTCTAAATTATTCAGAAGTTACTGTTTATCGTTAGTCGGTCTAAGAACGTTGGTTGACCGACTAGGTTGCAAACTAGTTGGTCAGCAATGCTTCTTTAACCGACTAACTCTTCAACTTATTTTTAGTATCAATACTGTTCACTCTTAGTCGGCCTAAGAACGTTCATCGACCGACTAGATGTTAAACTAGTCGGTCAGTATTTGTTCATGGACCGACTAAATCTAAATCCTATTTTCGTTCAGAAGTTACTGTTTACACTTAGTCGGTCTGCGTTGGTCGACCGACCGACTAGTTGCCAAACTAGTCGGTCAGTGGTTGCTCTTTGACCGACTAATCTGTGTTAAAACCCTAATTTCTGGGCAGCCGCCAGCCCAACCTATTTATACCCCTCCCAAACGTTTTCTTCTTCCTCCACTCGGCCCAAAACCCTAAAATCTCCTCCATTGAGCCCCCATCTTCCTCCAAGCCCTATTCCTTCATCCCAAGCCCTAGATTCATCATCTAAACCCTCCATCAACTCTATCTACCTCTCATTTTCCCCAAATCTCCATCAAATCCCCAAAATCCCCCAAAAACCCTCACTCTCCAAACTTCTCCATTTGTTTCCAGATCTGGTCCTAGGGTTCTCCGGAGTGTTTCTTCCGCCTCCTCTCGGTAAGAAATCGATCTCTCGATGTTTTCATAACCTATTTGTATTTTTATGAAAACCCTAATGAAATTTCATGTTGTTTGATGATTGTTTCCCCATAACAGCGATTTCCCCCGTAAATTAGCATCCGCGAGACGAACCTTCGTAATCGTCATCCCTGGTGCTAGGCAAGTGAAACTTGCCACTTAGGGTTTAGGCCATGTTTTAGGCCATTTTGCTTGTTGTAGGCGTAAAAGAGGCTAGGCGACGAAATGATACTCGCCTAGGCGCAATTTGGGGAACTAGCTTGACAACGAAGCTAGTTCCGACATATATCATGTTGCACAATTACCATGTCATGTTTACTTTCCATTAACGGTACACGAATTAATTGTCATGTCATTGCATACTTTAAGTGCTTCTGTGATTGCGTAGCTTCGCTACAAATGCTTGTGTTCCTGGCTCGTGTTCCAGAAGCGGGCCATGTGTTGGTTGATAGCCAATGCCCGAATTGCTTGTTTCCGGCTAGGTGCACCCCTACGCCAAATGTTTAAGAATGCGAGCTCATGTGCGGGGCAACCCTGGCTCACTTGCTGAGCTCATGTGCGGGGACCCTGGCTCCATTACGTGTGGGTTTGGGGGTAAGAGTTAAGCAACCAATCAACTGGGAGCCTGCCCGATCAGCAACTGCAGTGGTAAGGCGTAAACTCTGGGTTTTGGGGTAGTGTTAAGCGGCCAATCAGCGTGAATGTGAAACCATTCAGCTGTAAGGCGTAAACATCTACAAACAACGTGAATAGTGAATTGATTGAGATTGATAGTAGCTTGGCTACTCTTGTCTTGTCCCGATGATTGTTCTCTTGTACAAATTGTCTTGCCATGTCTTGATTGTGCACTCGTGTTATAACTGCCATGTCATGTATACTATAACTGCTAGGTTGCTAGTTGCCTTACTTTCAGTTTCCTTGCCCAAGTCTTTTAGACTTGCTGACATGTGCCCCTTTACTCTTTTGGGTGACACATGTTAGATCCTGAGCCTGAGTACCTTGTTGAGGACGCGGTGTTTGCTGACGCCGAGCCCGAGCTTGTGTTTGACGGGGAGTACGTGGACACTGGGGACCAGTCCTAGTGTCTTCGTTGTGTTTTCCTTTTGTTTAGACTGCTGTTTTGTTGTCAGTGCGTAGCACCTATACATTGTTATGTCGTTGCTTTTGTTGGCCTTGTTCTGGGCCTTTAGACTCTTTCTTTTAGCCTGGTGGCTTTTCTGGATGTTGGACTTATTTTCATGTTGGACAATTTATGAGATGTGAGATTTTATTTCAGTCTCTCCTTGTGTTATTATTGTTGTTTCGTTGTGGTTACATGGACCTGCTTATGTTTTATTGACTCTTATCGGGTTTGGGGCTTCACAGCTCCACTCTCGTGCGGACCTTTTCACGTCTCGCCTCCATTTTAGGGAAGCGGGTCGTGACAGGGGCTGAGACGCAGGACTGCTCGCAAAAGTGTGAGCAGTGATAGAGGCTGAAATGGTGACAGAGGGCGAGGAGGACAGAGAGGTCGATGACATAGAAATGGGGACAGACGTCATGACTCTCTCGGTGAAGACAACTACAGCGGAGACGGTAGGGTCGACGACTGGGGAGGCCGTGAAGTGTGCAGAAAATGACTCCCCAGGGGTCGCAAAATATAGAGTGGACAGGGTCTCGGCTGTGGAAACAAAAGAAGGCTCGACACTATCAAGAATGGTGGTGGGGCTCTCAAAACTCACATATGAAATAGGATCAATGGTCAATGGCACAGAGGTGGTGGTGGTGGTGGCCTCAGCAAGTGTACTCCCGACACTGACAGAAGTGTGGACAGAGGTGTCGGAAGGTGCAGACAAATCAGGTGCAGGCTGAGGGATCTTCGGGTCCAGAGGTGGAAGGAGGGGCTCTTGCTGAGTGCCCACAGGCTCTAGCACGTATGCAGCTGGGATGAGGACGTCCATCGCTGGAATCGTCGTCCCTCCTGTGGGTCCAATATGGGTCTGAGCGAGGCTCAGAAGAACCATGTAATCTGCACCAAAAGGACCGTGCAGCCATACCCAGTGGTGCTGACCATGAGGATGCAACATCCTCATGCAGGACATAACATCAACGGAAAGGGAAGTAGGGCCCGGGGGTCGTAGCAAACCAGCTGGTAGGTCCACTCTGCACATGGGAGCCAGAAGGGTAATCAGACCGCCACAACAGATATGCGTCCTGGCACCAACAGAGATAATGATGCGGTCTAAATACCAACTAGCTATGTCAATCTAAACTGCGGGGAGTAAGACGTCTCCACCTCTCTCGAATGCCCTCGCTTGAGTCATCGCACAGAGCATGTAAAGCCCAGGCGTCGACATCGTCCCCGGCTCATACCTTGCTAAGAAAGTGGTCGCCATAAGGCGCTGTGCAATGCGAAGGCATGGGTGGAGGATATCAGAGGCCTTGGTATGGCTAGGGTCAAAGGCAAGAGGTGATCCCGTGATAAGTGTCCAGAAGGCGTGGGTATCAAATGACGGCAGTGGGATGTGCGTGGGACTATAAGCTCAGTCGGGGTCCGGGACGGGGGGCCACTGGAAGTAGGCTCGGAGTATGTCGAGAGTGACCTCGTAATCACGATCCATCAAGCGAAATGAGCAACCCCCAGGAGTCCTACTAATGGAACTCAGGACCTCGAGTGTCGACCGGATGAAGTGTCCGCCGACACCGACAAAAAGTCACGCCACCCCCACGTTGTCATACAACTGGAGTAGGCCCTCAAGTACCCCTAGGTGCTCAATATCTTCAAGGTGCATGAACCTAGAGGGTACGATCGAACGATGGGAGATCAGCTCAAATCTGGCGCGGTGTGCGTCATCTCTGAACGTGATCCCCATCGTGTCGAAAGCGGGGGCGGGCCATGCTGGTGGAGGTGGAATGGGTGTGGTAGGAGGCAGAAGTGTGGGTGGTGGCAGGCTAGGAGGCGGGGAGTCCACTCTAGCGGAGGAGGAGCCAGGCTCGCTGGTCCTCTTTCACTTCGAGGCGAGCGCCCGCAAACGTGCTTTAGTCCGTGGAGGCATGTGTGCCGTGAACCTTGCCTACAAATGCGAAGTGCAAAATAAAAGGAGCGAGTGTATCCATGCACGATGCGAATGCAAGCGGTGGATGTGAGTGGAGAATCGCCTCCTCCGAGAAGCTCCAAATCTGTCCCTGAATCTCCCTCAGGCTAGCCTGAAACACAAATTGACAAATTAGCAATGAATATCAAATAGTATGGGGTAAGATCAGGAGTAATAGATATATATATAGATTAATTTGGATTTGGGTTTGAGTTGGGCTTACGAAATGGAGAAATGGAGGAAAGGGGAAGAATCGGGCAAAATGGGGGATGCACGACGGAGGGGGGAGTGGCGCTGGCTGTTGGATATGGACGACATAAATACACCCATGAGGGGATGTATGAGGGTATACAGACCTCAGATGTCGCGTGCATGAAGGCGTGCACGAAGGGAACCTTTTCTCGTGTGAACAGGACCACTCGATAAGTGGAAAAAGCCACTCGATAAGTGGAAAAAGCCACTTTATAAGTGCAAAATGGCACTTGATAAGCGGATAAAGAAGAAGATAAATGAATGTGCTAATATAGGCTAATAAGCTTATATTTAGTTATTTCCTACAATAACTACCCCTAAAGCCTATAAATAGGACCCAAGGGTAAGGCATTCATTCACACTTTCCATGCCATAAGTTTGCATAAGGCATCCTTATGTTCTTCTTCTCCCTTCCATTAAAATCCTCTTCTAGTTAGAGATTTAGGCGGTGAAACTCTGCTTCGATCCTCCGTGACGAAGTATCGACCGTTGTGGCGAATCCGAGGGCAAAGTTCCGAGATTACGGTGCCGCGTACGCAAGCGTAAGTCTCGACTTCATTTATCGATCCTAACGTCCTTGTTTTGTTAGGATCCTACATTAGTATCAGAGCCATACGGGTTCGCCCCGGTCAAACCGCCGCCCTGTCGAACCGATGAACGAGGCGTTGTCTTTTTCACGAATGGGTATCCTACCATTACGGATATGGTAGGAACGCTTCGTGACGGAGAGAACGCAGCGGTTGTTCTTTTCACGTTAGGGTCTCCTACCATTACGGATATGGTAGGAACTCTCCGTGACGGGAAGAACCGACCGTTCATATCGTCAAGCTTGCTCTCTTCATGGATGCTGAGTCTCCATTCATAGGGAATGTGAACTCTCTTCATGTGGAGCGCGTAGTTTACGAATTTTAAAGTATGTTAATTTTTCATTTTGGCACACTGCCATTAGAGAATAACTACTTTCTCGACGAACGGGTGCTTCATCGACGAACGGGTGCTTCATCGAGGAAGAAGATGGTAGTTATTCCCATCGGGGAAGATGACTTTTGGTGCATGAACACCATGGCCAAATGGGCTATGGAGGAAATGCATCCCCCCTCCCCATGCGAAGGGGGTTGGTTACGGCCAAATGACAACGGAAACCACCCCGTCGAAGGGGCAAAGTGTGTGCAGCAACCCCAAACAAGGGGGTGGCCAGCCATGGCCATATGGGCCATGGCCGGCCAAGGCCAAAGGACCAAGGCCCGGCCATGGCCGGACCTGGCCGGCCCTGGCCAGGGCCAGGGGGCCCTGGCCGGCCCCGGCCAGGGCCAGGGCCAGGGGGCCCTGGCCGGCCCCGGCCAGGGCCAGGGGCCGGCCTGGCCGGCCCGGCCGGCCCTGGCAGTGGCCAGGGCCGGTGCCCTGGCCTCAGGCCAGGGCCTGGCTGGCCCTGGCCGGCCTCGGCCAGGGCAGAGGCCCTGGCCAAGGGGGTGCCAGATAATTGATTGGTCGGTATTGGTCGACCAATTCGGGATTATTGGTCGACCAATTTAGCCAGAGGCCTTGACAATGGTTTTGGCCTCGGCAACACGCAAGGTTAGCCCATACGGGGCCAACGGCAGTCGTCTGCGGCAAAAATTTCCAATAAGGGGGAAGCGCCTGGATCCATACGGGAGCCGACGACGATAGCTTGCAGAAAAATCCCCAAAGGGGGGATCTGACCTTGGTACGGCTATGACTCATCCCGGCACATGGCCAGGAAGTGCCGAATATTTCACTAGTATCATAAGGGTACTAGGTTGAAAAATCCCCAAAAGGGGGATCCGACCTTGGCACGGCTACGACTCATCCCGGCAAATGGCCAAGAAGTGCCGAATATTTCACTAGTATCATAAGGGTACTAGGTTGAAATATACATTTTTTTTGAAAAATATGTTTTCATACGTTTTGAAAAATACGTTTTTCAAAAACGCTTTTCCGCTGCAAAGTACTATACGAGTACTTCTATTTGATAAAGTGATGGGGAAATATTGAAAGTTACTCTAGATGGTGATTGGAAACGTAGTGACCTTTTCGATTCTAGAGTAGCATCTTCAATATTTTTCGAAAGTAACTTATCAAATTATAAATATCATTCCAAGTGGGAGTTGAAATTAGAACTATCCAAATGGGATATTCTATTATCACTTCAAATGGGAATTATATTTTAAGAATTTTTCAATGCAATGTTCTTGATCAAACCTTCGGTTTTGTGTCTTTTGCAGCATTTTAAAAGTAAAATGTCTTCCGCTTCAAAGAATATCGTCGCTGAGTTAAACAGAGGTGAAAAACTCAACGGCGATAATTACAAACTATGGTCCATCAAGATACAATACGTTTTAGAGGAGCAAGAAGTGCTCGAAACTCTAAAGAACGTAATGATTGAACCCGAGTTGGGCACTACGGCCCAACACAGACGAGACAAGGAAGCTTTTGATGCTTGGTCTCAGAAGAATAAGATAGCGCACATTACGTTATTAAGCAATATGGCTGATGACATAATGCGCATCTTCCGAGAACATGACTTAGCCATGGACATATGGTCCAAGCTTGAGGAGAAGTTTGGTGGCACATCGGTGTCCAAACTTCGCGCCTTAACTATAAGATTTGATTCATACAAGAAACGTCCAGATCATTCCATGGGGAAACATCTGCGACATATGGCGAATCTAATCTCAGAGTTAAAGGATGCAGGTCATGTGCTCACTGATGAGCAACAAATCCAAGCAGTCATACATTCCCTACCAAATGGGTGGGACCAAATGAAGATGCATCTCACTCATAATGAGAGCATCAAGACTTTCAGCGATGTTTCTAAGCACCTCGAATTAGAGGAAGAGCGGCTTGCGGCTGCCAAGCCAAGTGCAGAAGTGCACGTGGTTGATAGTTCTCCACACGGGGGAAAGAAACGTAAAGATCGTTCGAAGTCTTCTAATGAACGTAATAAGCAACCTGAGTCTACCAAGAAACCCAAACATAAGGGTGGGCACAAGAAATGGCACAAGAAGAAAGACTTGAAGAAGATCAAGTGCTTCAAGTGCAACAAGCTCGGTCACTATGCTCGTTCGTGTACGAGTGGAGGTGACGAGGTAACTTGTAATACTAGTTATATATGTGTTTCTAGTTCAATATTTCTTGTGGAATCTAATCCATTTTGGATAATTGATTCAGGTGCCACCGACCACATAGCAAGGGACAGACGGTCCTTCGTGGAGTATCACCGGATACCCCAAGGAACGAAGTGGATCTATGTAGGAAACAACACACGTGTTGAAGTGTAAGGCGTTGGGACTTGCAAGCTAGTCTTGGACAACGGCCGCACTCTCCTACTTCATATTGTTCTCTTCGCTCCAGATATTCGAAGGAATATAATATCTGTGGTCATGTTAATGGGTCTTGGCTATAACTGGTTTTTTCATGATTGTAATGTGGACTTAATTTGTAATAATACTCTTATTGGTCCTGGGTTTATATTTAAAGGATTTATTGTAATGAGTACAATGTATGATTCCTCGTGTAATGAAAATTTCCTTATTGCAAATTCTAAGACTTATGAGTCTGATGTGATTTGTTGGCACGCAAGGCTTGGTCATATTGGACCAACGCGTATGGATAGACTTGCCAAACGTGGCCTTCTATCCAATGTTTCAAAGGTTGAAATGTCGACCTACGAACATTGCCTAGTGGGGAAATCTTGTCGCAAGCCGTTTGGAACCGGCACAAGGGCCGAGGTTCCATTACAGCTTATCCATTCGGACATATGTGGTCCGATGAATGTCAAGACAAGACGCGGGAAGTCCTATTTCATCACTTTTATTGATGATTTCACCCGATTCGGACATATCTATTTGATATCCCACAAAAGTGAAGCATTGGCTTGCTTTAAAAACTATATGAGTTTAGTGGAGAATCAATTAGATCGCAAGATTAAGGTCTTGCAAACCGATAGGGGCGGTGAATATCAATCAACAAGTTTTAAGGAACTTTGTGATGAAAAAGGCATAGTACATCAGGTAACTATGCCTTATACTCCTTAACAAACCGGTGTTGCAGAAAGGAGAAATAGGACTTTAATGGAAATGGTCCGTTCAATGATGGCGCATAGCTAACTTGCCAATCACCTTTTGGGGTGATGCATTATTGACGGCCGCTTTCATTTTAAACCGCGTACCCTCGAAATCAGTTAGCTCCACTCCTTATGAGTTGTGGAACCAAAGGTCTCCTGACTTAAACATTTTTGAAACCTTGGGGTTGTGCATCATACGCACATATTTCCTCCCATAAGTATGGCAAACTTGGGCCAAGGGGAAGGAAATGTATCTTTATACGATACGCAGAAAACTCCAAAGGTTATGTTTTTGTTAGTCAGGAAGACAATGGTGGGCTAATTGAGTTTGAGTCGAGGGATGTCACTTTCTTGGAAAACAAGTTTCCAAGACAGGGCGAGATAAGTCAGGACTTATCTCTATTTGAGATTTATGATCAAGAAGGATTACCTCATTCGAGTGGGAGAATTCTTGGTGAAAACGAAAATACGTTTCAACCTTCACCAATGGATTATACGAATGACGATTATCCTATTCCATACGGGAATAATGATCCAAGTGGGAGCAATTCTAACGACATTCCAAGTGGGAGTGATATTAGAATTGATCTAAATTCGAGTCAACAAGGACTTGAAGAATCTCAAATACGACGTAGTAGTCGTACAAGGTTGGCTCCTCTAAGATTTGAGGATGAATTTCCGCAAACCTTTATGACTTTACTACAAGAAGATGACGAGCCTACTACTTTCAAACATGCCGTATCTTGCCCTGCTAAAGACAAATGGATGGAAGCGATGCAAGAGGAGTTAGAATACATGAAAGTTAACCAAGTCTGGGACTTAGTTGACTTACCCAGAGGACGTAGAGCTATTGGGAACAAATGGGTTCTCAAGATCAAGCATAAGGCTGATGGCTCTATAGATAGATATAAAGCTCGCCTTATCGCGAAAGGTTTTACGCAACAGGAAGGGATAGACTACGAAGAGACCTTCTCACCTGTTGTGCGTTTTACCTCGATTCGCCTGATTCTGGCAATGGTAGATTGCTTATACCTCGAATTACATCAGATGGATGTAAAGACTGCCTTTCTCAATGGAGAATTGGACGAGGAGATCTATATGGAACAACCAACAGGGTTTGTAAAAGAAGGAAACGAACATAAGGTTTGTAAACTTCGTAAGTCCATATATGGTCTTAAATAATCCTCGAGGCAATGGTATATACGATTTCAAGAAGTTGTCTTATCAAATGGATTTTCCATGCTTGATGAAGATAACTGCGTATATATCAAGAGGATTAAAAGCAAGTATGTTATTATGTCTCTATATGTAGATGATATTTTAATAACCAGAAATGACAAGGGCTTTGTGATGGATATCAAGGCTTGACTTTCATCAGTTTTTGAGATGAAAGACATGGGAGAAGCCACATATATCCTTGGAATTAAGATTTCAAGGAATCGTTCGAAGAAACTTCTTTCTCTTTCACAAGAGACTTATATAAAGAAGGTTCTAGAACGGTTTAATATGTAGGACTGCAAGTCCATTGATACTCCTATAAGCAGATGCGATAATTTATATCTGAAATCATGTCCAAAGAACCAAAAGGAAAAGGAAATTATGGAAAAAGTTCCATATTCCAGTGCAGTTGATAGTCTTATGTACGCTATGATGCATACAAGACCGGACATCTGTTTTGCCGTTGGAATGGTAAGTCGTTACCAATCCAACCCAAGGCAAGAACACTGGAAAGCAGTTAAGAGGATAATGCAGTATCTTAAAGGAACTGCAGACTTGCAAAAGACTATGATAAGACCAAGAAGGTAGACATAAGGTACATATCTACGCATGAGATGATAGCGGATCCGCTTACGAAGGCGATCCCCAGAAATGTGTTTTTACAAACACTTATCATCTCAAGGATTGCGTAAGAGCTGAGTTGTACCAATGTAAATTTCCATGTCTGTAAATGATCAAATTCAATAAAAGAATAAGTTCTTTTCAACATTGCATATGAAATTTTAAGAAATGTTTGTGTACATTTTTGAAATCTCAGCTAGATTTTCTAGTATGTCGGTCAGATTGAGGTTGGCTCTCTCACATGAGCAACCGCCTTTATTTTATCAGACGGGTAAAATAAAGATGAGACCTGTTTAAAGTCAAAATCATCAGACGGATGATTTAGAGTCATGACTTAAACAAAATGGTCGTATGAAAGATCTGCATCATATGGATGTTTTCAAAAGATCTAAAAGGATTTGAAATCCTATCTGTCTTATGCGGGATGTGAGTCCAGAAGATTATTTGAGTAGTAAAAGGGACTCAAAGTCAGACATTGTGGTGTCTGGTTATCATCCTTACAACATCATTAAGACATACGCTCCCTGGGAAAGGAGTGGTGTTGTAATACGTATTCATACTACGTATGCATTTTGACCATTGGGTTAGAATAGTAATTGTGTTTACTATTATGTGAGACCCAAAGACCACATGGGTCTTAACACGTTACCCTTATGGACTCTAATTGGTTCCTTAATATTTGACTGGGTGATTGCTATCTTAGCATGTTACTTATGGACTATGGTTAATTCGGTCCGGCGGGGCATGTTAGAAAAGCAAGTCAAGTCAAGATCGAAAGGATCGCAAGAAGAGGAAGATTAATTTCGCATTCACATTTGGACTTTAAAGATTCAAAGCTGGCCAGCCAATTGTAATCCAGATGGGATTCAATTGTTGAATATAAAGTATAAGAAATGTGAAGAAATAATCTAGGGTAAAGCATGCGTTGATCTACTCAACTTTGCACCTCGAGGGGTGTTGTGTATCTCTAACAAGTGCACAACAACGGACTCTATGCGCATGACGGTCACACGGCCTATTTCTCGGTATGATAAACAGAAGAGTTAACGGAAAGATGTTTCCTTACAATCCCCTCAAGTGTGAGTGGGAGATGTTGGATATGGACGACATAAATACACCCATGAGGGGATGTATGAGGGTATACGGACCTCAGATGTCGCGTGCACGAAGGCGTGCGCGAAGGGAACCTTTTCTCGTGTGAAAAGGACCACTCGATAAGTGGAAAAAGCCACTCGATAAGTGGAAAAAGCCACTTTATAAGTGCAAAATGGCACTTGATAAGTGGATAAAGAAGAAGATAAATGAATATGCTAATATAGGCTAATAAGCTTATATTTAGTTATTTCCTACAATAACTACCCCTAAAGCCTATAAATAGGACCCAAGGGTAAGGCATTCATTCACACTTTCCATGCCATAAGTTTGCATAAGGCATCCTTATGTTCTTCTTCTCCCTTCCATTAAAATCCTCTTCTAGTTAGAGATTTAGGCGGTGAAACTCTGCTTCGATCCTCCGTGACGAAGTATCGACCGTTGTGGCGAATCCGAGGGCGAAGTTCTGAGATTACGGTGCCGCGTACGCAAGCGTAAGTCTCGACTTCATTTATCGATCCTAACGTCCTTGTTTTGTCAGGATCCTACACTGGTAACGTGGCGTCGGCGAGGTGGTCGGTGCGGGTCGCTGGCTCGGGCGAAGGCGCAGTGATGCTCGGGTGAACGGGGGATTGGTTCGGGTGAACGGGGGGAAAGCTCGGGCGACAGCGAATGAAATTGGGAAATTTTGGGAGCTGCGTCGTGAAATTTTGATTATATAGGATTAGTCACTCGGCCGAGTGTCGCGTCAACTCGGCCGAGTGTCGCGTCAACTCGGCCGAGTGTCGCGTCAACTCGGCCGAGTGGCTCGGTTTAAAATTATCGAAATTTTTTCCGTAAAAGTACCGACTCGGGCGAGTGTTATTTCCCACTTGGGCGAGTAGACAAAGGTCACTCGGCCGAGTGGCAAGGCCACTTAGTGCTTTTTAAGTGCTAAAAGTGTCTGATTCACTCGGGCGAGTGACAAAGTCACTCGGCTGAGTGGCATATGAATTACAGAGAGGGGTTTTTCGAATCTTTCCTGATCAGTACCCTACTCGGCCGAGTGGGATCTTCACTCGGCCGAATGACTATGTCACTCGCCCGAGTGGGCTGCTAATTTCAGCTCCAACTCTCTGTTTTTTGCTCCACTTTCTGATTTTCTTCTCCCCATTAGTTTCTTCCTTCTCCTGAAGCCTGAGCGCATTTTTGGAGCGCTATCCTTTGCCATGGTCATCCTCCATTCAAATGGTTCCTTATTCTCCATCTCCTGTCATGAAAAATATAGCCCGTTGTCTGGATTTTCTTCGACCCTTGACTCTAAACACTAAAAAAAGATCTAAAACAAAGATAAATGAAAAAATTCAACTAAAAATAAGATAGAACCATTGGGTTGCCTTCCAACAAGTGCTCGTTTAAGGTCTTGAGCTCGACCCCTTAAGATACGCGTTTAAAGCTCGATGTTCGACACATGTGAGATGCGCGCGTCAAACTTGTCGGGAAGGCCACTTGGATTTAGTTGTTGATGTCCATTGGCATTCCTCGGCTCCCCTTCATCATGGGTAGTAGTGGGGGATGAGTCCTCCAAGCTTGAGCTTTTAACGTCCTTTTTCTTTGCCGGTGGCGATAATTTCTTGTCCGGTGGGGCTTTCTTCATGTTCTTCGCCGTAGAGAGCTTGCATAGCTCTCTAATCTTGACGACATCAGCGTTGTCTCTCTCCTCATCCGTAAAAGGGTCCAGGGGGACTCCCATCATCTCGCCATCTTTAGAAGATTGGCCCTCTTCGAGGCCGTCATCATTCTTGGCTTCGATGACAAATGGCATGGCGTCGTCAATCACCTTGTCGAGAAGGTCCACATAATCCACGTCCTCTCGCCAAGGCATATGCTTCATCGCCTTTGAAATGTGGAGCTCAACTTCAATATTGCCGACGTTTAAGGACAATGTCCCTTCCCTCACATCAACAATCACGCTGGCGGTGGCCAAGAAGGGGCGTCCAAGAATCAGCGAAGTATTGCCCTCCTCCTTAATATCCATAACCATGAAGTCGCATGACAAGCAAATTTCTACCGGTACTTGAAGTGGTATGTCTTCCGCAATTCCTATCGGCCTAGTGATCCGACCATCCGCGAGTTGTATCTTCATGTCTGTCGCCTTTAGGTCGGTACCCGTATTCAATTTCTTAAACATTGTGAGGGGCATGAGGCTCACGCTTGCTCCCAAATCTACCAAAGCCTTTTGAAGTGGGACTCCTCCAAGCGTGCAAACAATTCGGAAACTACCGGGATCTTTAAACTTTGTCGACGCTTTCTCCTTTCGAGTAAACCACGTGCCTTGCTCGGCGAGCATGATCCTTTCCTTTTGCTTCTTTCCCGCAATCAAATCTTTTAGAAACTTAGCATAGGACGGCATTTCGACAATTGCATCCAAGAATAGAATATTCAAGCTCACACCTCGCAAATACTCCAGAAATTTGGCGAGCCGCTTCTCAATCTTTGCCTTTGCCAACCGTTGTGGGAAGGGTACCGGTGGCACATAAGTGCGCTCCTCATGTGGCTTCTCAATTTCAGATTTTTCACCATCATTTGGCTCTTTTGGGCCCTCCTCTTCATTGACCGGCTCCTTGTCATCCAAAGTTTCTTCCCCCGGCTCATTGGTTTGAATCATGGCGGTGGTAGTGTTCTTTCTGTCTCTTGTAGTTACCGCCACAATCGCATTGATGTGGCCGGTATTGCTCCGTGGGTTTTGTTCTGGTTGAGCCGGCAATTGTTGAGTGTTCTTATTGAGCAATGCTAGTTGCTCCGATAATTGTGCCACAACGGTGTTGAGGGAGTATTGTTGGGATGTCAATCTTACATTTATCTTCTTTTGTTTGGCCATGAATTCTTCAACCCTTACTTCATGGTCCGACCTCGATGGTGCTTGTGGTGGATTAGGTGCCCTCCATCCTTGGTTGTACCCCGGGGGTCTATATGGCCCTGCTTGTTGCCTCAATGGGAAGTTTTTTTGTTGGGGTCCTCTTGGTTGATATTCTGGTTGTTGTGGAGGCCGGGCTTGTGGTTGTTGCGGTGATGGATTCAAGACTCCATCATTGTTAGCGTATGAAAATCCTGGGTGATTCCTTGTAGCTGGGTTTACCCAATAACCGGTGCTTCCTGCAACGTATTGAACTTGCTCCATGGCTCCCTCTCCTTGCTCTCCTCCAACAAACATAACATGGGCTTGGTCTTGCCAATCGCTCATACTTCCTCCCAGTGTAGAAACGGTGGGGGCTCCATGAGGTTCACTAATCAACTTCTCTAATCTCTCCACGACCTTGTGAAGAGAATCAAACTTTGTAGAGAGCTCCGCTACGGCCTTTGCCTCATAAATACTTGTCGGCTTCAAGGATGAAGAAGAATGTCCCCTCTCGTCGGCCCATTGTTGGTTATTCGAGGCCATCTCCTCAAGTAAGGCCGTAGCATCATCCGGTGTCTTTGATAAAATAGCTCCATTGGCAGTTGCATCAATTATTTGCTTTGTGCTTGGTTGCAATCCGTTATAAAAGCTATGCACAAGCTCCCATGCCTCAATACTATGATGGGGACATTGGTGTTGGAGATCCTTGAAACGCTCACATGCCTCATGTAGAGTTTCCTGATGTCCTTGCTTGAAGGACATGAGCACGCTTCTTATCTTGATGGTCTTGGATGGCGGATAGAATTTGTTGACAAATGCGCTCGCCAGCTCATCCCAAGTAGTGAAGATCCCCTCGGCTTGCATCCTCAACCAATACAGTGCCTTATCTCAAAGAGTAAATGGGAAGAGGCACAGTCGAATAGCGTCAACTGGCACTCCAGGCATCTGGAAGGTGGACCACTTGGACAAGAACAATTGGAGATGGTAGTGCGGGTTTTCTTGAGAGTTCCCATGAAATGGGTCTTGTTGCATCAACATTACAAGTCCGGTTTTAAGCTCGAAGTTCTTGTCGGCCGCCTATTCCGACATGAATATAGAAGAGGTGTTAGAAGTGGTCTTAGGCCGTAGCCTATCTCGGATGGAGATAAGCCTAGCCATGTGCGCCGCTAACACCTCTGGTGTTTCCGGTTGGGCCATACGATCTTCCTCTATAGCAAATCTCCTCTTAACTCTAAGCATCCTTGCCGTACACTCGATCTCAGGATCAAATAATATGTCTTCTCGGTGTGCCTTCGCTCTCGTGTACATGCACAGTAAAAAGAGAGTCTAGATAAAATTGTCAGCACAATAGAGGAATAGAAAAGTGAAAATAATAAAAATAAAAAAGAAATAACAAATTAAAGAAAATAAAATACCGTCGCCTCCCCGGCAACGGCGCCAAAAACTTGATCGGTCCCAGATATACACCCGGAAAAAAATTGTAGTTTTACCGCAAGCACACGACATAGTGGCGAGCGGGTATCGAACACATGGAGGACAATTGACAGTACTCTATCTTGATCACCTAGATATTGATGGTAGAATGGAATGGTTTGGATAGCAATGTGTCACAATCGTTCAAATAACAAATAGAATTATATATAATAAAAGTGTCTAGGGATAGGGAATTCCCACTACGGATCGTCACTTATCCTTGTGGATCATGAATCTCAATGTTGCAAGGCTTGAATTGAGGTGAACTAGTCACAACTAAATGTAGAACCAAGCTCATGCTTTCGCGCTATTGCCGGTCTATAGCAACCTAGATTAGGGCACACTCTCGTGCAAACCCTAACCTAAGCCACTAGCATGAAGATCGACATCATCGTCCAATCGCACCTCGAGCCCACTCTCGTGCAAACCCGAGTTACGATCTAGGTTATGATAGTTCGTATTCGTCCAATCTCTTGCAAACGAATATTAGTATAGATTTATAATAAAAATCCTAGCTTTGGTCCAATCTCTTGCAAACCAAATCTAGAGAATCTCTATTATAAACCTAAATAGAATATCTAGGCCTTTCCATCAATTGGAATCCAATCTATTGCAAATCCCAATTGATGAAAATTCCTAGCTACTCGTAGTAAATCAATCACAACCTAACCTTTTATCAATCCTAGCAACAATTCAATTCATTCATCACAATTCAAAGATCGGATCCATAGGGTTCATCCCCATGCCCTAGAACGACGGCACTACTTACAAGTCATCATAGAAATCTCAGAAATAAAGAAATAGATCATATCACAATTCATAGTTAAGAGAGAACAATTCATAAAAACAAGAAATTTAGAGAGAAAGATCAAACCAAATTGCGCGTCTATGATCTCCAGCTGAGAATTACAAAGAATAGCAGTAAAAAATAACTTCAAGTCTCTATTAAAACTAGGAATAAAATTAGGTTTAAATACAAGTCAAATTCGTCCAGAAATTCCTGACAGAATTGCCCCTGGTGCAGCTAAAACCGCTAATTCGCGACACAGTCGGAATGCGTCACTCGGCCG
This sequence comes from Scilla litardierei, assembly GCA_030789695.1. Lineage (NCBI taxonomy): Eukaryota > Viridiplantae > Streptophyta > Magnoliopsida > Asparagales > Asparagaceae > Scilla > Scilla litardierei. Next base: position 274,476,554 of record CM061133.1, on the reverse strand, counting down.
AGTAGAACATGTCACTCGGCCGAGTGACAGACCCAATAAAAAACAGAGAATCGTGGATTTTTGGGGGGTCTGTCATCATGTCATACTCGGGTGAGTGGGCTTATTCACTCGGCCGAGTGAGCTTTTTTGCTCAGCCGAGTGGGTCTTCTCCAATTTCCAGTAAGTCGGCTGCTTTTTGGGAGAAAATCCCTGTTAGACTCGGGCGAGTGGGCTTCTCCATTCGGCCGAGTGAAATTTCATGCTCGGCCGAGTGAACTTTGAAAGTTGGCAGTCTGTATCCGTTTCACTCGGCCGAACGCACTTCTTCACTCGGCCGAGTGAACTATCTGTTCAGCCGAGTAAACTGCTTCTGGGCTCTTTTCTTCTCCTTCTCGCCTTCTCGTCGATTCTATCGACCTTCTTCCTCTTCTGCTCATCCTCTAGCGTTGCTAATCGTCCATAAGGCCGTGTGCGATGCTCCGGTGCACGTGAAAGCCCTTGATCTCATTTTCGCTCCAGATCGCTCCATATCTCCTGAAATACGACAAAAACAAGAAATAGTGAAAAGCAACGCGATATCGTCGAATAATCGTGAAAAACGCAATATGGGCAATTGAAATGTCATGAAAACATGCAGAAAAAGGTGTAAAATAGGGAGCGATCATAAACCCACGCATCACAACGACTTGCATGGAATTAATTCAAACCATTTCGAGATATTATTCATGAGATTTGAAACTTTTCATAAGGGGCATATTAATGATTAATTCCATGAAGAGAAAAATAATGATATCAAGCCATAAACAACCCTTAGAATGCCATTAATGCACAACCATCCGATAAAGTGACACTTTAAGAGGGCTTAAATGATGGTTAGAAGATGAGTGATGGTGATTTATTCTTCTCTCTTTTTTATTTTAAAAAAGCTAAGATAAAAAAAGAAAATCTCCTAACAAAAAAGTCTAATACTCTCCCCCCAACTTAAAGACAAACATTGTCCTCAATGTTGAAAAGAGAATACTAGAGTCAAAATTCCTAATAAAAAGTATAAAATAAAGAAAAGAAAATCTACTACTACTGAGTAAGGAAAGAACACACCGGTTTAAGTGCCACCCGAAGGTGGATCCGTGAGCTCCATGGTCGTATCCTCCTTGGTCCAAAGTTCTTGAACGTGTTTCAATCGTTGTCCATTAACTTTGAACTCGGTGCCGTCTTTCTCATTTACCAAAATCACCGCTCCATATGGAAATACTTGTTTGACATAGTAAGGGCCCTACCACTTGGAGCGTAGATTTCCTGGAAATAGGTGTAGCCTTGAGTTTTACACTAGAACTTTGTCCCCTTGTTTGAATTCCTTCCTTAGGATCATCTTGTCATGCACCGCTTTCATCCTCTCTTTTGCCAATTTCGCATTTTCATACGCTTCCCTCTGTATCTCTTCAAGCTCCAATATTTGCAATTTACGAGAATCATTCGATGAGTCATCAAGCAAATTTAAGGTTTTAATAGCCCAATAAGATTTATGCTCTAATTCAACAAGAAGATGACAATTTTTTCCATAAATTAAACGGTAAGGAGACATCCCTAGAATAGTCGTGTATGCCGTCCTGTAGGCCCATAAATCTTCAGGCAAGCGAAGACTCCAATCTTTGCGTGTGTGATTCATCGTTTTCTGAAGGATATTCTTGATCTCTCCATTTGCAAGTTCAGCTTGTCCATTCGTTTGGGGATGGTATGGAGTTCAAACTTTACACCCAAAACTTCTTCATTAAATTTACAAATAGCCTATTGCAAAAGTGGGAACCACCATCACTAATAATGGCCTTTGGTACTTCAAAATGTGCGAAAATATTTTCTTTCAGGAACTTTAGCACGATGGATGCGTCATTAGACCTGCAAGGAATAGCCTCCACCCATTTAGAAACATAATCAATTGCAACGAGAATGAAAACATAACCAAAGGAAGGTGGAAAAGGTCCCCTAAAATCAATCTCCCAACAATCAAATATTTTTATCTCTAACATGAGATTTAATGGCATCATATTTCTTTTTGTGATTCCCCCAACTGTTGACAACGCACACATGATTTACAATAAGCATATGCATCTTTAAACATGGTGGGCCAGAAAAATCCACTTTCTAAAATTTTTACAACAGTTTTATGAGCAGAAAAATGTCCTCCACATATCCCATCATGTCAAAATTGTAAAACACTACTAATCTCATGATCGGGTATATATCGTCTCACAATTTGGTCTCCACAATATTTAAAAAGATAAGGATCGTCAAAGTAGAAAGATTTAACCTTATGTTTGAAACGTTTAAAATCAAGAGAGGACCAATGTGATGGAGTTCTACATGTCACCAAATAATTGACTATGTCCGCATACCATGGTAGAGTAGAGACAGCGAAAAGTTGCTCATCGGGGAAAGAATCTCTCAACGGTGTAACTGATGACTCTATGCCTACCGTCAGTCTAGAGAGGTGGTCTGCAACATGATTCTCCACTCCCTTCTTGTCTCGTATCGCGATGTTGAACTCCTGCAAAAGAAGAATCCATTGTAAAAGTCTAGGCTTTGCATCCTTTTTAGATAATAAATATTTGAGTGCAGAGTGGTCCGTATAAACGACGATAGGCGATCCCAAAATGTAGCTCCTGAACTTGTCCAATGCAAATACCACCAAAAGTAATTCCTTTTCTGTTGTCGTGTAATTTCTTTGAGCATCGTTCATGGTCTTACTTGCTTAGTAAATCACATAAGGAACTTTTTCTTTCTTTTGCCCAGGATCCGCCCCCATTGCATAATCACTCGCATCGCACATAATCTCGAAAGGAAGGGTCCAATCTGGAACCTGTAAAATAGGCGATGAGACATGCACGGATTTCAGTTTTTCTAAAGAATTTTGACACTCTTGCGTCCAAATAAATTCAATATTTGAAGTTAATAAATTGCAAAGAGGTCGAGAGATAGCACTGAAATCCTTTATGAAGCGTCTGTAAAATCCTGCATGACCCAAGAAGGAACGAATATCTCTGACGCTTTTTGGTGTTGGCAACTTCTCTATATCCTCAACTTTCGCCCTATCCACTTGAATACTTGCTTTAGAAACTAAGTGACCAAGTACCAAACCTTCTGTAGTCATGAAGTGGCACTTTTTCCAATTGAGTAGCAAGTTCTTCTCTTTACATCTGCACAAAACAAGGGCTAAGTTAGATAAACAGTTTTCAAAAGAAGGGCCATATACAGAGAAATCATCCATAAATACTTCTACTATCGTTTCAACCATATCACTGAATATGCTCAACATGCAACTTTGAAAAGTAGCAGGTGCATTGCATAATCCAAATGGCATCCTCCTAAATGCAAAAGTTCCAAAGGGACAAGTGAAGGTGGTTTTCTCTTGATCCTCTAGAGCGATCTCTATCTGATAATAACCTGAGTAGCCATCTAGAAAACAATAATATTCATTAACAGCCACTCTTTCTAAAATTTGATCTAAGAAAGGCAAAGGAAAGTGGTCTTTTCTTGTTTTTGAATTAAGCTTCCTATAATCAATACACATTCTCCATCCAGTGATGGTTCACATAGGTATGAGTTCATTATTTTCATTTTTAACCACAGGTAAACCAGATTTCTTAGGGACAACTTGAGTTGGACTAACCCACTTGCTATCAGAGATTGGATAAATAATTCCAAGCATCAAGTAATTTAAGAACCTCACCCTTTACCACTTCTTTTAACGTCGGGTTCAACTGACGTTGCATTTCACGCGTGGGTTTTGCATCATCCTCAAGATAAATATGATGTGTACAAGTTAATGGATTTATACATTTGATGTCTGCAATGGACTATCCAATGGCCCCTTTATGTTCCCTAAGTACATCAAGCAACGAGTCTTCCTGTTCAAGTGTAAGTTTGGAAGATATTACCACTGGGAATGTCTCATCTTTTCCAAGGAAAGCATACTTCAAGTAGTCCGACAATGGCTTCAGCTCAAGCTTTGGATGCTCCACGTCAGAGGGTAGTTGTGGTGGCAATCCAACTGGCAATGATTCAAATCTTGGTGCCCATGCTTCCCTTGGTCTCTCGTGATTATCTTGCACAAAGTAGGATTCATTAATATCATTAAAATTATAATCAATGTAATTAGTTTCACGTTCATACTCGGCATCAAAATAGTCTTCAATCAAGTTTTCAATAAAAAATACCTCTTCAACACTTTCAACACATGTTGGCAACTTACATGATTTAAAGATATTTAATTCAAGCTTCATGTTACCAAACGTTATCTTCAACTGTCCATCCCTACAATTGATTACAACATTGCATGTAGCTAAGAATGGACGTCTCAAAATGACAGAAGTGATATTACCAGAAGGTGGTGTAACAGTCACTTTCCGACCAAACGTATGTATCCTTGGTTGTTTTATGTGCGTGTTACCGTATTTGATTTTGTTATTGCTTTCCATAGCTCAAACACGTGACTGAACACCGTTTTCATGACCCTCTCGGAGGCGCGATCACCCCGGTACCTTCCTTGTAATTTTAGGTCGTTGATGGACCTATCTGCAACAATATCATTTGTTTTATTAATAAACCTTTTAAATAAACATTTGATTTTGGATGGCTCTGTGCGTTTTATTCAAACGAGTTAGTGCTAATTGTTTTTTAAAACCGAACCCACTACCTCTTAAATATATTAATAATGAGCTTAATTTCATAAAGAAGTAATAATAAAAAGGGATGAGGAATCCTTGAAATTGCTCTGTTAAACAAATTTAATATAATATCCTAACCTATCAACCTGCGTTTGGTGATGTTAAATCAAATTGTTTTAAAAGATCAAACTGTTGAACAAGTCTCACCTAATAACAACCATACCCCATGTTTTCCTCTCCCCAAATCAAGCAACCATCACGTGGCCTCTCACCCACGTAGGGCTGTTGACGAACGAGCTTGAACGAGCTTGAACATGGAGTTTGGTTTTGTTCATGAACATAATTCATGTTCAAGCTCTGTTCGTTTACTAACCGAGCTCTAAAAACCTGTTCAAGCTTGTTCGTTAAGCTTACCGAACGAACGTAAACGAACGTAAACGAACATAAACGAACATTTACCGATCTGCTTCACGAGTAGTTCATCGAACGCTCTGTTCGTTAACAAGATTTATCAAGCTTGTTCGTGAACATGTTCAGGAACATGTTTGTGAACACACAATCAATCTTATTCATGTACAGATTTTCAAACAAACGAACAAACGTCAATTTTTTAATCAGCAATAATAATATTTAACCATAATTGCCAATGACTAGATCAATTGAATAAAAGGATTAAATATTTGCTGGACAAAAACAAACAAATCTAGCATAATAGCACCATAAATCCCATTACAAGCATTTATTCTAAGCATAATAAAAAAATATTATTTGTCTAAATGCAATACAATGTAAGAACCCAATATTCCAACAATTCCACCATCAATGTATTATAATGACCATACCCAAAGAAGGCAGGATTTTTATCGTATGAATACTATGTTCGTCTTAAGATGAGAACAAATGCTTGTCTTTGCACACGTCTTGTGTTTGAATGTTTGTGCATGTGTAATTGTATAGAACACGAACATTTAACGAGCTTGTTCATGAACATCACTTAACGAGCTTGTTCACGAACACTTAACAAGCTTGTTCATGAACATAAATGAACGAATACAGTTATGTTCAAGCTCTGTTTGTTTACTAACCGAGCTCTAAAAATATGTTCAAGCTTGTTCATTAAGCTTCCCGAACGAACATAAACGAACATGTACCGAGCTTGTTCACGAGTAGTTCGTCGAACATTCTGTTCGTTAACAGCCCAGGTTCTCACTCTCCTCTACATAATTAATATTAAAACCTATACATATGGGAACGACAGTGTCACAGCCGCCTATTTTTAACCCAGATCAAATTTTGTGCTCTCCCTCTCCTTCATATCTCTCTCCCTCCCCGTAAGACAGCGGAGCTGCTCTCCTCGCGCGCGCGCAAGCCTTTGTCTGCACCCCTTGCTCGGCAGCATCTCCGATCATTCCGGTGATGCACCCAGGCGTAGACCGCTGCACCCCGACCGCCAGCTCGCCGCACCCCGACGTCAGCAGGCTGCACGCCGGTTCTCCTCGGCGGTGGACTGCAGCCAGAAGCCGCCGGACCCCTTGGAGCGCCTCTTGTCCGGCCATCTCACGCGCACACGCCTCCACGTTGCCCTCGCTCCCGACTACGACACCCCTCTCTCCGAAGCGATCGAGCCAGCCGCCTCCCTTGCCCAGTTTCACGCGGTTTTCCCCAGTGCCACCAATTACCCCGTCGTTCTCCCCTTGTTGTCGCCGACGTCGGCACCTCAGACGTCACCGCTCCACCTGCAGGCAACGACCCTCCATTTCTAGCAGTGAGTTTCCTTTAGTACGTGCACAGTACCTAGCTTTTATAAGCAAGTTATACAAAATATTCACCATGTGTTATATTATTATTATATATAACTTGTGAAATATAAGTACGGGTATGTTACAGGTTGCTAGGTGTAGGTTTTAATAATTAGGTTTAAATGATAATTATACATATTATTAGTTAGGTGTTACACTTTTTAATAATAGTTGATAGATACAATAGAGTCCGATGTTATGTTAGCTTCCTTGGCTTGATATCGTACATCCGATGTCGCAGATAAATCTGTGCTACCACAGTCGAGGAACCGGAGCGAAGGCAACGTGATCCGTTGTTGTTTTCAGATCTGACATCAAAACTTACACGTAACCGTCGAACCAGGTTGGTGCCCTATACTCGTAGCAACCCAAAATATACGTCATCTGAACCCTAACTAAAAATCAGCATCTTAATATCACTAAATTTACTTTTGTGCTCCTTTAAAATGTTGTGCTAATCTACATCGTCGACCGGACTTTTGACTGTGCACATAGGGTAGATGTCGACGTAGAGAACTGTAGAGTAGAATATGACAATTGAACACCACATCTTGGAACTGATACGATAGTCACGCTTAACCTAGAGATGCACTTAATAGGATTGCTAAAACGTGACCTGATACCGTCCCCTTAACTCATTTCAGCGAACCCTACCCGACACTCGGACCGCGACGAGATGCTCCCGACGGACGGACCCTCGCCGACGTGCCGCATCGACGGGACGCTCCGGACAGACGACGCACTCACCACCACAGGCAAGTGTATTCACTTGTACTTTCGGCTGTGTTTAGGCCATATACTCTTAGAACTGTTAAAAACGTAAACAAAGAGAACAAGACGTGAAATGATAGCGTTCGGGACCCCCTTGACAGCTTAGACTTGATGACGAAGTCTAAGCGCAACAACAACAACAAACTGATACCTTAGGGCTATTCTGTGTGTGCATGCGTGTGAACCCCCTAGAAAGAACTATCCCTTTCACTTGTCATGTCGTCTCATGTTACAAAAAGTCTGTAGGCAATAGGGCACTCTCCAAGCCAGAGAGAGTGATCCCTTGTACGGATGCACAGCCTGCGGGTAATATGACACTCTCCAAGCCAGAGAGAGTAATCCCTTGTACGGATACATAGCATGCGGGCAATAGGGCACTCTCCAAGCCAGAGAGAGTGATCACTTGTATGGATACATAGCCTGCGGGCAATAGGGCACTCACTTAGCAGAGTGAGTGATCCCTTGTACGGATACACAGCCTGCGGGCAATAGGGCACTCACCTAGAAGGGTGAGTGATCCCTTGTACGGACTTGTCTTGTGCACTTGGGTGGGGTAGGGTTGAGCGTGCGCACGGGGAGAGGGTTTGATCCCCCTCGAACCATAAGGCGTGAACCCTTCGAGTCACATGTGTCTTGTCTTGTCTTGTCTTGCCTTGCCTTGTCTCGTTTAGGTTAGTCCCATAGTCAGTAGCACACGCTACGGCTACTGCTTGTCGTGTTTACTTTTCCTGCACCGTTTTACTTTCTTTAACTGCCATGTTATAACCCCAGCATGTTAATCAACCAATAAAATGTTGCTTTAAATTACAATACACTTGTAGTAGAGTCTAACCCTTCTTTCTAGACTTTACCTGACGTACAGTTCCTTTTCTCTTGGGTGATGTACGTCAAGTGTTGAGCCTGAGTACGTGGACGAGTCGGACATACCGGAGTACATGGAGCCAGATGACGACGACCCGGAGTACGTTCCCGTCAAGGACCAAACCTAGAGGTCTTTTCAAACGCTGCCTTTCAGAGGTTACTACTTTTAGTTTACTCTCTTTTGGTAGTTTGTTGCCATGCTTAGGCTTCTCTTTTTAGACTTTTGTACTTGCTGGGTATTATCTCTTTATATTGATGAATGCAACTCTCTTTCTGTACTTTCTGTTGTTTCGAATTTTATAAATGCAAGAGCCTGAAAAAAATTTAAAATGGTACCCCTATATATGCTTATTGGGTCCGAGCTTCATAGCTCCGGCCCAAGCTGGCCTTAGTCACGGTTCGCCTACGTAGTTTTGGGAAGCGGGGCGTGACAGATGGTCCAGGTATGTCTAGGACGATGAAATCCACGGGGTAGTAGAACTTGTCCACCTGAACCAAAACATCCTCTACGCAACCTCTTAGAATTTTCACTGATCTGTCTGCTAATTGTAGCACCACTGGCGTTGGTTTCAGCTCTCCCAAACCCAGTTGCAAGAAAACAGAGTAATGCAAAATATTCACACTAGAACCCAAATCAAGCAAAGCATTTCCAAAGCTCTTAGTTCCTATAGTGCATGGAATGGTAGGAGAACCTGGATCTTTATATTTGGGTGGAGTGTTATGTTGAACTATGGCACTTACCTGTTGCGTGATAAAAGCTTTCTTTTTCACATTAATCATCTGTTTCACAGTGCATAAGTCCTTTAAAAATTTAGCATATGTAGGCACTTGGTTTATCGCATCAAGTAAAGGGATATTAATTTTTACATTTTGAAGATGTCCCTAATTTCTGCCTGAGACTTAGCTTTCGAGGGTGGTGCTAGCCTCTATGGAAATGGAGCTGGAGGTGTATATGGTTCAGGCTCTTTTTCTTTGACCTCCTCTTTTTCTAAGCTTTTCTCCTCCTCTTGCAGCTTTTGTGGTACATGCTCATCCTCTTTCTTCTCAACTACTTGTTTATGCCTAGGTGGTTCTGGTTTTTCTATCTCTCGTTCGCTACGCAAAGTAGTTACCGCCTTGCATGGTTTCACGTTGTCACCTGAAAAAAAAGAGGAATTTATGTTAGGATTTGCAACAGATTGAGCTGGTAAAGTACCTTTTTCTAAAGATGCAACAATTTTAGAAAAGTTTTCATTAAGCTGCTGAAACTGCTGCTACAATTGTTGTTGAAGTTGTTGTTGTTGATGATTCTGCATCTGCATCATTTGCTGAAGTACGGCTGTGATATCGATGCTCTACTCCTTCTTCCCTTGATTGCTCGCATGATTGGGATGGTGGTAAGAAGTGGTCGTCTGTTGCGCCGGCTGCTATGGTCCCCATCTCAAATTTGGGTGTTCTTCCAAGAAGAGTTGAAAGTGTTCGAATTTACCTCTTGATTTGACACCTAATTCACTTCAGTTTGTGGGTTCCTTATAGTCTCTTTCATAGCAGGGATAGCGGGGCAAACAGACGTGTCATGAGTGGGCTGCTCACAAATGGCACAAAACGGTCCATCTTCGACTGCTTTTGCTGCTCTCAAGTCTAGGCCTTGTAGCCTCTGCGTAAGCAATGCTACATGTGCTCTTATCGCATCGTCTGGCTTCAATGAGTGCACGCCTCCTTTAGATGGTGGAAGTGGCTCTGATATGTCAAATTCTAAAGTAGACTCCCATCTCCTCGCCTGCTCTGTTATGGTCTCCATGTAATCCCATGTCGTAAGAGTTTTCTGAAAGAATTCGCTGTTGCACATCATCTCCACGTATTATCTAGTTTGTGGCTGCAGGCCATTGTAAAAGAATTCAATAGCACGACCTTATCGTATCCATGGTGTGGGGAGGCGATCAACATGCCCTTGAATCTCTCCCATGTTTGGTCGTACGACTCCCTCTCCTTCTGCGAAAGGGGCATGATTTGCCGTTTCAAGGCATGGGTCATCTGCAAAGAAAAGAATTTTTTTAGAAACTCAGTTTGCAATTGTAACCAAGTAGAGATAGATCTAGGTGGCAAAAAATTTAACCAATGTTTTGCTTTATCTTTCAGAGAGAATGGAAATAATTTAAGATAAACAAATCATAGCTAATTTTTCCATCCAATTGTGTTGAGCATACATCTTCAGAATTTCTGACATGCAAATAAGGATTATCATTTTCAATGCCATGGTAAGATGGTAAGAGTTGAATTGCAGCTGGCTTCAGATTGAAATTATGAGCATCTGCAGGTAGAACTATGCATGAATCAGACACCACTCTAGACGACATATAAATTTCCAATAAAAGTCTTTCTTGTGCAGGTGGTGGGATATGTATTTCATCATTATTATTAGCCATGTTTTCTGTTCATACTAATCTATGTGAAGTATGAGATCTGTATCACATAAACTAGCAGAAAAAGATGTTTTTTATGTTTTATATTTTTATGCGTTTTTATGTAATAGAAAGCAATTAAAATCCTAAACTAAAAGATGGAAAGATCTCATCGAATATTCCTCGAGAGAGACTGAAAGTATGGATCACAGATACCGCTGTCCCTGGCAACGGTGCCAAAAACTTGACTCGTCTCAAAAGATGTGAGCGCTACTCCCAAGTGTAGGAGATCGATCAACTAGTAAACCTGGATAGTCAGGTGTCGAATCCACGGGACAGTCAACCTGTAAACCAAAAGAATCGGTTTATAAAGATTAATAAAACGATGAAAAGCTACCACATTTTGAAGGTGAGATAATCGTGATGATGGTTTTAAGTAAACTAGAAAGTAATACTAAAACGTGTACGGTGAGTTGATATAGGAAACCAATGAGAGGAGCATGTGTCAGTTGTGATTTCGTTAGAGTATGTGTAATCAATGGTAATCCATGTCTTTTCTATAACTCAACGTTTCACCCCGCAAGGGTATAAGAACGTCGAAAAATGTAATGATAAAAGAGCATTCAGAATGCCGTAAATAATCATGTAAATTACTAGATTCATAAAGAATTTAAATTCGTGTGCCCGCAAGGGTCACAGCTATGTCCGTAAGGATCACGCCACGAATAAGTTTGCAAAGATCAGATTCGATCCAAGTACACCAACAAAGAGAATACTTGAATAGTACATGTAGAATCTAGCAACATACATGATATAACATGTGAAATAGGGCGAAAAGACGTATAAACCAAAGATTACAACACCCTAACTACATCACAACCAACACCCAAGGGTATTAGCCATGCATGGAGAGAATAAAACTCAATTCCATTAGCAAATACATGATCAAAAGGTCAAAATACATGCTAATTACGTGAAATATAAGATATAAGTTGAGATTTCTATCACCCAAAACTCCTCAAAAAAAGACTTGAAATTCCTTCTGCAAGAGCCTCTATTCTCTGTCTCCAAAGCCCCAGAAAATCTCACGAAAATACGCCCTGTAGCGCCTCCAATACGCTCAAAATACGCTCAAAACAGGTCTGAATACGCTCTGGAATACTGGTATTTATAGGGGAGATATGTCAGTTGCAGATGCGAGTTTTTCGCTAAAATCCGCTTAAAACCCCAAAACCCTAGCCGTAGCAATTCTCCACCGTTGGATCATGGCGGGATTGATCGCGGAGGCGCATGTCCCCAGCTTATCAGATCTGTGCCCGCGCGCACCCGCCTCCGATTTGATTCGAATCCGAGTACGACTCGGGTTGCTTTGCTGCCGTTGGATTAGAAATTGGACGCTTTGGATTTCACCATGTCGCCCTACGGCATATGTAAGTTAGGCGGCTTCATCTCTGTCCGTTGGATCTTCGATCATGCGGATGTGAGCCGGCCACGTCGCCCTGCGGCATATGTAAGTCGCCTTTCGATTTCGAATTCAAGTGGAGATGGTCCACGCCGTTGGATCAAAATCCAACCACCCATAGCTCTCCACGTTGCTCCATTCGACTCTGCTACGATCGCTTCTGTTGGGTCATTGGATGAAACAGGAAGCCGCTCGATTGCTGCCACGTGTCCTGTATTAGCCCTCTCCACTGCTGTGTTGAGGCGCTACGTAATCCGTTTGATCTTGATCGAACGGTCGTAAAGTCGCTGCGTCGCCGCTCCGCTGAGTCGTTGGATTTAATCAGGAGTCGTTGGGATGATGCCACGTGGCAGCGCTTAACAGGCGATGACATGTATACGCCATATTTCTTCGTATTTGTTGCGTATTTCTCCATTTAAAACGGTATTCTGCATTCAACAATTCATAGTAATTAGCACAGATTTCAGAAAAATACAAATAAATAGTCGTTGAAATCGTGAGATCGAGATCTTCATATGAAAAATACTAAAAGGGCAGAAATACTCAATATATTGCTGTTTTGTGCATAAAATGAGAGTTTGCTCTAATAATTAAGGGTATTCAAAATACGATCATATTAGAGACCAAATAAGTACCATGTATGCACAAAATGGGGCTAAATGAGGGGCTAAATATGTAATAGTTACCATGAATCAAGGAGCCGACACTAAGACCAATGTCACCATATCAGCACACAAATAGTGACACGTGGTGGAGGCCTTCCCCCCAACATCATCCCCAATAAGGGGAACCAAAGAACAAGAAGCTTTCCCAGATGAAGAAGGTTGAGAGAGCTTAGCCCAGTGCTCTTTGCCCAAATCTTCCACCTCATCCACATCAGATAGTAATGCCACCAGACAATCAACTTCCTTACCTTTGCCTCTAGTCTCAACATGGACAAAAGGCATGGGATCCACCACAACAATGTCTCCAACTCCAGCAGCTACCTCACCAGTACCACCAACGATGATCGGTTCAACCATAGACCCATCATGGACAAGCCCACCATCACCCTGCTCCGCTAGCAATCCCCCACTCTCTGTACCATCCTTCCCATCATTTTCTAATACCATAGAGGGGCCAGGCCCCTCCAATGACACCAATGGGCACTGGACGTCACAATGACCAAATGACAACATTTAGTGCACCGCAGAGGCTCGCCTTCATACTCAAACGCAAGAGCAATGATGATTCATCTTCAAATAGTAGGTTGAACTTTCTAGGGAGCGACAAGGAGGCATCGAAATCAATGAAGCATCGGGCAAATTCCAGCCGTTCAAGATTGGCTGTCACACGATCCATGCAAATAGGGTCACCGACCAAACTAGAGATGATGTTCAGAATCTCAGGCGACCAAATAATGAGAGGAAGATTGGGGAGTCTCACTCAAACTGGGACACGTCAGAGGAGGTCACGCTCAATCTTGAGCTTAGGGGCCAGCATTGAAGAACTATCATACGACCATAGAAGAGCCATGTGCCTCCATGTAGCATGTTTTCACAATCTTCGGGCCGCTCGAATTTGAAGTAGAAGAACCAATTTTCACGGGATAACACCAGTAAACATGCCTTCATCTTCCATAAGCATCTGACGCAGGCTCGCACTTGGATGTAGAACGGGTGATCGTCGATGACGTGGCCAACGAGCATGTTATCCCAACGTCTCGCGGTGGTAGAAATATGATGATAAGTATTAGCCCCGCATGCACACCATCACCTCCCAACACTGGGGCTACGAATGAAATTTTGCGACTGGGGTCGCTAGATTTGATCCCTGAGCATATATCTCTCCAGAAGCCTGCCAGAGTCACCGGGCTGAAGCGGAGAGGAAGATTTGGCCTCGTCGCACCTTTGGCGTGGAGTTGATTCAGAACCGATCAAGCCAAATAAGCCCGTCGTTTGCCACCTTGACTACTAGCTCACCCAATTTCTCTCGCAAAGGTGGTAGATCTAGCCTGATCAGAAGACTTCCCTCCTCTCCTCTGAATAACCTTCCAAGCACCCTTAACCTCGTCTGAAACTGTAGCACCCGATGACATCTTCTTAAAGAAAAAGTCAGTGCATCGGTGATACAGATTGGAAGATGCAATTAGGGTTTGATCTGTCCATTCTCAATCTTAAACAAAGCCCGCCGGCCTGAATCTGGCAAGAATCGTCGGAACTACAAAGCGCCGTGTATTGGAGCGCCAGAGCAAGAATGATGTCGATGCCACCAGATCACCCGCGACCCATGAAATGCCACCACCCTGATCACCAGATCACACGCGATGCCACCAAATCACCAGAGTGCCAGAGATCACCCGCGACGACCGCTACACCCGTGAAACGTCGGAGACCGGCCGGAAGGCCGACGATGCCACCAGATCACCCCCCGAGAACTATCTCTCTCCTATATTACTATATATATATATATATACTAGCCATAACCCGTGCCTGCGGGCACGGTTCATTTAACATTTCCCCCGCGAAATCTTTGCTCCCCAAAAAATTATTTCCACAGCCAAAATTTAAAAGAACAACAAATTAGCGTAAAAATATTTAACGGCGCGGCGCCTTCGGCGCGGAACAACAAATTCGACGCAGGCGCCTTCGGTGCGAAACAACAAATTCGACGTCGAAGAACAAATTTGGCTGGCGCGGAACAACAAATTCGTAAAAAAATTTAGCCCGCGCTGAACATGGGCGCCTTCGGTGCTGAACAACAAACCTCAGGGTATTTTTACGCTAACTTGTTGTTCTGCTAAATTGTTTTACGCTAAATTTTTTATTTTGTTTAATTTAATGGACAATGCTTCTCCACAATCTTTCCCAAGGCACTTTTAATTTCACAGTTAAGTTTCCCAAGGCACTTTTCCCCCAAATTTAATCTCCACAATCTTTCCCAAGGCACTTCTAATTTCAAAGTTTAGGTTCCCAAGACATTTTCCCCTCAAATTTAATCTCCACAATCTTTCCCAAGACACTTCTAATTTCAAAGTTTTGGTTCCCAAGACACTTTTCCCACCAAAATTTAAGTTTTCCCACTAAAATTTTCACAAAATCCAATCTCAACCATTGATTTACCAAGATCAAATCTCAGCCACTCTTTATTTTGTCCTAGTCAGCCCTAGAATTCAAAAAACGTTGTCAAATGTATAATAGATATATTACATTTTACAATTTTTTAAATCCTAGGGCTAACTAGGACAAAGTAAAGAGTGGATAGGATTTGATCTTGGGGAATGGAATGTTGAGATTTAATTCAAAGAATTTGGGGAACTTGAAATCTCTCTTGATCTCTCATCATAAAGGAGGCCGACCCCCCTCATGGAAAACACTGCAAGCACTTCCCCCAAACCTTTTATGCGGTGGGTATTAATGTGAGAGAGAGAGAGAGAGAGAGAGAGAGGATTAAAGTTAATGTGTGTTTAAATTCTACATTTATTTGTTTTCTCTATTATATAAAACACAACTGTTTTTGAATCCTAGGGCTGACTGGACAAGTCCCTGTCATCAATAACGATCAGGATGCATCCACATCCTTTGCATCCAAGGGTCAAGATTTAATTCAAAAAAGGGAGCTTTGAAACCATGAATGTGAGCTTTGAAATTTGGTCCAGCTTTGAAATTTAGTCCACCTTTGAAATGAAGGGAGCTTTGAAACCATGAATGTGAGCTTTGAAATTAGGTCCAACTTTGAAAGTAGCCAGTGAACCTGTTTCATTCGGCGTCCGCTAAATTTATTTACGCTTATTTGTTGTTCCGTGTCGAAGGCGCATGCGCCAAATTTGTTGTTCCGCGTCGAAGGCACCCATGCCGCTAAATATTTTTACGCTAATTTATTACTCTTTTAAATTTTAATAATTTTTTGGAGAACAAATATTTCACAGGGAAAAATCTTAAATGAACCGTGACCGTGGGCACGTGGTTTTTTCCGCTAATTTGTTGTTGAAGGTGCACGTACCGAATTTGTTGTTCCATGTCTAATGCCCTTGCACCGAATTTTTTGTTTCGTGCCGAAGGCGCCTGCACCGAATTTGTTGTTCCGTGCCGAAGGTGCCTACGCCGAATTTGTTGTTCCGCACCGAAGGCGCCCACGCCAAAGTCGACAGTGCCGCTAAATTCTTTTACGTTAATTTGTTGCTCTGCGTCGAAGGCGCTCGCTAAATATTTTTACGCTAAGTTATTGTTTTGCATCGAATTTATTGTTTTACGTGAATTTGTTGTTCCGCGTTGAATGCGCCAGCGCTGAATGCGTCAGCGCTGAATTTGTTGTTCAGTGTCAAAGGCTCTAGCCTGAAATTGTTGTTCCACGCCGAATGTGTCCGTGCCGCTAAATATTTTTACGCTAATTTGTTGTTCTTTTAAATTTTGGCTGTGGAAATAATATTTTGGGGAACAAAGATTTCGCAGGGAAAAATCTTAAATGAATCATGCCGACGGGCACGTGTTATGACTAGTATATATATATGTGGTTGAGGGAGGTGAGCGTTCGGTGTATGAAATTTCCTACACCGCCCTTCAAAAACATCACATTCCTCTTATTTTTTTCAAATATTTTTGCTTAGGGTTGTTGTGCACATCCTAAAACCACAAAACCCCAAATATGGGTGAACCCTAGGGGGATTTGACCTTCGATCGGCTCGTGACAAAAAGTTCTATTGTTTTGAAAACATTGAATTTGTAACAATCGGATCAAGTGTAAAATAACATTGGATTCACTTGATTTTTGGTATGTTCGTCATACATGATATGTTTATCAAAATGAACGGTGTTGATCATTGGAAAAAAGATTGGTAATTGAATTTTATAGGGACGGTGTAGGAAATTTCCTACATCGAATGCTCATATCCCTTTTTCTAATGGTATATGTATATGTATATGTATGTATATGTGTATATATATATATATATACATATAGGAAAATTTTCAAATGAGAACATTTCGCACCGTGCGAAAATGTTTTTATCTTATTTTTGAAAATTTTTTTCAAAAATTCTTTTTTCCACCATTATTATATGTTGTTATACCCCCCTCAAAAAATAATGGTTGAGAAATAATGTCATTTGGTCTTCGATCAAGGCATTTCATCAAATTTGCACGTTTTGAGACCATTAAATTTGTAATGGGTGGATGGGTGCTCTAATGCCCAACGGGTTCACCCATTATTTTCCCTGGGGTATATAATTGTATGGATTAAACATCAAAAAAAGAATTTTTGAAAAAAAAAATTTCATACAAATAAAAAAAAGTTTTCGCACGGGCTTTCGCACGGGTTTTTTCGCACCCGAAGATCACTCTATACATATATACACACACACACACATATATATGTACATACATATACATATACATGTATATGTATGTATATGTATATATATATATATATTTTTTTTTTTGAAAAGTAGAAATCTATATATAAAATAGTACATATATATATATATATATATATATATATCTATATATGTATATATATATATAGGAAAATTTTCAAATGAGAACATTTCGCACGGTGCGAAAATGTTTTTATCTTTTTTTTGAAATTTTTTTTTCAAAAATTCTTTTTTCCACCCTCATTATATGTTGGTATACCCCCCTCAAAAAATAACGGTTGAGAAATAATGTCATTTGGTCTTCGATCAAGCCATTTCATCAAATTCGCACGTTTTGAGACCGTTAAATTTGTAACGGGTGGATGGGTGCTCTAATGCCCAACGGGTTCACCCATTATTTTCCCTGGGGTATATAATTGTATGGATTAAACATCAAAAAAAGAATTTTTGAAAAAAAAATTTCAAAAAAATAAAAAAATAGTTTTCGCACGGGATTTTTCGCACCCGAAGATTGCCCTATATATATATGTACTATACATATATATATATACACACACACACACACACACATATGTATATACATATACATGTATATGTATATGTATGTATATGTATATATATATATATATATATATATATATATATATATATATATAATATGTATGTATATGTATATATATATATATATATATATATATAATATGTATGTATATGTATATATATATATATATATATATAGAATATATATGTATATACATATACATACATATACATATATATATATATGGCAATCTTCCATTGCGAAAAAGGGGCTTTTCGCACCGTGCGAAAAGAATTTTATCTTTTTTTAAAAAAAATTTTTTTCAAAAATTCTTTTTTTTGATGTTTAATCCATACAAATATATACCCCAGGGAAAATAATGGGTGAACCCGTTGGGCATTAGAGCACCCATCCACCCGTTACAAATTTAATGGTCTCAAAACGTGCGAATTTGATGAAATGCCTTGATCGAAGGCCAAATGACATTATTTCTCAATGATTATTTTTTGAGGGGGGTATAACAACATATAATGAGGGTGGAAAAAAGAATTTTTGAAAAAAAAAATTTCAAAAAAAAAACTAAAAACATTTTCGCACGGTGTGAAATGTTCTCATTTGAAAATTTTCCTATATATATATGTATATACATATACATATACATGTATATGTATATATATATGTACATGTATATGTATATATATATATATATATATACACATATATAGATATATATACACATATATATATCTATATATGTGTATATATATCTATATATGTGTATATATATCTATATATGTGTATATATATCTATATATGTGTATATATATATATATGTGTGTATATATATATATATATATATATATATGCATGCATGCATGTTAATGAGTATCAAATGGCATATGAGGCTAGCCTCATATGCCAAGACACAAAAAGGTGGGAAGTATAAGCCCACATGGACTTGTACTTGTCGTTCTTCCCACCTTTTTGTGACTTGGCATATGAGGTTTAGCCTCATATACCATATGATACCCATTATTCTCTCACACACGTGCACGCGCGTGCGCACACACATAATGTGTGTGTAAAGTATATGTACTATCAACACAAGAAAATTTCACGCACCACCAACACACATATACTTCATTTTATTTATTTTAAAGTTTTTGGAAGTGTTCTACACATCATGGATGACCCCAATACTAAAAATCAGGTGAGTCCAACACTATTTGATCATCGATCTAACCATCGTAAATTCGGTGGTTTCAGAACAATTCATCAATTTTTGTAATGAGTAGATCGAGTATCAAATCCCCTAGGGGCTGTTCTTTTGCATGGAAAGTGAATGGAAAAGTTGGGAAAGTTACTATTCATGGACTGTAACAGTACTTTCTCACCCAACTTTCCAAATGCTGTTCTTTTGTGTGAAAGTTCAAATTGGAAAGTTTGCATACGTGGCAGTTCGAATGACCGGTTTTGGGAAAGTTTGTAATCCATGGGAATTTTTGGGAAAGTTGAGGATTCCACAAATTTGTGAGTCCCACTATCCCATCTCTCTCTCCCTCCTCCAACTCACCAACTTTCCACTTTCTCATTCCAACTTTCTACTACCAAAAGAACACAATAAAATTTCCCAATCCCACTTTACTTTCTCAACCACACTTTCCATCCAACTTTCCACCCAAAAGAACTCAAAACTCCATTTTCTCTCGCATTAGATTCCAAACTTTCCAAACTTTCCCATTTCAACTTTCAACCAAAAGAACAGGCGGATTCACCTATATTTGGAGTTTTTTCAAAGTTATTGTACACATTCTAAAATCTCAAAACCCTAAACATGGATGAGTTCTAAGGGTATTTAACTATCGATCCATCCGTTGCAAAAATTCTATTGTTCTGAAACTGTTGAATATGCAACAGTTAGATCAAGGGTCAAATGGCATTGGATTCACTTGATTTTTGATATGGTGATCATCTATCATATATCATATGAATTACAAATCCCAAAAAATAAGAAAAAATAAATAGGGGGATGTGGGTATCACGCTACAAAGGAGGAGCTGATACCCATTTTCCACACATACACACACGCTTATACATTTTAGTTTTTTTATAATTGTTTACGGGTGTTTTCTCACCACAGTTCATTGACCGTCGGCTGTGTGGTCAACGTGGTCAAGGGGCCGACTTGGGGGTCCCTTGGGATCGCCGAGCCCGCTTGTTCTCGGCGTGGGAGAAAGGAGGGTCGGGCGCAGACGGGGGAGTCCCCGGGTAGCGTCGATCCTCTGCCTTCGGGGAGCTGAGGAGAAGCCTCGGCTCGGTGGGTCACGCCCGACCTCGGCTGGGTCGCGATCGGCCTCGGTCGGATCTGCGTCGAGGGGTAGCCTCTGCGTCTTGCAAGCGGGTTGGTGCTAGAGCAGCCGTCCACCTGACGACTGCGATGGGGGTAGCCGACCGACGCTGAGGGGTAGCCTCGGCGTCTCGGATATCTTCTTCCTGGATAGATGATGAAACTCGTCAGGGAGGCCGGACCTAGGTTTCGGCCAAATCCCCTCCGATGTCTAAGTCAGATCAAGGTCTGAAGGGATACTCGGCGGGGGAGATCCGGCTTGTAAGGAAGCCGGAACATCAACCCAGGCGGCGCAAGTTTGGGGGAGGGAGGAAATGGAGTGGCGAATGCCTAGGTCATTGATGGAGTACCTCTCTGTTGATTACCTGAGTCTCGATCCCTCTGGTCCGTCGTCCTGGCCTTCCCCTTATAGGGTCACTCGTGACTGCCCCACGTCCCGCCTCCTCTCACGTCCCCACGATCCGCCTCCGCTTCCTCCCACTCGTGCGTAGTGGAGGGGTGGCCCATTAACGGGTCCGTTAATGGCCATTATGGGATCGCGGATTCCGAGGGTGGACGTGCCGGAGTGGTTAATCGGGCCGAATGGGGGCTAGTCGGGTGCCCCCGAGGGTGGAGTGGCCGGGCCTTCAGCCCCGTCCGTGGGCCTTTCCGGGCGGGACCGTCTTCTCTATTAACCACTACGCACCCGCTTATATATCATTATCTCTCTTTGAGTTGGGATCGTTGTGTATATATGCTATTGTTTGAAAAAAAAGAGAGAAAAGAGAAAATATTCTTGTATATCATTATCTCTCTTTGAGTTGGGATCGTTGTGTATATATGCTATTGTTTGAAAAAAAAAAGAAGAAAAAGAAAAGAGGAAAAATCCTCAATAAAAGATCCCATCTCACTTTCTTTCTTTCTCTTCTCTTTTCATTGCTTTTGGAGCTTTATAGAAATGGGGATGTAAATATTTTTTTTGCCACCACGCTTATAGATAAGCTTGGGGGAGGGGATCCATTGATGTGTGAGAGAGTGACTACTTGACGTTGCACGACAACATAGGCTAAGTAATATTCTATACTCGGTGAGATTATTTTTAGCTTTACGAAATCCAGAAATCTAAGCCTAGCACTCATTTCATGAAATCCATACTTTTCTATTCTCTCTATTCTATAGTGTGATACTCTTATACTCCTGATAGAAAGCATTCAATTGAAAAGTGTGTGATCTGTGATTTGTATACCGCTTTAAATGATTCAGACGATGTTAATTATAAAATTATTCCGTTTTTCATGATTATATTGTTGTTCGTGGGTTTTCTATTTCTATTTGCACTATTATACTATGATATCAAAATAAAATTCTTTGACATATGTTTTTCATTCAGTGCATGCTATATGAGTAAGCGGAACCCACGTCCTGAGAAAATGATCTAGCAGCCTACCTCTTCGCCTCTTTCTTTCTTCTTTATTTTTATTTCGTTTTTCACTCTTCTCTGTTTTTCATTCTTCATTTTTCGCCGTTTTCATTTTTCCGAATCCACCGGGTTCGCCTTTTACTTATCTTCCTCGAGGACGAGTAAGAGGCAAGCTTGGGGGATTTTGATCACTCCTTATTTTACACTTTTTTACCGCATGTTTGCATGCCATTTAGGTCGCCCAAATCATGTTTTTCACGATATATCGACGATATTGCGATGCTTTTCACGATTTGTTGTTTTTGTCGCATTTCAGGTGATTTGGCGTGATTTGGAGTGATCTCGAGATGCGCTTACTCCAGAGGGTCGCCGACGACCTCCCCGAGGGGTATTTTGCTGTTGGAGAGGAGCGGAAGAAGAACGGACGTCGCAGGAGCGACGAGGAGGCCAAAACAAGCAGTTTGGGCATGTTTTGTGTCCCACTCGGCCGAGTGAAGGAGTCACTCGGCCGACCAGCGAGACACAGCTCGGCCGACCAGATCAGACACGATTCATACGTGCACTCGGCCGAGCGACGGAGACCACATCGGCCGAGTGACGAGACCCCGTCCGCCCGAGTGGTGCCCAGACGAAGCCCTTCAAAAATCGCCAAGTTACTGTTTTTCGGCTTCCTGAGCTTCAGAAGACCCACTCGGCCGAGTGGATAATTCCGTCCGCCCGAGTACCATGAAGCCATCGGCCGAGTGACGACAATTCACTCGGCCGAGCCGCCCCCGAAGTGAAGACCCCTGAAGATCGAGACTTACTGGAAAATTACAGGGTTTTCACTCGGTCGAGCGACTTTGTCACTCGGCCGAGTGCGACGCGCTGCCTGTAGCGAAAATTGCGGAAAACAGGCTGTGCAGGGGTATTTTGGTCACAGTTTTTGGACGATTTTGGGGGCTATTTAACCCCTGTTTTTACCCTAGTTTGAGAGCCTCTCTCTTAGAATTTTTGCAGCTTTTTAGATTAGCTTTTTAGTTTTATTCTTGTGATTGGAGAGGAGACAAAATTGGATCTTTGTAGGATAAATTGAAGAACTCCATTGGTTTGCTTTTCTCTTCTCTAAAAATTCTATTTTTATTGCATATCTCAATATTGTGATGAATTCTATTGCTTATTTCATTGATTATTTTTGTGATCTTGCTATGAATTGTGAGTAGTCGCCACGTCTTGGGGCGTGGGGATGAACCCTACAAGCCCTATTTCATAATTGTGATGAATTGGTAGAAATTGTGTTAGAATTGATACTATGGATTAGATTGGGATCAATTTACTACGGATGGCTAGGAATTCACATCGATTGGGATTTGCAAGAGATTGGATCCCAATTCGATAGGAAACCCTAGAAATCCGAATTGGGTTGGAATCGAATTTCCGTAGTATTGGTTTGCAATAGATTGGACCGATACTAGGTGTTACGGCTATTTTGACCGGGCCCGGAAGAGCCAAGTCAACGACGACCGGTCAACTGGCCTGCTACGGCCTTGGGCCCCGGCCCCAGAGATCTCACGGGCGGGCCACGCTTATCCGCCCAAGATGAAGGCCCAAAAGGCTGCCCACTTTTGTAACGGAGGAAATCGGGGCCCAAATCGAGGAAGCCTTCGCCATTTATGGCAGTCGCCCCGTGCCATCATGATCCGCCAATTATGGCAGCCACCTTCATGGCTCGTCAAATATGGCAACCGACTTCATGGCCAGGCTTAATGGCCATCATTCCCCCGCCGTTATGGCCCGCCAATTATGGCAACCGCAATGCACATTACTCCAGCCTTCATGGCCCGCCAATTATGGCAATTACTCATGGCCATGACTCCACCTTCATGGCGTCATCAAGTGGGCGCAATTAGAGGGGGTCAACCCTTCCCCATTTGCACGACCCCATGAATGGCGGCCATGATGTCACATCATGGCACATGATGAGCATGGTTCGTCTATATGAGGAGGGGGCGGGCGTCATTTGAAAGGGGCCGGATCTTCACCACCTACAAAGGAGGTACCTCATACTCCCATCTTACACCTTCTTCCACCTTGAATATTTCTCCTCCAAAGCTCGGCCCGAGGACTCGAGTATCGGTCTCTCCGCGAGCCATACTCGATCCCACCGAGCACTTATTAGGCCAGATCTGACTTTGGCATCGGAGGGGCTTCGGTCGGAACCAAGGTCCGACCCCCCTGACGAGCTCTCTCGTCTATTCAGGTCCAGGAGTTCCAGGGACGCCGAGGCTACCCTTCGGCGTCCTTCCAGCCGGAGCCGAGCGCCCTCGTCCCCGACCTCGTTCGTCTCCTCCGTCACGAGGATGTCGCTCTGCCGAGGCTACCCCTCGCCGAGCCGACGCGAGGATCCGCGCGCCCCGCTGCGAGCGACTCTGCCTTCAACCGATCCCGGAGGCTGTCATCTCGCCGAGGCTACCCCTCGGCCCGCCAAAGAACGGAGCCGCGCCTTTCCGCTCGAGCGAACGCGCCGTCGGTCGACCCCATTGGTCATCTCCGTCTCGAGCGACAGCCACGACAACTCGGGGGTCCCGCGCGTCCCCTCTTTGACCGCGTTGACCACGCACCTTCCATACTATTAATGTGTTCTGCGAAAAATAGCAGAAACATTTGGCGCCGTCTGTGGGAACGAGTCAGCACCTACGTCAACATACACACGAACGTTGGCTCGTTCTACCATCTCTTTCTCTATTTTTAAGAAGGATTATTATATTTGATTAAGCTAACGTATCATCGACAAATACGACAGTGTTTGATCGGCCTCTCTTCCACTTTATGTTTACTAAAGCGAACAGGCCTACAGCTCGGCAGTCATGTTGGAGAGGCTCTCCGTCAACTGCTACTCGAAGCCGTGAGGGTCATGCCTCCACCTCGTCAACGTCCACGGCGAGGTGACCCGCCTCAACAGCGTGAGGATCCCGTGTTGTGCCTGCCAGGTCATCGTCAAGTTAAGGCGCAATCACGCCAAGCTGATTGCGGCGGTGAAGAAAACCCCAGATCCACGATTAGCTCCGGAGACCTCGGATCTTGCCTATATTCCATAGAATTTCGGCTTAGAATGCCGTGAAGCTGCTACCAAATGTCATGCTAAATTGAATCTGACATTCAATTGGTTTGAAGTGCCATGAATTTGCTGCCAAATGCCAGCCCGAATTGAATCTAACATTCAATTGATTTGAAAGGGACATTCAATTGGGTTGGGGGGATGATCATCTTGCTGGCACTCTCCTCTCCCCTCAAATTGAATCCCTTCACCTGAGCGGGGTGAGTCAGGCGAAACTCATCGTCGAGAAAATCGACCCTCCGATCCACCATAAGGGAATGAGCATCGACCCAGGGGCATGCGACCCCCTTGTTGTCGAAGAGTACGCCTACGACCATCCTCCGGGTCAAAGACGACTTCTCCGGCCATCCTCCGAGTCGACGAACCCCAACCCTCTGAACTTGCGTTCGACCGATGTGGTGTTGATTCCGACAAAGCTCGACCCCTGAGGTTTGATGTGGCTCTGCAGCAACCGGGTGTCGATCCGAACTTGAGCATTCAAGGTTGAGGCTGACCTTCCATAGTCCAAGCCTCCAGGCTCGAAGCTGATTTTTCCGAGATCGAGACCGAGTATCTGAATGATGTTCGGTGAACAGAGCCTCCTTGGTCTAAGTTTCAACAACACGGCGGTGACTCCCTTGCAAACGTCGTCATCCTCGACAAAACAGGCTCAAACGAAATCACTATGACTTGCCAAACTGGCATTCTACGCCCCCCAGCACGCACAGAACTTCACCAGGTGCGCGGTTCCAACCTCGGCGTCGGGCCAAGCTTCTTCCCCGTCGGTGTCACTATGGAGATCGGCATCACCAACTTCATCCTCCCCTTCCTCCGCTCCGGCTAAGCTTGCTTCGTTGCTCCGGGCTGAAGCACGACCTCAGGGCCGAAGTGGTGGGGGCACGACATCCAGGAAAGAATTCCTGCTGACGGTGACCCTAGCCGGAGACATCAGAGCCGGAGACGTATGATCGGCCAGGCTCACTTCAGACGGGGTCTTGATCAGTTGACGGTGGTGTCCGATCAGCCGAGCACTCCTCAGATCGAGTCCTCCTCTCGGAGCTCGCCCAATGGAGCCCGCCTGACCTATAGCTTATTCGCATCGGCCTTCATGTGGTCGAACCCAGTTTCGCCTAACTCGGATGTCAGGCCGACGTCTTCGATGGAGACGTGGCTGACGCGCCGAATGGCTCTTCCTCGACATGATGACCCGATCAACCCGAAGCGGCATCAAGACCTATTACCCGATCTCGGTGTCACAGTCGCTTTCAAAGGCCAAGCGACAGAATAGTGGCAATAGCAGGAATCATCGACGCGATCACGTCATGTTCTTTTGACCAAAGGCTACTCTAAGGTATGTGATGTTGTTTGGCATACTGATGTTGTTAGATTTGGTGACCAGGGCTGCTTGGAGGGCACCTTGTTAAGACGGAAGCTTCTATCCGAGACGCACTACTGGCTGAGTTGTCGACCTAAAACTCCCGTCTATCGATCCAAAGCTTCCGTAAGCTAAGATCGTCGAAGAGAACATCGATTCTCCGGTCCTCTGCAGGGATCGCCAGAAGGGTCTTCACCGCCTCAAGCTCGACATCGGTAGGATCAAGGTCGGAAGAGGAGCAATGTTCGACGTATCGCTCGTTGAGCCCGCCTCTCCTCAAAGAAGCCAAACGTCGATCCGACATCTGCACCTCAACATGCATCCTAATGTTCGTGACCGTCTCATCGCCAAAAGGAGGCTGACCAGTGCAGGCTGAGGCCGAGGCCGAACCCTGAGGAGGCCGACCAGCCCAGGCCGAGGCCGAGGCTGACCAGTTCAGGCCGAGGCCGAGGCCGACCCCTGAGGAGGCCGACCAGTTCAGGCCGAGGCCGACCCCAGAGGAGGCCGGCCAGTCCAGGCCGAGGCCGACCCCTGAGGAGGCCGACCAGTCCAGGACGAGGCCGAGGCCGACCAGTCCAGGCCGAGGCCGACCCTAGACGAGGCCGACCAGTTCAGGCCGAGGCCGAGGCTGACCAGTCCAGGCCGAGGCCGAGGCCGACCCCTGAGGAGGCCGACCAGTCCAGGACGAGGCCGAGGCCGACCAGTCCAGGCCGAGGCCGACCCCAGACGAGGCCGACCAGTTCAGGCCGAGGCCGAGGCTGACCAGTCCAGTCCGAGGCCGAGGCCGACCCCAAAGGAGGCTGACCAGTTCAGGCCGAGGCCGAGGCTGACCAGTTCGGCCGAGGCCGAGGCCGACCCCAGAAGAGGCCGAAGCCGACCCAGCAAAAAGGTCAAACTGTCCTCTTCCCCCTTGCTAATTAATTGTGTGCTTTCAGACAATTACAAGAACTTCCCTAACAATTCTCCTCTCTTAAACTTCTTGCGAGGTGGTGATAAAAAGCCACATCCTCCGGTTTCAACAAATGTCTCACAAAAAGCTTGTAGATAAGGCTGCCATGGTCGCGACAACGCCGGAGCACACGGCGGCCGGCATTGTGGCCTCGGCCAACTTGAGGGAGAGGTGCAAGGAGTGCGTCTAGATCCGGGGACGGGCCAGGAAGACGCGGGGCTGCGAGTGGCCCGGCAAGGTCGCCAAGGAGAATGAGATCTCGATCGAGTTTAGACAAGAGACAGCACCGACGACCCTCACAGGCGTCGGGCTTAGCCCCGACTCGGCCTTCATCGATGGCCCTACCACCATCTCTGGCCATTGTCTCGACGTCCGCCATACCAACACCGTGCTGCCATCGCCAAACATATGGGCTGAGCTCCCATCACTGTGCCGCCCTTGCCGAGCTACCTTGGTCGTACCGCCAAACAGATAAAAGCGGGAGCCGGAGCGAGAGCAGGAACTGGAGCAGAAGCTAGGATCCAGACAAAAGCTGGAGCCGGAGCTGGAGCAGGAGCCGGAGCTGGAGCTAGAGATACGATCCAGACAAAAGCTGGAGCTGAAGTTGGAAATGGAACTGGAGCTGTGTCTAGATGAGGCCGACCCATCCAAGAGGAGGCCGACCACACCAGTTTAACCAACCCAGGAGGAGGCCGACCAGACAAGTCCGACCGCCTTGCCAAGTATCTGAGTTTCAACGCCAAGCCACCTCGTCGAGCTTACAAAGTTATCCCCACTGCGACGGAGCTATTGAACCAGTCGAGCATCCAGACCGCTCCTCCGACCGTGCTGCTGGGTCCCCGCTTACCGAACAACTCCTGCATCCATCGATCTGGACGAAGCAATGGCAGAGCGCCACCATGGAATCTTCGAAAGGCTTCACAAGGTCCTCACCCTTTTCACCGGCCGTGAGCCGAGGGGCAACTACCCTCGCCACCGGGCGGATCTCCTTTGCCGGTCGTAAGCCGAGGGGCAACTCACCTCGCCACCGAGCGGATCTCCTTCGTCGGCCGTGAGCCGAGGGGCAACTCCCCTCGCCACCGAATGAATCGCCTTCGTCGTCCGTAAGCCGAGGGGCAACTCCCCTCGCCACCGAACGAAACTCCTTCGTCGGCCGTAAGCCGGGGGGGAACTCCCCTCGCCACCGAACGAAACTCCTTCGTCGGCCGTAAGCCGAGGGGCAACTCCCCTCGCCACCGAACAAAACTCCTTCGTCGGCCGTAAGCCGAGGGGCAACTCCCCTCGCCACCGAACGACACTCCTTCGTCGGCCGTAAGCCGAGTGGAAACTCCCCTCACCACCAAACGAAACTCCTTCGTCGGCCGTAAGCCGAGGGGCAACTCCCCTCGCCACCGAACGAATCTCCTTCGTCGGCCGTAAGCCGAGGGGCAACTCCCCTCGCCACCGAACGAATCTCCTTCGAAAATAAAAAAGAAAGAGCATCTTCTCCCCCCTTATACTACATCTCCCGACCTCAACCTTAACAATGGTAGAGCTCGGAAGATGGGGGCAATTGTTACGGCTATTTTGATCGGGCCCGGAAGAGCCAAGTCAACGACGACCGGTCAACCGGCCTGCTACGGCCTTGGGCCCCGGCCCCAGAGATCTCACGGGCGGGCCACGCTTATCCGCCCAAGATGAAGGCCCAAAAGGCTGCCCACTTTTGTAGCGGAGGAAATCGGGGCCCAAATCGAGGAAGCCTTCGCCATTTATGGCAGCCGCCCCGTGCCATCATGATCCGCCAATTATGGCAGCCACCTTCATGGCTCGTCAAATATGGCAACCGACTTCATGGCCAGGCTTAATGGCCATCATTCCCCCGCCGTTATGGCCCGCCAATTATGGCAACCGCAATGCACATTACTCCAGCCTTCATGGCCCGCCAATTATGGCAATTACTCATGGCCATGACTCCACCTTCATGGCGTCATCAAGTGGGCGCAATTAGAGGGGGTCAACCCTTCCCCATTTGCACGACCCCATGAATGGCGGCCATGATGTCACATCATGGCACATGATGAGCATGGTTCGTCTATATGAGGAGGGGGCGGGCGTCATTTGAAAGGGGCCGGATCTTCACCACCTACAAAGGAGGTACCTCATACTCCCATCTTACACCTTCTTCCACCTTGAATATTTCTCCTCCAAAGCTCGGCCCGAGGACTCGAGTATCTGTCTCTCCGCGAGCCATACTCGATCCCACCGAGCACTTATCAGGCCAGATCTGACTTTGGCATCGGAGGGGCTTCGGTCGGAACCAAGGTCCGACCCCCCTGACGAGCTCTCTCGTCTATTCAGGTCCAGGAGTTCCAGGGACGCCGAGGCTACCCTTCGGTGTCCTTCCAGCCGGAGCCGAGCGCCCTCGTCCCCGACCTCGTTCGTCTCCTCCGTCATGAGGATGTCGCTCTGCCCAGGCTACCCCTCGCCGAGCCGACGCGAGGATCCGCGCGCCCCGCTGCGAGCGACTCTGCCTTCAACCGATCCCGGAGGCTGTCATCTCGCCGAGGCTACCCCTCGGCCCGCCAAAGAACGGAGCCGCGCCTTTCCGCTCGAGCGAACGCGCCGTCGGTCGACCCCATTGGTCATCTCCGTCTCGAGCGACAGCCACGACAACTCGGGGGTCCCGCGCGTCCCCTCTTTGACCGCGTTGACCACGCACCTTCCATACTATTAATGTGTTCTGCGAAAAATAGCAGAAACACTAGGGTTTCCGGTTCCAATTCCGCGCCAATACCCGTTTGCAAGAGATTGGACGGGTAGGAACTATCCCAAACTAGGTCGCGGGCCGAGTTTGCAAGAGATTGGGCTCGGTGCGCGATTGAACAATGATGTTGATCCTAATGCTAGCTTCCCTAGGCTAGGGTTTGCAAGAGATTGGACCCGAGCCTAGGATAGCTATAGACCGGCCGAGTTTTCCAAGCTAAAAATAATCTCACCGAGTATAGAATATTACTTAGCCTAGGTTGTCGTGCAACGTCAAGTAGTCACTCTCTCACACATCAATGGATCCCCTCCCCCAAGCTTATCTATAAGCGTGGTGGTAAAAAAAAATATTTACATCCCCATTTCTATAAAGCTCCAAAAGCAATGAAAAGAGAAGAGAAAGAAAGAAAGTGAGATGGGATCTTTTATTGAGGATTTTTCCTCTTTTCTTTTTCTCTTTTTTTTTCTTTTTAGCAAACAATAGCATATATACACAACGATCCCAACTCAAAGAGAGATAATGATATACAAGAATATTTTCTCTTTTCTCTCTTTTTTTTGAATAAGAAATTTGGAGCTAGGAATTAATAGCGGGGGAAATGCCATATAATAGAATCGCTAAAGGGAGATTCACCAATGATTTTAAAAGTAGAGAAATGATGTTCAAGATTTGTGGAGAAAGAAATGAATATATCTCTCGGTTCACTCTATAAGACATGCACGACAACTTCAGCAGGGTAATCTAATCTACTCAGTTTCGATCACAAAAAAGCTAACTAATCCAGATTTATCATAGCTAACATCATTCAATCATCCTGAAGTGAAATGTACAATTCATGCATATAGAAGTGTTATAGCAAAAGAAATCAGTACTCCAGATATAGGCATTCTATGCGTGAATCTTGGTGTGTTTTCTGTGATAGCATACATATGAATATTCAGACTCAGCTAATAATAAAATTTCATTCATTTTCATGTGGAAAAAGCGTGGGTTACTATCTCTAGATGCTAGGCAAGTCATAGCATATGATATCAGAAATAAAATTCAAGACATGACAAATAAAGCATGCATATAGAATAAGCTAACTCCACGTCATCATCATCACAGAAAAGTCATCTCTAGCATGATATGAAAAAAAAGAAAGAAATAAAGATAAAGGGAAAATAGAACTATTTACAATGCGGCACACAGAAAAATAAGAAAAACGTGATGCATGGCAAAATAAAAGAAAAATGATGAAAATAAGTGCAAAAGCGAAAAACGGTGTGAAAAACTAGAAATAAAGGTGGCAAATCGAAAAAGAACGTGAGAACTCACTCCCCCAAGCTAAATGACACAGTGTCCTCAATGTGCAAAGTGGGGCACACCGAGAGACAAGTAAAGTGAGGGGCAAGTGAGGATGCATGCATGATGAGAAAAAAGATGAAAATAAAAAGAAAAATAAAGAAATGAAAAATATGATGCGGACATGATGCATGCAGGAATGGAGTGATACGGATATAAAGGTGGGGCACCAAAACTCTCCCTCTCTCCCAAGAAAGATATATAAAGATACGATATAAATGAGAAACCCAAAATAAGTGAGGGGAGGGGGTGGACAAAAATGCAACAGGACCCAGCAGAAACGGGCAGCACAATGACAGGAATAATCGATGGCATCAAGGGTGCCTAAGAAGGTGGTGCTACGCCGTCTCCGTCCTGAGGCGGAAGTGGTGGTGGTGGCTGGACAGGCCGCTGAGCGGGTGTGGGTGTGGAAGTGGTAGCAGGCTGAGTGTGTGTGGAAGTGTGGGTGGGAACCTGCTGGGTGGATGGTGGTACGCGGGGGAGACGCTCCAGGACCTGGGTAAGACAGTAGTGAATCTGGGGGATCAGGTCAAAGCGGCCAGCCATCGCAGAGACGGTGGAGGACAGGGTCCTAAGGTCGCCTCTTAGGCCACTCACCGCCCCCTCTAGAGCACGAATGCTCTGAAGTACAGTGTCGGGGGGAGGTGGTGCAGAGGGACGCACCGGTCGGGGCTGTGCAGGGCGGGGCTGGCGTACTCGGGTCGCGTATGTGACGGGCTCAGCGGGAAAGGGAACGAAAGGTGCTGCGCTCGAAAATGTGGGCATGGCCTCAGTGTGAGGCCGGGGCACCGGCTGGTGAGAAGTGGAGGCAGCAGCAACGAAAGAAGAATATAAAAGAGGCAGCGAGGCGGCCGGAGAGGTCAGTGGCACAGAAGTGTGGACAGACGCCACGACACTCTCGGGAAATACGGCAGCAGTGGAGACAGAGGGCTCTCCGCACTCAACTACGGTCGGCGGGCGCTCGGGTGGGGCAGAAGAAACAGGCTCAGCAGACAGAGGGCCAGTGGGGGTGGTGACAGCCGCGGGAGTGGTGGAAGTGGGCTCAGCTAAGGTACTCCCGACACCGACAGAGGTGTCAGGAGCAGCGGAAACATCAGGGATAGGCTGAGGGGCCACAGGGTCAACAGGGGCGGCAGGCTCGGCAGGGGCGACAGGGTCTGCGGGGGCAGCGTGGGCAGCGTGGGCCTGCTCGGCCTCCTCGGCCTCGAGCACGTAAGCAGCGGGGATGCGAACATCCATCGCAGGGAGCCAGTCAACGTGGGCTGGTGCAATCTGAGTCCGAGCTGGGATCGGAAGAATCATGTAATCGGCACCGTAAGGGCCGTGCAACCAGACCCAGTGACGCTCACCGTGCAGACGAAGCATCTTCATCCGGGCCATAACATCGATCGACAAAGAAGTGGGGCCCGGTACTTGTCGCAAGTCGTCAGGGAAGTCCTCGCCGGTCATAAGGGCAAGCAAGGTGATCAGGCCACCGCAGCATATCGGTGAGCGAGCGCCCACCGATACAATGATGCAGTCCAAAAACCAAGCCGCGACATCAATCACGACGGCGGGGACCAGCTCATCGCCATCCCTAGATAGAGCTCTGGGATGTGTCATCGCGTAGAGCATGTAGAGCTCCGGCGTAGACATCGTGTCCGGCTCATATCTGGCCAAAAAGGTCGTCGCCATAAGGCGCTGAGCAATACGGAGGCAGGGATGGACAATGGCCGAGGCCTTGGCCCTACTAGGGTCAAAGGCAGCGTGAAGACCCGTAATCCGGGCCCAGAAGGCACCGGTGTCGAAGGAAGGTGGGGGGATATGGGTGGGGCCGTAACCGCGATCGGCTCCGGGGACAGCGGGCCACGAGAAAAATGCTCTCATCATATCGAGAGTGACATGGCACTCCCGGTCCATGAACCGAAACGAGCATTCCTCGTCGGTCCGGGTGATCGAACTAAGAATCTCAAGTGTCGGGCGGGTAAAAGTGTCCGCCGACACCTGGAAGAAATCTCGCCAGCCCACGTTGTCGTACAACGTGAGCATCCCCTCTAGTACCCCCAGGCGTCCTAGGTCGGCAAGGTGTGCAAACCTGGAGGGTACGATCGAGCCCTGGGAGATACGCTCGAAGACAGCGCGGTGTGCATCGTCTCGGAAAGTAATCCCGAGCGGCCCGACCAGTGGAGCCGGAGGTGGTGGCTGTGCAGCGGCGGGGAGTGGCTGTGCGGGCTGTGTGGGCGCTGCAGGCTGTGCGGGGTGTGCGGAGCCTGCAGGCTGTGCTGGGTGGATGGGGTGTGTGGGAGAAGGTGGAGGAGAGTCCTCCAACTCGTGGGAGGGGCCGGCATCATCCGACCGCTTCCGCTTGGCGGAAGCTCTCTTCGACCGCAGCCGTGTCCGGGGCGGCATATCGGCCCCGAGCGCGCGCCGAGAAGTGTAAAAAATGCGGCGTGTGCAAAAGAATGGAAGGAGTATACCCAGACACGCCGCGAGTGCAAGATAATGGAAGCGTGCAAAGTCAGCGCCTCTGCGAAGCCCGAATCAGTCCCTAGAAGCTCCCCGGGGCTCCCCTAAGCTCCCCAAAACAACCTGCGCATGAAATGGAGATATCAGCGAGTAATATTCAAAATGTATGGGGCATTAGGGGTATAATAGATAGATATAGAAATCAATTTGGGTTTGGGGGTCGTTTAACACATGGATCCTCGAAAAATACACAAAAAGAGGAGAAAAAGGCGAAATAAGCGATACCGGAGGTGGTCGGAGCGGCGGCCGCCGGCGGCGACTCGGGCGAGGCGCGGCGGTTGCTCGGCCGGCTGTGGCTGGTCGAGCGGCGGCGCGGCGACGGTCGGTCGGGCGAGTGGGGGTGCGAGCGAGGCGAGCGGGCGAGGGGAGCTGAAGGGTCGGGCGTGATTTGGGTTTTTGCGTTTCGAAAAACGTGCCCCCCTCGGCCACTTATATAGTGAAAGTTACGACTCGGCCGAGTGAATAGGTCACTCGGCCGAGCGAGATCAATGGACATTTCCTCCCCGCTATCGCTTCGGCCGAGTGGCTTTGCCAGCCTCGGCCGAGTGGAGTAAGTCCATTCGGCCGAGTGGCTCAAGCTACTCGGCAAGACTCGCCCTAGGAGCGTATCCGTTTTACTCGGCCGAGTGAAAATATATACTCGGTCGAGTGAAAATATATACTCGGCCGAGTAGCATTTATACTGAAATCAGGAAAATAAACAGAGAGTTGGGTACAGCAGACTTCCCTCGTTCGTGAGCGGCTCGGCCGGACGAACTTGTGTACTCGGCCGAGTGACTAGTATACTCGGCCGAGTGAGCCTTGTGTTCTGCTGTTTGTCTTCGTTTGGGCTCTAAACTCCGTCTTTCTTCCTCCAGTCGATTTCATCTTACTCCTAAGCATCGAGCGTCTTCCTGGGGCGCTCCTCGTCGTCTCGTTCATCCTCCTCATAATGGATTTACCTATCTCCTTTCCTGCCAAGAAAAATAGGACCCGTTACCACAAAATTTTTGGGCGAACGACTCAAAACACTAAAAATTTCTAAAGCAAAAATAAAGAAAAAGTAAAAATAAAGAAATAACCGTCGGGTTGCCTCCCGACAAGCGCTCGTTTAAGGTCGTGAGCTCGACCCCCTATGATTTTCAATTAATGCGGGATGTTTGGTGCATATGAGATGCACCCATCAAACTTTCCGGGGAGAACGCTTGGATTTGGAAGTTGCGGTGGCGTGTTCTCCCGCGGTGGTCTCTCGTCTCGAATAGTGTTGGGGGGAGGCTCCCCCAAGCTAGCATTTGCTCCGGTCAACGGCTTCACCGGTGACGCTGATTTCCGTATCGGCGGAGCTTTCTTTGGAGACTTTAATTTCGAGAGCTTGCAGAGCTCTCGAATCCTTGCGACATCAGCGTCGCCTTCGTCATTCTCAGCGGAGAGGTCTGGGGAATCATCTATCTTCTCTTGGCCTAAATCCGGGCCTTCATCAAAATCTTCATCGAAAAGAGCGCCGATTGAGTGGGGGATCGCTTCTTATATCACCTCATCAAGGAGGTCCATGTAGTCAAGTTCCTCGTGGTAAGGCATGTGTTTCATAGCCTTAGGAATGTGAAGCTCCACCTCGATGTTGCCGACATTCAAAGTTAGGGTACCTTCTCGCACGTCGACAATCACTCCGGCGGTGGCGAGGAACGGGCGTCCAAGTATCAATGAAGTATCTCCCTCCTCCTTAACGTCCATGATCACGAAGTCACATGGCAAGCATATTCCTCCCGGGACTTGTAGCGGGATGTCTTCGGTGATCCCTACCGGCCTTGTTATTCGCCCATCGGCCAATTGTATCCGCATGTCGGTAGGTTTCAACTTCGTCCCGGTGTTTAGCCTTAAGAACATGGAGAGAGGCATGAGGCTCACACTAGCCCCTAGATCAACCAACGCCTTTTGAAGAGGGACGCCGCCCAAGGTGCAAGGAATCCGAAAACTCCCCGGGTCTTTAAATTTGGCCGGCTCCTTCTCTCTCTTGGTGAACCAAGAGCCCTCCTCGGCTAGCATAATCTTCTCCTTCCTCTTTCTCCCCGAAATCAAGTCCTTTAAGAATTTAGCATATGTGGGGATCTCCATGATGGCGTCGAGGAAGGGAATGTTGAGGCTAACTCCTCTAAGATACTAGAGAAACTTTGCTAGCCTTTTCTCCATTTTCGCTCTAGCAAGCCTTTGGGGAAATGGGACCGGTGGCATGAAGCGCCTTTCCTCAATCAATTGCTCCGCTCTAGATTTCTCCTTTTCTTGTGGCTCTTTCTCCTTATCATCTTCAACTACCGGCTCAATTGGCTCCAAGCTTTCCTCCACGGGCTCCTCGGTAGGAATCATAGCGGGGGAGGTATCCTTCCCGCCTCTAGTAGTAACGGCAACTACGGCATTGATGTGGCCGGTGTTGCCCCGTGGGTTTTGCTCGGGTTGCGCCGGCAATCGTTGAGTGTTCCGATTGAGCAACGCCAATTGCTCCGATATTTGAGCCACAACGGTATTAAGGGAGTCTTGCCCCGCCTTCAAGGTAGCATTGACCTTATTTTGCTCGACCATAAACGCCTCCACTCTAGCTTCGAAGTCGGATCGTTGTTGAGCTTGTGGAGGGTTTTGATTTTGATTCCTCCACCCTTGATTGTATCCGGGCGGCCTATATGGTGGAACTTGTTGCTTTGGTTGGAAATTTTGTTGTGGAGGCCCCCCTCGGCGGATAGTGTTGTTGTTGGGGTGGTGGTGGTCGAGCTTGTTGAGGTGGTTGTTGTGGCTGGTTCAAAGCTCCTTCATTGTTGGCGTAAGAGAATCCGGGATGATTTCTTGTGGCCGGATTGGCCCAATATCCTTGGTTCCCCGCGACATATTGTACTTGCTCCAAGGATCCTTCTCCTTGCTCTCCTCCCACATACGTGGCTTGAGATTGGTCTTGCCAATCACACATTTGGTTCGTTGGAGCGAAGGTGGAAGGGGTTCCTTGGGGCTCCGTGATGAACTTCTCCAGTCTCTCCACTACCTTGTGGAGAGAATCAAACTTGCTTGTAAGCTCCGCTACGGCCTTCGCCTCATAGATACTAGTTGGCTTTAAGGAGGACGTAGAGTGTCCTCGCTCATCGCCCCATTGTTGGTTGTTTGAGGCCATCTCCTCAATTAGGGCCGTAGCTTCCTCGGGAGTCTTTGACAAGATAGCACCATTCGCCGCGGCATCAATAATTTGTTTGGTCCCCGGTTGGAGACCGTTGTAGAAACTATGAACTAGCTCCCAATCTTCAATGCTATGATGCGGGCATTGATGCTGCAAATCCTTAAAACGCTCCCAAGCCTCATAGAGCGTCTCCTGGGGTCCTTGCTTGAAGGACATGAGAGCGCTCCGGATCTTCACCGTCTTGGATGGCGGATAGAACTTGTCAATGAATGCACTTGCCAACTCGTCCCAAGAGGTGAAGACTCCGTCAGCATGCGTCCTCAACCAATAGAGTGCCTTGTCCTTTAGCGTGAAGGGGAAGAGACGCAGTCTGATGGCATCGATGGAGACCCCCGGCATCTGAAATGTGGCGCACTTTGACAAGAATAATTGGATGTGGTAGTGAGGATTTTCATGGGCATTCCCATGAAATGGATCCTGCTGCATCAGAACCACTAGTCCAGTCTTTAGCTCGAAGTTCTTGTCAGCCGCCAACTCCGGCACGGCAATGGATGAGGTCGTAGAAGAGGTCTTAGGCCGAAGCCTATCTCGAATAGAAATTATCCTCGCCATCCTTGCCGCTAATTGGTCCGCAGTTTCCGGGTTGGTCATAAACCGCCCTTCCGGATTTTGTCTCCTTTCCGCTCTAAGTCTCCGCACGGTACGTTCGATCTCGGGATCAAATAATATAGCTTCAGGGTCTGCCGTAGATCTCGTGTACATGCACAGGGAAAACAGAGTTTCAAAGAAATTATTAGTACCGTGGAAGGGTTAGGTAAAAATAAAGAAATGGAAATAATAATAATAATAATATTAATAATAAAAGAAATAGCTAGGGTGGTAAGATCAAACGCAATCGCCTCCCCGGCAACGGCGCCAAAAACTTGATCGCTCCGGGACGTAACCCAAAAGAACGATTGTAGTTTTACCGCATGTGCACGGTGTAGCAGCGAGCGGGTTATCGAACACAGGGAGGACGAATGACCGTGCTTGTTCCGATCAACCTGGCTATTTAAGAAGAGAGAAATTTGCCTTTGGCGATCCTGTCACAATCGTCAGACAAAGTACGGAAATATCAAATCAATAAAGAACGTCTAGGGAATGGGGAATTCCTGCTACTCACCGTATTTCGTAAAAGTGGTTCATTGGTATCAAAGTTGCTAGAATAAGATTTTGGATGAACTAGTTGCAACTGAATGTAGAACCAAGCTCACGCTCTCGCGCTGTTGCCGGTCTATAGCTATCCTAGGTTCGGGTCCAATCTCTTGCAAACCCTAGCCTAGGGAAGCTAGCATTAGGATCAACATCATCGTTCAATCGTGCACCGAGCCCAATCTCTTGCAAACTCGGTCCACGACCTAGTTTGGGATAGTTCCTACCCGTCCAATCTCTTGCAAACGGGTATTGGCGCGGAATTGGAACCGGAAACCCTAGTATCGGTCCAATCTCTTGCAAACCGATACTACGGAAATTCGATTCCAACCCAATTCGGATTTCTAGGGTTTCCTATCGAATTGGGATCCAATCTCTTGCAAATCCCAATCGATGTGAATTCCTAGCCATCCGTAGTAAATTGATCCCAATCTAATCCCTAGTAGCAATTCTAACACAATTTCTACCAATTCATCACAATTATGAAATAGGGCTTGTAGGGTTCATCCCCACGCCCCAAGACGTGGCGACTACTCACAATTCATAGCAAGATCACAAAAATAATCAATGAAATAAGCAATAGAATTCATCACAATATTGAGATATGCAATAAAAATAGAATTTTTAGAGAAGAGAAAAGCAAACCAATGGAGTTCTTCAATTTATCCTACAAAGATCCAATTTTGTCTCCTCTCCAATCACAAGAATAAAACTAAAAAGCTAATCTAAAAAGCTGCAAAAATTCTAAGAGAGAGGCTCTCAAACTAGGGTAAAAACAGGGGTTAAATAGCCCCCAAAATCGTCCAAAAACTGTGACCAAAATACCCCTGCACAGCCTGTTTTCCGCAATTTTCGTTACAGGCAGCGCGTCGCACTCGGCCGAGTGACAAAAGTCGCTCGGCCGAGTGAAAACCCTGTATTTTTCCAGTAAGTCTCGATCTTCAGGGGTCTTCACTTCGAGGGCGGCTCAGCCGAGTGAATTGTCGTCACTCGGCCGATGGCTTCATGGTACTCGGGCGGACGGAATTATCCACTCGGCCGAGTGGGTCTTCTGAAGCTCAGGCAGCCGAAAAACAGTAACTTGGCGATTTTTGAAGGGCTTCATCTGGGCGCCACTCGGGCGGACGGGGTCTCGTCACTCGGCCGATGTGGTCTCCGTCGCTCGGCCGAGTGCACGTATGAATCGTGTCTGATCTGGTCGGCCGAGCGGTGTCTCGCTGGTCGGCCGAGTGACTCCTTCACTCGGCCGAGTGGGACATAAAACATGCCCAAACTGCTTGTTTTGGCCTCCTCGTCGCTCCTGCGACGTCCGTTCTTCTTCCGCTCCTCTCCAACAGCAAAATACCCCTCGGGGAGGTCGTCGGCGACCCTCTGGAGTAAGCGCATCTCGAGATCACTCCAAATCGCGCCAAATCACCTGAAATGCGACAAAAACAACAAATCGTGAAAAGCATCGCAATATCGTCGATATATCGTGAAAAAAATGATTTGGGCGACCTAAATGGCATGCAAACATGCGGTAAAAAAGTGTAAAATAAGGAGTGATCATCGGCGTCCCCTTTGAGGCTGGGCCGTGGGCCGTTGTAACTCGGGCCGGTCCAAATTAGTCGTAACAATTACCCCCATCGCCCGGGCTGTTCGGCTTCCGTCGGTTCGGTTCGGGTGATGTGACTCTTTCATGATCCGATGGGTGCGTCAGTCGAGGCTCCGCCATTAAATGGATGTCATTATTACCGCTCCGTTTGAACTTCCGTTGGTGCGGTTTTCGAAGCATCGCCGCCATCTTGATATCGCCATGTGCTCTCCCTTGGCGGTTCAGATCTAACCATCGTCCTCTATATATACGTTCCAATCCCTCAAGCTTCAACTCTTTCGCGCTCAATCCTTCTTGATCTCCGTTCTGCCAGCTTCTTCTTCCCGACATCTGCCTTCTTCCCAGCTCTTATTAAGGTAATTCTCCCACTCTTTAACTCGGGCTATGGACATGCTTAGAATAGGTTATACACGTCCTGGCGGACCGACGCCAGGTCCCGATCGTGCCCATCCCTCGCGGCTCAAAGCTCCGTCGCCGTCTCCGGGGGTCCCGGATAAAGGGAAAGGAAAACTTTTTTCGGATCCCGTTGGGGACGATGTGGCCTCGTCTTCCGAGCGATTAGGCATCCCTCCATCGATCCTCCGGTCGCCA
Organism: Scilla litardierei; assembly: GCA_030789695.1. Taxonomy (NCBI): domain Eukaryota; kingdom Viridiplantae; phylum Streptophyta; class Magnoliopsida; order Asparagales; family Asparagaceae; genus Scilla; species Scilla litardierei. Next base: position 274,436,502 of record CM061133.1, on the reverse strand, counting down.
TCTATGGTCCCTTTCTTAGTCACTAGGGAAATACGGGATAGGTATCTATGTCATCCCTATGACGTCCGGATTTCCTTTGGAGATGAGCTGATCTGCTTCCCGCAGAGTAACGAGGTTGGCGTCTACGTCGAGATGTTCCATCTGGGGCTCCGCTTCCCCCTCCACCCTTTTATCATTCAATTCACGGATTCCTTGAAAGTCGCCCTGTGCCAGCTAACGCCATTTTTGTCATGGTGCTGACCGGGTTCACTATGCTTTGTATCACTCACGGCCTGGAGCCGTCCCTCCCCCTCCTCTTTCACTTTTACCGGATCTAGATGGTTGGCCTCGGATCTTGGCTGCACCTCCGAGCCCAAGCGGGGCGGGTGTGCCTGCTCTGTCTGCCCCCTTGGTCAGGGAACTGAGACTCTAGCTTTGTTTTTGTTGTCTTTCCCTGGGCCTCGGTGATCTTGATAGGTTGGGGGAGTTCACAACAAACCGACAGGGCGGTAATCTTATCCGAGGCCGAGCGGGCCGCGGTCTGCCTCTTGTCGTCACTTTCTCTTGAGGAGAGGTCGGTCTAGCATTTACTGGACGACCTGCTTCTTAAGTGTACTCTGTGGTCCCCCGGTAAGTTGTCTCCCTTCCTTCCGTTTAACCTCTGGCTCACCCTGATTTCGCTTCCTCTCGCTGGGATGGCTGGCCGCGAATTCACCCACGATGTTGACGAGCTTATTCGGCTGGGATCTCGTCGGGGCCGTTGGAGCTCTTCCAGACGGGCGCCTCGCCACTCTGTAGATGAAGAGTTGCGCCGGTCCGAGCTTCCTTTGGGGAGGATTAAGGCCAAGTCTCCCCCACGGGTCGCATCGGGTCCCCCCGGAGGAGAAGTCACTGGGATCGACCCCCTCCTTGTTGAGGGTTCCGGATTGGCCCCTCGACCGTCTGCGGGCGGGAGTCGCAAGCGCTCTCCCCCAGTTGCCGCTGGCTCCTACAGGAAGAAGTCGCGGAAGAACGGCGGGCGCGCCGCTTCTCCGGCTCCCGCCGTCGCGCCGTCGGATCCCGGCAAGGCAATCGTGCTGACCGTCGCGGCCGCCCCTGCCGCCCCCGCCGTCGTCACTCCCTCGGCTACCCCTTCGGTTTTGGGGGCTGTCTGCGTCCTACCGAGCGCCTCGACGGGCCCCGTTAATCCCCTCGGGGACTCGGTGCCCCTTGATATGGCCTTGGCGGATCGGCCGGCGGCGGACTCCGTCCTTCCGGGGGACCGTTCCCTCTTGGAGTTGTCCCCCGTGGACATATTGTTGGACTCTCTGGTCGGTCATCTCCGACAGGTTCGAATTCCTGTTATTTTCGGATAGTTGCCCTGCCCTTCGACCCTCCTTGGTATAATCCACCTCTCTTTCGTTTGCAGGCCACCGCGATGGCTGTTGAGGCGCAACGCCGGGAGTCCCGATTGAGGAACCTCGAGGATTCCCTAAATCGGGAGCGTGCTCGGGCTATGGAAGCTGACGTAGCCCTTCAAGGTGCCCGCATGGAAGCTCGGCAGCAACGACGTCGTGCCGACGAGCTCGAGTCTCAAGTACATTATCTCAAACGAGATCTTGTGGATGTCCATGACTTGAGCCGAGAAGCAGAAGAAAAGTTCTGACGGGAGAGGGAGGATCTCTGGGGCCAACTCGCCGAGCTGCGTCGGTGGCTCCGTTTCGCCGAGGAGGCTGAGAAGGGCGTCGACACAGCCATAAGGCCAAAGATTGCGTCGGTCCTGAGAGAGGTCTTCGGGACTTATGAGGACCTCCTCGCCCCTCGCATAGTGGAGGTCATCAGGGAGTCATTCCGACAGTTCGCGGAGCTCGCTCGGGAGCCGATCCCCCCTCCACCGGGACACGCCGACCCCCGCTGCTCGGAGCAAGGCGAGGCCCCAGATGACGCTATCTCTCGTGCTCCGGACCCCTGAAGAGCCCTTGTACCTTGTCCCCTTTTTTTTCTTGGGTGACAAATTTTGTTGTTAACAACAGTGCTCGAGAGGATGTTGCTGAGTGATATGTAACCCATACCATTAATGAAAACGATTTCTTCTAGTCAGTTCTTCTTGCGCCACTGGTCTCTTCTTCGGGGGTTCTCCCCTTTGGAGTAGCCTTCAATGTTCCTAGACCAGACGGGCGTCGTCATCCTCGTCTAGGGGTGTTGTCCTGGGCTCGTCTAGCTTGGGATGTCGTTCTTCCCGTCGATTCTGTCTGTCAGGGTGATTGTCCTCAGCCTGGCGAGCGAGTGAGTCACTCGGTCCACGAGGGAGGTCATCCCTCGGCTTGTGGCCGGCCGTCATGCTCGTTGGTTGGGGGAGTTGCCCCCAGCCTTACGACCGGGCGGTTTTGCTCGGTGCGCGGGGGTGAGTACCCCTCGGCTTATGATCGATCGTCGTGCCCGTCTGCTGGGGGAGTTGCCCCCAGCCTTACGAGAGGGCGGTTCGCTCGGCCTGCGCGGGTGAGTACCCCTCGGCTTATGACCGGCCGTCGTGCCCGTCTGCTAGGGGAGTTGCCCCAGCCTTACGAGCGGGCGGTTCGATCAGTCTGCGGGGGTGAGTACCCCTCGACTTATGACCGGCTGTCATGCCCATCTGCTGGGGGAGTTGCCCCCAGCCTTACGAGCGGGCGGTTCGCTCGGTCTGCGGGGGTGAGTACCCCTCAGCTTATGACCGGCCGTCGTGCCTGTCTGCTGGGGGAGTTGCCCCCAGCCTTACGAGCGGGCAGTTCGCTCGGTCTGTGGGGGTGAGTACCCCTCGGCTTATGACCGGCCGTCGTGCCCGTCTGCTGGGGGAGTTGCCCCCAGCCTTACGAGCGGGCGGTTCGCTCGGTTTGCGGGGGTGAGTACCCCTCGGCTTATGACCGGCCGCCGTGCCCGTCTGCTGGGGGAGTTGCCCCAGCCTTACGAGCGGGCGGTCGCTCGGTCTGCAGGGGTGAGTACCCCTCGGCTTATGACCGACCACCGTGCCCGTCTGCTGGGGGAGTTGCCCCCAGCCTTACGAGCGGGCGGTTCGCTCGGTCTGCGGGGGTGAGTACCCCTCGGCTTATGACCGGCCGTCGTGCCCGTCTGCTGGGGGAGTTGCCTCCGGCCTTATGAGCGGGCGGTTCGCTCAGTCTGCGGGGGTGAGTACCCCTCGGCTTATGACCGGACGTCGTGCTCCTTGGCTGGGGGAGTTGCCCCGGCCTTACGAGCGGGCGGTCCGCTCGGTCTGCGGGCTCGACTGGCGAACTCTTTGGGGAACGTCATTCCTCACACTTAATGGTTAACCATGGTTGCCTTGATTGAGTCCTTCTATGTGTCCCGAATCGTCTGCTCAAAACAGGTGACTGAATCTGCACTGACAGAGTATGCCTTCATTCCCATGAGACAGTACATTTGGAGTAATGAAAAAGAAACAGGCAATAAAAGACAGGGGAGGTTCTAGCAGGATAGCCCTCCCCCGGTGAAGCGGCGGCTGTCTACTCTATCCCTCACTCGATGATACGCGTAACCGTCTGGACCGCGTTCGCCCTTTTTCCTTTGTCCTGCTGTTTGGACGTTCCTTCTCCCGAGGCGGGGTCGTTGGCGAAGTTCTTCAGGTGCCCCCGGCTCACCAGCTTCTCGATGTCTTTCTTCAGATGCCAACAGTCGTTGGTATCTGGTCGTTGTCTTTGTGGTACTTGCAGTACTTCTCTTCATCCCTCCCGCCTTTCTTCATCCTTGGGGGAGGTCGGTTCATATGTCCCTCCTTCTGGGCTTGTGCTAGGACCACGTCCGGGGCGGCGGTCACCGGGGCGTGCCGGGGCTCTTACCTCCGTGGTCTTCCTCTGGGCCTCCTCTCTTGTCGATGCTCCTCCGCGCCGCCACGCTCGTTCTCATCTCGCTTGGTTCCTCGCCTGGTCTTACCCTCATCCATGGCCAGTGCCTCTTCTGTCAGCATGAAGCGTTCTGCTCGGGCCATAATTCTGGCGAGGTCCTTCGGTGGGTCGCTGTGTAGTGATTTCTTCAAGCCCCTATGTCGCAGGCCTTTCTTCAGGGCCGCCTTCACAACCAGCTCGGGGCAGCTATCCATGCTCAATCGCTCCACGTTGAAGCATCGCATGAAGTGTCTCAGAGATTCGGCCGGTCCCTGTACCACATTGAATAAGTGTTCCGAATCAGGTTTTACCTGCCGCCCGGCCATAAATTGCTTGCAGAACAACTGGGTGAGCTCCTCGAAGCTGTCTATCGACCGACCGGGCAGGCTGAGGTACCAGGTCCGCGCGGCCCCCCGTAGGGTGGAGTAGAAGCCCCTGCAGAGCAGGGTGTCATCGGCCCCCTAGAACGCCATGACCCCCTCGTAGTCCATCACATGATCCGCGGGGTCGCTGACGCCGTTGTATTTCTCCAATGTCTGTACCTTGAAGTTCGAGGGTATCCACGCCTCGGTTATCCTCCGAGTCAGGGGGCATCGTTCTCCGCTGATGCACCCGGGTTGCTCCCCTTTGCCCGCCTCCGTGCCGTTCGGCTGCAACGGAGGGGCCGACGGAAGCTTGACCTCCTCTTGGGTCTTTGCCATCTTGGGTGCTGGACCCGATCGACGCGAACATTCTTTACGGCTCTTCTGGTGGTGGGTCCCTGCTCGTCGGCTGCCTCCACTCTGGTAAGATCGGACGCTCGCTGACCGGCGATCATCCCGCCTACGTTTGTACGATCCCGGACGTGCGGACGAGGCCGTCCTCGAGACGTCGTCCGTCCGCTCCGAGTCCCCCCCAATTCCTTATCTGAATGAGGTGGGAGTGGGAGACCGCGCCGGGGAAAAACCAGGCGTGGTGAACCTCCTCTCCATGTTGTGCACTCCTTTCCCGTGGTCGGCAACCACGGCGGAGCGAAGAGGTCGGCGATCCTCTGCCTATCGGTAGGCCGGTCCCTCCGCACCCTCGGGGGTGCTGCTGACCAGTTGTTGAATCGTCGTGACTAAAGTTTGGATGTTGGTGGTGGTCTCCTGCGCGTAGGCTCGGAGTTGCCTATGCGTGGCCAGCCGGGTGTCGTCGGTCTCTCCGGCGGCGTGGCCGTTCGGGTTCTCGGCGGGGGCGTGGTATGCGCCCTCCTCCGGGATGGGTGGCATGCGCCCCAGGCCGTTGCCGATGGGTTCCATTTTGGTGGTTTGACGTGGGTGTTAGTTCGTTCCCACAGACGTCGCCAGATATTTACGGGTGTTTTCTCACCACAGTTCGTTGACCGTCGGCTGTGTGGTCAATGTGGTCAAGGGGCCGACTTGGGGGTCCCTTGGGATCGCCGAGCCCGCTTGTTCTCGGGGTGGGAGAAAGGAGGGTCGGGCGCAGACGGGGGAGTCCCCGGGTAGCATCGATCCTCTGCCTTCGGGGAGCTGAGGAGAAGCCTCGGCTCGGTGGGTCACGCCCGGCCTCGGCTGGGTCGCGATCGGCCTCGGTCGGATCTGCGTTGAGGGGTAGCCTCGACGTCTTGCAAGCGGGTTAGTTCTAGAGCAGCCGTCCACCTGACAATTGCGATGGGGGTAACCGACCGATGCTGAGGGGTAGCCTCGCCGTCTCGGATATCTTCTTCCTGGACAGATGAGGAAACTCGTCAGGGAGGCCGGACCTAGGTTCCGGCCAAATCTTCTCCGATGCCTAAGTCAGATCAAGGTCTGAAGGGATACTCGGCGGGGGAGATCCGGCTTGTAAGGAAGCCGGAACGTCAACCCAGGCGGCGCGAGTTTGGGGGATGGAGGAAATGGAGTGGCGAATGCCTAGGTCGTTGATGGAGTACCTCTCTGTTGATTACCTGAGTCTCGATCCCTCTGGTCCGTCGTCCTGGCCTTCCCCTTATAGGGTCACTCGTGACTGCCCCACATCCCGCCTCCTCTCACGTCCCCACGATCCGCCTCCGCCTCCTCCCACTCGTGCGTAGTGGAGGGGTGGCCCATTAACGGGTCCGTTAATGGCCATTATGGGATCGCGGATTCCGAGGGTGGACGTGCCGGAGTGGTTAATCGGGCCGAATGGGGGCTAGTCGGGTGCCCCCGAGGGTGGAGTGGCCGGGCCTTCAGCCCCGTCCGTGGGCCTTTCCGGGCGGGCCCGTCTTCTCTAGTCGGCGTCCCCTTTGAGGCTGGGCCGTGGGCCGTTGTAACTCGGGCCGGTCCAAATTAGTCGTAACAATAATATGGGCGTGAAGTGGCAAGATGATTATTTAGCCAGAAAGAGTTTCAAGGTTCGATCCACATTCCTTTCAAAAATTTATCATTTTTTGAATAAAAATCATTTGAGCCCACATGTACCCGACTCATGGCTGATTTAGAGCATCTCCAAGGGGGCTCCCTAAATTTTGGCCAAATTTTAGCTATATAGCTAAAAAGCTATTTTAGGGAGTCACCGTTTGCATTCTCACTCCAACCATACTCCCCATTTTAGCTAACATTGATTAAATTAATATTTTTTAAAATTTAATTTGTTAATATAGATTAGTTTAAAATTTTAATTAATTATACGATTTCTTTCAAACATTTATTAAACTAATCTATATTAAAAAATTAAATTATTAAACTAATCCATATCCAAATTAAATAGTTTAAAATTTTAAATTTTTAAAAATTAACTTAATTTTGTAAAAAAAATAGATTAATATAAATTTGTTATGAATCAACTACTGGGGGGAGGAGCCCCCAGCTCTTTATTTATAGGCAATTGGGGGAATACAAATATGGGCTTACAATGATATGGGCCTATCTCTAGGATAGCCCAGAATCTCACCCAACTACGGTTAAATAACCGTTCACAACACTCCCCCTTATCCAGCCATAGGTGTGGACTCTGCTCGTGAATGCTTCAGGATTCTGAGCGTAGAAGAGTCTCACATGGGGTGGATACTTCAGGATCCTGAGTTGGTGAGATTTGTCTCATTAAAACCTTTAGCTATGGAAAACCCAGTGGGAAAAACCATAGTTAAGGAAAAAGAGTACAAATGCTCTTTAACTCCCCCTGATTTGTACAAGTGACTCTGCTCATGAATACTTCTGGATTCTGAGCATTACAGAGGGGTGGATACTTCAGGATCCGGAGTTGATGTGATTTGCCTCGTTAAAACCTTTGGCTATGGAAAACCCAGTGGGAAAAACCATAGCTAAGGGAAAAGATTTCAAATTCTGTCAACTCCCCCTGATCTGTAAAAGCTCTTAGGCTTTCAGATCTCGTAGGCTTATCTCATCACTCCTATTTACAATATTCCGAAAATGTACACAGATTACAAATTTTATCACCATCGAGCAGCTGCTGAATCCAGAAACTCTGGAGAGGTGTGCTAAGTTTCGTCGCCTCTGATGTGGTCTTCAGACTATATGGTCAGCTCCACAGAACCAGCCTCTACCCAGTCGTCACCGGGATGTGATGTACCACAAGGCGTCCTCAAATACACCATTGGTGTGATTCTGGAATGGTGAGGATCTCGGAATGATAGGATGATGTTGCCTTCATAAGTTGCTTTGCATATTTGCAGTAGATGGTCATCCCACTGTTGGTACCTGTTCTGTGATTTCTCAGTATAGGGACCGGACCTGTAACCTGCATTCGCATAAACATTGGAGGATGCTAATACATTTTGTAAGTCCAAATATTTCGACCCTTGGAGGAAGCGCAGAAGGCTTAACTCCGGTCTAATGGCCCTTTTTAGGTGTCAACTATCTCTGGCTGATGAGTTTACTGCAATTGCTATATCGGGACGCATGCAGTTAGCCAGGAGTGCCTGATTGCACTTAGGTAATGGACTTTGGGACCAGTTATATCCTCCCCCTCTTACAGCGATCGGAAGGGTTCTTTTTGTACATCCAGTAAGTGTACCACCGTAGGTGTACTTTGGATGACAATGGTCCTTTTAATTTCTCCAACGCACTTCTGGACGTTTGTAACAGGATTCTATGAGCCATGACTTTATATTTGCATAGGTCTTTTTATTTCATGTTTAAAAGTCAGGCTTGTTCATGTAGTTCGGTTTTCTCTTCAGGAGATCCGATGAGATTTTAGTTGTCTCCAACTATGATCTCTAATCTTGTTCTTTGCACAGATGCAAAGACAACCTTCAGTAGGAATCATTGACTTGTCAAATGATTCTCTTGGTTGTACATTTATTTATTATACTTATTGTTTTTCTTCATTTGAATAGACGTCCCGAAGTCTATTCAGGCATTTTAAGGAAATGTGGAAATTATCTTTACCAGATATCCACGAAGGTATGCTGTCACAACATCCAATAACAGCATATCCATAATTTTCCTTCGCCAAATCGTAAGGTATTCGCTTTTGATGACTTAGGGAGACTGATGCATCATTTATGAGACATGCTCATTTGAGTTTGTTCGATCCCTAGTTTCAGCGAAATTTTCCTCGGGCTATAGGTTGTACCTTATAGCATACGATTTTGTATTTATTTTTCTTATGTGTGCAATACTTTGTTTTATCCACAGGTTTGACACCTTTTGGTGTCAGGACTTCAGGTCCGAACATTTCACGTTTCATAAGTGAGTCCAGCTCATCTTTTATTGCCACGTTCCACATTTTGGCCAATCTCTACGTTTGCCTTCTAGCAACGGAGTGTGGAACGATAATTTACAAACATCATCGCTTTTGCGATGTATATGGCAATATGGTACGTGAATACATTTGTCGACAATTTATGTTCTATCTGTCCAACACCTCCCCAGTACGTACAACATTTACTTAATTTCACTTTTTCCCGGCAATTCCTCTGCAGTGGATTCCGGGAAGGGTGATGGTGTGGACAGGAGCTCATTGTCCTGTGGTAGTATTGTCTTAAGGTCTCCAGGAGTTTCTGTCCTTGGAGCCTGGTGGTCTGCCTCTTTTCTGTTGAGGATCAGCCACTTCTGCTGCTGGTGGATTGCATCCATTCTCGGGGATGTCAATCCTAGCTGGAGTTTTTGCAGCAGGGATGTGTGATCTAACAATCTTCTGGTTGTCAATAAATGATTCCGGTAATTAGTGAACAGTGTTCTGTATGTGGAAGATCTTCTGGATCTCATCTACACATTGTATTGTTACCGGATCATAGTGGGTCAAACTGTTTGTATCCCACGTTATAATTTTCTTCGCGCCAGATTTTCCAGTATCTGGGCCTATTTTTGGGAAACTCGTCTCATCGAGATCGCAGTCTTCAAGATGTGCCTTAAATGTGTCCCATGTTTGGGGTTCTAGGTATCTTTTAATTGAGGGTGAGTCAAACCCTTCATAGATGCCTAGGCGACGTTGAGGACCCATTTTTGTCCTTTGTGTTGGTGCGATGGGGATTTAAACTGTGGACCAAAGATTCTCCGAAGAGAAATGTTCGGTGGCATTCCATATGCAAGTTGCATTGGAGACTCTGACCTCCAGAGGGTCTTATTTTCATTTACGATGCAGCATGCAGAATTTGCATGTCCCCATGCATCAATATGCAATCGGGATTTAATGGACGTTCAATCCATTCGAGTCTACTTTTTAGTAACTCTGCCGACCCATTTTGGGTATGAACATGCGGCACTTGTATGTTCAATTTCTATTTCCGTTGTTTGGCAGTACTCTTGAAATGACTGGGAGGTATATTTCCCAACATTAACCAGACTTATTTTCTATATTTTATTGTCTGGGAAATGTGCCCGCAACATTTTTATTTTTGTGCCAATAGCTTTGGAAAAGCTAATTTGCGGGTCTGTAGTAGGCACACGTACGAATATACTTAGGATGCATTTATCAGTACAATAAAGTACCGAAATAGCCCACTAGGGGTGGTGGATTTTATCCACATCTATCTCCTTGTATTCTTTTTGAGGAAGCGTGGAGATCCTTTTTCAACTTTTCGTGGAGATGGCCTTGTAATTAATCTTCCCTTATAGTAAGGGATGCGAGGGAATTCTCTCTTCTGAAGAATCTTCTGGTTCTTCAAGTCATACCCATAGGATAAGATGCGGTGCATCATCACAAATCCAGGGTGGCCAAGTCCATCATGCCAGAGTAAAAACTCGGCTGATGTAGGGCACTTCAGGTGCTCCGTTTAATTCTGCTTCCTTTCTCCGAATCTTCGTATGGTAGAGTCCTATAAGGCTCTCAAAACGTTCAAGTGTGGATTTTACTCCTTTTTCTTGAGACGTTGCATACGGTAATTTTTCATTTACATTTGCTGTTTCCAAGTGGGATCCGTTGAAACGGATGTCCTTGAAACTTAGAAAGTTTCTTTTGGAATTCGGAGGGATTAGTGCATCCATTATTTTTGTGTCGTTTGGGGGCAACTGTGTTGCATTCCCTTGATCTTCAATATAGCCATGATATTGGGCTTTGTATTGAAAGAAATCGTACGTGTTTATTGTCTACTAATCATTTATGAGAGCAGTTTCAAAAGATGAAACGTATCGGTACATGTATATTTAGATAAACATTTTCATTTATTGTATACTAAAAAAAATTTATTCAAAAACAGATTGCATAATGCAAAAGCTCTCATAACATGAAATGTTCTAAACAGTTTGCTAAGATAAAAGTAAAAGCTAAACAAGCATGTCGTCATTTTCAAAGTCGTCAGCTGAAAACTTGACTGGAGCATCAGAGGTCATCAGGTTTGTTTCAGCTTTATTTTTCTTGTTCTCTTTATACAAATCCTGGAGGTGCTGCGAAGTTCGGCACATTTTGGACCAGTGGCTTTTCATGCCACAATTATGGCACTGGTCTTCCCATTCCCTCTTGGGTGGGGGTGAATCATTTTTGTCATTTCTGTGCCACGTGAACTTCCGCTTACTTTCATTATTTCGCTGCTGCTGTGCATGGCCCTTGACATTTTTCTGTTGACCCCCCTTCTGTGGTCTTTCTTTTCTTTTATTATCTCTCTTCTTTTTGAAGGAAGAGGAATGGTGAGCTTCTGGTAGGGGGGCAGTGCCGGGAGGGCGCATATTGTGAGTGGCGAGAAGAAGCTCTCTGTTTTGCTCAGCCATGAGTAAACATGACAGCAGCTCAGAATACTTGGTGAACCTGTGTTCACGGTATTGCTGCATGAGTATCGCATCTTTTTCATGGAAGGACGTATACGTCTTTTCCAGCATGCGATCTTCTGAGACATTCTCACCACACAACTTCAGGCGTGAGGTGATGCTAAAAAGTGCTGAGTTGTACTCAGCAATGGACTTAAAGTCATGTAGTCTCAGGTTCTCCCACTCATATCGTGCCCTTGGGAGTATAACATCTTTCTGATGTTTATACCTGTCCTCAAGGGCAGTCCATAGCTCAAGTGGATTTTCGACCGTAAGGTATTCAGCCTTTAAGGTCTTGTCCACATGGCGGCGAATATAGGTGATGGCTTGCGCCTTCTCTATATCGCTAACATTTTCTTTTTCAGTCACAGCAGCGATGAGGGTCTTTGCCCGCAGGTGAAACTTTACATCTAGCTGCCAGCTTAGATCGTTTCTACCTGATGCTTCCAGTACTTCGAAAATAACTCTTGCAATATTAGCCATTTATCTAGCAGAGCACAATCATGCATGAATTAATAATTAATCAGAGAAAACATTTTCATGCGGAGGCAATATTTAACGAAAAACTAAATGTGTGGATCGGCCAGTCCCACAAGAAAGCGTCCAAAAAAAAGTCCACAGTCCAAATTATACAAATTTGCAGCTTAAAGAAAATGAAAATACAACTTTGGAAACCCCGTGGGTCCCATATGATATCTCCATCTTCAAGCGTGGCATCCGTCTCCATGGAAGTTGGTCTTCTTTCTTTGACATTTACATAAATTCCTCACTACAATTTCTCTCAAAAATAAAAGAAAAGTGCTGGAAATAAACTGTGGGACTAAACGGCCGATCCAAAAACCACATTTAGCAATTCATGCAGAAATAGTGTGCTCATCAACATTTTCATCAGACATTTTCATCACAGGCATCACAGGCATTTAATATTCGCAGAGATGGATAAATAATTTAATCACTTAATAATTATTGGACCACTGGGCAACGTCATGCACTGTTAGGTTAGGTTACTAATGGCAGAGCGGTCACAGGATCTTCCTAATTATTAAGTTTTAAATACAATGCACAACCACGCATATAATATCCACAGAATAAGCCTAGTGATGTAAATCATCTAAAGATGATTTTTACAGAAAAATCATTACGATGCAAGGGTTGAAATGAATGGGTTTAATCAATAAAATTGAATAAGAGCCCAAAAATTAACATTTTCTTTTTCTGAGGAAAAGAGGTTCCCTCATCATCCCAAAAGCCCCCCAAAAAGTCCTCGCCTGCCTGATATTTCTCCCGTAATTTACCGTGATTTTTCACGAATATTTTGCCCTTAAATCCCCTTTTTAAATTAGTTTTTAGGCCAAACAGTTGCCTTTTAAGGCTTGTTAATAGCCTTTGCCTCCCCCCCCCCCCCCCCCCCCCCCCGTTTTTTTTCTCTCTCTCAGATAAAACAGCATGCGGGTCAGAAGCCCGCAGTCGGCCTATGGGCTTCAGGCCCATAGACTTTTTTTTAAATAAGAAAAATCGGACTGTGGGCCTGAAGCCCACAGCCGGCTTGTGGGCTTCAGGCCCACAGGCTTTTTTTTGAATAAAAATTGGCATGTGGGCCTGAAGCCCACAGCCGGCCTGTGGGCTTCAGGCCCACAGGTTTTTGTCTGCTTTTTTTAGGGTTTCCTGGTTTTGGGGGGGGCCGGCGCCGCCGCCGCCCCCTGCAGGGGGGCGCGGCCGCCGGGGCCGCCCCCCTGCAGGGGGGAGCGGCCGCCGGGGCCCCCCTCCCCTGCGGGGGGGGGGGGGGGGGGGGGCGCGGCCTCGGGGGGCTGTTGGAACCTGTCAAAACAGCGTTAGGATCGATAAATGAAGTTGAGACTTACGCTTGCGTATGCGACACGGTAGTCTCGGAACTTCGCCTTCGGATTCGCCACGACGGATCGAGTCTTCTCACGAACGGAGTAAGGCTACTAAATCCACAATCTAAATCTCTACTTTTAGATTAAGAACTTGGATAAAGAGAGAGGAAGGATTTCGGCAGAGCTTCACTAGAATGAAATGCAAGGCAAGAATACCATGCAAAAGTGTAAAGAAATGGCTAAGCCTTGGGTCTTATTTATAGCCCCCAAGGTAGTTATTTTAGGAGTAATTGTTCCTTTGGAACAATTTAACTAAAGTGTACCATCATAAATGGCACATTATAAGCTTAAGTTGTACCATATGCATGGTACAACATAAGCTTAAGATATTCCCCCTTTATTAGCCATATGTCGCATGCACTTATGCACATATAATGCGACTTTCCCACTAATCTAGAGATCCTCTCCGCAAGGGAACAGATTCCCTTTGCCCACGACTTCGTGTAAGCGACGTTCGAGGTCCGTATTCCCTCGTACATCCCCTACAAGGGTGTACAAACGTCATCCATATCCAACATCTCACACTCACACTTGAGGGGATTGTAAGAGAACGTCTTTCTCTTAGTTCTTTCATCTATCATACCGAGAAATAGACCGTGCGACCGTCATGCGCGTAGAGTCTGTTGTTGTGCACTTGTTAGAGATACACAACGACCTCGAAGGTGCAAAGTTGAGTAGTTCAACGCATGCTTTACCCTAGATTATTTCTTCACATTTCTCATACTTTATATTCAACAATTGAATCTCATCTGGATCACAATTGGCTGGCCAGCTTTGAATCATTAAAGTCCAAATGCGAATATGAAATCAATCTTCCTCTTCTTGCGAACCTTCTGATCTTGACTTGATTCGCTTTTCTAACGTGCCCCGCCGAGCCGAATTATCATAGCCCATTAGCAACACGCTAAGATAGCGATCATCTCGTCAAATCTAAAGGAACCAATTGGAGTCCTTGAGGGTAAGAGTTAAGACCCATATGGCCTTTGAGTCTCACATAATAGCAAACACTATTGCTACTAACTCAGTGGTCGAAATGCATACGTGGTATGAACACGTATTACAACATCACTCCTTTCCCAGGGAGAGTATGTCTTAATGATGTTGTACGGATGAAAGATCAGACACCACAGTGCCTATCTTTTGAGTCCACTTACTACCCATGAAATATTCCCGGACTCTCATCATGCATAAGACAGATAGGATTAAAAAAATCCTATGAGATCTCTTTTAAATATCCTTGTGATACAGATCTCAGATCTTTTGTAAGCATCCATATGATGCAGATCTTTCATTCGACTATCTTGTTTAAGTCACGACTCTAAATCATTTGTCTAATGATTTTGACTTTAAACTAGTCTCATCTCTATCTTATCCATCTGATAAGATAAGGCGGTTGCTCATGTGAGAGAGCCAACCTTAATCTGTCCGACATACACACAATAAAATAGCTGAGACTTAAACACAAATGTATATAAAATCATTTGTAAGAAACTTGTATGCAATATAAAAAAAAACTTCTTCTTTTTATTAAACTTTGATCTTCTATAGACATGGGAAATATTACATGATACAGCTCAGCACCTACGCATTCCCATAGATGATAAGTGTTTGAAGAACACATCTCTGGGGATCGCCTTAGTAAGGGGATCCGCTATCATCTTATGCGTGGATATGTATCCTATGTCTACTTCCTTCCGTTTGTCATAGTCCTTCGCAAACTTGAATCGAATATCAATGTGTTTGGTCTTACAATGAAATTTAGGATCTTTGACATAGGCAATCGAAGCTTGACTATCACTGTATATAGGAACAGTGCTCGATTCAGTGGCATCCGTCAGCCTGTCTAAGAATTTCCTAAGCCAAACAGCTTCTTGGACCGCCATGCTGAATGCTACAAATTCGGCTTCCATGGTTGATAGGGCGATGCAGGTTTGCTTCTTGCTGCTCCAGGATATTGCACCATTCCCGAGCAAGAAAACAAAGCCTGAGGTAGATCTTCGCTCGTCGAGATCACCTGCCCAATCAGCATCGGTATAGCCTTTGAGTTTCAAGGTATTGCCTTGATAGCACAACGCATAGTCCGCAGTCCCTTTGAGGTACCTTAATATCCTCGTCACCGCTTTCCAGTGTGCCTGTCCTGGGTTGGATTGGTAACGGCTTACCATACCAACAGCATAGCAAATGTCCGGTCTGGTACACATCATGGCGTACATCAGACTCCCGACAGCACTGGAGTATGGAACCTTTTCCATAGCTTTCTTTTCTTTTGGATCTTTGGGACACATTTCCAAACATAGACCCTCGCCTTTGCTTATTGTAGTATCAATTGGCTTGCAGTCATGCATATTAAACCGTTCTAAAACTTCTTTATATATGTTTCTTGAGAGAGAGAAAGAAGTTTCTTGGAACGATTCCTTGAGATCTTAACCCCAAGGATATATGCAGCTTCACCCATGTCTTTCATCTCAAAGACGGATGAAAGCCAAGCTTTGATATCCATGATAAGACGCTTATCATTTCCGGCTATAAGTATGTCATCTACATAAAGAGACATAATTACATACTTGTTCTTAATCCTCTTAATGTATACGCAGTTGTCTTCGTCGAGCATGGAGAAACCATACGACAAAACGACTTCTTGAAAGCGCATATACCACTGCCTTGAGGATTGTTTAAGACCATATATGGATTTACGAAGTTTACAAACCTTATGTTTGTTTTCTTCTTGTACGAACCCGTTTGGTTGTTCCATGTAGATCTCCTCATCTAGTTCTCCGTTAAGAAAAGCAGTCTTTACATCCATCTGATGTAACTCGAGGTCCAAACAAGCCACCATTGCCAGAATTAAGAGAATGGAGGTAAAACGCACGACAGGAGAGAAAGTCTCTTCGTAGTCTATTCCTTCCTGTTGCGTGAAACCTTTCGCAACAAGGCGAGCTTTATATTTCTCGATGGAGCCATCAGCCTTATGCTTGATTTTGAGAACCCACTTGTTCCCAATGGCTCTACGTCCCTTAGGTAAATCAACCAAGTCCCAGACTTGGTTTGTTTTCATGGATTGAAGTTCTTCTTCCATCGCCGCTATCCATTTATGTTTAGCAGGGCATGTGACGGCCTGTTTGAAATTTGCAGGTTCGTCATCATCTTGTAGTAATGTCATGAATGTTTGAGGAAATTCATCCTCAAATCTCAGAGGTGTTAGCCTCGTTCGATTACTACGTCTTGCTTGAGTTTGATCACTCCCACTTGGAATGACATCACTCCCACTTGGAATAACATCACTCCCACTCGGAATAGGATTGGTATCGTTCGTATCATCCATAGGTGAAGTATGAGGGTCATTTTCCTCTTCACCAAGAATTCTCCCACTCGAACGTTCCGATCCTTCTTGATCCCAAGTCTCAAACAAGGATAAGTCTTGACTTATCTCACCCTGTCTTGGAAACTCGTTTTCCAAGAAGACAACATTCCTCGATTCGAATTCTATTAGACCCCCATTTTCCTCTTGACCGACGAAAACATATCCTTTGGAGTTTTCAGCGTATCGGATGAAGATACACTTCCTCCCACGTGGCCCAAGTTTGCCATATTTGTGAGAGGATAAATGTGCGTAAGAGGCACAACCCCAAGGTTTTAGAATGCTTAAGTCTGGAGTTCTATTGTTCCACAACTCATAAGGAGTAGAACTTACCGACTTCGAGGGTACACGGTTTAAGATGAATGCTGCCGTCAATAATGCATCACCCCAAAAGGTGATGGGCAAATTTGCCTGAGACATCATTGATCGGACCATTTCCATCAATGTCCTATTTCTTCTTTCCGCAACACCGTTTTGTTGCGGAGTATAAGGCATAGTTATTTGATGAACTATGCCTTTTTCATCACAGAGTTCCTTAAAACTCGTTGATTGATATTCTTCACCCCGATCGGTTCGCAAGACCTTTATCTTGCGATCTAGTTGATTTTCCACTAAACTCATATAGTTTTTGAAGCAAGATAAAGCTTCATGTTTGTGGGAAATCAAATAAATGTGACCGAAACGGGTGAAGTCATCAATGAAGGTGATGAAATAGGACTTCCCGTGTCTTGTCTTAACATTCATTGGACCGCAAATGTCCGAATGGATAAGCTGTAATGGAACTTCGGCCCTTGTGCCAGTTCCAAACGGCTTGCGACAAGTTTTCCCTACAAGACAATGTTCGCAAGTTGACATTTCAACTTTTAAAACATTAGATAGCAAGCCACTTTTGGCAAGTCTATCCATTCTAGTTGGTCCAATGTGACCAAGTCTTGCATGCCAACAAATGATCTCAGATACAGAATTAGAAGCATTTGTCAAATGGAAACTTTCATTAATAGAAGAAGAATCATCATACATAGTGTTTAAAACAATCAATCCATTACAAACATTACCCGACCCAACTAAAGAACTATTACAAACAAGGTCAACATTTTGTTCATAGAACCTCCATTCATAACCTAAAGACATTAACATGACCACGGATACGATATTCCTTCGAATATCTGGAGCAAAGAGGACGTCGTGCAATAATAGAGTCCGGCCGTTGTCGAGAACTAGCTTGCATGTTCCGACGCCCTTGACTTCAACACGAGTGTTGTTGCCGACGTATATCCACTTTGTTCCTTGAGTTATCCTTCGATACTCTACGAAGAACCTTCTGTCCTTCGCTACGTGGTCTGTGGCCCCTGAATCAATCAACCAAAAATAGTTAGATTCAGCAAGAAACATGGAACTAGAAACACATATGTAACTAGCCCTACAAGTTACCTTATCACTTCCATCCGTACACGTACGGGCGAAGTGACCGTACTTGTTGCACTTAAAGCACTTGATCTTCTTCAAGTTTTTCTTCTTTGAGTGCACATTCTTTTGCCACTTTTTGTTCTTAGTCTTCTTTGAGATTTCCGGTTCTTGCTTTCATTCGTTCATAAACCTTAAGCGTTTATCCTTTCGCTTCTTTCCTCCATGTGAGAAACTAGCGGCCATGTGCACTTCGGCACTAGGTTTTGCGGCTTGAATCCGCTCTTCCTCGAGTTCGAGGTGTTTGGATACATCGCTTAAAGTTTTAATGCACTCATTATGTGTGAGGTGCATTTTCATGTTATCCCAGCTATCTGGGAGTGAACGAATGACTGCTTGGATCTGCTGTTCATCAGACAGCGTAAGACCCGCATCCTTCAATTCAGCTATGAGATTCGCCAAGTGGCGGAGATGCTTTTTCATAGATTGATCTCGCCGCATTTTGTACGAATCAAATTGAATATTTAAGGAGCGGAGTTTGGTGACCGAAGTTCCACCAAACTTTATTTCTAGCCCAGACCATATGTCTTTGGCTAGGTTGAATTCCCGAAATAGACGCATTATGTCATTGTCCATTGCGGACAATAACGTAATACGTGCTATTTTGTTCTTTCGAGTCCAAGTCTCATAAGCTTCTCGGTCCCTCTTGTGTTGGGCCGTATTGCCCAACTCAGGTTCTTCCATTATGTTTTGGAGTGTTTCAAGCACATCTTGCTCCTCCAAAACATATTGGATTTTTATTGACCAAAATTTATAATTGTCGCCGTTGAGCTTCTCACCTTTGTTAAGCTCGACGACAATGTTTTTAGAAGCGGTAGACATATTCGAATCAAAAAACTGCAAAGAAAATGAAAAACACGATCAAAATTCTATGCATAAAGTTTCGATTCTTTAAACACTTGATAAGTTCCTTGGATGCGCTGAAATGTTACTCTAGAATCGAGAAGTTCACTACGTTCCCAACTACCATCTAGAAGTAATTTTCAAAGTATCCCTCTTACTTATCTCATGTAAAAAGAAATCAGAAATGATACACGTATGGTACCAGTAGCGGAAAAATACTTTTGAAAAATATATCTTTCAAAATGGAATAGGTGAGAGTTTGCGCAAAGAATTTTAGCGCAACAATTGCCAAGCCACGAGACCTGTTCTACACACCCATGGGTTAGATAACCATGGCCGGATCGTGGTAGGACTTGAAATTCTAAATTGCGCTATCCCGATTAAGGACAGGACATAACCTATTTGAAAACATCTTTTTCAAAAAATTTGAAATACATTGGCTAATCTCCGTAGAGTAGAGCACAATGACATGGCTAATCTCGCATGAAGTAGAGCACTACGGCTAATCTTCAAGGAGTAGAGCCCAAGAAAAAAAACTTTATAAAATAAGAGCAGACGACTGTCGTTAGCCCCGTATGGACCAGTCGACACATTCGTGTTCGACCAAGGCCTTTTGCTGAATTGGTCGACCAAAACACCCGAATTGGTCGACCAATAGTAATGGTCTGAAACTTCTCCCGGCCAGGGCCTCTGCCCTGGCCGAGGCTGGCCAAGGGCCGGCCAGGGCCTCTGCCCTGGCCGGCCAGGGGCCCTGGCCCCTTGGCCAGGCCGGCCCCTGGCCTTGGCCGAGGCCGGCCAGGGCCCCTTGGCCATGGCCGGGGCCGGCCAGGTCCGGCCATGGCCGGCTATGGCCATGGCCGGCCATTGCCGGGCCATGGCTATTTGGCCTTGGCCGGCCATGGCCCATATGGCCATGGCCGGCCACCCCCTTATATGGGGTTGCCGCACACCCCCGTCGGAGGGGTGTCCGTGGTGGTTATTGGCCGTAGCCAAGTCCCTCCGCATGGGAAGGGGGGTGCGTTGCCTTCATAGCCCATTTGGCCATGGTGATCATGCACCAAAAGTCATCTTCTCCGATGTAGATAACTACCATCATCTTCCTCGATGAAGCACCCGTTCGTCGAGAAAGTAGTTATTCTCTAATGGCCGTGTGCCAAAAATGAAAAATAACACACTTCTAAAGTTTGTAAACTACGCGCTCCACATGAAGAGAGTTCACATTCCCTATGAATGGAGACTCAGCATCCATGAAGAGAGCGAGCTTGACGATATGAACGGTCGGTTCTTCCCGTCACGGAGAGTTCCTACCATATCCGTAATGATAGGAGACCCTAACGTGAAAAGAACAACCGCTGCGTTCTCTCTGTCACGAAGCGTTCCTACCATATCCGTAATGGTAGGATACCCATTCGTGAAAAAGACAACGCCTCGTTCATCGGTTCGACGTGGCGGTGGTTTTGACCGGGGCGAACCCGTATGGCTCTGATACCAATGTTGGAACCTGTCAAAACAGCGTTAGGATCGATAAATGAAGTTGAGACTTACGCTTGCGTATGCGGCACGGTAGTCTCGGAACTTCGCCTTCAGATTCGCCACGACGGATCGAGTCTTCTCACCAACGGAGTAAGGCTACTAAATCCACAATCTAAATCTCTACTTTTAGATTAAGAACTTGGATAAAGAGAGAGGAAGGATTTCGGCAGAGCTTCGCTAGAATGAAATGCAAGGCAAGAATACCATGCAAAAGTGTAAAGAAATGGCTAAGCCTTGGGTCTTATTTATAGCCCCCAAGGTAGTTATTTTAGGAGTAATTGTTTCTTTGGAACAATTTAACTAAAGTGTACCATCATACATGGCACATTATAAGCTTAAGTTGTACCATATGCATGGTACAACATAAGCTTAAGATATTCCCCCTTTATTAGCCATATGTCGCATGCACTTATGCACATATAATGCGACTTTTCCACTAATCTAGATATCCTCTCCGCAAGGGAACAGATTCCCTTTGCACACGACTTCGTGTACGCGACGTTCGAGGTCCATATTCCCTCGTACATCCCCTACAAGGGTGTACAAACGTCATCCATATCCAACAGGGGACGCCGCCCCCTGCGGGTGGGGGCGGCGGGGGAAGCCCCCCCCCCCCCCCCCCCCCCCCCCCCCCCCCCCCCGCAGGGGGAAGCGGCCTCAGGGGTCGCCGCCCCCTGCGGGGGGGAGCGGCCAAGGGGGCCGCCCCCCTGCAGGGGGAAGCGGCCAAGGGGGCCGCCGCCCCCCTGCAGGGGGGAGCGGCGGCGGCCGCCCCCCCCCCCCCCCCCCCTGCGGGGGGGAGCGGCCGGAGAGGGAGGGAGGGGGGTTTTCCGGTAACGTTTGGGGGGTTCCGGTGACGGCTAGCCGCCGGAGGGATCAAAAATTAGGGTTTTGACCCTAAAAATTGGGTTTTTGGGATGGAAAATCCGTCGTTTTCAAGGAGACAATTGATCCCTATAACGATCTTTTGAGATCTAGGGATAGAGCAATCATACGTATGATAAAAATATCATTTTTAGTGAATTTACCTCTATATCCGTCCTCCGGATATAGCGACGGTTGCTCGAAGCCCTACGCGGATGACGACGCTCGATGGAGGAAGCCTTGCCCCGCGCTCGTGGATTTCCCGTCTAGCCTTCGCCTTCGCCTTCGCAACAAACGGAGAAAATTTTGTGGAAAAGAAAATTTTTAGAGTCGTGCTGATAACGTGTTATGAATCAACTACTGGGGGGAGGAGCCCCCAGCTCTTTATTTATAGGCAATTGGGGGAATACAAATATGGGCTTACAATGATATGGGCCTATCTCTAGGATAGCCCAGAATCTCACCCAACTACGGTTAAATAACCGTTCACAACAAAATTAAATTTTAAATAGATTAATTATAATATTTCTAACAGCTATATTTCCAACGGCTATATTTCCAACGGCTATATTTCCAACGACTGCTTTTTTCCTATAAATAAGCCTATTTCATATCTCATATTTTTTCATCTACACTTCATCTACAAATATATCATAAATAGTTATGGCTAATTGATTAGCTAAAATGCTTTTTCAAGATGATAGTGATGATGGTCTTCTATTATTGACAATGGTGATGGCTGAAGAAGAAGAATTAGCAAATGAGAGTCGAGCAGAACGTCATCGTGGATCTATTGTAGGCCATACTGTTATTCAATGAGGTAAAGTTGAAGGTAATGAAAGACTTTATTGTGATTATTTTGCAGAAACACCAACATTTGCTTCTCGTTTAGTTCGGAGGAGGTTTCGAATGAATCGATCATTGTTTGTTCGAATTCAACATGCTGTCGAAGCTTAGATCCATACTTTGTCCAAAGGACAGATGCTTGTGGAATTGTAGGTCTATCATCACTTCAAAAAATTTGTGCTGCTTTTAGGATGCTTGCGTAGGGGGGTAGCAGCAGATTCTGTGGATGAATATGTGCGAATTGGTGAAAGCACTGCAATTGAAAGCTTGAGAAAATTTGTCAAAGCAATTATTGCAGTGTTTCGGGATACATATTGGAGATAACCAAATATTGATGATATTGCTAGATTGGTGCAGGTTAATACTGATCGTAGATTTCCTGGAATGCTTGGAAGTATTGATTATATGCATTGGAAGTGGAAGAATTGTCCGGTTGCATGGCAAGGTATGTATTCCGGTCACATTCATGAGCCAACAATCATTTTGGAAGCCGTTGCATCTTATGATATTTGGATATGGCATGCCTTTTTTGGTTTACCTGGATCTCTTAATGATATCAATGTGCTTGATCGATCTACCGTGTTTAATGATCTTGTGGAAGGGCGTGCTCCACTAGTTAATTATTACATTAATGGTCATGATTATACAATGGGATATTATCTGGCTGATGGGATATATCCTTCATGGTCAACATTTGTTAAAACAATATCAGCTCCTCAAGGAAATAAGAAGAAACATTTTGCTGCATGTCAAGAGTCTGCCAGGAAAGATGTGGAGCGAGCATTTGGGGTGCTTCAATCACGCTTTGCAATTGTGCGTGGACCAGCTCATTTTTGGGATCAAAAAACACTCAATGATATTATGAAGTCATGCATAATAATGCATAATATGATTATTGAAGACGAGAGAGATATTGGCAATCTAACTTCAACTATGATGAGGTTAAAGAAACTGAATCATCTGTCACATGAGCGACAAGTGAAATAAATGATTTTATTCAAACGCATCGACAAATTAGAGACAAACATATCCATTCACAACTTCAAATGGATCTTGTAGAACATTTGTGGGAACAACATGGAGCGAACTAGATACTATATCTGATTGTACTACTAGATGATTACATTACTTCATTGTACTGCATTATTTAGACCTATCAAATCTTTTCTTAACGATCTCCATTTGGAGACTTTCATAATATTTTACTTTAAATGCAGGCATGTTACTATTATCAATTGCCATTATTCTCTCTTCTTTTTTTTGCTCTTCTAGCAAAAACTTTTGTTGATCAAGAATAAGTCTTTGTTGTTCGCGCTCGTGCCTTTCTGTTTCTCGATCATTCTTTTCTTGATCTTGACCAAATGTTCTTTCATACATCTCCATTTTTTGGCGATCCATTTCTTTTTTTGCCTCAAACATTTCCCTACATAGTAAAGCGGTAGGTGTCATTTGATTTTTTTCTTTGTCTTTTTTTCAGCATAGCCTTTGATGCCTTTCTACCTATTGGTCGATCAAAGTTGACAGTTGTTGCATTTACCAAATCATCTTCTTCTAAATTCATAGAAGATGATGTGGAAGGAGAAGACGTGGCTGGACTAGAACTCTTTGTAGATTTTGATTTCTTCTTCGCGCATTCAGACATCCATTTTGGATGTATCTTCAATTCATTCCAGCAATGTAACAGTTGGAATGTTTGACCTTGACATTGTTGGTATAAATTTTTGGCTTGAATAATCTGAAAAATATACTCAAATGCTCAAAATATAATAATTACACAAAATAATATTAATACAAATGTATAAAGATAAATATAATTAAATGATATTATTAATACATTGTCTTGCTCGTTGACACCACTTTGTTGTCTTTCATCAATTTGAGCATAGTAGCCACAAAATTTATTCACCGAGAATTTCCGACCACCGATGCATCAATGAGTTGGCGGTGCGTCCAGATTCAAAAGTTTTGTATTCATGAAAGTAATCGCAAATTCTTTGCCAATATTTCACATATTTTTTATTGTTGTCTTGTATAGCATCAATACTGATGTTAAGCCATGCAGAAACGAGAAGACTATCTTCTTCAATTGAAAAATTGCGAGACATTGAAACTTTTTTCACTGAAGTATCAATTTGGGTAGAAATTTGAGAAGGATGAGGTTGGCTAGAAAAAGTTTCAACTTCTTCATTAAGAAGATTTGTGTAGCAAGAAAAATCTTGAGAATCCATAATTGAAAAGCAATCAAAAAAAATTATATGTAAATTTAAAGTTGTGTAAAAAATATGCTAACATTCATCAAGATATATAGGTTAAAAAAAATAGAGCTGTTGGATATTGATGGATATTGACAGTTGCAAAAATAATAGCCGTTGCAAATAACAAATTTTGTTTCAATAAAATTTAAAAAAAATTCCTTTTGAACCGATGGGGAGCTCGTCAGATGTGACGAGCTACCAGCCTTCTCCCTGCTTTAGCGAGTGTACTGAGCGAGCGGTTGGAGCCGCTGCGCTCTCTAAAGTGAGGAAGGAGCCGCTGTTTTATCAGCCCGTTGGAGATGCTCTTAGGCAAGCGGGTCGGGTAGGTGTCACCCAAAAACCCAAATTTTTTTCGGATCAGGTTCTAGTATGTAGGCCAGGTTCTGTTATTCGAGTCAGGCCAAACTTGACCCAACGCATCCCGATTTCTACCCTTAACAAGGATTGATCTGCTTGAAGTATTTTTACTTCTTTGTTGAACTAATAATCATATAATTCATATCATTGTTACCGGCAAACTCGATGTCATTGCAGGAGGAATATATTTGTTGGGGATCTTTCCCCCTCGATCTTCTTTCTCGTATTGGTAAAAAAAGGTCATGGCCGAGCAATAAAATATTAACCATTGCCCTATTGGGGTTGAATCAAGAGGAAATGTAAAGAAATTTGCGATGACAGGGAACAACAGTCTCAAAGCTAACCAGCTAGGCCACTGGCTGATATGCCCAAGTCGTCAAAGACGAGCAATGGCGGCTGAACTCCTAGTTGCCTTCTTCTGCCTGCCGTCTTCATGGGCACAAGAACCTCGACAACCAACGACAACACAGAAACAAGGCGACATTTTTGCTGGAAAGAACGGCTTGCCCGAGTTGTATGAACTAAAAATAAAAAACTAACAGATGCTAACACAGAGCGAGTGATGATCATGTTAGCGGAGCAACAACCTCCAAATTCTTTTCGATAGCCCAGCCTGTAGGATTAAGTTCAGGCGCCTCCAAATGAAGATGCCATGCCATTACCTTCGAGCAGTCGCTGGGAAAGCCTTCCATCTGGCTTTCATCCTCAACCAACTGCTCGATGAACATCGTTTCCTGCAATCAAATCCATAATTAGACATTACATACATACTAAATTCATTTATTGAAAATAACTGGATAAGAATTATATTTAATTTTTCAAAATATTCACGAAAAAAGAATCATGTTGTTTGGAAAATGGAAGGAAAGAGTACTGACCTGGAAACCTTCCTTGCCTTTGTCATGCTGCCTGACAGGCTCGGGAGTTGGACGGCGCCATCTTTTATCATCCCAAAGCATGGTGCTATTGAACGCGAACCCTGACATGTCAACGTGGAATCTTCGTGATAATTTGGTCCTTTGATTCGTATGCCATCCAATAACTTGACTTCCATTGCAAACAGGACCTTCCAATACTACCTTCTTCTTGCTATGGCTGAGAATGGCGACTGGCCATGTGCCGACACGACTGCAATCCCAAGTAAAAATATGATACTATGAGCACAAACTATCGTATGTAGCTAAATAAATAATGAGAATTAGAGACACAAGATACTGAAGGGATGAGAACAAAATTAAGTTTAATGAATATTCCCAACGGTTCATCGGGCAGGCAGCACAAGCAGATCGTATTCATTGTACACTTGACTCGTTTAAGACGATCATTATCGCATCAACCCTATGCTTTTGATCTAGGCTAATCTTACATTTTTACATTAAGCTATGAATTTTATGAAGGGGTCTATGTTGAATAGAAGAGCAATTGATCCAAGTAGACCCGGTTCTTTATCAAAATGAAATGAGAGGAGCCTATTTTTCCTTGCAACCAGTACTCAAAGTCAAGGATAGCAGAGAAAATCCGAAATAGTATACCATTGTATCAAATGGAAGAATAGTCTTGCACAATATCTCACATTCAAATCCCTCCATCCAACTCCTGACAAGAAAATCAGCCACCGTGGTCTTGAAAAAGAAACACAACCATCGAAAAGGCATTCCATGCGACCGGCTTTTATTACCTTGTTACATTTTGAGATGACAAAATTTTAATTATTGTCAATAATAAGAATTTTGTTTTAGTTAATTGTTAAAATGCAGAAGCCTAGTCTTCCAACCAGTTAAGAATTCATAGGAAGATAGTTGAAAACATGCTTCTCTATATATTTAGTAGACTCACAAATACAATTACTATTACTATTTAAGGATGTTTTCTCACTACATATATTATCACATGAGTATATTATTATTCTAAAGACCTCGCGGACAGGTCGGTTATACGATTGGGTGTCACTCCCTCGCAGGCCGATCTATCTATACGATCGGGGATTGCTCAAGACATTGCGGGCTGGTCGGCCATATGATCGGAGGTCACTCTCTCGCGGGACGATCCAGCTATACGATCGGAGATTATTCTAAAGACCCCGTGGACAGGTCGGTTATACGATCGAGGGTCACTCCCTCGCAGGCCGATCTATGTATACGATCGGGGATTGCTCAAGACATTGCGGGTTGGTCGGCCATATGATCGGGGACCACTCCCTCGCGGGACGATTCAGCTATACGATCGGAGATTATTCTGAAGACCTCACGGGCTAGGCGACTATACGATCACGTGCCACTCCCTCACGAGCTGGTCAGCTATACGATCGGGGTACACTTTCTCGCGGACCGATCTAGCTATACGAACGGGAATTGCTCAAGACCTCGCGGGCTTGTCGGCAATACGATCGTGGGCCACTCCCTCACGGGCCGATCTAGTTATATGATCAGGGATTCTTCTAAAGACCTTGCAGGCTGTTTGGCTAAACGATCAAGTGTCACTCACTCGCAGACCAGTCTAGCCTACGATCTGGGAACGTCAGAAGACCTTACGAACTGTTTGGCTATACGATAGGGGGCCACTTCCTCGCGGGTCGATCTAGCTCTACGATCGAAAATAACTCTCAAGACCTCGAATGCGAATCAGCTATACGATTAGGGGGCCACTCCCTCGCATGTCGATCTAGCGAAACGATCAGAGATCACTCTCAGCCGACCTCGTCTCGACTGCCAACCTCCAGGTAATGCTTACCACATCACCCAATCTCAACCACTGCAGCGGTTGAGCTCGGGAGAAAGGGGCCATTGATACAGTATTATTATAAGCTCTAGCCCAAAAGCCCAATAATGCCTGCAGCTCCGGACCAACAACGCAGGGACACCCACGTCAGGTTGATCCTTTACTCATTTAAGGCGACAGCCGAGTTGACCGTTAGATTCATTCCTTTAAAGCATCAGCTTATAACGGAAGCATTCAATGACCGGCCGTTACACTTGCAATCAATGGTGACATCTCAAGTAATAAAGCACAGTAAATGCCCAGGCATTTCCCACTAACCTCCTGATTACAAATAGCCTCCCAGACAATGGGGGGATTTTTCTCTACACCAATCTTCGGAGAACCACTCATACACTCGGGATCTGCCCCGACCTAAATACTTTTACATTTCTTCCATAGCTCGATGTGATAACTATCGATTGATCTCCTAACAAATCAGTCATAGTTACTCCGAGACTCATTGAGTCACCATCTAACTTAAGCATCGGAGTGGATTAGGTCGGACCCTAGATCCGACCCTCCCTAACGAGCTCTGTGGTGCAGGAAGTCGAAAGAAGCCAAGAAACAGCTCGGACTAAAGTGTAAGTAGTTCAGACTCGGCTGCCAAAGCTCGGACCAGAGCGCAGATAGTTCGGACATGGTGGAGTAGCTCGGGCTTGGCTCCAATAGCTCGGACTGAGGACCACTCAGCCAGTGATCGACTTGCTCATTACCCAGGAGGCTGAAGGTTGCCTGGAATAGCTTAGACTTGGCGGACACAGCTCGAACCCGACGAATTCGGACTCGAGTACAACAACTCGGACCAAGATCCATTTGGCTCGAGGTTAGCTCGCATAGTACCTAGTGAACCGCCAGTAGCTCAGATTGAGGCCTATTTAACCCGAGGCTAACTTATCGGCGTCCAAGCCACTACAATGTCAACTCCGTCGGGGTCGACCATCATCTATCTGTTAGGAATAAACTCTCTTGTATTATTCCAAGGGCAATAGCCCGATATATATAGAGTACAGGGAATGGTAAATAAGCACAAAAGACCAAGACCATATACAAAGGGACATATACATCTAACACCCCCCCTTAAACTCATGGTGGATCAACAACACTGAGTTTGGAAAGATAGAAACTGTGCTGTGCTCTGGTCTGGGCCTTTGTGAAGAAATCCGCGAGCTGATACTCAGAAGGCACATACTGTAGAGCAATAACCCCATCCCGTACCTGTGAACGCGTAAAAGAGGCGTCCACCCCAATGTGCTTGGTAAGCTCATGCTTCACCGGGTCACGAGCAATACTGATGGCACCTGTACTGTCAGACAACAAAGGAGTAGGTGTGGAAATAGAGACGCCAAAATCCTCAAGTAACCAACGGAGCCAAATAATCTCTGCTGTCAACAAGGCCATAGCACGCAACTCAGCCTCTGCACTCGATCGAGAAACCGCCTGCTGCTTCTTGGTCTTCCAAGTGATGAGAGAGCCACCCAGGAAGACGCAATAGGCAGATAGAGACCGACGATCAGAAGGATCACTGGCCCAAGTCGCATCAGAGTAAGCATGGAGCTGTAAAGGGCCAGAGCGTGGAAAGAATAATCGACGGTGGCTGGTCCCGCGCAGGTAACACAGGACACGAAGAAGGTGGCTGTAGTGAATCTGAGTCGGGGCAGAAACAAACTGGCTCAGGATGTGCACGGAATAAGAAATATCCGGCCGAGTGATCCCAAGATAGACCAGACTACCAACAAGATGGCGATAACGAGTGGGGTCCGAAAGAGGCTCACCGTCAGTAGAGCATAGATGTACATTCAGCTCCATCGGTGTATCAGCGGTACGCTGATCAACAAGAGAAGCCCGATCAAGAAGATCCTGAATATACTTCTCCTGAGAGAGATAGTAGCCATCAGGTGTAGAGGAAAACTCAATCCCCAGAAAGTAACGAAGAGGGCCAAGATCCGTCATAAGAAACTGCTCGCTCAGCCGTGCTTTCACAAAAGCAATAAACTGGGGATCATCTCCAGTAATAATCATATCATCCACATACAAAAGAAGAAGCGTCCGACCACGAGATGAGGTATGAACAAATAGAGCAGGATCATGATCACTTGCAATAAAACCAGCAGCAGTGACGACAGAAGAGAACCGCTGAAACCAAGCACGGGGAGCCTGCCGAAGACCATATAGAGAGCGACGAAGGCGACAAACCATGCCCTCAGGGACAGAATAACCAGGTGGTGGTCGCATATAAACCTCCTCATCAAGAACGCCATTGAGAAAAGCATTCTTGACATCAAGTTGGGAAATAGTCCATGAACGAACAGCAGCAACAGCAATAAGACTGCGAACAGTAGTCATATGAGCAACAGGGGCAAATGTCTCCTCAAAATCTATCTCATGCTCCTGCTGAAAACCGCGCGCTACAAGACGAGCCTTGTAGCGCTCCAGAGTACCATCAGATCTGGTCTTGACCTTGTAAACCCACTTGCACGTGATAGAACGAACACGGGCAGGCAGGGGTACAAGATCCCACGTACCAGTATGCTCAAGCGCAGCAATCTCCTCTGCCATAGCATGCTCTGCCATAGCATGCTGCCACTCCTGGTGAGCAGCGGCATCCCGATAAGAGGTCGGCTCAGCAAGAATAGCACCCAGAGAAGTAAACCGACCAGGAGGGCGTAGTGACTCACGATCACGAAGGTGATAACGAGGAGGGTCACTGGAGGAAGAGGGCAACTCAGGAGGGTCACTGGTGATGGAGGGCATCTCATGAGAAGGCATTGCAGGAGGATCCTCGACTCGCTGACGACGAGTGTAGTGAAGAGGAAAGGGAGAAACATGTCCTGGGGTAGGTGCAGAGGTGACCGGAGGCACAGGGGGCACTGGTGGTGGAGCTGAGGGCACAGGTGATGGAGGTATGGGTGGTGGAATGGTGGATAGTGGACTATCAGGAAAAGTGAGAAACAAAAGAGGCTCAATAATAGAAGCCGGACTGGAAGATGAAGGACGAGGGAAGAAGGGACGAGACTCATCAAAAGTCACATCACGAGAAATCCGCATCCGTCGGGCTACAGGATCCCAACACCGATATCCCTTGTGCACAGCACTATATCCAAGAAAGACACACTCAGCAGATTGGGCTGTCAACTTGGTACGCTCACGAGGGGCCAACAAGACATAGCTGACACAACCAAAAAGACGAAGCTCAGGATAGGATGGCAGATCTGGAGGTGGTGTAGGAAGGCGCTCAAGTGGAATCGCATCCTGAAGAGGAGAGGATGGCTGCATGTTGCTGAGATATGTAGCAGTAGATACAGCCTCAGACCAAAACTGAGGGGGAACAGAGGAAGCAATCATAAGGGCACGAGCAGTCTCAAGTAAATGACGATGCTTGCGCTCAGCAACACCATTCTGGGCATGAGCACCAGGACAGGAAAACTGTGAGAGAGTGCCCTGGGTATCAAGAAAGGCACGAAGGTGCCGAGATAAGTATTCTCCAGCAGAGTCAGCACGAAGAATCCGAATGGGAGTGCTATACTGTGTACGGATCATGGTAGCAAAAGATTTATAAATAGACAAAACCTCAGTACGAGAGGACATAAAGTATATCCAAGTGTAGCGAGAAAAGTCATCTATAAATATAATATAGTAGTGATGACCCCTTTCGAAACGAAGGGGGCCGGACCCCATACATCTGAGTGAACGAGACCAAAAGGACTCTGGGAGACAGACTCACTAGTAGGATAAGGTAGCTGTAACTGTTTGCCAAGTTTACAGCCCATACAGTCTAAAGACATATCACCAGAGACAGACCCTAATAAACCTCTACGAACCAAAGAAGAAAGACGTGAACCACAGAGATGTCCTAAGCGATGATGCCACTGGGCAAACGAACCGGTAGACGATGCAGCAGATGCGGAGGCAATAGGCGTGATGGGAGGACTGGCAGAGGCAGCGGAAGGAATATGAAGCCAGTCGAGCTCCCAAAGGCGTGGAGAATCACGCCTGCGGGGGCCAGAACCAACTAGAGTGCCCGTGCGAAGATCCTGGATAGAACAAGAGTCAGAATCAAGAATAACACGACAGCCAAGATCAGTAAGTTGGCCTGCCGACATAAGCTGCATTGTGAGTTTTGGAACGAGGGACACAGCAGGGACATGAAAAGTGGGACTAGAAAGTGTGCCTAGCCCAGTAACTGAAAGTGGGGTGCCATCTGCAGTTAGAACGGTGACAGAGCGGGAGGGAGTACTAAGGGAATGTAAAGTGGTAGGGTCAGGAGTCATATGAAATGAAGCACCAGAGTCAAGGATCCAAGGAGAGATACCTGAGGTGGTGGAAGATGGTGTCGCAGTACCTGGAGGCTGACTGGCAGAGGAAGCAGAGCCTGATGCCCCAGAAGCAGACATCCGACGAAATAAAGCGAGAAGCTCCTGCTCAGAATCAGAAGGGGTAGTCCTCCTCTGAGATGTGAAACCCCCAGTGTCAGTCTCCTTCTTCCTCTTGGCAGCAGCCTGATCCCTCCGCTTCTTGTGACAGTGCGCCTCCACATGTCTGTCTCGGTGGCAGTAGGTGCAGCGTCTGGTGTCACCTCGCACGGGGGCTGTAGCAGAAGACAGATCTGGTGTGATAGGAGCAGGGGAAGCAGGAGCACGGGTCGCCAAAACAGAGGCAGAAGGTGCCAAAAGACCCGAAGTACGAAGACGAGTCTCCTCGGTACGAATAGCAGCAAGTACCTCCAAGAACGTCACGCGTGGGTGACGGGCAAGCAGCTGGGCACGGATCTGCTCGAACTCAGGCCGTAGTCGGGTCAAGAAGTCATAGACCCGACGAAGCTGCAGGTGGGAGTGCTGATGCTGGCAACACTGACAGATGCGACAGATCGCTGGTCCCAAAGAGTCGAGATGTCGCCAGATAGAAGATATCTGTGCATAGAACCCATCGACCGTGGCATCACCCTGCTAAAGAGCCTGCTCCTGTCTGACGACAGCAAGGTAGAGGGAGTCACCGGTAGGCTCATAATGAGAGTGAAGATGATCCCACATCAGCTGAGACGTTGCCAAACTGACAATGTCGCCAGTCAGCGACACATCAATGCTAGCGATGAGGATGTTGGCGGCACGGGCATCATCATCACAACACCGCCGATAGAGAACATCCTGAGAGGAATAAGCAGCAACAGCAGTGCATACGCATCGGTTGCCGCCTTCGTGACAGTGTCATCAGCAGTGGGGGGGAGTGGTGTCTCGCTGGAAAACACCGGTCGTGGTGGGCAAGGGCGATCGCCGGTGAGGAGATCCCAAAGGCGCTGACCGCGCATATGGAGACGAATGTGCGGTATCCACTCCTTATAATTAAGGCCATTAAAAATTAACGAACACCGAGGGATAGCAACATGATGGTGATGAATAGGGAGATCCG
The DNA here is from genome assembly GCA_030789695.1 of Scilla litardierei. Taxonomy (NCBI): domain Eukaryota; kingdom Viridiplantae; phylum Streptophyta; class Magnoliopsida; order Asparagales; family Asparagaceae; genus Scilla; species Scilla litardierei. The sequence goes on along the minus strand of CM061133.1, from coordinate 274,403,949 downwards.
TAGGAGACGCCATATGAAGAGATCAGATTGCGGAAGACGGCCGACAGCAGCGGCAGGCTGCACAACTCGCGGCAGGCGGCGCGCCCCAAAACAGAGGCAGGCGGCGACGCGACTCGCGGCTGGCAGGGGCGAGATCTGCAACAAGATCTGTGGCGGCGGCGGCGGCGCGAGTCGTCGAGGGGGGCGAGATCTGCAATCAGATCTGTGGAGGGGGCGAGATCTTGTGGCAGCAAGATCTGCAACAAGATCTGTGGAGGGGGCGAGATATGCAACAAGATCTGTGAGGGGGGGCGAGTCGCGGCGGCGCGACTAGCGGCTGGCAGGCGGAGTCGTCGGCTGGGTGGCGCTGCGGTGGGCGACGCGAGGCGACGCGAGGCTGGCGGGAGTCGTCGAGGGCAAGATCTGAGTCGTCGAGGGCAACTGTGGAGGCGGGCGACTGAGTCGTCGAGGGCAAGATCTGAGTCGTCGAGGGCAACTGTGGAGGCGTGGAGGCGGGCAACGCGAGGCTGGCGGGAGCACGGGAGACGCGACGAAGCTGGAGTCGTCGAGCACGGGAGACACGAGGCACGCGTGGCAGCAGCGAGACGGAGCCTGACGTCGGCACGGACTGGAATCGCGGCGGCGCGAAGGCGGAGGCTCCGGCTAGGGTTTAATTTTTTTTGGATTTTGCGGGAGAGAGAAAAAGACGGCTAGGGTTTAGGTTAAACCTTGCTCTGATACCATGTTAGGAATAAACTCTCTTGTATTATTCCAAGGGCAATAGCCCGATATATATAGAGTACAGGGAATGGTAAATAAGCACAAAAGACCAAGACCATATACAAAGGGACATATACATCTAACACTATCAACGGACCGAGACCGGCTCATCTCAGGGTCAACTCGTCCAGGGTCCAATCAGCCGCCAAAGTCATCCTATGACTAGCTACTGTAACCGTAAACTCATGTAATACTATACGTGGTGAGAAAACACCCATAAACAACTACTCTTCTTGATGTCTTTCTCAAATTCACACATACTATACCTACAATTATACGTCCAGAATAATAACCTCAGGAACCCATAATGATGGTGAAGTTATTGGTGGTAATACTGGGGCCGGTAGCGTATGTAGTAGTGGTATGGTAATAGGTGAGCAGTTTGTGCAAGATAATCTTTTTAAAGACTACCAGAAGTTGAAAACGTAAGTTAATGTGTATCATGTAAGGAGTCATGTTGCCATGGAAAGTTTAAATGTGATATTTATGGCAATCTCTACTGTTATGAACAATGGAATAATCCATGGCTTAAAATTTGTAGTAGCACCAGAACAGTAGAATCACACCAACACATGTAGACAACATATAGATTTAAGTATATTGGCATGATTGCTTTTGTCTGCTGGCAGTGATACTTCAATTATTACAGAAGCAATGAGCTACGATCCAGATCCAGAGCCAAGTCTCGCTATTTCCAGAATCCAAATACATACAATGACAAGCAACCACCTTCTAGTCATCCACATGGCATATGAATTATCTGAACCAAACTGGCTTAAGAGGATTGATGATTGCGTTGGAAACGGATACAGACTGGCCCAAAAATCTTGGTGCATGGATCTTTCGGGTTGGGTCCTGGGTTGTACCTGGGCTTCAAAATGACAGCCCATAAAATTTTTGGGCTACCCCATCCAGCATGGCATGACCCACGGCATGAGCCGAATGGGGGTATGTACATATGCATGGCTGAAGGCCCGTATGGAGGGCCAATTGGAGGCACGAATCAAAGTCCATGAGCATATCAATAGTTCAATTGTCTATATAACTAGGAAATTTTTTATTATATATCAATATAATTAGATGCTTAAGGTTATAAATTTTCTATCCATATGTTAATAGATATAGTTTCTTGCCTGGTAAGAGTAATAGTCCCATATTGGATAAAATAGAAAAGATGATATTCATAAATTGGAAGTTGAGTCTATACTATTGGTTTAAGCTTTTGGGTTATGATTTCAACCATCGGCATTGAGACATCATTATTATCCCGACCCTACAGCCCAGTAAGGCCCACAGTTGCAGCCTAACGACCCCGAAGTCCTCATGAGAGGCCGACCATCTATCCATTTCAGGCGACAGCTCAGCTGACAGTTGAGCTTATTCTTTCACAATGCCAGCTCATAATGGAAGCATTTAATGACCGGCCGTTATGTTCGACAGCTTAAGCAATAAAAGCACATTAAAGGCTCGGACGTTACCCTCAAATGTCCCGTCTATAAGTACTCTCTCGGACAATGTGAGAGGGGAATTTTCTAAGACAACTCAAGCTGCGACAACTTTCTCAATCATCATCTCTCAAACAATCTCCGGTCAGATACCTCTAAACTCAGGATCTGCTCCGACCTAAACTCAGGATCTCCTCATGTTCGCATGTATTCAATCAACAGAAGATGCCTCATAGTGCTAGTTCCAACCACATGAACATAATTGTAGATATACAAAACAGTCAATTGGTTATCAAGGTCTCGTGTCAGGTTCTTCACTTACGTTCTTCCCTTAGTCATACTCGACTTGGCTAAGATTCTTAATCGATTCATAGAATGTTAACACCGAGTTGACATTTATTTGTAAAAACTTAGTCCAGTGACTAGTGTTTTCTACAGCTTCTCTATTTTTGAGCCATGATATATGGCACACACCTAATTCGAGGTTAATATTGCATGTTTTATCCCTCATTAGATGTCATTTTATGCATATATCATGTTCATTCGGTCTTTAATGTATGCATTTTTGCAATATCATTTAATTTTAGAGCTTATCACTCAATTGTGTAAAAACATTTTATGGCTTGATTTTGGTCTTTTTTTTTTATTTTTCAGGTGCTCCTGGGATTTTTCTAGATTTATTGGCTATTTTTCCAGATTTTTCTAAGCTTGGGTCCAAATCCGGCTATTTAGAGCCAAGAAGCAATGGTGCAAGACGAGGTAAGGTGAAAAATGAAGAATCAAGTCTTAAAAGGCATGACACAATCGTGTCTAGAAGAGCCAAGGAGGAACACGATCGTGCAGACATGGCAGAGAGGAGCTAGGCCAGTGACACGATCGTGTCAAGTTTACTCTATGACTGGCACGATCATGTGGTGTTCGCGGAGACTTCAGGTTTTGAGCAGCACAGTTAATACGATCGTGTCATATGTGACACGATGGTGTCGCTAACTGTGCCGACGTTTTGTATTTCGTTTGAAAGCCTATTATGCTTGGGCCTTGAGGGTATAAATACGCGGCTGTAAGGGTTCGGAGGGGGGATCTCTCCAGACTTTTGTTTTCTATTTTTCTTAGGGGTACTCTAGTTTTTGCGATTGAATTCTTCAAGTTTTTGGAGTGGATTTTGTGAGTTTTCATTGTGGGATTGAAGACATTCCGGCCTCCGATTCGTTCATCAATTAAAAACAAATTACTTACTTTCCTTTCCCTTTTGTTTGATGATGCTTCATAATACTAGTATGGTTGTTATCGGCATGATTGGTGAGTTATTTCTTCATCTAGTGTTAGATTGAACCCTATTATGGCTTGGATTGTGAATTGATCTCTGTTTTTTCCAATTTTATCGAACTATAAGTTAGGGTTTTGTCAAGGTTATGCTTATTATCGATTTTGCTCTTGATTTGCTTTTGAATCTAGACTATCAATGAAAGTTGGGTTTTGAATTGATGAGTTAATTGATTGCTTGATTGATTTCTGCTCATTTGATATCATCGAAAGTTGGATCTCGAATTTGAGAACATTGTCATTGATTGAAGTTCTCCCATGAAAATAAGAAGAAAACTGAGGTCAGAAAATTATCTATTATTGATTCTTAATGCTTCTATTATGGTTTGATTGCCATGAAAATATATGTCATCTAATGATAGATAGGACTTTACGCTTCAACAGAAGGTTTTAGGTATTGAAAAAGGGAACATTAATACACCCAAACATTGATTCGATGATTCGATTTCGGGATCATATTTGCATCCAATTCATGATATCGGACATACTTGACCCTATCATTTTTTCATATTGATATTCCTCTTTATCATTATCTTGTCTCTTTGAATAGAATTCGTGTAGCTAGCTAGTAATCTAAAATTGTCTGGTATTCGATCATTAACTTCCCTGGGATTGACCTGTTTATGCTACGATTCCCTTATGCTTACACTTACAGTAATTTATAAACGTAACAACACCATTTTCATGAAAGATGGCTTCGATTCTGCTGACAGCAGCAAACGTAAGGTATTTAAAAATATGATACAAAACACCAAAACTATCTTGGTATTAATCCAGGATTTATGCGAATTTTTTGGAGATTTTTTGGATCTCAAATCAATGAGTTTCTGAAGCCTAGCCCATAAGAATATTCGGATTTTAGACGTTACTGTGTAGCCAGCCCATCTGTGAACAGTGCACGGCCTGCGGGCATGTGCCCATGCGAAGCATGCATGCGCATCGCATTCCACCTACGGGACACGTGGCACGAATCTGTGCGTTTCCGCTCGATCTGACAGTTAACAGCGATTCCGACGCAGAACAGGTTACAGCGGCCGTGCGGGTTTTAGATTCCAACCCATATTAGGATTCTAGACCTGTTAGCTATATATACGTATTTTCGGTTAGGTTTTTGATGCAATTCTCGAGCGATTTTTGAGCGATTTTCTCTGTAAAGTTTGCAACTACCTGTATAAAATACAAAGGGAAAACCGATGGCTTTAGAAGGGTTTGTTTGAGAGTGGTTTCAATAGTTTTTCTTCTCTGAATTCTTGACGGGTTGGTTTATTCACTTGAACCAAACGACATAGCTTGTAATTCAATATTATTAAAGCATGAGTGATCTCTCCAACTTGCCATACACCAAGTTAAGGGTGGAATCAGTATAAATCTTGGTGTCAGGTGCACGTTATTCATTTGTTTTGTTTTACTTTCACATATAAATTGATGTATTGCGAGTTTCCAGGGGAAAGTCATCCTCTTTTTTCATTGCTTCCAATGATCTTGGAATTCTGCAAGGTGATTACTTTTTTGATAAGACTATCAAAAGAGCATATGAGCTTAAGAGAGGTGATCATCATGCTCAACAAGTGGTATCAGAGCAATGTTCGTGAACAAGCTCAAGGCGATAATGGAGAGTTATTTTACAAAAGGTGGTACAATCGGAAAAGCAATTGTTTCGAGTTTGTATGCATGTGACTCGTATGAGATGGTTGGAGGAACACAATACAAGATTAAAAAGTTTGATGGTAAGGAAAACTTCGAGATATGATAGTACACGATGAAGGCTATCGTGAGGAAAGATCGTGTCCACAGAGTGGTGTATGATACGGAGACTTTACAATGGATATCTTGGAAATGGAGAAGATGAAGATGGAGGACTCAGCGATGACAACCATCCAGCTCAGTTTATCAGACGATGTGATTCATCATGTGTCCAAGTAGATTAGAGGAGAAGCTATATCTGAAAAAATCACTTACTAGCAGGCTTATGTGCTGAAGACGTCCGTCACTTTTAAGATGTGAGACGGGGCCTCATTGAAGGATACCTGGATACCTTCAATGACTTAGCGATGAAGATGAGGGCCATTGGATTGACTGTAAAGACATAGCATGAGGCAATAATTCTGCTCCTATCATTGTCAGAACGATACAGGACGTTCGTCAAACCATGATCTACAGTCAGAATACTCAGTCTTGAGGAAGCGATGACCAGACTTTACAGAGTTGAGAGATCGGATGGTAGGAGTTGGTTTGAGCAAGGAAGATTCAGACAGACAGCGCCTACTAGCTTCGGGATGAAGTAATGCAAGTGACGGCAACAGGAAGACATCGAGATCGAGGACCAGAGGCACACCATACTATATTTGCAAAAAAACTAGAACATTGGAAGAGAGACTGTTTAGAGAGGAGGAATAAAGACAACAAGGATATGTCATAATCTTCGTCAGTAGCAGTTGTACATACAGAAGAGATGAGGAGTGAGGGGGCCTACGATGTGCTCACAGCGTGCTCTTCAGATGTCGCGAATCATGCTTAGGTCATAGATTCAGGGGCATCGTTTCACATGACGCCAAGAGTGCTTTCATACCTACCAAAGGAAGATGGATCAGTCTTTATGGACAAAAACAAATCAAGCAAATCTGTTAGAGTTGGTTCGATGAAAATTAGGATGTTCGATGGCATGGTGCGCACACTCACTAACGTGTGACATGTTCCAAAGTTGAGGAAGTTTCTGATTTCTTTGGGGGCGTTGAATTCCATGGGTTGCAAAGTTACGATAGAGAAGAAAGCTCTGAAAATATCGAAAGGTTTGAGGTGTTCATGAGATGAGAAGAATTCATGGACTTATATATGCTGAAGGGGATGACGATCATTGGAGATTCCAATATCGAGATTAAGAGTTTGCATGAGATTAATTTGACCAGATTGTGGCATTTCAAACTTGAACATGTAGCGGAGAAAAGCTTGGAGTCATTGAGGAAGTGTGTTCTGATCAAAGGAGTGAACTTCTGGGAGCGGGAGGTTTTGCAATGTTTGTGTTTATGAAAAAGCATATGATAGTTAGTTTCAGTGAGAGGAAGCATAACACAAGATGGATTCTTGCGTATGTTCACATCGATGTTTGGGGTCATACACTAGTTCATCTTTAGGTGGAGCTAGTTACTTTATATCGTTCATCGATGATTTCTCCAATAAAGTTTGGGTGTATGTGCTGAATGAAAAGTCAAAGACGTTTGAGACCTTTATGAAGAGTCCAATGAGGACGAAGCTGAAAGTGCTGAGATCCGACAATGATGATCAGTTTACTTCTGCTAAGCTCATAGCAGGAAGTAAAGAGGTATTTCACTACACCGAAGATCTGCATTCAAATGTAGTTGCGGAGAGGATGAATAGGGCACTTCTAAAGAAGACGATATGTTTCAAATTTACATCATGTTTACCGAAGGGATTTTGGGCCGAATCTATATCGACTGCAGTTTATTTGATGAACAAAATTCTATATTCAGCATTTGACGAGAAAATTCCAGAAGAGATTTGGACATGAAAGCCAGTTGATTTAGTCATCTCCAAGTTTTTTGGATGTCCGGTTTATGTTCACAAGAAGGTGACAAGTTCGGTGTCAAGTGAAAGAAGTGTGTCATGTTGGTATAGTCGGATGGTGTCGAGGATTACAAACTTTGGAGTCCATATGAAAAGAAGATATTCGTTGATCAACATGTGACATTTGATGAGTCGATAGTGCGGCAAAGAAAGACTTCAGGAAGTATAGAAACAGGTTAAGGCATGTGCCAAATGAGGTGGATATACTTATTCCAAACCTCAGGATCGACGAAGATGTTGGTAAAGGAGTGGCGATTGATGGTGAGAGTCCATATGAGGTTACTAGTACAGCCAGTAAAGGTAATGAGAGTTCTAGTCGAGGTTAAAACCTTAAAGCTATTGTGCATGACTCTAGTGCTAGCTGAGTGGGGTGACACACTGTGAAGTCCCCACTTGCTTTGATGATTACATGAATTTGACATATGTATTGCATGCGCATGTAAATCATACGACAGATAGGGTTTTCGATGAATGCATTGAGTTTGGACGTAAACTTAGGGTGACAGTGTGCTAGGAAAGATATCAACATATTAGCGCATTTCAAGAAAATTCATGAGAATGAGAATCCGACGATGGGTAAGTCAGCGGCAAAGTTTTAGCATGACTCAAACTTATTTTCCTTGGAGATGTGGTAGGGTACCACGTGGTGACACGAAGAGACACTACATGTTTTTCTTCGTGTATGGATTTAAGAGATACGACGAATTCGGAGATTCACCTTTAGAAAAGGGTTTGTTAGACACTCGGTTAGTTGGTGATGCTTAGTGCACAGCTCATTAGTCAAGTGCCTTGGCCTCAGTATGGGGAGGTTTATTTTTGAAGCTGGAGAATATGGAGTTTTGGCTTGGTTCGGGCTTTATGGTGTGTTGTATCAAGGGGGAGTGTTAAAAATATGTTACAAAACACAAAAATATCTCAGTATTAATCTAAAATTTATGAAGAATTTTGGAGATCTTTTGGATCCCGAATCAATGAGTTTTTAAAGCCCAGCCCACGAGAATATTTGATTTTTTGAAAGTTACAATGCAGCCCAACCAATCTGTGAACAGTGCACGGCTCGCGGGCTCGCGGTGCGCGGCTCACAGAGGCCCAACATGCGGACACGCGTAGGTGTGGCTTGCGAGCGGGTGCACGTATCACATTTCGCCCGTGGGACACGCTGCACAAATCTGTGTTCCCACTCAATCTGACGGTTGAAAGCAATTTCGACGTGGAGCGGGTTGCAGCGGCTGTGCGGGGTTCGGATTCCAAACCCCATTAGGATTTCACACCCGTTAGCTATATATACGTGTTTTCGGCTAGGTATTTGATGTAATTCTCGAGCGATTTTCGAGCATTTTTACGTGTTTTCGAGCGTTTTTCTCTTTAAAATATGCGGCTACATGTAGAAAATACAGAGAGCCAACTGAGGGCTTTGGGAGGGGTTGTTTGAGGTTTTCTTCATAGTTTTTCTTCTCTGAATTCTTGACGGATTTGGTTTATTCTATTGAACCAAACATCATAACTTGTAATCCACGATTACTGAAGTATTAGTGATCTCTCCAACTAAACGTACACCAAGTTAAGGGAGAAACAAGTATAAATCTTGGTATCAGTTGTGTGTTATTCTTTTGTTTTACGTTATTTTCATATATATATTGATGTGTTGCGAGTTTGTAGGAGAAATGAGAAAGTCATTTGCTTTGTTCGTTGCTTCCAACGATCTTAAAATTCAGCGAGACGATTGCTTTCTTGATAAGCCAATCAAGAGGGCATAGGAGCCCAAGAGAGGTGATCTTCATCACCCCCAACATAAGACGTAAGACGCTGAAGTTGCATTGCATTTCTGGACTTCTTTGGATAAATATGATACTGTTTTAGGCTAATATGTTGGGTCTACCACAAAAGATCAACAAGATCACACCAGAAATTTAAGCTACATTGACATATCATAGGAATATTCCTGGTTTACCACATTAGATTAGACCTGTTACTAATGATGGTGGAGTAACGATGGTGGAACTTCTCAGAATATCATCAAAACAGTCATTCAACAGTCAAGCCCCCATGACATGCTAGAGAGCCATATAATATGATGGACTCCATTCTGAGTCAAAACAAAACGACCATATGTGATTTTATATAGTAGAAGAGAAAGCAGGGACCATCTACTTGTCCAGAAATTGGTTTCTGGAGGCACATACTATCAAAAGATATCCCTTTTAAACTGAATATTAATGCAAACTAGGGAACCATTCATGGATAGTTGATATTAATGAAAACTAGGGAAACATTCAAGGATAGTTGATATTAATGAAAACTAGGGAAACATTCAAGGGTAATAGTTTTAGTAGAATGGCTAGCGAAATCAACAAATTCAGCATTAAAAATACGCAAGATAGGTAAAAACACAATATGACAACAACAACCAAGAGCACTAGAAACAAGAATAATATATAGAAACAGGCTCACTAGTATAATGTATTCAAACGTTCAAGAAAGACAGAACAAACACAAATACCTGATCTGCCGCATTTGGTTGAAGAGCTCAACTGAATACACCCTGTCATCATCTGCAAAATGCACTATACCATCAAGCTGGTGCTTCTCAATGTGAGAAAGAGCAACATTTCTTTGGCGAACCTCCCTGTTTCTTATGCTAGTGACATTTTCATTGCACACAAGATGTCTGTACATGACCCCAGTGCCCCTCAAGATATTTGATGTTTCAGTTGACTGTGAGGACATCTCCACGACTATCCAAATAAGAGGAGGCTGGGCAACCTTTAAGGTGAGAGCCAAGCGGTTTAGATAATATGCTTGAAATGGTCTCTCATACGTAGGCGTCACAATTATCAACAATTTCCTAGGCACTAACTCTGCATCTTGAAAGAAGAAATTGACACGGGAGGATGGCATCTCATGCGAAGCATCAAGACCCTCGGCTTTCACCTCCCAATTCTCTACCGTTTGAGATTGGTGATTCTCAACGGGTTGTTTTTTATCAGGCAACACAGTCTCTTTTTCCACTGGATCAATCTTGTGCTGAGCATCGTCAACAGCAACACCATCCTCAACGAAAAATGACTGTTGTTTGGCGGCCAAATTCTTCGAGACATCTACTGAGACAAACGGTGTGAAACCTACAAAAATCCCTAACATAAAACATAAAAGGTAATGGAAGAAGGAACGCCGCATGTGCAACCCTTTCGGCTTAGACCTCTCTATCACCCGGTTAGATCTCAGCAAGAGAGCTCCAGGGAAATCCAACGAGACTGACAACGAATTGAGCAACCGCCCTACATCCAAGTAAGTCCGATTATGAGGCAATTTGGGAGGTGAAGAAATATCAAAGGTTGCTTCGCCATTCTGTACAGCTCCATCCCTCTGCATCACTGACATGCTTCTTCTAAACGATGCCATCTTCTATATGCCAAAACAAACATAGAAACTCTTCGGATATTAGTCGGCTGCCCTCGATAACAAGAAAGACATGCAACCAACCCGCAATGGGGTTTACCACCGCAGCACAACCGCGTTACTCGCGTTAGGTATCAGATTGCCAACCAAATCCTAAGACCCCAGATTAGAACTAACATGAGTCCAGCAGAAAGCTCCAATTTTGCGCCGATGCACCAATCTATCTAGTATACATAAATAAATTTCCCTCAGTCACACGCAGATATGCCCCACCGGCCGAAACAATTTCCCCTCAGCTTCGCAGAGTAAAATTCACCCGAGTCTGCTAATGCAGGGAGATTCCTTTATAATGTATCAGCAAGACCAAAACTTTGAGCACGATTAACCAAATCTACATCAGTTAGCGCAAAGATTTGCTGCCAAAATGCCTTAATTGAGTTAATATACTGGAAATATTTCATGCAAAATTTAACCAATGATCTGCCCTTTGATACTTCCAAACCTCTTGCTCACTAGTTACTTCCCTATAACTGCAGCTGGAATGTGGAAAGAAAACAAATCTCGTTAAGAATGTTAACCAAAAAAGAATCTAACAAAAATGGCGTCTTTAAAACAGTCTATACCCATCACCTCAGATCTCAAAGGAACACTAGAAAAGCAACCATCAAGTCATTTCCCAATAAAAATCAAAAAACAAAAATCCAGAAGAGACTCATGAGCTTCAAGTCTGAAAACCCAACAGAAAAAGACAGAGAAATGAAAGAGAGAGGGTCATCACCAAGCGGAACGGAGATCTGGGCTTCGCGAAAATCTCTTGGAATCTATGAGTTACCGAGATTTCGGGCCTATCGAGCTGATCTCCGGTGGCGTTTCCGAGATATCGGTTCAAACAGACGACGCTGATGTCGGACCGACAGCTGGAAAGCGACAGCGAGGAGGGGAGGGCCAGAAATAGAAGGCAAGAGAAAAGTGGCCGTCTTTCCGAGCGGTACGATAAATTTCGGGCGGTGATCAGTGTGACCCACTTATGACCACAGCGTTCTGAAGTGCCACGTAGGATGGGTTGACGTGGGCATGTTGATAATTGGAGCGATGGTAACTATCGTTTGAGCTGTGCTCTATGCACCTCAGTATCTGATACTGAGGTGCAGCTAACTTTTTTATCCAAAAAAGATGAATTGTTCACATCAGCACATCCAATCAAGTTCCATTATTTCCAAAATTAGCAAAAAGTGGCACTAACACCTATATGCACCTCATTTTTTGAGGTGCTAATAGCATTTCTCCTATCGTTTTTATCGACTGGTTTTTTTTTTTCAGATAGGAGACGGCGGGCTAACTCCGGCCGCCGTCGGGTTTGAACTGATATACGACCGCAGTACGCGGTCGAATTTGTGTGATGATTATTATACAATAAAAGCGCGGTTCTCTGTCAACCATTTTCCTTTTTGGCTCTCAAACCCCATCCAAAAATACTTTCCGGTTGACGGATGCAGGAATTGAATTCAGGAGGGGCACAATTTTTTAAGCCAGAAATACTTTTCGTTTATTTTATTTATTGTAAAATTATAACAAAACGAAAAATTATATTGACTCAAATACATCCTTATACAAGATTAAATTGACCCTATATGGAAATATGCAAATAACAGAAAACCCTAGAACTAAAAAAAGATCAATTTTTTGAAAAGAGCTTCACATAAATTTCAAAATAATAATAATAATCTATAAGTTAAAGAGATGCGCATAATCGTTCTATATACTATAAATACTTCGAGAATACTACCAAAAAATTAACTATCTTGAGAACGCCGACCTGTTCGTCTGATTGTTGATGTGAAACCCAAGGGCAGAACGAAAGTTTTGAGTCTTTTGACGAACCGTCGTCCTTTGCAAAACCTAGATAAAAATACAAATCGTATTTAAGGGGGGCAAAAATTTATATACAATGAGATTCTTAGATTCTGATTACCAAATAATAATAATAATAACAACAATACCGAAAAATAATAATTCCTTTGCAAAAATTGTGAAAACAAGCTATCAAAAATTCATTTGCAAAACGCAATGAAAAACCTATTAACAAAGACAAAACTCCTTTGGAAACCCCAAGAGCCCTTTGCAAAACCTAATGGGGCAAAAATACAAATCTTAAACAATCGTCCTTTTCTTTGCAAAACCGAAGGAATCCAAGACTCTGATGTTCACCATTTGCAAAATATTGGGGGGAAAATTAAAAATGAGTTTGATGACCCATTGCGTTTGCAAAATAAGGGGAAAAACAAACGGCGGTCCCTTACAAAACCTAGGATGATAATACCTAATGATAATATACAAATGTATTTCATAAAAGGGGAAAAAATCGGAAAATGCTAGCACAAGGATTTGAGCCCGCGTTGACTGCATGGTTTCCCGCTGCTTTACCACCAAGCCAATATACTAGTGCCATTGTTGTGTGTAAAATAAACATAAATAATTACTTTGGCATGATAATTGCTTACAGAAGTATAAAAGTTGTATTCACGATCGATTTTCAGGGGGGGCACGTGCCCCCCTGGCCCCTACCTGCGTCCGTCCCTGCGGCGGTGGGTTGTTTTCAAAAAAATGATGTGATGGAAAGTGGCTAGAAAATTTTCATTTAGGAGTCAAATTATAAGTTAATACAAAATAATTTCTGCATACAACAAAAAACAATAATCAAAAGTACCATATTCTATAGAACTCTAGTAAAAAACACTAACATACGAACTAATACAATAAAAACTTAATAAAATAGAAACTGTTATAAACGGGCTTTTGGAGGCCCAACTTGTTATTAGGTATCCACCCATTATGTAACACTATTACTATAAATACAGGGCTACGGATTCCGTAGCCACCACGTTTACAACACGTTATCAGCACGCTCGAGGCTGAGCCGAACCTCTGCCGACGGACGAACGCGACACGAACGGGCTTCCTTCACCGAACGTCGCTAGATCCGGCAGATAGAATCTAGAGGTAATTCTTTTCCCTAGATCTAAATTCATATGCGCATATGTCTAGATCCAAATTCTTGGATCAATTGTTTAAATGAAAATCAACGTTTTTATCGTTAAAAATCAACTTTTTTCAATAAAAACGCCTTTTTGGAAGATTAAAAATGGATTTTCTCCATAAAAATTGGATTTTTATCATCTTCTTCCCCAAAAACGCCCAAACCCTAGGGGGTTTCCCCTCGCCGCGCGGCCGGAAGCCGCCACGCGACCCCCCCTCCTTTTACGCGCAAACACCGCCGCCGCTCGAAGCGGCGTGCGGCTGTCGACATCGATCGCAGCGACGGCGACCCCCGCCGCTCGCAGCGACGGGCGATCCCGCCACCTGCAGCGGCGGGCTGACCCCGCCGCTGGAAGCGGCGGGCCGAACCTGTCGCTTGCAGCGACGTGCCCACGCGTCGCCTGCAGCGGCGGGTCCCCGCGTCGCCTGCAGCGGCAGGTCCCCCGCCGCCTGCGACGCCCCCCCCCCCCCCCGCCTGCAGCGGCGGGCAGAACCCACCGCCTGCAGCGGCGGATCCCCTGCCGTCTGCGACGGCGGGACGTTTCCGTCGCCTGCAGCGACGACCCCACCGCCGCCCGCAGCGGCGGACCCCCCCACGTGTCGCCGCCAGTAGCGACGGACGGGCCCAGCCGCCTGCAGCGGTTCCCCCCTTGCGCGCGCGTGTCCGGAAACCCTAACCGCTAGAAGCGGCATCTCACGCGACCAAAAACCCTAACTAGGGTTTGACCACAAAAATTTTCTATTTTTCAAATTATTTTCAGATTTTTATTGCGATTTCTTTTTCGTCAAAATCTAGAAAAATTACAAGCTTCTAATTCATCGCATTTTATTCGGATTTTCTGATTATTATACGTTTAAAAATTAGGAAGATCATGCGATCGCTCTGCCGTTAGTCAACTAACCTAACGGTGTATGACATTGCCTAGTGGTCCAATAATTTTTAAACGAAAAATTTTCATTTCCATTATAAACTGCCTGTGATGATTAATTGCCTGTAATAAATAAATTGCATGTGATGATTAAATGCCTGCTGCATTTTTTCTGCCTGCGACGAATGTTTATATTTGATGTGGTTTTGGATCGGCTAGTTATCACCATTATTTCCCTTGCATTATTTTCCTTTTTTAGAGAGAAAAATGTAGTGAGGATATTTTTGTAAAATTACAAGACCGGCGGACGCCTCGGGAAGATGAAGGACCATTCCAGAAGAATAAGGGCCCCACGGGGGTTCCCGAGTTGTACTTTCATTCTTTTTGGGACTGTATGGACTGTAATTAATATGGTGATTAGCCGATCCACGCAGCAAATATTTGTGTCTGAAATGCTTAATTATTTATTTTTCTGTGAAAATATCTAATTATTGCATATTTTTATACATGCTAGATAGATAAATGGCCAAAATTGCGAGCGTCGATTTTGACGTATTGGATACTACAGGCAAGAACTACTTAAGCTGGCAGTTGGACATAAAATTACATCTGCGAGCACAGGGACTGAGCCATGCCATCGCTGTAGGCGATAAGGTTTCTGATATAGATAAAGCGAAAGCAATTATTTATATCAGACGCCATATCGATCGGACCCTGAAGGTCGAGTACCTAACGGTGGAAGACTCTTATGAGTTATGGACCACCCTCGAGGATAGGTATAAACATCAAAGAGATGTTATACTTCTCCGAGCGCGATATGAATGGGAGAACCTCTGTCTCCAAGACTTTAAGTCTATTGCCGAGTACAACTCGGCACTCTTTAGCATCACCTCACTCCTGAAGTTGTGTGGTGAAAAGGTGACGAAGGAGCGCATGTTAGAGAAGACGTATACATCCTTCCACGAGAAGGATGTTATACTAATGCAACAGCATCGTGAACGAAAGTTCACAAAATACTTAGAGCTTCTCTCATGCCTTCTGATGGCAGAGCAGAATAGAGACCTCCTTCTGGCCACCCATAACTCACGCCCTACCGGCACTGCTCCTGCGCCTGAAGCGCATCACAGCTCCTCCCAGAAGAAGAGGAGCAGCTTCAAAGGCAAACCCCAGAAGGGTAAGGCAATGAAGAAGCAGGCTAGAGGACCCCTCCAAGAACCAACAATGAGGGCAAGAAGAAAAATGTGTGGAAGAGAAAGGACGACGGCCAGACATCTGCCCCCAGAAAGGACTGGGAAGATAAGTGCCACAGGTGTGGCATGACTGGACACTGGTCCAGGAATTGTCAGACTCCACGCCACCTACAGGACTTGTACAAAGCGAGCCAGAAGTAAGCTGAGACAAACCTGATGGAACACGAAGACTTGGCACCAATCAGGTTCATCGCTGAGGTCTTCTCAAACGATGACCTGCTCGACTGAGGCATTATCTATTTTCTATGCATTGTAATTTTTGAAAAACAATTTACTATCTGCTTGTTTAAATTCTACCATGTTGATGAACTTTTCAGACATTGAATAATTAGTAGTATATCTCTTCTTGTGCCTTGTACTGCGATGTTTTTCTCTTAAAAATAGATGGATTATAAATGCCTAGTGGACAGTGCCTCTACGCACACGATCCTCCATGACATCTGCTTTTTCCAAAGCATTGATAAATATGATGGAACCATGAATACAATCTCCGGTCCATCAGGAATTATTGAAGGATCAGGGGAAGCACATTTTATGCTCCCCAATAAAACACAACTACTAATAAACGATCCGCTTTTCTCCCCTAGCTCTGATAGAAATCTGTTAAGCTTTAAAGATATCCGTTTAAACGGATACCACCTCGAGACGGTGAGTAAACAAAACAGAGAATTCTTGTATGTGACGTCTCATAAAAACGGTGCTAAAACCACCGTCGAGCATTTTGAGGGACTCCCGTCGGGTCTCTACCATACAAGGATAAGAGCAATGGAAGCAAACACACTCGAGCACCAGAAGTGCGATAATCAACCAGAATTCCAACTCTGGCACAATCGACTAGGACACCCTGGAAGGAATATGATGCGTCGCATCATATCCCAATCCCGTGGACTTAACTCGAAAAGCCTGAAGCTACTTCGAAAGGGTGCATCTCCTTGTCCCCCTTGTCACAAAGGGAAATTGATTACGAGACCATCCCCCCTGAAGGTGGATGCTGAGTCTCCGAGCTTCCTAGAGAGAATACATGGAGACATTTGCGGGCCTATTCACCCCGCAAGTGGACCATTTCGGTACTTCATGGTACTGATTGACGCATCTTCCAAATGGTCGTATGTGTGCCTCCTGTCCACCCGCAACGTAGCCTTTGCAAAGCTACTGGCACAATTCATAAAGTTGCGGGCACATTTCCCAGATAACCAGATTAAGAAATTGCGTCTGGACAACGCTGGGGAATTCACATCACAAGTCTTCTTAGACTACTGCCAAGCAACCGACATAGAAGTTGAACATCATATAGCTCATGTTCACACCCAGAACGGTTTAGCCGAATCTCTTATAAAGAGACTACAATGGATTGCACGTCTATTGTTGGTGCAATGCCAGTTGCCGGTGAACGCATGGGGACATGCCATCTTGCACGCTGCATCGCTAATAAGATTACGACCGTCAGGTAGTCAATCTTATCCTCCGATGCAACTTGCATATGGGAACCCACCGGATATCTCTCACCTAAGGATATTCGGATGTGTTGTCTATGTCCCCATAGCACCACCGCAGAGGACCAAGATTGGTCCTCAACGTCATCTGGGTATCTACATTGGATTCGACTCACCATCGATCATTAGATACTTATAACCCCTAACGGGGGACGCCTTTAAGACACGTCTAGCAGATTGTGAGTTTGACGAAAGCACTTTTCCCAAACTAGGCATTAACACAGAGAAGCCAGAAGCTTCAAATAACATTTCATGGGATACCAAAACTTTATCCCATTTTGATCCGCATACAAACCAATGTGAAGACGAGATCTTGAAGATCCTTCAAATACAAAATACCGTTCACATTTTACCGGACAAATTCACCAACCAGAAGATTGTCAGATCACACGTCCCTGCTGTAAATACGCCAGCTAGGATTGACATACCCAAAGATGGATGCAATCCACCTGCAGCAGAAGCGGCCGTACCTCAACAAAAGAGAGGATGACCCCCTGGCTCCAAATATAAAAACCCTCGAAAGAGGAAAAATCCTGGAGCAATAAAAACGATACCACCACAGGATGCTGAGCTCAGCCCAGATACCTCTCCCCTCCCAACAACCCCTGAAGAGGAAAATGTAGGAGAAATATCATTAAACTATGTACTTACTGGGGAGGTACTGGACAAAAAAAGCACAATCATCGACGATAACTTCGTGCTCGTTATTGCCACTCACGTTACTGAATACGATGATGAGACCGATCTACGCTCTCTAGCAGAATGTAAACGTAGAGAGGATTGGCCAAAGTGGAACGAGGCAATAGGAGTAGAGCTGGACTCACTCTCGAAGCGCAAAGTTTTTGGACCTGTAGTCCGAACACCAAATGATGTTAAACCTGTGGGATATAAATGGGTACTCGTGAGAAAAAGAAACGAGAATAATGAGATCGTGCGCTATAAAGCGTGCCTTGTTGCACAAGGCTTTTCCCAACGACCAGGAATAGACTATGACGATACCTATTCCCCGGTCATGGATGCGATCACCTTCCGTTTCATTATTGGCCTATCTACAAAGGAAGGCTTGGATATGCAGCTCATGGACGTTGTGACTGCATACCTATATGGAAATATAGATAAGGATACCTATATGGGAATCCCAGACGGATATAAACTACTGACACAAATGACAGAAAGACCTCGGGACGTCTATTCTGTCAAACTCCAAAGATCACTGTATGGTCTAAGACAGTCGGGGAGAATGTGGTACAACAGACTCAGTGAGTTCCTAGTGCAACAAGGATTCACAACAAATGAAGTCTGCCCTTGCATCTTTATAAGAGCAAAGGGAACAGGATTCGTAATCATAGCCGTCTACGTAGACGACCTAAACATCATCGGATCTCCTGAAGAGATAGGTGAGATATCTAAGAGTCTCACACAGACTTTTGAGATGAAAGACCTTGGCAAAACGAAGTTCTGCCTAGGCTTACAAATTGAACACTTGAGCGGAGGAATCCTGTTACCCCAATCGACATACACGAAGAAGTTGCTGAAAAACTTCCTCATGGACAAATGTCATCCGCTCAGCACACCAATGGTCGTCAGATCATTGGATGTTAATACAGACCCCTTCCAGCAGCTGGAAGAGGGGGAGGAAGTACTGGGTCCTGAAGTACCCTACCTAAGTGAGATAGGAGCACTCCTATACCTGAAAAACTGCACGTGTCCCGATATAGCGTTCGCAGTTAACCTACTAACCAGATACATTTCAGCGCCCTCAAAGCGCCACTAGAACGGAGTGAAGCACCTTCTGCGCTACCTCCAAGGGTCTGTGGACCTGGGACTATACTTCAAGAAAGGTGTATCCTCCGACTTAGTCGATTATGCAGATGCAGGATACAGGTCCAACCCACACACCGCAAAGCCCCAGACCGGTTTCATGTTCACATACGGTGGGACGGCCACCTCATGGAGATCTGTGAAACAGACCTCAATAGCGACCTCATCCAACCACTCCGAGCTCATAGCGATCCACGAAGCTAGCAGAGAATGCTTCTGGCTTCGATCAGTCATCCACCACATCCTCAAGACCACCGGCATGAAGACGGGAGATCTTGGACCAACAAACATGTATGAAGACAATGCTGCTTGCATCGCTCAACTACGAGGTGGCTACATCAAAGGTGACAGGACGAAGCACATTTCCCCCAAGCTCTTCTGGACGCATGAACAGCAAGTAGACAGCCAGATCAACATCCAGCAGATCCAATCTTGCAACAACCTGGCAGATCTATTTACTAAAGCTTTACCTCGCAGTACCTTTAAAAAACTTGTACTAGGAATTGGGATGAGACAGTTGAGAGATTTACAAGCCTGAAGCTTGTACTTTTCAGGGGGAGTTAATGTCAGGCTGTACTCTTTTTCCTTGGCTATTGGTTTTTCCCACTGGGTTTTCCATAGCCAAAGGTTTTAACGAGGCAGCCATATCAACTCTGGATCCAGAAGTATCCACCTCTGACGATATCCAGCGATCAGGGGAAGTTACAGAGACTTGTACTCTTTTCCCTTTAGCCACGGGTTTTTCTCACTGGGTTTTCCATGGCAAAGGTTTTAACGAGGCAAGGGCTCTTGAACTTGGGATCCAGAAGTATCCATAGACCCATGATCAGATAAGCTCTATGAATCCTGAAGTGTTCATTACGGCTTACAACAATGGATGGATAAGGGGAAGTGTTATAAACGGGTTTTTGGAGGCCCAACTTGTTATTGGGTATCCACCCATTATGTAACCCTATTGCTATAAATATAGGGCTACAGATTCCATAGCCACCATGTTTACAACAGAAATTTAATTTACATTCAAATTCTCAACATAGTAACCAGAGTAACATAGTCTATAGATGCATGTGTGTCGGCATTAGAGAAAGCAATATAATTATACATATATCATAAATATCAAAACTTATATTAGAATGTAGATCCATGAGTAGGAGAAGGCCCACCGAGGATTTTTAATGCAAATATGAAGTTGTTGGTTACCTACAAAAAATTATTAATATGAATGATTGGGGGTAACAATCAAAATAGTAGGACCATGCAACATGCCAATCATTAAAAAAATATGTGAAATTAATTAGGTACAATTACACTAACATTACTTGATATTACATCAGTTCCTACAAATTTGAATTGTAATAGGCCGTATCTGCAAAAGGAGCAGGATTTAGTTTTGATTTAAAATGTAATAGATTAATGTGAATGTTGATGTGCAAAACTAAAATTAATAAAACATAGGGTAACATGCGTAAAAATAGCAAGTCCAAAATTAAAATTAAATTAGTTTTAAAAATAATTTTAATCGTTAAAAACAACTGAAATGGCTCACACAAGTCTCGAAGCTGCCACCTTCACATTAACAACAAGACACTCAAACCAAATGAGCTAAGTAGCCAGTTAGTTATCATTGTGATGAAATTAATATATAAAGAGTACACTGTATACATACGAGCTCAAACATCAACTTTAAGTGCAAAGGCAAATGGGGCTTTAGGGGGTCGGCCTAAGGGGGCAACAGCCCCCTTTGGCTCCGCCCATGGTGATGGAATACCCTATCATTTTCCGTTTGCTTTGCAATGAAATGTTTTAGGAAAGGGCATCAATAATGACATATTTATCATACATAAAACTGCAAGATTTTCTTGAAAAGGAAGGAGAGAAATGATTCACTTTTAAATAATTAAACAATGCCACGGAATTTGAAAACGATTTGCTAAAAATGGCGATGTGGTTTCCAATAAGATGCTCATTTCCGACTCATTTTTTGTAACAACCAGACAATAGAAATAGAAAAAATTTCTCAAAAACATAACAAGAAAAGCGATCTAACATCTTTAAAATGTCACGAACCCGAAAATTATATAGGAAACCCATTTTATTTTTTTCTAAATTTAGAAAAACTCAGTAATGATTTTTAAACCGTGGGTAGCAAAACCTCCAGCTATGATTGGTCAAAACCAATTACAAATTTCCGAATACTATCTTGGACTTCAAACGAAATAAGCGAAGTAAATGAATCGACTCTACACTTTTAAAAATATGAACACCCTTAACATGTGAAAATATACCAAACGTACCTTATGCAGTGTACGAAAAATAGGAGAAGACCAAAATATCATTCTTATACAATTATACAGAATTTTGGATGAGTTTACCAAAATATCCTTAATGTTTGAGAATACAAAACAACAATGATAATTTTTCTTTTATGTTGTGAAGGGCTGAGGGCTAGGAAACCCCTAGCCTCATATATATATAGACTTCTTATTGGATACAATGTGTGTGGATATCCAATAGGCCTATTGTGCCCTATTCATAACACTTCCCCTTATCCAATCATCGTTGTATACTCAACATATGAATACTGCAGGATCTATAGTGCTTATGAGTATCATAATGGGTGGATACTTCCAGATCCTAAGTTAGGGATAACTGCCTCGTTAAAACCTTTAGCTGTGGAAAACCCAGTGGAAAAAACCAATAGCCAAGTAAAAAGAGTACAGTTCTCCATAACTTCCCCTGATTTGTGGAAGTATTTAGGGGTGGATACTACTGGATCCTGAGTCAATGAGGTTGCCTCGTTAAAATCTTTAGTTATGGAAAACCCAGTGGGAAAAACCAATAGCCAAGGAAAAAGAATACAAAGCTACATTTGACTCCCATGATCTGTACAAGCTTCAGGCTTACAGATCTCATAGGCATCTATACATCAATCTCATCTTACAACATTCCGAGAATAAAAACAAAATACAAAGCATCGCTTATC
This sequence comes from Scilla litardierei, assembly GCA_030789695.1. Classification (NCBI taxonomy): domain Eukaryota; kingdom Viridiplantae; phylum Streptophyta; class Magnoliopsida; order Asparagales; family Asparagaceae; genus Scilla; species Scilla litardierei. The sequence continues at coordinate 274,381,989 of CM061133.1, read as the reverse complement.
TATACAAGTATCGCTCATATATGACAGTTACTGAATCTAAGGGAGCTCTTCTGAAGAGGTGTGGTCTACAGACTCGGTAGATAGCTCCACGTTTCTAGTCTCTGACCCAGTCGTCACTGTGTCTGTAAGATACTTCAGTGCGTAGCTATACATACTCTTGATTTGCTTCTTGAATAATGAGCTATCAGAATGGTATGATTGATGTTGCCTTAGTAGCATGCTTGCAGATCTCCAGGAGTTGGTCGTTCCTTTGTGGTAGTCTTCGCGATGATCTGTAACCTGCATATGCAAATACATTTAACATGGAGGATTATCCTTGACCCTTAGAAGTAGTGCAGAAGCTACATATCTTTGGTCAGTTGTGCGCTGCAGGCGCTGCATTGTATATAGCTAACATATTTACTACCAACGCTCTCTAGAGACGCGTGCAATTGGCCAGGTAAAGGAGTGTACCAAAAACACTCAAGTAAGGCACTTCAGGACCTAGGATATCCTTCTCCTCTTCCATCGAACGGAAGGGGTCTTAATGTGCATCCATACAACCAGTAGGTGTATTTAGTGGATTGCAATTGTCCATGTTTCTTCATCAACTTCTGATGTATGAAGTTTAATGTCACATGTTTTTCATCTTCGGGATGATAAATTCATCTTCGGGATGATGGTTTCATCTCCTGGATGATGGTTTCATCTCCTGGATGATAGTTTCATCTTCAGGACGATAATTCTGTAAGCCAAGATTTTTGCCTAGGTCTTACATATCATATTTGATAGTTAGGCTTAAACAGATATTTCGGTTTTCTCTTCAGGAGATCTGATGATATTTGAGTCATTTGCAAATATAATCTCAAATCATTTTCTTTGCTCTTTTTAAAGATGCAAAAGTAACCTTTATCAAAGACAACCTTTTGATAAGGAACTTTCTTGGTTTTTATTTTATAAATTTCATAGAATAGATGTCTCAAAATCTATTCAGGCAAGGAAAGAAATTAGGAATAAATCTATAAGGTTTTGCTGTCACAACACCATAGCAGCAAAAACCAAATTTTCCTTTACCTATCCAGGAATTTCGCAAAAAATTTTACTTGATTACTTCCTGGTTTTAGAGAAATAAGCCTTTAAGCTATAACATGTTGGTTATAGCATAAGATTTTATTTATTTATATTTGTGTTTATACAATACTCATTTAGCCCACAGGTTTGATAGCTTTTGATATCCGGACTTCAGGTCCAAACACTTCACATTTCATAAGTAAGTCCAGATCAACTTATTATTGCCACTTTCTACATTGTTGGCCAATCTCTACGTTTGCTTCAGGAAATGGAGTGTGGAATGATATTTATAATTATCATTTAAACAGCAAAAGAAATGTGAGTAATTGTCGACAAGTGTGTGTGTTTTATCCAAACACCTCCCCTTGTACGTATATTATTCAATAATATTTCAATTTATTCCAGATTTATCTCTTCTAGATGTTCTTGAAAGGGAGAGGATATGGAGATGAGCTCACTTTCTTGTGGTGGTATTGTTTAAAGGTCTCCAATAGTTTTTCTCTTTGGAGCCTCGTGGTATGTCCTTTTATTTTATTTTAGGAACATCCACTTCTGCTGCTGGTGGATTGCATCCATTATTTTTGGTATGTCAAATTCTAGCTGAATTTTTAGCAGCAGGGATGTGTGATTTTGACAATATTCGGTTTGTCAAAAATATGTATGAGAACAGTTTAACAGTTTCATAAGTGTATATCTTCAGGATCTCATTACGAATCATGTTATTTGAAATGGTCAACTGAGCTTCAGGCTCAGGGATGATGGTAATAACCATGTTGGACCTAATACTGGGAATTTAAAGAGATTTGAATGTAAAGGAACTTCAGGATCAAATCTTTGTTGGATCTGGATCCTAGCCTAGAGGGGGTGGGGTGGGGTGAATAGGCTAATAAAAAAATTCTCGCGCAACCCACGAATAAGCACACGCAGTTATAGCAGCGGCAGAGTAAATAAAATGCAGACACAGAGTACACAGCAGATTTACCCTGGTTCGGTCGACCCTTCGACCTACGTCCAGCCCCCAAAGCAGATACTAGTATTGAATAGTGCAATAGGTACAAAACCATAAGTTAGAGCACGCTCAGAGCACTCTCTACGTCTCTACACTCGCCAGGCTCTCAGTACCCCACTCACTGTGTTTTCTCTCACTATCAATCCTAGTAACGCTTTCTACCAGGTAGTCCCAAACTAGCTGAGTCCCACTTGTCTAGCCCCAACCAGACAAGTCCCAAAATAATCCCTAAAAAAGGTAAAGTTTCCCCTACAAAGAACGTTACACTAAGACATGAATAAAAGAGTTTAAGGGTTTAGAAATGCTCAGTTCGTGTCCGTGTAGGCGTCTCTGTCAATCAGCACGTCGTCAGCTCCAATCTGACGCAAACGGTTTCTCAATCCGACTCCTGGATGTCAAGTTGTGTACTGGTCTGTGCGTAAAGAAAGTTCCGTTCAAACCCTTATATAAGCCGGTCGGTGCACAGAGCAGCTCCTTTAATAAAGCGGTCGGTGCACAGAGAAATTCCTTTAACAAAGCGATCTGTGCGTATAGCAATCCCTTTAAAAAACCAATGCCACGTCAGCAGATCTCCTCCTGTTGATTTCGTTCGAATTTTGTTTCGATTCGTTGCCGTGTCAGCACGTTCAAATCCTCTTCGCGTTAGGGCAGCAACGACGTTGGCGACGTCCAACTTCTTCACACGACTCAATGGTGACGGAGGCGGGGATCAAGTCACGGCGACGTCGGCGTGCTCTTCCACTTCGTCGACTGGCTCGACACAGCAGCACGAGAGCTCCGATAGAGACTCGGAGATCGACGACGTCCTCGTCGAATCTTCAGCGTGCGGCAGCGACTTCTTGGGACGATGCAACGACGATCTCTCCGGTGGTGTTTCAACGACAGCAGCTAGCGGAGGTCTTTGACAGCGTCGGCGGGGTTCTTTGCTCTCCTCAATCGGCGACGGCGAACAGCAGCTCTCCGACGGATATGATCTCCACAGCGAGCAGCTCTCCGGCGGACTTTGGTGGCGATTCGACTTCACGGTGACGGCGGGCTCTCAGCGACGGTGGCGACACCCTCTTAGCAGTGGCGACTTCTCATTTTGGCCATGCAGGCGGTATCTCCGTAGCGGTGGCGACTTCTCCTTCACGGCGGAGCGAGTTCAAGTCGATGGTGGAGCGCTGCTTCACCGGCTGCGAGCGACAGCTTCGTTTGACTTTGAAGATGGGAGCAGCAGGCGTTCACGACGGCGGAGGAGGTCTCTTGGGGTGACGGCGTCTTCGTCTTCAACGTTCGAGCTTCGACAGCCGCTCCTCGATGACGCTTCGCTGATCTTCTCCGACGGTGTACGAGGGCTCCGACAGCTGCACTGTCAAGTTCACCGGGCCGTTCTTTCGCGTGCACACTTCCTCGACTCGACGGCGACTTGATGTGTTCTTCGATAGCTTCCCTTTGATGACGGCGGTTTCCGATTAGCTGGCAGCGACTCGACCTCTCCGGTGGCAGGGACGAGCGTCGTCTTCGTGTGGCACAACGACCCTCCCCGTCGACTGCGAAAGGACCTTGTGAAGTTTTTTGGCAATGAGAAATAGGTTGGGCCTTCGTTGTATACCGCAAAGAACAAACAGCTTTGATATAAGCTGATAGTTTTTTTTTATTTTGTTGCCCCTCTTTGAAACTTTGTGAATGGCCTCTTAAAAAAATCTGTGCGGCCCTCTCTCTCTCTCTCTCTGATTTCGGCCACCGAAAGAAAAACTAAGCTCTAGGGTTTTTATTTGCCGCACGCAAATCATTAGGGTTGAGAGGAGAGATTATATAGGTCACGGATTTTGACTAGGTCTAGAGTTTGAAACAAGTAGTTGGGATTTCGTATTGGAGAAGTATTAGGAAATAGGATGAGATCTTCTAATTGATTTGACTAAATCCCCATGAGATTTGAATTGGTCTCTCCTCATCTCTTCATCTTGACCAAGTCTACTTTGCTTTGAGCACATCAAGTACTCTCTCTCCCAAATGCTGTATACTTAGTAATTCCTCCATATGAAGAGAGATATATTGATTTGCCTGATTCACCAATCCTGAGACACACTAGCACACACATTAGATATCACGACACGTTTGTCATCATCAAACCAAGGGGTCCTAGATCGTTGCGTCCAACAATCTTCACTATCGGTTCTTTATATGATTACCCATCAAGGCACAATATATGAGATGTGCTCTAAATGCTTCTCCTGTTTGGAGTGCTCAGAATCTATTTATCTCGGGTAATTACTTATAATAAATAGTTCTAAGATGACATTTTGATGGTCTATAGTGGTGCTATGGGGATGTGTACACTGTAGTGCCCTGGGAAGCTACTGCACACGTACTAGAGGGGGGGGGGTTGAATAGTACTTAAAATAATTAAGAGAGTTATTCCTAACTATTGTGCAATGAACAAACGACAATGCGGAATAAACAACAATCGACAAGAATTAACAAGCGCAAACAAAGCATGTAACGGGTTCGGATCCACCCAAGTCTCCCCGACTTGTTCCCGGTGATCCTACGTCCCAACCACTCGGATCCCCTCCGGATACTTGAGTTAGAAACATCTAACCCAAGATTTAGCACTATGCAATTCTTGTGAAAAACATTCACAAGACCAAATCATACACAATATAAATGTGACTCCCACAACCCGGGATCACAACCTCTCTCACAACCGAGAGACACAATTCAAATAACAAAGTAAATGAAACAATGAAATAAACACTTACCTACAAAATCCTATGCCTTGAGTAAACTTACCAAATATTAGGGCAAGAGGGATTTTGAGGAAGATGATGACACCAAGCCCTAGCTCCACCAAGATGGACAGCAATAGGTGGCTAGGATGAGATTGGTGTCCTTGGATCAAGCTCTTAGCTTGGAAGGCTCACAATCAATGAATCTCTCTTTGGAAATAAGAGTGAGGGAGAGATTCAAGTGAGGAGAGAAAGCTTTAGAATGGAGTTATTTGCTTTTCTTTGATTCTCAAATATCTTTAATAATCCGCCTTGAACCTCTCCAAGTATATATAGGATAGAGGAAAGAGAGAGAAGAATTCGAGTCATTAAAGGCTCCAACGGCTCTATTCTGAAGCAGACTAGTCGGTCTAAGAAGGATCACTGACCGACTAGATTTCCAACTAGTCGGTCGGTGATTCTTCATGAACCGACTAACTGGCTCGCAGCCAAACGAGAAAGTTCCAGGCAATATGAACTAGTCGGTCTAAGAAGACTTGCCAACCGACTAGTTTCACAACCAGTCGGTCGGTGAGTATTCTTTGACCGACTAAGAGAGAAATACAGTAGGCTGGAAACAAGTTGAACTAGTCGGTCTAAGAACAAATGCTGACCGACTAGTTTATCAACTAGTCGGTCGACAAACGTTCTTTGACCGACTAACTCGAAACAGTAGCTCAGGCTGTACAGAGGCAATGATAACTAGTCGGTCAAAGAAGGATTCCTAACCGACTAGATCGTCATCTAGTCGATCGGTGAACCTTCTTTGACCAACTAATTGATCAACAGTGAATGAGCTGAAATGAGCAAGGCATTCTAGTCGGTTCAAGAGGAATTTCCGACCGACTAGATCGTCATCTAGTCGGTTGGTTCTTCTACTTGAACCAACTAACATGCACTAGAAGCCGAAGGAAGAAGCGATAGGCTTCGGGAAAGATTCTAATGGCATATATGATAATCCTAGCTCTAAGATATGAGCGAAATGAAGATTATAATGTAAGTCCTACTCAAGGCTTAACATTCTATTCTATGAAGCTAGAAGACATATAAATATAAACATAACGAACCATCTTCAAAGCTTCAATCTTCATTCCTCTTGACTTCAATATTGCTCCTTGAGCTTCAACGAAGCTTCAGGCCCATGATCATGCGTATTATGCGTATTGAGAAGTGATCGCTCCGGGACGTGACCCAAAAGAACGGTTGTAGTTTTACCGCAAGCGCACGGCAAAGTGGCGAGCGGGTATCGAACACGAGGAGGTGGTGTCGGTTCCAATCTATCCTAGGTTGGTTTGACTACGAATGTTTTATTGGTGGAGATGGCTATGGTATGATATAATAGAAATGGTGGTGGATGTCGGTGTCGATGATAAAGAAATCGGTCAAATATCGATTCAAATACAATATAATAAAAGAGGGAATTTGCCTTGCGGCGATCCTGTCACAATCGTCGGGCAAAGTATGGGGATATAAAATCAAATAAAGGCGTCTAGGGCTAGGGAATCCCCACTACGGACCGTCATGCATCATTGTGAATAGGGAATCTCAATATTACTAGACTTGCGTTGAGGTGAACTAGTCGCAACTTAATGGAGAACCAAGCTCACGCTCTCGCGCTATTGCCGGTCTATAGCAAACCTAGGTTAGGGCCCAATCTCTTGCAAACCCTAACCTAAGCCACTAGCATGAGGATCGACATCATCGTCCAATCGCTCCTCGAGCCCACTCTCGTGCAAACTCGAGTTACGATCTAGGTTGTGATAGTTCGTATTCGTCCAATCTCTTGCAAACGAATATGTGTATAGATTTACAATTAAAAATCCTAGCTTTGGCCCAATCTCTTGCAAACCAAATCTAGAGAAACCTAATTGTAAACCTAAATCGAATATCTAGGCATTCCCATCGATTAGAATCCAATCTCTTGCAAATCCCAAATCGATGGAAATCCCTAGCTATCCGTAGGAAATCAATCACAATCTAACCTCCTAGCAATTCTAGCAATTTGGAATTCATTCATCACAAATATGAAATTAGATCCATAGGGTTCATCCCCAAACCCTAGAACAACAAATCTACTCTAGCATAGCAACAAGGATATGTGAATCAATAAAAACCATTGCTTGCATAGAAAAATATAGAAAATCAAAGATTCAAATAAGAAGAGTAAAAATACTTAGCTTTGATGAAGAATTCCAATCCAAATACAAGCCTTTTAATCCAAGAGGGGGCCTAGGGCATGGCCTAACCTCTAAAATAAACTCTAATAAAACATCATGGGGATCCCCTCTAATGGTGGCTACAAACCCCTTAAATACTCCCCCAAAACCCTAGCAAAAAAAAACCTAGAAAACCCCTCAAATTCGTGCCCAAAAACAGCCCAAACCGCAACTTAAAATCTGGGCCCAGGCCGCACTCGGCATCACTCGGTCGAGTGGCAAATGTCACTCGGCCGAGGGGCATTTGGTACTCGGGCGGACGGCTTTCGTCACTCGGCCGAGTCGGGCTTCTGGGGCAGACTGACGGATTACAGTAAGTTGGACATTTTGGCTTGCCGTCGTCTGGGTGCCACTCGGGCGGACGGAGTCTCCGCACTCGACCGAGTCGGCGTGCGATGCTCGGCCGAGTGCACGCTGATACATCTCTGTTGCGTGTCCGATCTGGACGGCCGAGCGGGGTCTCAATGCTCGGTCGAGTGACTCCTTCACTCGGCCGAGTGGCATGCTGAAAATGCCCAATCTTCATCTTTTCGCTCCCCCGTCACTCCTACGGCGTTCTTTCTTCTTCCACTCCTCTTCCATTGCAGAATAACCCTCAAAAGGGCCATGGTTGACTCTCCGGAGTGGGCGCAAATCCTCTTGATCTCACAATCGATCAAAGTCGCTCCATATATCCTGAAATACGACAAAAACAAGAAATAGTGAAAAGCATCGCAATATTGTCGAATAATCGTGAAAAGCGTGATATGGGCGAACAAAACGGTATGCAGATATGCAGAAAAAAGGTGTAAAATATGGAGTGATCAAAATCCCCCAAGCTTACCTCTTACTCGTCCTCGAGGAAGATAAGCAAAAAAGACGAACTCGGGAGATGAAAAATAAGGGAAATGAAATAAAAGAATACGAAGTGGAAGGGGTCGCTAGATTATACTCTCAGATCTCAAGCCATAAGCTACACATCACGATGACTTGGAAAATACAAATAACGTGCTATAAGGATTTCAAATCTTACATAAACATGGTTCTTGCAAGTTTTTAAGAACAACAAAAGGGATTCTCTAAATTCATACAATCAATTCATATCCACGTCACGCATTTCATAGGATTTAATATACAAATGTTGGCAATGCACTTTTCAATCAAAAGTTATAAATGAAGCATATAAGGATCACACCAAACATGCAATGGAGAATGGAATAAGAGTCATGGCATTCACATATTTATTTCAAATCATGAAAAATCTCCATATCTAATATATTTCGCAAAGTCTACGCATTATCAAATATTCCCATTCATGCACGTCTCCACTCTAATGTCATACTCACTCATATGGTCAAATGAATTCACCCCCCCCAAACTTAGCTTGAAGCATCGCATCTAAAGGAATATGATAGTGGAAAATGGGATTTTTGCCTTGGTTTTCCCAAGTGTTTTGTGGCTCCAATAATAAGATAGAGGAACATTTTTCTTCTTTTTTTTTCTTTTGAACTATTTGTTTCTCATTTTTCTTTTTGGATTTTTGTAGGAGCTATATGATTTGTATTTTTGGATTTTGGCTCCTTTTTGGACTTTTTGGAGCTAACTTTTTCTTTTGTGGGGATTTTTGGGAAATAGATGCGATATAAGTAGCTTTAGGAGGTGGACTCAAGTGACATGTAGAGAATAAAAAGATATATGTGGAGAAAGAAATAATGTAACACTCGGTTCACTATAAGATGTGCACGAACGGTTCAATAAAATAATACTCCAACTAAAACTCATATGTAAGCATGGATATTCTCAATCATTTCAATAAAAAGTGAAGTCAAGCGGTAAAGCGCACAATCATATCAAGCATGCAACAGAAGGTGAATAAGATAATAAAACTGATGCTTCAGATATACTAATGATGCGTGAATCTTGGTGCATTTCCAACAAAAGCATACTAAACACTAATCCATGCATTCAGTTTCAATTAAAAGCATGCGTTCATATAGAGAAATCATCAAAAGAAATAGATGTGCAAGCACATGTGAATAACAAGACTATGGAATACTCTAAGTAGCATGGCAAGGAATAATAAGCATCGTAATGGTTGCTAAAGCAATAAGAGATATCATCATACAAAACTCATCTAGCGGAAAAAGAGAAAAGGAAAATAAAGAAATAAAAATAAAAGATGGGAAAGAAAAGAAAATCAAGCACACAATATGATGCATGAACACACATAAAAGGAAAATAAGATGGAAAAATCAAAAAGATGATGCAAAAATTTTGAAAAATTTTAAAAAACCCTAAAATAAAGTAAAAATGCAACTAATGCATCTAAATGGCATGAAAATGCACTCCCCCAAGCTTAAACTTCACATTGTCCTCAATGTGATCATAAAAGGAAAAATATGAGGAACAACGATAAATATGAGGGAGGTGAATGAAAAATGATGGAATGAATGACATGAAATCCTAATGCAACTACATGCACATACAATGATGCATGAGAGCGCTTTCCCCCAAGCTTATACCAAACAATCCTATTCAAGTGACTCAATCAAAAATGTCATGGCTTTGTAAAGCGTGATCAAGTCAAATGAATAAGAAAGTGAGTATTCACTTGAAAGAAATGCTCAATGGTGGTGAGCAAAAGGATGTGGCGTATCAAAATATGGAGAGGGGAATTAATATATATAATGGGTTTGGGGTGTAAATGATTATTGTGGCCGTCATATGAGGTGATATTTATTCAAGCAAATCTATACGGTCCTCTCGCTGTCGAGAGGATTCGGGTTTATTGAAAGCATAAAAATTTCTACACTACTGGATTGATATCACCTATAGCAAAAGGCGGATCCAGTATCTTTTCCGGTGCAGGCAACTGCTCCAACTGCTCCTTCCGTGGCTCTGCCAGGCGCACATGTCCACGGACACCAACGAACTCTAGCAATGCATCCTCCAGCATTCCCACAAGGACTCCACCTGTACCCTGCAGAGAATAGGATGCATCAGTTCGTTGCAAAAATTTCACCCTCATAATAAAAGTATTCCAAAGAGGATCGTCAATAGAAATATATGAAATAAATAGTGGTGGACGATACTTCCCTGGAAATAATCCAATATCCTCACGTGCCGTGATAGCTGTCTCCACGGTGTCTTCTCTATGCTGCTCAGGTAAATCTAGATCATAGGTGTGGACCCCATCAAGATGCTCCTCATCATCGTCGGACTCATCCCAGTGCACCCCTTGATCATATTCATATGTGTCCATGGGTGCTAACTCCTCGCTCTCCTCCACATATACGTCCCATCGTACCTCTTGATCGTATGTACATGAATCCTGCAAAAGGCACGATGAATCATAAAAAACATCATACACTGGAGGGAAATCAAAGATAAAGGACGAGGGAGTAAAGAGATCTCCCTGAAGGGGAGCCATAAGCTCTGTGGGGTAGTCCTCTGCGTCAGTGGGAGGATGAGGTGGCTGCGGAAGCTCTAATGGAGGAGGATAGTGCTCGGGATCCTCATGAATGGCTGTGTCCTCGTCCCGATGCATGACCTCCTCGGTGATAAGCTCTGGCTCTGTGTGTAAGGCCTCCTCAAAAGCATGCTCTGGCTCGATAGTGTGCTCATTTGCCTTCTCATCAACTATCAATGTAGGCTCTCCCTGGGATGGTGATGCTGGCTGCTCATGTGTGTCAGCTTGTGTGGATGTATCATGTGGAGGGGAATGCCCGTAAGAAATCCGAAAATATAGTCTATCCCCCTCAAGTCTGACATGGATGTCCTCCTCAATTGTTCCTGCAGCTGAAACACGGTTCATAACAAAATCTGCAAATCGTAGCTCAAATGCATCACCTGCCGTAATGCTTTCTGAACCGGTGAACCTCACTGACTCCAAGAGACCCTCCAATAATCTCTGAAATGCGTCCTCCTCTGGCTGCGCATATGACTCAGTTTCTGCTTCCTTCACTACCTCTTCGTCCATCCACTCTTCATATGCAATAGATGTATCGTAGGAAGTCGGATCGACGACGGCACATTCTGGCTCTGGTAGTAAGTCTGGCGATGCTTCTTGCCCATAAAATGAAGAAGCAGAACTGATATCTTTGGAAATCCCTTCAACCTTAAGCATGAGCATATTCATTTCAAGTTGCCTCTTCACCCGTTCCAATAGAAGGTTACCCTTTTCAAGCCCGGCTTGCACTTCAACCTGGTGTGCATGCATCTCATCAAAAAAGATCCTTTGTCTCTCATCAAGCTCGGGCCAGTGCATCTCCTCAAAAAGGTATTCGCCCATCTGAGCACTCTGATCAAAATAGTATTCTCCCATCTGAGCACTCTGATCATAATAGTATTCTCCCATCTGAGCACTCTGATCAAAATAGTAATCTCCCGTCTGAGCATTCTGATCAAAATCTGTGGTCCACGTAGTATAATCCATAGCACCTGATCAACAAAGATAAATACCTGGAGAAAAGATATCAGTGGCACAAAAGAATATAGAAATGATAATAATGGTGGCAGGGGTGAAAATCTCCTTTTTATTTATTTATTTTTTTTCGCAGTCTAATCAACCTAATTGTGACAAATTGGCACCAACGGAAACACCTCCCCGGCAACGGCGCCAAAAACTTGATCGCTCCGGGACGTGACCCAAAAGAACGGTTGTAGTTTTACCGCAAGCGCACGGCAAAGTGGCGAGCGGGTATCGAACACGAGGAGGTGGTGTCGGTTCCAATCTATCCTAGGTTGGTTTGACTACGAATGTTTTATTGGTGGAGATGGCTATGGTATGATATAATAGAAATGGTGGTGGATGTCGGTGTCGATGATAAAGAAATCGGTCAAATATCGATTCAAATACAATATAATAAAAGAGGGAATTTGCCTTGCGGCGATCCTGTCATAATCGTCGGGCAAAGTATGGGGATATAAAATCAAATAAAGGCGTCTAGGGCTAGGGAATCCCCACTACGGACCGTCATGCATCATTGTGAATAGGGAATCTCAATATTACTAGACTTGCGTTGAGGTGAACTAGTCGCAACTTAATGGAGAACCAAGCTCACGCTCTCGCGCTATTGCCGGTCTATAGCAAACCTAGGTTAGGGCCCAATCTCTTGCAAACCCTAACCTAAGCCACTAGCATGAGGATCGACATCATCGTCCAATCGCTCCTCAAGCCCACTCTTGTGCAAACTCGAGTTACGATCTAGGTTGTGATAGTTCGTATTCGTCCAATCTCTTGCAAACGAATATGTGTATAGATTTACAATTAAAAATCCTAGCTTTGGCCCAATCTCTTGCAAACCAAATCTAGAGAAACCCAATTGTAAACCTAAATCGAATATCTAGGCATTCCCATCGATTAGAATCCAATCTCTTGCAAATCCCAAATCGATGGAAATCCCTAGCTATCCGTAGGAAATCAATCACAATCTAACCTCCTAGCAATTCTAGCAATTTGGAATTCATTCATCACAAATATGAAATTAGATCCATAGGGTTCATCCCCAAACCCTAGAACAACAAATCTACTCTAGCATAGCAACAAGGATATGTGAATCAATAAAAACCATTGCTTGCATAGAAAAATATAGAAAATCAAAGATTCAAATAAGAAGAGTAAAAATACTTAGCTTTGATGAAGAATTCCAATCCAAATACAAGCCTTTTGATCCAAGAGGGGGCCTAGGGCATGGCCTAACCTCTAAAATAAACTCTAATAAAACATCATGGGGATCCTCTCTAATGGTGGCTACAAACCCCTTAAATACTCCCCCAAAACCCTAGCAAAAAAAACCTAGAAAACCCCTCAAATTCGTGCCCAAAAACAGCCCAAACCGCAACTTAAAATCTGGGCCCAGGCCGCACTCAGCATCACTCGGTCGAGTGGCAAATGTCACTCGGCCGAGGGGCATTTGGTACTCGGGCGGACGGCTTTCGTCACTCGGCCGAGTCGGGCTTCTGGGGCAGACTGACGGATTACAGTAAGTTGGACATTTTGGCTTGCCGTCGTCTGGGTGCCACTCGGGCGGACGGAGTCTCCGCACTCGGCCGAGTCGGCGTGCGATGCTCGGCCGAGTGCACGCTGATACATCTCTGTTGCGTGTCCGATCTGGACGGCCGAGCGGGGTCTCAATGCTCGGTCGAGTGACTCCTTCACTCGGCCGAGTGGCATGCTGAAAATGCCCAATCTTCATCTTTTCGCTCCCCCGTCACTCCTACGGCGTTCTTTCTTCTTCCACTCCTCTTCCATTGCAGAATAACCCTCAAAAGGGCCATGGTTGACTCTCCGGAGTGGGCGCAAATCCTCTTGATCTCACAATCGATCAAAGTCGCTCCATATATCCTGAAATACGACAAAAACAAGAAATAGTGAAAAGCATCGCAATATTGTCGAATAATCGTGAAAAGCGTGATATGGGCGATCAAAACGGTATGCAGATATGCAGAAAAAAGGTGTAAAATATGGAGTGATCAAGAAGTCTTGAGACGTCTCTTTTGATGTACGTGGTATTTTGGCGACGATCTCTATAACTGCGCTCACAAACAGTTAGTACACGATATTTATGTTTGCTCATCATCTAAAACCAATCCGGGGAATCAATACTCAACATTCTCCCCCTTTTTGGTGATGACAAACCAACATAAATAATAATCAATAATAATGATTCAATTTAAATTTACTTACTCCCCCTGCATTGATGACACGTTAGTTCTGTATTAAACAATAATCATACGCATCAAGCAGGCGAGGAAGATATGAAATATGAACCAATTATTGACATGTAGGATCTAAATCCATTTTTATATCTTCACTCCCCCTGAATCTAACATATCAAATTAGATTCATGGTAAATTGCTTTGAGTTATCAATTAGCACATTGTCATTATTAATTCTCTCCCCCTTTGGCATTAGCAAAAAGAGCGGGAGGAGATCAACGACAAAACCAATGGCTAAAAAATAAAGCACGGGAGTCGAAGAAAACGACCACGGTCCAAATGACACCAATGTAAAATATCAAATGTAAAATACCGAATAAAGACAAAGCGTGCTAATGAGACCATAGTCGAAAAACAAAAAACGAAATCCTCAAGCCATATGCAAAATCGAAAAACGAAATCATCAAACCATAGGCGAAAATCGAAAAACGAAATCATCAAGCCATAGGCGAAAATCGAAAAACGAAATCATCAATCCATAGGCGAAAATCGAAAAACGAAATCACCAAGCCATAGGCGAAAATCGAAAAACGAAATCATCAAAACTCAAATCAATTTCACGTATTGAGTTTTGGAACATACTCTCCAAAATCAACATTCTTAGTTAAATAGAGTGCATGGAAAACAATTCTATGTTTCCATAGAAAGAATTCTAATTAATCCATAAAATCGTCGAACGACGAAAGTCAATATCAGAGACAAAAATCCAATGTGAATACCAAATGTAGAAAATAGATACCAAAGGTAATATGCAAAAGTGTTATGCCAAAAATAGATAGAACATCATAGACCAATGGCATAAGCAATTGTAGCATACTAATTGAAACAGAATGATACCAATGTAGATATTCTAACAATGCATGCAGTCAACCCACATGGATACCTAATGTATATCAAATGTAAGAATATACTTACATCATTACTCTCCCCCTACATTGGTGCATCTCTTAAGCACCACCAACACCATTTGAATGAAAAATCCTTTGCAAATCAATGAGTTGGTAGGGTTGGTATCCATGGTGGATTTAACCTAGAGAATATCATTTTGGTATCCAAAAATCTTTTTGGATCCTATGGGTTAGGCAATAAATTTAACAATCTCAATTCAAATTATTGCAACCCATATTCTAACTAAATTCAAGTTCAATATGAATTTAAGTTACACATTAACATGCACATCCAAGATCAATATGCAAATAAAAAATAACCAATTCTTACCACAATTGCTTTGGTACCCATAAAATGAAATTAAACTTATGGTACCAAGCAATGAAGGGTCAAAGGAAACTAACCCTTCGGAAACCAAGTCTACGAGGACCGTGATTTCCCAACATAATCATCATTCAAAATAATATCATTTATAAACGATTGCACATACATATCCTTAGCATGCATGCTTGTGTTCTTCGGACCCCAAATAGTGTATGTCTTGGGAGTCCTAATCCTATTGGGAGCATGCATACGTTGTTGATTTCTATGTGATGCATGTCGTGGATAGGCATAAGATGTATGATGAAAATTATTCATATGGGAATGTGAATGAACAT
Source organism: Scilla litardierei (assembly GCA_030789695.1). Taxonomy (NCBI): domain Eukaryota; kingdom Viridiplantae; phylum Streptophyta; class Magnoliopsida; order Asparagales; family Asparagaceae; genus Scilla; species Scilla litardierei. The sequence continues at coordinate 274,366,718 of CM061133.1, read as the reverse complement.
ATGCATGTGGTGGAACACGTGCATGAGTGTGTCTCACATGGTGTGCACGTGCTCGTGGATGCGGAGCATAAAAATCATCATACGTGCTAACATGTGGAGTAGGATGTGTGTTCCTACGTGGCATGGTATACATGAAAGCATGACCCTTCTTTGGAGGTCCACCCAAAGTGGGTTTCTTTCCAAATGGGGGTGTGTTCCTAGCGAAAGCACCATTGGTAGATGAACTACCCATGAAGTGTTTACTCCCACTAGTAGAAGCATCAGACGTTGGCCTAACAAAGGTGGCGGACAATTTGGACGAGTCTCCCAACTTATACCCCAAGTCAGTGTGATGATTGGCCGGAAGTAAGTCATTTAGGATATTATCCAAATGGCCCTTACCCTTATTGAATTCATGAATTCGACCTAATGTGCACTCATATTTCTCGGTGAGAGAATGCATCGAAGCTTCCAAAGTGGACACTTGCGATGTGAGTGCGCAAACACGTGATTTGAGATTTTTATTCTCAATACTTAAAGTTGATTTTTGAGACGTCAAATCCGCTATCACATGTTCATCTGAATCCTCGATATGAATATACTCAAGTTGAGATTTGAGATTTACAATCTCATATCTCAACTCTTCAACAACGGTGTCGTTGTTGACGATGAAAGGCTTAGGCGAGTTTTTAAGACTATCTAGTTCATTTTTAGTCTTCATAAATCCAGTAGCCAAATTAAAAAACTTATTCCAAAGTTGTTCGTTGGCTAATCTAAGTTCATCCATAGTTACCTCTTCGCCTTCATCCTCGCTTCCATCCTCGCTTTCATCGGAGGAGGTCTCTTGATCACGTTCCTCTTTTCCCATGAAGCACATGTGTGCTTTCTCCACGCGTTCATCATCCGACTCTCCACTAGAGGAGTCCTCTTCGGAGTCGGTGAATATGCCGACAAGTCCTTTCTTGTGCTTTCTCGACTTGTCGTGCTTGGATGCCTTCCACTTCTCCTTGTGGTTGTTTAGAGGACAATCTGGCTTGATGTGTCCTGGCTTGTTGCATTTATAACACACAGGAGTAGAAGCATTAGTCGAACTAACTTTAGATTTATTTCTAAAGTTGCCTTTTTGGAAGAATCGGTCGAACTTCTTTGTCAAATCGGCCAAAGCTTCCATGTCCAACTCTTCTTCTGATTCTTCATCATCGGTAGATGGAGCGGCCTTGTACACAATCGCCTTTTTCTTTGGCTCGTCTTGCTTCAAGTACGACTTCATCTTTTCTTTCATCATGAGCTTACTGTCTTTGCGTACCTCATAAGACATCAAGGTACCCATTAGTTGTATGACAGTGTACTTACTCATATCGTTACCTTCCTCGATGGCGAAGGTACGCTTTTCCCAACAAGAAGGAAGTCCATCGATGATCTTTGAGACTTTCTCCTTTTGGGTGTAGGTTTTCCCAAGAGCCTCCAATTCGTTGGTAATGTCAACGAATCGAGCATAATACTCTTTCATATTCTCACCCTGTTGCATATGAAATAATTCGAAATCTTTATTAACAACAACGAGTTTAGATTCTCTTACCCTACTCGTTCCTTCATGTAAGATGAGGTGGGAGTTCCATATTTGATATGCACTCTTACATGTGCATATCTTATTGAAGTTCTCGGGCTCCAAAGCGCATTGCAAGGCGTTCATTGCCTTGGCATTGCTTACCTCCGCAGCGACCTACGCGGGAGTCCACTTCGCGAAATCTTGTTCGGCGGGCTCGACATACTCCTTCATCGTGGCTCTGCAAAGTGAAGCGCTCCGGAGGAACGTTTCCATTCGGCATTTCCAGTACCCGTAATTGGTACCATTGAAGGAGGGAGGCCTAATTGAGGATTTTCCTTCCAAAACTGAAGAAGCTCCTTGACGATCCCTAAAGACGTTGTAGTCGTTGTTTGTCATAGCTCTGAACTCTGGCTCAGACTATGTAGCTTTAACATTGGCTCTGATACCAATTGTAGTGCCCTGGAAAGCTACTGCACACGTACTAGAGGGGGGTGAATAGTACTTAAAATAATTAAGAGAGTTATTCCTAACTATTGTGCAATGAACAAACGACAATGCGGAATAAACAACAATCGACAAGAATTAACAAACACAAACAAAGCATATAACGGGTTCGGATCCACCCAAGTCTCCCCGACTTGTTCCCGGTGATTCTACGTCCCAACCACCCGAATCCCCTCCGGATACTTGAGTTAGAAACCTCTAACCCAAGATTTAGCACTATGAAATTCTTGTGAAAAACCTTCACAAGACCAAATCATACACAATATAAATGTGACTCCCACAACCCGGGATCACAACCTCTCTCACAACCGAGAGACACAATTCAAATAACAAAGTAAATAAAATAATGAAATAAACACTTACCTACAAAATCATATGCCTTGAGTAAACTTACCAAATATTAGGGCAAGAGGGATTTTGAGGAAGATGATGACACCAAGCCCTAGCTCCACCAAGATGGACAGTAATAGGTGGCTAGGATGAGGTTGGTGTCCTTGGATCAAGCTCTTAGCTTGGAAGGCTCACAATCAATGAATCTCTCTTTGGAAATAAGAGTGAGGGAGAGATTCAAGTGAGGAGAGAAAGCTTTAGAATGGAGTTTATTTGCTTCTCTTTGATTCTCAAATATCTCTAATAATCAGCCTTGAATATCCTTGAAGAACCTCTCCAAGTATAAATAGGATAGAGGAAAGAGAGAGAAGAATTCGAGTCATTAAAGGCTCCAACGGCTTTATTCTGAAGCAGACTAGTCGGTCTAAGAAGGATCACTGACCGACTAGATTTCCAACTAGTCGGTCGGTGATTCTTCATGAACCGACTAACTGGCTCACTGCCAAACGAGAAAGTTCCAGGCAATATGAACTAGTCGGTCTAAGAAGACTTGCCAACCGACTAGTTTCACAACTAGTCGGTCGGTGAGTGTTCTTTGACTGACTAAGAGAGAAATACAATAGGCTGGAAACAAGTTGAACTAGTCGGTCTAAGAACAAATGCTGACCGACTAGTTTATCAACTAGTCGGTCGACAAACGTTCTTTGACCGACTAACTCGAAACAGTAGCTCAGGCTGTACAGAGGCAATGATAACTAGTCGGTCAAAGAAGGATTCCTAACCGACTAGATCGTCATCTAGTCGGTCGGTGAACCTTCTTTGACCAACTAATTGATCAACAGTGAATGAGCTGAAATGAGCAAGGCATTCTAGTCAGTTCAAGAGGAATTGCCGACCGACTAGATCGTATCTAGTCGGTTGGTTCTTCTACTTGAACCAATTAACATGCACTAGAAGCCGAGGGAAGAAGCGATAGGCTTCGGAAAAGATTCTAATGGATTTTATGATAATCCTAGATCTAAGATATGAGCGAAATGAAGATTATAATGTAAGTCCTACTCAAGGCTTAACATTCTATTCTATGAAGCTAGAAGACATATAAATATAAACATGACGAACCATCTTCAAAGCTTCAATCTTCATTCCTCTTGACTTCAATATTGCTCCTTAAGCTTCAACGAAGCTTCAGGCACACGATCATGCGTATTGAGAAGTCTTTAGACGTCGTTTTTGATGTACGTGGTATTTTGGCGACGATCTCTATAACTGCGCTCACAAACAGTTAGTACACGATATTTATGTTTGCTCATCATCCAAAACCAAATCCGGGGAATCAATACTCAACATACACATCATGACACAATCAGTAAGATGTGCTCTAAACTCTTTCCAAGTTAGGGGTTCTCGAAAACTGTTTATATGAGGTGATCAGGCTCATATAAATAGGTTTTAAGGATGTGTTTTGATGGTATGCAGTGTAATTGCATGTCCCCATACAGTCACTACCAACTGGATTTTTAACAGACGAGTAATCCGTTTATATCATTTTAATGATTTATTTATATAACCCATTTTTGGGCGTGAACACAAACTTCAGGGTGTTCGACATTATTCCAGTTGCAAATACTGTTTGATTTTCCAGTGTTATACAATGTTCCCGCCATTTAGTAATGTAATGCGTCCCATTTGCTTTGAAAATGCTAGACTACGGTTAGATAATATGTTTAATAATGACCATTTTAGAGGATATATGGATGAGTACTTTAAGGTACATCATCCGCCCTATGTAGGGAGTGGATAAGTCCACTTTAATCCCTCAAATACTCTCAAGAGACATAAAGGTCTTTTATGATAGATTTTGTAAACAATTATATTTGGGGAAGTCTTGAGAGTCAATGTCCACGCGTAGTGGAGATGACCTCGTAATTATTGTTCCATTTTGAATGGGACAATGAAAGCTTCACCCTTTTGAAGAATCTTCGGGTTCTTCAGTTTTATTGAATTGGTTAATGATGTCTTGGCTCATTAATCCAGGGGTGACCAAATATGACGTATCAAATTAAAAACTTGGTCGTTTCTGGGCACTTTAGGTGCTCCAGTATATATGCTTCCTCTTTTTATTTTTCTTTGTATAGCATATAACTTTTGAAAGTCTATTTGAAGTCTCAAGTATGGTTTTCATGCCATTTTTCTTGAGTTATGCTATTTAGGATTTCGTTTTGACGAATATCCTTTGAAACTTTATAAGTTTTAGAGAGTACATGGCATCCTCATTTTATTTTTAGGAGTATTCATGTTTGCTATTCCTGATCCTCAATTGCAGACGTCCCAAATAGATCTTTTTGACTTTCTTAAGGGTGAAAGTGCTTTCTATAGCATACGTCATGAGTTATAATTTGGATAATTAAAAATATCCATAATCGTTTGTCAAATATTATAGCAAACCATTCACGGTAAAATAAAATGCATTACAAGCATGATATTCATCAATACGAAATATTGTGATAATGCATTTAAATGCATATATACTGCAAGAAAATACTCCTGATAATTATGTTATGGGAACAAGTTTTATATTTTGATGTGTGCTCGAGGAATAGCTAAGTAAACAATAGTTAGGTTTGTGCCAATTTTTATATTTGACTAGATTTGCTAGGTGGACACATGGTATGAGTTGCATGGAGAAGTTCAATTGTTTTGCTGACATAAATAGGTAGGCACGCAGCTCAGAATACTTAGTGAACTTTCGTTCACGGTATTACTGCATCAGTATCGCATTCTTTACATGGAAAGACGTGTACATCATTTCCAGCGTGTGATCTTCTGATACTTTTTCACCACATAACTTCAGGCGTGAGGTGATGCTAAAAAAGGCTGAGTTGTACTCAACTATGAACTTAAAGTCCTGCAGTCTCTAGTTCTCCCACTCATAACGTGCTCTTGATGTTTCTACCGTTCATCTAAGGCCACCCATAACTTGTATGAGTCCTCAATAGTGAGGTACTCTGATTTCATAGTTTTGTCCATGTGGCGGTGGGGCTTTTGCCATTGCTATTCCTCTTCGAACTATGTCACATCTTCCCTTTCCCTTTGTATTAGACCTTGTTTTTATTCTTCCACTTTTCCACTGAACATTTATTTCGTTGTATAGCTTCAGACTTTTGAATGTCTATTTAAGTACTCAAGTATGGCTTTAATGCCATTTTTCTTTCTCTTGAGTATGCTATACAAACATTAAGGATTTTGTTTAAATGAATATCCTTTGAAACTTTGTAAGTTTCTTTAAGTATTTGTGGAAGAAGAAACATAGATCAGTTGAGCAATTACGTGGGTGCGAATATATTTCTCACTTAAGTCACGACTTCGGGCGTGATCTTATAATTATTATGCGCAAGGTCAGATATAAGAATACTGCCTTGTAGTGAGATACCTCTTAAAGAGTTAGCGGTGTTATGTCATCCTTTTTTGGTGTCCATATTGGTCCACATAGACCATAGATTTTCAAGATCTATTTACCATGTGTTGCTCATCTTTAAGCATAAATGATGTTAGCATGTTTTCGACGTTTTATTATTTTTGGGAATAAGGGGTATTGACGTATAATTTGAACTTCAGGTTCAATTTTTCCATTTTGAAAACTATATGTATGCCATAAACATAATTATAATTATCTCTATGAACATATATGCAAGAAAATAATATTATTATCATCACATGCATAATCACAGAGACAAAGAAATTAGCATCACAGATGTGCCTCAGACATTAAAATTTTCATCACATATATGCTGCATGCATTAAAATTTTCATCACATATATGCTTCAAGCTTTGAAATTTTCATCGTAGATATGCTTCAGGTAATTAAAATTTTCATCACAGTTATGCTTCAGGCAATTAAAATTTTCATCACAGATATGCTCCAGGCATTTAAAATTTTCAGCACATATATGCTTCAGGCATATAATGGTAAAAGAGAGAATTAATTATATGTCTCGAAAAGCCCCATATAAAATTTAGGAGTCACCGTCATTCATGGCCGTCCCAAGACCTTAATTAGGGTTTGGGTTAGTATTCGCGTGATTAGCGCGCCGGGGCCTTCAGGGCCGTCGAGGGTGCGCGAGGATACGGTGGCAGCCTTCAGGGCCGCGAAAAATCCTCGGCTAGGGTTTTGAGTGCGGGGGCACGACGGCGGCCTTCAGGGCCGCAAAAAATCCCTCAGATATAACTTCTCTTTTTCATATTTTATTTGTCGTAGTTTATAGGGGAAAAAATTGTTGCATCTCAGCTTACGCACATGTCTCATTTAATAATTTGCTAATCATGCACAAACTCCCTCGATCATGGCATATAATTATCATAGTGGTTTATATTATGACATCTCATGTCAGCTTGAAAAACAAATAACGACAGGACACGTTATTTCATGCGTGGGATACAAATAACGCATGAAATACAAATTGGATTTTTATTGTGACATCTCATGTCACACATGAAATACAAATAATGCCAGGAGATCTTATTTCACGCATGTGATTAGTTTTTTTAATTGTAAAAATCCAATTTTTATCTATGTAATCAATGTTTTTTGACATAAAAATTTGATCTTTATCGTAAAGGCATCGATTTTTAATCCAAGATTTAGTAGATCTAAACATATTCAACGAACAAATATGTTTAGATCGAGTTTTTGTGTGATTACCTCTAGATCCGTCCTCCAGATCTAGTGACGTTCGATGAAGGATGCCCGAAAAAATCTGCGTTATCTCGCGGAGCGTCGCGTCGCGAAACAAAATCGTCGGAGCTTTCGCGGCTCGCCTCTCTCTCACGAGCCGTCGTCGTCTTTTCCACGAGCCGTCTTACTGATAACATATTGTGAAGGTTTGAGGGCTAGGAAACCCCTAACCTCATATATATAGACTTCTTATTGGATACAATGTGGGTGGATACCGAATAGGCCCATTGGGCCCTATTCATAACATTTTACAAATTTTTTCTTTTTATGTTTTAATTTTTTTTTCACCATTTTTTGTCTCATTTCCTCCTAATATTTGTTATATATTACAATTAAATTTTTCAATATTTTTTTGTTAGAATTGTTTATGGTCATTTCAAAAACTAAATGGGTGATGAGAAGTGTTTAATTAATAACCACCAAGAAATTGAAAAGTAACTTATAAATCTCTTCAAAAAAGCGGTAGAATTATAATTACAATAATTGTTACCGAGATAAGATAATGCAAACCAAACAATTGAGCAATCAAAGCACAGAGGATTTATCCAATTGTGGTCCTCCAGACTTATCCAATCTACACGCATTTCCACTTGAAGTAAATTGTGTGAAAATAATCTATGAAAATCTGACCAAGTTCATTTATATTTCACTTCCTCTTGGTTGCCTTCTCATATTTTTTTTTCGTTTTTTGAAGACCCACTTAAATCTGAAACTAAAGTAGTGAGAAGTGCATTTTTTATTAATCATTCCGCTATATCTCATACACACCTTCCATGCGAACCTCCATTTGAAACCTAACCTGAACAAGAACCTAAAACTAGTTCTCAACCTCCAGCTAAAGAAACACTCCCATCTAGTTCAACTGGTACTCCTCCTCCCGATTTCTTATATGATCATTATTATAACAATCTGGTCTAGCAAGTTCAGAATCGGTCCAAAACAAAGATTTGATTTTGCAGACCAATTATGTGATACTTCATCGTTGATTTATGCTTCAAACGTGGAATCTGGGAGGTGACACGGCCGTGCAGGTTTTAGCACGGCCATGCGTGTCAAAAAATGTATCAGCTGACTTACGCAAATTTAGACATAGCCTTGTTGGTCCAACCGTGCTGACAGTCAACTCTCTAGTTTTTACTGACACAGCCGTGAAGCACGACCGTGTTGACAGGAAACTCTCTGGTTCATCTAGTGACATAGCCATGTTGCACGACCGTGCTGATTGTTCTAGAGCTTCAGTCAGATTACACAGTTTTGATATGGCCGTGCCGAGTATAAGCATGGCTTGTCGACGCCTAGAAACCCTAATACGCCCAGATTTCAGCTTCTAATCTGAACCGTTGATTTCTATTGGGGTTAAATTGGATGGACATGATTGAAAACACCCTATTCTACCCTCGGGAGTATTCCTATGATATAAATACAAAGAGATACACTTTTTGAAAGCACGCGACACATACTCGACGGAGAATTGAAAAGATTTCTGTGCGTCTTCAAGACAGAAGCAGATCTTTTGCCAGCGATAGGCGACGAGAGAGCTTCAAGGTGATTACGAGCTTTAGGAGGGGATGTATTCCTTGTTCTAGAGTCTCTGGTAAGATCTCTCCATTGGTTGTGTGCATGAGACATTGTCATTGCTAAAGTGCTAGCGTTATTTTGTCGAGAAGGCATACATTGTATTGGAGGATATTTGTAGTCGGTGTATTCTCTGAATTATCATCCTTGATCTAGTGGAAGACGTGACAATGGAAGACTAGATGTAGGTCATAGGTTAGGCCGAACCAGTATAAATCCTTGCCTCTATGTGTGGTTGCTTGGTTTTGATTGTGTGGTACTTTCTTGTGCTTCTTATGATTCATCCAAGATCCTAACTCTGCATTGTTTTAGTTGGTGACACATTATTTCATATATTCCGATGTGCACACTTAAGTGTTGTTTGATATTGTGACAGATTTTCTCAACAAGTGGTATCAGAGCAACTGGTGAGAAGAAGTAAGAAGTCAAGATGTCACCGTCTACCACATCGTTCAATATGGACACGTTCACTGGGAGAAACAACTTTAATCTTTGGAGATTAAAGATGAAGGCTTTTCTTACGAGAGATGGCTGCTCACAAATTGTCTTTGAGAAGGACAATTTTGACAATGAGGTCACAGAGGCACAGAAGGCTGAGATGAAGCGAAAGGCGTTGAGCGCACTGCAGTTATCACTTTCAGATGAAGTGATCAGAAAGGTGTCTGAGGAGGCTACTATGGAGAAGCTTTGTAAGCTGAAGGCGCTTTATGCAAAGAAGAATCTGACGAGCAGGTTGTATTTCATGCAATAGTTATATGTGCTGAAGATGAAAGAGGGAGCCCACGTCAAGGATCACATTGACGCTTTCACGAAGATTGTGTCTGACTTGCGGAGTATGTGGTTGAACATCGAGGACGAACAATTGGCGATGATATTGTTATGTTCTCTAACAGATGATTTTGACCCATTGGTGAGGTCCATTGTATATGGACGTGAATCTTTATCTCTGGAGGAGGTAGAGTCTGCGGTACACTCTAAGGTTCTTCTAGTCAAAGTGACTGCTCGAGAAGGTGGTGATCAATGAGATGCAATCTTCATCAGGAGACATCAGGATTCCAGAGGCGGGCATAGTGCTAGGAAGGACAAGGGTCGTTCAAGATCTAAATCATGAGGGTACAGAGACGATGTCACCTGTGCAAGGAGACATGACATTGGAAACAAGACTGCCCAATGCTAAAGAAGAATGGAAAAGGCAAGGATGAAGCTGCTAGTTCTGCCTCAGTGGGAATCAGTAGCAAGAGTAGTGATGATGGTGAGATTCTGATGGCGACTGCATCGGTAGATCTAGGGGTCCCGTGGCTTTTGGATTCGGGATGTTCTTTCCACATGACACCTCACAGGAGTTGGTTTAGTTCATATAGTTCCAGAGAAGGTGGCAATGTTCAGATGGTGAACAATATCTCATGCAAGATAGAGGGTATAGGAGAGGTGTGAATCAAAATGCACGATGGCGTCATCAGGACACTAACAAATGTGCGTTACGTACCAGAATTGAAAAAGAGTCTGATTTCTATTGGAGCTTTAGCAGGACTTGGGTGCAGGACGGTGATAGAATGCGATATATTAAAGGTGTCCCATGATACTCTTATCGTGATGAAAGGAAAGAGAGTACAGAACTAATATGCGCTGTAGGGGCACACCGTGGAGGGTGAAGCTAGCATCTCTCAAGGCATAGATGGTGAAGAATCGGCAAAGTTATGGTATTTTCGTCTTAGACATCTAAGTGAGAAGTCATTAGATGTGCTTTACAAAAGGAAGCTGATACATGCCAAAAAGGATAGATTGGAGTTCTGCGAGAAGTGTGTAGAAGGAAAGCTGACAAAGACACGCTTTGGGATCATAGAGCATAGCAGCAAATGACCACTTGATTATGTACATTCAGATGTATGGGGGCCAACTTTCTGTACCTACCATTGGAGGAGAAAAGTATTTTGCTTCATTCATTAATGATTTCTCAAGGAAGGTGTGGATCTATCTGATGAAATCAAAAGATCAATTCTTCGAGAAGTTCAAGGCTAGGAGAGCCTTTGTTGAAAAGAATACAAGAAGAGCCGTCAAGGTTTTAAGATCAGACAACGGTGGTGAGTACACCTCGAGGGTGTTCAAAGAATTCTGTAGATCTCAGGGTATTTTACGGCACTACACTACGCCTGGAGATCCACAGTCAAATGGTGTTACAGAAAAATTAAACCGTACACTGATGGAGAAGTGTTGATGCTTAAGGCTTAATGCTGGACTTCATAAGGAATATTAGGGTGAAGTTGTAAATACCGTCGTACATCTCGTAAATAGACTACCATCATCGGCGTTCAGTTTCAAAATTCCTGAGGAGGGATGGACATGGAAGACTGGTGATTACTCGTACTTGAGGATTTTTAGATGTCATGTCTATGCTTTGTAGAAGGAGGACAAGCTAGATTCAAGGGCCAGGAAGGCCATCTTCCTTGGATATCAAGAGGGAGTGAAGGATACATGTTGTTAGATCCTGTGTCCAAGGAGATATTCACCAGTATGCATGTCACATTTGATGAGTTGTCGATGGTCAGGCCGAAGATGACTCATTCAGATGGTGGACATATGCTTGAGGAGATCAACGCTGAGGTTGAGCCACCTACCCTGGAGATAGAGACACGAGATGCTAAGACATGCCAAGACCTGACTACTGAGAGAGAGAGAGAGAGAGAGAGAGAGAGAGAGAGAGAGAGAGAGAGAGAGAGAGAGAGAGAGAGAGAGCAGATACAGACATATCATATTCAGGCTTATGGTGAGGTTCCTGCCCAGAGTCAGCCAGAGGTGCGGAGGTCATTGAGTACTAGGACATCACCAAAGAGACTGTGTGAGTGGAACTATTCTGCTTCTAGTTTTACATTTGATGACATGCATGCATACGCCCTGAACATAGAGCACGAGAGGCCCTTGACGTTTGATGAAGCCCAGACTTTTAGCACAGTTGTAGAGTGGCGGCTGGCGATGGTAAAGGAGATGGAATCTCTATACAAGAATGACACTTGGGAGTTGGTAGAATTTCCAAAGGATAGAAAGGCCATTAGTTGCAAGTGGGTATATAAGGTCAAGGAAGGAGACGACGGCGATGTGAGGTACAAAGCTCAGTTGGTGGCCAAGGGATTCGTGCAGAAGAATGGAGAAGATTACAATGAGATCTTCTCGCTTATAGTGAGACACATGTCCATCCGTGTATTGGTGTGTCCATCCGTGTGTTGTTTTCCTTGGTAGCAGCTCAGGACTTAGAGTTAGTGTAGCTGGATGTTAAGACGACGTTCTTATATGGAGAGCTTGATCAAGAAATCTACATGTGCCAGCCTGAAGGCTTCATGATGGAGGGGCAAGAGTAGAAGGTATGCAAGCTGAAGAAATCTTTATACTGTTTAAAACAAAGTCCAAGGCAGTGGTATAAGATATTTGACTCCTTCATGATGAGCATTGGTTTCGAGCAGAGTATAAAGGACCAGTGTGCTTATGTTCGCACACTTGATGGTCGATCAAGGATATACTTTCTTCTGTACGCTGACGATATGCTGATTGAGTACGTCACGGGACATGACTGAAATCAATAGGTTGAAGTGGAAGCTTGCAGAAGAGTTTGACATGACGGATCTGGGGCCTGCAAAGAAGATCCTTTGTATGGAAATCAGCAGAGGCATGAATATTGGAAGTTGAGGTTGAGCCAGGAGGGATACATAAAGAAAGTCCTAACATGCTATGGAATGGAGAAGGCGAAGCCTGTCACCACACTGCTAGGAGCTCACTTTCATCTTTCTGTGAGACAGACACCTAACACCGACGAGGAGGCATGCTACATGTCTACAGTCCCCTATGCTAGTGCCATGGAAAGTCTGATGTATGCTATGGTTTGTACATGTCCATACTTTGCTTAGGCAGTTGGAGTCGTTAGCAGATACATGAGGAATCTAGGAAAGGAACACTGGCAGGCTGTGAAATGAATATTAAGATATCTAAAGGGAACTACTAGCGTTGGTTTGTGTTTCGGCAAGGGAGACGGTTTGGTGATATCTGGATTCTGCGATTCAGATTATGCAGGTGATAGAGACAGAAGGAGATCTACGACTGGGTATATGTTCACAATGGGCACTGCCACGAGATCATGGAGATCGGTTCTTCAGTTTATTATATCATTGTCAACTATGGAGGTGTAACTGATAGCTGCAGTTGAGGTGATCAAGGAAGGCAAGTACTTGAGAAGTCTACTGAGAGACTTAGGTATACTGTCTGGTCATCCATTTGCTCTCGCAATCGGGACGATGGTCGAATGTCGTCTTACCGCAAGCACACGGTGTAAACAGTGGCGAGCGGGTATCGTATCCACAGGGAGGCGGTTGTCACACTACCTAACGATCCTAGGCTGACTTAGGCTTCGAAAGTTTTATTTAGGTGGAGATGGATTATGTAGTGTCGTGATGGTGGTGTATGTGAAATGCGAGGGTGTCACTGTCAGCAAGGCACATCAAAACACAAAAGAGAACAAATAAAACAAAGAGAAAATGAATGAGGAGAAATATCACTGGGGTGTCGGGAATCCTCGCTAGGGCTGTCGGGTCTGGATAATGGGTTAATGATCTCTTCGTTAGACGGTGAATGCAGGTAGGAGTGCCACATCCATAGATGGGAACGAGCACTTGACTTTCGTTGTCACACTCGTCTAATGCCTCCCCATGCATAGTCGTTCTTTCGCAGTCGGTTTTGCACGGGGACGCATGCATTACGCTCGACACTTGGTTCCCGTACCACAGATCCGTATCCACTCTCATGATATATGGACCGAGGTACCACCTACGGTTGGTTCTAGCCGTCGGGCAACTTTCATAGTCATTGGCTAGCGGATTTAGGATTAGTGGTCACCCCCGACTCACGAGTCACTCTCGTGAACGCGAGCCCCGGAAATGGCCACTAAGCCCAAATCGGATTCGTGGGGATTCTCCCTAAGATATGGGGCTGCTTTCGTGATCCTCCGATCCTAGGGCTAATCCTCCAAAACCCCTTATCCAAACTACCGTAGAGCAACCTTAGATTCGTCCAACTAAGGTTAACCTATCATCTAAGCCATAGAATCCTATAGTTCATCCCTAATCCTAGCAATAGATCTACGCAATCATTGCAAGAGAGATATAAACAATAAGAATTAACATCACAAGCAAAAATAAGAAGAAAACAATGAAAGATTCAATAAGAAAAACATGTGAGAAAGACAATAAACAAGATTTAACAAAAGAAATACTTAGTTAATGAAGATCCGGTACATAAACATCCAAGAGGGGGCCTATGGCATAGCCTAACCTCTGAAAATCATCCCCAAAGATAGAAAATAAGTGAAAGGGGCTAAAAACCCGCCCCCTCCAAATGGTGGCTATAACTCCTATTTTTAGCATCCCCCTAAAAACCCTAGAAAAAGCTCTAAAAGTGGTCTGCCGACATATCGCTCGGTCAAGCGTACCTTAGCACCTTCTTGATGCTTCCAGGTGGTCGCACAGAGGAGGGGTCGCTCAGTCGAGCGGTGAAGCCGCTCGACCGAGCGCCCTCTTAGAGGACTTGATCTCGCTCTGTTGGAATTGATATCGCTTGGTTGAGCGATTGGCCGCTCGACCAAGCAAATTAGATGCAAACTTTCCCGAGAGCTGTAAGGCAAAAATAGGAGCTCACTGATGACTGGCTCGGGCGAGCGTTAGGGGTCACTCGATTGAGCGAGTTATGCCACTCGACCGAGCGACCCCTCGTAGCCTTGCCCTTCCTTCATGATGTCACATCTCGATCGAGAGCGCTCGACCGAGCGACCTGGAATCTCACTCTTCTCTTCTCCTTTCCTTCCTCCTTTTCTTGGCTCCTTTGCTTCTTCTTTCTTGCTCTTCCCTTGCTCCCCAGCAGCTTTGAGTCATCGAATGCGGTGCCGCTAGAGCTCTGGTGTTAATGTCCGTGCTCGCTTCTCCAATATACTCCGAATCATTCCATATTCTCTGAAATGCAAACAAACGCTTTTAACGTCAGATAGTTCCAGTTATGAGCGTAAAATCATATAAAATCGGGATTAAAGCGATCATTTTGATGTGTAAACAAATAGATATAATGTATAATATTGTGACACATCAAAATCCCCCAAGCTTGCCTCTTACTCGTCCTCGAGGAAGACTAGTAATAAGCGAACCCGGCGGAGGAATGCAATGGAGAGGTGAGGTGGTGAAGCGTGATGGAGACATAGGGCTCATTTTTAAACTGGGCAAATATATGAACCCATGGATGCAAGAATTCCTGAACACACACAAAAATGTAAAAAGAACACACACATACACACAAAATACTTAAGTCTCGCTTAAATGATCATAGTGTGGATTTCAATAAAAGTGATGAATTCGATAATAATGAAATGAGAAAAGAGCTACATCATATCATAGTTTACACATTATATCTATTTGACGTGTAAACAAATAGATATAATGTGTAATATTGTGACACATCAAAATCCCCCAAGCTTACCTCTTACTCGTCCTCGAGGAAGACTAGTAAGAAGCGAACTCGGGGGAGGAATGTAATGGAGAGGTGAGGTGGTGAAGCATGATGGAGACATAGGGCTCATTCTTAAACTCAGCAAATATATGAACCCAGATGCAAGAATTCGTGAACACACACAAAAATGTAAAAAGAACACACTTATGCACAAAATACTTAAGTCTCGCTTAAATGATCATATTGTGGATTTCAATAAAAGTGATGAATTCGATAATAATTAAATGAGAAAAGAGCTACATCATATCATAGTTTATCATGAAATATACTAAGTCCACGGAGATGAAACCAATGTCCACAACTCATTCTCTAAGCAGTATAAATATGTCACGATCAAACATTTTCAAGCATGCGTCGTATTTTGTTAAGCTTCATGGAATGAGTTAGTGAATTCAATTAAGGTAAGACGTCACCACTCTACGCCCGTTTCATGACTCCTAGAACCCATCAACTTTGCCAAATCTCTATTCAATATAGAAAGTGGGGGTAATGATATGGAATTTTTCTTTTTACAATTGTTTTTGGCAATACAATTTTCTTATATACATATTTTTCTGTCTTTATATACACGAGATAACTCAATATATACAAGAGGCAGCCTATGCATCCCAGACCAGACGGTCCTAGGGCATCAGGTTACGATGAACCCCTCGGGCCTTTTATTCAAAATATTTGTTTAATTTTTGTATTATTGGGATTTTTGCAAACTCACGTAAACACGATGGAATGCAAAACATGATCAAAGATCATTTATTGGCTATTCACAAAAGAAAAAAGCATAGAATCTTGACATGGCGCGGTTTCAGGAATTCTAATCGTCACTACTTTGGTTGTCGTGGGGTTATCCTATCTCTTTTGAATTACTAAACATCCATGAAGCAATAGAATTATCAATCAAATCACGCAAGAGTCAAATAATTTTCAGATTTTTGATTCATTCATTTTAGCCCAACTGTTTCGAGAATATGGTTGTGAAGCTATGGATTCTACTATGAAAAAGCATATTAACAATGATACTCTAATCAAGGAATTGAACTCTAATCTAACAGATATTAGAGTTTAAAAAAAATAAATTCATAATATTTCATAGAAAATGAAGCATATGAGATATAAATAGAGAGGTGAACATGGTTCAACTGAAAATTTAAAAGTGTGTTTCACGATGAAGCAAAGTGCTTGCATTGTGCACTCCCACAAGCTTAAACGTCATATTGTCTTCAATATGTGTATGACATAGATAGAGGACAACGACAAAATCAGGAGTTACACAACAAAATAATATCTCTCCATCAAGCTATTTCATATGGTGCCCGGTGTGGATAGATGGGCATAAAAATTGGGGAGAGAAGCAAAGTAAGCACCATAAAATTAGGGTGGGAAATTAAATCATAGAATAGGGTGTGGTGCAAAAGATAATTGAGCAACCATTATATGAGGTGAATTTATTAAATTGGAAAAGCATAAAAGTCCTATCCGGTCCTCTCGCTATCGAGAGGATTCATGATTATTTGAAGCATAAAAATTTACACTACAACTACACTACTGGATTGATACCACCTGTAGTAAAAGACGGATCCAGTATCTTTGCTGGTGCAGGCAGCTGCTCCAGTTGATCCTTCTGTGTCTCCATTAGGTGCGTGTCTCCACGGATATCAACGAACGTTAGCAATGCAGCCCCTAGCATCTCCCCAAGGATTCCACATATACCCTGTATGAGATGAGCTACATCAGTTCGCCTCTGAAAATTTTCCCCCATGATATATGAATCCCAAAGAAGATCATCGACAAAAATAATGGAAATGAAATTTGGTAAATGATACTTCCCTGAGATTGTATCTCTACTCTCGTGCACCATGACATGCAACTCTTCATCGTTCGCCTCAGGATTTTCAGGTAACTCTGGCATATGAGTGTGGGTCTCGTCAGGCGACTCCTCGCTGTGCTCCTCGACAGGTTCCTCAAGCAGTGACACGTCCAAGCATACCTCTGGTCCATAGTCATATGTGTCCTACAAAAGGTATGACGTGTCAAAGACATCTGAATCAAAATGAATACTAAATGGAAGACAAGATTCAGAGATGGCATGGGTAAAAATATCTCCTTGATTGGGAGCAGTAAGCTCTGGTGAGTGGTACTCTGTCGTAGTACATGGGGAAGGTGGCTGAAGGTGGGTAATACTCAGGCTCCAAGTTAGTATCTGTATCTTCATCCCGAGTAGTGTCCTCCTCAACGGTCTGCTCCGGCTCTGCTAGCTCGGCCTCCTCAGTGATAGGCTCTGGTGGTGCAGGCTGCTCCGTATCTTCATCCTGTGGAGAGGGGTCAAGGGCGAGAGATGGCTCGGGCACGACATCGTAAACAATGACATCGTTGCCTTTGCTGGTCTCGTCCTTGGTGGTAATATAGAAATGCAGGGTGTCTCCCCTAAGCTGAACATGAATATCATCCTCAATAATACCTGCAGCAGACACATGATTCATAATAAAATTAATAAGCACTCATTCAGATGGATCATCGCCTGTCATAACAGCTAATGAGCCCGTCGATCGAACGAGGTGCAGCATGCGTCCCAAAGCTGCTGCTAAATGAAGATCATTGATGGTATTCACTCGCATTCTGCTCATAGAGTCCCTTGAGGGTCCCTGCAACCACTTGGTGAAGAAGTGGAGTAGCCTTGAGTCATCAAACCCATGTTCTGGCACCTCTATCAATAACGCTTCGAATCTGTCCAAGGCTCGCCAGAAGCATTCTTCATCTCCCTGCCTGAAATTGGCGACCCTCCCTTGGTCTATAAAATATTGGATCGTGGACTTTGCTCCAATAGGGGGGGTACCATCATTGCGCTAAATATGCACCTGATAAAACAAAGATAAACAACCAGGAAAAGAATGTTAGTGGCACAAGAGAGATAAATATAATAATAATATGGTGGCGGGGAAAATCTCTTTTTGTTTCTTTTTATAAATTTTTGTTTTTATTCAAAGTCTAGCAACCTAATTGTGATAAATATGCAATATGGCGGAACGCCTCCCCGGCAACGGCGCCAAAAACCTATTCGGTCGTCCCTTTGCTCTCGCAATCGGGACGGTGGTCGAATGTCATCTTATCGCAAGCGCACGGTGTAAATAGTGGCGAGCAGGTATTATATCCACAGGGAGGCGGTTGTCACACTACCTATCGATCATAGGCTGACTTAGGCTTCAAACATTTTATTTAGGTGGATATGGATTATGGAGTGTAGTGATGGTGGTGGAAGTGAAATGCGAGGGTGTCACTGTCAGTAATGCACATCAAAACACAAAAGAGAACAAATAAAACAAAGAGAAAACGAATGAGGAGAAATATCACTAGGGTGTCGGGAATCCATGCTAGGGCTTTCGGGTCTGGATAATGGGTTAATGATCCCTTCGTTAAACGGTGAATACGGGTAGGAGTGCCACATCCGTAGATGGGAACGAACACTTGACTTTCATTGTCACGCTCGTCTAACGCCTCCCCATGTGCATCCGTGCTTTCGCAGTCGGCTTTGCACGGGGACGCGTGCATTACGCTTGACACTTGGTTCCCGTACCACAAATCTGTATCCATCTCGTGATATACGGACTGTGGTACCACTCTACGGTTGGTTCTAGTATTTGGGTTACTTTTGTAGCCATCGACTAGTGGATTTTGTATTAGTGGTCATCCCCGACTCTTGAATCACTCTCGTGAACATGAGCCCCGGAAACGGCCACTAAGCCCAAATCGGATTCGTGGAGATCTCCCTAAGATATGGGGCTGCTTTCGTGATCATCTGATCCTAGGGCTAATCCTCCAAAACCCCTTATCCAAACCACCATAGAGCAACCTTAGATTCATCCAACTAAGGTTAACCTATCATCTAAGCCATAGAATCCTAGAGTTCATCCCTAATCCTATCAATAGATCTACGCAATCATTGCAAGAGTGATATAAACAATAGGAATTAACATCACAAGCAAAAATAAGAAGAAAACAATGAAAGATTCAACAAGAAAAACATGTGAGAAAGACAATAAACAAGATTTAACAAAAGAAATACTTAGCTAATGAAGATCCGGTACATAAACATCCAAGAGGGGGCCTAGGGCATAGCCTAACATCTGAAAATCATCCCCAAAGACAGAAAACAAGTGAAAGGGGATAAAAACCCGCCCCATCCAAATGGTGGCTACAACTCCTATTTATAGCCTCCCCCCCAAAACCCTAAAAAATTCCTAAAAGTGGTCTGCCGACATAGTGCTCGGTCAAGTGCGCCCTAGCGCTCGACCAATCGCCTTCTTGATGCTTCCAGGGGCCGCATGGAGAAGGGATCGCTCGGTCGAGCGGCGAAACCACTCGACCGAGCGCCCTCTTAGAGTACTTGATCTCGCTCGGTTGGAATTGATATCGCTCGGTCGAGCGATTGGTCGCTCGACCGAGCGAATTAGACGCGAACTTTCCTGAGAGCTGCAAGACAAAAATAGGAGCTCACTAACGACTGGCTCGGGCGAGTGTAAGGGGTCGCTCGGTCGAGCGATTTGTGTCGCTCGACCGAGCGACCCCTTGCAGCCTTGCCCTTCCTTCATGATGTCACAGCTCGGTCGAGCGCATGGAGCGCTCGACCGAGCGACCTGGAATCTCACTCTTCCCTCTCCTTTCCTTGCTATCCTTCCTTCCTCCTTTTCTTGGATCCTTTTCTTCTTCTTTCTTGCTCTTCCCTTCCTCCCCAGCAGCTTTGATTCGTCGAATGCGGCATTGCTGGAGCTCCGGTGTCGATGTCCGTGCTTGTTTCTCCAATATACTCCGAATCGCTCGATATACCCTGAAATGCTAACAAACGCTCTTAAAGTCAAATAGTTCCAGTTATTAGCATAAAATCGTATAAAATTGGGATTAAAGCGATCTTTTGACGTGTAAACAAATAGATATAATGTGTAGTATTGTGACACATCATATATTGCAAGAAGTGAGGAAGGTCTATTACGACAGTCAAAGCGCAATTCACTTGTCGGAGTATCAGCCCTACAGTTCGAGGACCAAACATATAGAATTGCATGACTTCTTTCTTCAAGAGAGAAGAAGGTAATATCACTGGAGAAGGTCTCGACGGATCATAATCATGCAGATATGCTCATGAAGATTGTTCCCGTTGTCAAACTCATGCATTACTTACGCTTGATTTATACATGGTGAGTGGTTGATGATTTCCCATTGTCATGAGAGTTTCGTAAATTCTAGATCTGAATAGAGATGTTTGTTATTTCGGTAGAGTTGCTATGGAGAGCTTGAATATGCCGTGGTTGTTGAAGAAGTTTGAAGCAGGGTAGAGTTTGTTGATTTATGCTTCAAACTTGGAATCTGGGAGGTGACACGACCGTGCGGGGTTTAGCACAGCCGTACGTATCAGAAGATATATCAAGTGACTTACGCAGACTTGGAAATGGACGTGTTGGTCCAATTGTGCTGATAGTCAACTCTCTGGTTTTTACTGACACGGCCGTGAAGCACGGTTGTGTTAACATGCAACTCTCTAGTTCATCTAGTGACACGACCGTGTTACACGACCATGCTGATTGTTCTGAAACTTCAATCAGATTACACAGTTTTGACACGGATGTATCGAGTATCAGCACGGTCGTTTCGACGCCTAGAAACCCTAATACACCCAGATTTTAGCTTCTAATCTGGACCGTTGATTTCTATTGGGGTTAAATCGGATGGACATGATTGAAAACGCCCTCTTCTACCCTAGGGAGTATTCCTATGATATAAATACAAAGAGATACATTTTTGACGGTACGTGACACATACTCGATGGAGAATTGAGAAGATTTCCTTGCGTCTTTAAGACAGAAGCGGATCTTTTGTCGGCAATAGGCGACGAGAGAGCTTCAAGGTGACTATGAGCTTTAGGATGGGAGGTATTCCTTGTTCTAGAGTCTCTGGTAAGATCTCTCCATTGGTTGTGAGCATGAGACATTGTAATTGCTAGAGTGCCAGAGTATTTTGTCGAGAAGGCATACATTGTGTTGGAGGAGATGTGTGTCGGTGTATTCTCTGAATGATCATCTCTGATCTAGTGGAAGCCGTGACAACGGAAGGCTGGACATATGCCATAGGTTGGGCCGAACCAGTATATGTCTTTGCCTCTCTGTGTGGTTGCTTGGTTTTGATTGTGTGGTGCTTTCTTGTACTTCTTATGATTCATCCAAGATCCTAACTCTACATTGTTTTCGTTGGCGACACATTTTTCATATATTCCGCTGTGCACACTTATGTGTTGTTTGGTATTGTGTCAGATTTTACTAACATCATCCATATCCTTCATTTTAAAATTTTAGGAAAGAAAACATTTTGTCTCGTATAAAGTGAGGTCATTAATTACAAGTAATATATCATCTACATATATGATTGAAAAGGCAAATTTGCTCTTACTTACTTTGACTTGTTGTTGCAGAAACTATAAATATAGGAATGAAGTTACCGATGTCTTTGGGTTGAGTCGCAGACTAGGTCTCTCTTTAAGATGTTTCACGGCTCTGCCCAAGATCGTGCAAGCTGTGTATAGCCTCGATGTCCCCAGGATAAAACAGCACAGAAATCTCCTCTGTCTACGATCTCCTCTGCACCGGAAGGAGATCTGCAAGAACAAACACCACAAAAAAGAACCACCACTCGGAATTCAACAACCAATTCGCAAAAAAGAAACATAGAAGAAACATAGATTTTTCACAGAGGGAAACAAAGGGAATTTTCGCAGATTGGAAAAAGAGATTTTTCTGACCCTAGTAAATAGTGACCCACACTCTTCTTTATAAAAGCAAAAGGGAAGAAAACACAAGATCAGCTATGAATGTCACCATTAACCCACGATCAAGAGTAATGTGTAAGGATCGACTTACCCTTGTAATACTAACAACAACACACTAGGGGGGATGAATAGTGTAATGGCACAAATTGTATATTTAAAAATTAAACTTGCAAATGCGGAATTATAAATGCAAGAGGAATTTAAACACCACAAAAATCCAAACGCAAACACGAGAAGTTATCCTGGTTCTCCAAACTTGGTTGCATATAGCCACACCAATATCCACTATAATTCTCACACAGAGAAGTGAATATAATCTCACACAGAGATACCTCACACAGAGGATTTGGATTCTCACACAGAGAAATCCTTGCTTTCATACAGAAAGACTTGTGCTCTCACACAGAGAGACTCAAACTCTCACACAGAGAGATCTCAACCAACCCTCACACAGAAGGTTATACTCTCATACAGAGAGTAACTAGCTCTCACACAAAAAGCTAGGGTTTCAATGAAATAACAAAGTAAAACAAATACTCTTACCTATGCCTTGAGATGAACTTACTCAATAATGAATGCAAGGCATGGAAGAGGATCACCAAGTGATGAGATTAGCTTGAAATGCACTTGGATGATTTCCTTTGAGCTTGACTTCAATGCATGAAGGAGATTTAGAGCTCTAAGAGGGAAATGAGAGAGTTTGAGAGTGCCTTAATCAATCTCTAAAGATTTTCAATAGATCCAAGAAGTTCTAATGAACTCAACCCTCTCATATATATAGGAACCATATATGAACTCTCAAAACCCAGGGAAATAGCCAAAAACAAAAAGTCGTAACGGCTAGAATCTGGGCTGAAACGGCATTGACAGTCGACTGATATAACATATGACAGTCGACTGGCCAATGGCTAAATAAATCCCAACGTCTATAATCTGAGCCAGGACAGTCGACTGATAAAGACTTCACAGTCGACTGTATATAGGACAGGTGCTTGTAAATCCTTCAGCAGGCGACTGCTGCAGGGGATGGAAATAAGACAGAGAGATGCAACTTTCGCACTTATGCCTTTCAGATGACTGATGAACATTTCACAGGCGACTGTAAATATACAGGCGACTGTAAAAAACTGCAACAGTCGTCTGACTTGCAGATTGGGATGAAGCCCAGAAAATGCAAGTTGCGCACAGTCGACTGTAGAACAATTCATAGGTGACTGTTGGAAGACATGTGACTGTAAATTGACCGTCAATCGACTGTTCCATAAGATCAAGTAAGATTCAATAAAAGGTTGACTTGAGCAGTGCACTACAGTCGACTGTAAAAGGAACGACAGGCACCTGGAATCACCCAGTCGACTGTAAAACCTTCATCAGTCAACTGATGGAGAGCCAGAGACTCCAATTGAGTCTTTGGACAAGATGAACCTATTGGGTTGGATTCTATGATAATCCTAAGGCTCACTAAGATGGTTAAATGCATATGCATGAATGAGTAGACCATATATCAAGGCATTACATTAATCCTAGACTCAAAAAGGAGAAAAGAAATATATGAAATAATACATGGATTACATTGCTTTTCTTAGAGTCTATGGCTTCAAACTAAAAGCCTTGATGCTCCCCATCATCTCCAATCTTTGGCACCCCTTCAGTCCAAGCTATGGCATTGCTCCTCTCGATGTCCATCCTTGCACCAACCACCAAGTATTTAGTCTCCAAAAATGATATTCTTGAAGTGTTAACTATGAGAATAAAACAAGAGAGTCATTAGCAACAACATAATGTTGTGATCATCATCAAAATAACATTGGTATGAAACACCAATACTCAACATAATGAACGTCATTATCATCATGAGTAATGAGCGTCATTAACGTGTGTTAATGAACGAAAACGTGAGAGGAATTTCTGTTTCAAAATTTGAATGGTTTGTAATTTGAAATAATAATTTTATCCAAAAATAATATTCACGCGCGCACGTCACGTCGTGCAGGTGACGACGCGTTGAACCCAAGTTCATGTAAGTCATCTCCCATTCACAAAAGAGTGTTACTCCTTGGGGCACATCCCCAAGTCTCAACAATATCCTTATATACTCCTCCAACGCTTTATTCCCTTGTAATGTTGGACTAAATCATATGGAGGGAAAACCAAAAGAGAGAAACCACACACAATACCCTTTTAAAACCCATTTGAAAAATTCAAAATTTCCAAAATATATGCATACACATCATAATGTTCTTAACAATACTATATAAGATAATAAAATTATGAAACTTTGTGTGTCATTGACAGAATGCTTGTTTTAATACATGTATAGACATATTAAGTGTACAAAACCAACCGGCAGTCTTGCTAACTCTAGATTTGTATTAACCATAAACTCTAGATTTGTTTGAGCCTCTAAATTTATAATGATTCTAAATGAATCCTTATTGAAAAATGGGGAAATGTCACTTGTTACTCAATGCTTCCTTTTGAGTAAATTTTTTTGTAACAAGTCTAGCAAGTCTAGCCTTCTACTGTTTAGATGAGTCACATTCAATTTTTTAAACAGATTTATAACCAATGACTACGATTCCTTTTAGTAACTCAACAAGGTCCAAAACTTAATTTTTGTATTCCCTTTTGCTTTCATGACATCATACAAGAAGCTAAAATTCACTCATGGCTTGTGAAAAATATCATTAGCTCATTTTAAGTTCAACATCAAACATCAGTATGTTAGAAGTAAATAATAAAGTTAATAGAACTTATTGATTTTATGTTAGAAGTAAATAATAAAGTTACTAAAAATTATTGATTTTCTTGCTCTTAAGGATCTCATGGCCCAATTTTCTCATTCAATTTTTTTTCATTTTGAATATAAATTTTCTTATAAAGTGGTTCAGGTTCCTCATGCAATGAATCAACGAAAGTGATTCACCTTGATCAGGTTGAACTAATTATTCTTCTTAGGTGAACATATCGGTACATTAATTTGAATTGCAAGTCTATAGTAAGATCAAATAATTCACCCTGTTCAGAAGATGAATTCAGAATTCTTTATTTCTTTATATTTTTCTTTATGATGATGTTTAATCTTACTAAACTTTGAATCCTTGAGAAAATAAGCATTTCTGGCTTCTACAATTTTCGATATGAACGGGAGACCAAAAACATATATATGTTGAAGCTTAGGGTTATTTAGTACCGACCCCCTGTGTTTTCTCAAAAATTAGTACCACCACCCCTATTGTTTCAATAATTAGTAAGACCCCCCCCCCTGCCATAGGGGGTGATACTAATTTTTGAGAAAACACCAGGGGGTGATACTAATTGTGGCGAAAAACTTTAGGTGCCAGAGGGGGGTCTTACTAATTATTGAAACCATAGGGGTGGTACTAATTTTGGAGAAAACACAGGGGGTCGGTACTAAATAACCCTGAATGTAACGCCCCGCTTCCCAAAAGACACTGGAAGCGAGATCGTTACGCGGTCCGCTTGAACTGGAGCGGCGAAGCTCGAGTTCAATAAGCGTCTGTGATTAAAAACACAGATGAGGTCCTTGCAACTACCATTCAGAATAATAATAAACACATCCAGAAAAGATAAAGCCACATCCAAAATAATGTTCGTACACAGAGTTTAACATTGCCACAGCTGGGCTAAAAGTAGCAACAAGGAAAGTAACGTACTCGAAAGTAACTACAACGACTAAAAAGAACTAAGAAAGCAGTAAAGGCGTCGGGGTCCACTAGTCCTCTGCTGGGAGAGGCACTGCGTCAGGTGCGAACTCCTGACTCTCCAACTCTGTCGTCTCGTACGGGTCCTCCTGGTACTCAAGCTCTGAACCTGACATACATCCACAAACATGAATGTATGTTAGCTAGGGGTCTGCAAGAAGAGTTAGCATCCCAAGGCGAAGTATATAACAAGTATATGAAATTTAGAAGCATTTAATATTTCGAAATGAAACGACTGTAGCAATTTAACGATTAACAATTTCGGAGCAGAAAGAAACAATCCTAGCATGCAGTTCTAGTCGATGGCAAGTTTAAAGTTAAATTCTCAGAGTTTGTTAGCATTTCAATATTCACGATGACCAAGTTAGCATTTCAAGTTTTCATGCCAAGTGTTAGCATTCTAATCTAGGGTTCTCGCCTTTAGGTCGTGATGAGAAGGTCGTTCCTCTCACGGGGGCTTACCGTGATTGACACTAACCCACCGCGTCGGGTGGTGCTCTTGAGGAGAGTACCTTTCATACGCCCAGTGGCCGCTCAACCCTAACCCCACCCAAAAGTTTTACCGGAACACGAGCCGGCCTATTCGACTCACACGACATCACGATATCACGATACCGCCTTCGAGGCGCACGATCTCACGATGTCCATATAGTTAATCATGTCAGGACTCACTGAATTTCATTGTTATTAATATTAGTGTTTTATGGTGACAGTTCTGCAAAGCGGAAACGGGTTGAACGACCGGTTCCGTAATTTCAAATAATGATGATTTCGTCCTTTTTGTTCAACCTGCTACAAAAACAATTTCTTTCTCTAGTTGTTTAAATTGGGGATATATCGTATGATATACCGTTGGATCCCAATTTTCTTCCTAATCATTATGGTTTCGGTTTTGTACGTCATTTCACTTCTAAATTTTTGAGTTACACAGCAAAACAGGAAGGCGGCGTAAACGTGCCGAAACTTCTAAAAATCATAACAAATTATATACTTGCCTGTTTTTGACGTTCTTGGTGTCGTCGGGTCCGTACAGAAGGCGCGAACGTTTTCTGCGTCATCGGATTACGATATCAGTTTTTGATGAAAATAACTTAGTTAATCAACTTCATGTATTCCAATTACTAACAAAAAGGCCACCGTTTCTTTTTCTTTTCTTAATGTGAGTTACTGTTTATATTACCCAGAATATACTAGTGGTGTTAAATCTCTATTGTTATACTGGTATGCATGACATTTTAAAAGGGACTGTGACATTACACCGACCCCTGTGACTAACATAACACATCAATGTAATAGTTAAGTACCAACACATATATATCCACTCAATTAAGTGTAAAACTAGTTCCAAACTAACCCTCACCATTGATAAATCCTGTTGTTAACATATGATAAATAGGCTATGATGAAGTGAGCAGTGGCAGAGCTTATATCGCATGCTGACATGGTGATAAAATCCCGTTTAATACAACACCTAACCCTAATATACTAATAATTAATCCTAGTATGATAACTGAGAATGAACCAAAAACACTTAACTTATATGATGATATAAGTTAACTTATATGATGATATAAGTTAACTTATATTCAAGGTATTAAGAAAAGGAACAGTATTTTATAAAACTGGCACCATTTAAGCTAACTCTAAATTTCATATGATTCCAAACCCTAACTAATGTAAAAACGACACGGTTTAATAGGTATTTTTTTAAAATAATAATATTACTAATCCTAACATCAACGAACTAATCTTAACATTTAAAACCCTAGTAAACATGATACTAACAGCAATTAACCCTAGAAGATAAGCTAACCTTTAAGCTTCCTCCTTTCTTAGATGCAGGTGGAGGAGAGGGACTCGGTGGCAGCTCCTCCATGCGGCGGTGGATTCTGCAGGGAGGTAATGGCGCCGACGTTGCTTCTGCAGGCGAGGAGGCTCGGACGCGGTTGATGGCAGGGTGGATGCAGACGCCGGAGGCGCTGCAGCGGAGGTGGGGTTCGGGCGTAAGAGGTGGGGTTCGGTGGTCGGCGTTGGTGTAGGCTCCGGGGATGTGAGAGGGTGTAAGAAGGGGAGGTGACGGCGATGCCTAGGGAGGTGGCGGGCGGAGGCGAAGGGAGGAGGCGTGGCCTTGGGGGAGCAGGTGGCGGGGAGAAGATGGAGGGGGCGCCGCTGCTCTCTTGTGTGGAGAAGAAACGGGAACAGGGCGACGTTGGTTGAGAGGTAGGGCCATGCGGTTGTCGCGTTGAAGAAGGAGTAGGAGGGGGAGAGAGACCGCGGCCTGGGGGGATGCTGCGAGTGTTCTCGCGTGAGGGGGCGAAGCTATAGGGCGGCTGCTGAAAGCGTTTGTTGAGGGGAGAATAAAAGCTAGGTTTAAAAATAGGGGTAGGGCTACTAGAGATGCTCTAGGGTTTAATAGAGTGGTGGAGGCCAGCACGTGAGTAGGTTTCTTTCCTCTTGCCTGTAGGGTAGGGTCTCTTGGGTTTGATTCTATAGTTTATTATATAGAGGAAGTAGGGTGCTGAGCTATGATGTTAGCCTGGGTTATTTTCTTTTAGGTTAGTTTTATAAGGAGGTGCATGGTTCTATAATAGCCTAGGGTTTATTTAATGTATATATTCTTAAACTTTGGTCTTTTTTTAAAGAATTGTGCGTGTGTGACCCATGAGTGCGTGAGTGTGTAGGGGGGTGCGGCCATAGGTCCAAAAAGATAGGGGTTTAATGATAAAATTAAAAGGAAAGTTGAATGAGTAATAATAAAACTAATTAGGAAGGAAATAATGATTTTAACTAATTTAAATCAACGTGATTAATAGCAATTCAATTTAGTTTAATGGGGTTTTAAAAAGAAATATTTGAAATTCGAATTTAAATTTTACAAGTTGGAAATTATTAAATAGGAGGTACAAAAAGATAATAGTAATAATAATAATAACAACAACAATAATAATATATAACCAAGTGCCACAAAAATAGTAGTAGTAATAATAATAATAGTAATGATAAGAAATAAAATTAACTACGACTAAATATAAAGATATGAATAATTAACATGGAAAAATTTGCACGTGCACGGGGACGGATACGCCTAATACGGATACGGGCGAAAAATCAGTAGAGAAATACAGATAATATCACCGATGAGAACCGGTCGTTACATCCTACCCACCTTAGGATAAAGTCCGTCCCCGGACTTTCTAACATATCTAGTCACTCTAGTAACTACCCCAATCATATCACATTATATTTTAAACCAGGTATAGTCATTACAAGTGCTTATATATACACTAGGTAGCCAAACATTAACACTACTAACATGTATTTATTCACGTACACTATACTCTTATACCTATCATAGCCAGTCAAATTCATACATGTATTTCAATCATTAATATAGTCACATACATCCTTATATAGATATTAAACACGTACTACATACCATGGTACACACATTTACAAACAAATAAATAGTTCACACCAACAACTGTCGCCATAGGACTTACGTAAATATAACTACATACGAACAAACAATATGAGTATACTACTCCCTAATATATCCTAATATACATCCAATACCAAACACATCAACACATGTAGTCACACCATACCATTATTAAATCAAGTTTATTATATCTAATATACATTCGCCACTACTATAATTTCACAATTATATAGTCATTCAAATGCATGCAATTATTTCACCATATATTCACATCACATACGGTCCTATAACTTTATTCACGATACGCCACTCATACCATAGTCACCAATACATATATCTAAGCACATACTTACCCGTGCATGGTGCACACCCACACACGTTAACATCTCATTCATATATACCAATCATGCCATTATATACTCAGCACATCTGCACACCTAGTTTAGCTAGCACACATACGTTCACCCAGGCAATTCCTTAGTAAATAACTATACCACAAGACCAACACCTATAGCTATATACTGGTATAGCGACCCACAATCATGTGCGTAGCACAACCAGGCACAAACAATCATATCACTATACATACATCATCCTGTAGGGGTACTACGATAATCCTACCATACATGAAACACACTTATTCATTAAATCTGCACACATCACTATATGTACACCTATTATCATTACACCCAACATGCACATCACCGTACTAGCATATAATTTCAATCATTGACAAGTACAACTAAGGCATATATACCACTAGTAACTAGCCAATACTAACTCTAACACGCACAGTATTCATATAGTGATATAGCTATTCGCTCGCCTAAGTACAAATATAACACTAGCTACTCTATACTCGACTCTATACATATATATCACCTATTACCGTATATACATGCACACACGACACAATAGATCATCACACTATACAAATATATTAAGGGAAAAACACACGTAGACGATCACTACAATCAATGTTAACGGTTCCACTAAGCAATGATAAGCTCTAAAGAGACAACTAAGTAAGTGTAGGATTCAGAGTTGAATGATGCAACGAACCAATGTTGCGATGGACGGTTCCGAATGTGAGATGGATAAGAGGTTAGTCGGTTGGGTGAGACAAAATATGTATGAACGAAAGTAAGAAGATAAAGACGTGTATAAGAATAATGATATCGTCATAACTTACGTAAAATGGTGAGCATACAGTAGGAGTTAAGACGTAAAATGTGATCAGTCAAATAATAGGTGAAGGGTAATATGGGTATAGTGTCGTGGTGCTTGTTTCGTAGATGGGAATGGGTTCGTAAAAATGGAATTTCTTATATATATATATATATATATATATATATATATATATATATATATATATAAAATTGTGAAGACAATGATTTTGAAACTGACACACAAGATTTTGAAGTTCTATTTAACTTAGGAAGGTATTTTAAAAGTATGTATGAATGACTGTTTTGAAATGTGTTAGTGAGGAAAGTGACCGGCGCCCCGTTTACGGTTTGGGCACGGTGTCGTTTTACCGCAAGTGCACGGTTAGTGTAGGGTGCGGGTATATCGAACACAGGGAGGTGGATGGCTTGAGTGGCTACTAGCCTCGCCTAGGTCGCGTGCTAGCTACGCGGATAATATGGGTGAAGTATAGAAATAAAAGAAAGAAATGAAAACGACACAAAATGAATCCCCGCTAACACGGGCTAGAGCACTCATGACACTCGGCATTTGACTTGATCCAGGGTGAGACATTGCCCCAAAAGGTGGTACCTAATGTCCATGGCCCGATATTCCGGTCGGTGCCAAGCACGCTAGGCCTACCCGGTTCCGGACGGTGGGCACTCCCGTGTCCATAAACACCTTCCGCAACCGGGAGCATTAAGGCCACAATGATATCTCCTAACACTTCGTCCAAGCCGCTCCCGCACGCGAGGACTCGATGTCTACGCTGGGGGCGTAAGCTATGGCTAGGGAGTCAACCGCCAAGTTTATTCCCCCTCGGCCCGACGGTCAAAGGCGGTCTTTTTCCCGCCGATGACAATGAAACACCCCCGCGTAACCCTAATGGCCAAATAGGTCAAATGTGATTTCTAGCAATACATCGAAGCGGATCTTGACAGGACAAGCACCGGACCCCAATCCCCAACACATCTAGTGTGTTGCCGTACGAATTGGACCCAGATTGCTAGAAATCCCCATTGACACATTTCATCGAACACGTGCCATGCAACCAAGTCTAATGTAAATTCCCAAGCAACAATCCTACCCTAACCCGTATTAGGGTTCATCAATACTACTCCATGATGAAAGACATATAAACAAACAACACAAAACACACACAAACATTCATCATGAAGCAAAAGAAATACAATACAAAAATGGAGAACAAGAGAAAGAAATACTTATCTTGAGTGAATCGTTGATCCCATACAAGACTTATTGAACAAAATACCTAATCTAAAACTAACCTAGAACTCCCAAGAGAAGGGGGGCAAAAGCCCTAAAAAACTGAGAAGAGATCCCCCTTCAGTCGGCCAACTTCGAGTATTTATAGCCCCCACTTCGAAACCCTAGTGGTTCGGGTCCAAACCCGCAGGAGAAGCGCCACCCGATCGGTTGACAAGTCAACCGATCGGATGATCTGTTACAAATTGCAAACAGAAAACGGCGGAGCTTCACCCGGTCAGATGAACCGGTCGGTTGAGTTCTTGGGGTGACCGGTTGGATCTTGGAGCCGTCGGGTGAACCGATCGGTTGGACGCCCGTGTCTTCAGCTCTTCAACATCAGCTACAGATGAACCGATCGGGTGAGAGTCACCCGATCGGTTGGAATTCTGCTCGAAAAAACAGAGAACAGCCCCCGCTGAACCGGTCTGCGAACCGGTCGGGTGACTTCTTTGTGAGCTGCGGCAGAGACCGGGTGGTGCACGCGTGCATCACCCGATCGGTTGGAGCTGACCAACCGACCGGGTGAGGGGCTGAAAGATGAATTCTTTGGTGTTTGACCTCCTGGATCACGCGTGACTCCTCCCGTTGCTCTGGGGACACATGATATCATCGTTTCACGTCCCAAATGCCAGCAAACTCCTGCAAAACACAGAAAATATGGAAAAGTGAAAGAAAACAAGAAAATACAAGAAAACACGAGAGAACGAATAAAAGACGGCGGTAAAATACGGAAAAACACGGAAGAAAACGTGCGCGAATATATGAAATATAAACGCACGTCAGAAAGGAGATGGTATTTTGAACTAGCGAAATAGAAATGAAGTTTTAAAAAGAAGTTCATCACATTAGGAAAATAGAGTAGCTATACGAGGCTAGGTGAAATAGAAGTGCGAAAGTTATATGTTTGAAAATCGCTATAAGATAGTAACTAAAGATCGTGTCAGAAGAGATTCCTAGTCCAGATTGGGTTTAAGTCGACTGAAGCGTAGAAATTCTAAGTAAAAAGTTTTCGAAAGGATTTTAAACTTAGCAAAGAATTCAATAAAATAAATATCGAAAATACTTTTTAAAAGACCATGGATCTGTAATGGGGAGGTTCAAGGTTAAAGCTGGCGGATCTGGAGAGTTTACGTGGATCGAGGATGAGGAATAGGTTCGACGATTGAAACGTAAGGACGACTAAGAAGTAACTCTGTGAATACGCTACGATGGCTTCCTACGATCATCAATTGAAAGTATAATGATTAGGAAAATAGTGAAAGCAGGGAACATAACCAATGGGTCGACTAAAGGTTTAACACTAATGTTCTTCAACGTACTAGACTGCGATAGGGGAAACCGAGGTAAGATTTGTTGAGGATTGAGGTCGAGATCTTATCTATAGATTTGGAAAATCCTACGCTTCGAACTCTGTTTCTCGCAGGCGTCTCGGGTTCGACTTGCACGGTGACGATTACTACGTTCGGTTAGGCCCTAGATTCGATGAATCTAAGCAAACGACTAACGAATTCAAAAGTCTAATATGGTCGGAGCTGAATGACCAATCGCTAGGGTGACTCCCGAGGTAATACTAAGTCGCGAAAATGGTGTCTAACTAACGATCACAAGCGTCTAACTAAGTCTTCCGGTTATCCTGGTGTTGGGCTTCCTATCGTGCTGAGACAGTTATTCGAATAATTTACATACGAACTAATTCTGGATGTTTTGGCTAACGAAAATGTTCTCATTGTTCTGAATTTCACAGTTGCATGTCCTGCGTGGGCCACCACTAAAACCTGTAATGCCCCGCTTCCCAAAAGACACTGGAAGCGAGAGCGTTACGCGGTCCGCTTGAACTGGAGCGGTGAAGCTCGAGTTCAATAAGCGTCTGTGATTAAAAACACAGATGAGGTCCTTGCAACTACCATTCAGAATAATAATAAACACATCCAGAAAAGATAAAGCCACATCCAAAATAATGTTCGTACACAGAGTTTAACATTGCCACAGCTGGGCTAAAAGTAGCAACAAGGAAAGTAACGTACTCGAAAGTAACTACAACGACTAAAAAGAACTAAGAAAGCAGTAAAGGCGTCGGGGTCCACTAGTCCTCTGCTGGGAGAGGCACTGCGTCAGGTGCGAACTCCTGACTCTCCAACTCTGTCGTCTCGTACGGGTCCTCCTGGTACTCAAGCTCTGAACCTGACATACATCCACAAACATGAATGTATGTCAGCTAAGGGTCTACAAGAAGAGTTAGCATCCCAAGGCGAAGTATATAACTAGTATATGAAATTTAGAAGCATTTAATATTTCGAAATGAAACGACTGTAGAAATTTAACGATTAACAATTTCAGAGCAGAAAGAAACAACCCTAGCATGCAGTTCTAGTCGATGGCAAGTTTAAAGTTAAATTCTCAGAGTTTGTTAGCATTTCAATATTCACGATGACCAAGTTAGCGTTTCAAGTTTTCATGTCAAGTGTTAGCATTCTAATCTAGGGTTCTCGCCTTTAGGTCGTGATGAGAAGGTCGTTCCTCTCACGGGGGCTTACCGTGATTGACACTAACCCACCCGTCGGGTGGTGCTCTTGAGGAGAGTACCTTTCATACGCCCAGTGGCCGCTCAACCCTAACCCCACCCAAAATTTTTGCCGGAACACGAGCCGGCCTAGTCGACTCACACGACATCACGATATCACGATACCGCCTTCGAGGCGCACGATCTCACGATGTACATATAGTTAATCATGTCAGGACTCACTGAATTTCATTGTTATCAATATTAGTGTTTTATGGTGACAGTTCTGCAAAGCAGAAACGGGTCGAACGACCGGTTTCGTAATTTCAAATAATGACGATTTCGTCCTTTTTGTTCAACCTGCTACAGAAACAATTTCTTTCTCTAGTTGTTTAAATTGGGAATATATCGTATGATATACCGTTGGATCCCAATTTTCGTCCTAGTCATTATGGTGTCAGTTTTGTACGTCATTTCACTTCTAAATTTTTGAGTTACACAGCAAAACAGGAAGGCGGCGTAAACGTGCCGAAACTTCTAAAAATCATAACAAATTATATACTTGCCTGTTTTTGACGTTCTTGGTGTCGTCGGGTCCGTACGGAAGGCGCGAACATTTTCTGCGTCATCGGATTACGATATCAGTTTTTTATGAAAATAACTTAGTTAATCAACTTCATGTATTCCAATTACTAACAAAAAGGCCACCGTTTCTTTTTCTTTTCTTAATGTGAGTTACTGTTTATATTACCCAGAATATACTCGTGGTGTTAAATCTATATTGTTATACTGGTATGCATGACATTTTAAAAGGGACTGTGACATTACACCGACCCCTGTGACTAACATAACACATCAATGTAATAGTTAAGTACCAAAACATATATATCCACTCAATTAAGTGTAAAACTAGTTCCAAACTAACCCTCACCATTGATAAATCCTGTTGTTAACATATGATAACTAGGCTATGATGAAGTGAGCAGTGGCAGAGCTTATATCGCATGCTGACATGGTGATAAAATCCCGTTTAATACAACACCTAACCCTAATATACTAATAATTAATCCTAGTATGATAACTGAGAATGAACCAAAAACACTTAACTTATATGATGATATAAGTTAACTTATATGATGATATAAGTTAACTTATATTCAAGGTATTAAGAAAAGGAACAGTATTTTATAAAACTGGCACCATTTAAGCTAACTCTAAATTTCATATGATTCCAAACCCTAACTAATGTAAAAACGACACAGTTTAATAGGTATTTTTTTAAAATAATAATATTACTAATCCTAACATCAACGAACTAATCTTAACATTTAAAACCCTAGTAAACATGATACTAACAGCAATTAACCCTAGAAGCTAAGCTAACCTTTAAGCTTCCTCCTTTCTTAGATGCAGGTGGAGGAGAGGGACTCGGTGGCAGCTCCTCCATGCGACGGCGGATTCTGCAGGGAGGTAATGGCGCCGACGTTGCTTCTGCAGGCGAGGAGGCTCGGACGCGGTTGATGGCAGGGTGGATGCAGACGTCGGAGGCGCTGCAGCGGAGGTGGGGTTCGGGCGTAAGAGGTGGGGTTCGGTGGTCGGCGTTGGTGTAGGCTCCGGGGATGTGAGAGGGTGGAAGAAGGGGAGGTGACGGCGATGCCTAGGGAGGTGGCGGGCGGAGGCGAAGGGAGGAGGCGTGGCCTTGGGGGAGCAGGTGGCGGGGAGAAGATGGAGGGGGCGCCGCTGCTCTCTTGTGTGGAGAAGAAACGGGAACAGGGCGACGTTGGTTGAGAGGTAGGGCCATGCGGTTGTCGCGTTGAAGAAGGAGTAGGAGGGGGAGAGAGACCGCGGCCTGGGGGGATGCTGCGAGTGTTCTCGCGTGAGGGGACGAAGCTATAGGGCGGTTACTGAAAGCGTTTGTTGAGGGGAGAATAAAAGCTAGTTTTAAAAATAGGGGTAGGGCTACTAGAGATGCTCTAGGGTTTAATAGAGTGGTGGAGGCCAGCACGTGAGTAGGTTTCTTTCCTCTTGCCTGTAGGGTAGGGTCTCTTGGGTTTGATTCTATAGTTTATTATATAGAGGAAGTAGGGTGCTGAGCTATGATGTTAGCCTGGGTTATTTTCTTTTAGGTTAGTTTTATAAGGAGGTGTATGGTTCTATAATAGCCTAGGGTTTATTTAATGTATATATTCTTAAACTTTGGTCTTTTTTAAAGAATTGTGCGTGTGTGACCCATGAGTGCGTGAGTGTGTAGGGGGGTGCGGCCATAGGTCCAAAAAGATAGGGGTTTAATGATAAAATTAAAAGGAAAGTTGAATGAGTAATAATAAAACTAATTAGGAAGGAAATAATGATTTTAACTAATTTAAATCAAAGGGATTAATAGCAATTCAATTTAGTTTAATGGGGTTTTAAAAAGAAATATTTGAAATTCGAATTTAAATTTTTCAAGTTGGAAATTATTAAATAGGAGGTACAAAAAGATAATAGTAATAATAATAATAACAATAATAATAATAATAAATAACCAAGTGCCACAAAAATAGTAGTAATAATAATAATAATAGTAATGATAAGAAATAAAATTAACTACGGCTAAATATAAAGATATGAATAATTAACATGGAAAAATTTGCACGTGCACGGGGACGGATACGCCTAATACGGATACGGGCGAAAAATCAGTAGAGAAATACAGATAATATCACCGATGAGAACCGGTCGTTACACTGAAGCTTATTATGTACGGAATGAGGAAATTATTGGTTATTGAGCCGATGATGAGCAAACAATTAATGTAGCTAATGAGATTTGTGAGTTGTAGGTCAACATGGTTAACAAAGCCAAAGAAATCCATTTAAGCTCACAAGAATTAGAGATATGGAGTTAAAGCCTAAAAGTGAAGAGTCAAAAGATTTGGAGTTCAACATGAAGAATAGAAGCGCATCTAAGGACCCATGCAAGTACAAGGACTTCAAAAGACAAGATGAAGAGCCAAAGAATACATCATGACGCCAAGTTTAATGTGAGTGATGTATATATTTTTGTTACTTGTCTTAGATTATCAAAGTCATAGAATTGAAGCTTGCATACACTTAGGAAACTAATTTTAAATGTTTTAAAATTATTTAACTGTCTTCAAAACTCATTTTACTATATTCTAGGTCAAACCGTTGTTGTATCTGGAAACATAGTCTACCAGACTAATACACCGGTCGACTAGTTGTTGAAATATAATTGGACAAGGAAATGTCAGAAAACTAGTCGGCCAGAGTTATGAGACTAGTCAACTAGTGGTTATACTATGGTCGACAAGTCCATGAACTATAGTCGATCAGTAAATATAGAAATCAACAACTTCTTCTGTCAGAGCCAAAGTAGTACACCATTATTCACCATCTAGTCGACTAGCTGCCTACTAGTCGATAAGTGGTTGAACTATGGTCGACTAGTATAGCCATTTGGCCATCACCGGTCACATTTTGACTGGCAGTTTTTAGCCATTTGAGGGCAATTTTGTCAATCTAGTTTATGTAGATTGAGGGCCTATTTAAGAAGGTTTGTGTAAGTATACGATGCTAGTAATTTAAAAGATTTAAATCAAACAGTGGAAGACTGAAAATTAAAATTTTTCTATACTAGTAATCAACATGCCCAAAGATCTATTGCAGCGCTAAAATGAACAACTGAATAAAAACCATACCTTTGTGTGAGTATACTCAAGCGATACTTGCAGATCTAAAATTCTTTCGGTGAAGACTAGAAGCATCCCATTCTCCTCTCCAACCAGTGCCTTAAATGAATCTCGTGATGAAGAATGCTTCCATGATTCACGAGCCTGCCAAGAACTTGAACCGCCCTCCAAGCTTTGCTAGAGCGAAGAAGAAGGGGACGGAAAACAGTTTTGATTATGTGCAAGAGATTCTTCATCTAAAGAGGTTTAAATATCTCTGCATAATGAGGCTTTCTTAAGAGAAATTTCAGATGACTAGGGAAACCCCTTTATATAGCGCTAGGATGACTCCATAAATAGATTGGATTATGTTTTTTTAATTTAACTCAACCTTATCCCTAAACACACAAAGAAGAAGAAGCATCTATTATGAGTTCTAATCATATTAAAGCTCTAGGATTGGAAGTATATTCGGTTTAGAATTGATTTACCAATCAAATTCTGCACCAGATCCAAATTTCATGTCTTGACATGTCAGCATTAGTCGACTAGTATCATATACTAGTCAACTAGTCAGCTGACTGGGCCAACTTACACATATGAGCCTGACTAGTCGACTAGGGGTAAACCACTAGTGGACTAGCCAGCTGTCTAGTCCACTAGTGGCAAGCCACTAGTCGACTAGCCTATGCTAAGTCGATATCCACTTCTTCAGCCTTCTTCTGATCACAACCCTTTGTGATCTTAGCCCTTGTATATCATATACACTCAAATTTCCTTCATTTGCTTTTCATGAGGAGTTCATCATCAATGTGACTGATTCCTACTTCAGCAGCAAACACGATCACATCGTGTCACCAATCGGTAGCGGCTCTAACAGAGCGTGTTGACCACTGTTTTAGAATTGTCATTATCTGGTTTATGAGACTGGAATATTTACGAGATAATCTGAGCCTTTCAATGATAGATTCTATGCAATCCAGTCCTTTTGTCAATACTATGTCGCTAAGGTATCAAGGATAGGTTTAGAGTCAAACACAACCTGTGTATGTGGAACCCGCTTAAATTTTATTGCAGAAGTTTGCGGCAAACTAGAGCCTCTCTTAACCAGAGAGAGTCCATGAGGTTTATTTATAGTTGCTTTCAAAAATACATTAGACTTTTAGATAACATATAGGCATCGATATGCAATTTTCATTGGTGTTTGAGTAGAATTAGTGATATATAAAAACGAATAATCTTGGTTAAACAAAAAAAACTTCAAAACTTGAGATTTAATATGTAATTAGTATTTTTGTTTTGCACTCACTCAAACAGGTGTGGGGGGTGTGTGTTTGTGTGTGATTGTGTGTTAATGATATCTAGTCAAAGCCTAAATCGTGTGCATCATGATGTTTAGTGGGTAATTAAGTTGTCAGCGTTACACTTTAAATAAGATTTACGAGACCACGATAATTGTGTTGCTAGAGTAATGCATATAAATTTATTACTGTTTTTTATTTATTGATTTAGAAATTGTGCTATAATTGTTTTTAATGATATATTAGTTGTTTTAAACATTTTTGTAGTTTTACAACTTTTTTAGTTATTATTTTTATTTTAAAAAAATCCAACTTAAATATTATTTTCGAAGGCATAATGATGGTTTAGTTTGAAAAATTGCCACTTGCAAGCTATGTAACCATATTTTGGATAACATGTCTAACAATATAGGC
This sequence comes from Scilla litardierei, assembly GCA_030789695.1. Lineage (NCBI taxonomy): Eukaryota > Viridiplantae > Streptophyta > Magnoliopsida > Asparagales > Asparagaceae > Scilla > Scilla litardierei. The sequence goes on along the minus strand of CM061133.1, from coordinate 274,327,200 downwards.
TAATCCAAAAGGATGGATAAATATTTAAGCGGGTTTCGCTCTTTACAAAATGATGTAGAAAAATCTACCTTTTTCGTCTCAATGTTAGAAACAAAGGCAAATTTTGACATTTACTTTATTGGTTACCTAGTTCTAACAACTTCATCATTGTTTCTGATAACTTGTGTATGTGGGTGATGTGCAACTTCAGTGTAAGCTTTAGTCAAGTGAATATAAATATTCATGTCATTTGAAGTTACAACAGCATCAATAAAATCATCATTATTAATAATATTCGAAAAGCTAGTAGAAGATTAATCAAATGTAACACATAACGTTTCAATAACATCAAGAGATTTTTCGTTGTAGATACGATATGCGTTGCTCTTAAAAAATAACTGATAAACATTCCATATTTTGTGTTCAAAACATATCATTTACAAACAAAAACTCTAAAATAGGATATGTTTGGAATTTGTTAATACAATGGCTCATAGGGGGTCTTTTGAAAATGTGTTCTTATATGTATCCTGTTTTGAATATAGCATGCAGTTGTGACAGCTTCCGCCTAAAAGTACTTTGGAAGGTTGCTTTCACACAACATTATCGTTCACTCTCTTGGAGTGTTCTGTTTTTTCTTTCAATTATTCCATTTTGAGGAGCAGCTCTATGAAAATCAAAAGTGTGTGTGATATCACGTTTTTCACAAAACTTTTGAAAAGACTCATTTTCAAATTCGCCACCGTGATCACTTCATATAGAAATAATTTTCGAAGAATAAAGTCTTTCAATTCTTTTGAAAAAAGATTTTAAATTCACGGAATGCGTCATTTTTATTTGTCAAAAACGATACCCAAGTAAATCTTGTGTACTCGTCCACTATGACAAATACATATTTACTACATAAAGAGATGAAGTTATAGCTGGACCAAATTAATCCATATGTAATAGTACACGTAATCTTTTTGAGCTAAGGGCTCATATACTCTTAAAAGCGCTCTTATGTATTTTGCCATGTTGGTAAGAATCACAAATTTTGTCCAATTTAAAATTCATTTTGGGGAGTCCATGTACCAATTGGCTTCTTAGATATCTTATTTATGGTTTTGATGTTAACATGACCAAAGCATCGTGCCATTATAACGGGTCATAGCATGAAACAATTAACCATACATTTGAATCATTATCATGGCAAGAAAGCATATAAATATTCTCTATGTGATTGTCTTTGACTAAAACTGTTATTCAATACGTATAGATAACAAATAATCACAATGATATAACACAAGAACCAAGCAGACACACAAGACTTGATAACACAGTTCGGTGCGCACACCTATATCTGCGGGGCCATGCCCAGAAAATCAAGTTACTCTACTAAAAATATCAATGAATACAATCACTAATATCATGTTTCTATTAGGAGGAACAACCTTTCCCTCAATACAAACCATGATGGATAGTCTCTACCAACCTATGAAGTAATCTATGCAAGATCCCCTTGCATGCAAGATCCCCTTGCAAACTGACTAGAATCAACTCCCTTGATCTCCTACCTCGGTAGCTGTCAGCCTTCCTCCTGGAGTTCGATCAACTTTCGTAAAAGCTGTAAAAACACTAGCCGCAATCTGCACGCCCTTAGATACTCCACTCCCCCTCAATCATAGATTCGTTTAGGAAAGTCGCTTGAAAGTCTCATGCAGATCGACAGCCCGCATGTTTAGGGACCACAATGGCAAGTGGTTCCACAAAATCTTCGGAGATCCAACAACTACTAAATGCGGGCTAATATTTCTCCAACAAAATTTACAATCAAATCTAGGAGATAACATCTACCAAATGTAGCTTCAATGATTCTTCAACATAACAACATATACCAGAATGCCAAAAAGAGATTATAGAAAGATCTGGAGAAATACACATTAGATAATCACTGAAGACCGTCATTCGATTCCAGCCTTCTGACACAGCATGTTGGACCTCATGTTGTACCATAATGTTCAACATCTCATCCAACATGGCCAATAGATGAGGTCTCTCTTTCAAGATAATTAAGAACATCAGAAAGGTACCAAGGTGCCACTAATGACAACAAAGTTACACAACGTATGACCTAACAAACTCCCCCTTTGGCATTTAGTGGCACAATCAATATAGATAACCCAAGATGAAAAGAGCATAAATGACACACAAAAAATAATGACGGTTGAGAACAGCAGTGGCCTACATGTCCAACAAGATGTCCAACATATCCACATACCCAACATGATGTCCAACATGTATTATCCAACCAACAAAACATACTGTCTAACAAAACCACATACCATACAAGACATATTTCCAACCAACAAAACATACTGTCCCACAAAACCACAGACAATCTATCTCCCCCTTTGGGCCACAAAATCCAAAGAAACCATACCTTACTACGGGTCACAGCCATGAACGACATCAATAGACTTTGAAGGAGAAGGAGGAAGCTTGGACTTCGGCAGTTGGATCCTCTCTTCAAACTCAGCTTTCTGGCCCAGAACAATCAGCAACTGATTGTTCACGACCCTCAGTGCATTCTCATAAATTCTGATGTCTTCCACAATAAGAGACTGAGAGGCAGTGGGATATAGAGATTCAGGTTCAGAAGGATCAGATGTAGGCTGCCTATCATCAGTGCCAAGTCCAGTACCAGGAGAAGAAGGAGATGAAGATGAATGACCAGTACCAGGAGAGGACATGCATGAAATATCATCAGTTTTCCCTACAACAGATTTCACTGTATAGCTGATACCCTCAGAAGGGACAGATAGCTCAGAGGCAGATGGAGAGATTTTCTGTGACAACAACATCATAGAAATAAGACAGGCATGTGGTAGAGAGGAAGAAGCCCCAGAAGATTCAGATAGAGACATAATAGAATCAAATATGATTCTTTCAAGGTTGAATGGCTGCTTAGTACCAGCTGAATACAACAATTTGCACATTTCTTTGGTGACTACAGAAACATTGGAGGTAGGAAGCCAATTCCTGGTGGCAATTCTGTATAACAAAAATAACTTGGCAGACAGAGAGGAGGAGGGAAATGATGAGGACTTAGGCCAATGAACCAGCTTCCCAGCAGTGACAACCTTTATAAAGGTGCCAAAATTATCTCCAACAGACTCTCCAAAAGCTGGCATAGAGGAAGAATAGGGCCACTGCAGAATCCTGTTTAGAACTGTGGGAGAAAAGAGATGACCTTCCCTCTACTAAAAGCATGAAAGGCCCATCTAGAAGAAGAATCACATGTAACCTTGGATAAATTGTAGTAAAATTCTTTGACCAGCACAAGGATTAGAACTTGAAGCATGTAGCAGCATGAAACAGGTTGAGGTCTTTCAGAATAGAGACAAATTGTGGAGACTGATAGAGACTTCTCAGCAAGGATGGTCCTTTCAGAATAAAGAGACCATCTCTTTTTGCAGGATTTATCAAAGAAAACCTTGCTAATTGCATCAGATGCAGTGAATAGATGTGAAGAAGAAGAACCTGAAGCAGTAGGGATTTTAGCCCTCTTTGAAGGCGACTGAAAGGAAGGGCTGGATGGAGCAGCACGTTTCCTGGAGGCAGTCCTTGGCTTGTGTGCATGGGAAGGAATAGAATCATCCCTGGGCAAGGTAGGCTGGGGAGAAACATCAGCATTTTCTTTCTGGTGAGCTGGGTTGCATGTTGCATTTAATGTTGCAACATTATGTCTAACATTGCTGCAAATATCAGCAGCAGCTCCTAGAGTTGCACTAGGATCATCAAGAGAGGCACCAACACCACAAGCTAATGCTTCAACAACAGGAGTCTCTCCTTGATCAGTATGAGCTGCAGGAGCAACCTCTGGAATAGCTTTTGAAACATCCTCTGATAGTGTTGCAACATGAGGAATATCACCTGCTTCCTGAAACAGACTTTCCTCAGGAATTAGAGGCATATGGATATCAGATGGGATTCCAGATTCTTCCACCATCAGAGGGTTCTCCATATGAAGACCTTCTTCATTCACAATAGGATCAACAGATCCAAGGTTGCCCTTTTGATCATCAACAGAGATGGAAGGGAAGGTAGGCTGGTCATCAGCAGCATCAACATCTGCACCAGCATCCTCTGGACCAATATGAGCATCAGCATACTTAATATCAACATGCACCGGGACCGAATTCACTTCAGGATCAACATTTGCTCCAGCTTCCTCAACATTTTCTCAAACATCCTTTGAGTCAGAACTTTCAAGAATCACAATTTCAGAAATTTTAATACACGACTTCCTGCATCGACAGGTGGTTAGAACGATCTCATCATCATCAGAAACCTCCACGCTCATCAATTTTCCTATTAACTTTTCCAATTTATAGGGGCAAGTCTAACACATGTGAAATCCATCCAAGAAAGGTCCAATTTTTTACATGTCCGTCTAAGATACCAGAACCAGACCTGAATTATGACTAGTGCATGAAAATCCTCACCCACATCTGAATAGGAGGTGGAGGGTTCCTTGAACAGAAGAGGAATCTCCAGAACTGGGAAAAATAGAATTATCGAGCAATGCGACGCTGTGGGGGAATGCATGTGCCTGGAAGTCGTTGGAGAGGGAGAGGGATGAGAATCACCAAAAGATGAGATTCGAGTAGACCTGGAAGCCACCCCTTTTCTCTTAACTCGTGGAGGAGAGGAAGACGATGCACCCCTTTTTGTGGAGGAAGACTGGCGAGAGGACTGACGAGGGGTCTGAGAAGACTTCTGTCTTTTATCGCCTGCCATTAGAGCAGACGAGAAGGAGAATCACTCAAGAATGGATCAAGAAACCCTAGAAGAGTAACTTCTATTCTTCAGAGATTTTAGGAGAGAAAAGAGCACCGTAAGGAACAATAAATTCGGGGGAAATAAAAATATCGGCCTGATTTAAAATCGGCCCAACCAACTAACTGCAGCCCAATACCCCTTATGTTGCAACATGATGTGCAACATGATGTGCAACATTATATACAACATAACCCTAGAGCCTGTCGTAATTCTTCAAATCTGCCTGGATCGAGGGGTTTCGTGAAAATGTCAGCCAATTGCCTGGATGTTGCAATATATTCCATGGCTAAAACTTTCTTCTCTACCAATTCTCTGATGAAATGATGTCGGATGTCTATATGTTTAGTTCTTGAATGTTGAACTAGATTCTTGAAAATGTTGATTGCACTTTGGTTGTCACATAAGATAGTCAATACATCTTGCTCCACCCCGTAGTCAGTCAACATCTGCTTCATCCATAGGAGTTGAGTACAACAGATCCCTGCAGTAATGTATGCAACCTCAGCCGTGGATAGAGAAATAGAGTTCTGCTTCTTGCTGTACCAAGAGACAAGATTGTTTCATACATAGAAACAACCACATGTCGTACTCTTCCTATCATCAGCATTCCTGCCCAATCATCATCACTGTAACCAGACAGTAAGGTGTTCGTGTCTTTGGTATACCATATACCATATTCGGCTGTCCCACTAACATATCTGATTATTCTCTTGACCGCCGTGATATGAGACTCCTTAGGACTAGCTTGATAGTGAGCACATACCCCTACAATGAAACTGATGTCCGGCCTGCTGGCAATACGATACAACAGACTCCCTATCATACTCTTGTACAGAGTGACCTCCACTGATTTTCCTCCATCATATTTAGAGAGTTTGTCACTTGTAGACATAGGAGTGTGGACTTGTCTGGCCTTCTCCAGTCTGAATCTCTTCACCAAATTTTTCGCATACTTGCTCTGTGAAATGAATAGACCATCATTGGATTGCTTAACCTGAAGCCCAAGAAACATATTCAGTTCTCCAACCATGCCCATCTCAAACTCCTTCTGCATGAGAACTATGAATTCACGTACTAGCTGTGGCGAGGTGGACCCGAACACTATGTCATCTATATAGATCTGAGAAACAATCACGGCCGACCTAGTTCTTTGAACAAACAATGTCTTGTCAGCTCCCCCTCGTTCATATCTCTTTTGAAGAAGATATTTAGTCAGTCTCTCGTACCAGGCCCTTGGAGCTTGCTTCAAGCCATAGAGAGCCTTCTTCAGCTGATAAACATGATTAGGGAGAAATGGTTATTCAAACCCTTTGGGCTGTTCGACGTACAATTCCTCATTCAATATTCCATTCAGGAAAGCATTCTTCACATCCATCTGATGAAGCTTGAAGTTGAAGCTGCATGCAACGGCCAGTAGGAGCTTGATAGACTCCAGACGAGCAACATGGGTAAATGTCTCATCAACATCAATGCCTTCAACCTGAGTGTAACCTTGAGCCACCAGACGAGCCTTGTTGTGAGTGCCGTTCTCATCAGTCTTACTCTTAAATATCCATTTCGTACCAATGAAGTTCATCCCCTTTGGTCTTTCAACCAGTATGCATACATGATTTCACTGAAACTGGTTCAGTTCTTCTTGTATTGCAGACACCCAAAACTCATCTAGGCTTCCTTCACATTTTTGGGTTCGACTAAGGAGAGGAAACAAACATACCCAGCAAGATTACGGTAGTTGACACGGCTTGTACCTCTCGTGCGACAACCATCAGGAACATCTCCTATAACCAACTCTGGAGGATGATTTCGTATGGTTCTGGTGATACCTTCAGGAGCTTAAGCATCACCTGACCTACTCTGTGGTTCCTCAACTGATGTTGTATCCTATGTTGCAACATTGGGTCCAACATTAACTTGTGTTGTGTCAGATGTTGCAACATTATCTTCAACATGATCTTCTTCGTCAGTGCAGTCTTCGTGAGGAGCCCTTCCTTCAACAACTACTGCCTCCTTTTGATCACAATCATCTACGACCACATTAATAGACTCCATCATGACGTTGGTATGCTTGTTAAATACTCCGAAGGCACGGCTAGTTGTTGAATACCCAAAAATATCCCTTCATCACTTTTTGTATCAAACTTCCCTCTAGGAGTACGACCCTGCAGAATATAGCATTTGCTTTCGAAGATATGAAAGTATGATACATCAGATTTTTTACCTTTCCAGATTTCATATGAAGTTTTCTCAGTTCTAGGTCGGATATAAACTCTGCTTATAGTGTAGCAAGCAGTGTTGATTGCTTCAACCCACCACTTTGTACTGATCTCCCTGGCATTCAGCATCACACGAGCCATCTCTTGCAATGTGCGATTCTTTCTTTCAACCACTCCATTTTGCTGAGGAGTCTTAGGAGCTAAGAATTCATGAGCAATTCCTCAGGTCTCACAGAAATCCGCAAATAAGTGGTTCTCGAACTCCTTGCCATGGTCACTTCGGATCCTGACGATTTTCCAGATACTACCTCCCTTCTCAATTTGTAGACGAGTATACAATTTCTTAAAGGCTTCAAATGTGTCTGACTTTTCTTTAAGAAAGTCTATCCAAGTAAACCTGAAAAATCATCCACACAGACATAGATATACTTCTTACCTCCCACGCTTGTCTATGAGGTTGGCCCGATCAGGTCCATATGCAACAGTTCTAGGATCTTGGATGTAGTAATCGTCTAAATTTGCTTGTGACTGGTCTTCTGTTACTTTCCTAGTTGACAAGGTCCACACACTCCCTCTTTCTTCTTGTTTAGAACCGGTATACCTCGGACAGCTTCCACTGTCGATATCTTCATCAGAGTCTTGAAGTTGAGATGCCCTAACTTTTGATGTCACTGTTCAGAGACATCTGCAGTGACATTGAGGCAGGTGTTAGCTTCTTGGAGAAGGTAGCAGTTATCAGTATACCTTGTCTAGTAAGTATACACTCATCATCTGCATTGTAGACTAGGCACTTCTCTTTAGTGAACTGAACCAGAAGGCCTTGATCACATAATTGACTTATGTTAATAAGATTTGCCTTCAAATCTTTGACATGCATAACATCCTTTAGAATGACAGACCATGTTACATTCAGACTTTCCTTCCCAACAACCTTACTTCTTTGACCATCACCAAAGGTAACATGACCCTTCTTCCATGCAGCATACTCCGTAAGAAGATCCCGGTTACCGGTCATATGTTGGGAGCATCCACTGTCAAAGTACCACATGTTCTCGGAAAAAGCAATTAATGAAGTGTGAGCCACCATGCTATACAGTTCAGACTTCCTTACCCATTTCTTCGTCATCTTTGTGTTAAAGTATCTGACATTTCTTCCTTCACGCCAATGTCGCATGCAACTGAAGCAATTTCTCTCGGTATGTCCTATGAGCCTGTAGTAGCTGCACACAGGACGACCAGATGTAGTACCTTTAATCCGCTTTTTCTTCTGTTCATGCATCTTGAGCTGATCCATCTTTTCCAACTCCTTGGTCACGAGAATTCGTCTTTCCTTAGGGACATGGTAATAACCTCCTCTGTCGTATCCCACACCAGTGCGATCTCCTGAGATTTTCCCCATATTTAGAATGTCATCAAGTTTTGACCTTCTAGAGTACCACTTGTTGAGAGTACTTTCAGCCTTCTCAGCTCTGAGAAGGGTTTTTTGAGACTGCTCTTGAGATCCCTGGGACTGATCTCGACCTTCAGAAGTCTAGCTTTAGCATCTTCCTTTTCACCCTTCAATCTGACATTTTCATCCTTTAATGCTTTCTTTGTTTCACAAATCTTCATCCACTTGTCAAACATAGTCTGATAGACGGTTCGAATGTCATCTTCACTAGCTTCCTTATCACTCTCAACTTCCGAGTCAGATTCAAGGCTAGATGTTGTACTAGATGTTGCAACATTCTGTCTGCCATTGTCCAGTTTGTTGTCAGATGTTGTACCTGATGTTGCAACATCCGATCAAACATGAATGTGAGTGTCACAATCAGATTGTCCTTTTAGGATAGCTGCAAAGACGACATAGTTACTGGTGATGTCCTCATCTCCTGCACTTCCTTCTGATTCATCATCACTACAGGTGCTTGCTAAAGATTTCCCTTTCTGCTTCTTGAGAGTGTTGGCACATTCGACTTGTATGTGACCAAAACCCTTACATTCTCTGCATTGTATTCCTTTGCCTTTGTTCTTCGAATCATACTTCTGAGTAGGTCGACTGGTAATCTTTCCTGCAGTGGGAAGATTTGACCGTGGCACCTTATTGACAGATCTGAGGTTCTGACCCTTGTTGCTAATCTTTCTCATCATTCTGCTGAAGTTCTTGGTCAACAACACAATATCGTCATCTAGCTCTGACTCATCATCTGATTTTGGTGCTTCACAAACTTCTACCTTTAGTGCCACCCATTTGTCCCTTTTGTTCTGCTTCAGATTCATTTCATAGGTCTGAAGAGAACCCATGAGTTCATCCAGTCTCATAGTAGATGTGTTTCTCATTTTCTCAGTGGCTGTAATTTTTACAGAGGACTTGTCTAGAATGGATCTCAACATTTTCTCGACCAGCTTCTTTTGTGAGTATTTTTTTCCTAGCTGGAAGGCCTGATTAGTTATGTCTCTTAGCCTCATATTGAATTTAACTACGGTTTCATGATCATTCATCCTTAATATTTCAAACTGAGACGCAAGCATTTGGAGTTTAGAAGCTTTTACCGTACTAGTGCCTTCATGAACATTCTGAAGAATGTCCCATGCTTCTTTGGCATACTCACACGTAGAGATCAGTTTGAACTGTTCTTCGTCAACAGCGGTAAAAGTGGCATTCACGGCCTTTGAGTTTCCTAGAGCTGCTCGATCTTCTTCTGGGCTCCAGTCTCTTGCTGGTTTGAGGTGTTCTTTGCCTTCTTTGTCGACGTCGACCGGAGGAGTCCATCCTTCAATTATGGCAACCCATGCCTTCTCATCAAGGGACTTGACGAAGGCATGCATTCGAGACTTCCAATATGTATAGTTGGTACCGGTGAGTAGCGGAAGGCAAGTAAAGGAACCGTCTTCTTTTGTATTCATGATTTGTGTACTGAACAACCAAGATCACACCTACTTTGACAACAAAGCAACACGGATGACATACTCTGATACCAATTGTTATTCAGTACGTATAGATAACAAATAATCACAATGACATAACACAAGAACCAAGCATGACACATAAGACTTGGTAACGCAGTTCAATGCGCACACGTACATCTGCGGGGCCACGCCCAGAAAATCAAGTTACTCCACTAAAATATCAATGAATACAACCACTAATATCACGTTTCTATTAGGAGGAACAACCTCCCCCTCAATACAAACCGTGAGGGGTGGTCTCTACCAACCCATGGAGTAATCTATGCAAGCTCCCCTTACATGCAAGATCCCCTTGCAATCTGACTAGAATCAACTCCCTTGATCCCTTACCTCGGTAGCCGTCAGCCTCCCTCCCAGAGTTCGATCAACTTTCGCAAAAGCCGTAAAAACCTTATCCGCAATCTACATGCCCTTAGATACTCTGCTCCCCCTCAATCACGGAGTCGTTTAGGAAAGTCTCTTGGAAGTCTAGTGCATATTGGCAACCCACATGTTTAGGGACTACAACGGCAAGTGGTTCCACAAAATCTTCGGAGATCCAACAACTACTAAATGCGAGCTAATATTTCTCCAACAGAATTTACAATCAAATCTAGGAGATAAAATCTACCAAATGTAGCTTCAACGATTCTTCAACATAACATCATATACCAGAATGCCAAAAAGAGATTATAAAAAGATCTTGAGAAATCCACCTTATATAATCGCTGAAGACCGTCATTCGATTCCAGCCTTCTGACACAGCTTGTTGGACCTCATGTTGTACCATAATATAATATTCAACATCTCATCCAACATGGCCAATAGACGAGGTCTCTCTTTCAAGATAATTAAGAACAGCAAAAACATACCAAGGTGCCACTAATGACAACAAAGTCACACAACGTATGACCTAACAAAAACATTGTTCATTGCATTGTCATATACGAGGCAAGCATCATGTGTAAAGAGAACTTTATAACCCCTATCACATAGTTGAATAATGCTAATCAAGTTGTGTTTAAGTCCACTAACTAAGCTAACATATTCAATAATGGGGTTGGACGGGTTACCGACATTGTCGATGCCGATGATCTTTCCTTTTTTTGTTGTCGTCAAATGTTATCGTTCCTCCGTCTATCATCTTTAGAGAGCTTAGCAATTTCGCATTCCATGTCATGTGTGTTGAGCATCTGCTATCCATGATCCATAAATTTTTGAATTGTACCTGAAATAAAAAATCTTGATGGTTTGATATCCACTAAAGATTGGGCCCACAATGTTAGCCAAAAAAATTCATATTATTCTACTCTTAGGGTATCAAGTAAATAATTATAATTCGCATAGATACCCGAAGGAAATATAACATGTGTGGTCACCTATTTGGAGCCCAAATCCTATTTGGATTTGATTGCTCATGTACAAAAGAATCATTGTGAAATCCATGCATGCTTTTGATCAAATTTCGAAATAAACATTGTTATCATGTAATTAGGTGTTTAGGCACTCATAGCATACTATTATTTCTAGCATGGTGTATGGTGTAAGGATTATGTGCAAAGTGTGGTTTGTGATACACATTGTGTTCAACATTACTATGTGCTACATTCTGAGTATTGTAAGACAAAGCATGCGTTATGATTTTTTCTAATATACAGAATATTTTTGGGTACATGAGCATGGTGTGGTGGAGTGACATGTTTTGGTGTATGAGAAGTCTTATCTTTAAGCATTAACTCCTCGTGTTTATGCTTGCTAGCATACACATCATTCTCAAGAGTAGTTATACGATCATTCACAAGAGAAACATATAATGCATGCTTATTCTTTAAAAGATCATGGTCATGTTCTAACGCATCATGTTTTAAGCATTTAAAGTCATGTAATAAATTGTTGTGATCGTCATGATTGTGAACCAAGATACTACGTTCATTTTTCAAGCATTCGTGTTCATGGGATAAAGCATTATGTTATGTATAATAATATCATAATCCATTTTCAAAGTACTGTAGTTGCTCTCTAATTTTTTATTATTATTCTTCAATTTTTAAAATTCATTGTGCAATTGTACATTAGCATCTTTAACGTTAATTTCGTCTTCAAAATCACTTACCTCATCAACGTGTTGCTGATTAGCCATCAAGCAAATATTCTTTGGGTGCTTTCTGAAAGTCTCTTGGAAAGTGAGATCTCCTCAATGTGTGCTTTGGTGGATAGGTCACCATACTTTTCTTCTAGTGTCACGCCCCGCTTCCAGTATACTTGGGGGCGAGGACCCGAGCGGGTCCGCATGTGCTTAAAGCAAAGAAGAGATACTTATTTTTTCTCTCTTCTTTGACTTAAAGTAAAGAAGAGATACTTATTTTTTTCTCTCTTCTTTGACTTAAGCACAATAAGTGTTTAATTAGCGAAAGCAGATCCCTGCATGCGAATTTCTCAGAAGCAGCATAAATATTTATTACATTACAATACCAGCGTCCAAAGCAAACACACAAACAGTTAAGGCCTAGCATAGCCGTACAATCTTTTGAAAGCAAACACACCTGAAAAATAACAATACAAATAATAAACTGAAATATAAATCTACCGCTTTAGCTTTCCGCGGGGAGGATCTCAGTGTCCTCGTAAGCCTGATCAGCAGTGTCCACCTCTAAGATGGGATCCTCAAAAGTAGGGTCCTCAAGGTACTCTGTCTCTAAACCTAACATATATTTCATAACACGTTGAAATATATGTTAGCGATAAGCTTGACAAGATATTTAAAGTAATGAACGAAGAATGACTATAAAGGACAAAAGAGCGTTAGTATACAGTTATGAATAATAAGTGCAGAAAAGTAAAGTATGAGCATGCATGGATATTTTTTTTGCAGTTAAAAGTAAAGTAAAACAGTTGTATGTTGAGTATTTGATTGTTTGTGCATGTGATAAGTCCATGCCTGGGTAGGTGAAATGTTCTCGATACACCTTGTTACCGGGGTTTACCGTGACGCTCCACACAATGGCTGCCTCCACCGGAGGGACCGTAATCATGTTCGAGACACACTCACAAACCCTACTGCAATGGACCAACCCCACCCAAAGTGTACTGTCTATTCATCGACTAGGTTTCACCCAATCTGTATTCGATGGTTATACCCCATCTGTATTCGATGGTTATCACATGTGTGTTTGTAACATACTCGTTTTTCCCAATTAATTTAGCTTGTTAACATGCATGTAGTAAAAGCAGTCCAATTAAGTTACAAGCATGTGACAAATTGTTTCAAATGATTGACATTGATATGACTAGTCCATTTAAATTAGAAAGCAAAAAAAAATGAAAACAAGTTACATGGGCTACCAGAAATTTACAAGTACACCAGATTTAGCACTAAGTTGGAACGGCCAGATTTGCAATTCATTACTAGAAATACTTGCCTTGACGTGGGTATGGGTGTCCAGGTGGTGGTGACGTGAGGCACGTTTCATCTGCGTCAAAGATTGTGATATTAGATTAAATGTTACTAACCAGTTAAAATATGTTAAACAGACTCACTAACACTAACCATTTACTTAGTTAAACTAGCACTATAACAGAAATTTGTTAACAACTTAAACTAGTGTGGTAGCTAACTTAACTTGATATTCTATAAAGTAATTTAACTTAAATAATCTTAACTTAATTAATCTTAAGCTTATTAATTACTAACTAACCTTAATAATCTTTAATAAAACTTATAAAACTTAATAATAATAACCTAACCAAAACTTAATAACTTATAACTGTAACAACAACAACAACAACAATAATATAATAACACTTACATTTATTAATCCCCCTCCCCTCTCTATTTCATTCTCTCCTCTGCTCTTCGTTTCCTCTTCATTTTCTTTTTTAATTAATCTTCGCGCAGGGCGCTCGGGCGATCGGAGAAGAGGGCGGCGACTTCGGGGCGGTGGTGGCTTCTCGAAGACGGCGGACGGCGAGATCGGGCGACGACGGTCTGATCTGGGCTCGAGGCGGAGGTCCAAGGCACGTCGGCGATCGGATCAGGAGCGGCGGGTGGCGGAGATCTGAGCTCGGCGGGATCGGAGGTCGGGGCAGCGGTGATCTCGATGGCTTGGGGCAGCAGTTCGAGCTTTGAGGGGCGGATCACGACGGATCGGAGGGTGGCGGGATCTGGCAGCTTCGGAGCTCGGGCGGCTCTCAGTAGTCAGCGACGACGACTGCGCGTAAATGGCGGTGATCAGATCAGGGGATTGGGGTGGTGCGCACAACAGATGGTTTGATTTGGGGTTCGATTTTGTAATTTGTTTTCAGAAATTGGGATTGTTTTCTGGTTAATTCGATTTGGGTTGCATGGAGGATGGAGGCAGGCGTGAATGGGGGAGAGTGATGGTGAAATAAGTTTTATTGTAGTTGCCTGGTGGAAGGAGGTTGTTGTGGTTGTTGGTGGAGTGTAGTTGTTGTGGTGGCTGATGGTGGAATGTGGGATGGTGCCGTTGGTGTGGTTGGTGGTGGTGGTTGGTTGCTAGGTAGGGGAGATGATGAATGTTGCAGTTGGATGTTGGATCTCTCACCAACATTACGGTGGGGATTGAATAGGTTAGGGTAAATGTAGTATGGTAATGGTAGTTTAGGAAAAAGTGACCAGTAATTAGTAATAATTTAATTAGTAATTAACTTTTTAGTTAAAGGTAATTAGGGATTAAAAATCATTTAATAGCAATTAGTAATTTAATTTAATAAAAATTACGATTTAACAGATAAAAATTACGCTATGGAAAAACTGAAAATAACGACATGCAGACGAAGGATACTCGGACGAAAATAACCGGATCAACGAAATAAAAATACACGCACACGGCAGTCAAAAACGACTAGTAAAACAGGTCGTTACATCTAGGATCTCAAGTATTTGGTGGGGTATCGTGGCTTCTGAAATCGCATTAACAATATTGGCATGTAAACATGAGTAGAGTAAGTGCATTATCTTTACGTTCGTCGAGTACTCCATCTTTTGAGATGGTGTTCACATCAATTTGGGAATGGAAGGAACTTTATATGTTTCTTGCATAAAGATCCCGTATTCGATGTTCTCGGGCTCCAAGATATCTCCATCCTCCTCTACCAAATGGAAAAGTTTGTGCCACTGAACATGGTTGAGCCATCACCTCAAACCTCACTCTGATACCACATGTGGGATCCTGTAGATGGCAGACAACACTATATGCATGGTTGAATAGTGTTGTGAGTAAATTAATAAAATTCTCGCGTAATTTAAACGCGTAATTTAAACCCTTCTATTCGGTTGCCTAAGTCTCCAAGAAGAGTTACCTCGCTTAGTAATTAATCAACACACTTTGTCAAGCTTGTAATAAAATAAATGAGATGAGCACATCGGAAATGAAGATTACAAGCAGTGAATGAAAGATAAGAGACAAACAGAGTTATAGTACAAACACCACGATTTTACCCTGATTCGGCCCAACCTTGGCCTTCGTTCAGCAACTGATCCACTTGCTATCAAACCCGAGAGCAAACGTGCCTTAACTAACAAAGAGGACTTGTACAAGTATCTAGCTCCACTTGCTAGGAATTTCCAACCACCGAGTTACAACTTAACCAGGAATTTCCAAAACAAAATACAACACTTCACGCACTGAAGTACAATTTACCAAGCCTTCTTCAAAGGCTTTAAAAACCTTTTGTAGATTGATTATAACACCATTGATTCATATAGCCGATATATATGCAGTTTGTGTATTGTGTAGCTATATAAAAATCAAATCTTTTGATCGAGAAAAATAATGAAAGTAAGCACAAGTAGATCAAAAGAAAAACTTGAAAATTGAATCTCTAAAAAAATCTTTGAGCTTTAGAGATCAAAATCAAGCTTAAATAAGGCCAGAGATGATTGTAAAAGTATCTGAAAAATTGCACAAAGAAATTCAAAATAATGGCTAAGAAGAGCTTTTTGAAAAGATGAGAACTTTGAGAATTTTTGATAGAAAATACTAGAGAAATGCTTTATAATTGATATATAAAAATTCTGAAACATCTAATATTTATATAGTGGAGGAATAATTCAAAACATGCTCAAAAAACTCTTCTCCAACAGCTAGTAACGGCTAGAAATTGGAAATCTTGCTTTCCTTAAAAACTAGATTTTGACCCAGATAGTTGGCTATTTCTAGGGAATAGTCGGCTATCTCCAGGAAATAGTCGGCTATATTTTTTCATGTAATCGGCAATCAAGTGTGATAGCGACTACTATAGTAGGCCGAAAGTTCTAGGTAAATTCTGAAAGCAGATGGTCGGCTATTTTCAGATACTTGAGTATTTCTACATAAAATATTTTAAAAATCTTTAATAAAAATTATATACTAATATAAAACATTTTAATACATTTTAAGAATATTTTTCAAATATTTTTGTGAGTGTGTTGCTTCATGATATCAACTTTAACATTCTAAGTTATTTGACTTACATCATACACACTCGTTGAGCTCTTTAATCTTGCTTGCTTGACTTGGGCCATCGAGTCTTAAACTTGAGTCTTTGATTCAGTCTTCACTTGCTCATGCATCGACTCTAAAGTTGATTTCACAATCTTGGCTTCCAAGTCCTTCATTTTGAGCCATTCTTTATATATTATCATTTTCTATACACACTTGAAGTCAATTGTTAGTATACATATCATTTATGGATATCATCAAAATTTCACTGGGGTGGGTCTTAATACCCAACAGTAGAGCGTGCATTCGGCATTTTACAGACAAGATTAGCAATTATTAAATATCCCGCTCGAATGTACCAGTTAAACCTACTTGGAAAAATAATACGGGCTTGTATCATTTTGCACAATATGTTTGTGGACGATGAAGGACATATGTACGCTACATAATATGAGTTGCCACAATACGATCAATTTGGGAATGCCATTACAAACTGGCAATATTCTTCTTTTGGGGCAACCACGAATTTGGTGAGATATATTCTGAATAGATGTCGAATATGTCAAGCAACGACACTCCCAATTATAAAATGACTTGATGGAGCATATCTGGTCATTGGAAGGCAATTTAAGTTAAATTGTATTTCAATCTATGCATGGCAATGTAATTTTAGCTATGTTTTTACTTTTATACAATTCGTATATCAAGTTGAGTAATATTTATTTATGTCTTTTGCAATCTATGCCATATGGTTCCAATTTTAAAATATCAAAATTGACATTTTATGCCATAATCTGACGTGATCCTGATTACTGAATGTCAAACTCTGATTTCTTGGAAGCAAAAAAACTCCAGGCATATCAGACGTTTGGTACTGAAACATCAGATGGCTGATATGCTTGGAAAAACACTTGGCTGGTGTTCCGGTTATGTTGGTTTGGTTTGGTTCGGTCCGATTCATTTCTGTCTACTTGGTCCGGTGGTTTGGGTTATTTCGGTTCGATTTGGTTTGTTTTGGTTTAGCTTGATTTGGTTCAGTTTTGATTCGGATCGGTTCATACATGGTCGATTTGGTCTGGGTCAGTTCGATTTGGTCTGGTTCGATCTGGTTTTGTTTGGTTTAGCTTGTTTAGATCTGTGATGGTTCGTATATGGTCAGGTTGGTCTGGTTATGTTTCCTTTATTTGGATAGGATTCTGTTCGGGTTAGTTTGGGTCGGTTCGGGGGTCGGCTTGTTTGCTTTGTTTTGGGATGGTTTGGTTAGAGGCGGCTCGGGTCGTCCGATCGTGTTCGGTTTTTGTCAGTTCGGTCTGGTTAGGTTCAGGTCAGTGTATTCAGATTTTGGTTGGTTTAGGTTGGCTTTACTTGTTACGGTTTGTTCGGGTTCCTTTTGGTTTGGTTCGATTGTGTTACAGTCGGTACGGTTCGGTTCGATTGTGTTCTGTTCGGTTTGATCAAGTCCGGTCTGGTTCGATCCGCTTGGGTTTGGTTGGGTCCACTTGGATTCAGTCCGGCCCAGCTTGGTTCGTCTACTTGGGTTCGGTTCGGCCCCAGAGGGTTTTGCTCGTTACAATTTGATTTGGTTTGGTCCATTTTGGTTCTGTTTGATTCGATCCCGTCGGATTCGAGTCTGGTCGCTCGATCACGTTTGGTCCGGTCTAGTTTATTCTGGTTCGCTTCGGTCTGGTCCAGTCCAGTTCGGTTCGGTCTGGTTCGGGCTTGGCCTGGTTTGGCATGCTTGGGTTCAGTTCGGTTCAGGTGGGTTTTGCTCGTTACCGTTGGGTTGGGTTGGTCCATTTTGGTTTGGTTTGATTCAGTCCATGTAACGTCCCGCTTCCCATTATGCTTGGAGGTGAGGATGCGAGCGGGTTCGCATGTGCAAGTAAGGAGGATGTACTTTTGCTTTTCTTTCCCCTTGACTTAACACAACAAGCGTCTGTGTGAAAACTTTGCACGTACTTGCATACATACTCAGAAACAGCACAGATAAGCAAAAATATTTTTATTATTACAATCTCAACATCTCAAACTGAATTACAACAACAAAGGGAAGGACGAGTGGGTCTTATGACCCATACAACAAAAGTAAGAGAAAACAATGATGGTTCACAGATTCAACAACTCCTGGTCCTCTGGCTCAGCTATCTCTAATAAGTCCTCCTGGTAACCTGGCTGATGATCTGACATACATTCCAAAAACAACGAATGTATGTCAGCAAGGGTCTGCAAGTGAAAGTGAGAAACCCAAGGCAAAGTGTACGAATGAAAATAAATTATGAAGCATTAATGATTTTAAACAAAGTCTCAGTATAGTTTAAACATGGCAACTTAAAAAACAGGGCAACGTAAGGAACTACTAGCATGGCAATTCTATAGCATTTTAAAAGTAAAGTAATGAGCATGACAATTTATACAGACAAGGCAGGAAAGGAAAAGACAGTGCAAGAAAATAAATGTGGCATGGCAATGGCCGTAGCATGTGCTACTGGCTACAAGACAAGACAAGATAAGGTCATGTGTGTCACGAAGGGTTCACGCCTTAGGGTTAGAGGGGGATCAAACCCTCTAAACTGTGTGATCGCTCAACCCTACCCCAACCCAAGTGCACAAGACAAGTCTGTATAAGGGATCACTCTCTATATCTTGGAGAGTTCCCTATTACCCGCAGGTTATCCGTACAAGAGATCACTCTCTATCTTGGAGAGTGCTCTATTACTCGCAGGTTATCCGTACAAGGGGTCACTCTCTCTATCTTGGAGAGTGCCCTATTAACCGCAGGTTATCCCGTATAAGGGGCCACTCTCTCTGTCTTGGAGAGTGCCATATTACCCGCAGGTTATGTAATACAATCAAATGTGTTCAAAGCAGTTTAAGAGTTTCATGTCATTACAAGGCATCATCAATTTTCAATTAATAAATGTCCACACTCACACACACATGCATTGGCAATTTACTAAATAGGGGTCCACACACACGCACACACAGAAACTGTAGTTAAACACTAATACTTCAATAATTCGTATAAATTCACACACTTGCCTGATTTAACAATTTCGGGTGTCCAGGTGGTCGAAATGGGAAACGTGTGCACGAATATACTGTGGAGCATCTGGTCATTCCAATTTCAGCATTAATCCTGAATTACCACACCCTAAAACAATTTAAACAACGAATTTAAAAGGGTTGTTTATTAAACATGCTGCAATCAACTATTTTTCGTTATTTATTCTTGAATATTAAACAAGCGATATTTTATGTCAATGTGTCACAAATTAAGTATGGGTCGTCATAGTATTTTTAGTGAACGTCATTTCACGGGTCAAATTCTTGTTATTCAGCTTTAAGTGAAAAAGACGATTTACCATTTAAACTTCAAAAATTCATAACAAATTGTACACTTGCTTGTTTTTTGATGATCTTGGTGTCGTTGGGTTCGTCTTGATGAGTACTACGTTACAGTGTGATTGGTCCTCTGGTTCGATTAGACATAAAACAAAAGTAGGTTGTTTTCTACGTATTAAGCGCAACAAACGATTCTTACGACGTCTAATGAATCAGTTTTATTATGTTCTCTAACCTAGGGTGCGGGTTATGATTTAGTAAGAGATAGATCTACCAATCAGTGGCATGGGGGATGTCGAGGCATAGCGAAGGGCGATGGCGACGCGTACGTCCTCAACACATAGATGCGCGCGGGAACTTGCTGTGATAGAAAGTTGTCGGAGGGCAGCAGGACGCGCGGCGAGTCCAACTGCAGTAGCTGTCACTCGGAGTGCAGTAGGGCTGCTGTCGGCGGATCTGGAGCGTGGCAGACGGTTTTTGGAAGCTCGAAGGGAAGAGGAAGGCAGGCGGCTGTTGTGTGCATGGAGGAGAAAGGGTGGAGGAGGTTTGTCGGCAGTTTTTGAGAGGAGGATGAAGTTTGCAGCCTTAAGGGGGTTGATGTAGGCTCTGGAGAGAACATCACGTGACTGGGGATGGCCGGAGAAGAGGTTGCTGGTCGGAGGTGGGAAGAGAGCTGCTCGGAAGGATGAAGGCGCTTGGAAGAGGGGAGGGACTGAATGGAAGGCTCTAGGGTTTCGGGTTGGGCCTTGAGCGGCTGAGAGAGGAGAGAGGGGAGGTCCAGCGGGCTGTCGGGGAGATCAGATTGACAGGGCGGTTCGGAGGGGGTTTTCCGGCGGTCTGTCAGCGTGGGGGAGGGCCTCGGCGAGAAGAGGAAGGACTGGGGCAGGAGAGGGGAGAAACACGGTGGGGGGTCTACCTGGGGGCTGCCGGCGTTGGCGTGGAGGAGGGGAGGCTGTCGGGATTGGCGTGAGCTATGTAGGGGAGAGGGGAGCTGCGGGTGGAGGAGCAAGGGGAAGGAGATGGGTTTGAGCGGCGAGCTGGGGTGTGCGTGGCTTAGGGTTCAAGTGGGTGGCGGCTGAGTAAGGAAGAGAGGCTTAGGGTTTAGTTTATTATCTGTAGGCTCTAGGGTTAGGTCTAGGTTGCTTTAAGTTTAATTCATTTTGCTTGGCTTGGGTGCACGTGAACCCTGAGTCTAGCTTATGTTTTGGTTCATTTGGCTTAAGCCTAAGGTTATATACGGGAAGTGTAGGAAGGGTTGAGGGCCGTGGGGGTGTAGTATTAGGTTTTGTTATGGGTTAAATATAGGAGTTGGGCAGTACACGTGAAGCCCAGGTCTCCTCTTGGGTTTAATGTTGTATGAGTTTTAATAGAGAAAGTGTACAGAAGAGCCCTTGGGTTTATAGGTGCATTCATACAAAATTTGATAGGGAAAGGACCAAGTGGCGGCTGCTATAGGGAATAGGGTTTTTAACAAAATTCAAAAGGAAAGATTTAGATTTAAATGAGGAGATTTAAGATTAAAAGAAAAAGGAAAGAAACCAAAGATATTTGCAATTAAGAGGGAAATAATTCAATGAGTAAAAGTCTTATAATAGAATATGTGTTATGAATGAGGGAGGCCTTTGGCCTCCCCTCCTTCATTACCCATTCATTAGGCCCCCATTACTTAGAGTAATGGGGACCCTTGGTCTCCTAGAGGCTTTTGGCCTCCCCACTATGAGATATATAAATAGAGCACCATGGCTCTTAGCAATGGTGACTTATTCTTTTGCTAAGAAATCTTGTCTCTTTCTCTCTTGAGTCCTATTACTCTCTAACACGTTATCAGCACGTGTTCTTCCTTGAGCAAGAATCCAAGCCTAAAATCCCCACCAAATTGATCCCCTACGCGCAAGGAATCTTTGGTTGCTGCGGCGATTCGTTGGAGCGTTGCGGCATTCCGGAAGCGTTCGGAAGCTCGGATCTTTATTTCTACGGATCTTTTCTACGGTCGTCCCTAGATCATCGATCTAGAGGTATACTTCTTATTCTCGTAGATTACAACGGACTATACATAAAATTTTTTACCATGTTTGCATACAAGTAAAAATTAAAATAATAGAAAGAAAAATTTGTTATCAATCACATTTATATCGAAATGATGATCGGACTATAGCGAAATGAAGTTCCAACTCTGGAATAAATTTTTCTTGTGACTGGACTATATCCGATTAAAATAAATTCTTGTATGCGAAGAGAGATTAACTGTAGAACCTGATATAGTCCATATAGTCCTATCACTTTGTGCCTATCACTTTACATGAATTCTCGTTACTCTGGATATAGTCCTGTCACTTTACAACATTTGGAGATCATGTATAACATTACAGAAAATATGTAAATTGTTAGATATTGATTAAAGAAAGATTAATACGAAGAAGTGCACTAGGTGTTCAACAAAATATGTGTGTATTGCATAACAGTTCAAAGCAAACTTTCATCCCTTAGCTATCTATGGATTTCTAGTTAACCAAACTGTTTCCCTGGAATTTTCCCAATGTTTGCTACACCTTTCCCGCATGATTAACACATTTTCTTACTGACTGCCATACGTGGCCTCATAGCTTCACAAAAGTGACATCATATTGGGTGTAGGGACTCAAGAAGCCCAATAACCACAGGTCAAAAGTGCCTCACCTTCCAATGGGAACACATACATCAATGAAACCTCTTGTTTTTAGTGAGATTAGGGGTTTTCACAAAATAAACCCTATGGGCCATTGGGTTATAATTTCAGTGAGTTGGGCTTCATGCCCATACAATTACAAATTTATTTTTTTAACAGCTAAAACTCTAATTTGGCCCGAAGCCAAAATTTAGAGGCAAATGATTATGCGTAACTGCGGAATGGGCCACAAGCCCATATAATTAAAACTATTTTTTGGCCCGAAGCCACAAAATAATTTATAAATTCGGCATTTGAAATATGAGAAATATTTATATTTTTTATAACGGGATATAAAATTGGCATATTTAAACTCAGAGAAAACTTTGTAAAAACACAATTAGTTTATATAGTCCATGTTGAAAAATTTATTTAAACATCGCTCTTGCAAATTATTATCTATGGTTTACTAGGATTCTATTTTTTCAAAATATAACTACCTTAAAGATCCTGAGACCGCTCTGCCGTTAGTCAACTAACCTAACGGTGTATGACGTTTCCACGTGGTCTACGAGATAATTATATTTTCTAGTTTCCTTTACCATATGTTATGCTTGAGATATATGCGTGGTTGTTTATTTTTATGCCTGTAGCATATTTAGAACTGCGTGAATGTTTAAATCAGTAAAAATGTGTTTTTCGGGATCGGCCATTGTATACATATTTACTTTCCTTGCACTTTTATTTTCTTTTGAGAGAATTTGTAAGTGAGGAAATTTGTATTTTAAAGCCAAAGCTCGATGCAACAGCACATAGAATTGATGAAAACTCCTTCAATGGATCATGATGTCGGTCAATGTGCTTGGCTAAGTTTACTGGACCAACCTAGCTTGACTGGGTAACAAGTGGTCCTGGCTTAGTCAATTCCCTGGCCGCGTCCGCTGGACCGCAAGGAGTCGATTCATGACTGTGTAAGCCAAAGCTCGATGCAACAGCATATGAAGACGGAGATATAGGGACCCAGTTCAGTTTGGGTTTCCGCAGTTGTATTTTTCTTTCCTTTTATGGACTGTAAACGAACTTTGGACTGTTTATTTTTGGGTATCTGGCCGATCCCCGCATTTTTACTTGTTTATTTCTTTATGCATGAATTTTTAAATTAATTCATGCTCATTTTAAATTGCGTAGATAAATGGCAAAATTGGCAAGCGTCGATTTCGAAGTCCTTGACTCTGCAGGGACAAATTACCTGAGTTGGCGAGTGGACCTGAAGTTCCACTTGCGTTCGATGGCCCTCCTTGGGTCCATTTTGGCTCCTTCCTCGGCCCCCGCAGCGGCCGAAGCTTCTGCTACAACTAGCAGCAGCCCTACAACCACTGTATCCGATGTAGATAAGGCAAAAGCCATAATCTACATTAGGAAACATATAGATCGGACCTTAAAGGCCGAATACTTAACGGTTGAGGATCCAAAGGACCTGTGGACAGCGCTGGAAGCTCGGTATAAACATCAAATTGATGTTATATTACCGCGTGCCAGTTATGAGTGGGAAAACCTCAGACTTCAGGACTATAAGTCCGTCACTGAGTACAATTCTGCACTTCATAACATCACCTCACGCCTGAAGTTGTGCGGTGAAGAAGTGACAGAACAACGCATGTTGGAAAAGACATTTACCTCGTTCCACGAGAAAGATGCAATCCTCATGCAGCAGTATCGTGAACGCAATTTCACGAAATTCTCCGATCTGATCTCATGCCTACTTAGGGCAGAGCAGAATCGAGACTTACTGCTTGCAACTCATAACTTACGTCCAGCTGGCACTGCCCCTATCCCTGAAGCCCATCACGTTTCTCCCCAGAAGTGGAAAAACAAGAGGAAGGCTAAAAACACTAAAGGGAAAGCTATAATGAAGCAACCAAGAGGTGCAGCTCCCCAGACAAACAAAAACAATAAGGGAAAAAGAAATTTCACTTGGAAGCGAAAGAACACCGAGCAAGTGTCACTTCCAAAGAAGAACTGGGAGGATAAATGCCATAGATGCGGCATGACCGGCCATTGGTCCAGAAACTGCCGCACTCCTCGCCACCTCCAGGATCTATACCAGGCGAGCCAGAAGTCTCTACCTGAAACAAACTTGGCGGCTGTTCAGCCACCAACAATGTTTACTGCAAAAGACTTCGAGAACGACGACCTTCTCGATTGAGCACCATCGTTTATCTATGCTTTTTAGAATTAAATGTCTCTTCATCTTTTATTTGCTTAAGTACGAACTTTTATTTTCGAATGAATGTTTACATTTTCGCTCAAATAAAATTTCGTTTTTGCTTATATAGATGATGTCTGAGTGCCTAGTGGACAGTGCCTCAACGCACACAATCCTTCGCGATCATTGCTATTTTAATAGCGTAAATAAATATGACGGTCCTGTTATCACAATTTCAGGACTGTCCCAAATAATCGAAGGATCTGGTGAAGCAATTATATTGCTCCCAAATAACACAAGACTTCAAATAAAAAATGCATTATTCTCTCCTAAATCAAATAGGAATCTCGTAAGTTTCAAAGATTTCCGTTTAAACGGATATCACTTAGAAACCAGAGATGAAAATACGGTTGAATATCTGTATGTAACTCGTCAGAAAGATGACCGGAAGATCATCTGCGAACGATTCAAGGGACTCCCGTCGGGTCTCTACCAAACATACATTCAACCAATAGAAGCCAATATGACTGAGCACCAGACGTGCCAATCCTTGCCAGAGTTCGAACTCTGGCACAATAGACTTGGTCACCCTGGAACAGCAATGATGCGACGCATCATCTCTGAATCCCATGGACACAAATTGAAGAACCTGAAGATTCTTCAAAAGGGTGAATTTCCATGTCTCCCTTGTTTCAAGGGAAAACTTATAACGAGACCATCCCTCCTGAAAGTGGGATTAGAGTCTCCTGGCTTCCTTGAGAGAATTCATGGTGACATTTGCGGGCCTATTCACCCCTCAAGTGGCCCATTTCGGTACTTCATGGTACTGATTGATGCATCAACCAAATGGTCTTATGTGTGCCTCTTGTCCACCCGCAACCTAGCTTTTCCAAAGCTATTGGCACAAATAATAAGGTTGCGTGCTCATTTCCCCGATAACCAAATCAAGAAACTACGTCTTGGTAATGCGGGAGAATTTACTTCACAAGTCTTCGAAGACTATTGCCGGGCAACGGGTATTGAAGTTGAACATCCTGTAGCACATGTTCACACCCAAAACGGATTAGCTGAGTCCCTTATAAAGAGACTCCAATGGATTGCACGTCCATTGCTTATGCAATCCCAGTTGCCTGTGGATGCTTGGGGGCATGCTATTTTACATGCCGCATCACTTATTAGGATAAGACCCTCTGGAGGTCACACTTTATCCCCGATGCAACTAGCATACGGCGCACCTCCGGATATCTCTCATTTGAGAGTGTTTGGTTGTGCGGTATATGTCCCAATAGCACCACCGCAGAGGACCAAAATGGGTCCTCAGCGTCGTCTAGGTATATATATTGGGTTTGATTCGCCCTCTATTATCAGATACCTTGAACCCCTGACGGGTGACGCATTCAAGGCACGTTTTGCAGACTGTGAATTTAATGAGAAATTTTTTCCAAAACTGGGCACACAGTCTAAGAAGCCAGAAGCTTCTGAGACCATTAGTTGGGACCAGAAGTCTTTGTCCCTATATGATCCGCGTACTAATCTGTGTGAAGATGAGATCCTGAAGATCCTTCACATCCAGAATACAATACATCTTTTACCGGATAAATTCACGGACAACCAGAAGATTGTCCGTTCACACGTCCCTGCTGCCAATACGCCAGCTAGGATTGACATCCCCATAGATGGATGCAGCCCACCGGCAGCAGAATTGGTTGTACCTCAAATGAAAAGAGGACGCCCACCAGGTTCAAAAGATAAAGTTCCTCGAAAGAGGAAGACTCCTGGCGATACTAAGATTATCCCTCCACATGATGCTGAGCTCAGACCAGCTACTTCTCCCCTCCTGATTTCCCCAGCAGAGGAAACAATAGGAGAAACATCATTAAATTTTGTACGTACTGGAGAAGTACTGGACAGAAATAGCATAGTCGTCGACGACGATTTTGCGTTCGATATTGCCGTTCACGTCACTGAATTTGACGATGACGTTGAACCACGATCTCTAGCGGAATGTAAACGCAGAGATGATTGGCCAAAGTGGGACGAGGCAATAAGAGTAGAGCTGGACTCACTCTTGAAACGCAAAGTCTTTGGACCAGTAGTCCAAACACCAGTAGGTGTAAAACCTGTGGGATATAAGTGGGGTTTCATAAGAAAAAGAGATGAAAATAATGTGATCGTTCGCTATAAGGCACGCCTTGTAGCCCAGGGATTTTCCCAAAGACCGGGGATTGATTGCGCAGATACGTATTCCCCGGTCATGGATTCGATCACCTTCCGATTTTTAATCAGCCTAACTTCTCTGGAAAGCCTAGAAATGCAGCTCATGGACGTTGTGACTGCATATCTATATGGCGATATAGATAAAAATATCTATATGAGACTTCCTGATGGGTTTAATCTACCCCCAGAGATGAAAGAGATACCTCGGGACGTATTCTCTGTAAGGCTACATAGATCATTATATGGTCTAAAACAATCGGGCAAGATGTGGTATAACAGACTAAGTGATTTTCTTGCACAGCAAGGATTCACGAATAACGAAGTCTGCCCGTGTATCTTTATCAAAAGAACGGGAACAGGATTTGTCATTATAGCTGTATATGTAGATGACTTAAATCTTATAGGATCTCCTGCAGAGATTAAAGAGATATCTGAAAGCCTTAAACATACTTTTGAAATGAAAGACCTAGGCAAAACAAAGTATTGTCTTGGCTTACAGATAGAACACCTAAGAGGTGGAATCCTATTACACCAATCTAATTATACAAAGAAACTTCTACGCAAGTTTCATATGGATAAATGTCATCCTTTAGGTACTCCTATGGTCGTAAGATCACTACATGTACATAAGGACCCCTTCCGGCCACTGGAAGAGGGGGAGGAGATATTGGGTCCTGAAGTACCCTACCTCAGTGCCATTGGAGCACTTCTATATCTGGCTAACTGTACGCGTCCCGATATAGCGTTTACAGTTAATCTACTAGCCAGACACAGTGCTGCGCCCACAAAGCGCCACTGGAACGGAGTAAAGCATCTTCTGCGATACCTTCAGGGTTCCATTGATCTTGGACTTTACTACCAGAGAGGTGCCTCCCCCAAATTGTTTGGTTATGCTGATGCAGGTTATCTCTCTGATCCGCACACGACAAAATCTCAAACAGGTTTTGTATTTACCTACGGAGGTACTGCTATCTCTTGGAGATCGGTAAAACAAACCACTACTGCTACATCTTCCAACCATGCAGAGCTCATCGCGATCCATGAGGCGAGCAGAGAATGTTTTTGGCTACGCTCCGTCGTCCAACACATCCTCCAATCCACTGGCCTGAAGACCAGTGATCTGGAGCCTACTGCCCTATTCGAAGACAACGCCGCATGCATTGCTCAGCTTCAAAAGGGCTACATCAAAGGTGACAGGACAAAACACATTTCTCCCAAGTTTTTCTGGACGCACGAGCAGAAGAACGACAAGCAGATTGAAGTTCGACAGATCCAGTCATGCAACAACTTAGCTGATCTTTTTACTAAGGCATTGCCTAAATGTACTTTTGTAAAGCTTGTAAAGAACATTGGTATGCGACAGTTGAAAGACCTGCAAGCCTGAAGCTTGTACAGATCAGGGGGAGTAACATGTGGGTTGCACTCTTTTTCCTTAAGCTGTTGGGTTTTCCCACTGGGTTTTCCACAGCTAAGGTTTTAACGAGGCAAACACACTTACTCTGGATCCAGAAGTATCCACCCCTTGCCTCAGTAGCTGAGACCGAAGTGATGAATGTGTAAGGGGGAGTGTTATGAATGAGGGAGGCCTTTGGCCTCCACTCCTTCATTACCCATTCATTAGGCCCCCATTACTTAGAGTAATGGGGACCCTTGGTCTCCTAGAGGCTTTTGGCCTCCCCACTATGAGATATATAAATAGAGCACCATGGCTCTTAGCTATGGTGACTTATTCTTTTGCTAAGAAATCTTGTCTCTTTCTCTCTTGAGTCCTATTACTCTCTAACAATATGGAATAATTTGAATTTGAGATTAAATTTTAAAATGAATACTTAATGAAATGTGTGTGTGTGTGTGTGTGTGTAGATTTTAAGAATAGTTATAGCTAATACGTATATTAAGGGTACGTAGCTAATACGAGTACGTAGTACGAATACGTAATATGTATACGCATTAATTACAGATACGAAAAAATGTATGACAAGGGATATGATACGAATGAGACATGTATTATTAAAATACCGGTCGTTACATTCTACCCACCTTAAGAAAAATTCCGTCCTCGGAATTTATTAAGATTTGAGTTCGATAACTAGAAGTCGATAATACTTAAGCATCTACGAATTCTTATGAGGTTAACTATGATCTGAAATACTTCGAACGAAGAAATGAGGCAAGTAGGAAGTGATGCAAGTGACGAGGTTAAGT
The DNA here is from genome assembly GCA_030789695.1 of Scilla litardierei. Taxonomy (NCBI): domain Eukaryota; kingdom Viridiplantae; phylum Streptophyta; class Magnoliopsida; order Asparagales; family Asparagaceae; genus Scilla; species Scilla litardierei. Next base: position 274,298,202 of record CM061133.1, on the reverse strand, counting down.
TTGAATTTCGAAAAGGGGGGTTACGGATGACTATGCACCATCGATGGCCTTAACCATCAATGGGCAAGCAAAAGCTAGTGACGACTACTCACAATGTGCAGGGGCAAGGGTGAGTGAAAAAATAATAAAGTATATGTGTGTGTGTGTGTGTGTGTGTGTGTGTGTATGAGGGAAATGTGCCTGAGGTTGACCTCAGGCAGAATTACCTGCGCACAACCCCGCTGTTCGGGGTTTGTAAGTATTATTTTTGAATTTTTTTGCAGTAGGTAGTTATACTTGTTATGTAGCTCCCCACAAAATTTCAGGTCAATCCGACACCGTTTGAGCCCCCGCTCATCGATTTCAAAAACGTTGCGCAAAACTGTCCAAAATTCTGGACAGTTTTGCGCAACGTTTTTGAAATTGATGAGCGGGGGCTCAAACGGTGTCAGATTGACCTAAAATTTTGTGGGGAGCTACATAACAAGTATATCTACCTACTGCAGAAAAAATTCAAAAAAAATACTTAAAACACCCGAACAGTGGGGGTGTGCGCAGGTAGAAATACCTGAGGTCAACCTTAGGTACTTTTTTGCTATACACACACACACACACTCTCTCTCTCTCTCATAACTGCAACCCCCCATATTCTAACACACTGGTTGCTAAACCCCTAGATTCGATCAAGTGATCCTAAAATAAATTATCACTTCTTGTCTCATCACTGAACAACGCTACAACTTATAAGCATATCCCAAAACTTAACTATAGATCCAACATTTCTGTTTGATTTCTAACTCAAAATTCTTGTTTTAAACAATCAATACTTTATACAAAGCAACCTCTGAAATAAAATATCCTCAATCAATACCTCTTGCAAATTTCCTCACTTCTTCGTATATCATGCTAATAACATTTTCCTGAGAAATCTTTAATGTACAATCTCCTCTATAACTAAGTCCTCCAAAAACCATGCATTCTCGTAAGTTGTCTTATCCGTAATATGTCATCCCTTATTCATTGCATAACCTAACTTGTAGCACTATAATTGTGACATCATCCAACTCCAATCTTATTCTTGTATCAAGCAATCGATATAACGATGTCTACCGAATACTAGTATATGACAACAAGTACAAATACGCCTAGCATACATCACCATTTACAATCAACAATTGTCTTGCTCCCAATTCATTCTTCATTGTGACAATTCGTAAATTTATTCACCATAATTAACAAACTATTAAATCACATCACATCATGTCCTATTGTATTTTATCTTAAGCAATTTCAGATCAATCTACACAACTATCCATTTGTATCAACATATCGTATTATTTCCGATGTCTTCATCACCCTATCTGTATAGTTAAGTCATGTTGCTTAAAATACTCTACTCATCATCATCGTCACCATAAATCATGTAATACCTACATAGCTACTCTCAGCTGCTACTATGAAACTCTAATGAAGCCATTATGCATATGTATTATCCATATATAAAATATAACTCTTGAACACATCATTCTATTCATCACCTTGTAAAGGGATTAATCTAAGTTCTTTGTGTTCATAATCAACTAATTACAACTGCACCTTACAACATCTCAACTACACTTATTTGTAAATATAATCTCCTAATAACAATAATACGATCTAATATTCTAACAATATAAGGCATAACAAAAATTAACTCTGCTGATGATGGAATAAAAAAATAGAGGAAAACATTTAAAAGAATTATAACACAAATTTAAAACAAATCTCGCTACAGTTGTAATAAGTAAAGACACACATTAATGTGATAACTAAGAAATAGCGTAGGGTTCAGAGTTGAATGGTGTAACAAATCAAGGTTGCAATAGATGGTTTCAGATGAGGCATGGATATGGAGTCAGCTTGGTTAAGTGGCAAAAGATAGTTATGAATGATTAAGTAGAAGAATGGAAGATATGTGTAAAATGTAATAGTATCCTTATAACGTATATAAGACTAGTGAGTAGATGGTAAGAGTTAAAACAGAAGATAAGTAATAGACGAAAGGGTAATGAGTATAGGGATGCAGTGATTGTTTTGTAAATGGAGATATATTTATACAAAAAACTCTTAAAGTATAAATACGATGAATATAAAACTGATAAACTGAAGTAGTTGGAATTCTATTTGGCATAGAAAGTATTTAAATTGTATAAGATCGACTGTTTTGAAATGCATTAGTAGTATAGTAAGAAAAGAAAAGCTATATTGAATTAGCGAAAAAGAAGTATGGTTTAAAGATGAGGATTACCATATGTAGAAGGTAAGATGTGAGTATGGATGATATATGTTAGGAAATCATTATAAGATAGTGGCTAAAGATTACGGTGAAGAAAGTTTCAAAATAAAAGAATGAATTTAAGTCGACTGATGAGTATGAGATCTAGGTATATACTAACGATTTCAAAGAAATTAAACTGGGCGAGGAATTCAATGAAAAAGATATCGAAAGTAAAATCAGGACTGTAATGTGGAGGATTCGAAAGGATAATGATGGCTATCATGAGAGGATCATGTGAACCGAGAATAAGGATTAGAATAGAATGACCAAATGTAAATACGACTAGGAAATGACTGTGTGAATCTGCTATGATGGATTTCTATGGTCATTAACGTAGAATGTAATGTTAAGGAAGATTGAAAATCAAGGCTATACTTATTTGGTTGACTGAGGATTAGGAACTTTAGGACTAGGATTTACCTAATGAATCTGATTGGGGTATGAAATTGAAGGAAGGTGTTGTGAGAGTCAAGATTGTAATAATATCTATGCTATTTCTAAGGTATTTTGCACGTGCATGTGTTGGAAGTGACGATCTAGAATCTCTAGTTTGATGATGACAAACGTGTCGTTATATCTGACGTGTGTGCTCAGTGTGTATCATGAATGGCAAAGTCGTTATTCTGAGCGTTGGAGAATTTTCTATCTACACAGCTCATGGACTTGGTCAAAGCGCTATACACAAAGCGATTTGACTTGGTCAATATGGAGGGAGATGGAATCTGTTACGCCTATTTGACCGAAGCCCGAAAGACACGAGCCCAGAAACCCGACTGCCGATCAGAAGCCCATCTGCGCGATCTGGCCCGCCCGACAAGGCCCTATAGAGGACCCCCGAATATCGACCCGGCCCTGATAGCACGCTGGGCACTCGCCCACTCCAGCGGTAACCGTTCCCCTGATCCCGCTACCACTTAATGGCTGTGATGGGGAGGTGCTGGCATGGCGCAGGGAGCAGCGACGGGGGGGGGATTGAGGGGGCACGATCAAGGGCGGACGAGCGACGTGGGTCGGGGGCAATCACGACGGGAGGTCTACAAAAGGGCTAGAAGGACGACTGGCCAGGGGAACGCATCTCAGGTATCTAAAACCTAAGGTACACCATCAACGACCTAGTTCCCCCATTTCATTTCCTTCCTCCCCCGCTCGCGCCGTAAGACGCCGTTCAGATCTCCTCTCGAGTCGAACCGTCTCCGCCGGGCCTCCCTTCTCAGATCACTATCTGACTTTGGCATCGGAGGGGATTTGGCCGGAACCAAGGTCCGGCCCCCCTGACGAGTGTTCTCGTCTACGCAGGAGGACATCAGATCCACGGGCCGAGGCTTCCCCTCCGCCCCTCGCCGGCCACGCATCAAGCGGACGACCGAGGCTTCCCCTCGTCACCCGCCCGACCGAGGCCGAGCATGACCGTCCGAGGCCGAGCGTTTCACACCGGGCAGAGGCTTCCCCTCCGCCCCGCGACCGGCCACGTGACCAGCGGGACGATCGAGGCTACCCCTCGCCATCCGACCGTCCGAGGCCGAGCGTCTCTGATCGGCTCGAGGCTTCCCCTCGCCCTCCTTGCGACCGAGGACCCCAATTCGGCCCAGCTGACGCGCTCCACGTCGTCTGCAACTTCGATTCGCGCCTCGTCTGCACCAACTCGACACACCCGAGGGACCCCCGTGGGCCCCTTGACCACGTTGACCGGGTTATCCGCGGTCAACGCTTTTGTAGTGAGAAAACACTCTGAAACATCTGGCGCCGTCTGTGGGAACGAACTATCCCACGAAGAAACAAACCACACCGGCAATGACACGTCTTCACCCGTCTTGACGAAAGGAGAGCAAGGCTCTGACGCGAAGCGACAGGGCCCGCCATCGTTGGCAAGAGTGGGCCCGGGCCCTGCGTGAGGAGGATCGTGAGGAGAGGACCGGGAGACCCTCACCATCCCTACCGGTCGGGAGACCGAGCACGTCTGTAACAGCGCACAGCTCAGACGTAGCTTTGGTGGTGTCGGTGATCATAGACACAACCATGGTACGGCGACTGCTCGTCGACACCGGCAGCTCCTGCGACGTCCTCTTCATGTCAACCCTGGAAAAGATGGGGCGGCGGAAGGAAGACTTGCGACCCCGCTCGGGTCCCGTGGTGGGATTCACGGGTCATTCCACCCCCATCATCGGAACGATCCATCTCCCGGTAACACTCGGAGGCCCACCAGACTCGATAACCCTGGCGGTAGAATTCATCGTATTGGGGATCGGGTCGGAATACAACGGGATCATCGGCCGACCCCTTCTCAACGCCATCGGCGCGGTGGTCTCGACCCTCCATCGGACTATCAAGTTCCGAACGCCCGGGGGATGGGGCAAGTCAAAGGCGACGCGGGGAGACCGAATACCTGCTATCAACTGGCGGAGGAAGGTCCCGAATATCGCCTAGTCGACCGGATGGCCGCGCTCGACTTAAGGGACGGGCTGAGGCCCACCCCTGCGGAGGAGCAATAGCAGATCCCGGTCACGGACGTCGAGGACCGGTTCGTCTCAATCGGGAGGGGGCTAAGCCACGACCTAAGGAGCCGACTGGTCAAGTGCCTGGAGGCGAACCTAGACGTCTTTGCTTGGTCACCAGAGGACATGCCCGGCGTGGATCCCCAGGTGATCGTCCATCGGATCAACGCTGACCCCAACTTCAGGCCGGTCAGGCAGAAGAAGCGGAACCTGGGCGGCGAGAAGATGAAGGCAGCCTCCGAAGAAGTGGAACGTCTCCTCGACGCCGGCTTCATACGAGAAGTCTGGTACCCGGAGTGGCTATCGAACGTGGTGATGGTCAGGAAACCCAATGGGAAGTGGCGAATGTGCGTGGACTTCAGTGACCTCAACAAAGCCTGTCCCAAGGACAGCTACCCCCTGCCGCGCATTGACCACCTGGTGGACAACGCTTCGGGGTACGAGATGCTTAGCTTCATGGACGCCTACTCAGGGTACAACCAAGTCCAGATGGACCCCCGGGACGAGGAGATGACAGCCTTCACGACGGACCAGGGAACATACTGCTACAAGAAGATGCCCTTCGGCTTGAAGAATGCAGGGGCCACCTACCAGAGAATGGTCAACAAGGTTTTTCACTCCCAGATCGGGAGGAACCTGGAGGTCTACGTCAACGACATGCTTGTCAAGTCAAGAAAGCCGGAAGACCACATCGCCGACCTTCGTGAAACCTTCGAGCGGTTGCGGCGACACAACATTCGACTCAACCCCACGAAGTGCACGTTCGGGGTAAGATCTGACAAATTCTTGGGGTTTATGATAACTAACTGTGGCATTGAAGCTAATCCTGACAAGATCGAGGCACTGATCAACATGCGTGAGCCGACGACGATCAAGGAGCTGCAGAGGCTGAACGGGCGCATCGCAGCCTTGGGGCGATTCCTATCCAAATCAGGGGAAAGATCTCTCCCCTTCTTCAAAGTTCTGAGGAAAGCGATCGCGGAACCATCGGACAACAGGAAGACGATACAGTGGGACGGAGACTGCTCCAGGGCGTTCGCAGATCTCAAGGAATATCTCCGCAGCCCACCTCTCCTGTCCAAGCCACGGGAAGGGGAGTCGCTAAGCCTTTACCTGGCGTGCGCGGAGGAAGCAGTGAGCTCGGTGCTGATCCGGGAAGATGGTGGGGTGTAGTGGCCGGTGTACTACACGAGTCGGATCCTGAAGGGGGCGGAGGTGCGATACTCGCCCATGGAGAAACTGGCGTACGCCCTCATTCTCTCAGCGCGAAGGCTCAGGCCCTATTTCCAGGCCCACACCATACTGGTCTTGACCGACTCACAGCTGGAGCAGAATCTCAAGAGATTCGACCGAATGGGAAGGATGCTGAACTGGGGAGGTGGAATTGAGCGAATTCGACCTCCGGTTCAAACCGCGCACGGCCATCAAAGGGCAGGCCTTGGCTGACTTCATCGTTGAGTGTACGACGGAAGGAGAACATCCTCCAGAAGAAGAAGGCTCAGCAACGGTAACGCCCAACCCTTGTCTTTTCTTTCGGCTGACCACCTCCAGTCAGGAGTTCCAGGAGCGTGGATAGTCCATGTGGACGGATCGGCCACACAATCAGGAGGCGGGGCTGGGATCGCGATCCGATCTCCGGAAGGGAACGTCGTGGAGTACGCGTTGCGGTTCGAGTTACCAGCCACCAACAACGTGGCAGAATACGAAGCGGTGATCAACGGCCTGAGACTGGCCCGGGAGCTTGGGGCCGAATCTGTGCATCTCCTCAGCGACTCGAAGCTCATTGTCAACCAACTTCTGGGAAGTTACGAGGCGCGGGAGGAGACAATGCAGAGGTATCACGCCGTTGCCAAAGCTGCGCTCTCCAGGTTCAAAAACGCAGAAGTCTTGCATCTCCCGCGGTCGGAGAACGCACGGGCGGACGCGCTATCGAAGCTAGCCTCGTCCTCGCCTAAGGAGCTGGGCCGCACCATCTACGTGGAGAACCTGCAGTCCCCTAGCACGGAGGAGCGGGAGGTGATGGCGATCGACCAAAATCCCACCTGGATGGATCCGATCATTCGGTACCTCACTCATGGGGAAGTGCCGATGGATTGGGACGAGCGTCGGACCCTGGAGAGGAAGGCGCTCCGATACGTGATCCATGAGGGGACACTCTACCGGAGGCGCTGGACGAAGGCTGATGTCCTCCCGTACCTGAAATGCATCGGACCGCAGGAAGCCGACTACGTCCTACATGAGGTTCACGAAGGGATCTGCGGAAATCACCACGGGGGCAAGATGGTTGCACAGAAAATCTTGAGGCAGGGATACTACTGGCCGACCCTGGTACAAGACGTAACAAGCTACGTCCAAAAGTGCCAGGAATGTCAGAGGTATGCCCACCACTCCTCAACTCCCCCGTCGGAGCTCATCCCTATCGTGAGCCCCATCCCCTTTGCGAAATGGGGGCTCGACATCCTCGGACCGTTTAAACTGGGCCGGGGGCAGCGGAAGTATCTGATAGTGGCGGTGGACTACTTCACCAAATGGATCGAGGCGGAACCGTTGGCCGCCATCACATGGAAGAAAGCGAAAAGCTTCGTGTGGACTTCCATCATCTCCAGATTAGGAGTCCCCCGGGCCATCGTCACAGACAACGGGAAACAGTTCGACTCCGCGGGGTTCAAAGACTTTTGCGCGGAATGGGGAATCAAGCTTCTCTTCGCCTCTGTAGCGCACCCCCAGACCAACGGAATGGCGGAAGCGGCCAACAAGTGTATCATAGAGCCCCTCCGAAAGAAAGTGAAGGACGCCGAAGGAAGCTGGCCGGAAGAGCTCCCCGGAATACTCTGGTCATACCGGACGACCCACAAGGAGGCCACCGGTGAGACCCCGTTCATGCTTGCCTACGGGGCCGAGGCAGTGGTACCGGTCGAGTTGGGTGAGGAATCTCTCCGCCTCAAATACTTTGTCGAAGACAGGAACTCGTAGGGTCTGGAACTCAGCCTGGAGCTCCTCGGCGAACGACGGGAACATGCCCTGGCCACCATCATCCGCCAGAAGCAGAAGGTGGCCCGATACTACAATGCTCGGGTCAGGGGCCGAAGCTACCACCTTGGGGACCTGGTCCTCCGGAAAGCAGGCTTCAACCCGGATACCGCTCGTAAGGGGAAGCTCGCGGCTAAATGGGAGGGGCCCTACAAAGTCATCGAGGTCCTCGGACCCGCCACCTACCGTCTAGCCAATATGGAGGGGAGGATTCTCACTCACGCCTGGAATGCGGAACATTTACGCAAGTACTTTCAATAAAATAAATGTATCGTTTCTGTGAAATAAATTTATTTGAATTCGTTCCTTTACAGATAAGCAAAAAAGATGTACAGAGAGACGCGCGAAGAGGCCAAGGGGCATTCCCATCCCTCATTCAACTCCAGGGGCACCTGTGGGACCACCGGCTGGCGGTCCACTTGGGTCATCCCCCACACTCCGCTCGACGTCAGGGTGCATCCGGAGATCCTCGAAGTTGACCCCCGAGAGTGGGAACTTCTTTTGGATCTCGGACTGACACCGGGCAAAACCCTTCTCGAACGCCTCCGTCAAGGCGGTCTCAACGAAGGAGGTGGCATACTCCGCCACGGCATCCTGAGCGATCCGGGCCGGATCCACCTCCTCAAGCCCACGCATCCGGGCCTCTAAGGTCTCGATCTGGCGTTGGTGCTCCGCCCCCTCCTTCTCGATCTCCCGGGATCTCTCGCCAAGTTGAGCAAGGAGAACCCTCGCCTGCTCCTCCGCTGCTTCCAGACGATCGGAGAGCTCCAAGGTCTCGGGGGCAACAACGGAGACGGGGATCTCCTTGGCTCCCCCAGACGTGTCGGCATCTCTCAAGAGCTCGGCGACCCGCGCCTCGGCCTCTGACTTTGCAGTCAGAGCCAAGGCCCTCTCCCGGTCCGCCTCCTCCAAGGCAGAGGACAGCTCAGTTACGCGGGTCTCCCAGGACCTGACCCGCACTTCCTCTAACTGGCCTGCCTCCCCCTCCTCGCCATGGGCCTCAAGATCTCGCCCGGCATCGGCCTTGGCTTTGGGAAGCGCCACAAACTGACGCCTCATCGAGAGACCCACCGAGGACAACTGCACCAAGGCAACAAAGGTAAGACGGCGAAAGCAGCTGGAGGGAGGACAAGCAGAGGCACTCTACCTGTTGGCCGGCCTGAATCACAAAGGTGGCCAGACAATCGCCTCTAACTCCATCCAGCGCAGCCTGATCGGGAGGGAGGCAACTATTCTCGGCCACTCGCGCGGCGGCTCCGCGGCTCAAAAACACCGATTCCTTCTCCCATACCAGGAAGCGTGGACGAAGAAGACCCTCCCCTGACGAAGGAAACTCGCCGGGGTTGGAGCGGAACGCGCCTAGATACCGATCGTAGGCATCAGGGAGGGGACCGTCCGGGAGAGGCGAAGGGCCGACCCACGGTCAGGCAACCTCAACGGGGGCGGGTCGGAGCTGATCGGCGGGCGACGGAACATCAACTCCCTCGACCCCCTCACGGACCCTCTTGGAAGACCCCAACAAGGGGACAGAGGGGGATGGCCCCTTCTACCTTTTAGAGCCTCCAGTCGAGGTCACGGCCCGCTGCTTCTTCCGGACATCCAGCACATGATCCCTCCTACACTGATCCGGATCTGGGGCCTGCACGTGAATGCTGGCGGGGGAAGGACCGAGAGGGAATCCACCTGCACTCAACGAAGAAATGAGAGACCAAGCAGAGCCCAGGCAACCTCGAATGACGAATGCTCGGGGAGCTTACCCAAGGGCCACACCGTCTTACGCAAGTTATCGTCACTAAAGAGGACGTCAATCAACCGCTCCCTCGCAGGAATCGCCAGCATGTCCTTCGCCGTCTGCTGCTCGGCGACAGTCGGCTCACCCAGATCGAGGATGACTGCGCCGGCCGACTCCCACCGAACCGGGAAAGGTACACTCGACGGGAACGTGACGAACACGTATTCCCCCTTCCAGCGTTTCAGGGAGCTCGGCAACCCCAACACCAGGGTCATCTTCGGGCGGGCGCTGATGTAAATCCACGCCCCCGATTGGTGGTGGCTCAGGCGGTAGAACTGGGCGAAGAGACGAAGAGAGGGCGCCACTCCCCTCAACATGCAGACGACGACGAACCCGACGAGGAGCCCGATGGCATTGGGGCAGAATTGACACATGCACACGTTATGGGCCTAGAGGAACTCAACGATGAAAGGGTGGAGCGGGAAACGAAGCCTGAAGCGGAAGCACTTCTCGTATATTCCAACCTCGTTGGGACCGAGAAGGCAGATCCGCTCGTCGGACCCAGGGGCACGAGCCGAGTAAGACGGAAGCAGATAGGCGGAGCGCATGCTCCCGATGGCGATGGCGCAGATCGACGAAGGCCACGACAAGACCTCTGGGGGCACCCCTGAAAGCTCACCCCCGTGCAGACGGATCGCTGAAGGAGGGCTACCCGCCAGGCCAGGAGCAGCGTCGCGCTCCAGCCGACCCGAACCCGTGGCAGAGGAAGACGACATGAGGCAGAGCTCAGGCAGAATCGGGATCAGCGCAAAGAAGAAAACGACGAGATGGCGGCTCACAACCCACTCGGCTTCTCAACCTAAGACGACCCCGCGAGCGGTGGGGATAAGCTTGCAGCTACACGTGGCAGCATCAGAGGACCGACGACGCTTCGGAGCCCGCGCCTTAAAAGTATCGAACGGACCAACTCATGATAACGACTAATAAATGAGTCGGCATCGACTAACGAGCCTGTCAAAGTCGGCGGAAGTCACATCGGCCGAGCCGAACCGGCCGAGGCCGATCGACCCGACCAATGGGGGCAATTGTTACGCCTATTTGGCCGAAGCCCGAAAGACACGAGCCCAGAAACCCGACTGCCGATCAGAAGCCCATCTGCGCGATCTGGCCCGCCCGACAAGGCCCTATAGAGGACCCCCGAATATCGACCCGGCCCTGATAGCGCGCTGGGCACTCGCCCACTCCAGCGGTAACCGTTCCCCTGATCCCACTACCACTTAATGGCTGTGATGGGGAGGTGCTGGCATGGCGCAGGGAGCGGCGACGGGGGGGGATTGAGGGGGCACGATCAAGGGCGGATGAGCGACGTGGGTCGGGGGCAATCACGGCGGGAGGTCTACAAAAGGGCTAGAAGGACGACTGGCCAGGGGACCGCATCTCAGGTATCTAAAATCTAAGGTACACCATCAACGACCTAGTTCCCCCATTTCATTTCCTTCCTCCCCCGCTCGCGCCGTGAGACGCCGTTCAGATCTCCTCTCGAGTCGAACCGTCTCCGCCGGGCCTCCCTTCTCAGATCACTATCTGACTTTGGCATCGGAGGGGATTTGGCCGGAACCAAGGTCCGCCCCCCCTGATGAGTGTTCTCGTCTACGCAGGAGGACATCAGATCCACGGGCCGAGGCTTCCCCTCCGCCCCTCGCCGGCCACGCATCAAGCAGACGACCGAGGCTTCCCCTCGTCACCCTTCCGACCGAGGCCGAGCACGACCGTCCGAGGCCGAGCGTTTCACACCAGGCCGAGGCTTCCCCTCCGCCCCGCGACCGGCCACGTGACCAGCGGGACGATCGAGGCTACCCCTCGCCGTCCGACCGTCCGAGGCCGAGCGTCTTTGATCGGCTTGAGGCTTCCCCTCGCCCTCCTTACGACCGAGGACCCCGATTCGGCCCAGCTGACGCGCTCCACGTCATCTGCAACTTCGACTCGTGCCTCGTCTGCACCAACTCGACACACCCGAGGGACCCCCGTGGGCCCCTTGACCACGTTGACCGGGTTATCCGCGGTCAACGCTTTTGTAGTGAGAAAACACTCTGAAACAGAATCTTTTTGGGATTGAATCAAATCAATTAGAGATTGAGCCAAAATTTGTTCTGCCAATTCATATCATATTCAAATATCCTATCTGTTGCCTAATATTAAAAACCCTAGTCTCCCCTATTTAAACCCAACATCATGCGGCAATGAAAAGCCCCAGCAAAAAAATATCTCACGGCTAAAACATTTTTTAAGAGAGGAGGCCGAAACTTTTTTTTGTTTTGAAAAATACCCAGGGTTAAAGATCAAGGCCGGCTGCAAATACAACCCACAGGGGTAAGTGATTCACGCACAAAAAAAGAAGGGGACAAGCAAAGACAGCCGAATTCACAAAGGAAAAAAAAGCTAAGTTTTTTTATCATGATTCCTTCCCTCCTTTGATACTTTATTTCCAAGTGATCTTCACATTTTTTTGTGCTTTAAATACTCGAAGAGCTGAAACCTTTTGTTCCCCTTGGAAAAATTTTCAAAGCCTATTCATTTTTAAGAGAGGAACTCAAAAAAACGAGGCAGCAAGATTTTTTCATGTGCTTCAATTCCCAATAGCCAAACAAGTTTTTTTTGTGATTTGTTTTGCAAAGAGACGCACAGAGGAGAGGCCGGCCTTCAGTTATTTCCCAGAGCCCTTCATTATTTTTCTTTGATTAAAAAACTCCAAGGGCTCAACACAAGGCACAACCGCATCAAAAAATTAAAGAGAGCACGTGCGTAATTTTTGAAGCAGCCATACACACAAAATCACCTTGGCCGATCCTTTTTGGGCTCCTGTTGCCTTTTAAGAGCACAACTCTCTTGTGCCTTAATTTTTTTTGTTGTTGCATCTTCAACCTATTGTTTTAAGAGAGAAAGGAGGGTCTGTCGTTTTTTTACGAGCACACGCAACCTTCAAGAGTGCAAAGGGGGTATCAGATCTTATTATTATTATTTAGTAACATTCAGTTTTTTTGCTGGTCAAAACGAAGTGTGAAGGTGCAAATACTTTTGAAGACCCCAAGGTGCCGAAATATTCATTGGTGCTCTCCTACACATATGCTTGCATCCGTAATCTTTGACTAAAGGAGAGTTGAGCCATTCAAGTTTTCCTTGCAAATTGAGAGGGCTAAGTTGATAAAGGGAGCTGCAAATATTGACTAAAGAGGAGAGCCCATACGCAACTTGTGTTGCTAAGGAGGGAGGACGAGACGACATTTAGTCAGACTCAGATCTGACCAGTGCTTATTGACGAGGACATCGCCGCTACACAAACTAAGATTCCTAAACTCTATTTATTATTATTTTGTGTAGTTGTTGTGTTAGATCCTCGTAGGGGAAACTTTACCATCTTTGGGGACTATTTTGGGACTAGTCTGGTTGGGGCTAGACAAGTGGGACCCAGCTAGTTTGGGACTAGCTGGTAGAAAGCATTACTAGGATTGATAGTGAGAGGAAACACTGTGTGTGGGGTACTGAGAGCCTGGCGAGTGTAGAGATGTAGAGGGTGCTCTGAGCGTGCTCTAACTTGTGGTTTTGTACCTATTGCACTATTCAATACTAGTATCTGCTTTGGGGGCTGGAGTAGGTCGTTGGGACGACCGAACCAGGGTAAATCTACTGTGTACTCTGTGTCTGCATTTTATTTACTCTGCTGCTGCTATAACTGCGTGAGTTTGTTCGTGGGTTGCACGAATTATTTTATAAGCCTATTCACCCCCCCTCTAGGCTAGGATCCAGATCCAACAAGTGGTATCAGAGCAGGTTTTAGGATCTAGCCTAGGATTGACCATGGATTACATTGATAGTGCTTTTGCTGAGGGTCAGTCTGTTTCCCGTCCCCCTAGATTTAATGGAGGTGATTATGCATATTGGAAAAATCGAATGAAAATTTACCTCATTTCTGTTGATTATAAAGCTTGGCAAATAATTGAAAAAGGATATAAACTGCCTGTAATTAAAATAGATAATGTTGAGATTGAAAAACCAAATGACAAATGGGATGATAATGATTGGAAATCTTAGTCTTTAAATGCTAAAGCCATGAATGCTCTCATTTGTGCACTTGATAAATCTGAATATAATAGAATCTCACATTGTTGAACTGCGCAGGAAATATGGCATACATTGGAGGTGACGCACGAGGGAACGTCACAAGTGAAGGAGTCTAGACTTGCAATTCTGAGCACAGAGTACAAGGGATTTCTCATGCTACCATCAGAGACCATATCAGAGATGTTTGCGAGGTTCACCAACATTGTCTACAAGTCTAGCTCACTCGATAAGCCATATTCTAGCCTTGAGCAGGTGAGAAAGATATTAAGAGCACTGCCAAGCTCTTTCAGACCTAAAGTCACTGCCATCCAAGAAGCGAAGGATCTATCACAAATGAGGGTGGAGGACTTGATAGGTAATCTAATATCCCACGAGCTTGAATTGCAAAATATTGATGAAAGGGAGAAACCTAAGGAAAAAGAAAAAGCTACAAAGCCACTTGCTCTGAAAGCTGGCGAAAGTGAGGATGATGATGAGGACATAACGCTAATGGTCAGAAATTTCAGAAAGTATGTCCATACTAAGCAAGGAAGAACAGAAATGGCACCCAGGTTTAATCGCTCTAACTTTTTTCAGTCTTCTAAGCAAACTTATGATCAGAATGCTACTAATAGAATGACTTGTTTTAAATGCAAGAAAAGAGGACATCGAATGAGGGATTGCCCACATGAGACAGCTCAGGTCGCTGAAGAAAAAGGAAAATCCAAGGTGCTGACTTGGGATATGGACAGCGAAGCTTAGAGTGAGGAGGATGATCATGTTGCCATCTTATGCATGGCATTGATGGGAATACACGATGAGGTAATTTCTGGTAGTAAAACTGAACTCCGTACTCTTTGTAAAGAAATGCAAGATAAAATATTAGAGCTTGAGTCCACTATAGATGATTATCAAAATGAGAACTTTGAAATGCAACAATCTGAATATGATATGTCTAAGGAGATTGAAAAATTGAAAATTGAAATTGTTGCTCGTGACTCTACTATTGACATATTGAAAAAGGAAAAGTCCAGTTTTAATGATGAAACACCTTGTCTCTCTTGCCCTTCCTTGATGAATAATATTAGCATGCTTAAACTTGATTTGATTAAGCTCGAGACTGAAAAAGACTATGTGATTAGATAGCGTAATGATAAATTCTGCATGTTGGATAATTACTTTAAAAGAAAAATGATTGGATTTGAAAAGAAAGAAGAGGAAAACAAGAGAGCTTTTATAAGTAAATGCACATTGCTTGTGGAAGAAAATAAATTGTTAAAATCTAAAGTTTCTAATCTTGAATTGGCCATTAAGAAATTCTCTATGGGAAAACAATCGTTGGATACCATTTTAGAGAATCAATTATATTGCAATAATAGAAGAGGACTTGGATTTGGTTTGAAAAACGTTGAAAAGCCAAAATTCAAGAAATTCCACAATGCACCCTCTATTGCAAAAAACATATATGCGAAGTGCTTTACTTGTGATAGTGTAGGCCACACATCATATTATTCTAAGTTTAGGAACACAAATATCAAGTTTAAACAAGTATGGATTCCTAAATCTTTAATGGCTAACACTAGTGGACCTTGTTGGATTCCAAGGTCACACTTAACACCTTTCATGTAGGTGTGATGGAGGTTTGGCGAGGAGCAAATTTTTAAAGTCTCATTCTACTTCTAGCTCCTTAGCCAAATAGCGACGAGAAGGTATAATTTTTATCCCTCTTTGCATTTCATTGCATACCTTCATAGATTGTTTCGTGTGCTTGATTTAGTTTTTCTTGTGTGCTTGTTTGCATGATTTTTAATGTGTTTATTTCTGAAAAAAAAATTCAAAAAAAAATTCAAAAAAATGAGCTTAAAAGAATACCCTTTATGATTTATCTTAAGTGGTATTGTATGAATGTTCGAATCTATCCCTTGTAGAAGTTAATTCATTATTGTTGTAGCTACATGAACATGTTGTTCTCTTTTTAGTAGCCATGACAAGTCTTGTAAATTTCGAATTTGACTTCTACACCTACATTTGCACTTTCACGATAATTGACTCTTTAGTGCTTTTGGAGATTCTTTTGAAGAATATTGGAAAGTGAATGTAGGAATGATTAAAAAGTCTGAATTTTCTAAGGGATATGATGTGTTTAGCTATGAATTAAAATTGAGCACAAAAGAATTGAAAAAAAATATCTGCTCTGTATGAAAAATGGATACACTTCATGGCTAATACACAACCCACGAGTATCCAACTTATGCTACATGGGTAATCATTAGTGTTGGTGTATATAACTCGTCAAGCAATGCCACAAGATTTTCAAAGTGTCTGAATTTTCAAAGCACATTCATTTTTAAGAGAGGAACTCAAAAAAACGAGGCATCAAGATTTTTTCATGTGCTTCAATTCCCAATAGCCAAACAAGTTTTTTTTGATTTGTTTTGCAAAGAGACACACAGAGGAGAGGCCAGCCTTCAG
This sequence comes from Scilla litardierei, assembly GCA_030789695.1. NCBI lineage: Eukaryota > Viridiplantae > Streptophyta > Magnoliopsida > Asparagales > Asparagaceae > Scilla > Scilla litardierei. Next base: position 274,282,082 of record CM061133.1, on the reverse strand, counting down.
TTATTTCCCAGAGCCCTTCATTATTTTTCTTTGATTAAAAAACTCCAAGGGCTCAACACAAGGCACAGCCACATCAAAAAATTAAAGAGAGCCCGTGCGTAATTTTTGAAGCAACCATACACACAAAATCACCTTGGCCGATCCTTTTTGGGCTCCTGTTGCCTTTTAAGAGCACAACTCTCTTGTGCCTTAATTTTTTTGTTGTTGCATCTTCACCCTATTGTTTTAAGAGAGAAAGGAGGGTCTGTCGTTTTTTTACGAGCACACGCAACCTTCAAGAGTGCAAAGGGGGTATCAGATCTTATTATTATTATTTAGTAACATTCAGTTTTTTTGCTGGTCAAAACGAAGTGTGAAGGTGCAAATACTTTTGAAGACCCCAAGGTGCCGAAATATTCATTGGTGCTCTCCTACACATATGCTTGCATCCGTTGTCTTTGACTAAAGGAGAGTTGAGCCATTCAAGTTTTCCTTGCAAATTGAGAGGGCTAAGTTGATAAAGGGAGCTGCAAATATTGACTAAAGAGGAGAGCCCATACGCAACTTGTGTTGCTAAGGAGGGAGGACGAGACGACATTTAGTCAGACTCAGATCTGACCAGTGCTTATTGACGAGGACATCGCCGCTACACAAACTAAGATTCCTAAACTCTATTTATTATTATTTTGTGTAGTTGTTGTGTTAGATCCTCGTAGGGGAAACTTTACCATCTTTGGGGACTATTTTGGGACTTGTTTGGTTGGGGCTAGACAAGTGGGACCCAGCTAGTTTGGGACTAGCTGGTAGAAAGCATTACTAGGATTGATAGTGAGAGGAAACACTGTGTGTGGGGTACTGAGAGCCTGGCGAGTGTAGAGATGTAGAGGGTGCTCTGAGCGTGCTCTAACTTGTGGTTTTGTACCTATTGCACTATTCAATATTAGTATCTGCTTTGGGGGCTGGAGTAGGTCGTTGGGACGACCGAACCAGGGTAAATCTACTGTGTACTCTGTGTCTGCATTTTATTTACTCTGCTGCTGCTATAACTGCGCGAGGACGCGAGCGGGTCTGCATGTGCAAGTAAGGAGGAGGTACTTTTGCTTTTCTTTCCCCCTTGACTTAACAGAATGAGCGTCTGTGTGAAAGCTTTGCAGGTACTTGCATGCATACTCAGAAACAACACAGATAAGCAAAAATATTTTTATTATTACAATCTCAACATCTCAAACTGAATTACAACAACGAAGGAAAGGAAGAGTGGGTCTTATAACCCATACAACAAAAGTAAGAGAAAACAATGATGATTCACAGATTCAACAACTCCTGGTCCTTTGGCTCAGCTATCTCTAATAAGTCCTCCTGGTAACCTGGCTGATGATCTGACATACATTCCAAAAACAACGAATGTATGTCAGCAAGGGTCTGCAAGTGAAAGTGAGAAACCCAAGGCAAAGTGAACGAATAGAAACAAATTATGAAACATTAATGATTTTAAACAAATTCTCAGCATAGTTTAAATATGGCAACTTAAAAAACAGGGCGAAATAAGGAACTACTAGCATGGAAATTCTACAGCATTTTAAAAGTAAAGTAATGACCATGACAATTTATATAGACATAGCAGGAAAGGAAAAGACAGTGCAAGAAAATAAACGTGGCATGGCAATCGCCGTAGCACTGGCTACAAGATATGACAAGACAAGACAAGACAAGATAAGGTCGTGTGTGTCACGAAGGGTTCACGCCTTAGGGTTAGAGGGGGATCAAACCCTCTAAACTGTGTGATCGCTCAACCCTACCCCAACCCAAGTGCACAAGACAAGTCTGTATAAGGGATCACTCTTTCTATCTTGGAGAGTTCCCTATTACCCGCAGGTTATCCGTACAAGAGATCACTCTCTATCTTGGAGAGTGCTCTATTACTCGCAGGTTATCCGTACAAGGGGTCACTCTCTCTATCTTGGAGAGTACCCTATTAACCGCAGTTTATCCCGTATAAGGGGCCACTCTCTCTGTCTTGGAGAGTGCCATATTACCCGCAGGTTATGTAATACAATCAAATGTGTTCAAAGCAGTTTAAGAGTTTCATGTCATTACAAGGCATCATCAATTTTCAATTAATAAATGTCCACACGCACACACACATGCATTAGCAATTTACTAAATAGGGGTCCACACACACGCACACACAGAAACTGTAGTTAAACACTAATACTTCAATAATTCGTATAAATTCACACACTTGCCTGATTTGACAATTTCGGGTGTCCAGGTGGTCGAAATGGGAAACGTGTGCGTGAATATACTGTGGAGCATCTGGTCATTCCAATTTCAGCATTAATCCTGAATTACCACACCCTAAAACAATTTAAACAACGAATTTAAAAGGGTTGTTTATTAAACATGCTGCAATCAACTATTTTTTGTTATTTATTCTTGAATATTAATCATGCGATATTTTATGTCAATGTGTCACAAATTAAGTATGGGTCGTCATAGTATTTTTAGTGAACGTGATTTCACGGGTCAAATTCTTATTATTCAGCTTTAAGTGAAAAAGACGATTTAACATTTAAACTTCAAAAATTCATAACAAATTGTACACTTGCCTGTTTTTGATGATCTTGGTGTCGTTGGGTTCGTCTTGACGAGTGCTATGTTAAGGTATGATCGGTCCTCTGGTTCGATTCGATATAAAACAGAAGTAGGTTGTTTTCAACGTATTAAGCGCAACAAATGATTCTTACGACGTCTAATGATTCAGTTTTATTATGTTCCCTAACCTAGGGTGCGGGTTATGATTTAGTAAGAGATAGATCTACCAACCGGTGGTTTGGGGAGAGGTCGAGGCGTAGCGAAGGGCAATGGTGATGCGTACGTCCTCAACACAGCGACGCACGTGGGAACTTGTTGCGATAGCGAGTTGTTGGAGGGCAGCGGGGCACGTGGCGAGTCCAACAGTAGTAGCCGCTACTCAGGGTGCAGCAGGGCTACTGTCGGTGGATCTGGAGCATGGCAGATGGTTATTGGTAGCTCGGAGGGAAGAGGAAGGCAGGCGGCTGTTGTGTGCGTGGAGGAGAAAGGGAGGAGGAGGGTTGTCGGCAGTTTTTGAGAGGAGGAGGAGGTTTGCGGCCTTAAGGGGGCTGGTGCGGGCTTTGGAGAGAACTGTGCGTGACTGGGGATGGTCAGAGAAGAGGCTGCTGGTCAGAGGTAGGGAGAGAGCTGCTCGGAGGGATGAAGGCACCTGGAAGAGGGGAGGGACTGAACTGAAGGCTCTAGGGTTTCGGGTAGGGCCTTGAGCGGCTAAGAAAGGAGAGATGGGAGGTCCGGTGGGCTGTCGGGGAGATCAGATTGACCTAGGGGCTCGACGAGAAGAGGAAGGACTGGGGGAGGAGAGGGGAGAAACACGGTGGGGGGTCGACCTAGGGGCTGTCGGTGTTGGTGTGGAGGAGGGGAGGCTGTCGGGATGTGCGTGAGCTGGGTAGGGGAGAGGGGATCTGCACGTGGAGGAGCAAGGGGGAGGAGATGGGTTTGAGCGACGAGCTGGGTTGTGCGCGGTGAGCTGGGTTGTGCGCGGCTTAGGGTTCAACGGGGGTGGCGACCAAGTGAGGAAGAGAGGCTTAGGGTTTAGTTTATTATTTGTAGGCTCTAGGGTTAGGTCTAGGTTGCTTTAAGTTTAATTCATTTTGCTTGGCTTGGGTGCACATGAACCCTGAGTCTAGCTTATGTTTTGGTTCATTTGGCTTAAGCCTAAGGTTATATACTAGAAGTGTAGGAAGGGTTGAGGGCCAGGGGGTGTAGTATTAGGTTTTGTTATGGGTTAAATGTAGGAGTTGGGCAGTACACGTGAAGCCCAGGTCTCCTCTTGGGTTTAATGTTGTATGAGTTTTAATAGAGAAAGTGTACAGAAGGGCCCTCGGGTTTATAGGTGCATTCATACAGAATTTGACAGGGAAAGGACCAAGTGGCGGCTGGTCTAGGGAATAGGGTTTTTTACAAAATTCAAAAGGAAAGATTTAGATTTAAATGAGGAGATTTAAGATTAAGAGAGAGAGAGGAAAGAAACAAAAGATATTTGCAATTAAGAGGGAAATAATTCAATGAGTAAAAGTCTTATAATAGCATATGGAATAATTTGGATTTGAGATTAAATTTTAAAATGAATACTTAATGAAATATATATATATATGTAGATTTTAAAAATAGTTATAGCTAATACATATATTAAGGGTACGTAGCTAATACAAGTATGTAGTACGAATACGTAATACGTATACGCATTAATTACGGATACAGAAAAATGTACGATAATGGATATGATACGAATGAGACATGCATTATTAAAATACGGGTCGTTACAATACCGTTGGATTCAAATCTGGTCGCTCGGTTACGTTTGGTCCAGTCTAGTTTGGTCTGGTTCGGTTCGGTTTGCTCTTTTCAGTTTGCCCTGATTCGGTTCGGTTCAGTCCGGTTCGATTTTGTTCCAGCCCGATCTGTTTTGGTTCGGTTCGGTTCGGTCCAATTCAGTTCGGTTCCAACCCGGTCTGTTTTGGTCCGCTTGGGGTCGGTTCGGCCTATGTGGGTTTTGCTCATACCGTTTGGTTTGATTTGGTCCATTTTGGTTCAATTTAATTCAGTCCCATCGGATTCGAGTTTGGTTGCTCGACTACATTTTGTCCGGTCTTATTTATTTTGGTTCGGTTCGGTTCTCCTCAGTTTGGTCGATTTGGTTCCAGACTAGTCTGGTTTGATCCGCTTGGGTCTGGTTTGGTGTAACCATTCGTAGTCGATTCTACGGCGTAGGGTTATAGCCCATGGGCACGTATGGTGAAGTGGAGATGAGAGTATAGAAATTATGGAGTGCTGGATTTGATTTGAGGATTCTTGAGCACATTAGGTTCCCCTTCATTGGGAAGCGTGCCTAGAGTATGTGTTAATTTAGCAATGGCCGTAGTGTGTATAGCAATGCTTGGGTGGTAGTACGAGAGGTGGTGTGGAGATTAAGGTGAAGTATGGAAAAATGGTGTAAATTAGTCGGACCGAATACGTTGATTGACTGGCTAGTCATTTTCATGCACACTTATGCTCAGTCACGTGCACACTTTGTGGAAGGACACGTGTATACATCACCACCATGGGCATGATAAGTGGACTCACCATGAGTATTTAGAAGATGGAATTTAACCTTGAACACCATCGTCCTTCAAATCGTGCACGCGGGTATCGAGATTGACCCCCACGCATTGGGATGCGTGCTTGGAAAGGTGTCCCGTGGCTATCATGATCGTCTTGAGACGTAAATGGGACCCTAGTGACATCTATACACGGTGGCCATTGGGATTGGAGAGTTTTGCAATAATACCCCTCACATTTTCATTTTATCCAATTTTGGGTACATTCGCAAAAAGGCAAAAAGGAGTGTGTTTCATGCAAAAATGCCAAGAGGGGGTACATGGGTCTTATGGAGGATGTAAGTGAGGATTATTGGAGTGTGTGGTAGCCATTGGTTGGCCCATACCCTAAGTGGGGTGGGTGAAATGGCAAAAATACCCTTGAGAGGTTTCTAAACATAAAACCTATATTTAAGCACCATCCACTTCATTTTTCTCATATTTTCCCTCTATTTTCCAAGCCATTTTCGTGGCTACAACCTGAGAGGGGGAGAGAGGGTCATGTGGAGGAGAGGAGAGGTGGAGAAGGAGGAGATAGGGAGGCTTTGCTTGCATACTAGAGGATTGAACCCTAAAGGTGCCAAGAAGCTTGAACCTAGAAGAAGGAGGCTTGGAGCTTCAAGCAAGGAGGTTCCAACCTCATCAAGAACCCTAAGGTAGAGTCTCTCAGCACTCTAGGGGTTAGGATAGAGGCATGCTAGGTTTCTATTGCCCTCCTTTTGATAATTGAGTTGTATGTTGCATTTAGTGCATAAAAAGTTTTCTAAATTGCCATGCATGTTGAATATGGGGTGCAAGATGCTATCTTTTTGATTATTTATCTATGCATGCTTAAAATTAGGACCTTTGCGATGTTATATACCTCTGGAATGATGAAGGATGAATCTTGTTAAGGATTGTTCATGTGGATGCCTCTAAACATGTTGATTTGTTCATGGTTTCCAAAATTTAATAGCAAGATGCAATCTTTTCCAAAGATAAGTGTTTGAAAATGAATTTCATTAGGGATTTTTGTTATATGGACTTAATATGTTGTCTTTTTTATCTCTGGAGTATTTCTTGTTTAAAAAATTTCAAGATTTGATTTTTAAATCATTTTGAAAAACAGGGCAGAACTCCCCCATGCAGGGAGACTCTGTCCAGATTTTTCATGATGCTTTTCTCTCAATTGGCTAAACAAAACCTTTTGAAAATTTCTCAGGGCTTGCTACTTCTCCAACTTTCATGCTTTGGCCAAGAACCAGGTTTCACTCGAAATATTTATAAAAATTCCATCTTTCAAACAGGTTTGTTTTTAGACTGCTCAGACACATCTTCTACAAACAGCCATATCCTTCAAACCACTGGGTCATTTTTAGTAGTTTTGCTGTCATTTTAAAGCTAACAAACCCATATAAGTTTTCTTCACCTACCAGCTTTTCAAATTCTACCTCTAAGTATTTTTAAAACACTGATCTTTCAGCTCATGTTTTCATGTCTGAAATCTGCAGTAACACATGTTGCCTTTTAATTCATAGTAAATTCATTTCTTGGAATTTTTGTATGATGTTTGAAATGTTGGAAAGTAGACTTATGGGAATACAACCTCCTTTGATATATTTTTTGATGTCTAGTGCAATATCTTGGAGAAACAGTTACTGCTATGTTGATGTTTTGCTGAAAACAGATTCTGCCTTAAGATGGGGTGATGAGTTATTTGTATTTTCTGATATATATTTGATGCATTAATGATTGAAAGTGTTATATTTTCTCTCATATCACATGCTAATCAAGATTAATTAAACCCTAGGTGTTAGTTGCTCCATGTTCTATATTGAAAGCGACGTTTGTTGTTGTTGTTGGAATATGGCAAATTGGTATATAATAAGATAGTCATATTGGTTTATTGAGATGTGAATGATGAGATGAAGCAAATAGATCCTAGGGAAGTTGAATGATGATGCTAGAGGTGTTCTGACCACATAGAGTGGGTACGGCACCCTAGGCAGGTTCGGGGGAATACCGTGTAGGGGGTGACAGTACGAGGACATGACCTGTTACTTAGGAGTCACGGCTGTTGCTACACGGACCGTGCGTTGAGCTTCCGTAGAGTTGTTGAGACCCACTTGATCGGTCCATATTTACACCTTTTTTCTGCATGTTTTCACGCCATTTCGATTGCTCATATTGCGATTTCCACGAGTATTCGACGATATTGCGTTACTTTTCACTATTTCTTGTTTTTGTCGGATTTCAGGAAATATAGAGCAATCGGGGGCAAAAATGAGCTTAAAGGACTTGCACATGTACCGGAGCATCGCCCATGGCTCTATCAAGGAGCTAACGGCGTTGGAAGATGAGTGAAAGAAGAAGGAAATCGATAGAATCGATAAAGAGGCGAGGAGAAGAAGAGTTGACTCCAGAAACAGGCCACTCGGTCGAGTAACACAGGCCACTCGGCCGAGTAACACAGGCCACTCGGCCGAGTAACACAGCCCACTCGACCGAGTGAAGAAGTGCATTCGACCGAGTACAACTGATACGAAGGGATCTTGAGCCACAATGTACTCGACCGAGTGGTTACATCCACTCGGCCGAGTAGAGATCGCCACTCGCCCGAGTGAGTCAGGACTTCTGAAAGAAATCAAAGCCGACTCTCTGGAATTCTGGGAAGAACATTAGAAGACCTACTCGTCCGAGTAGAGAAGTCCACTCGCCCGAGTGAAGAATCCCACTCGGCCGAGTGAAGCCGATGACACGAGCGCCCAGATTTTCAGATATCCTTCCACTCTTTTAAAATCTGCTATCATTCCAGAGGTCAAATTATTTTTCTCATATTTTTTATGGATAGTAGACTTCATGACGGTTCCAATGCCACCAAGAACATACCAATCGGAGGTCGGATGAAATCTGAAGAATTTCTGCAAGTTTATGCTGCAGAGCTGGAATTCGCGTATCAGTATCACTCGGCCGAGTGACACTTTCACTCGGCCGAGTGAGTTTTCCACTCGGCCGAGTGACCAGTTTTTGACAGTTTTTAACAGAGTGCTGTTTTCTGGAATTTCTGCAGGAATTCTCACTCGGCCGAGTGAGCCGCTCCGCCTACTGCGAGAGTTGCGATATCTGGGTTGCGCAGGGGCAGTTTGGTCATGATTTTTTGGGCGATTTTAGGGGCTTTTGCTAGGGTTTTTGGGGGCTATATAAGGGGTTTGTAGCCATCATTAGAGGAGTTCCCAAAATTTTTTATTAGTGATTATTTTAGAGGTTAGGCCATGCCCTAGGCCCCCTCTTGGATCTAAAAGCTTGTATTTGGATTGAAGATCTTCATCAAAGCTAAGTATTTTGTTCTTGTTATTTGAATCTTTGTTTTTCTATCTTTTTGTATTCAAGCAATGATTTTTATTGATTCGCATATCGTTATTGCTATGCTTGAGTAGATTTGTTGTTCTAGGGCATGGGGATGAACCCTATGGATCTAATTTCAGATTTGTGATGAATGAATTTCTAAATCGCTAGAATTGCTAGGATGTTAGGTTGTGATCGATTTATTACGGATAGCTAGGGATTTTCATCGATTGGGGTTTGCAAGAGATTGGATTCTAATCGATGGGAAGGCCTAGATATTCGATTTAGGTTTATAATCGAGATTCTCTAGACTTGGTTTGCAAGAGATTGGACCAAAGCTAGGATTTTTATTATAAATCTATACCCATATTCGTTTGCAAGAGATTGGACGAATACGAACTATCACAACCTAGATCGTAACTCGAGTTTGCACGAGAGTGGGCTCGAGGGGCGATTGAACGATGATGTCGATCTTCATGCTAGTGGCTTAGGTTAGGGTTTGCAAGAGATTGGGCCCTAATCTAGGTTGCTGTAGACCGGTAATAGCGCGAGAGCGTGAGCTTGGTTCTACATTAAGTTGCGACTAGTTCACCTCAACACAAGTCTAGTAATATTGAGATTCACTATTTACAATGATGTATGACTATCCGTAGTGGGAATTCCCTAGCCCTAGACTCTTTTATTGTATTAAATTTGAATCGATATTTGACCAACATCTCTATCACCGACACCGACATCCACCACCATTTCCATTATATCATTCCATAACCATCTCCACCAATAAAACATTCGTAGTCAAACCAACCTAAGATAAATTGGAGCCAACACCACCTCCTCGTGTTCGATACCTGCTCGCCACTTGACCGTGCGCTTGCGGTAAAACTACAATCGTTCTCCGGGTGTATATCCGGGGCGTGATCAAGTTTTTGGCGCTGTTGCCGGGGAGGTGTTTCCCGTTGGGTGCCAATTTGTCACAATTAGGTTGATTAGACTTTTTTAAAAAAAATTTAAAGAAATTTTCACCCCCGCCACTATTATTATCATTTCTATATTCTTTTGTGCCACTGATATTTTTCTCCAGGTATTTATCTTTGTTGATCAGGTGCTATGGATTATACTACGTGGACAACAGATTTTGATCAGAGTACTCAGATGGGAGAATACTATTTTGATCAGAGTGCTCAGACGGGAGAAAACTTTTTTGATGAGATGCATACACACCAAGTTGAAATACAAGCCAGGCTTGATAAGGGCGACCTTCAATTAGAATGGGTGAAGAGGGAACTTGAAATGAATGCGCTCATGCTTAAGGTTGCAGAGATTTCCAAAGATATCAGTTCTGCTTCTTCATTTTATGGGCAAGAAGCTTCATCGATCATATTACCAGAGCCAGAATGTGCCGTCGTCGATCCCACATCTTATGATACAGCTATTGCATATAAATAATGGATGGACGAAGAGGCCGTGGAGGAAGCAAAAATTGAGCCACAAGCACAGCCAGAGGAGGACGGATTTCAGAGATTATTAGAGGGTCTCTTGGAGTCAGTGAGGTTCACCGGTTCAGAGAGCATTACAGCAGGTGATGCATTTGAGCTACGATTTACAGATTTTGTTATGAACCGTATTTCAGCTGTAGGAACAATTGAGGAGGACATCCATGTCAGTCTCGAGGGGGATAGACTATATTTTCGGATTGCTTGCGAGAATTCCCCTCCACATGATACATCCCCATAAGCTGACACATATGAGCAGCCATCATCACCATTCCAAGGAGAGCCTACATTGATAGTTCACGAGGAGGCATCACATGCAGAGCCAGAGCATTGCATTGCGAAGGCAGCACTTTGGGACGAGGGTAACTTCATTCAGATAAATCCAGAGTCTTGCCCACTAATAGTTGAGCTTCCGCAGCCACCTCTACCTTCTGCTAAGGCTGTGATCATATGGACCACACATTTTTATGCGTACCTGGATGCGATTCTTGGATGGCAGGCTGAGGACATCGATGCTTCCACCTTTGAGGAGACAACGGTACCAGCCATAGATGCAGCCACTTCTGATGAGAAAACTGCGATGAGACACTCGGGACGTGTTGCTACAGAGCCGAGTTGCACCCTCATCACTCCCCCACCCACAGATACAGCCAGTCCATACAATGAGTGGATGGATGTAGATGATTCAGATGGAGAAGACATTGAGGTTATTTACCTCGTGGAGCCGAAGCATGCTTTTGAGGAGGCATTATACACGGAGCCAGAGTTTATCACCGAGGAGGTCGTGCATCGGGACGAGGACATAGCCATTCATGAGGATACCGAGCACTACCCTCCTCCATTTGAGCTTCTGCTGCCACCTAATCCTTCCATTGATGCCGAGGACTATCCCACAGAGCTTATGGCTCCCTTTCAGGATACACATACATATGAACAAAAGGTACAATGTGATGTATACGAGGAGGAGAGCGAGGAGTTAGCACCCATGGACGCATATGAATATGATCAAGAGGTGCGCTGAGATGGGTCTGACGATGATGAGGAGCATCTTGATGAGGTCCACACCTGTGATCTAGATTTACCTAAGCAGCATAGAGAAGACACCATGGAGACATCTATCACGGCACATGAGGATATTGGATTATTTCCAGGGAAGTATCGTCCACCATTATTTATTCCATATATTTCTATAGACGATCCTCTTTGGGATACTTTTATTACGAGGGTGAATTTTTTGCAGCGAACTGATGCATCCTATTCTCTGCAGGGTACATGTGGAGTCCTTATGGGAATGCTGGAGGATGCATTGCTGGAGTTCGTTGATGTCTGTGGACATACGCATCTGGCAGAGCCACGGAAAGAGCAGTTGGAGCAATTGCCTGCACCGGCAAAGATACTGGATCCGCCTTTTGCTATAGGTGATATCAATCCAGTAGTGTAGAAATTTTTATGCTTTAAATAAACACGAATTCTCTCAACAGCGAGAGGACTGTATAGATTTGCTTGAATAAATATTACCTCATATGACGGCAACAAAAATTTTTACACCCCAAACCCATTATATATATTAATTGCCCTCTTTATATTTTGATGTGTCACATCCTTTTTGCTCACCACCCATCGAGCATTTCTTTCAAGTGAATACTCACATTCTTATTCGTTTGACTCAATCTCGCTTAGCAAAGCCATGACATTTTTGATCGAGTCATTTGAATAGGAGTGTTTAGCATAAGCTTGGGGGAAAGCGCTCTCATGCATCATTGCATGTGCATGTAGTTGCATTAGGATTTCATGTCATTCATTTCATAATTTTTCATTCACCTCCCTCATATTTATCGTTGTTCCTCATATTTTTCCTTTTATGATCACATTGAGGACAATGTGAAGTTTAAGCTTGGGGAGTGCATTTCCATGCCATTTAGTTGCATTAGATGCATGGTTTTTACTTTATTTTAGGATTTTTAGAAATTTTCAAAATTTTTGCATCATCTTTTTGAATTTACCATTTTATTTTTCTTTCATATGTGTTCATACATCATATTGTGTGCTTGTTTTCTTTTCTTTCCTCTCTTTTATTTTTTTATTTCTTTATTTTCCTTTCTCTTCTTCCGCTAGATGAGTTTTGTATGATGATATCTCTTATTGCTTTACCAACCATCACGATGCTTATTATTCCTTGCCATGCTACTTTGAGTATTCTATAGTCTTGCTATCCATGTGCTTGCTATTATATTCTTTTGATGATTCCTCTATATGAATGCATGATATTAATTGAAGCTGAATGTATTGATTAGTGTTTAGTATGCTTTTGTTGGAAATGCACCAAGATTTACGCATCATTAGTATATCTGAAGCATCAGTTTTATTGTTCACCTTCTGTTGCATGCCTGATATGGTTGTAAACTTTACTGCTTGACTTCACTATTTATTGAAATGATTGAGAATATCCATGCTTACATATGAGTTTTAGTTGAAGTATTATTTTATTGAACCGTTCGTGCACATCTTAGAGTGAACCGAGTGCTACATTATTTCTTTTTCCACATATATCTTTTTATTCTCTACATGTCACTTGAGTTCACCTCCTAAAGCTACTTATATCGCGTTTATTTTCCAAAAATCCCTACAAAAGAAAAAGGTTGCTCCAAAAAGTCCAAAAAGCCAAAAAGGAGCTAAAAACCAAAAAATACAAATCAAATAGCTCCTACAAAAATCCAAAAAGAAAAATGAGAAACAAAAAGGTCAAAAAGAAAAAGAAAGATATTTCTCTATCTCATTATTGGAGCCATAAAATACTTGGGAAACCCAAGGCAAAAATCCCATTTTCCACTATCATATTCCTTTAGATGCGATGCCTCAAGCTAAGCTGGGGGGGGGTGAACTCATTTGACCAAATGAGTGAGTATGACCTTAGAGTGGAGACGTGCATGAATGGGAATATTCGATAATGCTTAGACTTTGCAAAATATATTAGATATGGAGATTTTTCATGATTTGAAATAAATATGTGAATGCCATGACTCTTATTCTATTCTCTATTGCATGCTTGGTGTGTATCTTATATGCTTCATTTATAAATTTTGATTGAAAAGTGCATCGCCAATGAATTGTATATTATATTCTATGAAATTCATGATGTGAATACGATTTGATTGCATGAATTTAGGGAGTCCCTTCCTTTGTTCTTAAAAGCTTGCAAGTACCATGTTTAAATAAGATATGAAATCTTTATAGCAGGAGATTCATATTTTCTGAGTTATCGTGATGTGTAGCTTATGGCTTGAGATCTGAGAGAATAATCTAGCGACCCCTTCCACCTCGTTTTCTTTCTTTTTCATTTCATTTCTTTTGTATTCATGTCCCGAGTTTGTCTCTTTACTTATCTTCCTCGAGGACGATTAAGAGGCAAGCTTGGGGGATTTTGATCGGTCCATATTTTACACCTTTTTTCTGCATGTTTTCACGCCATTTCGATTGCTCATATTGTGATTTCCACGAGTATTCGACGATATTGCGTTACTTTTTACTATTTCTTGTTTTTGTCGGATTTCAGGAAATATAGAGCAATCGGGAGCAAAAATGAGCTTAAAGGACCTGCACATGTGCCAGAGCGTCGCCCATGGCTCTATCGAGGAGCTAACGGCGCTGGAAGATGAGTGGAAGAAGAAGGAAATCGATAGAATCGATGAAGAGGCAAGGAGAAGAAGAGTTGACTCCAGAAACAGGCCACTCGGCCAAGTAACACAGCCCACTCGGCCGAGTGAAGAAGCACATTCGGCCGAGTACAACAGATACGAAGGGATCTTGAGCCACAATGTACTCGACCGAGTGGTTACATCCACTCGGCCGAGTAGAGATCGCCACTCGCCCGAGTGAGTCAGGACTTCTGAAAGAAATCAAAGCCGACTCTCTGGAAATCTGGGGAGAACATTAGAAGACCTACTCGGCTGAGTAGAGAAGTCCACTCGCCCGAGTGAAGAATCCCACTCGGCCGAGTGAAGCCGATGACACGAGCGCCCAGATTTTCAAACAACCTTCCACTCTTTTGAAATCTGCTATCATTCCAGAGGTCAAATTATTTTTCTCATATTTTTTTATGGATAGTAGACTTCATGACGGTTCCAACGCCGCCAAGAACGCACCAATTGGAGGTCGAATGAAATTTGGAGAATTTATGCAAGTTGATGCTGCAGACCTGGAATTCGCGTATCTGTATCACTCGGCCGAGTGAGTTTTCCACTCGGCCGAGTGACCAGCTTTTGACAGTTTTTGACAGAGTGCTGTTTTCTTGAATTTCTGCAGGAATTCTCACTCGACCGAGTGAGCTTTTCACTCGGCCGAGTGAGCCGCTCCGCCTGCTGCGAGAGTTGCGATTTTTGGGCTGCGCATGGGCAGTTTGGTCACAATTTTTTGGGCGATTTTAGGGGCTTTTGCTAGGGTTTTTTGGGGGCTATATAAGGGGTTTGTAGCCATCATTAGAGGAGTTTCCAAAATGTTTTATTAGTGATTATTTTAGAGGTTAGGCCATGCCCTAGGCCCCCTCTTGGATCTAAAAGCTTGTATTTGGATTGAAGATCTTCATCAAAGCTAAGTATTTTATTCTTGTTATTTGAATCTTTGTTTTTCTATCTTTTTGTATGCAAGCAATGATTTTTATTAATTCTCATATCGTTATTGCTATGCTTGAGTAGATTTGTTGTTCTAGGGCATGGGGATGAACCCTATGGATCTAATTTCAGATTTGTGATGAATGAATTTCTAAATCGCTAGAATTGCTAGGATGTTAGGTTGTGATCGATTTATTACGGATAACTAGGGATTTCCATCGATTGGGGTTTTGCAAGAGATTGGATTCCGATCGATGGGAAGGCCTAGATATTCGATTTAGGTTTATAATCGAGATTCTCTAGACTTGGTTTGCAAGAGATTGGACCAAAGCTAGGATTTATTATAAATATATACCCATATTCGTTTGCAAGAGATTGGACGAATACGAACTATCACAACCTAGATCGTAACTCGAATTTGCACAAGAGTGGGCTCGAGGGGCGATTGAACGATGATGTCGATCTTCATGCTAGTGGCTTAGGTTAGGGTTTGCAAGAGATTGGGCCCTAATCTAGGTTGCTGTAGACCGACAATAGCGCGAGAGCGTGAGCTTGGTTCTACATTAAGTTGCGACTAGTTCACCTCAACACAAGTCTAGTAATATTGAGATTCACTATTTACAATGATGTATGACGATCCGTAGTGGGAATTCCCTAGCCCTAGACTCTTTTATTGTATTAAATTTGACTCGATATTTGACCAACATCTCTATCACCGACACCGACATCCACCACCATTTCCATTATATCATTCCATAACCATCTCCACCAATAAAACATTCGTAGTCAAACCAACCTAAGATAGATTGGAGCCAACACCACCTTCTCGTGTTCGATACCCGCTCGCCACTTGACCGTGCGCTTGCGGTAAAACTACAATCGTTCTCCAGGTGTATATCCGGGGCGCGATTACCACGTCCTGTCGACTGGAGTGGAAAGGCCCCGTTAAGCTTCACACAGTGCGCAGTATCACTGGCAGGTGCCTTTGTCGTCCCCACTTCGAAACGATTCTGGTCCTCGTATTCGAGTCTCGTACAAGATATTTCCAAACTTCACATAATCATTAAACAAGAAGATAATAATGAAATCACTTGTTGCTATGATATGTTGTGTGTGGTAGTTCCTTAGTATGTTTGAGTTTCTCTACCGGTCACGCTTTGACGTGTCCCCTCCCCGTGGTTTTGGGAGCATGTACCCAGGAGCATCGTCTGGAGCCGGACCTTGCCAGTTGCCCATAGTCTTTCTAGTTTGTTTGAAAGTGTTCCTTGTAGTAAGGATGTGGGTGTACGTGGGTTTGGTGAGAGATGAGGTTGTAGTTGTTGTTGCCACTCCTGTGGCCAGTGTTGTAGTTCTGTTTTGTTGTACTTCCGGTCAGGTGCAGTTGTACATCTGTCAGTCAGTGGACTCTGTGGGCTTGTAGTAGTGACTGTATCTGTGATGTGGTTATGACTTTCCTTTTCTGCAGTAGTAGTTGAAGTACTTCTGTTTTGTGCCGATGTCGTTGTTGAGCTGTACCTTTACTTTTCTGATGTACTGTTCTGTGCTGTTACAGTGTGAGTAGTGGACTGATGTTTGTTTATTCTTTACGATTGGTGTAATACAGCGGCCTGTCAGGCGGCCGTCCCCTTTGTCTTGGGATGCGGAAAAAAAATCCCTCCCTTGAGTAGTAGGGTGACCGGGGCGTGACATTTGGTCCGCTTGGGTTCGGTCTAAGTGGGTTTTGCTCCTTACAGTTTGGTTGTTTTAGTCCCGTTTGGTTTGATTTGATTTAGTCCCGTCGGATTCGAGTTTGGTTGATCAATTACGTTTGGTTGGGTTCGTCCGGTTCAGTCCGACCTATTTTGCTTTGGTTCGATGTGGTTTGGTTGCGTCTGGCACGGTTTGCTTTGGTTCGGTTCGGTTTGGTTCGATTTTGCTCGTTAAGATTTGGTCCGGTTGGATTTAGTCCAATTCGGTTTGGTTTGGTTGCATTCAGCTCGGCTCGGTTCAAGCCGGATTGGCTTGGGTCGGTTGAGCTTGCTATTGGGTCGGTTCGATAAAAATAATAAACCATTTCACCTGTGCGTGCATCCCAAGTTTTTTCTGTAGGATATACTCACGGAGGAGAAGAAATCACATGGCAATCCATTCGTTTTGCTAATAGAAACATCAGGATGTCTGGCCGAAACTCCAAAATTAAAACCACAGCAAGCAATCACGTTCCCCAATCTACTCACTCCCACCGTCGTCTTCATTATATTGTTGTTGGGAACCTCGTGTGAAGCTGGATTTGTCGCCGCGCTTTTTCTGTTTCCATCGTTTTCCGTCCATATCCACAGCGGTAGTTTGTTTGTGGGATTTTTTTTTCCTCTTGCGAGTTAACCAGAAGTTTTGCACCACAAATAGGCTCAAGTGACAGAGTACAGACTCAAGAAAACAGTTTGTAATGCATGAAAAAAATTAGTTGCTTGTCTTGTAGGCTTGATTCCATTTGTTGTAAAAAAAATGGAATACTTTTCGTTTTTCTTTCAAGATTACTATTATTTTGAGTGGGTTTGTAAATTAAACATAGAACATAAAAAAACAAATGATAAAAAATAAGGATGTGACAAGAAAAAAAACAATTGTGTTGTAAACTTATTGGCTATGGAATCCATAGCCCTGTATTTATAGTAGTAGGGTTACATAATGGGTGGATACCCACTAACGGGTAGACCCACCAAAAGCCCGTTTATAACACTTCCCCTTATCCATCCATTGTAAGCCGTGATGAACGCTTCAGGGTTCATAGAGCCTTATCTGATCATGGGTCTATGGATGCTTCTGGATCCCTAAGTTTAAGAGTACTTGCCTCGTTAAAACATTTGCCAAGGAAAACCTAGTGGGAAAAACCAGTGGCTAAGGGAAAAGAGTACAAGTCTCTGTAACTTCCCCTGATCGATGGATAACATCAGTGGTGGATACTTCTGGATCCAGAGTTGATGTGGCTGCCTCGATAAAACCTTTGGCTATGGAAAACCCAGTGGAAAAAACCAGTAGCTAAGGAAAAAGAGTACAACACTACATTAACTCCCCCTGATAAGTACAAGCTTCAGGCTTGTAAATCTCTCAACTGTCTCATCCCAATTCATAGTACAAGTTTTCTAAAGGTACCGCGAGGCAAAGCTTTAGTGAATAGGTCTGCCAGGTATTTGCAAGACTGGATCTGCTGGATGTCGATCTAGTTGTCCACTTGCTGTTCATGCGTCCAGAAGAGCTTGGGGGAAATGTGCTTCGTCCTGTCACCTTTGATGTAGCCACCTCGTAGTTGGGCGATGCAGGCAGCATTGTCTTCATACATGGTGGTAGGTCCAAGATCTCCCGTCTGTAGGCCGGTGGTCTTGAGGCTATGGTTGATGACTGATCGAAGCCAAAAGCATTCTCTGCTAGCTTCGTGGATCGCAATGAGCTCGGAGTGGTTGGATGAGGTTGCTGTCGATGTCTGCTTCACGGATCTCCATGAGATGGCCGTCCCACCGTACGTAAACACGAAACCGGTCTGGGACTTTGCGGTATGCGGGTCGGACCTGTATCCTGCGTCTGCATAACCGACCAAGTCGGAGGATACACCTTTCTTGAAGCATAGTCCCATGTCCACAGACCCTTTGAGATAGCGCAGAAGTTGCTTAACTCCGTTCCAGTGGCGCTTTGAGGGCGCAGAACTGTATCTGGCTAGTAAGTTAACTGCGAACGCTATATCGGGACGCGTGCAGTTTGCCAGGTATAGGAGTGCTCCAATTGCACTTAAGTAGGGTACTTCAGGACCCTGTGTTTCCTCCCCCTCTTCCAGCGGTCGGAAGGGGTCTGTGTCGACATCAAATGATCTAACGACCATTGGTGTGCTAAGCGGATGACATTTGTCCATAAGAAAGTTTTTCAGCACTTTCTTTGTGTATGTCGATTGGTGTAACAGGATTCCTCTGCTTAAGTGTTCAATTTATAAGCCTAGGTAGAACTTCGTTTTGCCAAGGTCTTTCATCTCAAAAGTCTGTGTGAGACTTTTGGATATCTCACCTATCTCTTCAGGAGATCCGATGATGTTCAGGTCGTCTACGTAGACGGCAATAATTACGAATCATGTTCCCTTTGCTCTTATAAAGATGCAAGGGCAGACTTCATTTGTTGTGAATCCTTGTTGCACTAGGAATTCACTGAGTCTGTTGTACCACATTCTATCTGACTGTTTTAGACCATACAATGATCTTTGGAGTTTGACGGAGTAGACGTCCCGAGGTCTTTCTGTCATTTTTGTCGGTAGTTTGTATCCATCTGGGATTTTCATATAGATATCCTTATCTATATTTCCATATAGGTATGCAGTCACAACGTCCATGAGCTGCATATCTAAGCCTTCCTTTATGGATAGGCCAATAATGAAACAGAAAGTGATCGCATCCATGACCGGGGAATAGGTATCGTCGTAGTCTATTCCTGGATGTTGGGAAAAGCCTTGTGCAACAAGGCACGCTTTATAACGCACGATCTCGTTATTCTCGTTTCTTTTTCTCACGAATACACATTTATATCCCACAGGTTTAACACCCTTTGGTGTTAGGACTACAGGTCCAAAAACTTTGCGCTTCGAGAGTGAGTCCAGCTCTACTCCTATTGCCTCGTTCCACTTTGGCCAATCCTCTCTGCGTTTACATTCTGCTAGAGAGCGTGGATCGGTCTCATCGTCGTATTCAGTGACGTGAGTGGCAATAATGAGCGCGAAGTTATCATCGATGATTGTGCCTTTTCTGTCCAGTACCTCCCCAGTACGTACATAATTTAATGATATTTCTCCTATATTTTCCTCTTCAGGGGTTGTTAGGAGGGGAGAGGTAGCTGGGCTGAGCTCAGCATCCTGTGGTGGTATCGTTATTATTGCTCCAGGATTTTTCCTCTTTCGAGGGTTCTTATCTTTGGAGCCTGGGGGTCGTCCTCTTTTTTGTTGAGGTACGGCCGCTTCTGCTGCAGGTGGATTGCATCCATCTTTGGGTATGTCAATCCTAGCTGGCGTATTTGCAGCAGGGACGTGTGATCTGACAATCTTCTGGTTGTCAGTGAATTTGTCCGATAAAATGTGAACTGTGTTTTGAATTTGAAGGATCTTCAGGATCTCGTCTTCACATTGATTTGTACGCGGATCAAAATGGGATAAAGTCTTTGTGTCCCATGAAATGGTCTTTGAAGTTTCTGGCTTCTGTGTGTTAATGCCTAGTTTGGGAAAATTGCTTTCATCAAACTCACAATATGCTAGACGTGCTTTGAAGGCTTCCCCCGTAAGGGGTTCGAGGTATCTAATGATCGATGGTGAGTCGAAACCAATATAGATACCAATACGCCGTTGAGGACCCATCTTGGTTCTCTACGGTGGTGCTATGGGGACATAGACAGCACATCCGAATATCCTCAAGTGAGAGATATCGGGCGGGTTCCCATATGCAAGTTGCATCAGAGAATAAGATTGACTACCTGACGGTCGTAATCTTATTAGCGATGCAGCGTGCAATATGGCATGTCCCCATGCACTTACCGGCAACTGGCATTGCATCAACAATGGTCGAGCGATCCATTGTAGTCTCTTTATAAGAGATTCGGCTAACCCGTTCTGGGTGTGAACATGAGCTACAGGATGTTCAACTTCTATGCCGGTTGCTTGGCAGTAGTCTAGGAAGACTTGTGATGTGAATTCCCCAGCATTGTCCAGACGCAATTTCTTGATCTGGTTGTCTGGGAAATGTGCCCGCAACTTTATAATTTGTGCCAGTAGCTTTGCAAAGGCTACGTTGCGGGTGGACAGGAGACACACATACGACCATTTCGAAGATGCGTCAATCAATACCATGTAGTACCGAAATGGTCCACTTGCGGGGTGAATAGGCCGCAAATGTCTCCATGTATTCTCTCTAGGAAGCTTGGAGACTCAAAGTCCACCTTCAGGGTGGATGGTCTCGTAATCAATTTCCCTTTGTGACAAGGGGGACAAGGATGTGCACCCTCCCGAAGTAGCTTCAGGCTTTTCGGGTTAATTCCACGGGATTAGGATATGATGCGACGCATCATATTCCTTCTAGGGTGTCCCAGTCTATCGTGCCAGAGTTTGAATTCTGGTTGATTATGGCACTTCTGGTGCTCGAGTGTGTTTTCTTCCATTGCTCTGATCTTTGTGTGGTAGAGACCCGACGGGAGTCCCTCAAAACGCTCGACGGTGTTTTAGCACCGTTTTTATGAGACGTTACATATAGGAATTCTCTGTTTTGTTTGCTCACCATCTCAAGGTGGCATCCGTTTAAGCGGATATCTTTAAAGCTTAACAGGTTTCTATACGAGCTAGGGGAGAGAAGCGCATCTTTTATAAGTAGTTGTGTTTTGTTGGGGAGCATAAATTGTACTTCCCCTGATCCTTTAATGATACCTGATGGACCAGAAATTTTATTTACGGTTCCATCGTATTTATTAATGCTTTGAAAAAAGCAGGTGTCTTGGAGGATCGTGTGCATAGAGGCACTATCCACTAGGCATTTAAAGTCCATCTATTTTTAAGAGAAAATATCGCAGTATCAGGCACAAGAAAAGATATACTACTGATAATCAATTAATGTCTGAAAAAGTACTCCAACATGCTAGAAATAAAACAAGCAGATAAATAGTTTCTCAAAAAGGAAAGCTACAATGCATAGAAAATAGATAATGTCCTCAGTCGAGCAGGTCATCGTTTGAGAAGTCCTCAGCAATGAACCTGATTGGTGCCAGGTCTTCTTGAACCACCAGGTTTGTCTCAGCTTGCTTCTGGCTCGCTTTGTACAAGTCTTGTAGATGGCGTGGAGTCCGACAATTCCTGGACCAGTGTCCAGTCATGCCACACCTGTGGCACTTATCTTCCCAGTCCTTTCTGGGGGCAGAAGTCTGGCCATCGTCCTTTCTCTTCCACACATTCTTCTTCTTCTTCCCCTCATTGTTGCTTCTGGGAGGGGGTCCTCTGGCCTGCTTCTTCATCGCCTTACCCTTCTAGGGTTTGCTTTTGAAGTTGCTCCTCTTCTTTTGGGAGGAGTTGTGATGCGCTTCAGGCACAGGAGCAGTGCCAGTAGGGCGTGAGTTATGTGTGGCCAGAAGGAGGTCACGATTCTGCTCTGCCATCAGAAGGCATGAGAGAAGATCTGAGTATTTCGTGAACTTTCGTTCACGATACTGTTGCATCAGTATGACATCCTTCTCGTGGAAGGATGTATATGTCTTCTCTAACATGCGCTCCTCCGTCACCTTTTCACCACACAACATCAGGCGTGAGGTGATGCTAAAGAGCACCGAGTTGTACTCGGTAATAGACTTAAAGTCTTGGAGACGGAGGTTCTCCCATTCATATCGCGCTCGAGAAAGTATAACATCTCTCTGATGTTTATATGAGTCCTCGAGGGTGGTCCATAACTCATAAGAGTCTTCCACCGCGAGGTACCCGGCCTTCAGGGTCCGATCGATATGGCGTCTGATATAGATAATTGCTTTCGCTTTATCTATATCAGAAACCTTATCGCCTACAGCGATGGCATGGCTCAGTCCTGTGCTCGCAGGTGGAATTTTATGTCCAACTGCCAGCTTAAGTAGTTCTTGCCTGAAGCATCCAAAACGTCGAAATCAACGCTCGCAATTTTGGCCATTTATCACTCTAGCATGTTAAAAGATAGGCAATAATTAGATATTTTTGCAGAAAAATAAATAATTAAGCATTTCAAACACAGATATTTGCTGCGTGGATCGGCTAATCACCAAATTAATTACAGTCCATACAGTCCCAAAAAGAAATGAAAGTACAACTCGGGAACCCCCGTAGGGCCGCTATTCTTCTGGAATGGTCCTTCATCTTCTTGAGGCGTCCGCCAGTCTTGTAATATTACAAAATTATCATCACTACATTTTTCTCTCAAAAAGGAAATAATGCATGAAAAAGAAAATGGTGATACCTAGCCGATCCAAAACCACAGCAAATATTAACATTCGTCGCAAGCAGATAAAATGCAGCAAGCATTTAATCATCACATGCAATTTATTCATTACAGGCAATTTATTCATCACAGGCAGTTTATAATGGAAAAATGAAGATCTTTCGTTTAAAAATTATTGGACCACTAGGCAACGTCACACACCGTTAGGTTAGTTGACTAACGGCAGAGCGGTCGCAGGATCTTCCTAATTTTTAAACGTTTAAAAATCATATAATCCGAATAAAAAGCGTTGAATGAAATCACATGTAATTTGTCCAGATTATAACGAAAAAAAATCGAATTCAATCTGAAAAAACGTTTGAAAATAGTGAATTTTCGGGGTGAAACCCTAGTTAGGGTTTTAGGTCGCGCAGATTGCCGCTTCAGGCGGATAGGGTTTCCGGACATGTGCGCACACCGGGGGGGGGGGCTCGTTGCGGGCGGCCGCCGGGGGGCCGCCGTCGCAGGAGGCGGGGGGGGGGGGGGGGGCGTCGCAAGCGGCGGGGAGCCCGCCGCTGCGGGCGGCGGGGGTGCCCCGCCGTCGCAGGCGGCGGCAGCGGGAGTGGGGGGGGGGGCGCCGTCGCAGGCAGAGGGGGGGGGGGGGGCGTTACGGGCGGCGGGGGTGGCTCCCGCCGCGGCGGGCGGCGGGGCGAGCCCGCCGTCACAGCGACGGGGGCTCCCGCCGCTGCTGGCGGCGGGGCGAGCCCGCCGTCGTAGCGACGGGGGGGGGGGGGGGGGTTGCCGCAAGCCGCAAAAGGGCGGCGGCGGCGGCGCGGGTTTTGGGGAGGGTTTCGCACTCCGACGAATAGATCCCCCTAGGGTTTGATGATTTTTGGGGATAAAAAATCCAATTTTTAGTAGGAAAAATCATTTTTTAATCTCCAAAAAGACGTTTTTGTTGAAAAATACATCAAACAATCGATCCAAGTGATTGGATTTTAAAACATATGCGCACATGAAATTTTAGATCTAGGGAAAAAAGTTACCTCTAGATACTACCTGCCGGATCTAGCGACGTTCAGTGAAGGAAGCCCGTTCGCGTTGCGTTCGCCCGTCGGCAGAGGTTCGGCTCAGCCTTGAGCGTGCTGATAACGTGTTGTAAACTTATTGGCTATGGAATCCATAGCCCTGTATTTATAGTAGTAGGGTTACATAATGGGTGGATACCCATTAACGGGTAGGCCCACCAAAAGCCAGTTTATAACAAATTGCAATTTTTTTAAAAATCATTCTCCCATCTTTTTATTATTAAATTAATAATGATGCCAAATCTCTTGCCATTTCTCCCTAATTTTATTTTATCTTGATGAAAATGTGTTTTTGTTGGAACTAGAGGTATATCAAAAGCCTCTCTCTCTCTCCATGAATTTGATAGTTAAATTTTGATTTCATTTTGAATTATTTTTCAGGTACAATTGCTTAATAATTACAAGAATAAAACCTGGAAATGCTTTTATTATTTGATTCATTATTTGAATTAATTCCACAATTTGAATTATTTATTTTATTGCATGAGTTACATGTTTAAGACTATAAATAGAGGCTTTCTCGTCCATTTTGTGATACACACCAAACAAAAACTTATCTTCTCTTTAAAAATGGGGTTATTTAGTACTGACCCCCTGTGTGTTCTCAAAAATTAGTACCACCCCCTATGGTTTCAAAAATTAGTAAGACCCCCCTGCCATAGGGGGGTGATACTAAATTTTGAGAAAACACCGAGGGGTGATACTAATTGTGGCGAAAAACTTGAGGTGCCAGAGGGGGGTCTTACTAATTATTGAAACCATAGGGGGGTGATACTAATTTTTGAGAAAACACAGGAGGTCGGTACTAAATAAACCTTAAAAATGTCTTAACTTGAGTAGCATGGGATCAAGCTTCCACACTTCATATTGATCCTGTTGGGAGATGGGTATGCCCTCGAGGCAATTTATCTCTGTGTATGTGTACAAACATCTTGCTCGAAATAACAGTAAGCTGTTTGGTAAAAATTTACTTAAGTTAATAATAATGTAGTCATCATTAGAACTTAAGTAAAGTCCTGAGATTTAATGCAAAGTCAAACATGTATCAAGATGGAGATCTGGATCATGGAGTAGTGTTTGATCGATTGTAGCATAGGTTTAAAACCATTCGTGGTCGTAGATGTTTCAAGAATAGGATATCGATACATCGGATAGACCATTGTGTCTTTGTCTTCACCATGGAGTGTTGACAAAGATCTCATGGTCATTTGACTTGGTGAAGTTGAAGACAAGACACATGTGTTCACTAGAGAATGAGTTCACCGAACGAACCAACGAGAGTTATCAAATGGTTAACATTGACAATCTGTCAATGATAACTCTCGGTGATGATATGCAAGTTGGTCCTTTGACTTAAGGTCATTGTACAAACATGTACTTGAATGGTGTCACTTAGATCTCTTATCTAGCCTCGGGGTAAGCCCCGTTGAAAGGTCTTTTGTTGGGTGACACTTGAAGCATGCGAGGAGTGTAATGACCAATAGAGAATTCGTCTCTCCCATTTATGGGGAGTTGGTGTCGCACGTGTTAGTTCGATCTTTAGTAAAAACTCTGGCCAGAGTATGTTAGAGGAAGTCCAACATTGTTTGACTAAAGAGCGATGGAGAGTAACCGGTTTCGAGTTATTGGGTTTGACAGTTGACCATACCCTAGGCTTAACTAAGTGGCATAGTATTGACAAAGGGACTAAATCTACGGTATTCATCACGGACACAATCAGAGTGGTTCCGACAATACTAATTTCGATGAGTTAACCACATAATTATGATACTGAAACAGAGACGTCATCTGCTGCTCGTGATCACTTTCGTCTAGGTTTTCCAGCCCCACCTGTAGTAGGGTCAGACTGTAGAGTCTCACACAGAGTGAGACATTCGTCAAGTAATAGAAAGTCTTTAATGGAGATAATACATATGATGTATGGGAATTAATTAAGTTGCAAAGAGTTTGAAATATAAGATAATACATTGGATGTATGTGAATTATTTATGTCGCAAAAGGTTTGAAATATGGTCTCTGAAATATTAAAGATATAGGATTAATTGCATTTGATGCAAAAGTATTTTAATAGGTCGTAAATTATTTGCAGGCTTATTTGTATAATAAACACATAGAAAATGGTTACACGAATGTCAGGAACGTCCTGGTGAAAATCCAGGTTCAAATGGCCCAAAACCGGAATCTAAATAAGTCAAATAAAGCCAAAAGGGACATCCAAAGTGTGTTAGGCAAAAGCCCAGCACAAAGTGAGCTGGGCAAAGCCCAGCCTGCCCACATGGGCAAGCGTAGGTGCCCAGGCGGGCGGGCGCGCTTGTTGGGCACGCCCTACCTACAGGATAAGGGTTTTTTGAAACCCTTTATTTTGGCGGCTGGAATTTCAGCAAAAATTTGTTTTTGGGCTAACTTTGGACACATGTCTGAAGGGTCAAACGAAGTCGAAATTGAGCCCAGTTTATTTCTATGCGATCACCATTCAGTGCTTACGAAGCTCAATGGTGAGGGAGAGAAAATTTGCTAAAGTTTGGCCTTCGAGTAAGGCAAACTTAATTGATTTTTCTTCTCAAAGTTATTTAGTCCCACATCGGATATGGAGTAAAGGGGAGAGGTCATCCGCCTTTATAAAAATATTACTCTGGCTAGGGTTTATTTCTTTAGGGCTTGACTTAAAAATGTTTTAAGATCTATTTTCTGCTGTTTGATTTGATTTCATCGTCCGTCTGACTTTGGCCAGACGTCGATTTTATAGCCCTAAGGACCCAGAAAACCTTTCAGATCCTTCATGGCTTTGATGGCTTTTCTATATTTCATTGCGTTGAATTTCATTTTTGATATCAGCATTAGTCATATACACTTGGTAATTGTCATTAGTATACATCATTTGTTTAACTATCATCAAAACTATATTAGGGGTGTCTTAATATCAAACAGTAACCACATTTGGACTCTCTCCATCAACTACCACACATTTACAAACATCGCAGCCGATCCTGTGATTTGGAATAAGTACCTCTACCTCGTTTAGCACCTTCTTTCCTCCACCGGTTTCTGTACTTCTAAAAGACTTCCTTTGCAACATCATTGACTCATCAAATGTCACCTGTCGACCAACCAAGATTTTCTTCTGTTGAATATTGGATTCTCCAATTTGGTTTTGATGATGAGAAAACATAATTGATTGTGACTAACTCCTTCTTTTGTAGTTAATTAAAGCATTTTCGAATGTAGATCACAATTTTATCAAAAGCGATGATGACATGAAGTGACGACGTAAGGAAATCAAGTGATGGACTCAAAAAATTCAAATAGAAAGCGAAGAGGATTAATATGTAAAATTTCCATTTCTTTACTTCATTATGAAATTAGATTGTTAAGCCTTGAATAGACTTGCTAGAAGTACTTACATGTCACACACAACACTTTAGATCATTCATTAGTTGATCCCATAGGGCTAGGAATCCTTTAAGCTCAAAATTGAGCTTTCAGCCCTTGATCAGATGCCTAGTGTATGACCAACAGATGTCTGGCATGCATACACAGAACATTCCTAGAAACTCTAACAGGATAGACGCTTGAAGGCGTCTTCCCAGGCGTCTGGATAGTCTGTCAGTCGTCTGGTTATTTTGGTCCGATTTTCGAGTAGCTTCATTTTCCTTGACCCCACTATTAAATCGTCCAATTTTCATGTGCTTAAACAGTGAGCCAGACGACTGGGAACCCTTCATCAGATGACTGGTGATCTAGTTGTTAGTTTGCATCTATTACATTGTCAGTATATTGCACCAGACGCCTGATGGACCTTCTCCAAACGTCTGGTGACTCAGAAATCTGCCCGTTATAGGCCGTTCCAGCATTTAATGCTACAAATTTCTTAAGGGTTTTGGTGGGATTTTTAGGGAGCTATAAATAGTGAATGTTAGCATTCAATTCAGAACTCTTGGAAACATTTAATCTCTCATTCAAGTGCGTTCAAAGCTCCCAACTTTCTCAAGCTCTCATTTTCACTCGTCCTCAAAGCTCCAAAGCTCACATCGTCAAGTATTGATTCTTCACTTCTTTAGCCAAGTAGTAAGTGCTCCATCTCACTCATTAGAGCACATCTCATGCACTCCATTACCTCACTTCTAAGTACGATTATATTCAGGGCATATCTATTGTGTTTTAATTCATATTGAGTATTTCAATTTCATTCTCTTTCTCTTTAAGAAGAGTCTCTTTATTTGTGAGAGTGGTTTATTCCTGGTTTGTGGTAATAAGTATATTGTGTACTGGATTTCCTCCTACCAGGATTTGTTAAGAGGGTTTATTGGTGGATACTAATCTCAAGTGTGATTTACTAGATGGTTTCAGGAGTAGGATTCCATTGAGTCGGGGATTGACTCGGGGAATATGAACCAAGGTACATACCTTGTTTGTGTTTGCAATTTCTGTGTTGTCTTATTTACATTCATTCCACACTTTTGGTTGCTTGGGATTTTTATTAGGCATAAATTCCTTTTAATTATCATAAAACACTATTCACCACTCCTCTAGTGTTTTCCTATAGTTTCAAGGCCTACAATTGGTATCAAAGCACAAGGTATAAGCTAAAGCAACTGATGTGTCCTTATTTTCCATATTTTCATTGCATGATTTCATATCATTTCGTTCGTCCAAAGTTCACTTTCATATACTTTATCGCGTGTTTCACGATATATTTGATTCTCGTAGTGTTTTGTGGATTTTCAGGAACTTTGGCGCAATTTAGAACAAAACTGGATGATGGACACGAAGCCAGAGCATCAATGACACTGCATTTGTGACTCAAAGCTGCTGGAGAAGCGAAGGAGGAAGGGAGAAAGAAATAAAGGAGAAGAATGAAAGGAAGAAGAGGAGCCAAGAGCTGACCATGGCTAGGATTGCTAGGTCGATCGGTCGAGCGGCTGACATGCTCGGCCGAGCTCGAGCTACAAATCGAAGGGAAAAACAAAGGAAAAAGAGGGTTATCAAGAAGCATCTCGCTCGATCGAGCGACCCATCTCGCTCGACCGAGCGACCCTCATACTGACGAGCCAAAACGCCTTGGGATTCTCTGTTGACTTAGCTCAACCGAGCGACCCAACTCGCTCGACCGAGCGACCCTCTGCAGACGACCCCCAAATGTAGCCTAAAACTCTCTGTTGAGTTAGCTCAGCCGAGCGGCTACCTTGCACGATCGAGCGGCCTCTTCTTCGTAAGACCAATAAATTGGAGCCCCAGATGGAGCTCGGCCAAGCACGCCATAGTGCTCGGTCGAGCTGACCCTTGCCAGAACTCGAGCTGGAGCCACAATAGAGGGCTCGGCCGTGCGGCAACCATGCTCGGCCGAGCACATTGCCGATAGCCTTTATGATTTGGGTTTTCTTATTGAGTTTTAGGTTTAATTTCAGGATATTCGCAAATTTTGTGGGACTTGTATAAAAGTGAACAAAAATTAGGTATGAGAATTCTTGAGATTTTGTGAGCCATCATCGAGGGAGGAGAATTCTTCTCGCCTTTTCTACGGATTTGATCTCTCGTGAACGATTCGATCGCTATTTCTTTTATATACTTTGTTACTTGTTGCATTCTTTTCAGTTGAATATTAATTTTGACATGTTTGCGATGATTGCAATGAATCTTATTATTGTTTACTGATATTGTGATGTCTGAGTAGTTCCATTCTAGGGTTTAGGGATGAACCCTATGATCCTAGGGGTTGATTATTAGGTTACCCTTATTTGAAGGAACCTAGGGTTGCATTATGGTAATTTGAACAAGGATTTTTGGAGGATTAGCTCTAGAATTGGAGGACCGTGAGAACGACTCCATATTCTAAGGAAAATCCACACGAATCTGATTAGGGCTTAGCGGTCGCTCTTTAGGGCTCGTGATCACGAGAGTGACTCGTGCACTAGTGGTGATTTCTAATCCCCAATCCACTATTCGGTGACTACGATAGTAGTCCGACTGCTAGAACCAACCATAATGTAGTATCCCAACTGTGGATCCTGAGAATGGACACTGATTGTGATACAGGAATCGTGTCAAGCATAATGCATGTATCCCTATGCGAAGCTGATTGCAAAAGTAGAGCTTAGCATAGAGATACATTAGACGAGTAGGACAACGAGAGTTGACTACTCGTTCTCATTTTCGAATGTGACACTCTCACCCTCCATTATAATTCAACGAAAGGACCCTTAACCTGATATTCAAACCCGAAAGACCTAGTGGGGATTTCCGATTGCCATAGATTTTATTAAAATCTTGTTAAACAATCTTTCGTGACAAAACCTTGACAACATAATCTCTTTCAACCAATAAGATAAACACTAAACAACTGCCTCCCCAGAGTTCGACAATCTTTCTAAACTGCACAACCGTACACTTGTGGTAATTCGCACCTCCGGGTGTACATCTGGAGCCGAACAAGTTTTTGGCGCCGTTGCCGGGGAAGCAACGGGTTGTTTTAGCTTAGAGACGGAGAGTGCTGGTTACATCCGCTTTCTAATCGTCCATCGTTCTTTTTATTTTATTTTTTCATATCTCTCTTTTTGCTGACGAGTTTCACGGTTTTCTTGAGTTCTTCTGTTTTGCATGCTAACACGTTCACAGGGAGCAGAGAATCTTTTGCCCTATGATCCCGAAATAAAAGCAACTGCTCGGCAACTTGCAACAAAAATAAGGAAACATGAATCCATGGTTGCAATTCCTGAAGGAAACGATCCACCTCCACCCCCAAATCCATGGGTAGTCCAGGATTACATGATGCCCGATACCTTCTCGTCTTCCTCTGTGGCCGTGCCATCAATCCGTGAAGGAAACTTCGAGTTGAAGATGAGACTTATCTTGTTGGTACAATAAGATTGCTTTCACGAGTTACCACATGAGAACCCCAGTCATCATGTCCATGTATTCTTGGCGAAGTACGCCACATTCTAGATGCAAGGGATCATCGATGACGCGATCAGGCTACGGCTCTTTCCCTTCACCTTGAAGGAGAAAGTCCATTATTGGTTAAAGTCTCAGGGCCCAACACTTTCACTACTTGGGAGAAGATGACTGAAGCCTTTGTCACCAAGTATTTCCCCCCTTCGAAGATGATCCGTCTTCGAAATCAGATCACATCCTTTAGACAGGGAAATTAGGAGACACTGTATGAAGCCTGGGAACGCTTCAAGGACCTCCAACACCAATGCTTGCACCATCACATCCAACCATGTGACTTGGTCTTCGCATTTTATAATGGGTTGCGTTCGGATACTAGAATGATCGTCGATGCGACGGCAAATGGTGCAATATTGGAGAAGGAGAGGCTGAAGCCTTGAGGATTCTGGAGGGCATGGCGGCAAATAATCAGCATTGGAGAGACGACAGGTTTGACAGGAGATGACAGGTTTGACAGGTCTGCCTCTACCACTGCCAAACCCTTAGGACGAGGCAGATTTGAAGTCAGTAAGGAGAAAACATTCATGTCGATCTCGACTCTCTCACTAGCAGATGGCCCGAATGGAGCACAAGCTCAGTGCTAGGCCTAGTTCACACTGCCACAATATATGCCACTTATGAGAAGTGCATTGAACAAGGGTTTCACAGTGGAAATTGCACCTACAACACGCCTCCTGCATCAACTGAGGAGGTCAATTACACATCTGACGAAAGAGGAGGCAATATGGGTGCATACTCATCTTGGAGGAATCATCATGGTTTTCAGTACAGAATAGTAGTGGAGCTCAGCAGCAGCCCCAGCAGCAGTAACAACAGTAGCAATACCCTCAGCAACAGCAGCATCAAGGTGGGCAGAGACCATTTGCCCCTTACAGACCACCAGGATATCAACAACGCCAGTAGCCACTGCCTCCACCACAGCCCACTCAGTAGAAGTCCTCGTTGGAATCCACCTTGGATAAATTCATGGAGGGGCAGACAAAGATTAATAATGAAAACACAGCTAACCATAAGAAACTCTATACCGCGGTGGAGTAGCTAAAAGAGCAAGTGAGCCAACTTGCAAGGGCTCAGGGCAAGCTTCCCACCCAACCATAAAAGAACCCAAGGAAAAGCGCATGTGCCATCACCACACGGAGTGGTTTATCGACGAAGGAACCAGAGCCCCAGTAATGACGCCATCCCCTTCGGTTCCAGAGGAGAGGATAGATGATTAGCCAGTAGCTGCTAACAATGGTGATGATAAGGCTGAAGAGCAGCCTGTAGATGTCGAGAAGAATAGTGATAGGTTGTTTATATATACAGTTTTCACATTCATTTCGTTCACGTTTCAATCCACCCTGCCTCGTTTTCCGTGCCATTTAAACCCTTTTTGTTCCCTTTTATGCTTTTGGTCTTCCCGATACATTTCAGGTGAAATTGGAGCATTTTGGAGCATTTCTTGTGTTTGGTGAGGAGTTGCGGAGCTTGGGAACTTGGAGCTTCATTGCTGAGCATGCTGGAGCTTGTTGTGAGTTTGGAGCAGGAGGATGATTGCTGAAGTTAAATAAATGGACTTGGAGAGATGGAGTGTGGGGCTATAAGATGCTTGAGCTTTGATGCTGGAGAATGGCTCGGAGTATGGAGCTTTAGCCTTAGACTGCAGCTTGGAATCTTTGATGCTGGAGAATGCTTGGATGAACACTAAAGAAGATGGAGTTGGATGCTTGGAGAGCTGAAGTTATGGACCAGCCAGCCCTGCTGAGGAAGACCATACGACATATGAATCATCTTCATACGGTCATATCACCTATCTTTGTTAAACCCTCGTATATTCATATTCCCTTCTAATTGATTAGCGTAGCTAGTATATAACCATAGATGGAGCTAGTGCTCGATCAATCCGCCTCCCTGCGGACGACCCGTAACGCGCTACGACGACGTCGCGCACTTGCAGTTATAAATGTTAAAGCTCCTATCAAGTTTTTGGCGCCGTTGCCAGGGATGCATGATTTGATTGATATTATTGAGATTAGGGTTCGCTAGACTATGTTTTATTCAAAAACAATAAAAATTTCAATAACAAATTTTTTTTCCACCACCGACTATCGATTTATTTGCAATTCTCTTGTACCATTGACACGCTTACCTTAGCTTTATCCTTGACATTTTAGGTACTATTCGGAGAATATGTGGATTCCAGATGGATCCTACGTGAAGAGTCTTAGCAGTTTATTCTCGTGAGATGCTCAAATTGGAGGTTACGATCACATTCCACAGGTTGCAGCACTTTGTACAAGATGTGGGATGCAGGGGCATGTCTTCACCCAATGCCAAAACCATACATACCCCTACGACCCACCATCATATACCCACAATCTATCTTATGAACCCTCCCATCTTTACCCTCAACAACCACCACAAAAATCCCACCTCGAGTTTCTTTTGGAAGAACAACTCCGAGACGAAGCTCAATGGCTCGAAACCCAAACCAATGCCCAAGCCCAACTACATGAACTCACCCAACATGTGAACTGATTGGTCATATCACAGGGGGAGTCACATTTTCTTGGTGGGGATTCGATCGCTCTACAAACACCGTCCGGATGGGATAATCTTGATGGAGGAGTCACCTCCACCATCGAGACTCATGCGAGGCAACACCATACACCACGGGATCGGATTTACAATTTCACCCAACTCGCTGAAGAGACTCTTTGGTAAGCTTGGGAAAGATTTTTCAGATTGGTGGACGGGTTTACGAGGCATCAGATAAGCACCCAAAAGCTCCTCTGCATCTTCAATGGAGGACTGC
The DNA here is from genome assembly GCA_030789695.1 of Scilla litardierei. Classification (NCBI taxonomy): domain Eukaryota; kingdom Viridiplantae; phylum Streptophyta; class Magnoliopsida; order Asparagales; family Asparagaceae; genus Scilla; species Scilla litardierei. The sequence goes on along the minus strand of CM061133.1, from coordinate 274,248,753 downwards.
ACTTTGACTTGCAAGAATCCATGGTGAAGTTAAACGGAGGGTGATTCTTTGACATGCCGCCTGAGGATGCGTAGGAGTACATGGAGATTGCATCTGCATCCCACGCATCTCACGTATTGCAAATAGGTAACTTATATGATTCAAATTTGAAATTTTTTGATATGAGGTTGTTTTTCCATGCAGATACTACCACTGAGGCCCACGTTCATCACCACACACCAGACGATATATCTCTGGTGGATGATGAACCATGCGTTGGCCCATGGGTGGACACGATTTTCCTTGGAGGGGTTGGTAGCGAGCAAGGACCACACCATGGTGCCATCGACCTCATGGAAGATGATGATATGGATGATGGAACCTTTGTACGAATTGCGGGGAATGCCGTTCTTAATTACTCCACCATGGAAGACTGGAGTGAGGTGTACTTGGGTGAAAGAAGGATCTCAGACATTGGAGAACCCAAGTCATTTTCCCACACGATGGCATTCCCCACTTCATACCACGCGAGAACATCGAGGAAACCATGGAAGAGGTCCACATTGTCAAGGAGGATGAGAGTGAGAGCACCCCATCATCACCTTCATAAGACACCCCCACTCCACCAGAGACATCACACCCACCAGAGCTTACCGCTCCTGTTCAGGGAAGTATTTTTGACTCCGCTTCTGAGTCATCCATTCCACTCCATAACTCTTTTGATTCTGATGCTATTGACCTAACGCACCCCTCGCAGGATACAGATTCGCATTCAACAGAGGTGTGTTGGTCCATGGCTGCACTTGGGGAGTACGTGTACGGGATTGCGAAGCGACGATAGCGTCATCGTCAAGGGACTACAATTTATTTCCAGGGAGTTCTCGTCAACCCATTTCACATATTCTATTACATTTTGACGATTATCTCTGGAGTACATTTAATTTGGGAAAATTTTCATCGCCACGGACTGATGCTCCCTTTCTTTTGCAGGATAAAGGTGGACGTCCTTAAGAGAAGCTAGGGGGAGTATTGCTAGGGTTCATAGGTGTTTGTGCTGCCACAACACTGGCAGAGCCACAGAAAGAGAAATTTGAATAGCTACCTGCCTCAAATAAAGTGTTGGATCCACCTTTTAAAAACAGGTGTACTCAACCAAGTAGTGTAGAAATTTTTACGTTTTTCTAGGATCCCAATAACTTCGCTCCCTTCTTATTAGTGAGAGGAGCGTGATTATATTAGTTTTTACTTTTCCATTTGAATAATTGACTCACCCCTCGTATGGCATGCCCCCAAAATCTTTTAAACCCTAGAAACAAAGACCCAAACTCCTAATGGTTTTTCAAATCCTATCATGGAGTTGAGTTCTAAAACTTAAAAAGATGGATTTTAAAAACTCATTTATTAGGAAATCTTGATACCATGTTGCGGGTTTCCTTTTTTCTGCAGGAGTAATGAGGGGGGCACCAAGCATAGGAGGGAAAATAGGAGGAGCAGCCAAGCTTAAGAGGAGATAAAATGAACGTTGGGAGCAAGGGGGCCCTTCGGAAAAAGGGAAAAGATAGGAGCATGAGGGCCAAGGAAGAGCAGCAGAGTGGTTCGAAATTGACCTGGCCATGTGGTTTCCAATCACACAGCGGTATTAAAACTTTAGCCCCCCTCTTCATTTAAACAAAATCCATGCGGTCATGTCAATAATCCCAAATGGCCACGATTCCCTCTGTAAAATTCGAAAAATTTGAGGAGTTCTGCGGATGTTTACACGGCCACGTCAATTGCCCTTTGAACACAACTTTTCACGACCGTTTGGAGCTCTTCCAAATGGCCACGCCATCCAAGCCCCTCTCAATTCAATTTACATGACCATATGAATTAATTTCATACGGCCGTGTCATTCCCCCCGCCACTTTATAAAGCCTAACTCCCCAAGTTCCCCCATACGGTCGAAAATTCTCAAACTTGGCATCGTTGGCCGCGTCATTCTCTCCTCCTTCCTCCTCTCAATTCTTGGAGCCATTTCATTCTTTCCTCCTTCCTCCTCGACAAGCGACCCTCCAGTTTCTCCTCTCTCCCAACATCACCTCCCTCACTTTACCTCGCCTAACCTCGATCTCACTCCCAAACCCCCATCTTCCCCTCCACCGTCGACTGTGAAATCTCTACAGCCCTACCCGACAAACCCTAAAAACCCTTTGATATTGAGCTCAATTGGCACATTTGGAAGCTAGGGCTAGGAACAAAGGAAATTGGCAGCTATTGGGAGCTAGATGGAGCGATCGTAGCTCAGACAGCTTGGATTCGCAGTGACATTATCGAAGCTCCTTAGGTAATCTCTGCCCTTTGCCTCAGAAATTTCCAATTCTATGGTTGTTGTGCATATTGGAAGGGTCTATTGTCCTTGTTGCTGTCGATCACCACCTTCACAAACCCTAGTTCATCACCCTCATATTCACTCCACCAACACTTCACACTTTCCCTTTCACTGCACATACACTTCACACACGCACACATTGGATACACCTTCATCAACACTTCACCTTCTTCATTCACTTGCACATATTTTACTTCACCATCTTCACTTCCACTGCATCCACTTGCACTACACCTTCACTGCACATAATTTTCCTTCACTTACCCCACAACACACTGCCCATACTTCACACACCCCACATTTCCTACTTCATCCACAACATCTACACCTCACATTCACCTCACTCACATACACCCTCTCCACAGACACACCAACACTTGCACATCACTCACATGCACTCATTTTCCTCTTCACCTTCACACAAACACATAATCCACACACTTACACTCACATCATACCTCCCCATATGAAGCGTGCACGCCCACCACCTCATGACTCCTAATTGGGGAGTTCTTCACGGCAGCGCACTTCTGACATAGCCTCCACGTATGCACAGCCCCCATCATCACCTCATGTGATCCCATCATAGATAGACACATTAGGGACCACATTCACCTCTTAGGCCTAGAGGGATCGCTTTTCCACCCTCTCTTGATGGACCCTGCTCACCACGAAGTTCGTGAGCATTCATGCTCTCGACACTTTAGGAGCCACCGAGGGAGTTAGACGTCTATATACTTACATAGGGTGGAAGGATTTCCTCAGCTTTGGAGCACTGACCTATCACATGCTCACACTTGAGTTTCTCAGCTCCTTGAAGGTCTAGGGTTCTAGCATAGAGTTCATGATCTTCGATACCGATTAGTAATTTCATTTGATGTTCTGAACTCTATTTTCCACTGGCCTACCGCCACGACAGAAGCCATTACCCACCATAGTAGCACCCACCCATCTTCCTTTAAGGCATTCCAATTTTGGGATTTGATTACTGGGTTGGGCCCCTTCCCTCGCACGTCAGAAAAGACATCATGCATCATTCATCCATCCTTATACCTTGCCCACCGTCTCCTAGCGAGCACTCTCTTTTGTAGGAAGGAGACTGGAACTATTACATGATTTGAGATCCTATTTCTATGGGCCATGACATAGCTGATAGTCCTTTGTCCCACAGGGACTGGTACAATGATCAGGGCCCCAAGTAGACTTATCCATGCTGGCTCATGGTTGGCACATAGACTCCTGAAGATCACCAAGTCCACCACGGGAAGGATTTGTTGTGGCGGTCTTATCACACTTATAGTCTGCCAGCCTCCACTCTCTATTGATTTTCATGATTGCACCGACCCCATCTCTGGCCTTACCACTCTGGACCTCTCAGTTTTAGCCCACATGAATATGATTAAGGAAAACTTGGTGGGGTGGATTGTTTGGCTTTATGGGCCAGAGTGCGCTCTGTATACTGTCTTGCCAAACCCATTGCATACGGAGGTCACCGGGCTTATGCAGTGGACATTTCCACCTGATCCTATCTTCCCAATCACTGCGCAGCCCCAACAGCCTGAGCCATAGCCACAGCCATCCACTTCTACCCCCACACACCACCACCATTCTTGTGACCACCACAGAGCCCATCACCACACAGATTCGACTTATCATTGATGGCTCCAGACCGTCTGGTCCCCCTCCTCCTCTTGATGATCATACACATCTCCTTATCCTACAAGATATTTTTCGGGGTATGGATACCTTACAGGATATTGTTGAGGGATTCCACGGCCGTATGGATACCTTCTATTGCAAGGTATAACCAGCGTACAACGAATTTGTATTATGGGGAACCAAGGGGCACGATGGTTATGATTTGGTGGTGATTAGGGTAGGCTATTTAACAGGTGATTTGTGTGATGAAGAGGCTAAGCACACAACGACGACCGGCCATGGAATCAATTCCTCCGAAGACTCTGCCTTACGACTGCACTGCTGGAGGTAAGGGCGGAGCGCAATCCAAGACGACGGGCTGGCTTGCATAAGGAGCAGCTCGTCAGAAAGGCCGGGTTGGGGTTCAACCCTTAGCCTCTTTGATGCCTAAGTTAGTAATAGGACATAAAGCGGGGGCTAGGCATGCAGGTCGGACTAAGAGTGAGTCGGTCGTACGTGTCGAGCTATCAGGAGTAGAAGAACAAAGATATGGAATACCTTTGCACTTCTGTGTGAATAATGAGATTCAGAGATAATTAGCCAACCCCCCACCACGTCGGTGGCAGAGGGGTATTTATACCTGATGTAGGCGGTTAGGTAAGGCTGACCTGGCGTGCTGACTCGACGTGCTGAGCTGGCTCAACTGTCAGCAGAAGCTTCGGACGAGGATGTCAGGATCAGGAGTGCCAGCCATGCTTTTGTCAGACGGCGCAACGGCCATGTGCGCTTTTGTCAGGATGTCAGGGCCGAAAGCATTAAGTGTCAGGGGGCGAAGCGGCCAGGGGGCACTTTGTCAGGTTGTCGAGTAGCAGAAGTGTGGGTAGTGTCCTTGTACTAGGTTGTTTTTCGTGTCAGATATGCCAAAGGGTTGTCGTAGAGCCTCTGAGAGGCGGAGTTAGCGATGGATCGTTAGGTTGCCCCGGATCAAGGACGAGCGGTCCAGACGTATTCGTGGCATGCTGGGGGAGAACGACCGTGTGATTCACCGGGTTCATGGTTGAGTGCGCCCTTATCACTTGGTCAGGGCGTAGTGCGCCTTTTCTCCAACCATGTCGGTCTCTAAGGTCGACAGGCGCCTTGCTTGCCCCGGAATACCGTCGAGCGTCCTCCGAGGTATTGGCGAGGTGCGCCCTATCGCTGGATCGTCCAGCCTTCGATAAAACAGGTGTGCTGGTAACGAATTTGGCGGACTGGAATGGGAGGTCGGACTGTCACGATCTTTAGGTCGTAACAATTACCCCCGGCATTCGAGCTCGAGGAGGGAGCCCAGCTCGGATCGGATGACGCACCACTTCCCCTACCTAAAAACGGCGGTTTGGATTCTGATCCGCGTTCGTGAGCGACGACGTTGGTCTTGGAGTTCCCGCCCGGTTGGCCATTATTGCGATTTGAAAGGGTGCGGGGAATCGAAGCGCGTCTGCTACTGAACTTGCGACACATGGCTGATGTGACTGTCATGCCAGTCGAGGCGTCAGGAAAGTTCAGATGGGCACCGCGTGGCAGCGCATCGATGGTCGTGATGGCATGTTGTCTTCTATAAGTATGGGAAGAAGGAGATTGGTGGAAACTTTCTTTTGATTCCGATTCTTCTTCGTGCTTTCCGGCTTTCATTCACCGCTCGCTGACGTTGTTGCTGTTGCCACCGTCGGAGGTCACTTCCGATCGTCTTCTCAGCTCAGCTGCTTTGCTAGGTAATCTCTTGACCCTTTGATCGATGGCTTCTCAGTTCGACTTCGGAGGAGGCAGCGGCGTGGCGACGGAGGAGTCAATGGAAGATGAGAGGTGGTGCTGGGTGTAGAGGCCTCGAAGAAGGAGGACATGGCGCAACGACGTGCCGAGGGTGATAGAGGCCGTTAGATGTAGATCGGGTAGGATCAACATTAGGGAGATTCGAGTGCGGGTTGTGCGTCCGCCCTGGGAAGTGCGGGTCCCTGGACCCGAGGAAAGGGTGTGTTCGCCCGGGGATAATGAAGTTGGGGTCTGTGCAAGGTCCTTTGAGTTGGGGCTTCGCTTCCCGATCCACCCTTATCTCCTCCACATGTTGAATTTCCTAGAGCTGCCGATCTTTGCCTTGGCACCCAGCTCCTGGGGCTTGCTAGTGGGGTTTGTCGTCCTGTGTCTCGCCAGCTCCCTGAGTCCATCCCTGGTGCTGTTTCAGTACTTCTTCGTAGTTCGGAAGAGGGGGATGTACCACTGCGTCTGTGCGAGGAGGGGACTGGAGCTCATCGTCGGGGTGGGGTACCCGCCGATGTTGGTAGGTGGATGGAGGATTTCGTCTTTGTTATGATGCCGGTCGACGTGGTGCTGATATCAAACTAGGGAGCGCTGAATCCTAGATCGAATGATAGGGTGAAGCTAACAAGTGAGGATCTGGCGAAGGCGCAGATTTTGTCAGAGCTACCCAAGGCACACCACAGGCTGGCGAGCTTGACACAGAACAACCGGCTCGCCCAGGATTTTTGGCCCCAAGGTAGTTTGAATTTGGCGAGCCTTTATGTAGGCTTACCCTGATCCTTCTCTCCTTCACAGGTGAAGATGCCATGCTTTCGCCGGAGGAGGAATCGAGGGCTACCGGAGTATCAGTCGCAGAGAGCGTCGATCCTCGTGATAAAGGTAAGAGAGTGATGGGTGCGGAGGGGCCTGTGGAGGATATATCCCGAAAGCAGGGTGCTGAGGTCCCGGTAGATGGGGAGGCAGACCAAAGGCGAAGGAAATCCGAGTCGGGTGCTTCTTCCCAACGAGCGGGCGAGGGCCTCCCCGAAGGTTTGCCCATTAGAGGAGTGGTCCTTCTGGTGCCTACATGGACCCCCGATGCGGACAAGCAACGCAGGGTGCCCCCTGTCCAGAAATGGCCTTTCGGGATCCCTTTGCGGGAGATGGGGAGAGCCACGCACCCGAGTTGTGAGAACGCTCTTATCCGTTTCAAGAGGACAAGGTCCGAGATTGAGGTGCTTCCAAGCGATGGACTTCATCGGCCGACCTATCGAATAGGCCGTGATGAGTCGGTATTCGAGGATGCTGGGGTGGCAGCCTGCCTAGCAGAATATTACCTGTTGCCACGGGATCGCTAGTCCCTAATCCGTGTCGGCGCAGAGCGGCTATGCGGCTCCACTGTGTGGCACATGATGCAGGTAGGTCGAACTCCTCGCCTCGCTATCAAAGCCTTTCTGCTCGCATCTGACTGAATTGGGTCTTTTTTGTAGATGGTCTCGGCCATGGTGGCCCTGCAGCGCAAAACTCCGGTGGCCGCCACAAAGGCATCCCTTGACAAGGCGAGGCTAGATCTCAGTGAGGTCAGAGAAAAGCTTCGGGAGGAGGAGGAGGAGTTGGTGCAGGTCACGATGGCTTATGAGGTTAAGAAGGGGCGGGCCGTGTACTTTGATGTGACGAAGGCTAGGCTCGAGCGTCAAATTCTGGAGGAAGAACTCGAGCGGGCCGATATCTGGGCGAGGCACGTCGAGGAGATGGCTAGCACGAAGCGGGTGATCGAGGTGCAGATGGAGAATATAGTCGGGCTGAAGGAAGCGATCGAGGCGAAGAGGAGGGAGAAAGTTATCCTGAGGAAGTAGCTGGAGGAGAGACGCGAGGTTGATTGTGGCGTAATCGAAGCCACCCGCCACCGTTACCATGACGAGCATGTCATTCCGTTGCTACAAGAGGTGAGGGAGGCAGGAGTTTGCCAGGGGGTGAAGGAGATGGGGGCTCGGCCGGCCTCAAGGCCGGCTTCGAGGCGGCGAAGCTGAAGGGGATTTGGAGTATGGGAACTTTGTAATTTTAGTTTGGCTGGCCATTCGACATGCCTGGTGTGGCACGGTATTTTTGACGGGCTCTGTGTATAGCCTTAACATTTTAAATAAATGAAGTGGAATAACTTTTGGTTTCTTTTCCTCATTGTTGGATGTGTGGAATGTTCTCTTGCAAAGGTATGAATGCCCCCAACATCCTTCTGTCGACGAGTGCTGAGCTGTGGGGAGAGGGATGTTAAGATCTGGTATGTTCATCATGGGACTGAGGGAGAGCTCAGGGGGCTGCCTTGTCGGGGCGCAGTGAGGTGTTCTGCCCACGCCGCGTATGGATGGTCACCGCCATAGTTCGGCCTCTATTGTTTGCCACTCAGTCACTTGGGCCACATTAATGGTGGCAGGGCTCTGCTTGGGCCTGAGTAAAGAAGGAGGCAGGAGTGAAATCATTTCGATTTGGCGTGATCATTTCGAATCGAAAGGAGGTGGAGATCGAAGCATCTTGGTGTCCGTTGCACAAACCGACGCGATCTTTCCGAAGCGGAGGCAGATGGAAATCGAAGCGGTTCGACCGCTCTTTGGGTGACGCGTGGCGGATGCGACAACTACTATCAGTCGAGGCGTCACACCGCACGGATCGAAGCGTCAGGGGGTGCGGATTCTCGACGCGTGGCAGAAAGTCTATGGTCGCGATCATTCGGGGCGTCTTATAAAGAGATCTAGGTGGAAACGAGTGAAGATTTCTCCCTTTTGAAATTCTTTTAAGAGCTTGCGATTGCCGAAGATTGTGAAGTTCTTGCTGAAGTTGCCGTCGGAGATCCGTCCGTCATCTCAGCGTCGTCGTCGAAGCTGCCGACACCATAAAGGTATTAAATCTCTTTCTTCTTGATGTCTTCGTCATCCTCTTCTATCCACTTGCCGGAGTCGAGGGAGGTATAGGAAGAGGGCTCCAGCGCGGATACGGCGCAGAGTACCAGGGAGACGGAAAGTCAGAGACGGACCGTGGGTAGGGAGCAATCAGTGGGCTCGCCCACAGGGGCCCCGAGGGATCTGAAGAAGGGGAAAGGGCCCGTAGCTAGGGCCTTGAAGCCCTCTACTCTGACCGCTGTTACCGTGGCAGAGGCTGGAGAGGTGCCCGACGAGATCTCGGGTGTGAAGTCAGTGCTAAGGACGACTGTTTCCGAAATCAATACGTCGTATATTAGGCCGCCTTATTCCGTCCGTGCATCGACCGTACTGGAGAGGGTGTGTTTTGCGGGGGATCATGAGGTGTGGGTGTATGTGGCCTGCTTCTAGCAGGGGTTGCGCTTTCCCCCCATCCCTTGGTGCTGGAAATTTTGGATTTTCTGGAGCTGCCGTTGTTCCGATTGATGGCAAATTCCATCAGTGTAATCATCAGCTTCCTGGTGCTGTGCATGAGTAATAGCGTCTGCATGTCCCTGTCCCCCTTCAGGAATTTCTTCGTGGTGAAGAAGCTGAGATCCTATTGTTATCTGTCCGTAAAGAAGAGCCATCCCCTCATCAGAGGGTTGCCGGACAAGATCAAGGGGTGGAGTAAGCAGTATGTGTTCGTCTCGGTGCCCAGGGATGTGGTGATGGGATCGAAATGGGGGAGCTGAATCTTGAGGCGAGGGATGGGGTCGAGCTGAGTGACGAGGAGGAAGATGTGGCCCGGTCTCTGATGGCAATCCCGGAGGAGGGCCGGGAATATGGAATGCTTGCCAAGCCCGATATGATAGCTCGGCACATTTGGCCCGAAGGTAAAACGAACTTTGTTTTTGCTGCATCTAAAGTGCTCACTCTAAGCTTTTCCTCTTTTGCAGGTCGTACCATGAGTAATTCGCTCGAGGAGATGAGGAAGCGGGCTGCGGAGCAGACGGTGCAGAAGGCGATGAAGGCGGACCCAAAGAGGCCGTGTGAGGAGGCCGAAGGGGAAGGCTTGAGGAGAGGGAAGGCATCCTCGAATAGGACGAGGCTGCCCACGATGTCGTCCGCCACCGATCCTCAGAGGGAGAGGAGTGACAGTCGGCTCGGGGGAGGGACTGTACAGGGAGCCGTCGCCCCGGTCATCAATCTTGAGGCCAGGGGTGAGGGGTAGACCGAACCAGGGGTGGGGGGCCCCCGAAGCCCATCCGCCGAGCTCGAGGGTACCCCTGCGGCCGAGAAGATCACAGCCCAAGATCGCCCTGAGGGCTCTGGCAGGTCGGGCTCCGGGCCAAGGTCGTCGGGCTGGGAGGGCTGGCCTTACGATTGCCCTCGGTTTGTTTTAGAGAGGCATGCCCACCCCAGCTGCGAGGCCTCGCTCATCCACTTCAAGGCCAAAAAGGCCGAGGTTGAGGGTTATCCGGAGGAGGCCCTTCACTGGATGCCCTTTCCAGTGGGGATCGACGAATCCGTCTTTGAAGACGGTGGGGCGGCAGCGAGGTTGGCGGAGAACTGCCTGCTACCCTGCAATAGGGAGAGTTTAGCCGCTGTCAGGTATGAGGGGTTGTGTGACACCGCGGTATGGCACGGTTGCAAGTAGGTGGTCCGAACTGGGTCAGGTCCTTCGGGTAGTTTTTTCGAGTGTTCTAACAGATTTCTCTTTTGTCGTGCAGGCCGTCCTTATGATGCACGCCACAAGGTGCCACATGCCAGCCATAAACAAGGCTGAGGGTGCCGTTGTTAGAAAGGCGACCAGCTTGTCACGCTCCGAAAGAGTGCCGACGAGCAACTGGCGAAGGAGAAGGGTAGGAGCGGCCAGTTGGAGTTGGAGGTCCAGCACCTGAAGGCGCTCCTGGCGGATCATGAGATGAAGGCCGCCTCCGTGGCTGATCGGATGAAGGAGCTGGAGGGCGTGCTTGAATGAGAGAAGGTGCATGCAGGCGAGCTGGTGGCCCAGGAAAAGGGCATGAAAGAAGAGCAGACCATGAGGACTGACGAGTTTCGGTCGTACCAAGAGTCGACCGTTATCCCCGCCCTTACGGACGCGATGTATGATGGCATGGTGCAGGGTCGGGCCAAGGGCTGGGAGGCCTGTCTGAGCCGGGTGAAGGAAAGGGTAGCCAACCTTTGCCCTCTGATTGAGGTCGACTTCGACATGCTAGTGGCCTCGGAGGGTGAAGAAGAGGCGGGGTGCGACGAGGACGTGGTCACCGAGGAAGCGGATGTCGAGAAGGAGGCCGAACCCTTGGAGGTTAACGAGAGGGACATCGCACCGAGCGGCGGTGCCTCAGGCGGCAGTGGCCAACAGTAATAGTCTTGTTTCACCCCTCTCCCCCCTTTTTTGTTTGGACGGAGCGGTAGGGCTGGCCCGAGGGAGACCTTGTTTTGTCAGGTCGGCCCCTGCTATTATTGTAAAGTTTGGACTTTAGATGTATGAAAATGTCTGTTATTTTTACTATCTCTTGTATGGTGTGGCATCAAGTCGTATTTGTAGGATAAGGGGGAGCGCGTAGCTCGGCCCTTTCTCCTTTCTTCGAGTCGTGTTTGAGGGACAAGGGCGAGCACGTAGCTTAGCCTTTTCTCCTCGCCGTCTTGGGTGGCGGAGTTTTGTGAGCTCGCCCGTAGTTCGACGGGGGTCGTTTCTAAGTTAGGACGCGCTTAGATGACGCTTAGGAATTCTCTTGGAATAGCATTTTTCTTTAACTTTTACAAGAAATTAACAAAGATGACAGTGGTTGAACAACTATGATCCGATCCGTGGGCGAACTCCCGAGTCTGGTCCGTTTCAGTTTGTTATAAACTGCATCAGGATGAGCGAACTCCTGCTTACAGGGTGGCCCTCCTTCTCTTCCATTGATCGTCGCGTCCCTCTTCACCTCCCCTATGTTGAAGGGTTGCAAGGTATCTTCACGGGATACTTGATTCGAAGGGAAACACTGGAAGAGGTGGAGGACGAGGCGGTGGTGGTGGTGTCGTCTCCACGTGAAGAACTTTGGTGGTGTAGCCTCCATGGGAAGATAGAGGAGTGGGGGTGGGGTGGCCTGTTGGAGGCTGGTATGCCCCGTGGGGATTTTGCCTTTCCCGTCGGCGGGAGTCATCGTGGAGCGGGTGCTGGTCGGGAGGAGCGATCCGCCGCAGGTCCTCTTGTTCCCCTGTCGTAAGTTGTCTAGGGGAAGTCGAGGAGTGGAAGGTAGGGCGCCCCTCATGTAAGAGGAATAGCCCATCGGCGATCCGTATGTAAGAGAAATAGCCTATCGGAGAGGCGGGCCGTTAGGAGGCGGGCCCGCAAAGGCTGGTATGCCCAGGTGGAGGCTGGTATGCCCAGCGGGGCGATTTGGCAGGGCTGCCCCATCCCTCGTGCTCGCGACCTGGAGCGTTCGCGTGTGTCGGGTGCCGGAAGAGGGGAACAGTCTGCCACAGGTTCTCCTGTTCCCTTGGCGTAAGTTGTCCAAGGGAAATAGAGGAGTGATAGGTGGCATGTGTAAGAGGAATAGCCCCTCGACAACCACTGTGTAATGGGTATGGCCTAGCAGGGAGGCTGGGTCCATCGTCGATTGGGGGCTTCTCCCATGGAAAGGCCACCGGCGTTCTATTTTCAATAAGGGAGGTGTCTGAAGGCAAATCCGACCTGGACGTGTCGGGTCGGTGAGGAGAGATCGACGGCAGCCGTATCTCCCCCTTTTTTGACCATCCTGGGGGGCTGGCCGAAGATTGCTTGATTTCCCATTCTTCTTTCCCTTTCCTCAGAGGAATGGGTGGAGTATTTATAGACGGTAAAAACTAACGGTTCCCGTGAAGTTAATGCGATGAGCTGGCACCATTGGCTGGCTTGCCATAGTCACACCATCCAAAGCCGCTTTTGCCAAGTGGCGTCAGACTCGATCGCCAGCAGGCATCTCTTGGGGTGTGTGTTACTATTAATGGCACGCTTCCCGAGTGTCCTTTCATTTTGACGAGTCGCATCGGGGGTATGCTTTATTGGGACTCTGTATTGACCGGAGGTTCATGTCCCGCGCGAGGTCTGACCCGATCGGTGTGCCCTTATCCTTTTCCCTAGGTTCGGGTTTCGAGGGTTTTGGGTCTGTTTGGGGGACGGCAAGCACGTAGCTCGGCCCGTGCCCTTTTTCTCCAGGTTGGGCACCAAAGCTTGTCAGGATTGCCCTGTGGTCTTTACTTGAGGGGGGAGCGAGCGTGTGGCTCGACCTGTGCCCTTCTCTGGTTTGGGTGGCGAGGACGGATCCTACCCCAGATGCTTCGTAGGGGGAGGGAGCCGTAGCTCGGCCCGTGCCCTTTTCTCCAGTTTGGGTGGCGAAGCTTGTTAGGCTTGCCCTGGAGTCTTTACTTGAGGGGGGGAGCGAGCGCATGGCTCGGCCCATGCTCTTCTCTGGTTTAGGTGGCGAGGACGGATCCTGCCCCAGAGTCTTCATAGGGGGGAGGGAGCCGTAGCTCGGCCCGTGCCCTTTTTCTCCCGTTTGGGTGGCGAAGCTTATTAGGCTTGCCCCGGAGTCTTTACTTGAGGGGGGACCGAGCGCGTGGCTCGGCCCGTGCCCTTCTCTGGGTTGGGTGGCGAGGACGGATTCTGCCCCAAAGTCTTCATAGGGGGGAGTGAGCCGTAGCTCAACCCGTGCCCTTTTTCTCCAGTTTGGATGGCGAAGCTCGTTAGGCTTGCCCGAAGTCTTTACTTGAAGGGGGAGCGAGCGCGTGGCTCGGCCCATGCCCTTCTCTGATTTGGGTGGCGAGGACGGATCCCGCCCCAGAGGCTTCGTAGGGGGGAGGGAGCCGTAGCTCAGCCCGTGCCCTTTTTCTCCAGTATGGGTGGCGAAGCTTGTTTGGCTTGCCCCGTAGTCTTTACTTGAGGGGGGAGCGAGCGCGTGGATCGGCCCATGTCCTTCTCAGGTTTGGGTGGCGAGGACGGATCCTGCCCCAGAGGCTTCATAGGGGGGAGGGAGCCGTAGCTTGGCCCGTGCCCTTTTTCTCCAGTTTGGGCGGTGAAGCGTGTTAGGCTTGCCCTGGAGTCTTTACTTGAGGGAGGGAATGAGCGCTTGGCTCGGCCCGTGCCCTTCTCAGGTTTGGGTGGCGAGGACGGATCCTGCCACAGTGGCTTCATAGGGGGGAGGGAGCCGTAACTCGGCCCGTGCCCTTTTACTCCAATTTGGGTGGCGAAGCTTGTTAGGCTTGCCCCGGAGTCTTTACTTGAAGGGGGAGCAAGCACGTGGCTCGGCCCGTTCCCTTCTCTGGTTTGGGTGGCGAGGAAGGATCCCGCCCCAGACGCTTCGTAGGAGGGGAGGGAGCCGTAGCTCGGCCCGTGCCCTTTTTCCTCCAGTTTGGGTGGTGAAGCATGTTAGGCTTGCCCTGGAGTCTTTACTCGAGGGGGGAGCGAGCATGTGGCTCGGCCCGTGCCCTTCTTTGCTTTGGGTGGTGAGGACGGATCCCGCCCCAGAGGCTTCTTAAGAGGGGATGGAGCCGTAGCTCAGCCCGTGCCCTTTTTCTCCAGTTTGGGTGGTGTGGCTTGTTAGGCTTGCCCCTGAGTCTTTACTTGAGGGGGGAGCGAGCGCGTGGCTCGGCCCGTGCCCTTCTATGGTTTGGGTAGCGAGGAAAGATCCTGCCCCAGAGGCTTCATAGGGGGAGGGAGCCATAGCTTGGCCCGTGCCCTTTTTCTCCAGTTTGGGTGGCAAAGCGTGTTAGGCATGCCCCGGAGTCTTTACTTGAGGGGGAACGAGCGCGTGGCTTGGCACGTGCCCTTCTCTGGTTTGGGTGGCAAGGACAGATCCTGCCTCAGAGGCTTCGTAGGGGGGAGGGAGACGTAGCTCGGCCCGTGCCCTTTTTCTCCAGTTTCAGCGTCGAAGCGTGTTAGGCTTGCCCCGGAGTCTTTACTTGAGGAGGGAGCGAGCACGTGGCTCAGCCCGTGCCCTTCTCTGGTTTGGATAGCGAGGACGGATCCTGCCCCAGAGGCTTCGTAGGGGGGAGGGAGCCGTAGCCCGGACCGTGCCCTTTTTCTCCAGTTTGGGTGGCGAAGCTTGTTAGGCTTGCCTCGGAGTCTTTACTTGAGGGGGGAGCGAGCGCGTGGCTCGGCCTGTGCTTTTCTCTGTTTTGGGTGACGATGACGGATCCTGCCCCAGAGACTTTGTAGGGGGGAGGGAGCCATAGCTCGGCCCTTGTCCTTTTTCTCCAGTTTGGGTGGCGAAGCTTGTTAGCCTTGCCCCAGAGTCTTTACTTGAGGGGAAGGGGAGCAAGCGCATGGCTCGGCCCATGCCCTTTTCTGGTTTAGGTGGCGAGAACGGATCCTGCCCCAGAGGCTTCGTAGGGGGAGGGAGCCGTAGCTCGGCTCGTGCCTTTTTTCTCCTGTTTAGGTGGCGAAGAGTGTTAGGCTTGCTCCGGAGTCTTTACTTGAGGGGGGAGCGAGCATGTGGCTCGGCCCGTACCCTTCTCTAGTTTGGGTGGCGAGGAAGGATCCTGCCCCAGAGTCTTCGTAGGGGGGAGGGAGCCGTAGCTCGGCCCGTGCCCTTTTTCTCCAGTTTGGGTGGCGAAGCTTGTTAGGCTTGCCTCGGAGTCTTTACTTGAGGGGGGGAGCGAGCGCGTGGCTCAGCCCGTGCCCTTCTCTGGTTTGGGTGGTGAGGACAGATCTTGCCCCAGAGGATTCGTGGGGGGAGGGAGCCGTAGCTCGGCCAGTGCCCTTTTTCTCTAATTTGGGTGGCGAAGCGTGTTAGGCTTGCCCCGGAGTCTTTACTTGAGGGGGGAGCCAGCACGTGGCTTGGCCCGTGCCCTTCTCTGGTTTGGGTGACGAGGATGGATCCTGCCCTAGAGGCTTCGTAGGGGGGAGGGAGCCGTAGCTCGGCCCGTGCCCTTTTTCTC
The DNA here is from genome assembly GCA_030789695.1 of Scilla litardierei. Lineage (NCBI taxonomy): Eukaryota > Viridiplantae > Streptophyta > Magnoliopsida > Asparagales > Asparagaceae > Scilla > Scilla litardierei. The sequence continues at coordinate 274,233,192 of CM061133.1, read as the reverse complement.
CAGTTTGGGTGGCGAAGCGTGTTAGGCTTGACCCAGAGTCTTTACTTGAGGAGGGGAGTGAGCGTGTGGCTCGGCCCGTGCCCTTCTCTGGTTTGTGTGGCGAGGACGGATCTTGCCCCAGAGGCTTTGTAGGGGAGAGGGATCCGTAGCTCGGCCCGTGCACTTTTTCTCCAGTTTGGGTGGCGAAGCGTGTTAGGCTTACCCCGGAGTCTTTACTTGAGGGGGAGCGAGCGCATGGCTCGGCTCGTGCTCTTCTCTGGTTTGGGTGGCGAAGAAGGATCCTGCCCCAGAGTCTTGTGTGTTGGAACTGAAATACTCAAGTGAAGACAGCAAGGTTTGGAAATGTGTGGAAAAGAGAATATTTTATTAAGAAGACTCACAATTACTGATAATATTTAAGTAGGTGCTCCGCGTTCCACGGGTGAGCTAACTCTCTTCCGTCGATGGTCGCCAGGATATATGTGGCCGGCTTGACGATGTCGACGATCTCGTAGGGCCCTTCCCATTTTGCGGCCAGCTTCCCTCGGTGAGCGGTCTCGGGCTTGAAGGTGGCGTCTCTGAGGACCAAGTCGCTGATTCTGAAGGTCTGTTTCTTCACCCTGGAGTTGTAGTGGCAGGCCATCCTTTGGCTATACAGGACAAGGTTCGTCAGAGCCCGATCCCTCACTTCATCCACGAGTTCGAGACTGAGGCCGAGGCCCACCACATTGACATCTTCATCGAAGTACTTCAGCCGAAGCATCTCCTCTCCGATCTCCACGGGAACGACCGCTTCCGACCCAAACGCCAGCATGAACAAGCTTTCTCCGGTAGAGGCTTTGTGAGTTGTGCGATATGACCAGAGGATGCCTGGTAGCTCGTCCACCCATGTTCTAAGGGCGTCGTCGACCTTCTTCTTCAGGGGCCCAATATTCATTTGTTCACCGCTTCCGCCATCCCGTTGCACTGAGGGTGGGCGACGGATGCAAAGTGACGCTTGATCCCCCAGCCCAAACAGAACTCTCGAAAGCCCTCGTAATCGAACTGCCTTCCATTATCTGTCACTATGGAGCAGGGCATCCCAAAGCGGCAGATCACGGACTTCCAAATGAAGCCCTTCATGTCCGTCCACGTGATGCGTGCCAACAGTTTGGCTTCGACCCATTTAGTGAAGTAGTCCACGGCGACGACCAGGTATTTCCTCCCCTGGAGGCCTTCGGGAAGGGTCTGAGGATGTTAGGCCCCCATTTGGCAAACAGGATCAGGCTTACAATAGGCACCACGTCTACTGAAGGCGCCGCAGTGTGTCTGCCGAATTTCTGGCATGCCTTGCACTTCTTGACATACCGAGCCGTGTCATGGATCATAGTCGGCCAGTAGTACCCCTGGTACACTATCTTGTGGGTGATAGTGTGCCCGCCATGGTGGTTCCCGCAAAGCCTTCATGTACTTCACGGATGACTTGTTCCGCTTGCTCTGACCCCAGGCACTTCAGGTAAGGCATGACGTCGAAGCTGGCGCGGCGCCTGCGGTATAGTACTCCGTCGAAGAGCACGAATGACAAGGCCCGTCTCTCGACCTTCTTGGCCTGTAGCCGCTCCTCAGGCATGGCTCCCATCTCCAAGTACTGCACTATCGGGGTCATCCACGTCGTCGACTGGTCGACGCACATTAATTCTTCCTCTTCAATGGTAGGCGTCGGCCGATTTTTGACGTAGATGGCCTTTCCAATCTCAGCCGTGGAGGAGGAGGCCAGCTTAGACATGGCGTCAGCCTGGAGGTTGTTGGAGCGAGGTAAGTGCCGGACCTCCGCTCTCTTGAACTTCTGGAGCTCGGCCTGGATGCGCTTAAGGTAGCGCTTCATCATCTCTTCTCGGGCCTCGAAGCTCCCTTGGACCTATTGGATGACGAGCCATGGATCACTAAGAAACAACATGTTCATCGCCCCCATAGCTTTGTAAAGCTTCAGTCCGTTGACCGCGGCTTCGTACTCCATGATGTTGTTGGTCGTCGAGAAGTCGAAGCGCAATGCATACTCCAGCAGGCATCCGTCGGGGGTTTGGATGACGATACCTGCCCTCGTCCCGGACTCCGTGGCCGACCCGTCGATGTGGATGGTCCATAATCTGCCTGCTTCCTCTTGGGCGGGCTCCGATGGTCCGGATACCCCCATTGCCTGTGGGGCGGCAGCCGCTGGTGGTGCGTCCGGCAGGTTCTTCGGGAGGTCTCTCATAGTGCATTCTACCACGAAGTCCGCCAGGGCCCGGCCCTTGATCGTTGTCCGGGCTTTGTAGGTTATGTCGAGCTCATTGAGCTCGACACTCCAATTCAGCATTCTGTCCGACCGCTCCAACCTCTTCAGGTCCTTTTCGAGGGGCAAGTTGGTGTGGACAGCGATGGGGTGGGCCTGGAAATACTGTCGGAGCTTCCTTGCCGTTGTGATCAGACAATAGGCGACCTTCTCGATGGGGCTGTAGCGAGTCTCTGCCTCTCGAAGAATCCGGCTCATATAGTAGATAGGCCACTGTACACCCTTCTCCTCTTTGATTAAGATGGAGCTGACGGCTTCTTCATTGGCAGCCAAGTACAACCCCAGCAGTTCTCCCTCTTCCAATTTGGCGAGCAGCGACAGGCTCTACAGGTAAGCCCTCAGCTCTACGAAGGTTCGAGTGCAGTCGCCATCCCACTGGATCACTTTCTTGTCGATTTTCGCTTCGGCAAAGGCCGTGCGCAGGACTCTGAAGAAGGGGGCGATCTCTCTGCGGATTTCGACAAGAATCTCCCCAGTGCTGCGATCCAGCCGTTCAGCCGTTGTAGGTCCCAGATGGTCCACGGCTCCGCCATATTGACAAGGGCCGACACCTTGTCGGGGTTTGCCTCAATCCCTCGCTTCGTTATCATGAAGCCAAGGAATTTTCCCGATTGCACGTCGAAGATGCACTTCGCCGGGTTCAGCTTTAGGTCATACTGGCGCACCTTCTGGAACTTCTCTCGCAGGTCGGCGAGGTGGTCCGGGGCTCTCTTGCTCTTAACCAGCATGTCGTCGATGTAGATCTCCAGATTCCGCCCGACCTGCGAGCTAAATATCATGTCCACCATTCGCTGGTAGGCCGTCCCGACGTTCTTCAGTCCGAAGGGCATCTTCGTGTAATAGAAGATGCCCCTGTCGGTGATGAATGACGTGTTCTCCTCGTCCTCCTTTGCCATCGGGATCTGGTGAAGGATCATGTCAAAACAACGTTAGGATCGATAAATGAAGTTGAGACTTACGCTTGCGTACGCGGCACGGTAATCTCGGAACTTCGCCCTCGGATTCGCCACAACGGTCGATACTTCGTCACAGAGGATCGAAGCAGAGTTTCACTGCCTAAATCTCTAACTAGAAGAGGATTTTAATGGAAGGGAGAAGAAGAACATAAGATGCCTTTTGCAAACTTATGGCATGAATGGGATGTGATGAATGCCTTACCCTTGGGTCCTATTTATAGGCTTTAGGGGTGGTTATTGTAGGAAATAACCAATTATAAGCTTATTAGCCTATAAAAGCGCATTCATTTATCCTCTTCTTCATTCACTTATCAAGTGCCTTTATGCACTTATAAAGTGACTTTTTCCACTTATCGAGTGGCTTTTTCCACTTATCGAGTGGTCCTTTTCACACGAGAAAAGGTTCCCTTCGTGCACGCCTTCGTGCACGCGACATCTGAGGTCCGTATACCCTCATACATCCCCTCATGGGTGTATTCGTGTTGTCCATATCCAACATCTCCCACTCACACTTGAGGGGATTGTAAGGAAACATCTTTTCCTTTAACTCTTCTGTTTGTCATACCGAGAAATAGGCCGTGTGACCGTCATGCGCATAGAGTCCGCTGTTGTGCACTTGTTAGAGATACACAACACTCCTCGAGGAGCAAAGTTGAGTAGATCAACGCATGCTTTACCCTAGATTTATTTCTTCACATTTCTTATACTTTATATTCAACAATTGAATCCCATCTGGATTGTAATTGGCTGGCCAGCTTTGAATCTTTAAAGTCCAAATGTGAATGTGAAATTAATCTTCCTCTTCTTGCGATCCTTTCGATCTTGACTTGACTCGCTTTTCTAACATGCCCCGCCGGACCGAATTAACCATAGTCCATAAGCAACATGCTAAGATAGCAATCACCCAGTCAAATCTTAAGGAACCAATTAGAGTCCATAAGGGTAACGAGTTAAGACCCATGTGGTCTTTGGGTCTCACATAATAGTAAACACAATTACTATTCTAACCCAGTGGTCAAAATGCATACGTAGTATGAATACGTATTACAACATCGCTCCTTTCCCAGGGAGTGTATGTCTCAATGATGTTGTAAGGATGATGATCAGAAACCACAATGCCTGACTTTGAGTCCCTTTTTCTACTCAAATAATCCTTTGGACTCACATCCCGCATTTAGACAGATGGGATTTTAAAAAATCCTCTTAGATCTTCTGTAAGCATCCATGTGATGCAGATCTTTCATGCGACCATTTTGTTTAAGTCATGACTCTAAATCATCCGTCTGATGATTTTTGACTTTAAACAGGTCTCATCTCTATTCTATCCTCTGATAGAATAAGGCGGTTGCTCATGTGAGAGAGCCAACCTCAATCTGTCCGACATACTAGAATTCAGCTGAGATTTCAAAAATGTACACAAACATTTCTCAAGAGATTCATATGCAATGTTTGAAAAAGAACTTATTCTTTTATTAAATTTGATCTTTCTCAGACATGGGAATATATATTGATACAACTCAGCTCTTACGCAATCCTTGTGATGATAAGTGTTTATAAAACACATTTCTGGGGATCGCTTTCGTAAGCGGATCCTCTATCATCTCATGCGTAGATATGTACCTTATGTCTACCTTCTTGGTTTTATCATAGTCTTTTGCAAATTCATATCGGATATCAATGTGTTTGATCTTACAAGACACATTATCCTCTTAACCGCTTTCCAGTGTACTTGCCCTGGATTGGATTGGTAACAGCTTACCATTTCCAATGACAAAAACAGATGTCTGGTCTCGTACACACCATAGCGTACATAAGACTATCAACTGCACTGGAATATGGAACTTTTTCCATAATTTCCTTATCCTTTTGGTTCTTTGGACACGATCCCAGATATAAATTATCGCATATGCTTATATGAATATCAATGGACTTGCAGTCCTGCATATTAAATTGTTCTAGAACCTTTTTTATATAAGTCTCCTGTGAAAGAGAAAGAAGTTTCTTCGAACGATTCCTTGAAATCTTAACTCCAAGGATATATGCGGCTTTTCCTATGCCTTTCATCTCAAATACTGATGAAAGCCAAGCCTTGATACTCATCACAAAGCCCTTGTCATTTCCGGCTATTAAAATGTCATCTACATATAGAGACATGATAATATACTTGCTTTTAATCCTCTTGATATATACACAGTTATCTTCATCAAGCATGGTAAAACCATTTGATAACTTTATGAAATTGTATATATCATTGCCTCGAGGATTGTTTAAGATCATATATGGACTTATGAAGTTTACAAACCTTATGTTCGTTTCCTTCTTTTACAAACCCTGTTGGTTGTTCCATATAGATCTCCTCGTCCAATTCTCCATTGAGAAAGGCAGTCTTTACATCCATTTGATGTAATTCGAGGTCTAAGCAAGCTACCATTGCCAGAATCAGGCGAATCGAGGTAAAACGCATAACAGGTGAGAAGGTCTCTTTGTAGTCTATCCCTTCCTGTTGCGTAAAACCTTTCGCGACAAGGCGAGCTTTATATCTATCAATAGAGCCATCAGCCTTATGCTTGATCTTGAGAACCCATTCGTTCCCAATAGCTCTACGGCCTCTGGGTAAGTTAACTAAGTCCCAGACTTGGTTAACTTTCATGGATTCTAACTCCTCTTGTATCGCTTCCATCCATTTGTCTTTAGCAGGGCAAGATACGGCATGTTTGAAAGTAGCAGGCTCGTCATCTTCTCGTAGTAAAGTCATAAAGGTTTGCGGAAATTCATCCTCAAATCTTAGAGGAGCCAACATTGTACGACTACTACGTCGTATTTGAGATTCTTCAAGTCCTTGTTGACTCGAATTTAGATCAATTCTAATATCACTCCCACTTGGAATGTCGTTAGAATTGCTCCCACTTGGATCATTATTCCCGTATGGAATAGGATAATCGTCATTCGTATAATCCATTGGTGAAGGTTGAAATGTATTTTCATTTTCACCAAGAATTCTCCCACTCGAATGAGGTAATCCGTCTTGATTATAAATCTCAAATAGAGATAAGTCCTGACTTATCTCGCCCTGTCTTGGAAACTTGTTTTCCAAGAAAGTGACACCCCTCGACTCAAACTCAATTAGCCCACCATTGTCTTCCTGATTAACCAAAACATAACCTTGGAGTTTTTTGCATATCGTATAAAGATACATTTCCTTCCCCTTGGCCCAAGTTTGCCATACTTATGGGAGGAAATATGTGCGTAGGATGCACAACCCCAAGGTTTCAAAATGTTTAAGTCAGGAGACCTTTGGTTCCACAACTCATAAGGAGTGGGGCTAACTGATTTCGAGGGTACGCGGTTCAAAATGAAAGCGGCCGTCAATAATGCATCACCCCAAAAGGTGATTGGCAAGTTAGCTTGCGCCATCATTGAACGGACCATTTTTCATTAAAGTCCTATTCCTCCTTTCTGCAACACCAATTTGTTGAGGAGTATAAGGCATAGTTACCTGATGTACTATGCCTTTTTTATCACAAAGTTCCTTTAAACTTGTTGATTGATATTCACCACCCCTATCGGTTCGCACGACCTTAATCTTGCGATCTTATTGATTCTCCACTAAACTCATATAGTTTTTAAAGCATGTTTAGTGCTTTCACTTTTGTGGGATATCAAATAGATATGACCGAATCGGGTGAAATCATCAACAAAAGTGATGAAATAGGACTTCCCGCGTCTTGTCTTGACATTCATCGGACCACATATGTCCGAATGGATAAGCTGTAATGGAACCTCGGCCCTTGTGCCGGTTCCATACGGCTTGCGACAAGATTTCCTCACAAGGCAATGTTCGCAGGTCGACATTTCAACCTTTGAAACATTGGATAGAAGGCCACGTTTGGCAAGTCTATCCATACGCGTTGGTCCAATATGACCAAGCCTTGCGTGCCAACAAATTATATTAGACTCATTAGTCAAAGAATTTGTCACAAGGAAATTTTCATTACATGAGGAATCATACATTGTACTTATTACAATAAATCCTTTAAATACAAACCCAGTACCAATAAAGGAATTATTACAAAATAGGTCCATATTACAATCATGAAGGAACCAACTATAACCAAGACCCATTAAATTGACCACAGTTTTAATATTCCTTTGAATATATGGAATGAAGAGAACATCATGAAGTAGGAGAGTGCGGTCGTTGTCCAAGACTAGCTTGCGAGTCCCAACGCCTTTCACTTCAACACGTGTGTTGTTTCCTACATTGATCCACTTCATTCCTTGGGGTATCCGGTGATACTCCACGAAGGACCGTCTGTCCCTTGTTATGTGGTCGGTGGCACCTGAATCAATTATCCCAAAATGGATTAGATTCCACAAGAAATATTGAACTAGAAACACATATGTAACTAGTATTACAAGTTAGCTCGTCACTTCCACTCGTACACGAACGAGCATAGTGACCGAGCTTGTTGCACTTGAAGCACTTGATCCTTTTCAAGTCTTTCTTCTTGTGCCATTTCTTATGCCCACCCTTATGTTTGGGCTCCTTGGTAGACTCAGGTTGCTTATTACGTTCATTAGAAGACTTCGAACGATCTTTACGTTTCTTTCCCCCGTGTGAGGAACTAGCAACCATGTGCACTTCTGCACTTGGCTTGGCAGCCGCAAGCCGCTCTTCCTCTAATTCAAGGTGCTTGGAAACATCGTTGAAGGTCTTGATGCTCTCATTATGAGTGAGATGCATCTTCATCTGATCCCACCCATTTGGTAGGGAATGTATGACTGCTTGGATTTGTTGCTCATCTGTGAGCACATGACCTGCATCCTTTAACTCTGAGATTAGATTCTCCATATGTCGCAGATGTTTCCCCATGGAATGATCTGGACGTTTCTTGTATGAATCAAATCTTATAGTTAAAGAACGAAGTTTTGACACAGATGTGCCACCAAACTTCTCCTCAAGCTTGGACCATATGTCCATGGCTAAGTCATGCTCTCGGAAGATGCGCATTATGTCATCGGCCATACTGCTCAATAACGTAATACGGGCTATCTTATTCTTCCGAGACCAAGCATCAAAAGCTGCCTTGTCTCGTCTGTGTTGGGCCGTAGTGCCCAACTCGGGTTCAATCATTACGTTCTTTAGAGTTTCGAGCACTTCTTGCTCCTCTAAAACATATTGTATCTTGATGGACCAAAGTTTATAATTATCGTCATTGAGTTTTTCACCTCTGTTTAACTCAGCGATGATATTCTTTGAAGCGGAAGACATTTTACTTTTAAAATACTGCAAAATCCACAAAACCGAAGGTTTGATCAAAACATTGCATAAAAATTCTTAAAATATAACTCCCACTTGAAATGATAATAGAATATCCCATTTGGATAGTTTTAAAAATTCAAAATCCCACTTGGAATTATATTATATTTGATAAGTTACTTTCGAAAAATATTGAAGATGTTGTTCTAGAATCGAAAAGGTCTCTATGATTCCAATCACTATCTAGAACAACCTTCAATATTCCCCCATCACTTATCAAACAATAGTACTCTTATAGTACTAGCAGCGGAAAACGAGTTTGAAAACGTATTTTTCAGATATAATTCCCACTTGAAATGATAATAGAATATCCCATATGGATAGTTCTAAAATCAACTCCCACTTGGAATGATATTCATAATTTGATAAGTTACTTTCGAAAAATACTGAAGATGTTACCTTAGAATCGGAAAGGTCACTACGTTTCCAATCACCATCTAGAGTAACTTTCAGTATTTCCCCATCACTTTATCAAATAAAAGTACTCTTATAGTACTTTGCAGCGAAAAAGCGTTTTTGAAAAACGTAATTTTTCAAAACGTATGAAAACGTATTTTTCAAAAAATATATTTCAACATAGTACCCTTATGATACTAGTGAAATATTCGGAAATCCCTGACCATTGCCGGATTTAAGCCGTTGCCATGCCAAGGTCGGATTCCCCCTTTGTGGAGATTTTTTCTGCAGGCAATTGTCACCGGCTCCCGTATGGATCCAGACGCTTCCCCCCTTATAGGAGAAATTTGCTGCTAATGACTGCCGTCGGCCCCGTATGGGCTAGTCTTGCAGATGGCCGGGGCCAAAATTACTGACAAGGCCTCCGGCTGAATTGGTCGACCAAAAAACCCGAATTGGTCGACCAATGCCGACCAAGAGTTCTGGCACCCTCCACCCCCGGCCAGGGCCTCTGCCCTGGCCGAGGCTGGCCTAGGGCCGGCCAGTGGCAGCCCTGGCCACTGCCAGGGCCGGCTAGGCCACTGGCCTGGCCTCGGCCAGAGGCAGGCCTGGCTTCGGCCAGAGGCCGGCCAGGCCACTCTGGCCTGGCCTCGGCCAGAGGCCGGCCAGGCCCCCTGGCCTGGCCTCGGCCAGAGGCCGGCCAGGCCCCCTGGCCTGGCCTCGGCCAGAGGCCGGCCTGGCCCCCTGGCCTGGCCTGGCCTCGGCCAGAGGCAGGCCTGGCCTCGGCCAGAGGACGGCCTGGCCTCGGCCAGAGTCCGGCCTAGCCTCGGCCAGAGGTCGGCCATGGCCATTTTGGCCTTGGCCGGCCATGGCCCTTTGACCATGGCCGGCCTCCCCCATTCACGGGGTTGGCCGCACACCCCCACCGGAGGGGGTGGCCGTGGTGGTGTTCGTCGTCATTGGCCGTAGCCAATCCCCTCCGCATGGGGAGGGGGAATGCATTGCCTCCATTGCCCATTTGGCTATAGATTTCATGCACCAAAATTCATCTTCCCCGATGGGAATAACCACCATCTTCTTCTTCGGTGAATCACCCGTTCGTCGAGGAAGTAGTTATCCTGCAATGGCCGTGTGCCAAAAAAAAATAATAACCCACTTCAAAAATTCGTAAACTACGCGCTCCACATGAAGAGAGCGCCCATTCCCTATGAATGGAGACTCATCATCCATGAAGAGAGCGAGTTTGACGATATGAACGGTCGGTTCTTCCCGTCACGGAGAGTTACTGCCATATCCGTAATGGTAGGAGACCCTAACGTGAAAAGAACAACCGCTGTGTTCTCTCCGTCACGAAGCGTTCCTACCATATCCATAATGGTAGAATACCCATTCGTGAAAAAGACAACGAGTCGTTCATAGTTTCGACGGGGCGACGGTCTGATCGGAGCAAATCCGTATGGCTCCGATACCAATGTAGGATCCTGTCAAAACAACGTTAGGATCGATAAATGAAGTTGAGACTTACGCTTGCGTACACGGCACGGTAATCTCGGAACTTCGCCCTCGGATTCGCCACAACGGTCGATACTTCGTCACAGAGGATCGAAGCAGAGTTTCACCGCCTAAATCTCTAACTAGAAGAGGATTTTAATGGAAGGGAGAAGAAGAACATAAGATGCCTTTTGCAAACTTATGGCATGAATGGGATGTGATGAATGCCTTACCCTTGGGTCCTATTTATAGGCTTTAGGGGTGGTTATTGTAGGAAATAACCAATTATAAGCTTATTAGCCTATAAAAGCGCATTCATTTATCCTCTTCTTCATTCACTTATCAAGTGCCTTTATGCACTTATAAAGTGACTTTTTCCACTTATCTAGTGGCTTTTTCCACTTATCGAGTGGTCCTTTTCACATGAGAAAAGGTTCCCTTCGTGCACGCCTTCGTGCACGCGACATCTGAGGTCAGTATACCCTCATACATCCCCTCATGGGTGTATTCGTGTCGTCCATATCCAACATCTGGTTGTAGACCGAGAAGGCGTCCATAAAGCTCAACAACTCATAATCGGATGCCTGGTCGACTAAGTGGTCGATCCTAGGGAGGGGGAAGCTGTTCTTTGGACACACCTTGTTGAGGTCCGTGAAGTCGACGCATATGCACCACTTCCCGTTGGCCTTTTTCACCAAGACGACTTTGGCGAGCCAGTCCGGATAGTCCACCGGCCTGATACACTTGGCCTGGAGAAGCCACTCCACCTCCTCGCCAGCTGCCCTCATCTTCTCTCCCCTGGCACTCCTTTTCTTCTGCCGGAATGGTCGAGGGTCCGCATTTAGCTTGTGGAAGATTATCGCTGGGTTGACCCCTGGCATGTCCGAGGGCGACCAGGCGAATATGTCCACGTTCTCTTAGAGAAGGCTGATGAGGGCCGCCCTCAGAGAGACCAGGAGCTTTGTGCCGATGGAAACAGTCAAGCCTTCCTCCGTGGCCACGTACACTTCCTCGACCTCCTCGGTGGGGGTAGGCCGTTGGTCGTAATAGTCCTCTCTTTCGTCAAGGAGGTCGACCGATAGGGCCTGTGCCGGACCCTTGTGCTTAGTTTGACCCCACGTAGCAGCTCCTGGATAGCTTATGGCTTCTCCGCACCAACCCCACACCTCGCGGAGTTTGGAATTTGACCATCTGGTGGAGCAAACTGGGGAGCGCTTCAATGGCCGTCATGTATGGCCGCCCTATGATGCCGTTGTACGCAGATGCAATGTCGACGACTACGAACTGCGTCATGCGAGTGACGACCCTCAGTTCCTCTCCAAGTGACACCGACAAGGTGATCACCCCCACAATCAGAACCGAGTGTCTAGTGAAGCCAACAATGGGCCCCGTGCAAGGCCTCAGGTCTGCCTGCTTCAGCCCCATCTTCTCGACCGTCGACATAAACAGAATGTCGCAGGAGCTCCCAGTGTCGATCAGGAGGCGGCTAATGATGGCCGTCCCAATCTGAGCCTCAATGACGATGGCGTCGTCGTGCAGCAGTTTGACTCCTTCCAGATCTTCATCGGTGAAAGTAATGGGGGTCGAGCCACCCTTCTCTACTTCGAGCCACCGCCGAGGTCCGCCGCCATTACCTGCCGTGCGTATGCCTTCTTGCTCGACGATGACGCTCCCCCGAGTATGGCCCTCCGCATATCACATCTATGCGCATGACTAGCTTGGGCGGGCGAGGCTCCTCCCGCTGGTTATCTGGTGGTGGGTCCGGCCTTCACGCCCCTCACGGGGCCCTCTCCTCCTGGATCAGCCTCCTGCCTCCACGAAGCCCCTAAGGTGACCCGCCTGTATCAAGCGCTCGATCTCTCTCTTGAGGGTGAAGCAATCGTCGGTATTATGACTGTGGTCCCGGTGATACCAACAATACTTCCGAACGTCTCGCCTCGCCGGGTCCGACTTCATTTCTCTGGGTGGGTTAGGCAGCAGTCTAGCTCTAGTCGTCACAGCCAACACCTCTATCATGGGGGCGTTGAGCTGCATATACTAGGCCCAGAGGGGTCCCTCCAGCCTCGGGGTAGCTCGAGCGGGCTCTTTGATGGGGGCAAACTCTTGCACTGGGCCCGGACGATCTTGCAGGCGACGCCCCACTGGGTCGCGTCATGGCTGAGCCAGCTGGTCGCGGCCCCGGGACCCGTTCTCCTGCCTTGGCCTGGGATAGGACCGAGGCTCGCCCTGGGACAACCTCGACAGGGCCACTGGTTTCTTCACACCGAGAGCCTCCTCGATCAGCGCATACCTCTCCGCCTGAGCAACTAGGGCGTCATAGTCAGCTGGCGGATCTCGGAGCAGGGCTTTGTGGAGGCTACGGTTACGCAGTCCCGTCTTGAAGGCTAGCATGAACACTTCGTTGTCGCAGGCCACCACCGCCCGCCTTTCATCCTGGAAGCGGCGCAGGTATTTCCCAGTTGTCTCTCCTTCCCCTTGGACTATCATGCTGAGGTAGTCCAAAGGCTTCTTCTTTGTGCGCCCGGCCTGGAACTCCTGGCAGAATTTGCGAGATAACTTGCCGAAGCTCCCGATGGATCTCACAGACAAGCCGTAGTACCACTCCAGTGCCGTGTCCCGTAGGCTCTGCGAGAAAAGCCGACATAGAAACGCGTCATCCACATCCTGTGTCTCCATTGCCCCCCAGTATTGTTGTACGTGCGAGAGGGGGTCGCCTCTTCCGCCGTAGGTGGCCAAACGGGGGGCCTTGAACCTCGCGGGTCTTGGGGCCGACGTGATCCACCGTGCCAGCGGCGTGGCCTCCTCAGGGTAGGCAGGGCACTTGGGCATGTGCACCCTTCGCCTATCCGATGTACGAATTCGGTTTCCCCCGGCTACCGACAGGCATCGTGCCCCGGGAAGGGAGGAGGCGGTCGTCTAGGGGGACTCCTTCCACATGGCAGTGACCCGGTCGGTGGCAGACTACGGGCGTTCCAGTATCGTCGGCCTGAAGTTGACTCATCCGGGACCCCTCGCTGCTCCCGGCTCTCCCTTTGGAGCCTATCGTGCTCTGCGGCTAGGAAGCGGAGTTGTTGACCGATGGCTTCCTCGCCGAAGCGATCTGGGGAGCACCGTCGGCCCGACGTCGACATTTTCGGGATCTCCCGGTTCTCTTCATTCTCCCGCCATATCCTCTCGCGCTTCGCGGTGATGAAACAGAGCTGGCAGCGAGCTTCTTCCTCGTCGAGGCGAGCTTGCTGGGCAGCCTCGGCTGCTTCATTTATGTGCCTCTAAGCGGCAGTTGCTTCTTCCTGGCATCTTCACAGTCGCGCAACCTCCATCTCTTTTTCCAAGAGCCTTTGTTGGGCCGCTATCTCATCGGCGAGACCTTTGTCCCCTACTTCTTCATCGAACTGAGGGTGAAGATTTCGCCTCACGTTCGAGGGCTCAGAGGGGCTAGGGGACGCTTCATTCCTGGTTGCTGCGAAGCCCGCCATCATCTTAGTGAAGGCCTCGAAGCTCTGCTATACCGCACGAGCTGAGGCCTGGACTGTCTCGACCTCTACCATAGGGGGTGGATTAGTCGCAGGAGTCCTGGGGTAAGAGTGCGATTCTTGATCCATGGGGTCCTTGCTGTGGTCAGGGTTTCGGTTGATTGGTATGGGATTTGACATGGGTGTGACCCTTCTTTACCACAGATCGTGCCAATTGTTGCCAGGTAGAACCCGTGTACAATGAATTTGTATTATGGGAAACCAAGGACACGATGATTATGATTTGGTGGTGATTAGGGTAGGCTGTTTAACAGGTGATTTATATGATGAAGAGGCTAAGCACATAACGAGGACCGGCCACGAAATCAATTCCTCCGAAGACTCTGCCTTACGACCGCACTACTGGAAGTAAGGGCGGAGCGCAATCCAAGACGACGGGCTGGCCTGCATAAGGAGCAGCTTGTCAGAAAGGCCGGGTTGGGGGTCAACCCTTAGCCTCTCTGATGCCTAAGTTAGTAATAGGACTTAAAGCAGGGGCCAGGCACGCATGTCAGACTAAGAGTGAGTCGGCCATACGTGTCGAGCTATCGGGAGTGGAAGAACAAAGATATGGAAGACCTATGCTCTTGTGTGTGAATAATGAGATTCAGATATAATTAGCCAACCCCCCACCATGTTGGTGGCAGAGGGGTATTTATACCTGATGTAGGTGGTTAGGTAAGGCTGACCTGGCGTGCTGACTCGACGTGCTGAGCTGGCTCAACTGTCAGCGGAAGCTTTGGACGAGGATGTCAGGATCAGGGGTGTCAGCCATGCTTTTGTCAGACGATGCAACGGCCAGGGGCGCTTTTGTCAGGATGTCAGGGACGAAACATTAAGTGTCAGGGGGCACAGCGGCCAGGGGCACTTTGTCAGGTTGTCGAGCGGCGAAAGTGTCAGTAGCGTCTTTGTACTAGGTTGTTTGTCGTATCCGATGTGCCAAAGGGTTGTCGTAGAGCCTATGAGAGGCGAAGTTAGCGATGGATCATTAGGTCGCCATGGATCGAGGACGAGTGGTCCGGACGTACACCCTGCATGTTATTCCCGGCGTGCTGGGGGAGAACGACCGTATGATTCACCGGTTCGTGGTTGAGTGCGCCCTTATCACTTGGTCGGGGCGTAGCACGCCTTTTCTCCAGTCATGTCGGTCTCTAAGGTCGATAGGCACCCTGCTTGCCTTGGAAGATCGGTGAGCATCCTCCGAGGTTTGGGCGAGGTGCGCCCTATCGCTGGGTCGTCCGGCCTTCAGGAAAATAGGCGTGCCGGCGACGTATTTGGCGGACTGGAATGGGAGGTCAGACTGTCACGATCTTTAGGTCGTAACACCTTCCAAGATACACAGGCCCAGATCCTATCTTATGTCTCTGACATCCGTCGGTATCTTTTTCCACCACCACCACCACCCACCCCCACCTGAGACTGGCACTTCTAGTTCTCCTCCACGTTCCTCTGCACCCACTGAGCCTGCACCCTAGCTTAACGCTAGCTTGGGGGAGACCCTCACCTTTTTGACCCCCCAACACATTTTATGTCCTCACTTTTCATTGATTATCTTACATTGAGGACACTGTAGATTTTAGCTTGGGGGAGTAGCATTTGCACTTTTGCTTTTTATTTTTGTTTTCCATTTCCATCTCCACTTTTGTGTTCATATTCGCATGTATATATCATGTTTTCTTTTGCATCTGCTTTATTTCCATCCTTCATACATCATGTTTCATTTCCTTTCATTTTCTCTTTTTATTACGCGTTCTTGCATCACATTTCCATATGCTATGAATATAAAAAATGGAAAAACTCAAAAATCCAAAAATATTTGCATCGCATCATACATCTTGCATCATCCATGCATCATTTGTACATGCTTGTTTCGAGGATTTTCTGGAATCGAGCTACATATGCGTGGTTTTCAAATAGGATCTCATTTTCTATCTTTTGCGCTCGATTTCCTCGATATTGATTTGACTATAAAACTAGTACAGGTTTTAGTCTCAGATCCCATCTAATATGCTCGTTATGATCATTCTTATATTCTCTAGGACATGAGTACTCAAAACTGACCTAGGCCTCATAGAGATCCACTTTATGCATGAGCCGTAGAATTGATAGTTAGTACGATGGTTTATAACCCGTCAAGACTGGGATAACAACATATTAGCGAGTATTGAGGAGTGCCATCACCATGCTTATTCACGCTTCTCATTTCAAAAAAGGAAAAAAAGAGAAAAAAAGAGAAAAAAGATGTGTATATCTGAGAAAAAGAATAAAGCACTCACCGTTCCCCTAGTGAAACTGAGTAACCAGATCCATGATAGAAACTATCGGTGACTAGCGTTAAAAGGTCTAGCTTGGGGGAATGCGTGAGAATAAGGATTTTGGTTGGTTCGAACTAGTAGGTCTGAGAGGTCTTTCTTGGTCTAATGCCCTAAGGTCGTCTGACCTGGGAGTCATCGACCCAACGCTCCTTACCTGACCAATTGAATCCAAATAAACGAAAAGAAAAAATAAAAAAGAAAAAAGATTTGGAAGCATGAATAGATTGTTGATTTCACGAGTCACGAAAAGTGGAGGTGTTGTGAGAGCCACTTCTTAGATGGACTATTGACCAGTTATCTAAAATTTATCATTTCTTCGACCCTTGCATAGCTTAGATCCCTTTGCTTTTGGCCTAAGAACGGGTTAGAGGAAATATCTTAGGTTTTAAGCTTGATCATGGGGTGGTATATGGTTTGACGATTCGAGCTGAAAATCGTATCTAAGGGTTATATTCTTCTTGGTAGATAGGAATCGACATTTTAGATTTTCGTGATTTTGAATCCTATTTGTCCATGTATATGTGCTCGATTTTACGAATTTCTTGAAACTCATATCATCATTTGCATGCTCGATTGCATACCCCATCCTGTACTCTTTCTTCATCTTCCTCGAGGACAAGGAATATTTTAGCTTAGGGGATTCTGATAGGTTGTTTTTATGTATAGTTTTCACATTCATTTCATTCACGTTTCATTCTACCCCGCCTCATTTTCCATGCCATTTTTACCCCTTTTGTTCCCTTTTACACTTTTGGTCTTCCTGATACATTTCAGGTGAAATTGGAGCATTTTGGAGCATTTCTTGTGTTTGGTGAGGAGTTACAAAGCTTGGGAACTTGGATCTTTATTGCTGAGCATGATGGAGCTTGTTGTGAGTTTGGAGCAGGAAGTTAAAGAAATGGACTTGGAGAGATGGAGTGTGTGGCTATAAGATGCTTGAGCTTTGATGCTGGAGAATGGCTCAGAGTATGGAGCTTTAGCCTTGGAGTGCAGCTTGGAAGCTTTGATGTTGGAGAACGCTTGGATGAACACTAATGAAGATGGAGTTGGATGCTTGGAGAGCTGACGTGATGGAAAAGCCAGCCCTGCTGAGGAAGACCATACGACCGTATGAATCATCTTCATACGGTCGTATCACCTAACCAGGTGGCCCAGAGGAGAAAGCAAACGACTGCACGGTCGTATGAATTTGTTCATACGGCCGTGTCATCTCAAGGGAGCACAAGACTGACCACACATCCGTATGGACCAGGAACATACGACCGTATCATCTACTTCCATCATCTATGGTAGCAGCACCATGATGCCATGACGTGGCCACGTCACCCATGAAACGGCTGTGGCGTTCACTTCTCCAGCCTAAACAAAGTGGCAGCATCTGCAAGAAGGCGACGTGGTCACATGGTTCAACCACGCAGCCATTTGAAAGCGGGTCGAAGGCAACCCCAATAGCTGATATGGCTTTTATAAATAGAATTGGGTGCTGTCTTTCTAAGGGCCGAGCATTTTAGGCTGTTTTGGTCTCCTTTCACTGTTTCATTGATTTTTAGGAGTAATTCAGGGTTTAGATTAGATTTTAGATATAATTTGGTGGAGCTTCTTATGGATTTTGTAAAAGGGATTGACAACCCCTTTATGAATGAATGAGATAAGCTTCCTCTTCTCTTTCTTTCAATGTTATTGTTATTGTTTTTGTTCACTCTTGATGTTTTGGGATTGTGCCCATTTATTTTGATTGCTTCCTTGATGTGATTCTCGTTATTACTTCTATTCAAATTGATCTCATATCGCTATCTTTGTTAAACCCTCGTATATTCATATTCCCTTCTAATTGATTATCATAGCTAGTATATAACCGTAGATCGAGCTAGTGCTCGATCAATCCACCTCCCTGCAGACGACCTGTAACGTGCTACGATGACGCCGTGCTCTTGAGGTTATAAATGTTAAAGATCCTATCAAATAGCCCTCCAGTGGAGAAGGAGTCGGTTAAAGAGAAGGCCAAGCCAGCTGAGAAGGAGGAGGCTCATCCTGCTTCAGTCCCTTCCCTGGCAGATTGGCGAATGCTAAGATGGCAAAGAAGTATGCCAAATTCATTGAGTTGCTGAAGGGGGTGGAGCTCAACATCCCCTTCGTGGATGCCTTGACCGAGATACCAATATATGTCAAGTTCCTAAAGGAAGTAATTTCAAGGAAGAAGATGGCTGAGTAAGTGATGTTGGCAAAGGAGCTGTCGTCATTTCTGAGGAGCAACACACTACTGAAGAAGCTCTCGGATCCGAGTAGTTTCATTGTTCCTTGCTCCATTGATGGCGTCCCCATCGGAAGAGCATTGATAGGCCTGGGAGCCAGCATCAGCCTGATGCTATTATCCATTTTAAGTGCATCAATACCGGTACGGAGCTAGAGCCGACGGTGATGACAATTCAGCTGCCAGATAAATCGGTGACACGGCCGATTGGAGTAGCTAGGGATGTTATACTACAGATTCCTGGCAGGATAAGCATGCTGGTAGATTTTTTTTATAATGGGCATGTCAAAAGACTACGGATCTCAGCTTATACTTGGACGCCCATTCATGGCGACAGCTGGGGTGCTGATAGACATTCAAGAGGGCGATCTTTCCCTCAATATGGGAAACATTGAGATGGAATTTCGGCTACCTAAGCCGATGAGAGAGAGAGAGCACCCACTGAGGACGTTAGCTATTTGGAATTAGTGGAAGACGAGCTCATTGAGGAGTTCACAGCCAATGAGATTTTTTCTGACCCCTTGTTGCAGAGCGGGGATGGAGGTATGGAGTTACTGTATGAAAAAGCAGTGACGGCCTATTTACAGGTGCTGGATGAGGCCCCAGCTATTGGTTTGATCATGCACGAGCACACCATGCTTGCTTTGGAGGATCACGACCCGGACATCATGAATATCAATGAAGTTATTGTTGCGGTGTCCTCAGGGTGCCACAAAAGAGGAGAAGATCGAAGATGAGAGGAGATGAGAGGACCACTGAGAGTCCAACAGAGGCGATTGACCAACTGGCTCCAAAAGGATTGGTCGACAAAAACGATGGGTGTATCTTGTGTGCGCCCAATATTCTGCCTCACTAAGTATCATGCATCAAGCTTACGACCATAAACAAGTACTTGACAGGAGGCAACTCGACCTGTTTTCATGTTGTTTTGTTTCTAGTTGAATTTTTGTTATCCTTTTTAGAAAAAAATATAGATTATAAAAATATCCGATGAGCTTCACTTTCTACATGAACACGACGATTAGGGCGTCTCAACAAAGTTGGAGGAGAAGCACGAAATTCATTCGAAGTCTCGATGATCAAGGTGGATCACAAAAGAAGCAGTAGCCGCTTTGTCGAGCTACTATATTGCTCGATCGAGCGGCTGGCCCAGCTGGTGGCTGACTCAAACGCAAAGGGGGTAGTATTTTCCTTTTGCTCGACTCAGCTGCGAGGTCGCTTGGCCGAGCGACTAACCACCCATGCCCCCTTATAATAAGCCTGGGCACCTTGATCGAGCTCTTCCCAAATCTTCGACCGACCCCCCACCAAATGCTCCCCCCTCGAGCGAGCTCCTCCCCAGATCTCTAGGCCAAACCCCACTCCCCCTTCATTTTTGACCTCTCCCACCTCATCTTCACCTCCCTACTCCCCATCTCCACTCTCACTTTCTTCTTCTCCACCTACCCCAAACCCTAAATTCATAAAATCCCCCCAAATTAAAAAACCAAACCCTAAATCTGAAATTCGACATTTGTTTGGGCTTGCGTGGTTGCTTGGAGGAGATCATTAAGACTTCTTAGCTAGCTCAGGGGATTTCATACGTTTGGACGCATGGAGCTCGTAATTTTCGGAGTCGCATTGCTTGCTTGCTTGTGTATACTCCTTCCACGCTTCGACTTTAATTTCCATATCATAATTGCTTGTGGTTTTATTATTGGGTTGCTTGAGCATTTATACCATGTCGCCTCGCAAGGGCAACATGTGACGTCCCCCGTGTTTGCACGCGTCAGATGCAAGTGCAATATATGATAGGGGGTGTGAGATTTAAATATTTATAACCGCAAGCGCACGGTGTTGTAGTGTGGCTTGGGGGTCGAACTCAGGGAGGCGTGGTTGTGCTTGTGTCAAGAAGGATCGGATTCACCCCATGGGAGAGCTAGCCCGAATCGGATGATGGGTTGTCACAGAAAATAGAATGCGAGGGATAAATAATATAAAGGGAAAACCCGGGACTTCGGTTTCCACCCTATCGTGCGATTCTTGCCGATACGGCCTACGGGTAGGATAGCGATCGGAATTAGGGTCTAATGGTGAGACGTTGCCTCTAAGAGTGGTACCAGCGTCCCATGGGCCCGATATTCCGGTCGGTGCCCAGGATGATACGCCGGACTTCCCGGGTTCGGTCAGTGGGCATTCCCATGTCCATTAACACTAAGCTCACAACGATAACTCCCAACGTCTCATCCTGCCGCTCCCACGCGCTAGGATTTGACGTCTACGCTAAGGGCGTGAGCTATGGCTAGGGAGTCAACCGCCAAGTTTATTCCCCCTTGGCCCAACGGTCAAAGGCGGTCTTTTTCCCGCCGATGACAATAAAACACCCCGCGTAACCGGTAGATTCCTAATCCCTATCGATTTCCTAATCCTATGGACGCATCGGGGAGAACCCACAAAGGGGTTCCCACCAAAATACCAGATTTGGGAACTACTCACACATTTTCATTAAAAAGCGATCTAAACCAAAATCGACCTTTAAAAACATGATCAAGCGATTGAAAACCAGTAAGAGCAATGCTAATAACACTATATTAAAGTTTGGTAAAGATTGGAAAACATACAAATGTCTGAAAAATTACAGCCGTCAAGAGAGAGAAAAAACAGCAAAAAATAACAACTACTCGTTTCTGGAAAACCTAGGGGTCCTATATATAGAATACGATATCACCCGATCGGTTGAAAAGGGCAACCGATCGGGTGACCTGCTTTGTTTCTTCAGCAGCTCAGCACGGGACTTCACCCGGTCATATGGTACGGTCGGTTGAGGGTTGAAGCTGATCGGTTGGATCTTCATGCCGTCGGGTGAACTGGTCGGTTGAGCTCTCCGTGTCTTGGCTTCGGAGAATCGGCTACAGGTGAACCGGTCGGGTGAAGGTCACCCGATCGGTTGGCATTCAGCATCAAATTCCAGAGAGTTGGGACGTTTGAACCGGTCTATGAACCGACCGGTTGACTTTCTGCCCGCTCCAGCTTGTGTCCGGGTGGTGCACGCGTGCATCACCCGATCGGTTGGAAGTGACCAACCGGTTGGGTGAGGGGCTGAAAGATGCTATCTTCGTCGTTTGACCCCCTGGATCACGTGTGACTCCTCCCGTTGCTCCGGGGACTCATGATATCTTCGTTATATGTCCCCTACGCCAGTAAACTCCTGCAAAATACAAAAAACACAGAAAAGTAAAAGAAAATAAGAAAACACGAGAAAACGGATACAAGACGGCGGAAAATAGCGGAAAACAAAAAAGAAGACGTGCGTGAATATATGAAATATAAACGCACGTCAAAATCCCCCAAGCTGAACCCTTCCTCGTCCTCAAGGAAGACGAGTGAGAGTAGGAGCTCGGAGGGAGAAAATAGAGAGGAAGAAAGGAAAGGAGAAAACAAGAAATCCTAAATCGCCCGTCAGAGCCAGCAAAATCAAAAACACACACCAAGCTAACAAACGCCAAATCACATCACTAAACCGAGGAATATGAGTCCAGACAAGTGCCGTGGGCCCACGCCGTGAAGCACGAGTGAGCGTGGTCGTGTGCTAGTAAACGGTGTCACTATCTACATTGTGCAATAAGCTCCATATACACAAATCCAAGTAATGACCCAAATATCGATTCGATTTAGAAATAGCGGTGAATATATGGCTTAAGCATGCAAGAGAATAGTATGAGAAAAGAAATGCATCATGCGTCATGGACTCCACAGCTAGGGGCTCGAACATCACCACACTATCACCTAGATAATAGCTAGAAATTCCCTATTCCAAGTGTTTTCGAAAGCGATGGGGTTTGAGATGATGTGGAGTAGAACACTCGGTGCAAATTCTCGCCTTCCCTTTATTCTCGGTAAGTAGGAAAATATTCACACTCATATATATTTTTTTTGGGTTTTGGATATATGTATTTTTTTGGCTTTTTGGCTATACAATTTTCTCTTTTCTTTTCTTTTTGGGTTTTTCTTTTCTCTTTTTTTTTTGGATTTTTTTTTGGATTTTTGGCTATACACATGTGTACTCTCCCAAGTGGGAGAACGGTACACGACGAGGGGATTTGCACCAAGTAAAACAAAAAAGAAATCGGATTCTAGACACTTGGGCAAGTGAGATATTTCACTAATCAGAGCGTAGGGTAAATGGGTTATCCTAGTCCTAACTGTGGAATCCCGACACATGCGAAATGAAGCATACGATATATATATTCATGCATACAGAAGCAGATAGGAGAAGCAAATACCGCATATTCAAATCAAAACATGATAATCTAGGGGTCATTCCTGGACAGGTATATAAATCAAAATCACAAAGTAGAAGCACACCAAACGCTAGTCACGACACACGACTCACAAAATAGCTAAGTGGACGCACGATGCATAAAATGCAAGAGGACTCGATATCCTAGGGTTAGTGAATCTGATTATCGATGCCATGCTAGGTGTGTGTGATTTTGTGGCAATTCATCATAGGGTTCATCTCTAGGAGAAGGAGATGAAAAAGAAGAAAAGAAAACTAAAAACATGATGAAAAGGACTCAAAAACGAAAAAGAAAGACTCAAATGACGCACAAAGTGCGACTCCCCCAAGCTGAAGTTTGCATTGCCCTCAATGCAATAAAAGTGAATATGGGAGGGCAAAGAAAATGGGGGGGTACGAACCGACACAAAAAGATAAGAAAGACAAGAAAAACACACAAACGGAACTGAAAATAAAGAAAAATCACACCACACGACATAAAAATAGAAAAAAGAAGACAGAAAATGGTACGACTCAATAGATAAAACAAGCACACACAGAAAACAGCACACGACAACACACAGAAAAATATTGACTTCCCCCAAGCTAGACATGACAATGCTAGCAAGATGATATGATCGTTAAAATGCAGAGATATGCAAGGGGGAGGTCAGAAAACAAAATGAAATCAAAAAGCAGGAGATGGGGAGTCCTCGCCTTCCTCGGAAGAGGGTATGATGGGTGGTCGGGGGAGATGGGGGGTGTGCGGAGAAGTGGGGAAAGAGGTGGAGGAATAGGTGCAGTGGGGGTGTGAATGATGGGTGGAGTGTCGGTGGAGGTGGGTGGGGGTGGAAGTACGGCGATCAAGGCGGTGGTAGAAGGGATATAAATGGGGAGAGAAGATGTGATGGTGACGGTAGTAGATGGCGGTGGGAGAGATCTAGAGCGCACCTGCAATTTCTTGCGGCGCACATATGCAGTGACAGTGGAGGAGGGAGGAGGTGGTGTGGGGGCAACAGAAGTGGTCGTGAGAGGAGAAGTGGATACGGGGATGGGAATAGATGTGGGAGGGGGAGATGATTGCCTAGGTGGGGGTGAAGGAGGTGGTGATGGGTGGGATGGTGGAGGGGAAGAATGTGATGGGGGAGGTGATGATCATCGAGGTGGTGAAGGTGGTGGTGAGGGGTGTGGTGGGGGTGGGGGTGGACCATGGACTTGAGTGAGAAGGTGGAGGATGGCGGCCACGTTCCTCTCAAGTGCGAGGAAACGTGGGTGAGTAAGAAAGGAGGACGGTGATGGGCCCGAGGGGACAGAGGACGTGGCAAGAGCACGGAGAGTAGCGATCTCGGTCACGAGACCAAGACGAGCAGAGACCTGGCGGCGACCAAAAGAAGTGGACTGACGTGAAGCGAAAGTGGTGCCGGGAAGTGATGTGGAAGTAGTGCCGGCGGCAGTGGTCATGCTGGCACAGGACACAAGGCCAGAGATGGCCACAGAAAGATCCTCAGCAGTGATAGGTCCAGGAGCACGGGTGGTGCGACTAGGGCCAGCCCCGATGTCTCCCCGGGACGCAGGGATATCCTGCTCGCCTAAGCAGGCAGCAGGGGAAGGTGGTCTGCGTGCGTCCTGGGGAAGGAAAGGAAGGCGCAAACCCGCTAGGAACTCGGGATCGGGCGGAAAAGTCCAATCTCCCACTAAAGCTATAGTCATACGAGCGGGGTTGGGGAGAATGGTGTAGGGGGCTGGGGGGTGGCCGTAGTTGAAATTGAAACGACCATCAGAGCGGGGCTTAATCATATGAATATGCCGCAGGACATCAAGATCTAGACGTGAGGGTCCTGCGGCAGAGGGAAGACCTCGGGGATGTGGATATTAAATTGGGGAAAAGAAGCAATGATAGTGATTATTCCACCACAATAAATCTTGTCCTTGCCGGCCCGACTAATCTCTAGGAGCTTGTAAATAAGCCAGTCGCCGGCATGGACGGGGACAGTAGGGGCCCTAAAGCTAATCCCATCATCGTCTCGAACGAAAGGGAAAGTCATGGCCCATAGAATGAAAAGATCAGGGATGGTCACGATGCCTGACTCATCCATGGGGAAAAATGCAGAGGATATGATCCGATGGGTCAGACGGAATATAGGATGGATGATTGAGGAGGCCTTGGCCTTACCTCGGGGATAGCGACCGAGTAGGGTGAGGCAGAACCAAAACTTATCGACGTCAAATTCGGGCGGATACCCGTAGTGTCGGATAGCGTCGTCCCCAAGAATGGGGAAACCAAATATATTATTAATCGTGTTCAGGTTGGTGCAGATGGTTTTGTTACGCACCCGGAAGATGACGGTCGACCCCGACTCACAAACGAGTGAGGAAAGAAATTCTAGTGTGAGGGACAGGTAAGACACTGCGGTGGTGTTCAGGAAGGCTAACCAACCTAAGTTCGCGAAAAGAGTCTCGACCTCGGTGAAGACACTGAGATCGATAAGCGATTGGGCATGGGTGAATTTGGTCGACAGATGCCCCCGAGCATCAAGCCTAAGGTAGAAGTCCTTATGCTCTTGGTTCCTAAATTGATACCCATGCGGGCCCATCATTGGGTCCACAGGGGGGATAACAGGTGGAGGAGGGGCTAGTGATAGTGCACGTGGTGTATTGGGAGGAGGACGTGTTTGTTTGCGTCTCTTTCGAGACGGTTCCTCCTCCCGCAGGATACCCTTCCCCTTATCTCGTTCCCGGGCCATAGTGGGTGCGTGAGTGTGATGCAAATGAGTGTAGAATATGATAAAAGCACGCACACACAAACAATCAAGCAAATAGAAATTCTAGGGTAAAAAGTAAAATTTGAGGAGTGGAGCGAAGTTACCCAGCAGAGATTGGCGTTCCTTGCTTGAAGTTGACCCCAACACCATGCAATCGAACGGAGTGTGGAGCCGCGTCACTTCCCTTCAACGAAAATTCGAAAATGTGGGGATTAGGGCTTGAGAAAGTGAAATGGGAGAGAGGGAGAGAGAAAAAACGATGGAGAGATGGAAGGGGTAGGTGGAGAGAGAGGCTAGAGGGGGGTGGAGGTCGTGGGAGAAGTTTTCCGGCCGTTGGGAGAGCAGGGGAGACGAAACGACGGCGAATTTTGCGAGATCGGGCGAGAAAATGAACGGGTGGGGGGGTTTATTTATAGGGTTTACGTCGAACCGATCGGGTGAGTTGTCACCCGATTGGTTGACTATAGGGTCGAGATTTTCAGCTGAAGAGACGCTACAGGAGAATCGGTCGGTTGATAACTCACCCGATCGGTTGGCCGCTCCACAAATTTTCCCGAGAGTTTGGTACAGCTCACCCGGTCTGTCACCCGATCACGCTTCGTATCAACCGATCGGTTGATCATTTCCCAAAAATTCCCGAGACTTCAGCCCCAGTTCACCCGGTTTGCCAACCGGTCTCGCATATGTTCACCCGATCGGTTCATTGAGCGACTGATACGGCCAGCAGCTGATACATCCCAACCGATCGGTTGAGTTTTCAACCGATTGGTTGGGGCCTTGTTTTCTGCAAAAGTCCACAAATGGCCTAAGTCTCTCAACGGAAGTTCTTGCGGCTGAATTTATTTATTAAAATAGATGAAATAAATTTAAAAATAGTCCTAAAAATTGGAAACAAAGGTTTAGAGCATGGGTTGCCTTCCATGAAGCGCTTTTGTTTAACATCGTTAGCTCGACGCCCTTAGATGATGTTCAAGATGGGCGATACGGGTGATGCCCAAAGTCTGGCATCGCTTCAGCTTCAGAGCTGGTAGCTTTTGGTGTAGTCGGTGGTGACAAGAAAACTTGTTCGACGACTCTCCCTTTGTTGACGGGGTCTGGGGGCTTCTCCCTCATGTTGGGTCTACCGCCACTTGTTTAAGGATCCGGATCTCATCCCCGGTGAGCCCCATGGGCTCTTTGCCTTTTCTCCTCATAGGAGGAGCTTTTGGGAATCCGGGAGGGATCGTGTGTGCTGCATCCGTTATCCCAGCAACATCATTCTTTCTCGGGCCAACTGGTTCTTCTAAGTCCCCCAAGCTATCGGGGGGATTTCTTGAAAGAATTTCCCAGGAGCTTTCCTCCACAGCTCTCTCTGTTTCTAACTCCAGCACGTTGCATCTTGGATCATCCGGGGGATCGGGGTGCTTCATTGACAATCCCAAGTCAAATTCGACTTTCTCATTACCGACATTAAGGGAAAGCTTCCCATTATTCACATCGATTAATACGCCGGCAGTGGCCATGAAAGGCCGTCCAAGGATGATGGGGGTGTGTGCATCTTCAGGCATGTCCATGACAACGAACTCCACAGGCACATGCACCCCTCTAACATTGACAGGGAGGTCATCTACAACCCCCACCGGATATTTGACCGAACGGTCTGCAAGCTGTAGGGTCATTCCGGTGGGCTCCAAGTCACCCATCCCTATCCTCTTATACATCGACAGGGGCATCAAACTGATGCTCGCTCCAAGATCGTCGAGCGCACGGTGTATCTTTACCTCCCCGATCGCGCAAGGAATAGAGAAGCTCCCCGGGTCTTTAAGCTTAGGAGGATTTGCTCGTTGGATAAGAGCACTACATTCTACCGTCAGAACGACCTTCTCCTTTCTAGAACCCTTTGTCACCAAATCCTTGAGGAATTTCGCGTAGGAGGGTATCGTCTCTATAGCTTCAAGGAAGGGGATTTGCAAGCTTAGATCTTTGAACATGGCAAAGAATTTGCCATACTTCTCGTATATCTTGGCTTGGGCAAGCCGTTGTGGAAAAGGTACAACGGGCTTGAATACTCTGAGGTTCCTTTCCTCATCCTTTTTCTTCTCCTCTTCAGGAACTCCCTCCGGAGTTGTTGGCTTTGGCGACGAAGCACCGGCGTCATTCAATTTTTCAATCGGTCGCTCCATGACCAATGGTGCTTCAGGTTCCTTTCGGGGCACTCTTATGGGGATTTGTGTTCCACTCCTCAGGTCGATAACGGACACGTAATCATGCTCGTGCGTGAGTGCCAAGGTCTGATTTGCTCCCCTCGGGTTCACCTCCGGTTGTGGCGGTAATAAGTTTTGCGACCTTGAAAAGTTCACCACTTGTAACCCCCGCTGGGTTACTTGGTCTGTGAGAGCCCGGTGTCCCATTTCCAGTTTCAAATTTATCTTCTCCTGGTTGGTGATATATTGAGTCAATAGGGACTCAACCGGAGAGACGGCCCTCTGTTGGCCAAATTACTGCTGCTGCTGAATGGGCTGCTGATTCCTTGGATCATATTGATGATATTGCTGTGGAGGCTGCTGCTGCTGAAACTGCTGCTGCAGAGGCCTAGCCGGCTGATATATCTGTTGTTGCTGCTGAAGCGGCGGCGGCTGATACGGTGCCTGGTAGCTAAGGTTGGGATGATTCCGGTTGTTTGGAGAGTAGGCCGGGTTGGAGCTAATCTGTGGTGGATACGGCGCATTTCCTGTAGGATTGTAGAACAGTGTGCTAGCTTGGTCCAATGATGGTGAGATGTCACCACCCTCGAAGTCCCCCATGACTTCTGTTTCCACCGCAGCAATCTGTTGTGCTCCGGTGCCATCGGCGTCTACCATCAATGTGGAGATCTGGGTCGATATCAAGTCAAACTTGCTGGATAATTTGTCGACGTCCTCACCCTGTGGATACCCCCATATCTAGGTGTGGCTCTCTTGTCACACCACCGCTCATTGTTCGATGCCATGTTTTCCAGAATCTGTCCGGCATCTTCTTCGCTTTGGGACATGAAGGACCCTCCAGCCGTTGCATCCATCGAGGATTTTAAATCGTCCCTCAACCCATTATAGAACAGATTAATTATCTGCCATTTCGGAAGCTCATGATGAGGGCATCTTCGCTGCATTTCCTTATATCTCGTCCAAACTTCATGCAAGGACTCGTGGCTGGCCTGGGAGAAGGAGGAGATCTCACTCCTCAGCTTCATGGTCTTCCCCGGAGGAAAGAACTTCGTCAGAAAAGCATTTGAAAGCTTCTCCCAGGTGTTGAATGTATTCGGGTCCTTCCCCCTAAGCCACAGCTTGGCCTTATCCCACAGAGAGAAGGGGAATAGCTTCAGACGGATTGCCTCAGTTATGACACCATTTATCCGAAAGGTGTCACATTTCTCCAAGAAGGAGTCCAAATGTTCAATGGGGCTCTCCATGGGTGCCCCTGAGAATTGATCCTGCTGGATCCACGTCACCAAAGACGGCTTAAGCTCAAAGCTTTACGCTGTAATAGCAGGAGGACAGATGGCGGATGGCGGAGGTGGACTCGAGGGATGGCATCGAGTACTCCAGCAGGGACTTGTGAGGTGGGGTGTTCTCCCCCATGGTTTCCGGATCTTCTCTTCTTTGCTTCTCTGCGGCAAGACACCTTAGGGTGGCGTTTATCTTCGGATCAACGGGAATTAAGTCGTCGAGACTTCTTGAACTCATGCGCATTAAAAACAACAAACACCCGTGAAGTGAAAAGTGGGAAGGATACAGATGGAATATATAACAAAAACAAGAAAAATAAAAACGAAAAAGAAGAATGCGAATATTATCGCGAGATAGAGATGAGAGCTAGACTCAAGGGTTCATGGAATCCTAAAATAACAAGCACGTTGCCTCCCCGGCATAAAGCTTGACGTCCCCCGCATTTGCGCGCGTCAGATGCAAGTGCAATATATGATAGGGGGCGTGAGATTTAAGTATTTATAACTGCAAGCACACGGTGTTGTAGTATGTCTTGGGGGTTGAACTCAAGGAGGCGTGGTTGTGCTTGTGTCAAGAAGGATCGGATTCACCCCATGGGCGAGCTAGCCCGAATCGGATGATGGGTTGTCACAGAAAATAGAATACGAGGGATAAATAATATAAAGGGAAAACCCGGGACTTCGTTTTCCATCCTATCGTGCGATTCTCGTCGATACGGCCTACGGGTAGGATAGCGATCAGAATTAGGGTCTAATGGCGAGACGTTGCCTCTAAGAGCGGTACTAGCATCCCATAGGCCCGATATTCCGGTCGGTGCCCAGGATGATACGTCGGACTTCCCGGTTTCGGTCAGTGGGCATTCCCATGTCCATTAACACTGACCGACTCCGTGAGCACTAAGCTCACAATGATAACTCCCAACGTCTCATCCTGCCGCTCCCGCACGCTAGGATTCGACGTCTACGCTAAGGGCGTGAGCTATGGCTAGGGAGTCAACCGCCAAGTTTATTCCCCCTTGGTCCAACGGTCAAAGGCGGTCTTTTTCCTGCCGATGACAATAAAACACCCCACGTAACCGGTAGATTCCTAATCCTTATCGATTTCCTAGTCCTATGGACGCATCGGGGAGAACCCACGAAGGGGTTTCCACCAAAATCCCAGATTTGGGAACTACTCACACATATTCATTAAAAAGCGATCTAAACCAAAATCGACCGTTAAAAACATGCAATCGATTGAAAAGCAGTAAGAGCAATGCTAATAACACTGTATTAAAGTTTGGTAAAGATAGGAAAACTTACAAATGTCTGAAAAATTATAGCCGTCAAGAGAGAGAAAAAACAGCAAAAAATAACAACTACTCGTTTCTGGAAAACCTAGGGGTCCTATATATAGAATACGATATCACCCGATCGGTTGAAAAGTCAACCGATCAGGTGACATACTTCGTTTCTTCAGCAGCTCAGCACAGGACTTCACCCGGTCATATGGCACGGTCGGTTGAGGGTTGAAGCTGATCGGTTGGATCTTTGTGCCATCGGGTGAACCGGTCGGTTGAGCTCTCCGTGTCTTGGCTTCGGAGAATCGACTACAGGTGAATCGGTCGGGTGAAGGTCACCCTTCGGTTGGCATTCAGCATCAAATTCTAGAGAGTTGGGACGTTTGAACCGGTCTCTGAACCGACCGGTTGACTTTCTGCCCGCTCCAGCTTGTGTCCGGGTGGTGCACACGTGCATCACCCGATCGGTTGGAAGTGACCAACCGGTCGGGTGAGGGGCTGAAAGATGCTATCTTTGTCGTTTGACCCCCTGGATCACACGTGACTCCTCCCGTTGCTCCGGGGACTCATGATATCTTCGTTATATGTCCCCTACACCGGTAAACTCCTGCAAAATACAAAAAACACGGAAAAGTGAAAGAAAACAAAAAAACACGAGAAAACGGATATAAGACGGCGGAAAATAGCGGAAAACACAAAAGAAGACGTGCGTGAATATATGAAATATAAACGCACATCAACAGGGCACGCATTCGCACACCCACACTGACTCCACCACCACCTTCTCCACAACCATCTCTACAACCATAACCCCCTCCACAATCACCCCCTAAGAAGAAGTGAAAGGCTTCTGCTTCCTCTTCTAGGACATGTATCCCCACGACAGAGCCCACACCACCACCACCTCTACCCCCCACAGCCTGAGGGCACCCCTCTTGAGACATTCGACATCACATTCATCGACAACGCACATCGTCACAAATTTACCAAACTCTCTAAGCGCCCAATCATCTCCACAAAATTTGTTGACTTAGGAGCACTTGATCAGCTAGGCCTATTTCTAGGGGTTCGGAAACTTTATCGCAACTTAGGCTAGGAGTACTTCTTAGGGTTGACGGTGAAGACCTACACTTGCCTTACCTTGGAAGCCCTCGGCTCTATCCATAGGACCGATAGAGGGATAGCGTTCTGCTTACTGGACAAAGAATTAGAGTTCACTTACAGAGGAATCCGTAAACGTTTCCAGTGGCCTGCTATCCCCGACGTCGAGTTCGCCTACTCCTCTGGCAAGGACACTCCCACTGCTATTCATACCACTTGCTTTTGGGAGTGGATCTCTGGCCTACATGTTTTAGTACTAGCCGCTCCAAGTCATCCTCCATTGTACATCCTTGTATGCGCTTTGCTCAGCGCCATCTTGCCACCACCATCCTATGCGTGCATGAGCTCGGGACCATGTCTACCATCCAGCTTATCCTCTTGTGGGCTCTTACTCTCCCCCTTGAGGAGTAGCTGAATGGCACATCACTTCCTGCATTTTCCATGGACCTGGTTTAGATTATATGTGACCGCTTGATCTTCTCTGCTTCTTCACATAAGGGCCCTTTCTGTTGCGACGGCTTCTTCACCCTTATTGCCCAGCGTGCCAAACTAGATATTCTTGATGATCTGGCAGAGGCACTAGGCCCTACCACCGTATCACTTGATGTGCTTTCTCGCATGCACATTATCAGGGGCCCACGGTCGCCGTCACTGGGTATATATCCACGGTCGATTCGATGCCAATTACATGGTACTTTCGAACCCCATTCGAACTTTTGTTGGCCCCCAGCACGTCGATTGGATACTCCCCATGGAGCTACACATTCCATCCATCTACGAGCTGGAGCCCGATGGTGAGCATCTTGCCCAACAGTCGGGCGTTGCTCCAACTTATATTGAGGAGCCATGCCTATATGAGCCCATATCCGAGCCTACTGTAGTCCCTTCCATCCCTATTTCTGTTGAGAGCATGGCTCCATCCTCTGATATTCATGCTTTCAATGTGAGTGTTGACACCTCTATCCCCACATCATCACCTACCGAGACCGCATTAGTTTTCGCCCCATTGACTACCTCTGTCTCTGCTTCCTTATGGAGAGTGTGGTGGTTTCTGTCCACACATCTGCTTCCACCACCTTTGCAGTGTCTGTACCTACCTCAGCTTCTCCTGCCTCTGCCCATCCTACACTCCATCTCTACCATATTTTTCCTCCACGTGGGCCTCCTGCGAGAGGCTAGTCCAACAGCTCTCACACTCCTGATTTTTTTGATACTTGTATGGAGTGGAGCACACTGTTGTTGAGTTACGTCGGGATATCAATGTACTTTAGTAGACTGAGCAGCAAAACATCGAAAAGCTCGATGCCATTCTGTAGCATGTTCAGACACCACCACCCCCCCTACCAAGGTGGTGGTGCTACCTAATCTCTCACTTCTCAATTTATCCTCCATCCCCCTATTATTTTTGGTGCCCATCTGTTCATACGGGGCCTAGCTTCGTATAACTTGGGGAGACCCATTTTGACGTGTCTCATCATTATCATCATCATCATCATCATATCTTGGATGCTCTGCATTTAGATACATATGATCATGCATTTGCATTCTTTTCTTATTTTTAGGATTTTTTTCTTTTGTTTTACTTTATCCCACCCATCCCACCCATAACATCATTCTCCGCCTCTACAAGCGTGTTCTCAGCAGCGAGGACACTACTGCGTTTAACTTGGGGGATGAGCGCTACCGCTTTATATTTTACTTTCTTTCACTTTGTATTTCTATTTCTTTCCATTTTCCCCCCATTTTTTCTTTTTAAAGAATCATCACGTTTTTCTTACTTTTGTGTGCTTGCATGTCGCTTTCATTTTTATTTTTCTATTTCTTTTCTATCTTTTGCTAGGTGAATACTCTATGATGATATATATTGTTCCTTCACCGCTGTCACACCACTTTCTCCATGCCACACTACTATAGAAATCTCATGTTCTTAATCTATTATAAGTGCTTAAGTGATTCTTTTGATATCCCTATAGTGTGAATGTAAATTTATTAAACCTGACTATATGAATTAGTACGTAGTATGCTTTCAATGGAAACACACCAAGATTCACGCATCATTAGTATAACTGAAGATGTGCCTTGATATCTTATTCATATTTCTAATTGCATGCTTATTGTGATATTCGATAGCTTGACCGCATGACTTGTTGATATCACTAGGAATAATCTATCCTTTGATAAAGTGTAGTTGAAGAATTATCTTTCTAAACCGTTCATGCAAATATATGAAAATACGAGTGAACCGAGTGATATTCAAACATTCTTTCTCCACTAAATCTTTTATTCTCTACCATGTCTCTGGATTTTCCCATGATATTGGTTTCGCCATATCTTATTCCCAAAATCCCTTGCACTGCACTATTTGCTCCAAAATTCACAAGAAAACCAAACTCAAATTGAATGACTCATAAGCCAAAGTGTCAAGGAGCCAAAAATTCATAGAAATGATGCAAAGTGCAAAAATTAAAAGCTCATACAAAGGCAAATTCACATTTCAATTTCAAAGCTTTTAAAGTTCAATAGTTCTTAGAGCAAATTACAAATTCTTTTGGGAATCAAAGCCACAAATTCTTACTCCAAAAATTCCATCAAAGATGAAGCATACCAAGCTAAACAAGCTTGCGAGGAATCCATTGACTAAAAGAGCGAATTTGACACCATAGAGTGGATACTGTGCATGAACGACTATGATAGATAATCCCAAAAGTTAATGATAAATTGGGATATGAGGGCTTCCTATGACTTGATGTGAGTATATGCATGTCTGGGCAACATTCCATTCTATACTGCTTGCCTTGCATGAGAATTCTATGCTTCAGTTATATATTATTGATTAAAAAGTGTGTGTCCAT
Organism: Scilla litardierei; assembly: GCA_030789695.1. Taxonomy (NCBI): domain Eukaryota; kingdom Viridiplantae; phylum Streptophyta; class Magnoliopsida; order Asparagales; family Asparagaceae; genus Scilla; species Scilla litardierei. The sequence goes on along the minus strand of CM061133.1, from coordinate 274,198,945 downwards.
CGTCTTGTATATTATAATGCTATGAAGTGTAGGAAGGGGATGTAGACTGGCTGCATGAAAACTAGAGAGATCTCTATTTTTCATCTCTAGACCTTAAGCACTTCGTTTTTACATAAGAATTTGAAATCTCTGTGGTAGCGTATGACTCTTCCGAGTTGTGGTACTTATGGTGATTGATACGAGATTTGGAGAATAGTTTAGCACCCCTTCTACTTTGCTTCCTTTTTTGTTCTTACTATTTTTACCCCTTGGTGAACTTCATATTCGTCTTCCTCGAGGATGAGTAAGAGGTAAGCTTGGGGGATTGTGATGTGTCCATATTTTCCATGTTTTTATTGCGTGATTTCATATCATTTCGATTGCCCAAAGTTTACTGTTCTATATTTTATCTCGTGTTTCACGATATATTTGATTCTAATAGTGTTTTGTAGACTTTCTTGAACTTTGGCACGATTTGGAGCAAAACTGGAAGATGGACATGAGCATTGAAGCCGGAGAATCAAAAGTGCCACATTTGATGACTCAAAGTTCCTGGAGAAGCGAAGGAGGAAGGAAGAAAGAAAGGGGAGGAAGGAAAGGAAGAAGAGGAGCCAAGAGCTGACCATGGCTAGGATTGCCAGGTCGCTCGGTCGAGCAGCTGACACGCTCGGCTGAGCTGAGCTACAAATTGCAGGGAAAAACGAAGGCAAAAGAGGGTTATCAAGCAGCAGGTCGCTTGGCCGAGGGACCCATCTCACTTAACCGAGCGACCCTCTTACAGACGAGCCAAAACGCCTTGGGATTCTCTTTTGAGTTAGCACGGCTGAGCGACCCATCTCGCTCGATCGAGCGTCCCTCTGCACACGACCCCCAAATTTAGCATAAAACTCTCTGTTGAGTTAGCTCGGCCGAGCGGCTACCCTCCACGACCAAGCGGCCTCTTCTTCGTAAGACTAAGGAATTGAAGCCCCAGATGGAGCTCGACCGAGCACTAGGGCATGCACGGCCGAGCTGCCCCTTGCCAGAACTCAAGCTAGAGCCACATGAGAGGACTCGGCCGAGCAGCTATGAGCACATTGTCGTTAGCCTTTAAGATTTGGGGTTTCTTATTGAGTTTTGGGTTTAATTTCGGGATATTCGCAAATGTTGTGGGACTTGTATTAAAGTGAACGAAAATTAGGTTAGAGATAAGCTTTGCTTATTGAGATTTTGTGAGCCGTCATTGAGGGAGGAGAATTCTTGTCACATTTTCTACGGATTTGATCTCTCGTGAACGGTTTGATCGCTATTTCTTTTGTATACTTTTGTTACTTTTTGCATTCTCTACGGTTGAATATTAATTTCGACATGTTAGCGATGCCTGCGATGAATCTTATTATTGTTTTCATTGTTATTGATTTTGTGATGTCTGAGTAGTTCCATTCTAGGGTTTAAGGATGAACCCTAGGATTCTAGGGATTGATTATTAGGTTACCCTTAGTTGAATGAACCTAGGGTTGCATTATGATAGTTTGAACAAGGATTTTGGGGGATTAGCCCTGAATTGGAGGACCGTGAGAATGACTCCATATTCTAGGGAAAATCCCCACGAATATGATTAGGGCTTAGTGGTCGCTCTTTAGGGCTCGTGATCACGAGAGTGATTCATGCACTCGGTGTGATTTCTAATCCCCAATCCGATATTATGTAACTACGAGAGTAGCCCGACTGCTAGAACCAACCATTATATAGTATCCCAACCGTGGATTATGAGAATGGACACGGATTGTGATACGAGAATCGTGTCAAGCGTAATGCACGTATCCCTATGCAAAGCTGATTGCAAAAGTAGAGCTGAGCATATAGATACGTTAAACGAGTAGGACAACGAGAGTTGACTACTCGTTCTCATTCTCGTATGTGACACTCTCACCCTCCATTATAATTCAACGAAAGGACCCTTAACCTGATCTTCAAACCCCAAAGACCTAGTCGGGATTCCCGATTGCCCTAGATTTTATTAAAATCTTGTTAACCAATCTTTCGTGACAAACCCTTGACCACATAATCTCCTTCAACCAATAAGCTAAACACTAAACAACTGCCTGCCTAGAGTTCGACAATCTTTTTATACTGCACAACCGTACACTTGCGGTAATTCATGCCTCCGGGTGTAAATCCAGAGCCGAGCATCAACCAACAACAACAACAACAACAACAACAACCGTGATGGAGCTTCCACGGTGGCCAAATGCCAATCCACAATTCGACCCAGACTCTTTAACGGGTCGAACTACGGATATTGGAAATGTCACATGATTATTTTCCTGAAGAGCATATCACTATGGAGAACGATGGAGAAGGAGAATGTCAAGCCCATCAAAGAGGATTTTACTAAGTGGACTCCCACGCAAGTGTCTGCAAAGGCGAATAATGCAAAAATGATTAACTCGCTTATTTGTTCTTTGGATGCGACCGAGTTTAACAAGGTGTCAAACTGCACATTTGCATACCAAATCTGGAACCACCTCCAATTCACACATGAAGCAACATCTCAGGTGAACATGTCTAAACTTCATGTATATGTGCAACGCTTTGAGATGTTTCAAATGTAGGAAAAGGAAAAAGTCTCGAGCATGTATGCTAGATTCATCAACATTGTGATCGATATGGAAGAACTTGGGAATGTCTACACCCAAGTAGAGAATATGAGAAAGTTAATCATGGTCTTCACTCCAGAATGGGAGAAGAAGACAATGGCCATCGAGGAAGGTAATGATATGACCAAATACACCGTGGAGAACTTCATCGGTAATCTCATGGTGTATAAGGTAAGGAAAGAAAATAGAGATCATAGGGAATCCCTAATGGCACTAGCTGGGCCAAAGAAGAAAGCCATCGATTTCAAAGCCGCCTCAGAAAGTGAAGGATTCGAAAGTGAGATGGACATGGAGTCCATGGCTCTAATGGTATAGTAGTTTCAAAAATTCTACCATAAAGGTAACTTTAAACCAAGGGCTAAATTTGATTCTTCTAACACTTTTACACTTATTTACAAATGCAACAAGCCAGGGCACATCAAGAAGGATTGCCCAGTCTTAAAAAACAAAGAAATATGGAAGGCTCCCAAGTACAGGAAGGGAGATAAATATAAGGAGTACAAAAAGAAGAAAGGCTTGGCAGGAACATGGGATGATTCGAGCGATGATTCGAGTAGCGAAAAATCAGAAGATGAGAATGGAAAGGTTGCGCACATGTGTTTCATGGCATGTGAGGACACTCCAAAGGACAATTTGAGTGGTTGTGAAAGCAACACGGATGAGGTAAAAATGGATGATCTACGCTTAGATAATGAACAACTATATGGTAGATATTAAAAATTGTTTACTTCATATATGGATGACACAGATAAATTAGCTAGCATCACTAGTTCATCCACACTTATCACCCATGTGATAACACCACCATTGACACACTTGTCAATGAGAAAGCTATTTTTTATCTCAAAATGGCACTTTGAGAAATGAGGTTGATTACCTCAAATCTCAATTGGATGGAATCCATGTCATTGTTTAAGATGCTAATGAGATTGAATCTCTTCATTCACAAAACACACTTTTGGTAAATGAGAACTTATCTCTCAAATCCCAACTGCACGAGCTCATTTCACGTGTATCCACCTTGGATACCACTATTTCTTCTCTTTCAAAGAAATACGAGCTCATGTCTGCCGATGTTGATAAGTTCAACAAAGGGAAGGAAAATTTGGATACATTATTAGAAAACTTACTCCTACAAATCATCATGGAGGTCTTGGTTATTCTATGGCCAATGCCACCAACTTACTCACCACATATAGTGGAGTCACTATAGATTTCATGAGGCCATCCTCCGATGCATCCACCAGTGGAGCCCATAACATCTTGGATAGTTCTACTACCAAGAAAAGCTACATTCTGACCCAACCCTCATTTGGAAAGAAACCCACCAATGGTGGAGCTCCAAAGAAGGGTCATGCTTTTATGTACACAAGCACACACTCACGTAGGAGAGCACCCACATTTCATGCTCTTACATATGATAGCTTTTATGCACCAAAGCATAGTTCACGTGCCAACACTCACATGATACACCCTCATGTATGCACCCATGCACCCGCATATGCAAAACCACCGCACACACATATGCATGTGCACCGACATGTTTCAAATGTTACACCACATACTTATGCACCCCATGCATACACACACCATGTGAGACCAGATGCTACACCTTATGCACGCATGCACTGTGCAAGGATACAAGCCAACTATCATGCACACCCACACTATTATTACCCACAAGCACATTATAATGCTTATGCACAAACATGTGCACATCATAGACATCTGCATGCTTATGTAAGCCACCATGCCTACACACCTCATGCACTACATAGAAACCCACCTCGTATGCATGCACCCTCTTGGCGTAGGACTCCCAAGACCTACACCATTTGGGGTCCAAAGGACACAAGCTTGAAGGGTAGAAATTTGTATATGCAATCATATTTTCATGATGTGGTTAATAATAGTGACTATGCTGGGAACTGTAAGTCCACTTGAACTTGGTTTCCAAAGGGCTAATCCACTTGAACCCAACATGATTGGGTACCATGTGCTTATGGTTTATTCTATAGTTACCCAAGAAGAGGAAAAATAGCAAAAATAGCAAAAATAGCTCCAAATTCAAAAGGAAAGGATGGATACTCGATAGCAGATGTTTCAAACATATGACGGGAGACCTAATCTTGCTTTCCGAGATCATCTGCATCAAAGATGGCAGAACGGTCACATTCAGAGGCAATGACAAAGGAACCATCATATGCACTGGAAAAGTCTGTAATCCATCAAAACCCATTATAGATAATGTTTATTTAGTAGATGGCTCAAATCACAAACTTATCTCCATTAGTCAATGACTGCTCCATAAAGATGTGCTATTCCCTAGTATAAGAAGTTAGGCAAGTAGTAGTCCTGGTGAGTCCATGGTCGTTTTCCTCAGGGACAACCTAGTTTACAAAGTTTAACGATCCAAAATTAAGCGATGAAGTTATTTGGTGAGAGGTGAACCACTCTTTGGGAGTGAATTGTTGATTTGAAATATAAGCAATGAATTATACTAAAATTATGCAAGAGGGATTAATGCAGGAATTCAATGAGATAAGAGGCATGAGTGTATTCTGCTTTTATTAGGGTTGTAGGTTATTGAATCAATCATTCATCCTGGATAACTCGATCTCACATACAGGCCAAGGCATGTAGATATGATGATTTGATATTTAATAGCAATGAATTTAGCATCGTAATTAATTATGGATTAATTGTTTTATTCGAAATTAAAACATGATTAGATGAACCTCGCGGTTCATCACCCTCATTGGACCCCTCTAAGGGTTTATGCACGTAGACAATGCCTCGTGGCATGTCATCCTCCTTGGACCCCTCACGGGTAGTGCATTGATTACAAAAATATAGAGAACAATTAATCCAATAATTTAAGCAATACTTGGTGCTATAGATGAATGATAATTCAATGCTCAAGACCCATAATTACCACACAACACACACTTACACAACAAGATTAGCTAACCATAGGCATAGAAATTTCAATCTTCAATAATAAAATCCAAAGTTCAATACAAAAGATAGAATCAATGAATCAGATTAAGAGATGATTAGAGAATCTATCACCCATCAAAAACTTTACAAACTTTCCCCCAATCTCAAAGCTCCAGCCTTCTCACTTGCTCAAAAACGCCAAAAAGCCTAAAAAGATGCCAAAGAATGGAATAATCCCCTCCCTAATTACAACTCTAAACTTAAATACTCTCCAAAAACCTAGTTGATCTCGTCCTAACGATCTAAAATATATGGTCACGATCCCTGAAGCTTTAGAGAGGAAATGTAGATGGGTCGGGTTGTAACGAGCTGCAAATCACGTCTTCAATACATACAGAAATAAGTACTATCATTATAGAGGCAGGCAACCAGTAGAGGAGTCTACAACCAACTAAAAGAGACTGAATGTAACATCATCATCACAGAACTGTACAAACAAAAGTACATCCGAAAGCTCTCAGGGTACAATGGGAAATGGGTACAAAACTATCAACACTCATCTCACCCTGCCCCGGTGTCCACAACCACAAAAGAACCCATCCTTAAACTAGTCTAACTCGAGGGTCCCTGCTGAGGGGTATCGCCCTCCGGGAGCTCTGGCCTCGGTCTTGCAGTCTGCTACCCTGTACCTGTGGAGTAAGGGGACACGTTACGACGTGCCCAGTAGGAAAACCCAACAAGACTATGCACTCTATCTAAAAGTGTGCGATGTCATACACCAATGGGGAATGGAACAACACAAGTGCAACATAACAGAATAAGTTATTTAAATTTTTGTTATTCATCCTTGGAAACCTAGGTAGCGAGTACGAAAAGAGGGATTAGACCTCATCCAGTAAATTGGGGGGAAGCTATGACTCCCCGAGACACACTCTTACTAAAGGAGACATTTCATCACAACTTTGTCCACTCCCCGCCTCTCGGGCTACGACAGGAGTGCGAGTGAAACCACAAAGCAAGTCCACCCCACATGTCTACCTGTTACTTCAGTTTCCCCCACCCCACGTCACCATCCTTTAAGAGGACATAGTCATTTTCATGAATTTGCAAAATGTAAGGAAGAACATAAGGTAACATAAAGCCACCATTCTTTCATTCCTTTTTCTCGTTTGTATATGTTCTACATCCAACGAACATCACATGTGTACATAAAGCCTACTTTAAATTTGGGCAAGACTTCCCCATAAACACAACAGTACTAACAACATCATCATCATCAAGGCCTTCAATAGCCTCAAAATTATATAATCCATAGTTGAAACATCACCTAAACCAATTCAGTTGGCTGGGAATGCACATGCAGTCGCACTAATGAGCAGATATCCTCAATGTTTTGTACTGAACTTGACATATACATACAAATGAACGTTGTAGATATAGGCATTGTGGATTCACTGATAAAATTTTATACCTAAATATTTACTGAGTGATTTATGGTGATTTATATGGTAAAACAGGTCACATCTGTTTTCTGGCAGATTTTGTGTGCTGTAAACATCGCAGTTGTCAGACATGTTGCAGTATAATCATGAAAATGTGGCCTAGGTGAAAGTTGCAGATAGATCAGGTTGTTAACTCTCCAACGAGACCAAGAACACGAAATTTCATTAACTGAGCAGGGGGATATGAGTATTTTTCTGAAAGGTGTCCTAAGAGAGTAAAATCTGATATGCAGTAAAGATCAATTTTCATCCCTAATTACAGTTCGAATTTGAAAGAGTTTTCAGCATGAAAGTTGTAGATAATAGTCTAGTCCTTTTGCCATAAAATTTTCAGCCTAAGCTCATTTCTAGTTTAAGACATATATGCAAAACAATGAGCATGAAAATCTGCCTCAAAATCCAGCTACATAAAGGTAGAGACTAATGTCATTAAACAAAGGATTAACTTAATACATCATGCATTTAAGCACCATACACACTTAAAGGAGTCCATAGAAGTGTTAGTGATCCTACCTACAAGGAGCTTGAATGAGCTAGCTAGGTGTTCTCATTGGCCTCTCCTCCTCCCTCCTCATTCCTCCTCTTCTTTCTATTTTTCCTAAGCTTTTGAGTTCTTTTTCTCTTTCTCTTTTGTTTTGTTTTGATTTGTTTTTGTTTTTTTGTTTTTAAAGGGGAATTCGGCCATCAAAAGGGATGGGGAAAATGCAAAAAAACTGAAAGAAAAAGGAAAGAGAAGGGAGAAGAAGAGTGTAGAAGGAGCAAGGGTTTCTTAATGAATAAGGATCTATTCTATTTACAAGTTTGCCATTACTCACATATTTTTTTAATAATATTTACCCTCCAACTTTGACTAGTATTTACAATGTCATGCCACGCATGGACATTTGCATAAAAGCCTTCATTCAAATGAGAATACCTATACATACCCATGCACATTTTGCAAAAACAATTAGTTATCTAAAACCTATACATACGCAATACATTCATCTCACACACTCCACCCAAAACACTGAGGGCTAGGTCACAACTCCATAGAGCGCACTCAGAGGTGTTACATCATACCCCACTTAAATTTATTTCCGTCCTCGGAATTCAAATAGAACTAGATGGGTACGCATACACACAAGCGCAAACAATACAACTGGGGAGTTATAAGGATACATAATTTATCATACAAACAAGTAGGGGTACTTCTCCAGTATCTAATCCTCTCTCTCCCAAGTTGACTCTCCTGGAGACTCGTACAGCCACATGACCCTCACCAGGTTGATGGCCTTTTTCCTCAGCATCTTTTGTCTCCGGTCAAGGATAGCTACTGGCTACTGCTTATAAGTCAAGTCTCGGCGTACTTTTATCTCTAAAAAGTCCACTACATGACCGGGGTCCCCTTTATATCCACTGAGCTAAGATACATGAAACACATCGTGCATACCCTCAAGAGATGTGGCAACACTAATCGATATGCAACCTCACTAACTCGAGCTAAACTCTCAAATGGACCAATGTATCTCGGGCTCAATTTCCCACATCTGCCAAAATGGATAGTTCCACGGATCGGTGACATCTTCAGGAGCACATAGTCGACCGGCTAAAATTCCAAAGGACGTTGCTTTGTATCAGCCCAATGCTTATAACGGTCTTGGACAATGCGAAGATTTTTTCTGACTGTGCGCACCACATCGGTCGTTGCAGCCACTAATTCAAGTCCCAAAAATTCACTGTTTCCGACATCATCCCAGCTTAAGGGGGACCGACATTTCCTTCCATACAAAGCTGCAAATGGAGCCATGCCAATACTTTCTTGATAGCTGTTGTTATATGCAAACTCTACTAGATGCAAGTGCTCTTCCCAAGATCCCTTAAAGTCCAGCATACAAGCTCTTAACATAGCTTCCAGAATCTGGATGGTGTGCTCAGACTGGCCATTTGTCTGGGGATGATACACAGTGCTGAAGTTGAGAAGAGTTTCCAGACTAGCATGTAGGCTCTTCCAGAAGTGAGACATAAATCTGGTATCCAGATCTGAAACTATACTAATAGGAATCCCATGAAGTCTCACTATCTCTTCCATATATTTTCTGGCCAAAATTTATGTGGATTGACCAACAAGAAATGGAATAAAATGCACCGATTTAGTAAATCGATCAATGATCACCCAAATCGCATCATTGCCCCTTGGGGTCCGAGGTAAGCCAGTCACAAAATCCATGGTTACATGTTGCCACTTTCATTCTGGAATGGGGAGATGTTGCAACAGACCTGTAACTCTTTGGTGCTCAGCTTTCACCTGTTGACAGACTAAACATGATGCCACACTCTTTGCTACACTTCGCTTCATTCCATGCCACCAATAGTATTGTCGCAGGTCAGATACATCTTTGTTCCTTCCGGATGAATAAAATATGGGGAATTATGTGCTTCCTTTAACAATTCCTCTCGAATATCACCACTCGGCACACAGACCCGACTTCCGAACCTCAGAGATCCATATTCATAAATGCGGAAATTAGTCCGAAGTCCAGCATCTACTTGCTCTTGAATATTCTTCAGCTTCACATCCTCTGATTGAGAAACCTTGATCCGATCCACCAAATCAGATTGAATCTACAAACCAAACATAACAGTCTTCTTTCTTGGGAGTAAACCTCTATTTCCATTTTCCGTAGTGCCCAATGGAGTTGTGGTTGAGAAGTTAACCTCAACACGGTCGGAAGTCGACTAAGGGCGTCAGGTACCACGTTAGCCTTCCCCTGATGATATTGCAGATCGATGTCATATTATTCCATTAACTCAAGCCATCGGCGCAGCCTTAGGTTGAGCTCCTTCTGGGTAAAGACATACTTCAAACTCTTTTGGTTGGTGTAAATTTTCACATGTTCACCCAACAAGAAGTGTCTCCATAGCTTCAAGGCAAATATCACTGCAGCTAGATCCAGATCGTGAGTGGGGTAATTCTACTCGTGCACCTTCAGTAATCTAGAAGCATATGCTACAATTTGCCCATGCTGATGAAGGACACAACCAAGCCCTTTACCCAATGCATCATAGAAAATCTCAAAACCGCCAGAACGATCTGGGATTGTCAGAATAGGAGCAGTTGTTAGTCGATGCTTCAACTCATCAAATGCATGCTGACAGTCCTCAGACCAGACATAGGCAACATCCTTCTTAGTCAGGTGAGTCAAGGGTGAGGCAATCTTAAAGAAGTCTCTGATGAAATTCCGATAGTAGCCAGCTAATCCCAGGAAGATTCTGATTTATTTGACTGTCCAAGGGATATGACATCTCTCTACCGCAACAACTTTCTCCAGGTCAACAGACACCCCTCCTCCAGAAATTACATGCCCAAGAAATACAACCTTGTACATCCAGAATTGGCATTTGCTAAACTTGGCATACAGTCGATGTTGTTTGAGAGTACTCAACACGATCCGCAGATGCTCAGCATGCTCTTCCTCATCCTTCGAGTACACCAGGATATCATCTATAAAAACCACCATGAACTTATCCAAGTACTCAAAGAAAACTTGGTTCATCAGTCTCATAAAGGTAGCTGGGGCATTTGTAACTCCGAAAGGCATCACCAAGAACTCATAATGGCCATAGCGGGTTCGGAATGTAGTCTTCGGAACAACAGACCCCCGCACCTTTACCTGATGATACCCACTATGTAAATCCAGCTTTGAGTTCACCCGAGAACCACCAAGCTGATCAAAAATATCATCAATCCAAGGAAGAGGGTACTTATCTTTCACAGTCACCTTGTTCAATTCCCTATAATCAATGCACATCATCTGAGATCCATCCTTCTTATATACCAACAACACTGGTGCTCCCTATGGCGACACGCTCGGACGTATCAGTCCTCTATCTGATATATCCATTAACTGATTGCAAAGCTCGGCTAACTCAGGGGGGGCATATGGCATGGAGCTTTTGCAATCGGTTGTGTGCCCAGTATTAGGTCAATAGTAAACTCTAAAGACATATCGGGGGGAAGTCCGAAGATATCATCTAGAAAAACATATGTAATCTTGTCACGCCCCGCTTCCCAAAAATATGGAGGCGAAGCGTGAGAAGGTCCGCTCAGACTTGAAGCTGCAAAGCTTTAAGTCCGATAAGCGTCAATCAACTTTTAAAACTGCAGGTCCTTGCAACGCGAACGAAACAAAGATAATAATAATGAATGAGACAAAGAGGTATCTCAGAATATCCATAAAATAAGTTTCAACATCACAGAAAAAGCCACCAGGCTAAAAGAAAAAGAGACTAAAGGCCCAAACATGGCCAACAAAAGTACAAAGTACAAAACAATGGTGCTACGCACCAACAACTAACAAAAAGGCCTAAAACAAAATAAAGCTCAACAAGACTCAAAGAATGGTCACCGGTGTCCACCAAAATCCTCCTGGCAATCATGGACTCAGACTCAGCGTCAGCAAAACACCACGTACTCAGCAACGGTCTCTGGCTCAGGGTCTAACATGTGACACCCAAAAGAGCAAGGGGCACATGTCAGCAAGTCTACAAGAGACTTGTGCAAGGAACTGAAAGTAGGGAAAAGTAAAGCAACCTAGCAGTTCTAGCATGAATGCGATGACATGGCAGTTAAAGTATGAGTGCAACAGGTAAAGTAAAGTAAAGTACGAGCATGGCATTTAAACATGGCATGGATGACAAGTATTACATGAATCATTCACAAGACAAGTACAAGACAAGAAAAGTAAGCACCTCGTGCACAGAGATTCCGTCTTTTGGCTAGAGGGCTGATCAGGCCACTCCTAAGCTCAAGCGAATGTTTATCCCTACCCCTCCACGTGTATCGAGCCAGGGCCTTACCCCCGAACGGTAATGCTCGCTTCTGGATCACGAGCCAGGAAGTGTTTTTAACAAGTATGGCATAGGGGTGCACCTAGCCGGTAACACGGAAACACGGATTGTACAAGTATTTTGTAGCGTGTGCTACGATGCGACAATCAATTTGGATGACATGTAAGATGCAATGCATGACAGTTAAAAATGCGTACAGGTAAGGAAAGTAAACGTGACAGTTTAGTATGCATGAACAACAAATTTAAGGGTTGGATCTAGCTTCGTTGTCAAGCTAGATCAATTAGGTGACGGATCTAGTTTCGTTGTCAAACTAGATCAAGTAGGCGTCTAGCCAGCTATCATTTCACTGACTAGTCTCTTTTACGCTAGGAACAAGGAAGTGGCCTAAAAACATGGCCCAACACAAGAGTTGGCAAGTTTCACTTGCCTGCAAGTACAACGTCTGAGCACACCGTCCAATGAGTCCAAAAATCACAATTATCCTACGTGCACAAGTCCACCGGCCTAAAGTCCATATTATTAATCTTGATTAGTGAATTTAAAACATTTAAAATACTTTAAAAATACTGATTTTAGTCTTGATTAGCATGCATTGGGTTGGGGGTCCTAGGGGTGCAAAGCGTTACCTCAACACGACGCGAAAGCTACACCGGCGTCGGGTAGCGACGCCGGGGGTTGGAATAATAATATCGCGCTCCAAGTCCAGATTCCAATTAGATTCCTCGCTGGAAATTTCAGAGCAATCGACCGGGGCGACGATTCCAGATTCCAAAGCTCGCACGTGCGACGACGGGCTACGACGTGCGACGACGTCGTACGCGGCAAATCCTCGAAGAGCAAGCACCTAGGTGGGGCCCACAGTAGTCCTAGGGACCTTTGGAGGACCCACAATACCTCTGGAGAACTTGGGGGCCCACTGAGGCAAGTGGTGCGACGGATGCGGGGTTGCGACGAACGACTCTCGGTCGTACCCCGCAAATGCGGGAGAATCCCTCGGTCGTGCACTGAGAATGCGGGGCTGTGACGTTTTGGGGTGTGCAGCGGCTGCGGGGTGGCTGTGGTGCGAGGGCTTCCTTCGGTCAGTGCGGGAGGGAGCCTCGGTCAGGCGCTTGGACGCGGGGCGGGGCGATGTTGCAACGTTGCAACGTTTGCAACACCGGTCGGTGCGGAGCAGCGGGTTGGTCGGGCGTGGTGCGGAGCGGGGCGACAAGCGGGGGTTGGTGCGGAGCGCTGTGCGAAGCGGGGCGACAAGCGGATGCGAGCCAAGGCCTCGGTCAGACCGAGGGAACGGGGCGACGGCTGCTGCAGCGATGCGGAGCGGCTAGGATGTGGGGGCGGCTAGCGGTCGGAGCGGGCGATTTTGGTTGGTTTTCTCGGTCAGTGCGGGGGCTGAACGTCGCAACGTTGCGACGAATCGTCGCAACGTCCAATTTGGGTTTTGGAAGAGGCTAGGGCTAATTTCTTGCGAAAATGGTTCTTCCTAGGGGTTGTTTATATAGTGTAGATGGGTTGACTTGGTCTAGGGCTAAATCTAATAGGATTAGAAGTTTAAAATAATTTAAAATTTGAATCTCAACTTCTCCAACTCACCCAAGGATTTGACTTGGTCCAAATGAGCTGGAAATTGGCTCAAAAATTCTTTAAAACGTTTAAAACTCAAATAAATTTTCTTTGGCCGAATTTAATATAAAAATTAATTATTAAAAATATTATAAAACTTGTTAAAAATATAAAAGTGGTCAAATAAACTCCAAAAATTATAAAATAAATATCGGGGTGATCGTGATGATGAATGTGGGCTAACTAAGAAGACGGATCTCAAATTCGATGTCGGACGACGAAACTAAAAATAGAAACGTCTCCCGTCAAGAGTGAAAATCGCCACGTCTCATCGAATAAGTTTAAATTGTGAGAAAACGACTCGGGAAACGTCGTTCCAAATTAGTGCCACTATTTAATACTCTCAGAGACGTTCACAACGGCATATCACACGAAAGTGTTCACAAACAAATAAAGTCTAAAACAAACACGTGCACGGTCAAAAGCACGTGCACGAACAACGTACAACGAAAAGTGGTCGTTACAAATCTCTTGGACGACCTTCTGTAAAATTGACTCCACTTCCATGGCCATCTCCAGAGATTCAACTGACATTGCTTTGAACGTCATGGGTTCGAGTGTCCTGCTACCACTATAAAACTCGAACTCCGGATGGTCAGGGATCTGAAAGAATACCCTCCTTAGTCTATAATCTATAGTAGCATAAAACATCCCTAACCAATCTATTCCAAACACAGCCTCATAACTGGGTATCTCAATTACTAGAAAATCTGTAAACAACTCTTGCCCGCCTATCTCAACTGGACAATTTTGCAAACCAGAAGCACTACATATAACCTCATTCCCTGTGTGGACATTCCAATCAATGACAAAGGAATAGACTACTATGGCATGCTTGGTCACAAATTGTTTAGACAAAAAACAGTGGTACGCTCTAGAATCAAATAAGGACAAGGCGGGATAGAAAGCTACCTTAACAATTCCTATAACAACACAAAGAAACAACTAACTATCTAGACAATGCTACTGAAACAGATTCACATAGTCTAACACAAAGGTCAAGAACATACCAGATATCACTTGGTCTGTGCTCTCAGCCTCAACCACAGTCATCATGAACTTTTGCCGTCTCGGGGAAGCATGAGTCATCCTCTTGAATCCCTGCTGCTGAGGGAGCAAAGGAGGTCCACTCAGAGCAGTCGGTCTCGGTTTCGAAGGTGTCGAAAGTGCAAGTCTCTGGGGTGCTGGCAGAAGAGACCTCTGTGGAGGTGGTTTAGCTACCACTGGTGCTGGTGACATAGGAGGACGGCCCTGTCGAGGGCAGAATCTACTGATGTGTCCTACATCCCCGCATGTGTAGCACCACCTGCTCATGACTCGGCAATCTCTCTACTCATGCCTCGGTTTCCCATAATGCTGACAAAAGACTCCCCTCTGAGGCGCTGGTGGAACCCCCAGCCACAATGGCAGGCCGTCGGTCACTAGCTGGTAACCTCCCTAAACTCCACAAATGAGTCTCATGCCGCCTAGCCACCTTCAGCACGGCTTCGTATGTCAGCAACTCCAAGGTAGACATCGCTCTTCGAAACTCTACGTTAAGACCCATGTGAAAGCGTTTAGCTCGGGTGGCGTCTGTCGCTGCCAACTCTAGGGCATACTTGCTAAATAGCGAGAAATCTGCGTCATACTCATCCACAATCCTGCGAATCTGCGTTAGGTGCTCAAACTTCTGTCTCAGCTCATCCTTTGCCGCCTCCGAAAGGTACTTAGCCTTAAAGCACTCCTTGAAAGTCTCCCACGGGATGTTCCCAGTCATATGCCGCTCCTGGGCCTCCCACCACTCTCGGGCCTGGTAAGTCAACTGCCTCTTGTCTATCTCCACCCATCCCTCTCGTGGTAACTCAGCCATGGTCAGGGCATCCTCTGTGTGCCTCAACCACTCGTCTACCTCCAGATTGCTTTCCTTGCCTGAGAAATATTTCGATCGCATCGCTCGAAACTTCTTATAGTTCGACGCCTTTGGAACCGCAAGGCCAGTCATCCTCTCCTCATGCTGACTCGAATGCTCCATGATCCCCATTAAGACCTTTGCCAGCAGAGTTGACTCAGAGGCCATGTCTTCAGAAGACAGCCCACCATCGAAAGCCCCGGTCCCACCAGACATCCCATTTCCACCCTCCATCCTGCGGAGGAAGAACAGAACAAACTGAATTAGTACCATATACTGAAGTATTGGAGCATTGCATGTATCATTCTTACCATGTCGCAGTGAGCACTGACCTGAATGGGCCACCAAAAAAAACTGTCACGCCCTATTCTCCAGAGACTAAGGAGATAGGGTGTAACAAGGCTGCGACACTAAGTACCAAGTGTATTTGTGGTTATATTCAAATGTGCAGGCCACTGCAACAGCTGAGATTATACAGAAAGTTAAAAGTACTGAAAGGTAAAGTAAGTACAATGCTCCAACACAGACAGAAATAAAAACTATCATTACAGATACAGACAACCAGTAGAGGAGTCTGCAACCAACATATAGAGACTGACTGGAACATCATCATCACAGAACTGTATAAACAAAAGTACATCTGAAAGCTCTCGGGGTACAAGGAGAAAGGGGTACAAAACTATCGACACTCATCTCACCCTGCCCCGGTGACCACAACCACAAAAGAACCCACCCTCGAACTAGTCTAACTCGAGGGTCCCTGCTGAGGGGTATCACCCTCCAGGAGCTCTGTCCTCGATCCTGCAGTCCGCTGCCCTGTACCTGTGGAGTAGGGGGACACGTCACGGCGTGCCCAGTAGGAAAACCCAACAAGACTATTTACTCTATCTAAAAGTGTGCGATGTCAAGCACCAATAGTTAATGGAACAACACAAGTGCAACATAACAGAATAAGTTATTAAAATTTTTGTTATTCATCATTGGAAACCAAGGTAGCGAGTACAATAAGAGGGACTGGACCTCACCCAGTAAGTTGGTTTGATTCTATGACTCCTCGATACACACTCTTACTAAAGGAGCCATTTCATTACAGCTTTTCCCACTCCCTGCCTCTCGGGCTATGACAGGAGTGCGAGTGAAACCACAAAGCAAGTCCACCCCACATGTCTACCTGGTAGTTTAGTTTCCCCCACCCCATGTTACCATCCTTTAAGAGGACTTAGTCATTTTCATGAATTTACAAATGTAAGGAAGAATATAAGGAAACATAAAGCCACCATGCTTTCATTCTTTTTTCTCATTTGTATCTGTTCCACATCCAACTAACATCACATGTGTACATAAAGCCTAATTTAAATTTGGGCAATACTTCCCTATAAACATAACAGTACTAACAACATCATCATCATCAAGGCCTTCAATAGCATCAAAATTATATAATCCATAGTTGAAACATCACCTAAACCAATTCAGTTGGCTGGGAATGCACAGGCAGTCGCACTAATGAGCAGATATCCTCAATTATTTGTACTGAACTTGACACATACATACAAATGAAAGTTGTAGATATAGGCACTGTGGATTCACTAATAAATTTTTTTACCTAAATATTAATTGAGTGATTTATGGTGATTTATATGGTAAAACAGGTCACATCTGTTTTCTGGCAGATTTTGTGTGCTCTAAACATCGCAGTTTTCAGACATGTTGTAATTAGAATCACAAAAATATGGCCGAGGTGAAAGTTATAGATCAGGTTGTTAACTTTCTAACGAGATCAAGAACATGAAATTTTAGTAACTGAGCAGGGGGGATAGAAGTATTTTTCTGAAAGGTGTCCTAAGAGAGTAAAATCTGATATGCAGGAAAGATCAATTTTTCATCCCTACTTACAGTTCGAATTGGAAGAGTCTTCAGCATGAAAGTTGTAGATAATAGTCTAATCCTTTTTGCCATAAAAATTTCAGCCTAAACTCATTTCTAGTTTAAGACATATAGGCAAAACAATGAGCATGAAATTCTACCTCAAAATCCAGGTACATCAAGGTAGAGACAAATGTCATTAAACAAAGGATTAACTTAATACATCATGCATTCAAGCACCATACACACTTAAAGGAGTCCATAAAGTGTTAGGGATACTACCTACAAGGAGCTTGAATGAGCTAGCTTGGTGTTCTCCTTGGCCTCTCCTCCTCCCTCCTCCTTTCTCCTCTTCTTTCTATTTTTCCTATGCTTTTGAGCTCTCTCTCTCTCTCTCTCTCTCTCTCTCTCTCTCTCTCTCTCTCTCTCTCTCTCTCTCTCTCTCTCTCTTGATTTGTTTTTGTTTTTTGTTTTTAAAGGGGAATTCAGCCAGCAAAAGGGATGTGAAAAAATGAAAAAAAAATGAAAGAAAAAGGAAAGAGAAGGGAGAAGAAGAGTGTAGAAGGAGAAATGGTTTCTTAATGAATAAGGATCTCTTCTATTTACAAGTTTGCCATTACTCACATATTTTTTTATAATAGTTACCCTCCAACTTTGACTAGTATTTACAATGTCATGCCACCCATGGACATTTGCATAAAAGCCTTCATTCAAATGAGAATACCTATACATACCCATGGACATTTTTGCAAAAACAGTTAGTTATCTAAAACCTATACATACACATACATTCATCTCACACACTCCACACAAAACACTGAGGGCTAGGTCACGGCTCCGTAGAGCACACTCAGAGGTGTTACACATGGTCCCGGGGTTGGGGCTGGCGGGGTCAAGCTGCTGGACTGGTGCCTGGACACCTGAAGTTAGGTCGATGTTGGGTGAGAAAAACCACTTCAAAGTGGTGCCAGGCCCAAAAGTGTAGGATTGGGCAGCTTGGTGTAGGGAGTGGAGGCAGGGCCATATAGCCAGAAATATCTCTCTTGGTCAATGGCTCGAATCATGCGCATGTTAGTGAGCACCGAGAGATCGAGAGAAGTAGGGCCAGGAACTGGGGTCATGGAGTCTGGGATCTTGTAGGATATAGGAGAGAGGGAGGCAATGATAGTGATGTGGCCCCCGCAACAGATAGTGGATCTGAGGTCGGCTTTGATATGAAGGAATCTCTGCATAAGCCATGACCTGGCATGGAGGATATAGTGGGGGACATGGTTGCTACCCTCACGAAGGACACAACCTTGTGAGACACACCACAAAAAGAAAAGCTCGTCCTGAGAGACCCGTACTGTCTCATATCAGTAGAATAAAGTGTTCACAATGATGCGATGGACAATGCAGAGGCCAGGGTGAATGATGCTTGATGCCTTCGCTCGAGTCTTTGGGAAGACATCGAGCTTAGGTAAATGGAACCAAAAATTATTCGCATCAAACTCAGGGGGTAAGGGTGGTTGTTGTTGATTGCTATTGGCTCTAAAGCTCTGGGCCACTTGAAGAGCAGGTTCAAGGAGTCCTTAGATATGCGTACTCCTTGTTTATGATACGGAATGAAAAACCAGTAGGATAAACTCTAAAAGTGGAGAGAAACTCCAAAGTGAGCCTCTTGTAGGTCCTAGCCTCACACTCTAAGAACTCCTCCCATCTGAGGTTTCGGAGGAGGGTGCTAACTATGTCGAGGAGGCCTAGTGACGAAAGAGCGATGACGCTCAGGATTTTGGTAGGCACTATCACACGGGAGTTGAGTGATATGAACTTTGTTTTCTCATCCTCACACATGAAATTGATGCCTAGTGTGTCCAACTGAGAGGCAGGAAGTGGTTCACCCCCCTCTCACTGATGTCATGGGCTCGAGCAAGTTCGACTTGAAAAGCCTTCGTCTTTCGACGTTTTCCCTTGCCTTGGGTAGGGCCAGTGGTGGTAGCCTTCTTTTTGCACTATCTAAGAGGCATCGTGTGAAGAAGTGAGTAATGCATGATGTGTGAACTGATGTGTGTGCAGACTTACGTGAAGCTTAGGCGATTTCAGCGATAAATATTGAGAAAATTAATGAGCAAAGGAGCTAAGTTACCAAAGTTGACGCTCCTAGTTGAGATCAATGTCCCCAAAGCTTGTAGATGACTCCCCCTAAGCTGATCCAAGCCAAGCACACGATCCTTGCAAGCCGCTCGATTGGATTGCCCAAAACACTAAAAGTCAGGTCGCTAGGGTTTGCTCGAAGCGGCTGAGGAGTGAAGAACGGTGATGGAGTAGGGGGTTGATGGAAATGGGAGTCTTGGAAGTTGATTGGAGGGGTTGGAGAGGATTTGGGATGAGTTTAGAGAGAGATCGAGTCGGAGAAATTTTTTGAATGCGAACCGTTTCGAGCAAATAAGCATGAGTCGGGCCGTTTCAGAGTTGAGGGGCTCTATATAGGCATGAGGCATGGGCCGCGTGGATAAACGAAATGGTCACATGGAATGGTTGTGAAAGTGGGGTTGACATGGTTGCATCGACTTAACGACACGGCCGCGAAAACTCCTTTGTGTTTTGAAGAATTTTGGCCTTGGAATACAGAAAGTTTCACGGCCACGTGGATTAAGTTAACATGTCCACGTCGATTCGTCCAAAAAAGGACATCGACACTGTCACATCATGTAACACGACGCAGTCACGAAAATCCTCTGAGAATTTGGAATTTGGGCTCAAATCTACAGTAAGTTACGCGGCCCATTTTTGGTTTAAATGACCGCGTCGATTGGGTTAAAAGGAAGAAGTTTCGCGGTCGCGTCGTGTAAAATGACGTGGTCGTGAAAACCTTCTCAGAAAGTGTGTTATGGGGCTTGATTTATAGTAAGTTATGCGACCGCGTTAACTTAACGACGCGGTCATGTGGAATGGAAAATTTAGGCTTAAGGTTTACCCCGCTCGATGCGGCCGTTCGTGTCATCCTAGCGCGAGCGCATCATTTTCTTTGTCTACTGTCTTCCACGTGGTCGTGTGAATTTGTGTGACATGGCCGTGTGGGTCCTTCTTCTCCCTACTACTTCTTCTTTAACCTACAATCAAACACTTGGTTAAATTCTTGGGGTTTGGGGGTTTATTCAAAGATGAAAATGGAGAATAACCTAGATTAAAAATAAATATGAAAATTTAGATGAAAAATCTAAATCAAAATACTTGGGTTGTCTCCCAAGAAGCGCTCGTTTTAAGTCGTGAGCTCGACTCCCTATATTGGTGTTATCATGGGAGTTTGAGGGTGGTGAGGTCCCGATGTGGTCATCTCCATGTTCCTTCTTCTTGTTTAGCTCATGGTAGTTCTCTCCTCGCTTCTTCTTCTCCTCGGGGTCAAGTGGGTGTGATCGCGGCAGCTTTTTCTTAAGATTCCCCTTGGATGCTTCCTTGTGCTCCTCGTTTGTCGCAATCTCTTTCAGCTTGGCCTCTTGCCCAATGGGGGGCTCCACTTTGTCACTAAGGAAGAGCTCCTCCAATTTAGTCTCTTTAATGGCTTCCTCAAGGAGATCCACTTGATCCATGCGATCGACTTCCACGAAGTTCATCATCGACTTTTTGAGGTCAAACTTGACCTTAACTTTTTCGACATTGAGAGATAGTCTCCCTCCCTTCACGTCGATGAGGACTCCTGCCATGGCTAGGAATGGTCGCCCGAGGATGATCGGGATGTGTGTATCTTCAGGTATATCCATGATGACGAAGTCACATGGAACTACTATCCTTCTAATTTGTACTGGCACGTCTTAGACCACTCCGAGAGGATAATTCACCGAGCAATCCACCAGTTAGAGCGAAATGTTTGTAGGCCGGAGCTCTCCTAGATTGAGCTTCTCGCAAATCCCTATAGGCATCAAGCTAACGCTTGCCCCTAAGTCATATAGAATGCTTTTGATCTTCAAATCTCCTATGGCGCATGGGATTGAGAAGCTCCCCAGATCCTCCAATTTTTCCACCGTCTTCCTTTGAAAAATGGCGTTGGATAGCACCACTTTCTCCCACCTACCACCCTCAGTGATTATCTCCTTCAGATACTTGGCGTAGGTGGGTATTTCTGAAATTGCGTTGAGGAAGGGGATGGAAATGTTTAGCTGCTTGAGGAGCTCAAAGAACTTCCCATACTTCTCGTCCAATTTGACCATGGCTACTCTTGACGGGAATGGAATCCTTGTCGTATAAGTCCTGGGAGGATCGTCAGTGGGCTTCCCACGCTCATTTTCTACTTCCTTCTCATTGGAGGGTTCGGGATGCGGAAGCTCTACCTCCTGCTCATCTTCCTTGTCATTTCCATATCCAAGCTCAACATAAGCTTCTCCTTCCATCTCAAATTATTTCTCCGTGATGGGCATGGCAGGGCCATCAAATTTCCTCCCACTCCTTAGTGTGATGGCGTTAATGTGTGCATGGGGGTTCTCTTCATATTTCCTTGGCAGCTTCCCTTGTGCCTTAGAGAGTTGGGAGAGCTGTTGTGCCATTTGCGCCATGGTGGTTTCCATATATTTCTGGCCCGACCCAGCTACTATGTGGTGGACGCGAGTTTCTGCGTTGTTGTCATTAACTATTGGATCGAGCTCTGGAATAGTCGTTCTGCTGGCTTTGCATCCGGATATGGCCCTCGATTAGCACTTCTAAATTAGATTTCTGGATGGAGGGTGCTTTCGTAGGGGGCCTTTGGTTGAAATTTTGAAACTGTCCCTGAGGAGGCAGAGGATGGAACTTTTGGGGCTGCTGAGGGTACGGTGGAGGAGCTTGCAAACCTGGAGTCCGATAAGAAAAGTTCGGGTGGTTCCTCCACCCCTGATTGTAAGTCCCAGAGTACGTATTATTTGGCGATCTCAGATTACTTCCGTATAGGGCGTTTGCTTGCTCAATGGTCATATCAGGAGTCGCTGCCATGGGTGAAAAGCATTCAGTGCCCTCGTGCCCCTGCCACCACAAATTTCGCAAACTGTGTCATAGGCAGTTTAGCAGCACCGAGTCCAATGAGAGAGCCGTTTAGTCAAGGTATCAAATTTTGCTGAAAGTAGTGATACCTCATCAACATCATACTTATCTCCCCTCACGGAGGTTCTTCTATCATTGCTCCAGGAGTCATTGTTTTCTGCCATGGCTTCCAGCAGTCT
The DNA here is from genome assembly GCA_030789695.1 of Scilla litardierei. Taxonomy (NCBI): domain Eukaryota; kingdom Viridiplantae; phylum Streptophyta; class Magnoliopsida; order Asparagales; family Asparagaceae; genus Scilla; species Scilla litardierei. The sequence goes on along the minus strand of CM061133.1, from coordinate 274,176,513 downwards.
CTTTGCTTCAGCTGGGGTCTTGCTCATTATAGCACCATTAGCGGTGGCATCGATAGACATCCCTACTGATGGTGTTAACCCATTGTAGAAGGCTTGAATAAGCAACCGGTCTGGCACACCGTGGTGGGGGCAGATTCTTTGGAGATCCTTAAACCTCTCCAAGCTTCATATAGAGATTCTCGCTCCGACTGCTTGAAATTGGTGATCTCATTGCGAAACTTAGCAGTTTTTACTGGAGGAAAATATTTCGTTAGAAACGCAATAGATAAGATGTCTCATGTAGTGAACGTGTTGGGACTGTGACTCCTAAGCCAATCTTTGGCTTTATCCCTAAGTGAGAAAGGGAATAATCTTAGCATAATAGCATCGTTGGTGACGCCATTTATCTTTAGCATGTCCATCTTTTCCAAAAAGGTGTTGAGATGGTCGTTCGGGTTCTCCATCGGGGACCCTGAGAATTGGTCCCTTTATACGAAGTCAACCAAAGATGGTTTGGGCTTGAAGTTGTTTGCCTCCACCGTCGGCCTTTGGATGCTGATGTTGATCTATTGTGGGGCATGAAATAATCCAGGAGCGACCTAGCTGCTGCTGGTGGTGGGGGGGGACCATTCTCGGGGTTGAGTATTTCATCCATCGTCTCGAGGGCTTGTCTCCTCCTCCTTTCGGCATTATGCCTTTTTGCGATGGCTTCAATCTCCGGGTCTAACAGACGCAAATCCGCAATGCCCTGAAATCTCCTGTGCATGCAAAAAGGGCTACACCAAAAAGAAACATTAAAATCACCAAGAATCGATGAAAAAGGAAATATGAACAAAAACAAATAAAAAGAAACATGTAGTCTCTCAATAAAGACTAAAACCAATATCAAATCGTGCCTCCCCGGTAACAGTGCCAAAAAGCTGGTCGTCGTCCAAACAACGACGCTAATAATAATACCGCAGTACATGTGTCGTGTGTAATGCTAATGGGTCAAACCCATGGAGGTAGATTGTAAATATCGATTCGTGGTCTTCAAGTGAAAGTTACACAATAAAATCGGTGATTGGTCGGTGAAAATAGAAAAAGTGTGGTAAGGAATAAAAAATCTAGGGCGTGGGGAATCCCCTTCATTGGACTAAGGTTAGGGTTAGACTAGTAATCAACCGGTTGCCAGGTCCATTGGGACTTGGGAGATTTTGTGTGACCAAAGGGCATTCGCCTATCCCCCACTGTCGTGATGCTTGATAGGTTATTCCCTCTTGTCATGTCCTACCCCCCGCTGTCGCGATGCAATGATAGGCCAACCCAAGACACACCGATGTTAGCGGTCTCCGATGCATCGGTGGACGTTGGGCGCATTACGCTTGACGAATATCCCCAATCTTCCTCCCACCTACAGTGTCCTTCAGGGATTAGAACTACATTGGGAGAGCTCTTAATTGGCGCCCGTTGGTGGTCAGTCACACCGATAGTATGGATCGTTGTAGGGCCGGATTGGTCCCGATTTTTGGTCGGCAGCCAATCCGATCGCCCGAAGGGAAGGGGTCAAATCTACGCCGATAATAATCATCCCAATATATCCCTAATCTCAATTAACCCAACAACTAAGTTAATTAATTAGACCAACCCATAGCTCTAATACAATAGGGTTCATCCCATTACCCTAGAAGGAAACTACTCACTACCCATTACAAGAGTAGGGATTTCTAGCAATGGGTAAGCATCTAAAGCCATATATTTGGATTTAATAAGCAATAGTTGATAAAACACAGCAGTAGCAACAAAAAGAGAGAATTTCTATTGAGAAGAGTTAACCTATTACACTAATGAGCAATACGAACAATAAAAATAACAAAGAAATAGAGTCTAGAATCCTTACAAAACTTCCCCAAGCCCTAGAGAATAACAGAAAAATGCTTAAAAGGAAGATCCTCTCGCATGAGGAAGATGGGGTGTTTATATACGCGTGCTCAAAAGACCAAAATAACCCCCAGATTTCGTCCTAGCCGCCTCAGGAAACCAGTCTGATGCGACCGTGTTGAAAACGACGCGGTCGCATCGATCCCTTATGTGTGATGGGGAAGCGTGGCTTCATCGATGTGGTCATGTCATTAGAGACGCGGCCGCGTCGAAAAACAGCTACGTGGTCGCGTTAGATATGTTGCGGCCGCGTCGATATGCTTTGGTCTTCGTAGAATCACGGACGCGTCGTCTTCATATGTGTAGGCTACGAAGGCTTCTGTTTTTCAATATTTGTCTTCTTTGACATGGCCGTTTGGTGATCTTCGATGCAGCCGCGTAGATGTCTTCTCCAATGTAATTTGACGTGGCCGTGCGTTACATTCTGACGCGGCCATGTGGGTTCCTGTTGTTCACAAAATCCTCTTTCATTGCACTAATTGACCCCCCAGCTTCGCTCCTTTCGCCTCTTTGCGCTAGAATCTCGCCATATGGTCCCTTCTCGGCACATATTTCCTGTAAAACACATGAGGGACCACAAAAGCAAAAGATGAGACAAAACGGGGGAAACGGGGAGGAATGGAGAATAAAACGATGTAAAATGTGCATAAAAAGAGGGAAAAAACTATAGACAATAAACACTCATCATGCCCCACCACAAAATGGTGTTGTGGAAAGGAAGAATAGAACTCTAATTGAGTGTGCATGCACTATGCTTAGTGATAGCTGGGTTGGTTCACAATTTTGGGCAAAAGCCGTTCGTACTGCGTGCTATGTACTAAATAGGATTCTTGTGAGGCCCCGTACAAACAAAACGTGCTATGGACTATTTTATGTGTTAATGCCTTGAGTAAATTGTTTCCATGTTTTTGGTGCTAATTGTTTTATTAAAAACACACATGGTAACTTGGATAAATTTGATCCTTGATCCGATGAAGGGATCATTGCTGGATATTCCAAACGTAGCAAGGCCTATCGAATATAAAACAAAAGAACTTTAACAGTTGAGGAATCTCTACACATTTCATTTTATGAGGATTTTGATGCTCATATTACTCATATTGTTGTGTAGTTTCTTGTGATCCAGGTGTACCCAAGACTTTTGCTATGGTCTGACATCATATGCATGACCAAGTGATAGGTAATATTGGAGATGTTGTCTGTACTAGGTCAAGGGTGGAGCACTTCACACATTGTGCTTTCGTCTCAACAACTGAGCTAAGGAACATCGATGAAGCATGTTAAGATAGCCCATGGATCATGGCGATGGAAGAAGAACTTATCCAATTTGAAAGGAATGAAATTTGGAAACTTGTTCCTCCTCCTGAAGGCCACCAAGTCATAGGTACAAAGTGGATATTCAAGAACAAAAGTAATGAGAATGAGGTCATCACACGGAACAAAGCAAGGTTAGTGGCTCAAGGCTACCTGCAAGAGGAAGGTATTGATTTCGGAGAATCCTTTGCCCCGGTTGCTAGATTAGAATCAATTAGACTATTTTTATCATTTGCATCATTTAGGAATTTCAAAATATTTCAAATGGATGTTAAAAGAGCATTTTTAAAAGGCATTGTTCATGAAGAAGTTTATGTATTTCATCCACCCGGTTTTATTCATAAAAAAATTTCCAAATCATGTTTTTAAACTTAAGAAAGCACTTTATGGCTTGAGACAAGCTCTTAAGGCTTGGTATGATCGCCTAAAGACTTTTCTTTTGGATTTGGGTTTCAAAATGGGTGAGGTTGATTCGACACTATTTACAAAATATTTTGATCATGACATCCTTATCAGTCAAGTGTATGTAAATGATATTATATTTAGTTCTACTAACACTGTATTATGTCAAGAATTAGCTAATTCTATATAGGATGAATTTGAGATGAGCCATATAAGAGAGCTCACATACTTCCTAGGTTTTCAAATTCATCAAATGGAGCAATGGTTCTTCATCCGCCAAACGAAATACACGGTGAAGTTGATCAAGTGCTTCAGGATGGAAACTTCTTCCCCCAAGCGTACTCCACTGAGCACGCATCTTGATAAAAATGATCATGTCACATATGTCTACATTAGGCAATATCGAGGCATGATATGTATCTTACTTTACCTTACCGCTAGTAGGCCGGATATCATGTTTGCCTTTTGTTTATGTGCCTCAGTCATGGCCAAAATAATCACATTTGTTTGCGGTCAAACGAATTTTTCGTTATCTTAACCAAATACTCGACTATGAATTATTTTATCCTAAGTCATGCACATATGTACTAGTCTCAAATAGTGATGCCGATTTTACTGGATCCAAATCCGATAGGAAAAGTACTAGTGGCACTTGTCATTTTCTAGGAAATTCCCTTATGTCTTGGTTTTCTAAGAAACAAAACTCGGTATCCCTTTCTACGACCAAAGAAGAATATATTGTCGCGGTTCTAACTTGTGCACTAGTATTATGGATGAGACAAACACTCAAGGACAGTGGTATCAATTGTGGTACATGTGCTATCATGGTCGATAACCAAAGTGATATATGTCTCTCCAAAAACCTGATACAACACTCATGTACCAAGCACATAGACTTTAAACATCACTTCATGAATGATCTTGTCCTCATGACGGACATTAGGCTAGATTACGTTGACATCTTAAAACAAATTACAGATATTTTCACTAAACCACTCAAGGAAGATTCATTTGTGAGGCTTAGGAGAGAAATAGGGATTATGGGTGAATTAGAACTCTAGAAGATCATTTCTTTATGTTATACCATGTTAAACTCATATTTCATAAGTTATATCAGATTATATGCTCATTTGATTTGATTGGATTCATATCTCTTTTTCATATTTTGTGATTCTTTTCAGAGATATATGTGAGTCAAATGATATTTTTTGAGCAATTTCGATTTGATTTGGTATTTATATGTTTTAGATGTTTTAGTTATGATTTTGAACTGTTTTATTTTTAGTTTGAGAGATTAGAACATATTTAGCTTGAGAGAATTCTTCAATTTGATCCTAGGTTCATTCTTTGACCCCTGAACCAGGACTGACGTCTGGTTGAGTCACAATATATGTCTACCGTGTCAAGTTCTTTCTTCCTTAAAATCACTCATATGTTAGCCGTCTATACTTCTCTGGACACGCATCTAAACAGTCGATCAGATGTTTGCCAGATGAATTCTGGACATCTTTACAGTGAAGCATTTTTGTGGAAAATTTTCTGAGAGCTCCCTCTCTCTATCCTCTCTCTCGTTTTTATAGTCGTCTGATGTAGGAAGACCAGATGCCTGAACAGTTGATCTGCCATCTACTTGGTCTTCATTAGACGGCTTGTAACCCTAAAATTCTTCTAAGTTATTTTCCCTCTGGCCAGTCATCTGTAGTGCATGGAACAGACATCTGTAGAGTATTCCAGACGCTTGTGTCATGTACTCCAGCCGTTTGATTGCATCAAGATTTTATTTTAAAATTATATACACCAGGGGCCTGGTCGTCCTACTCCAGATGTCTGTTGGGGTTTAAAATTTGATCTCATGTTGATCTAGTGGTTGAGATCATTTCTTTCGATCACTTTTAATCTTTATTCTCTCGACATAGGGCATTATATTTTTCTTCCAAATGTCTGCCCTCCGTCTCACCCTTAACCCTCGATTTCTTCGTCGATTCTTCCTTCATCCTCTGACTGATCTCCGTCCACCAATTCATCCTCCAACCAATTTTGATCATTCATCTAATCGATTCCCGTCGTTCCGGCCTCTTAGGTATATCTCTTTCGATCTGTCTTATCTTTTCGTTAAGGTTTCAGTTATTTTCGATTAGGGTTTGCTTGATTATCAATTAGGGCTTGTTAAGCTCAATTAGGGTTTCTGTTGCTTCGATATTTTTCAAGGGTTTTAGTTCTAATTCTTCTTGATTATTATCATTCCTCCTAGAAAATGATTTAGACCAACCACAATCTCATTTGCAGAAGCCACTTGTATTGCACAATCTTGGTCTTATGATGAATAATCGCATACTACTCAACCTCAACCACCTCCTTCACAGCCACCTCTGTCTGAGCTTCCTCCACCTCACATGGATCCATCCTCATCTGATCACCCTCCAATTCATGATGATTCTCTTGATACCAAGAGGGATCAGTTATCCAGTTTTAGTGATGGGATTAATCGAGTGCATTTTCATTAGGTTGATTTCTGCTCCGATCTAAATAGATTTGATTCTCACATCCTCGATCTTGGTTAGAGTCATGCTCAAATTATAGATATTCTCGAGCATGAACATGTGAATCTGTAGCATCTTCTTGCAAACTCTACTTCTTCCAGACTGCAATCTGACGATATCAGGATTTGCCTATTTCAGCTTGGTATGAGTCATACGAGCTTGAAGAATGAGGTCTCTTTGATGCATCAGGATATGGATCAGGTCCTGATGATGATGAGATCTGTTTCTTACATCCTTCATACTGAGATTAAGTAGACACAGCTGTTGTCTCTTCTGGTTCAGAAGATTGATACGAAACTAGATTCATCTTTGCCTACGCCTTCTGAGCCCTTTGCAGATGCTCTAGGGCCCAGTGGTGCGTCTGCTGATGCTCCTACATCTGATCATCATCCTCCAACTCCAAAGCCTTGATCATCTGGAGAAACTCTCATGCTAGGATGTTTCTTTTTGGTTTGAGAGTTTACGAGGACTTTTGAAGCATTTTTTTGTTTTTAGTTGGATGTATGTGATGTTTATGTTATGCTTCTTTTTGGTTGCATAAGCAATGTTGTTGTGGAAGTAATAATACTGCAAGTGTACAATGTAATTGTAGCCTACGGGTCGAACACAGGGAGGCAATGGTTTGAGCACCGGTTAGTCTTAGATTTAGGTTAGCTACACGGGATCTTTGAGTGGATAGACGCGTACTAAAATGTATCAAAAAAGAAAAGCCTATGGCTAAGTATCCCTCTAATGTAGATTATATGTAGGGCGATCTAGCTTCTCGATCTATTGGGGTAAGGCCGTCGATGATATTTTACCCTCAATCCTTGTTCTCTCTCTCCGTCTAGCCACAAGAGAGAACTGGAGCATAGATAGGATCTCTATCAGTACTCTGATGTCTCATCAGTAGTCCCAATTTTAGTTGCTCTAACAACCTAGACCCGATGTCTGGTTATAGCCTTATCATTAGAAAATAACCCCACCATTAGGGCATCAAACCAACCCCGATTTCTCATCGGTAATTAAGGTTTTGTAGCATTCTAAGGGTAAGATTAATGTAGGTATACAGCCAGATCTATGGCCTAGTTAAAACCCAATAAACCGATATTTTGGTCGATCAACCCATACAAATTGGCTACATCAGGGATTAACTTTGCCCTAAATGGAAGATATACTCATTAATCATCACAATAACAATCAGAAAATTTGTCTGAAATTGCATCACAAAAATAACAAAGAAGGGAATATAGATTCAATACTAATAATAAAGAAATGGAAACCAAAAACAAAATATTCAATAACCAAACTAAACAACAAATAAAAGTCTTACTAACGTACAAGAATTACTGCATCCAGAGGGGAATGCAAACATGAAGAAACCCCCTCAATCGCTCACAAAGATCCTATTTATACACCCCCAAAAACCCAACAGATTTTGGGTTCGAAACCTGCAAAATTACAGGTGCACGGCCATGCTGTAATCGCGCATGGCCGTGCTGCCGCTAAGCAGCCTGAGGTTTCTTCGTTCCGCAAATTGTGCATGGATGTGCCAAGTAGCTGCACGTCCGTGCCATGCTCTAGCTTATGCAAGATGAGCATGGTTATGCCATTGAGGTGCATGGCCGTGCTGCTACCTTCAGCACTTTGTCCCAGCTTCTGTAAAGTCGACATGGCTGTGTAGATGGGTTGCACGGCCATGCTGTTGCCGTCACAGCTTTTCTGGATGATCCACAAATGTGACACGACCATGCAGATGGCTACACGGCCGTGTTATTGTGGCTTCATTTTTTCTTCTGGGGCTGATATGATGGCACGACCATGCGTTGACACGCACTGCCATGCTGCCTTACATTTTGCCCTTCTCCTCTCCTAATGATCTTCGGTTTTTGCCGTTTCTCTTCCGCTTCTTCTCACATCATCTCATTGCATCATTTTATATGCTTTTCTCCCTGCAATACTGTCACGCCCCGTTCCCCAGAATACCCGGCATTTAATTTTTTTCCTTTCCAAGTATCCTTAAGAGTGAGGGTGATGAGAGAGGGAGAGAGGGAGAAAGAAGAAACTGAATAAGCAGGCCACTGGGCACATGCTGGGATAGTACAGGTGAAGCTCCACTATAATATCAAACAACTCATAAATAACATAGAACAACAACAACAAATTTATATAATAACTTTCATTTACATACATAGTCCAAATGCACCACTACATATACAACGCCACTCTCCACCTCCCATGACAAATATGTCATGCTACACAGCTACAGCTCACACCAAGACTACCCTTGAAACCTAACTCTAAGCCACCACCAATCACGTTGTCCCTGCTACCTGAAAAGTGGGGAGGAGCACGTCAACGCGTGCCCCAGTAGGAACCAACTTGGATTTGGAACACCGTTCTAAGGTTATTAATTCACAAGGCAAGACAAGAGAAATAATGCATGTAACTAAGTAATATGGCGTAAAGTAAATAGCCAAGGAAGAGGATCATACATGCGGTCCAATGTCGAGCTACTGCAAGAAAAAGGTTAGCACGAATAATAAAGCAAGTGCTCATACCAACATAATTTAAAAGGAAGGTATTAATGCCACAAGTGCAATTCAATATACGTCATCACAAGAATAGAAGATAAGGACAAGGAAGTACAGTGAGCAGAAGAAGTAACATGCAAGACTTTTATTTTTTTATTGATTTAATTAGAACTTGGATAAACTGTATGATACCAGGACCTGGACATCACCCCAAATTTGGGGTGAATATAGCACACGGAGCAGTGGACACGGGCACTGTATGACACCGGGACTCTCAGCTCCACCGTCCCTGGCAGGAGTGAGGCTCTCCCACAATAACACAACCTCCGTATGTCCCCTCCACTCCCGGTAAAGGAGAGTGGGTATAAATATCACATATCACATAGTCATTTCCCCCAACTTCTCAGTCCAGTCCTCATATCCACAATTTACTCAAATTCCACCTAAACCTGGGTTTTACTAACTCACCCTCATTAGAGAGGATTGAGACATTCAAGAGTTTGATTTTATCATTTTAGTAATGAAGAAGTCATGTTGCATGGCATCACATTCCATATTCATACCAACACGGGTCATGCACCGAAGTGTCATGCCCTCCATCGTAGTCACATCACATATCAACATAGGACATGCACCCAAGTGTCATGCCCTTTATCATAGCCATTTCAATTCATTATCTATTTCACATTAAACCATACTTTCCATGACTCCATCATCACCAATTTATAACATGCTTAATAATACATGCATATATAACTCATTTTGCAGGTTTCTCTACTTTTGTTTTATTAAGGCATTTTCACAAACACGTGATGGGCGTGATATACCTGCCCATGAGCACATTAGCAAATCCAATGGAACACATACCAAGAATCTACCTTTCATGTAACAACAATAATCATGCACTATAGAGAGTGAATTAGCAATACTACACAATTCATAACACCACTTCAATACTTCAGCTTGCTGGAATTTGCAGAAGTTGATACTACATGGGCATATATCATCAGGTTTTATTGAGAATTTGACAAAATGTCCCAAATTAAAGTTATGGATATATTAGTCCTGGATTCACAGATAAAATTTCAGGTAAAAAAATAAGTATATGATTTATAGTGAATTATTTGGTGAAGTCTGCCAAATCTGTTTTTCAGAAAGATTTTTGGGTCTGTATTGAAAGCCAATTTTAGGCATGTTGCAGCCAGAAATTCGACATATAAGAAATGTGATGCAATTTTAGAAAAAATTGTTAACTTTCTAACAAGACCAAGAACAGAAAATTCCGTTGTGTGTGCAGGTGCTGAGGTCAATTCTACTAAACTGTGTCAAAATTGCAGATCATACAGACATGTTGTAAAGATAAAATTTTTGCTCCTAATTTATGAATTAAACATATATCAAAATTTATATGATTTTGGGGTAGAACTTCAAGATCTACAAGCACATATTTTTTCGAAACCTAATTCAATCTACAGTAACCGTAATTCAAGAATTAACACACAACAGAATTTCAAGTTCCCAAAGAGGCAGATTTTGCATGGAATTCCAAGGGGTGATTAGTGAAATCAAATCATGGAACTTAAATTTGGCTACTTCTACTTCATATTAAGTAAAACATGATATACAACATGGTAACAAGAACCCTTAATTAGAATTCCAAATCCAAGTTAGAATCCTACCTCAAAAATCTTAGTTTTCCTCCTCTCCTCCTCTTTCTTTCTTCTCTAACTTCTTCCCACTTGCATCCAACGTGTGCTTCTTGATTTTAGGGGAGATAAATTAGGGGTTTGAGTAGAATAAAATGGAGAAATGGAGGGGGGTGTGGCCGGCCTAAACTAGGGGAGGAAGAGGGGGAAAGAGAGAGAAGATGAGAGAAGGCTTTAGAAAGAAAAAGAAGAGATTTCTAAAGAAATTTCTACACCATCCTTAACTTCTCCCATAAGCCATGTTTAACTTAAAATGACTAAAATATCCTTCCAAAAATGTCCCTCAACTTTTAGGTATTTACAAGTTTGGCATTACTTTATGCACACACAACTTTAGTATGTACGCACAGTAGTTTTAGTCCAAATGACCGTTTTTTCTCCTCGCCTTTCTAAAAATTTACGGGGGTTGCCATTGACCCCTAACCCCTTTCACACTTGCATGGCTCTCCCTACACACATCCACATACATCCATGCATGCATACATGCGTCACTCGCACACGTCTAATACATTCTTGTTGTTTTACACCTACGATGTCACTTGCACTTCTCCCGCATTCACATTTCGCATTCTCTACCCTTAACCACGTATTACGGTCCAATCCCCCTTGCGCTATGTCACATACATCGATATCTATGCTTATTTCATGCCTACCCATGTATCGTAAGTATAAATACCACGTGTGTTCAGTAGAATACCCGTATAGTGTAAAATAGGGCATGACAAATACACTAAACATCCCCAAAGAGTAAAATGAAAAAAAATAAGTGGAAAATGCATGGAAGATGCAAAAGAAAGGTGAAGAATGCATGGATGGTGAGATATAATTATATACAAAATATACACTTAACAAATTTCTCCAAGCTAAACTCTTGCTCGTCCCCGAGTAAGACAAGATATCAAAGTGAAGACCAAGGAGAAATTGCTAAGAAGATCAGAACATCACCATCTCAAATCAATCACACGCGCAAGCCACATATACTACAAAATTTGAACTCACTCCAAGCATGCATCACTCTATCAATTCAACATAGTGTATGACTCAAAAACATTAATCTCCAACACGACTTCAAATTTAACATGCACACACATGAAAAAGACTAAGTCTGTGGGAAAAAAATCTTCTAATAGGTATAGATCAACGAAAATGCAGCCGTTTTCCTACACTTGTGAAGGTAAAAACCCAAAATTGTATCATGGGACCTCAACTCTCTAGGATTGGATATGTCAAGCTAGTTCATCCTAAGCCCTGGTGATAGACATGCTTGGTATAAATATATACAAATTTTTATAAACATCGGACCTAAGCGATTCATGTAATGAGGTTTCAACCAATGACTCTCGACCAAGATGAATCTAGGACATTAGTCCAAGATGGGCCCCTCGGGCCTACTCTCTCAAATCATTTAGGACCTATTATTCCTATTTGGTGCCGTCCCCCAAATCTCGCCCTTCAATGCGAATCTCCAATGCTTCCTGAGGCATGGAGACCCAGCTACTTGGTGAGACTGGGAGAACGATGCACGTATTCTAATTTTTTTATTCATCTTTTTTGTGAAGCATGCCAATCACACGTCTTAGGGCAAACTAATCTATATCCACAACAAACTCCTATCGAGCTTAGGCCTACTCTACAAGATTGGTGAAACCTAGACCAGTGTAGTCCAAAAGTTGAATAAATAATCAATATAGCCTAACAAAGATAAGATCGAAAACTAGTATTTATTCACAGGAGAGGGTTAAAAATTAAATCGTGAGAAGATAAACGAAAAATCATGCTATGAAGTTATCCAGAACATGCATGTAAGAAGTGAATCTAATTAAGTGCATAGGTGAAATTAGAGGAATTCTCATCGAGGGCTCATTTCTTCAAATTTTTCATTATTTTTGAATATGTATATACAAATGCATACATGATGCATGGATGCATAAATAACTGAAAAAGTGCGGATGCAACGTGAGAATGATGCAAGTGGTGTGGTGGACTCATCCCTCAAGCTAGAAGTGAAATGTCTCCCCCAAGCTTAAACGATGCATTGCCCTCAATGCGTAAAAGACGTGAAGTGCAAGGGCATTGAAAAATATGGGAGGGGAAAAGTGTGTTGTGGGTGGTGAAATGAGGGGTGTTATGTGAATGCGTTAAATACATAAGAAAAGCGAAATGCATGGGAAGACCTCCCCCAAGCTAAAATGAAGCATCACCCTAAACAAAATAGGAAAGTGAATAGCAAGGGCTCATGTATATGGGGCATATATTATCGAGATTGGGGCTAGAATTTGGACATTGGAATGTATAGGGTTCTTGGGGTCAAGATGATATCCTATGTGAAGTGATTAATAGGTGAGTGATTTATTACTAATTTTTAAATCTTATTATGCTCCCGTCGCTGCCAAGAGGAGGACGAGATTATTAAGATACTATCCTTGAAAGAATATAAAATATTTACACTACTGGGTAGGATGCACCAGATCAAAAGGTGGATCGATGATTTTTAATCGTGGATGAAGTTGCTCAAATAATTCCTTACGCTTCGCAGCGGGCGTCTTCCTCACGTTCACAGCTCCATGGTCAAGCATCACGATTGGGCACATCTCCTCAATGTATAATCCTTCATTGTGTGGAGGATGCCATATGTCAATGCAAATTGGATATATATGTCCGTCAAAATGAGCCTGCAACAAAGAGTCCTCAAAAATAGTAATGGAATTTAATATTCTAGGACGACTATCTGAATTTATGTGATGAGGAGTTATAAAATATGATTCAGAGATGACAGTAGTGTATGGATGAGAACTTCCTTGTAATGGATCAATGGACTCTGGAGGAGGTGGGAGTGATTGTAGAAGGAAATTTGGAGGGGAGTGTAGTGCGGGCTCATTATGATCCAATTGAAAGTTTCCATCACTTGCCTCGTCCTCATCATCAAGGTGTATCGGCTATACAATCGCCACAGTTTCTTGGGGTTCTTCATGGATATCATCATGGATGGTGGGAGTTGGGGATGATGTAGGCTGCTGAACTGAATCGGTGGGGGTGTGAGGCTTGGGCTCCATTATAATTTGTATGCTCTCGCCTTCAGCCTCGCATTTCTCATCGTCATTAGAGAAGAAGCCATCATCAGGCTCCATAAAATTCTCAAGCACCTCAAGAAGTGGAATAACTCAGATAGGAAGTGAGGCTTAGGTTCCTTAATATCACCATTCTTTCTTTCGATCCCACTTGACTCTGTCTCGTCATCACTAATGTAAGGATGCATCGTGGATTGCTCGTCATCAACTCATATTCCACCACATATCATATCCTGAGGTTCGAAATATGCATTTATCACCACGTCCCCTTAGCTCCAATGTACCTTGTCACCATGCTCTTCGTGATCTTCCATGGGGTCAAACTAGTGTGAGCCCGTGAGTGGATCCTCAGGTATGCTTTGAACCTACTGGAATTCCGTAAGCTTTTGGGCTGTATCCTACATGAGCAGAGTGATCTGTTGGAGTAAGTCCTATGGCTGTGTCGTGGTATCCATCACCCGCTAGCCTACATCCTCAGAGTCCAATGAATGACTAGCATGGTGGTTGGCGGTTATGAAGTTATGCATAAGAGCATCTAGATTGGATTCTTGCAATGGGGATAGCTTAGTTTGCTCATTATCTGTCAAGTTTTGTAGGCACCACCACTTGTTCTCAACCGTGTATGAAAGGAACTCCCCACTGCTCATATCCTGTACAAGATCCTGCGAGTGAGACTGCAACCCCATGTATGAAATCTGCAGCAGATGGTCTAGATGGTCTTAGAGGAAGCCGTGGTCCGGGCACCCAAGCACTAAATCATTAAATTTTCCCCAAGCCTGACAGTAAGTCTCCTCGTCAAACTGGGCAAAACCAACTATCTAATGTTCTAATTCTTTCGGCCCTTGAACCTGCCACTGGTGATCATGTGTGGTTCTAGGTTCTTCTATTTCCAGCTTTTGTATCTATGGGGCATCGAATTGATACTCTTCGTACGTCTGCCCCTGCATATAATAATCTTAATATCCTGATGCATCAGTGTCCATCTGAAATATATGATGCAAGGGGGCATCCATATAGTCCGTCAGGCTTTCTCATCTACCTTCTCTCGTCTCCTAACACCCAACCTCTTTTCCCTCATCGCGATCTCAGGATCAAAATTCTGGGTTCACCTGCTAATACAAAAGAGATAGGGACTAGGAGAAAATCGTCAGTATCATAAGAAAAACAAAGAAAGAAAAGAAATGCATAGACTAGTAAATCCAAAATCAAACCAATGTCTAGCCAATTGCTTCACGGACAACGTTGCCAAAAACTTGTTGTGGAAGTTATAATACCGCAAGCGTACGGTGTAATTGTAGCCTACGGGTCAACACATGTAGGCAGTGGTTTGAGCATCGGTTAGTCTTGGATTTAGGTTAGCTACATGGGATCGTTGAGTGGATATGAGCATACTAAAAATGTATCAAATAAGGAAAAGCTTAGGGCTAAGTATCCCTCTAATTTAGATTAAATATAGGGTGATCTAGCTTCTCGATCTGTTGAGTTAAGACTGTCGATAAGATTTTGCCCTCAATTCTTGTTCTCTCCCCGTCTAGCTGCAAGAGAGAACTTGGAGCATATTTAAGATCTCTAACTGGACTCTAATGTCTCGTCGGTAGTCCTGATTTCAGTTTCTCTAACAACGTAGCCCCGATGTCTCATCGTAGCCTTATCATTAGAAAATCAACCCACCATTAGGTGCATCAAACCAACCCTGATTTTTCATCGGTGATTGTGTAGCATTCTAATGGTAGGCACACATCCAGACAAAGCCCAAGTTTAAACCCAATAAAATGATATTTTAGGTGATCAACCCTTACAAATAAGCTACATCAGGGTTCAACTTCACCCTAAATCGAAGATCTACTCACTAATCACCACAATAACAATCAGAAAATTCCTATGAAATTGCATCAAAATAATAACAAAGAAGGGAATAGAGATTCAATACTAATAAGGAAGAAATGGAAACCAAAAACAAAATCTTCAATAACCGAAAAAAACAACAAATAAAATTCTTACTAATGTACAGGAGTTGCTGCCCCTAGAGGGGAATGAGAATCTAGAAGAAACCCCCTCAATCGCTCACAAAGATCCTATTTATACACCCCCCCAACCCAAAATATTTTAGGTTCAAAACCCACAAAATTACGGGTGTAGCACACAGCCGTGCTGCCACAAGGCAGCCAGAGATTTCTTCGCTCCGTAAATTGCACACGATCGTGCCAAGTAGCTGCATGGCCATGTCAGTTCTTCAACCCGCTCCAAATGATGCACATTACGCAAGATGAGCATGGTCGTTCCGTTGAGGTGCACCGTCATGCTACTGCCATTAGCACTTTGTCCCAACCTTTGTAAAGTTGACACGATCGTGTAGATGGGATGCATGGTCATGTAGTTGCATTCACAGCTTTTCTGGATGATACGAAAATGCGACACAGCCACGCAGATGGCTGCACAACTGTGTTACTGGGGCTTCCTCTTTTCTTCTGGGGGCAGATATGACGGCATGGCCATGCATTAACATGCACGTCCATGCTGCATTGCATTTTGCCCTTCTCAGCTCCTATTGATCTCTGGTCTTCGTTAGTTCTCTTCCGCTTCTTCTCCCATCATCTCCTTACATCATTTTGTATGCTTTTCTCCCTGAAACACACAAAACATTCCCAAAGAGTAAAACGAACAAAAATAAGTGGAAAATGCATGGAGGATGCAAAAGAAATGTGAAGAATGCAGAATGGTGAGATATAAGTATATACAAAATATACACTTAACAGATGTTTTGATGTATGTTCTTGTTGTATCATCGACTCATATATATATATATATATATATATATATATATATATATATATATATATATATATATATATATATATATATTGACAACCCAGAAAAATCCCCAACCCCCTCCCCTTGCCTTTGGCTTTTTTAGGAGGGTAAGGCGAGAGCCCGGCCGAGACTATGCAAACTGGGGGGAAACCGCCGTGCCCCAAACGGCCCCCGGGTAAGTCCGAGAGGGGAGATGTAGCCCCAGGGTAAATAATTCCACAACAAATTCCACAATAATTACCAAGTCACGGCGGCCATAGGCCTCGAACCCCGCACCCCTTGGCTTTGGAGCGGAATGACTTACCACTGGGACACCCTCTCGTGGGCATATATATATACATACATGTATGTATGTATGTATATACATACATGTATGTATATACATACATGTATGTATATACATGTATAAACATATACATGTACGTGCGTACGTACATGTACGTGCGTACGTACATGTATGTATATACATACATGTATGTATGTATATACATACATGTATGTATATACATATATGCATACATGTATGTACGTACATACATGTATGTATATACATATATATATATACATATTATTTATTATTATTTTTGAAAAGTAAGTGGATTATATTCAAAAGAGACCAGGGAATATCAGGACAGATAGGCAAGAGCAAATACTTGGGAGAGGTTGGGAAACAGCCACCAAGCACTAGCACAAACAACAGACATGACCTGACCCCAAAGCACAATACAACAACCCCTCACACCCATACATTAAACATACTAACTCAACCAAGGTAAATGGCTCCAAGGTCGACAACCTCAACAAAGATAACCTAACAACACCTACTACATACACTAAGCAGCGAAGCACCCATCAACAAGCTAGCCCAGGGGGCAGAAGAACATAGTCAAAATTTGAGGCTACTAAGGCCAGCGAAGGTGCCCCCAAACGCAGAGCCGCCCTTCAAGCGCGTAGTCACCTGGTGAGCCATCGGAACAGATTTCTTAGACTTTGATTTACCACCTGCTTCAGCCAACAATTCCACCTACTCTGAATTCTCTCTCTCTCTCTCTCTCTCTCTCTCTCTCTCTCTCTCTCTCTCTCTCTCTCTCTCTCTCTCTCTCTCTCTCTCTCTCTCTCTCTCTCTCTCTCGGAGCTTATTTATTTGGATATGTGTCTATGTGTTCATTATATACAATTTTTGATACAAGTCCAATATTAATGTTGATATTGTCTCCATATTTTTTATTTTGACTTTAGATGAGATAAATTATTGAGAGTGATGCTCCTTTATGTTTTGTTTTATGTTGCGTGTGTATCACCTCGATTCTTTATCATATTCAATTAACTCCTATGTTTTATTTATCATTTAGCACTAGTTATTGTTGTTTCTCTTCCTCCCGCACTTCTTTCGATTATAACAAAGGGTGAGAAAAATAAACAAAGTAATAATTCATGTGCAATTATGAATTTAAAATATTTCCTTGAATTATATCATTCAAAACTTATTTTTTGAACCATTGTATGATCATGGGGAGTTTGATATATAAATTTGGATTTTATCCCACATTCAATTTATATTTCCATATTACATTGTATTTTAGATTCCATTTTCATATTGCTAATTTCCTCCATGTGTATCACCATCATATCAGTTTCATGTGTATTCATTCATTTTTGAGCTTTCATGCATATTATACAAAATTCCATGTAATACACTCACTTTAGCTACACATTAATGCCATATATTATATTTGAATGTTTGGACTAACTTGATTGGCATAAATGTAGTGGGTGTAAGTATTTATTTTTAACACAATTATTTTTTTGTTTATGTTTGTTTGTCATCATCAAAAAGGGGGAGAATGTTGAGTATTGGATCCCCCAATTTGATTTTGATGATGAGCAAACATAATTAATTATGACTGACTCTTTTTTTGTAGTTAATTAAAGCATCATCGAATGTAGATCAAAGTTTTATCAAAGCGGCGATGACGTGAAGTGATGACGTGAGGAAATCAAGTGATGGACTCAAGAATTCAAATATGTAGTGAAGAGGATTAATATGTAAATTTTCCATTTCTTTACTTCGTTATGAAATTAGATTATTAAGCCATGAATATACATGTTAGAAGAACTTATTTATCACACACAACACTTTAGATCATTGATTAGTCGATCCCATAGGGCTAGAAATCATTTAAGCTCAAAATTGAGCTGACAACCCTTGATCAGACGACTGGTGTATGATCACCAGACATTTGACGTGCATACATAGAAAGTCATAGAAACCCTAACAAGATAGACGCCTGAAGGGGTCTTCCCAGGTGTTTGAATAGTCTGTAAGACGTCTACGAGATAATCTACAGACGTCTGGTTATTTTGGTCAGACTTTCCAGTAGCTTCATTTTCCTTGACCACTGTTGTTCTGCGAGGATGCGCATCCCCAAAAAGGTGATGCACACCCTCACCCCCAAGTGCAAGGATGTCAGAAAAATATATTTCCAATGATTTCGGGGTCTAATCCACCGGGAGGCATTGCTTATACTATCTCTCGATTCCTAGGTTGGGTTAGGCTTCAAATTTATTGTGGAGGTGAATTACAAAAGAGGTCATAATAGTGACGGAGGTGAAATGTGAGGGTGTCACGATCAACAAGGCACAACCGACAACTCCACACAAAAAGAAAACAAATAAACAATGAAAACAATTGAGAGAAATATCTCTAGGGTGTCAAGATTCCCCGCTAGGACTTTCGGGCTTGGATCTCAGGTTAAGGACCATTTCGTCGAACTATGAATGAGGGTAGGAGTGTCACATTCGGAGATGTGAATGAGTACTTGACTTTCGTCCTCCTACTCGTCTAATGTATCCCTATGCTCAGATACTTTTGCTATGCACTTCAGACATGGATACGTGCATTACGCTTGACATGATTCTCGTATCTCAAGTTCGTATACACTCTTATGATCTACGAATTGGGATACTACACCATGGCTGGTTCTAGCAGTCGGGCTACTCTCTAGTCACCGACTAGCGGATTGGGGGTTAGAAATCATCCCCACGCATCACTCTCGTAATCACGCGCTAATCCCTAATCAGATTCGTGGGGATCTTCCCTAGAACATGGAGCTACTTTTGCAATCCTCCAATTCTAGGGCTAATCCCCCAAAATCCTTGTTCAAACCACTATAGAGCAACCCTAGATTCATTCAACTAAGGTTAACCTAACATCCAATTCCTAGAATCCTAGTGTTCATCCCTAATCCTAGCAATAGATCTACTCAATCATGTGGAAAGATACGAAAATAATAGAAATCAACATCACAAGCAAATAAAGGAAAAGAAATGGAAGATCCAACAAGAAAATACTTAGCTTAATCATAGATCTGATACAAAATCACCAAGAAGGAGGCCGATGGCGTGGCCTAGCCTCCGAAATAGTCCCTAAGAAAAGAAGATGGGTTAAAAAACGATCTCCCCGGTCGCGTTTAATGATGGCTGCTCAATCCCTATATATACTCCCCCTAAAAACCCCTAAAACGCCCAAAAAGCCTAAGTAGATTGCAACTTACGAGTGATGGGACCCGCACCGCTCGATCAAGTGTGCCCTAGCACTCAGTTGAGCGCCTTCTTGGTGCTTCATGTTTGTGTCTGGGTAGAGGATGCCACTTTATCGAGCGAGGTAAGTCGCTCGGTTGAGCGAAATCAACAGAGATTTCCAAGGCAAATTTGGGGGTCGTCTGTAGAGGGCCGCTCAGTCGAGTGAGGTAGGCCGCTCGGTCAAGCGACCTGTTTACTGGAAGCTCTCTTTGGCCGTCACTTGCTCTTCTCTTTTACGGCATCAGCCCGACCGAGCGGGGTAGTCGCTCGACCGAGCGACTTGGAATTCAGCCCTTGCCTCTTTCTTCTTTCTTTTTCTTTCTTTGCTTCCTTCTTCTTTTTGCTCCTCTCCAGCAGCATGAACTCCTCAAATTTGATGCCATTGACATTCTGGCATCGACGATTATGTCCTTATCTCAAATATGCTCCAAATTGCTCGATATTCCTTGAAATGCAACCAAACGCTCTTAAAGTCAAATAGTTCAAATTATCAACATAAAAGCATACAAAATCGGGATTTGAGCAATCATTTTGATATGTAAACATATAGATAGAATATGGAATATTATAACACATCAAAATCCCCCAATCTTACCTCTTACTCGTCCTCGAGGAAGACTAGTAAGAAGCGAACCCGGGAAAGGAATACAACGGAAAGGTGAGGTGATGAAGTGCGATGGAGTTAAGGGTCTCAATCTTAAACTCAGCAAATATATGAACCCATGGATACAAGAATATGTGAACACACACCAAAATGATTAGGACACACATTCACGCAAAATACTTAAGTCTCGCCTCAATGAACTTATTGTTGATTTCAATAAATGTAATGAACTTGGTAAACAATGATATGAGAGTAGAGCTACATCCTATCATAGTTTATCATGAAATATACTACGTTCACAGATATGAATCCAATGTCCACAACTCATTAGCATAAACATGTAATGATCAGACAGTTTCAAGCATGCGTGGTGTTTTGTTAAGCTTCATGGAACGAGTTAGTAAATTCAATTAAGGTAAGGCCACCACAGTACACTCGTTTCATGACTCCTAGAACCCATCAACTCTGCCATGTCCTTATTCTATATAGAAATGGAGATAATGATATGGAATTTTTGTGTTTTTATACATTTGGCTATTTTTGGCTTTTTGTCTTGCAAACTTGCATAAACGCAATGGAGTGCAAGGAAGGTCTATGCATCCCAGATCTGACGATCTTAGGGCATAGGGTTACAAGGAACCACAAGGACCTTTTATTAAGGATATTTACTTAATTTTTATATTTTTGGGATTTTTGCAAACTCACGTAAATGCGTTGGAATGCAAAGTATGATCAAAGATCATTTATTTGGCTATATACAAAAGAAAAGGAAAAAGCATAGAATCTAGAAATGGCTCAGTTTCAGGAATTCTAGTTATCACTACTTTGGTTATCATGAGGTTATCCTATCTCTTTTGAATTACTAAACATTTATGAAGCAATATAATTATCAATCAAATCACGCATGAATCGAATAATTTTCAGATTTCGATTTATTCATTTTTAGCTCAACTGTTTTGAGAATATGGTTGTGAAACTATGGATTCTGCTATGAAAAAGCATATTAATAATGATACTCTAATCAAGGAATTAAACTCTAGTCTAACAGATATCAGAGTTCATAAGAAATATAAATCCATAATATTTCATAGAAAATGAAGCATATGAAACAAAAATAGAGAAGTGAATATGGTTGTTACACCTACAAGTGCTAATACCAATATGTCTGTTTATAGTTAGTAGTAATTCATGCAATAGCCCACGTTTAGACAACATTTGCATTCATGTCCAACAAGTTTTGCATTTGTACCCAAAAAGAGGGCATACTTGCAATTTTGCATTTAAGGGAGTTTTGGAGCAAAGTTTCCCTAAATGGCATGGTAGTAATTGTAATTACATCTTGGAGGGCATTTTTGTAAAAAGAGGGATAGTAAGATGAATTTAAAAAAAAGAAAAAAGAAATGGCAATCTTGTAAATTGTGGAAAAGAAACCATTTCATGAAACTTCTTACCCTTTCTCCATTCTTCCTTTTAATCCCCAAAATACAAAAAAACACCACTTTCATTTTCCCGCCTCCAACATTCGACCAACCTGGGAGCAAAAGGCAAACAAAAAGAGAGAGGGAAAAAAGAAAGAAAAGGGAAAGAAAAAAGGGAGAAAAAAAGAGAAAAGGGAAGAAAAGGGAGGAAGAAGTAGAAGACGATCAAGCTCAAGATTAAGGAGGGAATCTCTAATCACCATCCTCAAGATTCTAGGTAGGAATCTCAAATCCACCTTGTAGTATGTTTACATGCTTAATTTTGAGCCTAATACATGATTAATTTTCATGAAACAATTTTGTTATTGATGCTAAAAATTTGATCCTGAAAAGATGAAACTTTGACTAAGTTCTGGGCTTAATTGGCAATTAGAAAAGCTTTGGACATTTTATATGTTGGGTATATTGATGTCCTTAATAACTTTCATGTTCACAACTTTTTCCAATTCAAACTGGACATTAGGTTAAAAATTCGATTTTTGCAACATGTCTGGAATACTGTCACACTGGATACAGTTTAGAAAAACGACGTGTATTACTTGCACACTCTATGGAATTTGCTGTTCTTAGTCTTGTTGGAAAGTTAACAAGTTTATCTACAAATTCATCACAGTGCATATGTTTCAAATTTCTGGCTGTAACATGTCTAAAATTAGCTTCTAATACAGGCCCTGAAATCTGTCAGGATAACAGTCTGTATAGGTTCTACCAATTAATTGACTATAAATCACTCAGTCTATATTTAAGCATGAAATTTCATGGGTGAATCCAAGATTACTATATCTTCAACTTCCATTTAGATAGTTTTGTTAAATTCACAATAGAAATTGGTTAAATACCCTGATTTTGTGGCCGTCCTGTCAATTACAGCAAGCTGGAGGGTTTGATTAAAGATTGTATCTTGAAGTGATGTCAATTTTCATTCCATTATCCATGAATGAATATTGTGCTACTTGTAAGAGTGATTAATCATGCTATTTTCTACTACATTTGATGACTTGACAATATGTATTTCTACGTCACCTGCCACGTGTTTGTTGACATGCCACTAATTCTTGTAAAATCGAAACTTATTTAAAGTAAATCCCAGGTGTCTCCTTTCACTTTTGAGGTGGGTGAGCACTCTAGGGAGGGGTGGGGGAAAACCAAAGCATTGGGTCGGCATAAAGGATGGGACTGGCTGTGTTGGCCTGTGTTGGTATGTTTTGGTATGTGTTGGGTAACCTCGCACTCCTGTCGGGCTACCGGGGCGGGGAGTGGGCGGATGTGTTACCATAGGCTCCTGACGGGCTACGTGGCGGGGAGTCCTAGTTATTACCACCCGCCTTACTAGGTGAGGTCCCAGTCCCTTATGCCATACTCAAGGCCTAGGTTTCCAACAATGAATACCTAAATAAATAAATCTAAATAATTGTCACTCTCAGTGTTTGTTTTTCTTGTCGAGTGTACTGACTGTAGTGTGGACACTGTAAACCCCTAGATAGATCCTTGGTGTGGTTGAGTTTTCCTACTGGGCACGCTGTGACGTGTCCCCTTTAATCTACAGGTACAGGTTCAAATACGACGGGTCCTCAGCCTCAGCAGAGTCGCCAGGAGGGCGGCACTTCCCAGTCTGGGTCACAGGGTAGCTTGGCGGTGAGTGATTGTCATGGGTTTTGGGTCTTGAGGGTGTGTGAGGGGAGATGTAGTTACTTTTGTACCCCCCAGTTTTTGTACCCTTGGGTGACTTTTATTGTACTTTCTGGGTTGTTCAGTGCATGTGATGACGGCATGATGATGAGATTAGTAGATACTCCTGTGGGTGACTCTAGACGCTCCCGATGTTTGTCTGCCGCTGCTTAACTGTACTTACTTTGTTGCGTTGGAGCATTTACTTTTGTACTTCTCTGTAGTACGTTATTCTTTTAGTCTGTGTTGTTCTAGCTGTTGCAGTGGCTTGCATACTTTTCCCTGACAGCACATTCACACTTGGTACCCCGTACCGTGGCCCGTCACCCCTGTCTTTCGTATACTGCAGCCCATATTTTGGGAGATGGGGCGTGACAGGTTTTGTGGTGGCCCTTGCAGGTCAGCGCGCACTGTGATATGCATAAGAACGACTTGGGCTATGCTCCAATACTTCAGTTATGGTATTAAATCGATCTGTTCTGTTTCCCTTTGTAGGATGGAGGCCGAGAACGGGACGTCTGGAGGGTCCAGAGGGATCGGGACTTCTGTTGGTGGGCCCACATCGGGAGACATGACCTCGGAGTCAGCGTTGCTGGCAAAGGTCCTGATGGAGATCATGGAGCACTTACAGCAGCAGGAGGACATGCTGGCTGGGCTAGTGGCGCCTACATCGAAGGCTCCAAGTTACAAGTAGTTTCGGGAGTTGCGTCTGGTATACTTTTTGGGCAGGAAGAGCAGCTTAGAGGTCGATGAGTGGCTGAGGCACACAGAGGATGATCTGACCCTGTCTGGTATTGCACGAGAGGGATGGGTGGAGATCACCAAGCGACAGCTGACCCACCAGGCCAGGGATTGGTGGGATGCCCAAGAGAGGCACATGACCGGGTGGTGGAGTGGAAGACCTTTAGGGAGCGGTTTGAGGCCAAGTTCCTCCCATAGGCCCCAAAGGACGAGTTGAGGCAGCGGTTCGAGCACCTGACTCAGGGCCATAGGACAGTGGACGAGTATGACGCAGAGTTCACTCTACTTAGCAAGTACGCCCCTGAGCTAGTGGGGACAGATGCCACCCGAGCTAGATGTTTTTATATGGGACTAGCCCCCGAGGTCAGAGGAGCTATGGCTACCCAGGAGTTGACAACATATGAGGCCGTACTGAGTGCAGCTAGACGGTACGAGGCACACTTGAGGAGTTTGGGGAAGCTACCGGCCAGTGACCGACGACCAGCTGTGTCACAGAGGACTGCCCCTCGACCGACCCAGCTTGTGACCTTCAAGCGACCAAGAGTTCCACCAGTACCACCAAGGAGGACTTCTTGTTGGAAGTGTGGGAAGCCGGGACATGTGGCGAGAGACTGTAGGGTCATGGATAGACAGTGCTAGACATGCGTAGAGGTCAAACACATCAGTAGCTATTGCCCTCGCCAGAGCCGATCTCCCGTAGCACCAGTGGCCGCCAGACTGCCTCAGCAGAGGGCTCTTCCACCAGCACCGCAGCGACCGGCCCTTCCAGCACCACCGGGGCCAAGACTTATTGCGCCGAAGGGACCCCCTCCGCATCCTCCACTGCAGGGCTTCCAGAGGATGGCTCTTGCTCCCCAGAGACAGCAGCAGTTCCTGATGACTGCTGTTGAGGCCGAGCATCAGGCCAGGTGATATCTGGTATAATCCTGACTCTTGCTTTAAAATACGTGGATCCTTTTCCAGCTATTTGTAAGGTAGTTGGATATTTCTTTGTGCCTTGCTACTATAGGTATTGTTAGAGTATCTTCCCATCCTGCCTTGTCCTTATTTGATTCTGGAGCTCACACTGCTTTCTGTCTGAACGATTCGTGACCAAGCACTCTATAGTAGTTGACTCATTTGGTGCTAGTTGGAATGTTCACATGGGAAATGGAATTATATACAGTGTGTCTGGGTTAAAAATTGTCCAGTTGAGATATGAGGACGGGAGTTATATGCAGATTTCTTGGTAATTGAATTACCTGATTATGAGGCCGTGTTCGGAATGGATTGATTGGGGATGTTTTATGCTACTATAGACTGCAGACTGAGGAGGGTAGTCTTCCAGATCCCTGACCATCCAGAGTTCGAGTTTCGTAGCAGTTATGAGGCACTTGAACATTTGAAGTTTAAAGCATCATCTCTAGAGATGGCGATGGAAGCGGAGCTGACTTTGCCAAAGGTTGTTCAGGAATTTTCAGACGTGTTCCCAGATGATATCTTTGGACTTCCCCCAGATAGGTCTCTAGAATTCACTATTGACCTAATACCGGGAACTCAACCGATTGCGAAAGGCTCTTTATTATGGCCACATCTGAATTGACGGAGCTACGCAATCAGTTAACTGATCTATTTGATAGAGGATTGATACGTCTGAGTGTGTCACCGTGGGGAGCGTCTGTGCTGTTGGTGAACAAGAAGGACGGGACCTGGAGGATGTGCATTGACTATAGAGATTTGAATAAAGTGACTGTGAAAGATAAGTATCCTCTCCCTTGGATTGATGACATTTTTCATCAAATTGGTGGATCTCGAGTGTATTCGAAGCTGGATTTACGGAGCGTGTATCATCATGTGAAATTTCGGGATCAGATACTTCGAAGACTGCATTCCGAACTCAGTATGGGCACTATGAATTCTTGGTGATGCCATTCGGAGTGACTAATGCCCCCAGCGACCTTTATGAGAGTGATGAACCAGTTTTTCTTTGAATATCTGGATAAGTTTGTGGTGGTCTTCATCAATGATATTCTGGAGTACTCGAAGGATGAGGACGAGCATGCTGAGCATTTACGAATTGTGTTGATGACTCTCTAACATCATTGACTGTATGCCAAGTTCAGCAAGTGCCAATTTTGGTTAAATAAGGTTGCGTTTCTTGGTCTCATTGTTTTAGGAGAGGGAGTGTCTGTTGACCCGGAGAAGGTTGATGAGTGGAAAAGTGGCACATTTCTCGAACCGTTACAGAGATCAGGAGTTTCTTAGGTTTGGCTGGTTACTATCGGAAGTTCATAAAGGACTTCTCTAAGATCACCTCACCTCTGACGCACTTGACAAAGAAGGATGTTCCCTACTTTTGGTCGGAGGACTGTCAATGTGCATTTGATGAGTTAAAGCATCGGCTAACAACTACTCCTGTCTTGACAATTCCAGACCGATCAGGTGGATTTGAGATTTTTTGCGATGCTTCAGGCAAAGGGCTTGGCTGCGTAATTCACCAGCATGGACGGGTCGTAGCTTATGCTTCTAGATTGTTGAAGGTGCATGAGCAGAATTATCCCACTCATGACTTAGAGCTGGCTGCAGTGATATTCGCTCTAAAGTTGTGGAGACATTTCTTGTTCGGCGAACATGTGAAGATCTACACCGATCATAAGAGTTTGAAATATGTCTTCACCCAAAAGGAACTCAATATGAGACAGCGCCAGTAGCTTGAGTTGATGGCAGAGTATGATATAGACCTACAATATCATCCCGAGAAAGTTAATGTAGTACCTGACGCTCTTAGTCGACTTCTGGCAGCAATGAGACTGACCATTCAACCACAACTTTGTTGGGCTCTATGGCAGATGGAGATCGAGGTGATACTCCCGGGAGAGAAGGTAGATATGTTGGGCCTGCAGATTCAATCAGACCTGGTGGATCGAATCAAGGTTGCACAGTCAGAGGATGTAAAGCTGAAACGGATCCGAGAACAAGTGGATGCCGGACTTCGAACTGATTTTTGGATTCATGAGGATGGATCTTTGAGATTCGAAAACCGAGTTTGTGTGCCGAGTGGCGACATCCGAGAAGAATTGCTGAAAGAAGCACACAGTTTCCCTTATTCTATCCATCCTGGAGGAACGAAGATGTACATAGACTTGCGACAGTATTACTGGTGGCATGGGATGAAAAGGAGTGTAGCGAAGAGCGTGGCTTCATTTTTGGTTTGTCAGTAGGTGAAGGCTGAACACCAAAGGACTGCAGGTTTATTGCAACCTCTCCCATACCAGAATGGAAGTGGCAGCATGTAACAATGAATTTTGTGACTGGCCTACCTCGGACCCCAAAAGGGAATGACGTGATTTGGGTAGTTGTTGATCGACTGACAAAATCAGCACATTTTATTCCATTTCGAGTTGGACATTCTACAAAAGTTTTGGCCAGGAAATATATGGAAGAGATTGTTAGACTACACGGAGTTCCTGTCAATACTGTATCAGATCGGGACACCAGATTCACGTCTCATTTCTGGAGAAGCCTACAAGCTAGTCTGGGGACCCATTTGAATTTTAGTACTGCTTATCATCCCCAGACAGATGGACAGTCGGAGCGCACTATTCAGATCCTGGAAGATATGCTAAGGGCCTGTATGTTGGATTTTAAAGGATCCTGGGAAGATCATCTGCATCTGGTAGAATTTGCATGTAATAACAGTTATCAGGAAAGCATTGACATGGCTCCCTTCGCAGCTCTGTATGGAAGGAACTGTCGATCTCCC
This sequence comes from Scilla litardierei, assembly GCA_030789695.1. NCBI lineage: Eukaryota > Viridiplantae > Streptophyta > Magnoliopsida > Asparagales > Asparagaceae > Scilla > Scilla litardierei. Next base: position 274,148,445 of record CM061133.1, on the reverse strand, counting down.
TTGTGCTGGGACGATGTCGGAGATAGTGAAATTTTGAGACCTGAATTAGTAGCTGCTACGACTGATGTAGTGCGGACGGTCAGAGAGAATCTTCGTATTGCATAAGACCGCTATAAGCACTAGGTTGATACAAAGCAGCGTCCCTTGGAATTTTAGCCAGGTGATTATGTGTTTCTGAAGATCTCACCGATCCGGGGAACAATCTGATTTGGTAAACATGGGAAGTTAAGCCCGAGATACATTGGCCCTTTTGAAGTTTCAGCTCGGATTGGTGAAGTTGCAGATCGATTGGTGTTGCCACCACACCTTGAGAGTATACACAATGTGTTCCATGTGTCATAGCTTAGAGGATATATATGGAATCCCAGTCACGTTGTGGACTATTCGGAAATAGAAGTGCGTCCAGATCTGACTTACGAGCAGCGACCGGTGGCCATTCTCAATCGAAGACAGAAAATGCAGAGGAAAAAGTCCATCAACTTGATGAGGATCATGTGGCAACACGAGTCTCCCGGAGAATCGACTTGGGAGCCAGAGGATGAATTGCGGGAGAAATACCCTCATCTGTTTGTATGAAGACGCTTGTATCCTTAAGATTCCCAGTTGCTTGTATGCACTTGTGTGTAGATACGTTTCTCTTTTTTTTTAATTCCGGGGACGGAATTTGTTTTAAGGAGGGTAGGATGTAACTCCTACAAGTGCTAATACCAATATTTCTGTTTATAGTTAGTAGTAAGTCATGCAATAGCCAGCGTTTTGACAACATTTGCATTCATGCCCAACAAGTTTTACATTTGTACCCAAAAAAGAGGGCAAACTTGCAATTTTGCATTTAAGGGAGTTTTCGAGCAAATTTTCCCTAAATGGCATGGTAGTAATTGTAATTACATCTTGGAGAGCATTTTTGTAAAAAGAGGGATAGTAAGAGGAATTTAAAAAAGGAAAAAAAAGAAAAGGAAAAAAGAAATGGCAATCTTGTAAATTATGGAAAAGAAACCATTTCATGGAACTTCTTACCCTTTCTCCATTCTTCCTTTTAATTCCCAAAATACAAAAAAACACCACTTTCATTTCCCCCCTCCAACATTTGACCAACCTGGGAGCAAAAGGCAAACAAAGAGAGAGAGAGGGAAAAAGAAAGAAAAGGGAAAGAAAAAAAGGGAGGAAAAAAAAGAGAAGGGAAGAAAAGGGAGGAAGAAGGAGAATAGGATCAAGCTCAAGATTAAGGAGGGAATCTCTAATCACCATCCTCAAGATTCTAGGTAGGAATCTCAACTCTACCTTGTAGTAAGTTTACATGCTTAATTTTGAGCCTAATACATGATTAATTTCCATGAAACAATTTTGTTCTTGATGCTGAAAATTTGATCCTGAAAAGATGAAACATTGACTAAGTTCTGGGCTTAATTGGCTATTAGGAATGCTTTGGAAATTTTATATGTTGGGTATATTGATGTCCTTAATAATTTTATGTTCACAACTTTTTCCAATTCAAACGGAAAGTTAGAGTAAAAATTCGATTTTTGCAACATGTCTGGAATACTGTCACACTGGACACAGTTTAGAAAAATGACGTTTATTACCTGCACACTCTATGGAATTTGCTGTTCTTGGTCTTGTTGGAAAATTAATAAGTTTATCTACAAATTCATCACAGTGCATATATTTCGAATTTCTGGCTGCAACATGTCCAAAATTAGCTTCTAATACAGGCCCTAAAATCTATCAGAAAAACAGTCTGTACATGTTCTACCAATTAATTCACTATAAATCACTCAGTCCATATTTAAGCATGAAATTTCATAGGTGAATCCAGGATTCTATATCTTCAATTCCATTTAGAGAGTTTTGTTAAATTCACAATAGAAATTGGTTAAATACCCTGATTTTGTGGCCGTCCTGTCAATTACAGCAAGCTGGAGGGTTTGATTAAAGATTGTATCTTGAAGTGATGTCAATTTTCATTCCATTATCCATGAATGAATGTTGTGCTACTTGTAAGAGTGATTAGTCATGCTATTTTCTACTACATTTGATGACTTGACAATATGTATTTCTACGTCACCTGCCACGTGTGTGTTGACATGCCAATAATTCTTGTAAAATCGAAACTTATTTAAAGTATATATCACAGGTGTCTCCTTCCACTTTTGAGGCGGGAGAGCACTCTAGGGATGGGTGGGGGAAAACCAAAGCATTGGGTCAGCATAAAGGATGGGACTGGCTGTGTTGGTCGGTGTTGGTATGTTTTGGTATGTGTTGGGTAACCTCGCACTCCTGTCGGGCTACCGGGGCGAGGAGTGGGCGGAGGTGTTACCATAGGCTCCTGACTGGCTAGCGCGGTAGGGAGTCCTAGTTCTTACCACCCGCCTTACTGGGTGAGGTCCATGTCCCTTATGCCGTACTCAAGGCCTAGGTTTCCAACAATGAATACCTAAATAAATAAATCTAAATAATTGTCACTCTCAGTGTTTGTTTTTCTTGCCGAGTGTACTGACTATAGTGTGGACACTGTAAACCCCTAGATAGATCCTTGGTGTGGTTGAGCTTTTCTACTGGGCATGCTGTGACGTGTCCCCCTTACTCTACAGGTATAGGTCCAGAGACGACGGGTCCTCAGCCTCAGCAGAGTCGCCAGGAGGGCGGCACTTCCCAGTCTGGGTCATAGGGTAGCTAGGCGGTGAGTGATTATCGTGGGTTTTGGGTCTCGAGGATGAGTGAGGGGAGCTGTAGTTACTTTTGTACCCCCCAGTTTTTGTACCCCTAGGTGAGTACTATTGTACTTTCTGGGTTGTTCAGTGCCTGTGACGACGTCATGATGATGAGATTAGTAGATACTTCTGTGGGTGACTGTAGACGCTCCCGCTGTTTGTCTGCCGTCGCTTAGCTATACTTACTCTGTTGTGTTGGAGCATCTACTTTTTTACTTCTCTGTAGTACGTTATTCTTTTAATCTGTGTTGTTCTAGCTGTTGCAGTGGCCTGCATACTTTTCCATGACAGCACATTCACGCTTGGTACCCCGTACCGCGACCCGTCACCCATGTTTTCCGTATACCATGGCCCGTATTTTTGGAGATGGGGCGTGACAATGGTTCATCAAAAAATTTTATGGTGTGCTTCACGACAAAGCAAAGTGCATGCACTGTGCACTCCTCCAAACTTAAACATCACATTGTCCTCAATATGTGTGTGATATGGATAGAGGACAACGATAAAATATGGAGCTACACAACAAAATAATTTCCATCTCCCCCAAGCTAAATCAGATAGTGCCCGGTGTGGACAGATGGGCATAAAGATTGGGGAGAGAAGCAAAGTAAGCATCATAAAAATAGGGTGGGCAATCAAATCATAGAATAGGGTGGGGTGCAAAAGATTATTGTGTAACCATCATATGGGGTGAATTTATTTAACTAGGAAAGCATAAAAATCCAATACAGTCATTTACAAATTATTTATTCATGCACATTACATTGCACCAAAACCTAATTAATCCAATTAATTAGTAGATGTAAACCCAATGAATAACATTATCATATGTATTAACAAGACTGATTGGCCGCAAGATATGTAGTAGCTGCCATATTCCCATCGCATTTGACTAGCCTTGGGGATTCCAGAATTCGCTGACAGTAAGGGATTCCGTGCCTGGAGTAGGGGCATGCAATAGGTACAGGGGGCCTCTCGGGTGCCAATTATCGAACCAAAATAAAGTAGTAGTTCCATCCCCAACAGTACGCTTAATAAACTTTTGTGAGGTAGTACGAGACCTTAGGAGGAACTTCCATATTCCAGATTGGGTTGGTTTAGCCTTAGTGGTATAAAATTGATTGGGGGGTTTTGCTTCTCATTGAGGTAGGAATCCAACCCTACTCATATGTTTTCAATTCATTGCATTTTGGCATTCAAGTTGGCATTTTTAGGGTTCTTTGTGAAATTTCTTGACATGATGCTTTGATGTTGAATCCTTATGAGATGTTGGGCTATTTGGAGCTATCAAAATGTTCATAATGCTATTGAATGATATGTTTCATTAATTTTCTGAAAATCCTTCTCATTTTGAATGATCGCCTTAACGGCCAATCACTCTTATTGTTCATCTAGCTAATTTCACAAAACATATTAACATAAATAGAATTCCTAGTCCTAAAACTAAATCCTACTATAAGTGATAGGAATTTCTACCTCCAAAAGTCCTCTCGCTGTCGAGAGGGTTCGTGTTTATTGAAAGCACAAAATTCTGCACTACAGTTACACTACTGGATGGGCACCACCTGTAGCAAAAGGCGGATCCAGTATCTTTATCGGTGCAGGTGATTCGTAGTGAAAAGTGTATATTTGCTCCCCCTAACTACCCCCATCTTGTGCATATAACTCATGGAATCTTGCTTCTTTAACTATATTTGCTTTAATTCATCATCTTTTAAGCATATGATTTTATTTCAGCACAATTTCACTTTCCAAAGTATTATAAATGTCTACTATATTTTTAGGGATTTTTCTGGATTTTTCAGGTGTCCCGAAGGGGACTAAATCAACTCAAGAAGAGGAGTACAAACCAGGTGCATGTAGAAGGAATGACAGTCGCTTAGGCAACCCAACAGTCGACTGCTCAAACAACAGCAGTCGCCTGCCTTTTCGGAACTAGAGCTGGAGAAGCTGAAGCCAAATGACAGCCACCTGCAAGTGGATTGACAGTCGACTGTAATATTATACAGTCGCATGTCATCTTCGCATCAGTCGACTGATTTTTTTCAGATGCCTGAGGGAGCAAAAAGAGTCGACTCTCTGTTATTTTGACACTTCTGCAGCAATCGACTGAAGAACAAAATACAGTCGCCTATGGATTGCACAGGCGACTGTGATTTTCAAGACAGACGCCTGTCTCCCTTTGGAAGCAATGATAACCGCCTGTCATCAGTCGACTGTCGCTTGTTCCGCAGTCAAGTGCCACGAGTTTTTTCTGCCAAATCTTCGTTGCGAGAATCGAGTTTTTCTTAACCCGATTTCTCCCCAGACGCGGTGGGCCGTTGGATGCTTCTTTGGATGGTTAGGATGCAATCCCCTAAGGGTTTAAAACCCATAAACTCTGATGTAATGGGGATCATTCGACCAAGCCTCGTTTTTACTGTTCCATTGGGGGTTTAGACCTCCATCTTCTTCCCCAAAGGCTAGCGCTAGGGTTGGAGGCCATTGGAGGCTAGGAGATCTTGGAGGAGGAACAAGAAAGGGAAAGCTGGCATTTTAGGGTTTCTATTTGGTGATCTCTTCCCCTCTCTTGTAATATTTAGCTCTATTGTTTTGTAATGAATATTATTGAATGATTGTTGAATGAGAGTGAGACCCATTTGATAGTTATTTATTTTTTGGCTTGTAATGAATGTTAGTTGCTTCTCATTTATGATTATCAAGTTGCTTTTCATTATGAAGGCCTAGAGCCATTTGTGTGTGGAATTGGGATTATTTAGGGTTGTGTGGTTGATTAGTAATTGCTCATCCCTTGCATTTAATAGACCTAACATGCCTTGAAATGGATGCTAGTAGTGTAGATTGATGGGTTATGTCCTAGGTTTAATTGAGTCGTGCACTATCCTTGGTGGGGCCGTAGAACGGTGGTGTACCTAAGGGTCACATCTACGTGCATCATCCTTGCATTCTATTGACACGGATGCTAGGATTGATTCACGAGCTTAAGTTAGGGATTCCAACCCACTAATCAATACACGAATGAATCGTGCATTACCCTTGGTGGGGCCATAGAACGGCGGTGTGCCTTAAGGGCATTGCCTACATGCATAACCCCGCATACCTTGAAATGGATGCAGGTTGATTCATTTGGAATGAACCGATTGCTAATCAATTCATAACCCTAATGATATCTCATTCCACACATTCTTCTTTGCTTGACTAGCTCCACACTTTGGTCTCCCCCTTACCTACCTTGGGTTTGGCTCGACCATATCACCCCACACTTCTACTCACCGCACTTGTTAGTTTAGTTGGTTGTACCAACACCTTTAGGATTTCATAACCAATTGATTTTGTGATTGTGAAACGAGTTGTTTCTGTGGATTCAACCCCGAACTCACAGGTTTATATTTCATTTGACACTCCTACCCTTGGGAGGCGAGCATGTGCATCCTACTTGGATTGTGAACGCGTCGCAGTCAATCAATTTGGCGCCGTTGCCGGGGACAACGGCTTTCACATTGACATTTTTGGTTGGTTTTGGACACTTTAGGTGTAGTACTTCCAGCTTAGTGTTGAGTCTTTTTGGTTGTTTATTTTATACTTTTTTGACTCATTTTTCTTTCTTTCTTTCTTTTATTTTAAAAAATCTTTGTATATAAAAAGTTTTTTCCTTATGGATTCATTTTCAAACTTTAGCGATGCTGATGTGGAGGATTCCCAACTACCACCGTTCTTTCACGGTATGGGGTTGGAAAATCCTAGTTCATTTATGCCAAAGTGTGAAAAATGGTGTAGAGAAGAGTTTTGGGTTTTGTTTGATGAGAACACTTGTGCAGATTTTATTTATTTTAAAGTGTTCCCATATACTTTGAGAGATGATGCTAAAATCTGGTTTGATGCTTATCCTCGAGATTCTTTTTCTACATGGCTTTCTTTTCAAACTGATTTCCTTCGAGCTTTCTTTCCTATTTATTACAGAAATCGGGTACAGATGCGCCAGGCATTTGAGCATCTCATGGCGAGCTTTATCAAGTTTGACGGTGAGACTTACTGTCAGGTTTTGGAGAGGTTCGATGGTTTAGTGCTTGGGTTTCTATGCCATGCTTTCAGCGTAGAGGATCTACTTTGGATTTTTTTATACAGGGTTACAACCGTCGACACCGGACTTTGTGCAGAAGAGAAGTAATGGAGATTTCTTTGCATATATTACAGATGATGCATGGGTGTACCTGAGTGACCTTGTAGAGCGGGAGCAGGCTGCGCCATCTAGAGAGCTGTCACTTAGATATGAGGATGATGGCCAGTCCCCGGTTCCACTTCAGGATGCAGAGCAGCAAGTCCAGTGCCAGTCTGAGGAGACACCTTTGGGCTCTTTTTCTTGCGACTCCATGGGATACCGAGTAGAGCAGGATGATGGGTTGTAGGAGCGCCAGGTAGAGGACATTGAGAGATTACATATTGAGGATCAAGAGGAGATTGATGATGGAGTGTGTGTCACCCATGTTGGAGACACGATGCAGTTTCATTGGGTTGGTGGTGATGATGAGACGGAGATATGTCCAGACGATAGTGAGATAGATGACATCGGAGTGCCTGAGTCACATTGTCTGTCTGATCCATTACCACAGCTGGAGGTGTGCGAGTATCTTAGATGGACTGTTGAGATGGTTTATTACGATGGTATTGAGGAGGATGAGTGCACGGGATACAGCCTATAGACTTTGGAGCCCGAGTCCTCCCTCCCTTCAGATTCAGTTTAGCAGCCATCACTTCAGACACCTCAGGATATGCCTCAGTACATCATCCAAGACGACGATATTCAGGGTGGACCACAGAGTCCAGGGATGACTGCAGAGGCCACTACCTTCGATGGCGAGGATGTGACAAGCGACAGTGACTACGAGACGATCTACATTGAGCCTGCGCTATCTTCTCCTCCACACTTGCCCCTGCAGCCATTTCACCCTCCTCCTGAGGAGTCGTATCAGCCAGGCGATAGCATCGCCATTCAGGGAAGTTCTCATCACACTTTTCCCTTCATGTCTGAATATCAATCTTCATTTCCTTATATATTAGATTTAGATTATCGTCATACATATTTATATTCTTATTTTTATTATGACGACCCTATTTGGACTTCCTTCATTGGAAGTCTTAATTATTTTCCTTGGATTGACACAACTTGTCTCACACAGAACACATGAGCATATTCTAGGGAGATACTGGGAGCTGTGTTGCTAGGATCCAAGGATGCTGGTGGAGCTTCGTTTCCAAAGCAACTGGCTGAGGAACGAAAGGAGATGTTAGAGCAGCTGCCTCCACCATTATACATTCGGGATCCGCCTTTTGCTAAGATGTATTTCTTTCTTTACTTAGTGTAAATAAAATAAAATAAAAAGTTAGTTTAGTTTGCTTTAGTATGCTTGTTTTCCCTCTAGCATCGTTGAATAATATCTAGTTTCACTTCATCCATTGAGGACAATGCTCATTTCTAGTTGGGGGGGAGTGAACTATGAAGTTGGATGCTAGTTTTGGATAGTTTTGAAAATTTTTGATGTTAATAAAAAAAATTCTCATTCATCATCATCATTCATTCATTTTGAGCATACCTTTTTGATGCCTCCATCCTTACCTCCTTCACATTTCTTTTGCTTAGTCCCTACATGCTTAATGCCATGCAATTCTTTCGGATTATTACTTTGGTATCAAATTTATAGATGTTTGATTGGCATGTTTTAATTTCTTTTCCATTTTGGAGTCAAATGTTAATATGCCATATATGAAATTATTTTATATGTTGTGATACTCTATTTGAAATAATTCGGGAATAGTTTGGTGTAAGTGATTGCATGAATCGGGATGAATTGCTTAGTTTTTGATTGGATAGGGTGTGGCCAATGGTGTATGTTTTGTTTTCCTCCTAAGGAGTAGGTGGATGAGTTGATAATTCATGTTTGGAATGAGAAGAGGGTTAATATAAGTGAATGGTTCTTCTAATCAAATTGAGTAGCTGGTGCCCCCACGAAACATTAGGAAGGACGCCAAAGATGAGATTTAGAGGATCATTCCATCCGTTTGCTTATATAGCATTATCGCGTGTATGCAAAAGTGGCCGTGTTTGCATTGAATGCAAAACATAAACATAAACATACTAAAAACAAAAAGAATACAAAAAAAAAGAAAAAGAAAAGAAAAAGAAAAAATATGAACGAATAAATGAAAGAATAAGCAACATGAGTGATGCAATCTCATCTCCCACAACTTAGAAGGAATTTCTTTTGTGTTGGCCATTTCTATGAAAATTGGAAACTTTGCCATTTGCGCATTATCCCGATAAATGTGATACGGTGCTTATTACTTCAATTTTCTTTGAATTGGACTGAGAAGAATGTCATTTGTTATTTCATTTCATACATTGTGTATATTGGCTTTGAAAACATTTGGAAATAACATTTGTGGTATGCCATGATGATATTTTGAGTTTGGTGCATGTTTTCACTTTAATCTGAAATTATCGCATATTTTACTTGGGACTAGCAAAATGCTAGTTGGGGGGTGTGATTCGTAGTGAAAAGTGTATATTTATGCCCCCTAACTACCCACATCTTGTGCGTATAACTCATGAAATCATGCTCCTTTAACTATATTTGTATTAATTCATCATCTTTTGAGCATATGATTTTATTTCAGCACAATTTCACTTCCCAAAGCATTATAAATGTCTACTATATTTTTAGTGATTTTTCTGGATTTTTCAGGTGTCCCAAAGGGGACTAAATCAACTCAAGAAGAGAAGTACAAACATGCACCTGTAGAAGGAATGACAGTCGCCTGGGCAACCTAACAGTCGACTGCTCAAACAACAGCAGTTGCCTGCCTTTATTGAACTGGAGCTGGAGAAGATGAAGCCAAATGACAGCCACCTACAAGAGGATTGACAGTCGACTGTAATATTGTACAGTCACCTGTCATTTTCGCATCAGTCGACTTATTTTTTCAGATGCCTGAGGTTGCAAAAAGAGCCGATTCTCGTTTATTTTGACACTTCTGCTGCAAGCGACTGAAGAACAAAAGACAGTCGCCTGTGGATTGCACAGGCGACTGTGATTTTCAAGAAAGTTGCATGTCTCCCTTTGGAAGCAATGACAGCCACCTGTCATCAGTCGACTGCCGCTTGTTCAGCAGTCGACTACCACGGGTTTTTTCTGCCAAATCTCTGTTGTAAGAATCGGGGTTTTCTTAAACCAATTTCTCCCCAGCCGCTGTGGGTCGTTGGATGCTTCTTTGGAGGGTTAGGATGCAATCCCCTCGGGGTTTAAAACCCCTAAACTCTGATGTAATGGGGATCATTTGGCCAAGCCTCGTTTTTACTGTTCCATTGGGGGTTTAGACCCCCATCTTCTTCCCCAAAAACTAGCGCTAGGGTTGGAGGCCATTGGAGGCTAGGAGAGCTTGGAGGAGGAGCAAGAGAGGGAAAGCTGGCATTTTTAGGGTTTCTATTTGGTGATCTCTTCCCCTCTCTTGTAACATTTAGCTCTATTATTTTGTAATGAATATTATTGAATGATTGTTGAATGAGAGTGACCATTTGATAGTTGTTTGATTTCTGGCTTGTAATGAATGCAATTTGCTTCTCATTTATGATTATCAAGTTGCTTTTCATTATGAAGGCCTAGAGCCATTTGTGTGTGGAATTGTGATTATCTAGGATTGTGTGGTTGATTAGTAATTGCTCATCCCTTGTATTTAATAGACCTAGCATGTCTTGAAATGGATGCTAGTAGTGTAGATTGATGGGTTATGCTAATTGAGTCATGCACTACCCTTGGTGGGGCCGTAGGACGATGGTGTACCCTAAGGGTCACACCTATGTGCACCATCCTTGTATTCTATTGACACGGATGCTAGGATTGATTCACGAGCTTAAGTTAGGGATTCCAACCCACTAATCAACACAAGAATGATTTGTGCATTACCCTTGGTGGGGCCGTAGAACGGCGGTGTGCCTTAAGGGCATTGTGTACGTGCACAACCCCGCATACCTTGAAATGTATGCGAGGGTTGATTCATTTGGAATGAACCGATTGCTAATAAATTCATAACCCTAATGATATCCCATTCTACACATTCTACCTTGCTTGACTAGCTCCACACTTTGGTCTCCACCCTACATCGGGTTTGGCTCGACCGTATCACCCCACACTTCTACTCACTGCACTTGTTAGTTTACTTGGTTGTACCAACACATTTAGCATTTCATAACCAATTGAGTTTGTGATTGTGAAACGAGTTGTCTCTGTGGATTCGACCTCGTACTCATGGATTTATATTGCATTTGACACTCATATCCTTGGGAGGCGAGCGTGTGCATCCTACTTAGGTTGTGCATGCCTCGTGGTCAATCAGCAGGCAACTGATCCAACTGATCCTTTCATGGCTCTGCCAGGTGCGTGTCTCCACAGACTCCATCAGATTCCAGTAATGTGGCTCCAAGCATCTCTCCAAGGAATCCACTTGTACCCTAAAAGAGATAAGCCGCATCAATCTGATGTGGATAATTCTTCCCAAAATAAAAGTTTTCCAAAGAAGGTCATCAAAATAAATATGTAAGAAAAAGAACGGTTGACGACACTTCCCCAAAAATATATCTCTGCTCTCAGGCACCACGACAAGAAACTTCTCGTCGTTCATTTTGGGTTTTTCAGGTAACTCAGGCGTATAAGTGTGGGTCTCATCAAGCAAATCCTCATCGTCGTCAGATTCATCCCAGCGCACCTCGTAATCATACTCAATAGCGTCCATGGTAGGTGGCTCCTCGCTCTCCTCCTTATCAGACACGTCCTAATGTTCATCATGATCGAATGTGTAAGTGTCCTGCAAAATATGTAACGTGTCATCAGAATCCAACACAAGTATAGGATAGTCATCAAAAATAGGAGGGGAATCAAACGTGAATAACGAGGGTGTAAAAGATTCTCCCTGAGTGGGAGCAGTAAACTCCGGTCGATGTTTCTCAGCTGTAGTGAATGGTGAAGGTGGCTGCGGGAGCTCAACTGAAGGTGGAAAATACTCGGGCTCTATGTGAATATATGTATCCTCATCCCAAATAGCGTCCTCCTTAATGATCTGCTCCGGCTCCGCTAGCACAACCTCCTCAACAATTTCCTCTGGTGCTGCAAGCAGCTCTGTGGGCTCATGTATCTCAACCACGGTATAAAAGTATAGCTTGTCCCCCTCAACTCGAGCGTGGACTCCATCATCAATGGTACCTGTAGAAGAGATGCGATGAATAATAAAATTATGAAATTCACGCTCAGAAGGATCACCTGCAGTTAGTGTCAATGGACCGGTGGACCGAACTATGTCCTTAATGATTCTCAATAGGACCAGAAATGTGTCCTCCTCTGGCATCTTAGATGTCTCTATTTCTGGAGTGTTGATGGTGTAAAGGTGGAGATGATCACCTTCAAGCGAAACATACACTCCGTCTATGATAGTTCCTGCATCAGAGACTTTACCCATAACTAAATCAATGAATACTTGATCGGATGGGTCACCTGCTATAACGGTTAGGGAACCGGTAGATCGAGCCCCATTTATCATTTGTTCCAAGACTGCTGCCAACTGCAGATCACCAAACTTTCTCATGTGCATCCTCCACATAAATTCACGTGAGGGTTCCTTTAGCCAACTCTCAAAGTGACAAAATAGCTCTGCATCATAGAAATATGCACGGTACGGGTACCCACATAATAGGTTGTTGAATCTCTCCAAGCTTGGCTAAGACTCTCTCCGTCATCTTGGGTAAAGCTAAGGACCGCGCTAAATGCTTGGTTCATTGGAGTGTACCTCCTCCACATCTTCGAATCACAGAAATAAACAACATGGGAAAGACATCAGTGGCACAAGAGAGATAAAGATAATAATAATATGGTGGTGGGGTAAAATTCTCCTTTTATTCCTATTTATAAAAAAATTAATTTTTTCTCTTTTTCTTCGAAGTCTAGCAACCTAATTGTGATAAATATGTAATATGACGGAACGCGTCCCCGGCAATGACGACATTTTGTTGTTCTATGAGGATGCATACCCCCAAAAAGGTGATGCTCACCCTCACCTCCAAGTGTAAGGGTGTCATAGCAATATATTCCCGATGAGTTCGGGGTCGAATCCACAGGGAGGCATTACCTATACTACATATAGATTCCTAAGTTGGGTTGGGCTTCAAATTTATTGTGGAGGTGATTACGAAGGAGGTCGTAATGGTGACGGAGGTGAAATGCGAGGGTGTCACGATCAGCAAGGCACAACCGACAACTCCACAAAAAAAGAAAACAAATAAAACAAAGAAAACAATTAAGATAAAGATCTATATGGTATCGGGATTCCCTGCTAGGACTTTCGGTCTTGGATCACAGGTTAAGGACCCTTTTCATCGAACTACGAATGAGGGCAGGAGTGTCATCCGGAGATGGGAACGAGTACTTGACTTTCGTCGTCCTACTTGTCTAACGTATCCATATGCTCAGCTGATTTCGCTATGCACTTCACACATGTATACGTGCATTACGCTTGACACGATTCATGTATCTCAAGTCCGTATCCACTCTCATGATCTACAGATTAGGATACTACACCATGGTTGGTTCTAGCAGTCGGGCTACTCTCGTATTCACCGACTAGCGGATTGGGGGTTAGAAATCATCCCTAGAACACGAGTCACTCTCTTAATCACGAGACCGAGAAGATGAGGCAAATCCCTAATCAGATTCGTGGGGATCTTCTCTAGAACATGGAGCTACTTTCGCAATCCTCCAATTCTAGGGCTAATCCCCCAAAATCCTTGTTCAACCCACCATAGAGCAACCCTAGAGTCATTCAACTAAGGTTAACCTAACATCCAATTCCTAGAATCCTAGGGCTCATCCCTAATCCTAGCAATAGATCTACTCAATCATGGGAAAAGATACGAAATAATAGAAATCAACATCACAAGCAAATAAAGGAAAAGCAATGGAAGATCCAACAAGAAAATACTTAGCTTAACCATAGATCCGATACAAAATTGCCAAGGATGGGGCCGATGGCATGGCCTAGCCTTTGAAATAGTCCCCAAGAACAAAAGATTGGTAAAAAAACAAACTCCCCAGCCTTGTTTAATTATGGCTGCTCAATCCCTATATATACTCCCCCTAGAAAACCATAAAACGCCCAAAAAGCCCAAGCAGATTGCAACTTGCGAGTGCTGGGACCCGCACCGCTCAACCGAGCGTGCCCTAGCGCTCGGTCGAGCGCCTTCTTGGTGATTCATCTTTGAGTCTCGGTCGAGCAAGGTAAGTCGCTCAGTCGAGCGAAATCAACAGAGATTTCCAAGGCAAATCTGGGGGTCATCTGTCAGTGGCCGCGAGGTAGGTCACTCGGTCGAGCGACCTGCTTCCTGGAAGCTCGCTTTGGCCCTCACTTGCTCTTCTCTTTTGCGGCATCAGCTCAACCGAGCGGCTACCCCGCTCGGCCGAGCGACCTAGAATTCAACACTTGCCTCTTTCTTCTTTCTTCTTTCTCCTTATTTCTTTGCTTCCTTCTTCTTCGTGCTTCTCTCCAACAGCATGAACTCCTCAAATATAATGCATTGATGCTCCGTCATCGATGATTATGTCCTTCTCTCCAATATGCTCCAAATTGCCCGATATTCCCTGAAATGCAACCAAATGCTCTTATAGTCAAATAGTTCAAATTATCAACATAAAAGCGTACAAAATCGGGATTTGAGCAATCATTTTGACATGTAAACATATAGATAGAATGTGGAATATTATGACCCATCAACACCACTGTTAAATCGACTAATGTTCATTAGCCATGCATCTGAACAGTTAGCCAGACATCTGGAAACCATTCATCAGACGTCTGGTGATGTATTCGTTAGACTGCATTTATTGCATTCTAAGTATAGTGCACCAGACGCCTGATGGTCCTTCTCCAAACATCTGGTGACCCAGAAATCTGCCCATTACATGATGTTCCAGCATTTAATGCTGCAGATTTCTTAAGGGTTTTGGTGGGATTTTTAGGGAGCTATAAATAGGGAATGTTAGCATTCAATTCAGAACTCTTGGGAACATTTAAGCTCTCATTCAAGTGCATTCAGAGCTACCAACTTTCTCAAGCTCTCATTTTCTCACTTGTCCTCAAAGCTCCAAAGCTCACATCTTCAAGCATTGATTCCTTCACTTCTTTGGACAAGTAGTAAGTGCGTCATCTCACTCATTAGAGAACATCTAACACACTCTCTTGTCTCACTTCTCCGAAAGATTATTTTCAAGGCATATGCATTGTGTTTTAATTTCATATTGAGTATTTCGATTTCATTCTCTTTCTCTTGTTAGAAGAGACTCTCAGTTTGTGAGAGTGGTTTATTCCCAGGTTGTGAGAATAAGGATATTGTGTATTGGATTTACTCTTACCGAGATTTGGTAAGTGTGTTTATTAGTGGATACTAATCTCTAGTTGGATTTACTATAGGGTTATTGGAGTAGGATTCCAGAGAGTCGGGAATTAACTCGGGGAATCCGAATCAGGGTACATACCTTGTTTGTGTTTGTAATCTGTGTTGTTGTCTCATTTACATTCATTCCGCACTCTTGGTAGCTTGGGATTTTATTAGGTGTAAATTTCTTTTAATTATCAAAAAACACTATTCACCACCCCTCTAGTGTTTTTCCCAAGTTTCAGGTCCTATACCTTTCATCCGGACTCCTAAGTCTATAACCCTCGACACCATCCATGTATCCTAACATGACACACTTCTTTTACCTATCACCAAACTTGTCACCTTCCTGGTAAACATAGATTAGACATCCAAACATCCGAAGATGATCTAAATCCAATGGCATTCCTATCTAAATCTCCTCTGGAATTTTCCCGCATATAGCCGATGATGGAATTCCGACTAAATAAGCCGCGGTCATATAGCTTCGGCCTAAAATCCCTTCGACAAATCCGAGATACCTCGTCTTCTCTAGAAGTGTTCTATTAATCCACTTAGCAACTCCATTTGACTGTGAATCTCCTGATGTAGTGAAGTGTCTCTTTACTCATTGCTCCTTATAAAATTCCTTAAACTTAGCAGAAGTAAACTCGCCACCATTGTCAGTTCTTGGCCTTTTCAGCTTCTTTATCATTTAACTCTCTACAAGGGTCTTACATGTAGTGAACATCTCAAACACCTCTGATTTTTCCTTCATCACATACACTCAAACTTTCCTGAAGAAATCATTAATGAACGATATGAAGTAACAAGCTCCACTTAGAGAGTGAACTGGTCCAGAACCCCAAACATCGGTGTGAATATACTTAATAATCCCTCTTGTGTCATGCTTCCCCTCACCAAAACTAACCTTCGTCTGGTTGTCATAGACACAATCCTTACAAAACTACAGCTCCATGAAGTTCACCCCTTTGATCAGACCATGCTTCCTTAAAGCCTCCAATATTTTCTCCGTGAATGCCCTAATCTAAGATGCCACAGCCTGGTCAAATCAATCTCCTGTGAACTCTCAATGCCAACATTGGAATATCATATGATTGTTGTCCCCTTCAATGGATATAAACCCCTGACTTTTTTTTATCTCTCATCAACACCATCGAACCCTGATATTTTTAGAGCTTCATCCTCTATCGTAACTTAATTGGAATCCCATAGAATCCAATATCCCCAAGGAAACAGTGACTTTCTCAACTCTAGGACATGCCGCACATTGGTAAATGTGTGTGTACGTCATCAAACATCTTGATTCTCACCAAATCAACTTCAACATCTTTGCACTCTTCATTGTTGCCCATAAAGATGGATCCATCTTCCTTTTCTGGGTAGGTACGAAAGCACTCTCTTTTTGGCATCATGTGGAATGATGCCCCTGAATCCATGACCTAAGCATGATTCACAACATCTAAAGAACTCGATGTGAGCACATCATAGGCATCCTCATTCCTCACATTCTCTGTCTTTACAACTGCAACTAATGACGGTGCTGCCATATCCTTTGTGTCTCGGTTTCTCCTCTCTGGGCAGTCTCTCGTCCAAAATCATGTTTTCCTGAAAATATGGCACGGCGTGCCTCTGGTCCGTAATCTTGTTCTCATCTTGTTGCAGACTCTCACATTGCTTCACCCCGAAGCAAGTAGAACTTGGCTGTCTGAAACTCCTTCGCGCCAATTAACTACTACCATTCGATATCTTAACTTCTCTCTATAGAGCCCCGCCTTTACATCCTCAAGACTGAGACTATCCCAATTGTAGATCAAGGTGTTGACAAACGTCGTGTATCGCTAAGGCAATGACAGGAACAGAATCATCGCCTCGTACCCCGCCTCTACAGTCAATCTGATGGCTCTCATCTTCATCACTAAGTCATTGAAGGTACCCATGTGATCCTTCAATGAGGTCCTGACTCACATCTTGAAAGTGAAGAACATCTTCAGCAAGATAATCATGTCGATGAGTGACTTCTTCAGATACAGCTTCTCGAATTTCTTTCATAATCTCTTGACCGTAGTCTCTTTAAACACCTGATAGATCACCTCATCCAATAAGCTGAGCTGGACGATTGTCATCACCGGATCCTCCATCTCCAAATTCTCCCCTTTTCATATTCGTTTGTTGAAGAACTCTCTGACATCACCTTGGACTTGTTCACGAACCTTGCTCTGATACGACTTGTTAGGAAGATGAGAGATGACGATCACCTCAATCGATAACTCCACGAAAATTCCAAGATCGTTGTGACAACGAACAAAGCAAATGACCATTCTCTACAAAACCTGCAACAATCACTATGTATGAACGATAACGCAAAACAAAAGACTAACACGCACTTGATACCAAAGATTTATACTTGTTTCACCTAATACTTAGTGTACGTCCAGTTGGAGAGATCACTAATACTTCAATATCTGGATTACAAGTTATGGCGTTTGGTTGAAGGGAAACAACTAAACCTGCTAAGAAATCGGAGAAGAAACAATGTAAATTTGCTCTCAAACAACCCATCCAAAGCCATTAGTTTTCACTCTGTATATTCTACACGTAACAACTAACTTTACAGAGAAAACCGTACACGAATTGCTCGGGAATTGCATCAAAACCCTTGCTGAAAACATGTATATATAGCCTTGCGGGTCTGAGCGTAAAACGGGTCGGAATTGGATTTGAATCCGAGTTGGATCAGCTCTCATGTGCGAGCCCGAACGCTCCAGCTCTAAGCTGTCAGGTCTGTGCACTTGCCGTTGGATTCATGCCACGTGTCGCATGCTCTCCCTGCTCCGCTCCATTCTTTCCCCGTGCTCGATCGCCTCACATGCAGTGCGTGGCTACATAGAACTCTTGGGCTCGAGTGCTTGGGCTCGCTGTGTTGGCGTTGAGCCAGCTGGCACGTGAGCTGCCGCCTGGGCCTGGAATGCAGGACGGGAGAAATCTCTAAAAATAATATGTGCTAGGCTGAGTAAAAATCCTTGTTTCGGGCTCCAAAGAATCTCCAAAAATTCTCTTTAAAATCCTAATAAATTCTTTTATTTTAGAAGAGGATTGAAGAGGATTAACCATGGCAAATAGCCATGGTACTATATTTATAAAACTCTCATGTTGAGTTGGGAGTCCAAGGGCCTCCCCACTAAGTTAGTGGGGAGTAATGGAGAGTGATGAGGGGAGGAAGGCCAAAGGCCTCCCTCAACTCACAACACTCCCCCTCATCTCTCCATTACCTTGGGTTAAGCATATGAATACTTCAGGATTCAGTATGCTAATGGGGTGGATACTTTTGGATCCAGAGCCACTGTGGTTGCCTCGTTAAAACCTTAGCTGTGGAAAACCCAGTGGGAAAAACCAGCAGCTTAAGGGAAAAGAGTACAACTATCGAGGGACTCCCCCTGATCTGTACAAGCTTCAGGCTTGCAGATCTCCTATGCATCTATACAATAATCTCCTATTCGTCTATACATCCATCATGTTCTGAAAGAAAATACAATTATCACTCATCTATACAAGTTTCACTCATCTAACGGCTATTGGAAGACAGATTCGCTCTGGAGTGTAATGCTCTTCGAAGTTGGTAGATGACTCCACTAAAGTATTCTTTGAATCAGTCTTCAGTGTGTCTGCAAGGTACTGCTAGACCTGGCTGAGCGTTTTCAATACTTGCTTCGTGGATGATGAGCTTCTCAGAAGATGTAGACATTGGATGATGATGTGTATATATTTAGGAGGTGGCCGGCCTATTGTGTTTCAGTCATCGCGATGATCTTTAAACCTGCATATGCAATATATATTCTTTGACCCTTGGAAGTTGCGCAGAAGCATCCTATCCTTGGTCTAGTGTTGCTCTCCAGGACAACACTGTATCTGGTTAACAATTTTACTAGAGACGTTCTATCAAAGATACGTGCAGTTGGCCAGATAATACACTAGAGCTAGGCTCTTCGGGATCTAGGATGTCCTCCCCCTCTTCCAGCTACTGAAAGGTGTCATAAATAAGCATCCATTTTTAATAGGTTGCAAAAGGATATCATTCTTCATAAAACTCCAGGTGTATGAAGAATATGAAAGGGTTCCACCACGAAGGTGTTTAATATGTAAGCCGAGACATCTTCGGCATGATTAATAATAGTTCATCTTCAGGATGATTAATGTCATCTTCAGGATGAAAGTTCATCTCCAGGATGATAGTTCATCTTCAGGATGATTAATGTCACCTTCAGGATGATGGTTCATCTCCAGGATGATGGTTCATCTCCAGGATGATAGTTCATCTTCAGGATGATTAATGTCATCTTCAGGATGATTATTGTCATCTTCAGGATGATCGTTATACCTAGGTTTTTCATTTCCAATGTATGCTTTAAAGCTATCTGAAATCTTAATGGTCTCTGTTGGAGATCCTATTAGCTTTAAGTCGACCATATGTAAGGCAAATATAACAAATCCTGTCAACGATCTTTCGAAAAAGATACAAGGGAAGAATATTGCTTAAGATCAACTAATGATCTTTGTAGCCTTTATGGAGAAGACGTTTCTACGTTTCTCTTTCATCTCTGGGGTAGAGTATACCCTTTTGGAAGTTTTATATAGATCTCTATATTTATATTGCCGTATATATATGCAGTCACAACGTCCATGAGCTGCATGTATTGGCTTTTACAGAGAAGTGTAGGCCTAGTAGGAAAATGATCACATTTCCTTCATTTCAATTTCTTTATGAAATTCTAATTATATTCCACAGGTTTTTACACATTCAGGTGTATGGACTACTGGTCCAAAGTCTTTTCTTTTCAAGAGTGAGTCCAGCTCTACTCTTATTGCCTCGTCCCACTTTGGCCATTCTATGCGTTTACGCTATAGAAAAGTGGGTAGACGTCATCGTCATATTCAGCGACGTGAACGGCAATAGCGAAAGCAAAACCGTCGTCGACGACTGTGCTATATATGTCCAGTACCTCTCCAGTACATACGTAATATAATGATGTTTCTCCTGTTGTTTCCTCTGCAGGGGAAATTAGGAGGGGAGAGGTTGCTGGTCTGAGCTCAACATCCTGTGGTTGGATCATTTTGATATATCCAGGAATCTTCCTATTATGAGGAAATTTTTATTTTGAACCTGGCAGGCGTCCTCTTTTCAAATGAGGTACAGCCAATTCTGCTGCCGGTGGATTGCATCCATCTTTGGGAATGTCAATCCTAGCTGGCGTGTTGGCAGCAGGGACGTGTGAATGAACAATCTTCTGGTTGTCCGCAAATTTATCCGTCAATTGATGTACTTTAGTCTGAATGTGAAGGATCTTCTGGATCTCAACGTCACACAGAAAAAGTATGCGGATCATAACAAGATGAGGACTTATGTGTCCCATGATATGGTCTCAGAAGCTTCAGGCTTCTTTAGACTGCGTGCCTATTTCAATGAGATTTTGCTCATCAAATTCATATTTATCAAGACTTGGTGGTAAACCATAAGCAAGCAGCATCAACAATAAGATATGACAACAAGCGTGCCGTATCGTGATAAGCAATGCTGAATGCTGTGTGATGGTCCCTAAACATCAACAGGGAACTGCGATTTTACAATGGATGTGAAATCCATTGGAGTCTCTTCAACAGAGACTCTGATAGTCCATTATGAGTATGAACATGCTACAGGATGTTCGATATCAATGCCAATTGCTTGGTGGAAGTCTTGAATGATATGTGTAGTGAATTCACCCACATTATAAGCTTTGAGAAAGCTATGTTGCGAGTGAATATAAAGGCACATAAGACCATCTAGTAGATGCATATACTAGTACAATAACGTACCAAAAATGGGCCACTTGCGGGGTGAATAGGCCCGCAAAGGTCACTATGTAGTCTCTCAATGAAGCCAGGAGACTCTCATCCCACTTTCAGGAGGGAAGGTCTCTCTATAAGTTTGCCCTTACGACAAGGGGGACAAGGAAAGTCAATCTTTTGAAGAATCTTCAGGTTCTCCAATGGATTCATTTGATGATGCGTCCATCATCGCTGATCTAGGATGACCAAGTCCATTTTGCCAGAGTTAAAAATTATGGCAAAGAAAGACACTTCTGGTGCTTAGTCGAGTTGGCTTTCTATAGGATGAATATCTGTAATTATAGGGGCCCGACGGGGGTCCAATGAAATCGTAAGTAGATGGTCTTCTGGCCATTCTCTTGACGAGTTACATATTGATATTCAATATATATTATCCACAATTTTCAAGTTATTTTCTTTAAAAGAAATATCCTTGAAAATTGGAGATTTCCTATACGTTTAAGAGGAGAATTTGCATCTTATAGTCTCGTTGTATGTGGGAGCAATATCAATGCTACACCAGTGCAACGAGGCACTGCCCACAATATTCCATACTTCATCTATAAGTAAAACGAAATTTTATTTAAGTCAATGAAAAAGACATTCAAAATAAAAGTTCGTACTTAAGCAAATTAAAGATGAAGCAACATTGAATTTTAAATGCATAGATAAAAGATGAATCTTAATCGAGCAGGTCGTCATTCTCGAAGTCATTGCAATGAACATCATTGGTGGCTGAACAGCCGCTAAGTTTGTTTCAGGCAGAGACTTCTGGCTCACCTGATATAGTTCCTAGAGGTGGCGAGGAGTGCGGCCGATTCTGGACCAATGGCCAGTCATGCCGCATCTATGTCATTTATCCTCCCAGTTCTTAGGAAGTGACACTTGGTCAGTGTTCTTTTGCTTCCATATGAAGTTACTCTTTCCTGTATTGTTGTTGTTGGACGGGGGTGCTGATCCTCGTCCATTCTTCATCACAGCTGTCCCTTTATTATTTTTAGCATTCTTCTTGGTTTTCCACTTCTGGGGAGAAATGTGGTGGGCTTCAGGGATAGGGGCAGTGCCAGCTGGACGTAGATTATGAGTAGCGAGCAGTAAATCTCGATTCTGCTCTGCCCTAAGGAGGCAAGAGATCAGATCAGAGAATTTCGTGAAGTTGCGTTCACGATACTGCTGCATGAGGATTGCATCTTTCCCGTGAAACGAGGTAAATGTCTTTTCCAACATGCGCTGTTCTGTCACTTCTTCACCGCACAACTTCAGGCGTGAGGTGATGTTATGAAGTGCAGAATTATACTCAGCGACGGACTTATAGTCCTGAAGTCTGAGGTTTTCCCACTCATAACTGGCACGCGGTAATATAACATCAATTTGATGTTTATACCGTGCCTCCAGCGCTGTCCATAGGTCCTTTGGGTCCTCAACCATTAAGTATTCTGCCTTTAAGGTATGATCTATATGTTTCCTAATGTAGATTATGGCTTTCACATTATCTACATCGGATACAGTGGTTGAAGTGCCGCTGCTGGATGCAGTAGAAGCATCGGCCACTGCTGGGGCCGAGGAAGGAGCCAAAATGGACCCAAGGAGGGCCATCGAACGCAAGTGGAACTTCAGGTCCACTCGCCAACTCAGGTAATTCTTCCCTGCAGAGTCAGGGACTTCGAAATCGACGCTGGCCAATTTTGCCATTTTATCTATGCAATTTAAAATAAGCATGAATTAATTAAAATTGAAATCCACGCATAACAAATAAAGTAAGCAAAATGTGGGGATCGGCCAGATACCCAAAAGTGTACAAAGTCCAAAGTCCGAATATACAGTCCATAAAGAAAAGAAAAATACAACTTGGAAACCCAGAATGGGTCCCTATATTTTCAAATTTACGACGCCGTCTTCATTTTTTCGGTACACCGGTCTTTGGCAAAAATACATATAATCCTCACTTACAAATTCTCTCAAAAAAGAAAATTAAATTGCAAGGAATTTAAAGGGTATCAAATTGGCCGATCCCAAAAATCACATTTTAGCTTACATAAACATCCACACAGTTTATAAATGCTACAGGCACGAAATACACAACCACGCATGTATATAACACATGCATATAAAATATGGAAAAATAGACTATAAAATATAATAATCTCTCGGACCACGGGGAGACGTCATACACCGTTAGGTTAGTTTACTAACGGCAGAGCGGTCGCAGGATCCTTAAGATAATTATATTTTGAAAAAATCCTAATATTCCATAATTTAATAATAATGCAATAGTGTTATTATTTTAGCAATATGAAAGACTGGGCGACAGGCCAATGACAAGAAATTAAAATAAATTAATAGTTTGAATTGGGCAGTAGGCCCAAATATATTAATCATTGTAATATTTCATTTATATTTGGGCTGCAGGCCCATTTGCCACAAAAAACTAACAAATTAATAATTGCAATATAATTTACTAGGTTTCTGGCCCTAATAAGTCAAATTAACATGTGGGCTACAGGCCCAATGTCAAAATTTTAATTAACACTTTAAAGATTGCAGTCAGAATTACTGGGCTTCAGGCCCGTTTTTTTTGTAGGCAAAAATTACTATTAAGTAATTGGGGCTGCAGGCCCAACAACAAGGCGATCTATTTTAATTAAATTAAACAAAATCAGACATTAAGCCCATTTTTGGGTTGTGGAATACCAAAAATCCTAAACGGTGTCATTTGGGTCCAATAACCATCTCTGTTATGTGGCCTTGTTGATGTAGTTCTCTGTGTGGCATACCAGTGCTAGGAAGTATTCAGTTGACAATGCAAAGAAATTATCCATACAAGCCGATCATACACGTAGTGTATATTGAATAATTAGTAGTGATACTTAGATCTACAACGAGCAGATCAGGATGACACAATGGATAAATCAGAGAGTTTTAGAATTCAGATCTTTATAATTGAATTTATAATTTTTCCAACAAATAACAGTTGGGGATATAATGATTCTGAGTTTGAGAATCATCACCCATTGAGTAGGTGTCCTGGATTCGCTACAGGTGCGATATGTGCATCATGATAGAAATATAAATGAGTCACAATCAATCCAAAAATATATATGAGCTGGCATATGTTATGAAATTATCACAAGACTCGAGAACCTGGCAAAGACTGATATGTGCATCAAAATATATTTTTTATTTATTAATTTTATTGTTGTCGGTATTTTATCCATATATGATATTGTATGTAGCAGATTTGATACAATCCTAAAATGGGTTGTGAAAAAAAAATCATAGCCAAATCAAATTTTGTTCGTAGCTATCTACGTGGTTTACGGAAATTACCTCTAGATTAAAAATCTAGGGACAATCGAGAAATGAGAAGATCCGTAGATATAAAATCCCACGCTCCGAGTATGCACAATAGGAACGCCGCAACGTAGAGCCGCAACCAGAGATTCCTTCGCGCGTCACAAGTGAGATGAGCGTAACCAATTTGGGGATGGATTGAGGGTAGAAAAGCTCAAGAAAAAGGGAGCAAACGTGCTGATAACGTGTTAGAAGAGGATTAACCATGGCAAATAGCAATGGTACTATATTTATAAAACTCTCATGTTGAGTTGGGAGTCCAAGGGCCTCCCCACTAAGTTAGTGGGGAGTAATGGAGAGTGATGAGGGGAGGAAGGCCGAAGGCCTCCCTCAACTCACAACATTTTAGTGTTTTGTATCACATTTTTAAATAATCTGATTTGGGTAGCTAATGACCAAATTTTTTTCAAGAAAGGCCCATAATGTAGCTGCAATCCAATGGTACAAATTAAAGCTCGGATAAAAAAATCTGAGCAATTCATTTATTTTCTTCAGAGGCCACATGTCCGAAGAAGCTGTCCCCTATTATTATTTCCAAGATTTGTATTTTTATTTGGTGCGACTTCTCTCTCGTCTTCTACTAGCACTTAGATTTTGGCCCAATTGTTGACGGCCCACGATTAGCCGGCCGAAGGGCTTTGTTTCTGTATTTTAAACCCCCTCATCAAAGACTTTGAGTTGGGCACTACTCTTTGTATCCAGATAAATTTCATGTCTTTTGCTCAGAAGCACTCTCTCTTAAAGAGAAGACTGTCATTGATTTCATGCGGGAATCCAATTCACAGATAAAGATTCATGTAATCATCTATTGGCTCCTTGGCAAGTGCAATGGAATGTCGACTTGATATTGCATTCATCATGCCCATTGTTAATCCATTTGGTGGTGAACATGCACAATGCGCATAAGATGCCAATACACATGAATCCTTGACACTTGAAAAGCGAGGATAGAGACCCGTCATCTTTTTCACAATCACACCAGAGGGACTCAACAACCAACATCAAACATTCCCCTCCTTTCATCGTCGTTTCAAACGAAAACAACGGCCACCTGAGGGCAAGGGCATGGACTTCGATTCACGGGAAGCAAGCGATATGGTCCTCCTCTTTCATGTGGTCCACTCGTGGATCTCTTGGGCTATCCAGATCACGGCCACTTGCAGTGGATTCATCATGTATTTTGACATGAGCATCCCTTTTGCCACCGCGGTTCATGCTCGTCTGTCAGCGTGCAAGGGGACACTGATCATGTGGAGGTCCAAGGCGAAGGTGCCCATAATCTCGTTACTCCTCCCCCCAATCGCCGACGCTTTTAACTGAAAGTTTTGATATAGTAGTAACCGACGATCTCTCGCAAGCGAAAGGGCCGATGATGGGGCCTTAATGGATGTGTGTGATGGTGTCTCCACCAATCTTCCAACTGAGCCCGAAGTCACGGCAATCCCCCCTTACTCAGTACTGTGGTCTCATCGCTTTGGTCCCCCCCTTACACCGAAGCGAGTGGAGGTTGCACAAAGAGGAGTAATTGAGTAGAGAGAGAGGTGAGAGTGAGAAGAGGACAGGTGATGGTGAGAGCAGGACAAAGGTGGGCACGGCTCCGTGGCCCAAAATTCCGGCAGTGTCTGCGCTAGTCCGAGCCCCGCTGCGGTGGAGCAGGGTCCATGATTTTTGGTGGCCTCTTGGCCTAACTTGATTGCTCATGGTATCACATCATCCATCATGGCATTCAATGCTGGTGTTTTTTTTTTCTTTTCATTTTTCTCACTTCATTGTGGTTATATTGTGTTGGTTGGATAGAACGCAAGTTTTGCAGTCGAAAGGCACTACTGATCATGTCATGATGCAGAGAAGGGGAGGGGAAAGGGACAGCACAAGCTGGCTCCTACTCATCATGCCCTTGACTCCCTTTCATGCAAATTTGCAGGTGACATACATGCTCCACGACAGCTACATGAGGGAAGGGGAGGCATGTCACATATTATTATTTATTCATGGTGTGGGGGTTCTTGCTTTTCTTTTTGGTAATTGCTAAAGACACCTCAAACAGTTGAGGTGCATATTAGATTTAGTGCAATATTGCTATTTTGGGGAGATAGAGGGCTTGATTGGACAATGTGAAGTGACAAAATTACCTTTTTGGGCAAAAATGAAGGACACACACCTCAAAGGACGGGGTGTATAGAGCAGTGTCCTTCTTTTTTTGTAACCAAATTATAAATTTCTCACAGGAAAGAGGAAGGGTATAATGATCATTTTCTAGTACTTCTTGACAATAAGTGAAGATCTGGCATTAAATTTTTTAAAAAAGAATTTGTAGTCGAGAAGTACTCTAGAGCTGCGAGGACCACCCTCTAATTTATCTCAGGGTCAATTTGTAACTCTGCCTGCTAGAAGATAAGGTCGATATGGACTAGCGAGATGACATAAAACCTACATATTTGTTTAAATGGTGTTCTCTAATTAAACCAGTGATAAAAGGAGAAAAATAATTAACCAGTGATAAAATAATTTGATGGTATCTTCTTGCCTTCACATGTTTCAATAATTTCTAAAGACTTGGCTTTCAGCACTACTGATTCATCAAATGTTACATGTCGGCTAATCAAGACACTCTTCATATCTGAACTCCAAACTCTGCAGCAGCAGTAGACACCTTATGTATCTTATCATGACACATTTCTTTCATTTAGCGTCTAAGTTGTCAACCTCCGCATGGATATTAGCCAAGCTACCAAATACTTGAAGATGTCCTACCTCCACTGGCTTCCCGGTCTAAACCTCCGCTGACATTTTCCCACTAATAGCTGATTATTGAATTCTGTTCACCAAATAAGATGTGGTCAACATACCTTTGGCCCAAAATCCTTTCCACGGGCTAGATGTAAATCTCAAACACATCACCTTCTTTGGAAGTGTTTTATTCATCATCACTAATATTCTAATCGACTGTGGATCTCTTGATGCAGTGAAGTATATTTTTACCCATTGCTTCCCACAGAATTCCTTAAACTCGGCAGTGGTAAAGTCGTCACAATTATCGAGTCTAAGCATATTTCGCTTCTTGCACGTTTGGCTCTCCACAATGGTTTTCCACTCATTGAACTTCTCAAATATATCTAACTTCTTTTTCATCACGTACACCCAAAATTTTTTGGAGAAATCATCGATAAAAGATATGAAATAATGAGCTTCACATAGAGAGTCAACTTGTGATGTATCCCAACATCAGTGTGAGAGTACTTAAGAATCCTTCTTGTATCACGCTTTCTCTCACTGAATCTAACATTCGTCTGCTTTCCGTAGACACAATAATCGTAAAACTTCTACTCCTTATAGTTCGCTTGTAAGGAAATATGCAAAGGTTTCTGAACAATTTAAAAAATAGTGAAAGACTTTAAAAAATCTAAATTTTCTAAACTTATAAAAGCCAAAAGATAAGACCGTAAATACTTGAAGTTAGCGCTGAATACTTGAATTTAGCGCTGAAATTAGAAACATACCTTGGCGCGAATATAATTTCATGATATCCATGATTTTAAAAAACATTTCCAGTGAAGACCCCAATCTTGCTCACCAACCAAGCGAGATAGAAGTTTTTGTTGTTTTCTGTGATTCAAATCCCATGGAGCAGGTTTCCCAGGTGACTCGGTCGAGTAGGATGCTACTCGGTCGAGCAGCAAGCTCTCGACCGAGCAGCATGAGAACTCTGACAGACCGAGCAGGCAGAGAGTTTGGGGAATTTTTCCCTTTGGAGTGGGTGACTCCTACTCGGTCGAGTAGGAGTCTACTCGGTCGAGCAGCAAGCTGCTCGACCAAGCAGCTGGAAGACTCAGTTTGCCCGAGCAGCCCGAGGGCATGCCGTTTGAAGAGGAATACAGACACTCGGGCCGAGTAGCTAGGCTACTTGACCGACTCGACTCGACTCCATCCAGCAACCATTTTAGGGCATGTCAGCTCGATCGAGCAGGCCGTGCTGACAGCCGACTCGGGCCGAGCGGCATGGGGGCCAAGCAGAAAATCGACGGCGATGATGTGTTTTATCATATTGTTTTGGGTTTCTACTTAAAACTAACTATTGTTTTAGATTAGGTTAAGCCTCTTTGAGATTGAGAGAGTTATGGAGAGCCTCTTGCTACCCCATCGGAGATTGGAGAGAGTTTTAGGGTTTGTGTTCTTGAGAGAAAGGTTTGGTTTTTCCTTCACTTCTTCTTCCATTGATTTCTTCCTCTTGAGTGGATTCGTGAGGGATTGTTCCGTTTGACAAGTTACTACTCACGCGTGAGGAAGCGAGTTTTGTAACCATAATTGTTTGGATCTCTCTACTAGTGGAATCGTCTCGGATCGGATTGTTGGATGTAGGTTGTTTACAACCGAACTAGGGTAAATTCTTTTGTGTCTGCGATTGATTTATTTTGCTGTGATTCGTTTGCTACTTTCTATTGCAAGGTCATTTGGGAATTTTGTTGGGTCATTGGGATTAGATTTTTTGCTAGCTCTATATTCCTGATCAGTTTATTAGGGTTGATTTCCGCATTGATCCCAAGGTGATTTGGATTCTATCCCAACAAGTGGTATCACAGCTTGTGGTTTTATTGCAAAGGAAGTTAGTGGCGAAGGAAAGATGGTTTCTTTAGCAACATTGAACATTGAAAAGTTCACCGGCCGGAATGATTTTCGGATTTGGTAGACGAAGGTGAAGATTGTTCTTATGCAGACGGGGTGTTACCAGATTGTATTCGATGTCTCTAATATCGATAAGGAGGTGACTGCATCCGCTAGAGCAGAGATGGAGAGGAAGGCGTATAGCACGATTCAGCTGTCGTTATCAGATAATGTTCTAAGGGAAGTCCTGGATGAGGCTACAGCATCTGATATGTGGAAGAAGCTTGAGGGACTATACATGAAGAATCCTTCACGAGTCGCATATATTTGCTTCAGCAGCTATATACTCTTAAGATGAAGTTTGGTTCAGCGGTGAAGGATCACATGGATGAGTTGAACAGGATTATGCTAGAGTTGCATGGTATAGATGTGAAGATTGAAGATTAGCAGCAAGAGGTTATCTTGTTGGGCTCATTGCCTGAAGAGTACAATTAGTTTGTTCAGTCGATGATTTACAACCGGATTACTCTCACCGTAGAAGAGGTGAAAGCGGTGCTTCACACCGAGCAACTATGTGGCAAGGTTCAAGGTAGAGATCATGTGAGTAACCGCGAGGAGGTATTGCATGTGAGGGGTCGATAGGAAAGGAGAGGAGGCTTCAGGAAGAATAATGACCACTCTAAGTCGAGACACTCGTAGGATAGGTTTGCGAACATCACATGCTACAATTGCCACAAGAAGGGTCATTATTCTAACCATTGTCCTATCAAGAATAGGAAGAAAGGAAAGGAAACCGAGAAGGATTTCGGTTCAGCATCTTTTGGGAATGATGGTGAGCAGGTTCATGATGAAGGTAGAGATACCGAGATTTTTGCTGCAGTGATTGCAGGTGATGCCAACATGGCATGGCTCATAGACAGTGGATGCTCGTATCATATGACTCCTCATAGGAGTTGGTTCGCGACATACCATTCCAAGCAAGATGGAGGCTCAATCCTCATGGGAAACAATGCAGTGTGTAGAACTGCAGGTATTGGAACCGTTCGAATAAAGATGCATGAGGCATAGTGTGTACACTTGCCGATGTGAGGCAGTCCCAGATTTGCGGAAGAGCCTAATTTCCATAAGCGTGTTGGACAATGCCGGATGTAAGTTGGTCTTTGAAAAAGACCAACTTTGAGTTTCTAAAGGAGCCATGGTTATGATGAAGGGAAAGAAGGTTGGAAACTTATATGCCCTTCTAGGTACCACAGTTGAAGGTGAAGCAGACGTAAGCACTACGAGCGCAGTCTCCGGAGGTTCGACCAAGTTATGGCATTATCGTTTGGGTCATCCATGTGACAAAACGCTTGATGTACTCCGAAGAAGAAAACTAATTGAAGCCTCGAATGAGAGTGTAGAATTCTGCGAATCATGTGTGTACAGTAAGAAGACAAAGCTGCAGTTTAACACGGGGAAGCATACTAGCAAATGACCACTTGACTATGTACACACAGATGTGTGGGGATTGTGCCCAGAGCTGTCAAGAGGGGGAGCTAAGTATTTTATCTTGTTTATTGATGACTACTCTCGCAAAGTCTGGATGTACTTAATGAAGTCAAAGGACCAGACTTTTGATATGTTTTGAGAGTGGAAGACCATGGTGGAGAAGCAAACCGGAAGGCACGTGAAGGTGCTTAGATCTGACAATGGAGGTGAGTTTACCTCGAGGGAGTTTAGACATTTCTGCAAACTCCATGGGGTCCGCAGACACTTTAGCACACCCAGTGATCCACAGTCGAATGGTGTGGTGGAGTGGATGAATCGGACATTGTTGGAGAGAGTGCGGTGTTTGAGGCACTCAGCCGGTTTGGTGAAGGAATTATGGGGAGAGATACTCTCGACTGCTATGCACATTATGAACAGAGTTCCTTCAGTAGCGATTGACTACAAGATCCCTAAGGAGATGTGGAGTGATGAAGCTGGAGATTACTCATACTTGCACATTGTGGGTTGCCCGGCATACGTGCACGAGAGGGGCGACAAGTTGGATCCAAGAGCAAAGAAGTGTATCTTTCTTGGATAAGGTCACAGCGCCAAGGGATATCGTTTGTGGGATCCAGAGGGTCAGAAAGCGATAGTGACCCGACATGTCACTTTTTATGAGGATGCAATGCTCGGGGCAGAGCATTCTTACTCAAAAGATGACACGTCCGCAGAGGAGATTTCACCGGAGAGGGTTAATCTTCCAGTCCATCCCACTCAGCGACCAGGCAAAGAGCTTATGGTCGATGCTCCAGTTGAGGAAGATGATGAGGTCCATGATGTGGACCATGTGCAGACACCCGGTACATCTCAGGTATGCGTTGACGCTTATGTAGGTGATGATGGAACGTGGAGATCGAATAGGGTAAAGAAAGTGCCAGAAAGATTAGGAGTATGGGATTATGTGGAATATTCTTTCGATGATATGGCGGCTTATGCACTCAACCTAGAGCACGAGAAGCCAGCAACATATGGTGGAGTCGTTGTCTCTGAAGATGTGACACAATGGCAAGGAGCTATGGAGGAGGAGATGGAGTATCTTCACCGGAACGATACTTGGGACGTGGTGCCGTTACCTAGCGAGAAGCATGCCATTGGTTATCGGTGGATATACAAGGTCAAAGAAAGTTCAACTCAAGATAGGAACAATGTCAGGTACAAGGCAAGGTTGGTTGCCAAGGGATTTGCTCAACGGAAGGGTGAAGACTACAACGAGATATTCTCACCGGTTGTGCGACACACGTCCATTCGTGTATTATTGGCCATAGATGCTAGCATGGACATGGAGTTTGATGGACATAGAGTTGGAGAAACTCGATGTGAAGACCGCCTTTCTGCATGGAGATCTTTATGAGAAAATCTATATGCAGCAGCTTGAAGAGTTCAGAGTTGAAGGGAAACAGACTTTGATATGTAGGTTGAAGAAATCGTTGTATGGTTGAAGCAGTCACCCAGGTAGTGGTACAAATGATTCGATAGCTTCATGATGGAAGTAGGCTTCGAGAGGAGCATCAAGGATCAATGTGTGTATGTTCGCACACTTGAGAATGGCTTGAAGAGTTATTTGTTGCTTTATGTGGATGACATGCTAATTTCTTCTAATAGCATGTTTAAGGTGAAGAAGCTAAAGGAGACGCTAGGGCAAGAATTCGACATGAAGGATTTGGGGCCCGCAAATAAGATTCTTGGAATGGAGATTGTTCGAAATCGAAAGAAGTATGAGCTTAGATTGTCACAGAAGGGGTATATTCAGAAGGTACTAGTCCGGTTTGGGATAGATAGTGCGAAGCCCGTGACAACTCCTTAGGGAGCTCATTTTCAGCTGTCGACGAGTCAGTCGCCAAGCACCGATGAGGAGAAGACTTACATGTCTCAGGTGCCATATGCAAGTGCAGTGAAAAGTTTGATGTATACGATGGTTTGCACGTGTCCGGATATTGCACAGGCCATTGGATTGGTTAGCAGATACATGGCTAATCCTGGCAAGGAGAATTGGCAGGCCGTCAAGTGGATTCTGAGATATCTGCGAGGCACAGCGAGTGTCGGGATCCTCTATAGGAGAGGAGACGGAAAGGTGCTGACAGGTTACTGCGATAGAGACTACGCAGGTGATAGACCCAGGCGGCGATCTACCACGGGGTATGTGTTCAGTTTGGGTACTACCTCGGTATCGCAGAGGTCGGTCTTATAGTCTGTGGTTACGCTATCGACCACAGAGGCCGAGTTGATTGAAGCGATGGAAGCTGTGAAGGAGGCCAAGTATTTGAGGAGTCTGATGAGAGATTTGAGGGTGCCACAGAGTTAGTCACATGTGCACTGTGACATCTAGAGTGCCATTCATCTGGCAAAGCACCATGCATACAGTTCGAGGATGAAGCACATTGAGGTGCGTGATTCCTTCCTTGAGTTAGAGAAGAAGGAGATAGAGCTTCAGAAGATCACAACTGATTTGAACCCCGTAGACATGTTTACCAAGCCAGTTCTCGTCATCAAGCTCCAGGTTTGCATGGAGCTGATTTCTTTGTTGGCTTAGGTGGCGCCAGGGGGCGTGATTTCCAAGATGATGATGATTCTAGAGAGAGGTTCATGGCACGCAGCATGGAGGTGCAGGTGTCACTGGTGATGAGATTTGAATCAAGTTAGAGTGTTGTTTTCTGTGATTCAAATCCCATGGAGCAAGTTTCACAGGTGACTCGGTCGAGTAGGAGGATACTCGGTCGAGCAGGAGGCTACTCGGTCGAGCAGCATGAGAACTCTGACAGACCGAGCAGGCAGAGAGATTGGGGAATTTTTCCCTTTGGATCAGGTGACTCCTACTCAGTCGAGTAAGAGGCTACTCGGTCGAGCAACAAGCTGCTCGACCGAGCAGCTTGAAGACTCAGTTTGCCCGAGCAGCCCGAGGGCATGCCGTTTGAAGAGGAATACTGACACTCGGGCTGAGTGGCTAAGCTACTCGACCAAGTCGACTCGACTCCACCCAGCGACCATTTTAGGGCATATCAGCTCGACTGAGCAGGCTGAGCTGACAGCCGACTCGGGCCGAGCGGCGTGCGGGGCCAAGCAGAAAACCGACGGCCAGGATGTGTTTTCTCCTATTGATTTGGGTTTCTACTTAAACCTAACTATTTTTTTAGATTAGGTTAAGCCTCTTTGAGATTGAGAGAGTTTTGGAGAGCCTCTTGCTACCCCATTGAAGATTAGAGAGAGTTTTAGTGTTTGTGTTCTTGAGAGAAAGGTTTTGTTTTTCCTTCTCTTCTTCTTCCATTGATTTCTTCCTCTTGAGTGGATTCGTGAGGGATTGTTCCGTTTGACAAGTTATTACTTATGCGTGAGGAAGCGAGTTTTGTAACCATAATTGTTTGGATCTCTCAACTAGTGGAATCATCTCGGATCGGATTGTTGGATGTAGGTTGTTTACAATCGAACCAGTGTAAATTCTTTTGTGTCTGCGATTGATTTATTTGTTGATGTGATTCGTTTGCTACTTTCTATTGCAAGGTCATTTGGAAATTTTGTTGGGTCATTGGGATTAGATTTTTTGCTAGCTTTATATTCCTGATCAGTTTATTAGGGTTGATTTCCGCATTGATCCCAAGGTGATTTGGATTCTATCCCAACAGTTTCGTCTTGATGATGTATCCCATTTACAATTCATGAGCCCTCCAAAAAATTGAACCCGCCCTCAAGCTTTGCTAGTGTGAGGGAGGATGATGAGGAAAAACATTATTTTCGACCAAATAAAGTCTCCCTCAAAGATGTGAATTTTTCTTCTTAAGAGATCTTCGATCTCTTTTTAGATATGGTTGTGTGGTGCACATGCACCCACACGCATGCATGAGAGGGAAGGGAGGATCCCTATATATAGATTTAGGAATTTAGGTTGGAACCCAACTCTATCTAATACATGGAATTAGAAATCTTTCATTAGGTTTTCTAATCCTAATAGGATTGTAGGTTTGAATCCAAATCTTATCCTAAAACAAGATGGGATTATAAAATCAAAACTCCTAGAAATCCCTAACTCTTTATGAATTCATGTTAGCATCAAACTCTATTAATTTAGGTTGGTTTTAAATCCAACTCTTGGATTAAACTCGCACCCAATAACAAACTCTAACTCATGAAGACCATTAGTTGACTAATGGTCAAGTATTAGTTGACTAATTTGAAATAGAAACGCATTTCTATTTCCAACAGTCGGATTAGTCGACTAATGTATAGTCATCAATCAACTAATGCCCAGTTAGTCGACTAATGACCTTCATTAGTCCACTAATTTGAAACATAAACATTTTCTATTTTCATGCAGTCGGATTACTTGACCAATTGTCAATCATTAGGCAACTAA
Organism: Scilla litardierei; assembly: GCA_030789695.1. NCBI lineage: Eukaryota > Viridiplantae > Streptophyta > Magnoliopsida > Asparagales > Asparagaceae > Scilla > Scilla litardierei. Next base: position 274,113,575 of record CM061133.1, on the reverse strand, counting down.
TGCTACCAGAAAGCTATTAGTCGACCAATAAGTTGAATAACCTGCTTGTGAGGGTTTAATTTGGAGTTTTTGCCTTTATTCTTTAGTTTGAAATATTCGTAGCTCTTTATGAACATTTCTAACACACTTCACAACTCCTTACAACGCATTATTCCCTTTTTAGTGAATCGGAATTTTAACTGTATATTGTTATTAAATATCATATGATTATCATTATATAATTTTTCTGGATTTTTCTGATTTATTTCATATTTTAATTCGTCGACTAGCTCCAAGTTCTGGTCGACCAATCCGCCAGATATAATTATATACAGATACTTATAATGAACCGCTCTCGGGAGGGTCATTACTTATTTGATTTATTTGCAGTTCTGCAGATCACCAGTGAAATCAATATAGCCACGATGCAGAGATGTACAAAAATAATCAAATAGTGTCCAATTAATACAGTCCATATTGTACAAAATGTTCTAATAAAGGTACATGAAAGGAAGAAAGTACATAAGTGAAAAATAACTCTAAAAGCTACGGTCTCAGGGTCGAACTCTGGTTCTGCTAACTCAAGAACATCTACCTCAGCAGGTGCATCGTCTGCGGTGACATGAAGATGGAACCGTAGGTAAGTCACAATAATTCTAAACGTAGAAAAGAAGCAGTGCACAAGTACGACAAAAAGTAACTACGTACAAGCAAACCAGAGTGAAAAGTAAAGTACTGAGTAACAACTGTACACAACTGAGTAGCAAAGGTAAACCAAATTGAAAAGGAGAGTACAAACTGTACTGTGGTAGTGCAAGTGTAAGCAGGCTAAGTAAGTGAAGTATACTACCGCAGTAGCTATAAGTACGACAAGTAAAGTACTGGTAACTGCACATGTGTGGTAAGTAAAGTGCATGTAATGCATAAAGTAAAAGGTGGCCGTGCAAGTACAACGAGTAACGTATAAGAGCAACATGGTGATAGCAATGGTGAGACTGGCAGGCATGAACTGTAAGCAATTTAAACATGCAAAGTATTGAATAAGACTTCAAGCCAGGGTTATTTTGGTCTTGGCAGTAATTAACTAAACTATGTGATGTGACTCACGTAGGACCATGGGTCACCTCCATGCCACGGAAAGCAAATCCCGGGCGTCAACCACAACATAGTTTAAAAAAATGAGACGAGACGAGACGAGAGAGGTGACTCCGGTCATAGCTCCAACACTTTCTCTACAATGAGTTACCCCAAACCCAGTGTCGTGTGTATCGATTACATGTTTCTTTCTACGAGATATTACTTTAGACATTTCATAAGATATTCAACGAGATATTCCATAAAACAATCCACGAGATATTCCACAAGTTGCTCCACAAGTTGTTCAACAAAAGGTTCCACACATGATATACGATAATTCATTAGCACACAATTTACCCAAGTTGATGGTTGTGTGTTACAACCACCAAAGTTGAAAGTTGGCAAAGTAATCTGTAGTTGATTACTTTTCTATTAGATTAGGTCTCTAGTTTTGGTTCAATTCAAATATCCGTTCTGAAGCTATAAGTGGTGTTCTAAGTTCGTACGAGTACACTTAACTAGTTTTCTAGATCTAGAATTTATCATGACTTACGAGTTTCAAGGTGGTGGTAGTGAGCCGGGACTAGATCTAGATCTTCCAAGGGAGTTGGTGCACGAGAATTGGTACCTGCAAACACAAGAATAATTGGATAAATAACACGACATTTCCTATCTAAATAATTTGATCGTTTTGATTTTTAAACTGATTGAAACGTTTTCGAAAAGTATTCTAAATTTTTATATAGGCCAGATATGAGGAAAATAATTTTACTTAAGGAGGAAATATTTTTCAGAAGTTTCTAGTAATTTTTATAATTTTTAAAAGCTCAAAATAGGTTTTAAAACTAATTTTAATTAGTTATCGTACTTATTCAACAATTTATTCTAGATGAAATACTTATCAGAAAGTTTAAAATGAGCTGTCAAAATGGCCGTCTCGAAGAGTACTACAACATATAATTTTTCCACATATCAGTTTACGTGAAAATAACAAGTTATGGATTTTTAAGTGAAAACGATGTATTTACGTTTTAGGCTCAAAAATTTATTCTGGAAAAATTACTCGTCTGATTGAGATGAAACTAGCATCATTGGATCCAAAGTGTCATTTCTGATTTTCTGGAGCTAGCCTTTCATTTTCCGACCCTTATATTATTAATTATCAATTGTAAACTATTCAACCCATATTATCTAATTATCAAAATACGTAAATACACGTATTAATATGCAAATACGTTATAAAATCACATATTAAAAATATGTTCTCACCTCACCTCTCGATACGCTGCATGGGGGGCCGGGGGCTCGCTCGTCGGGGCAGTGGTGGTGTGGAGGCGGAGGGCGTGCGGCGAGGCGGCGACGGCGGCGAGTAAGGCGACGTGATCGACGACAAATGATGACGCTGGGGTCGGAGGCATGGACATGTCGGGGTGTTGCTGATGGCGGCGAGGAGCGGTGGGGTTGCGGGGTCACCGTGGAAGGAGGCGGTGACTCGGGGAAGATGGAGGGGAGGCGGCGTGGGGTGCTAGCGGAGCGGGGAGCGTCGAGCGGCAGTCGCTTCTCTGGCGTGGGTGAGAGGGGATGCTTCGAAGCGACATTGGTGAGGGATCGTCGGACACGGAGGCGCTCTCCGCGAGGCGAGGAGGGGAGGGGGTGTGGCGGGGTCGAGCTGAGGGTGGGTTTGAGAGAGGGGAAGGGCTTGCTGCTGGTGCCTCACGGCGAGGGTGTGCGGGTGGTGGCGCTCCGGGATTCACGACGGCATGGCCTGGGAGTGTGGCGGTCGTGGCTACTGGAGCGGGGGAGCGCCTGGGGCGGCGGTGGTCGTGGGCGAGGGTGAGGGATTCGGGGTCGGAGAGAACGAGAGGGAGTGAGGGTTAAGAGAGGGAACACAGGGTGGGGGGAGAGAGAGAAGTGAGCCCTGGGTTTCGAAAGTAGAGGGAGGGTATGGGCTTGATGATGAACGGAGGGGAGAGGGGAGTGTTTGTGTGTTTTGCGAAGGAGGTGGGATTAGGAGATCACTATATAGGAAATGAATATCAATAAAATATTGATAGGTAATTAAATACGAGTTAATGAGGGGTGGGTGGTGTAATGCCCTGATAGCTACTGCACAAGTACTAGAGGGGGTTGAATAGTACTTTAAAATAATCAAGAGTAATTATTCCTAATTATTGTGCAAACTCAACCAACAATGCGGAATGAAAATATTGACAACAATAAGAGACAATGCAAACAATCGATATAACGGGTTCGGATCCACCCAAGTCTCCCCGACTTGTTCCCGGTGATCCTACGTCCCAAACACCCGGATCCCCTCTGGCTACTTGAGTTAGAAACCACTAACCCAAGTTTTGCACTATGAAATTCTTGTAGAAAACCTCTACAAGATCAAATCATACACAAATGAAAATGTGACTCCCACAAACCGGGATCACAAACTTCTCTCACAACCGAGAGAAAAACTTAATATCAAAGTAAATGAAATATAAAACACTTACCAACAAAATCCTATGACTTGAGTAAAACTTACGATTTTAGGGCAAGAAGGATTTTGGGGAAGAAGCAAGCACCAAACCCTAGCTCCACCAAGATGACCAGCAATATGTGGCTAGGGAGAAGTTGGTGACTTGGATTCAAGCTCCTAGCTTGAGTAGCTCACAATCAATGAGAATCTCTCTTGAGGAATAAGAGTGAGGGAGAGATTCTTGTGAAGAGAGGGAGCTTGGAAATAGGAATTAAATGCTCTCTCTTTGATTCTCAAAGTCTCAATAATATCAGCCTTGAATGCTAGGAAGAAGCATCACAAGTAAATATAGGATAGAGAGAAGGGAGAGGGAAAATTCGTAGCATTTAATGCTCCAACGGCTCTATTCTGAAGCAGTCTAATCGGTCTAAGAAGGATCACTGACCGATTAGTTTTGCAACTAGTCGGTCGGTAATTCTTCTTGGACCGACTAAATGGTTCACATCCAAGATAGAAGATTTCAGGAGTTAGAACTAGTCGATCTAAGAAGACTTGCCAACCGACTAGTTTGTCAACTAGTCGGTCGGTGAGTGTTCTTTGACCGACTAAGCAGTTGAAAAACAATAAGCTGAACACAAGAGAAATAGTCGGTCTAAGAACAAATTCCAACCGACTAGTATCACAACTAGTCGGTCGATGGATGTTCTTGGACCGACTAAGCAGTAAACAGTAGCTAGGCTGAGAAAATGAAGGCTTAACTAGTCGGTCTAAGAAGGATTCCAAACCGACTAGTTTGGCAACTAGTCGGTCGGTGAACCTTCTTGGACCGACTAATTAGTCAACAGTGTCTAGGCTGAATTGAACAAGGAGATCTAGTCGGTTCAAGAAGGATTCTTAACCGACTAGATGACAATCTAGTCGGTTGGTTCTTCTTCTTGAACCAACTAAGATGCACCAGAAGCCGCGAAATGAAGCGTAAAGCTTCGGGAAAGATTGTATGGGCCTCTAAGATAATCCTAGCTCTAAGATATGAGCGTTATGAAGATTATAATGTAAGACCTACTCAAGGCTTAACATTCTACGAAAAGAAGCTAGAAGACTATAAAATAAACTAGACGAACCGTCTTCAAAGCTTCAATCCGAATCTCTTAACTTCAATAATGCTCCTAGAGCTTCAACGAAGCTTCAAGCACACGATCACGTGCTTTGAGAAGTCTTGAGACGTCGCTTTTGATGTACGTAGAATTTTGGCGACGATCTCCATAACTGCGCTCACAAAGAGTTAGTTCACGATATTTATGTTTGTTCATCATCAAACCCAAATCCGGGGAATCAATACTCAACATTCTCCCCCTTTTTGGTGATGACAAACCAACATAAATAATAATCAATAATAATGATTCAAATGAAATTTACTTACTCCCCCTGCATTGATGACATATTAGTTCTGTATTAAATAATAATCATACGCATCAAGCAGACGAGGAAAATATAAAATATGAACCAATTATTGAAATATCGGATTTGAAATCCATTTTTATATCTTCACTCCCTCTGAATCTAACATATCAAATTAGATTCACGGTAAATTGATTTAAATTATCATTTAGCACATCGTCATTATTAATTCTCTCCCCCTTTGGCATTACCAAAAAGAGCAGGAGGAGATCAACGACAACAACAATGGCTACAAATAAAAGCACGGGAGTCGAAGAATACGACAAAGGTCCAAATGACACCAATGTAAAATAACGAGGAAAATCAAAGCGTGCCAACGAGACCATAGTCGAAAATCGAAAAATGAAATCATCAAAACTCAAATCAATTTCACGTATTGAGTTATGGAACATACTCTCCAATATCAACATTCTTAGTGAATTTAGTGCATGGAAAACAATTCTATGTTTTCATAGAAAAAATTCTATTTAATCAATTTAATCGTCGAGCGACGAAATCAACATCAGAGACAAAAAGAATATAATGTGCACACTGAAGTAAATGGCAACACGATGTATATATATAAATAACATGGTACATCAAAAAGTATACATCCGCCAACACTAATATAAACGATCATCAGATCGGAGCACATCATACAACATATCTCACAATATACATCGAAGAGTATCACAAAACATGTACACATCAAAATACATAATAAAACATACAAAAATCCATCCAAATATACATAACCACCCAACTATCCTACCACACTCTCTCACGTTAAAATAGATCATCCAAGTGCACATGGGAGAGTCCTCCAACGCAAGCTCAGGAGGCGGAGGCAGGATCTGCAGCAGCAGGCTGTGCAGAAGAGGTGGTGGTCTCTGGGTCGACTGGAGTAGAAGATGTCTCGGGAACGACTGGAGTGGCAGAAGTCTCGGGAACGACTGGAGTATCCACCGAAGGAATGGTGGCAACAGGAGTGGTCTCGGGAGCACCAGCAAAAGTAGCAGCAGCAGACGTACCCTCGGGGGCACGAACAGGAGAACCAACAAGCTCCTGAAGATCAGCCTCATCCATGGCTTCGTCGTCAAAAACAGTAGGAGGAACCTCAATGCCCAAATGAGTACAGATGCGGGCAAGCATCTCCTCACAACGAGCAATGCGAGCCTCCTGATGGCTCTGAGAAGCAGAAGAGTCAGGGTGAGAAGGCGGAGGAGGAGCAGCTGGGGTAGTCCTCTCAACGTGACGCAAGGCCGCAAGAGACTTCTTGACGGCAGTCGCGTTCAGAGGAGGACCCAACGGACGCTGATCATCGGGAGGGAGAGGAACGCCAAAGTGTTGGAAAACAAGGGTCAGCAGGCAGGGATATGGAATATGAGCTGATTTTGTGGACTTTCGGATGCATTCAAAGGAGTCCATCTTATCTAAGATAATGTGCGCCCAATTATCTCGCTCCCCATAAAAAGAGCGTAGATAAGCTTGAGAAACGGCTGGGAGGGCAAGCTAGAAGAGCCGTACTTCGGTAGAAGACACGACTTCAGGATTAGATTAAGGACCCAAGCATTCGGCTTAAAAGATTTCGAGGGAACGCCAATCATGGTGGGAGGGATGACATGGAACATCTCAGCAAGCATCGACTGGTCAAGATCGTGGATATTATCCACGGAGATATCAGAAGGAAGCAGGCCAGAGGAGGAGACACCAATCAGCTGCCCTAAGATCTCTGCCATGAGGACAATAGGTGTCCCCAAGACAATGGTCTCAATACAGTGAGTGTCATCATACTCACCCCGGACTCGATTGGCATAGAACAATTTGACGAGTCGGGGATACGGATGAGGGTTCGCCTTGGGATCATGGCGAAGATAGTCTAGAAGGCCGCTATAGGAGAGGAGATCTGCAAGCTGAGGAAAGTCAGAAAACTGGACGAAGTGCTCCAGAATCAAAGGACAACGCTCAATACGATTGTATGCCGCTAGACACATCAGGTCATCGTGACACAACGAGATATCGACACCACCCAAAGGCATGGGAGCCTTCCCCTTAGACTTATGAGAGTTAGATCGAGGAGGAGGAGTAGGAGCCTTCTCGGTAGGCTCAGTCTCCGGGATATACTCTTCGTCAAAGTCAGGTGGGGTGGGAGCACTGGAAGGACCAGGAGTCAAAATCTTTTCTTTGACCTTGGTCCGAGGCTTAGGTTTGGGTTGAGCTGAGGGTTTTGTCTTGGAGACGGTAGTTCTCTTCTTCTTAAGAGGAGGCGAAGAAGAAGAAGGAGAGGTAGGCGTACGAGTGGTTTTGGTATGACGTTTGGGTTGAGGAGGATCGGTAGGAGGAGACTCGACGGTCATGGGAGATGGACTGGAGGGACGAATAGGGATACGTGTCTTCACCATGAGATCGCGACGAGACAACACACAAACGAGATTGATCGAACGAGAAATCGAAATGAACCCTAATACAAACCCTAAAAAGATTGAGATTTTAGCCCTAAAATCTGGAGTGAAAGAGAGAGATTATACCCTAGGAGGAGGGGAGATGGCCGACGGCGACTGTCGGCGGCCGGAAATGGCGACACACGGCGGAGGAAGAAGAACAGTCGAGGGGTTTAGGGATTTGGAAGAGATCGCGCACCGATTAGAATGAATTCTAATCGGTGCAGAGGAGAGTATAAGTCGACTTACGGAGTGAAAAGATGAAACTGCCCTAACGCATTTAGTCGGTCTCAGTAAAAGCGCTGACCGACTAGAATACAATCTAATCGGTCGGCCAATGAGCTTAGACTGACTAACCGCAAACAGTAACAGAGGCTAAATAAAGAGCATGACTTAGTCGGTCTGAGTTCAATCACTGACCGATTAGAACTGAATCTAATCGGTTGGTAAATGAACTGGGACCGACTAAGAGAGTCCAAAAATTTGAAAATCTGAAAATTTGAGTTCTCTCCTAAGAACACTTGGACGATACAACGATATAATCGCATACACTCTTATTCTACCCCATAAAACATCGAAAATCATAAATACGATGTGCATGAACAATTCTCGCATAAATTCCGAAAATCCAATCATAAATCCAGAAAATCCCAACAAATTTAGCATGAGCAATATATAAAAGAATTATTATCATGCAAGATTATCGAAAAATATGAATCATAAATCTCGGATTCACCCATAATCCCCAATTCTCAACGTAACCGCACAAAGGAGTCTTCCTTGAGTGGTTTCGTGAAAATATCGGTGATTTGCTTCTGGGAAATCTTTCGAAGACTATGACGTTGGAGATATTCAAATCATTCAGCTAAAAGACTCAAGACCATGAAGAATTATGGAGATCGTCGCCAAAGCAATTTGTTCATCTCAAAAGCGACGTCCCAAGACTTCTCAAAGCACGTGATCGTGTGCCTGAAGCTTCGTTGAAGCTCTAGGAGCATTATTGAAGTCAAGAGATTCGGATTGAAGCTTTGAAGACGGTTCGTCTAGTTTATTTTATAGTCTTCTAGCTTCTTTTCGTAGAATGTTAAGCCTTGAGTATGTCTTACATTATAATCTTCATAACGCTCATATCTTAGAGCTAGGATTATCTTAGAGGCCCATACAATCTTTCCTGAAGCTTTACGCTTCATTTCGCGGCTTCTGGTGCACCTTAGTTGGTTCAAGAAGAAGAACCAACCGACTAGATTATCATCTAGTCGGTTAAGAATCCTTCTTGAACCGACTAGATCTCCTTGCTCAATTCAGCCTAGACACTGTTGACTAATTAGTCGGTTCAAGAAGGTTCACTGACCGACTAGTTGTTAAACTAGTCGGTTTGGAATCCTTCTTAGACCGACTAGTTAAGCCTTCATTTTCTCAGCCTAGCTACTGTTTACTGCTTAGTCGGTCCAAGAACATCCATCGACCGACTAGTTGTGATACTAATCGGTTGGAATTTGTTCTTAGACCGACTATTTCTCTTGTGTTCATCTTATTGTTTTTCAACTGCTTAGTCGGTCAAAGAACACTCACCGACCGACTAGTTGTCAAACTAGTCGGTTGGCAAGTCTTCTTAGACCGACTAGTTCTAACTCCTGAAATCTTCTATCTTGGTTGTGAACCATTTAGTCGGTCCAAGAAGAATCACCGACCGACTAGTTGTAAAACTAATCGGGCAGTGATCCTTCTTAGACCGATTAGACTCCTTCAGACTAGAGCCGTTGGAGCATTAAATGCTACGAATTTTCCCTCTCTCAAAGTCTCAATAATATCAGCCTTGAATGCTAGGAAGAAGCATCACAAGTATATATAGGATAGAGAGAAGAGAGAGGGAAAATTTGTAGCATTTAATGCTCCAACGGCTCTATTCTGAAGCAGTCTAATCGGTCTAAGAAGGATCACTGACCGATTAGTTTTACAACTAGTCGGTCGGTGATTCTTCTTGGACCGCCTAAATGGTTCACAGCCAAGATAGAAGATTTCAGGAGTTAGAACTAGTCGGTCTAAGAAGACTTGCCAACCGACTAGTTTGACAACTAGTCGATCGGTGAGTGTTCTTTGACCGACTAAGCAGTTGAAAAACAATAAGCTTAACACAAGAGAACTAGTCGGTCTAAGAACAAATTCCAACCGACTAGTTTCACGACTAGTCGGTCGATGGATGTTCTTGGACCGACTAAGCAGTAAACAGTAGCTAGGCTGAGAAAATGAAGGCTTAACTAGTCGGTCTAAGAAGGATTCCAAACCGACTAGTTTGACAACTAGTCGGTCGGTGAACCATCTAGGACCGACTAATTAGTCGACAGTGTCTAGGCTGAATTGAGCAAGGAGATCTAGTCGGTTCAAGAAGGATTCTTAACCGACTAGATGACAATCTAGTCGGTTGGTTCTTCTTCTTGAACCAACTAAGATGCACCAGAAGCCGCGGAATGAAGCGTAAAGCTTCGGGAAAGATTGTATGGGCCTCTAAGATAATCCTAGCTCTAAGATATGAGCATTATGAAGATTATAATGTAAGACCTACTCAAGGCTTAACATCAAAACCAAATCTGGGGAATCAATAACTGCGCTCACAAAGAGTTAGTTCACGATATTTATATTTGTTCATCATCAAAACCAAATCCGGGGAATCAATACTCAACAGGTGGGTCATTGACTAACCCAAAAGCATGAATCACGTTGGGGCTATGGGTAGAGGTTACGTGAGAGAATAGGATATGTAATTAGTGAAAACAAAATTACTATTTTACCCCTGAGATGAAACGTGTCCAAAAAATTACGAAAACTTATCCACGGGTCCGTATCGTCGCGAGGACCAGGAATACGAGATCCATTTCAGGGTTTGAGCTACGAAGATACTAGTTTTGGGTCAAAATATTTAGGAAGCGGGTTTGTGGGTTCTAGGTCAATTTGATATCAAAAAATTACAAAATTAATGTGGGGAGACCTAAATGATCATAGAATGATACTGTAGAAGTTTGAAAATGTTTTGATGATATTTGTATGGAAAATTAATTCATTCAGCTAAAACAGTGACAATTGAAAAATAAATTATTATAAAATTGTTTAGAGGCATTTGATGAAACACAAACTTACTGAAATACACTATAACTAATTTAATGCTTCAAAATATTTTTATAAGAAAATTTTGAAATTATTTTGATATAAAACTCCTGAATAACTATTATAAAGAAAGTTTAAAATGTGAAAAATATGTTAAATACGTAAATAGATGTGTTGATGAAAACGGGTTGTTACAATACTACTTTATTTATAAAATTATTTTATTATAAAATAAGATTTTCACTGACCGGTCCATAAAATTTTGTGAAGAAAACAACATTTCAAAATTGTTTGATATTTCCTCTCAAATACAAAGGACTAAGTACATATAGTATTGTCCCATCTTCTCTTACATCAAAGTACACAAGTACTTCCATATGGTCAAAAACCTCTTACACATGCATGCTCTTCGGTCAGTACTTTTTGACCAGCAATTTTTTTATTTAACCTTTTAACTATTCCCGCTTCTTCCCCAAATCGTTCAAGCCCGGACCCCGACTAGCCGAAAAGCCTCGAGGCCTAGTGGACTAATCGCTGTAATTTTTCCGAAGAACACCCAATTTTGACCATTCTTTTGCGCGGATTTCAATCAGTTTTACTTTCCCAATAAGTTAGAGAAGTTCATAGGAGTTATTGTATAGTTTTAATTCGGTTTTGAGTGTTCAAAATTCAAATTTCCCACTTAAAGTCCTTATTTGAACACCATGAATCCTCTCTTTTTCACCATGAGAAGGCCAAAATCCCAATACTCCGAAAAATCCTCCCTTTTTAGAGAAAGATCCCACAAATACTCCATTGGATCTCTTCATCATCCCCTCCTAGCGTCTTCCTCGAACCCTCGTCAACCACGTCGCCCAAATTCGGACGGCACTTTGGAGAATGCTTCCTTCTTTCCGAAACGAGCAATCAAATTCAACGAACCCATCATCATCAATTACAACCTTCATCATCTTCTCCACACCGTTTCCCTCTTCCATCTTTGGTGTGAAGACATTCCTTACTACCACATTCTCGTCAAGCAATTTTATGCAAACATGGTCGTGATAGAGAATGGTGGCCTCATCTATATTGATACTAAGAACAATGGTATCGACATCTACCTTTCATTTGATACTATTGCCCAAAGTCTCAACTTGCCACGATTTCCTCAATACCATCTTGGCTTTCAAATGGATGATCGCAATATCCTTGATCTTTGAGTTCCAATTTTCGGATTGGGATGACTGCAATGGATTTGAAACCCATCCCGCGTCTTCTCCTCGAGATCATCACCTACAACTTGATTCCCAAAGGTGGTTCCCTCAACTATGTAAATGAGACCCATAGTCGGGCTCTTTATGCTATTATGAGAGGGCTCCAAGTAGATTGGGCACGTACCATCATGTTTGTTTTGATCAAACCCATTTCCAATCACATCTTCATTCCATGTACCATCACCCGCATTCTACGCCATTTTGATGTTCCACTTGATAATGAGGCCTCCGTTTTTAATCCACAACGATTTGATCATTTCGTTGGTAATTGAATGGAATTACCCCCTCCTCCTCAAGTTGAAGAAGAAGAACAAGAACAAGAACAATAGTCTGCTACACGTCCTTCCCACCGTTGCAAAGTCACCGTCAATCCTTATGCTTGTCCTCCACCTTCACGCCATACGCTTCAAGACCAAATTGATCATCGAAATGATATGAATTCTGGTTTTGCTGGCATCCAAACTCATTTTAGCGCTTTTGAAAACCGTTTTGATCGCATGAATACTTCGATGGAAAACATGAAAGAGACTCAGGTGAAAATCTTGAGTACTCTTGAACAGTGGGCTCCCTACACTCCGTCAAGTTCAGCTACCCACCTCAACCACTGTCTCTGACTTTTAAATGACAATCTGTAACTTTCGGCTTCTGGTCGACCTGACTGATCTATTAGTCGACTAAGTGTATCTAGGACTATTTTATGTGTTTTAATGTATTTGGTTTACTTTATTTGCTTTCTTGTTGAATGTGTATCTCTCTGCTTAATGAATGAAGTATGTACCCTTTGCTTTCTTTAGAATCTATTTTTTAATTTTGCATTTTTTGTGTTTTTAGTCGACCAATACCTCCAGTTAGCAGACTAATGATAAACAGTATCCCATTTTACTAATTTGACAGGGTGCGAAATACATGAGAAAAGAAATCGCATACATATAATATGAATAATTACACGCATTAATGTGATTAGTATCAATTCATTATCAATTTCACTAACACTTCTTCATCATTTTTATTAACACTTATAAATGAAAATTAAACACTTCCTATATATATATATATATATATATATATATATATATATATATATATATATGAGGGAAATGTGCCTAAGAATGACCTCGGGTAGAGATACCTGAGCACACCCCCGCTGTTCGGGGTTTGTGAGTATTTTTTTTTGAAAATTTTTTTTGCAGTAGGTAGATATACTTGTTATGTAGCTCCTCACAAAATTTCAGCTCGATCCGACACCGTTTGAACCTCCGTTCATCGATTTCAAAAACGTTGCGCAAAACTGTCCAAATTCTGGACAGTTTTGCGCAACGTTTTTGAAATCGATGAACGGAGGCTCAAACGGTGTCGGATCGAGCTGAAATTTTGTGGGGAGCTACATAACAAGTATATCTACCTACTGAAAAAAAAAATTTCAAAAAAAAATACTCACAAACCCCGAACAGCGGGGGTGTGCTCAGGTATCTCTACCCGAGGTCATTCTTAGGTACATTTTTTGCTATATATATATATATATATATATATATATATATATATATATATATATATATATATATATATATATATATATATATATTGCAATAAGCCATTTATTTAAGGAGAGCAACAACATCGTTTTATAATTTCTCATATTATATTTAATATTTGTAAAATCATCAAAAAGGGGGAGAATGTTGGAAACTCACAACTCCTCATATGTTTTTGATGATACAAACATATTATTCTATTTTTACTAACTTTATCTATGCAGATTTTATAGCTCAAATATCACACATTCAATAAGCCAATCATCAAGAATACATGTTGCAAGAAGCATCCACTACAAGATAAATCATATCGATGATATTTTGTATCTTGTAAAAGGAGATGTAATTTTTATTTTTTTCTCTTGCATATATTTAGAATGTAAAATCCTTGATGATGATCTTTCTTATTCGTTTAGGGTTGGTCTTCAAAAAAATCAAGTCAACGACCAAATTAGTCGACCAGTCCCGCATGCTAGTCGACCAGTTTAAATATTAAAAAATTCTGAAAATTCTGAAAAAAATCTCAAACCTATTTTTGAGTTACTATGATCATATTTTTCACAAACTCCTAAGTTTCGGATTTTCTAGTCGACTAATAGATTCTGTTAGTCTACCAGACAATTTTAAATTAGTTATTTAACTATTTTTATTGTAGTCAACCAATAAAAGTTAGAATTATCTCAAACGGCTAGTTCCTGACAGTTTCTATCAGTTTATATCAATTATTGACCGTTTGAGAAGTTATTTTTTCAATAGACATCTCAACAGTCAAATTCCAGGTCAGCATCGCAATTAGTCGACCAGTCTATAATATTAGTCGACTAATTTGACCAAAAAATTTCTCAGAATTATTTGAAAATTTAGACAGTTATTAAACGGTCAGAAACTAACTCTTTGGCATATAAATAAACCCCAAGACCTCTGTCTAGCATACACGAAAATTCACTCTTTCTCTCTTGCCTTAAGTTTACTTTCTCTCTAGAAAGTGTGTGATTTTCAGATTTTCATAGGAGAACCTCTGCAGAAATTTTGCCCCTTAGGAAGTCCAATTTCCAAAAGTGTTCCACCACAAATTCTCATCCGAAACCTTGGAAATTCCATCACCAACCTTGCGTTATAATTCTCACATTATCAAGGCTATATGTGATATTGTTTCAACCTTTTCTCTTTATTTGGTGAAACTCTTGTTGAAGAGATTGTACAAGTTTGCAACACGTGGAGTGTTGGCATCTTTGTATGTTGACTTCTTGCGGGGAGCAAGTGTTATAGTAGATTAAAAATCTCTACGGGGTAGAGGACTGGACTTAGGATCGCATGGATCCGAAACAGGATAAATCTTTGTGTTTGCGCTTGCTATTCTCTGGATTATGTTAATTTACTTCCGTACTCTCATTACAATTTTCCATTAACTTTTAATTTTGCAATTTCGTTGTGATATTCACTATTCATCCCCCCTCTAGTATATTTATTGTGCCAGGAGATCCAACAGATAGTAGTCGCATACAGCAAATATATGTCCATAACATTTTCACCTCTCATCACTACGATTAATCCCTTTAATATCTTCAGAAGCTAATACAATACCCCTATAGAAACCACTGAATTCCTTAGCCCTGTAACATACGATACATTAGTGAGTATGTGCAAATACTCCATCAAGCATCCTAATTCTAATTAATTTAATTCCAACAACCTTGCATGTGTCATTATTACCTATAAAGATTGAACCATCCTATTTCCTCTTGTAAATAAAGAAACACTCCTTATTTGACGTCATTTAGAATGGCACTTTGGAATCCATGATCCATGAATGATTGCTAACCTTAGACAAACACGATGACATCACAATATAGGCCTCCCTACTACTAACATTATACATCTTCATAACTGTATTTGAGGAATATGCTGCAATACCTCATTATCTCTGTTTCTTCTCTCTGGGCAATCTCTCTTCCAATATCTAGGTTTCTTGTAAATAAAATATGTTGTGCCTCTAGTTTTTAACCTATATCTTCAACTGTTTCCACCTATACCATTGCTTCACATCGAAGCAAATAGGTTCGATCTGTATAAGTCTCTTTTGCTCAAACTAACTCCTACCATTCGATCTTTCAACTCCTTGCGTAGAGCTCCAACCTTCATGTCTTCAAAACTCAGAGTATTCTGACTGTAAACGATGGTGTTGACACATATCATGTATCACTCTAGTAATGATAGGAGCAAAATCATCACTTCATGCTTTGTCTATAAAATTAATCCAATGGCCCTCATCTTCATCACTAAGCCGTTGAAGTTATCCAGTGATCCTTTGATGAGGTACTATTTTGCATCTTGAAAGTGAAAAAATCTTCAACAAGATCATCATGTTAATGAGTGAATTTTTTAGATACAAAATCTTTAGCTTCTCACATTATTTTTTGAATGTAGTTTCCTCAGATTCCTACTAAATCGCCTCATCTGATAGGCTCAACTGAATATTCATTATAACCAAATCCTCCATGTCCATCTTCTTCCTCTCTGAAATACCCATCAGTAATGTATGATTATCGTACACTATTATGTGCATACAATCCTTCTTTTAGATTGCATACTTCATGTATTGCCATAGCTTGAAATTTCCCTTATCATCAAACTTTTCTATCTTATATTACGTGACACCAACCATTGAATACAAACCTCTTATACGAGATTGAACATATTACACCACTATTTGCATTGCTATTTGGAGAACTCTCTACCATCGTCTTGATCATAATTCAGATAACTTGCTCTGATACCACTTGTGAGGGCTGGATGAATCCTTGTCAAGTATATAATTACCACGTGGAAAACCAAGGATTGTTAATCAACAACCAAAGCTAACAATAATCCCTACACAAAACCCGTACTCACTAGCAATATAAGAAATAAATGCAAATCAAAAAAGAATCACACACCTGAATCCAAGATTTATATTGGTTTTATCCAATTCTTAATGTATGTCTAGTTAGAGAAATTGCTAATGCTTCAATCAACTTGGATTACAAAGCATGGCACTTGGTTTTAAGGAAAACCAATCATGTTAAGGAATATGAAGAATAAACATATGGAAAATATCTTCTTTAGCTCTCAAACAACTCTCTCTTCGCCCTATCCATTAGCTCTCCGTATTTCTAAGAAGATGTAAACTTTCTATAGGCGTTCACATAAAAAACTAGATTACCATGTGTTTAAGTACAAAAACTCGATTAGAATCCTAATTGGGTCTGTAAACCGAATTCAAACCCGAATATTGTGTCTGCTGAACTGAAACTTGGATCTTAAAAAATCGGTGTTTTATGCTTCAAAAATTCCCAAAAAATCTGGATAGATACTAGAGTTATTTTGGATGTTATGTATCACATATTTCAACATTGAGCATATGACGAGATGTCAAGAGCCATCACAATCCCTACTAACCCTTTCTTAGTTCTTTGTTCATCAGTAATTCTGGATCTCGCACCATAAGTCGCTATTATTTGCTACCATTGTTAAAAGGTGTTGCAACAGCTCTGATGATATCACTACGCAATCACTTTTAACCCCTTGAAAGGACACGTCACACACTGTAACAAGTCATCGCGTCGTCTGATGTGATGAATAAGGTCGCACCTAGCAAAATCCCCACACCATTTTTAGCGTCACAATTCAAATGACACTCGATGCTAAAATGTGCCAACATCTTTTACGCAGGTGCATGAAAATGCATCTAGCAGGAAAGCACAACATGGCAACACATGACACATGTCACAAACTAACGATCTGGCACACGACGGCGTATCTGAAGCTTAACTACAAACAAATAATTGACAAAGTCTCGATCCTCTATCCATATATTATGGGCTTAATTTACAAAAACTAACCGAAACTATTCAACAATTTATTAATTTCCCCATCAATTTTAGAAATCCATTAAAAATCCTCCTCAACTTTAACTATTTATCAAAACTCATTCAACAATATTTCATTAAAATTATCCTAAGCTTAAGTATTACAATTTGTGCTCAAATCAATAAAACTATTACATAATTTGAAGTTTTTGAAAGGGTTTTAATTTATATATTTGATTTCTTTTAGCTTTTAGGTTTTCGAATTTTTTAGGCTTCATGTGTCAATCTACCAAGATGGCATAATTGCCGTAGATACTATATACCACCCATCACGGACGGTTAGAAAGTTTAGAGATAAAGTCAAAATCGAAGGTCTAGAAAGTTCTGAGGAGCTTGCAAATTTCATATTAGTTTATGAAACGAAATTTTAAATTTTATATATAAAAATTATACTAATCAACTGAAAGCATGTACATATACAGCGACGGTTTTAGAGCTGTTTTTAATAGTAACAGTAATAATAATAATAATAATAATTTGCAGCCGTGCGGAGAATCCACACGTGTGGATCTCCTTTCCCTTTCCAAAATCCCGCACGCGCCCCTACTGATGTATATTTGTTTGTTTATTCATAATTAATTAATAACAGCCCACCAAGTCCAGTCAAAAAGATTGCAATAACCGGTGCGCTGCCTCCACCTGCCGGTAAAGCCCACCGCCCGTCGCCATCTCCCTTTCATTCCCACCGGCTTTCACCAGTGACCATGGGGTCAGACCTACAGTCAACTCGAGCTCGGGGGACATCGCGATGTCCCTCCCGTCCTCGACAAATAGGAGGGGATAGGATGTATTTCCTGTAACAGCACGCACCGAAAAGTACCGGGAAGCGAATTTTGAAAGGGTACAGTTGAACGTTTTATTGGGCAAAATTGGTGTTTGGTATTTTGAAGGAACATGGCCGATACATGTGTGACGGGATGGGAATGATATCATTTTTATACATAACACCTTGTAAAGTTGAGAAATCACAGAAAATGACGGATTTATTGCCAATCTTACATGGTCCTCTAAATTACACAGCGGTAAGCCTGTTCGTTATTTGGGTAGACTAGATTAATTTAAACGTCAATGTACTATTTTTTAAATTTAACACCCCCCATATTCAATTATTTTATATACTAATGCCCGTTAATTGATGGTTTTATTTTATTTATTTTTTTGTAAATTTGTACACATTTATGATCATTTGTGCCCGGCATAGGTTTTTACAGAATTAACTTGATGAATGCCCGTTGTTCACCAAGAGATCTCAAGAACAAGATTCCGCTAACAATGGCGAAATCGTTTAGAATTTTATTAATAGAAGGAAAAATGTACAGATCAAATGAAACAAAAGGAAAAAATGAGAGAAAACTCTATTGATCTTCGATAGCCCTCCTGTTACATTTCCCAGCTATTTAAATCTCCTTCAGTTACAACAATTAGCTCCTAACTGTCGTCTTCCCACGCCCCAACCTTCTAACCGCCGTAGCCGCTTTGTCGGAGATGATGTCCGTTGCAACGGCTCAACAACCTGGTCAGAAGAGGCAAGACCTTTCGTCGAACACCTCGCCCTCCTGCTACAGTCGAGTAAGCATCAATCCTCCAACGTTTATAATGTGGGCCCCGCTCTTCATCTGAAATGGACGTTCCAGATCCCCGCCATCACCCTCATCAACGGTGCGGAATTAAAACAACCGATGGTTCGATTTCATCTCAACCCTTCATCCAACAGAACAGCTTTAAAGCGCATATCCCGCCAAGTTCACGCTCATCTTCTTCCTCCAGCGTCTCCTCATCCTCCAGCTGAAATCTCACGGCTTCACCAATTTGGGTTCTAACATTCCATTCCCCATGACGAGACCTTGCCTCAAGGTCGAAATGCTTCATCAAATCCCAATACGATTCCCAGGTCGCATCTTCGACCGGCCTCTGCCTCCACTTGATAAGAACCTGAGAAACCAAGGCTCGCCTTTCTTTGATTACCATACGGTCCAAGATCAACTTCGGCTCCTCTATCAGCTCTTCAGTATAACTCGGCTGGCTGTCCTACACCACCGTTCGCTTTCCCACCTTTCTCTTGAGTTGAAAGACATGGAACACAGGATGGACATGGGCCGTCGCCGGTAGCTCAAATTTGTACGCCACCTCCCCGATGCGAGCCAAAACGTTATAGGGCCCATAATATTTAGGTGACAACTTGTGCATCTTCCTCATAGCTACGTTGATCTGGCGATAAGGTTGCAATTTCAGATAAATCCAATCGCATTCACGAAATTGTCTCTCAAACATGTGCTCATCTGCATACTTCCGCATTCGATCTCGAGCTTTGTTAAGGTTATCCTTGAGTAACTACAAGGCCACCTCCCTTGTGAACAATGCATCGTCGACCTCAGCCACCCTGGACATATGTGGCAATAGGATATGAGAGTAGGAGCCTCCCTTCCGTATAGTGCTTCAAATGGTGTCATCTGAGTTGAACTTCTCCAGGTTGAATTGAACCAGAATTCCGCTAACGGAAGCCACTTGACCCATTCCTAAGGTTTATGCCCACAAAAACAACGAAGATAACATTCCAAGCTACGGTTAGTTACCTCGGTTTGCCCATCACTTTGAGGATGGTATGTTGAACTGTGAGCGAGAGTAGTTCCCTGCAACCTAAACAGCTCCCTCCAAAATTGGCTAGTGAAAATCGCATCTCGATCGCTTATAATGGTGGAAGGAATCACATGATACTTGAAGACACCTTCAAAGAACACCTGAGCCACATCTCTTGCTGAAAAGGGATGTTTGAGAGGGAAGAAATGAGAGTATTTAGTTAATCGGTCTACCACTACATAGATCACACTAAAACCCTTGCACATAGGCAAACCCACAACAAAATCCATTGAGATACTCTCCCAAACGTGGTTAGGTATTGGCAGAGGTTGAAGGAGGCCAGGGAAAGCTACATTTTCTGATTTGTTCCTTTGGTAAATTTCACATTCTCTTATGAACTGCCTTACTTCTCTTTTGATTCCCGTCCAATGGAAGGATTTCCTCAATCGGTGTAGCGTTCTCAACGCATCTAAATTCCCCCCCCCCCCCCCCATAGTTGTGCTGTGGAATTCCCTAAGCAACCTTTGATGAAGCTCCTTACATTTAGGACTAATCAGTATCCTGCCTTTAAAATAGTATACCCCATCTACCTTGGAGTATTTGGATGTTCCCGAATTTCTATGGTGCAGCTTCTGTTCTACTTCTTCAAAATAGGGATCATCCCTCACCATATCTTTGACTTCCTTGATCCAATCACACTGGGGAGTAGAAATGTGATATATTGAACAAAAATCTTCTTCTATGTCTCCACTGTTGTCGACTTCTCTTGACAAACTATCAGCAGCCCTATTGCTCTTCCCTGGTTTATACTCTACCCTATAATTGCAAGCTTGCAATTTCATCAACCATTTGCCTTGTAACCCATGCTGCACTTTTTGATCCAACAAATGACTCAAACTTTGGTGATCCGTACGGATAATGAATTGTCTCCCCATCAAGTACTGGTTCCACCTAGTCACTGCCAAGATTATAGCCAAGAGTTCCTTTTCATATGTGGATAAAAGCAAATTCCTACCAGTCAATTTGGTACTGAAGTAGGCAATTGGCTTCCCCTTTTGCATTAAGAGTGCTCCTACACCCCTCCCAGAAGCATCACACTCCAACACAAAATTTTCATTGAAATTGGGCATTGCCAGCACAGGTGCAGTAGCCAGGGCTTCTTTCAATGCTTCAAAAGCCAGTTGAGCTGCTTCATTCCACCCAAAACCCTCCTTCTTCAATAGGTCTGTGAGAGGAGCTGCCAATCCCCCAAAGCCATTGATGAATTTCCTATAGTATCCAGCAAGACCCAGAAACCCTTTAACAGCTTTGGTATTCTTGGGCACTGGCCAATTTCTCACTGCCTCTACTTTCTTTGGCTCCATAGATACCCCTTCATTAGAAATCACATGACCCAAATACCCTACGGACCTTTGCCCAAAAGAACATTTAGACAATTTCACCACCAGCTGTTGTTCTGTCAGTATTTGTAATATTGTCTTCAAGTGCTCTAAATGAGTAGACCAATCCTTACTATATATTAGTATGTCATCAAAGAACACTAGGACAAATTGCCTAAGGTGAGGCCTGAATATAGTATTCATAAGAGACTAAAATGTGGAAGGGGCATTTGTTAATCCAAAGGGCATAACAAGGAATTCATAGTGACCTTCATGAGTACGAAATGCAGTTTTAAATATATCCTCCTCATTCATACGAATTTGATGATAGCCAGACCTCAAATCAAGCTTGGAAAAAAACTGAGCTCCAAACAGCTCATCTAACAGTTCATCAATAATAGGGATAGCGAACTTATCCTTAACAGTCTGCTGGTTTAAAGACCTATAATCCACACACATACGCCAACTACCATCAGCTTTTCTCACCATCACTACAGGAGAAGCATAGGGGCTAGAGCTGGGCCTTATTGTTCCTGACTTCAACATTTCAGATACTTGCTTTTCAATTTCTGTTTTCAGGATAAAGGCATGTTTGTATGGTCTAATACATACAGGGTTAGATCCCACTTAAGTTGGAATTCTGTGATCACATGTTCTCCTATGAGGTAAGCCTTCAGGTTCTTTGAATACCCCAGGGAATTGTGCCAGGATATCCTTCACTTCTCCAGGTAAACTCTCCAAGTCCAATTGTAACAATTGTTCCCCAGATGGAGTTGGGTCCAACTCCAATAAATTGAGTTACAACCAATATCCCTCCCCTTGCTGTCTAAAAGCCTTATATATTCCCTTCTCATTTACTACCTGAGGACTAGAGGGTAGGACTCCTTGCCACAAGCATTCCCTCCCCTTTAGGTTAAACCTCATTTGCAACTTTTTGAAATTAAAAATTATATCATCTAACTGTCTCAACCATTGTGTCCCAAGCACCACTTGTTGTCCTCCCAATAGCAATATCAACAGGTTGACTGATATTTGAGCATTTTGGCAACCGATCTGGACCCCTTGACAAACCCCAGTTCCCTGCAATTTCTCACCACTAGCCACTATGACATCAAAGGCATCAGATTGCTCCACTTCTAAGCCCAAAGATTTCACCAACCTTGGATGGATGAAATTATGTGTAGACCCCGTATCAAGCAAAATACTCACACTTTGTCCCTTAATATTGCCCCTTAGTCTTAATGTTTGTGCAGCAGGTATGCCTGTCAAAGCATGCATGGATATAGAAGGGAAGTCATCTACAACCATTTCCTGTAACTCTGGTGTACTCACTTTCCCTAGCTCTCCAAATTCCTTCTCAACCTCCTCCAGTTCTCCTTCTTATATATCTAATATGTATAACTGGTTTTTACATTTATGACCTTTCTCCCACTTCTCATTACAAGCAAAACACAAGTTGTTCTGCCTTATTGATTGTATTTCTTCCGGAGTTAGCAACCTTCCCTTATGCACATTGGAGACTACTTCTTTTGTACCCTCCCTATTTCCCCCAGGAGGTTGAGGCTGGTGTGATATATGGAAAGAATTAGTCATGACATGGGGTTTGTTCCTCCTAGTTAAAACATTCTTCTCCTCAAAAGTCCTGGCTAACTGTACAGCCCTTCTGTAAGTGTCGGGGTTAAAAGCCATAAAATCTAAACGAATGTCTTCTTTTAACCCAATGATGAACTTGTCTAAGATATAATCATCCGGCATTTTCCGCAGCAATCCCACAATCTGTTCATATTTCTCCAAATACTCTTTCACGGTTCCCGTTTGTTTGAGATTAGAAAAGACTGCAAACGGTTTATCTAATTGAGTTGGCCCAAACCTTACTACAATTTCTTCTTTGAATTTTTCCCAATGTAGGTAATTATTCACATTGACTTTTCCCAATCAAACCAGTGTAAAGCCGTACCCTGAAGATAAAAAGAACATGTATTCACCCAATTTGCATAAGGAGTAGAGTAATAAGGAAATATTTGTTGTACCTGGCTCAGCCATGGCAGCACGTCCTCATCACCCTTAAAATGGGGAATTCGGGCTTGAGTATTCTTGGTTGCACATGGATTGAGGTTTCACCATGCTCCCATCTTCGTTCTGAACTCCTATCAGCATTGAGATGAGTTTCACCATTCCTTTCATCTTTGTGGTTACGAGACCCTGCTTCTTGATTATTCACATGTCCCTCTCCTCTCCCTTACTGATTTCTTATCCACTGGATTTGAATCTCCTGATTCTTGAATCTTTCATCAGATTTGCTTTGGTGATTAAGCAACATCTGAATTTGAGCTGTGACCTGCTCATGTGCCAACCTTTGGGATTCAACCATCGCTTGTATTTGAATTTGGATCTGAGATTGGATTTGAGAAGACAATTGCTGGAATCGCTCTTCTTGTTGTAATCTTCAATCGTTGGAATCACCTCCGTGTTCTCCTTGTAGTTATAGTTCAGGGTTAGCTTCTTGGTCTCCTTCGACAACCCTAGAAGTCGTGTCCAACTCCGGTCGTCTCTTCCCCCCCCATGGATGCGTAGTTGGCTTTGATACCAATTTGATGAATGCCCATTGTTCACCAAGAGATCTCAAGAACAAGATTCCGCCAACAATGGTGAAATCGTTTATAATTTTATTAATAGAAGGGAAATGTACAGATCAAATGAAACAAAAGGAAAAAATGAGAGAAAACTCTATTGATCTTCGATAGCCCTCCTGTTACATTTCCCAGCTATTTAAATCTCCTTCAGTTACAACAATTAGCTCCTAACTGCCGTCTTCCCACGGCCCAGCCGTCTAACCGCCGTAGCCGCTTTGTCAGAGATGATGACCATTACAACGGCTCAACAACCTGGTCGGAAGAGGCAAGACCTTTCGTCGAACACCTCGCCCTCCTGCTACAGTCAAGTAAGCATCAATCCTCCAACTGCTATAATGCAGGCCCCGCTCTTCATGTGAAATGGACGCTCCAGATCCCCGCCATCATCGTCATCAACGGTGCGGAATTAAAACAACCGACGGTCCGATTTCGTCTCAACCCTTCATCCAACGGAACAGCTTTAAAGTGCCTCTCCTGCCAAGTTCACGCTCATCTTCTTCCTCCAGCGTCTCCTTATCCTCCAGCTGAACTCACGCGGCTTCGCCTATTTGGGTTCTAACATAACTCTAAACTAATATCAAATAAATATGACCAAAGTGACACCAAATGACTCTCAGATTAACAAAAAAACTAGCGAAATCATCAACCAATTGGTATTCCTCTAGAAAATGGTGATATCATATATTAAAGTAGAATCGACGAAACCACGTATATGTTTAATTTGATTTTCTCTATTTCTTTTTAATCTAAAATAGTAAACCCGTTGGCCTTCCTTATTTTGTTTTGATGGTTTTTTTGGGATGTGTTACGGGGTTCCTCTAAGGGCCTCTTCGGTTTTGTGAGAATGGATTTTTGCGAATGTTCTGAATAGTGTATAGGGGTTAGAATCTTGGTATAAGAAAAGTAGGGGGTCATGGTGTCAAATCGGCCCGGAGGTCCGACCCGGTCCCGGGAGCTGGTCAACGGCCGTTGACCGGCTCGGGCCCGGGGTCAGGGCCGGGCCGGGCTGGGGTTCCCGGCCCACCTTGCCGGGCCGGCCCGGCCCGGGTTTTGGCCCGGGGCCCGCCCACAGCTAATTCGGCCCAACCCCCATTGAAAACCCAGGCCTGCCTGGCCCAGTCCGGCCTTTGGCGGGCCGGCAGGCCGGGCTGGGCGGGGGGTTCTCCCCGCCCGGCCGGCCCGACCCGGCCCGGGTTTGGAAACAGCCTGGGTGGGCCGTTTTGCCACCCTGAAGTAGGGGTGTTTGTTTGTTTGTTGGAAATTGGATTGGAAAGTTGTTTTGAGACAGTTGTGTGGGTCCCACACAACTCTATTGTGTTTGTTTTGTTGAGAATGTTATTTGGAAAGTTAGATGAAGAAAGTGGTAAGTTGGATGCGGTGAACATAGGAGAACAATGGCTCCCCACATTCATTTGGAAAAAATCACAAGTGAAGATTGCAAAAAAATATCTATGTGTTTAGTACATGCTTGGTGTACATGATTTTTGGATAGATTAATAGCACTAGTATTGCCACACATGATTAGACATGTGTCACATTTAATGCCATAGTCTAGAATAGTTTGTTTCATCCATAAAATCTGTGCACATGCTAAACTTGCGACTATATATTCCGCTTCAGTGGTTGATAAGGAAATCGAATTTTGTTTCTTACTAAACCATGAAACTAAAGATTGACTTAGAAATTGACAAGTTTCACTTGTACTTTTACGATCAGATTTGCAACCAGCAAAATCTGCGTCACTATATGATACTAAATCAAGTGAATTTGACTTTGGATAAAATAAACCAAAATCAGATGTATGTTTGACATATCTAATAATCTTTTTGACAACAGTCAAATGTGATATCTTAGAATCAGAGTGATATCTAGCGCATATACATACAGAAAACATAATATCTGGTCTACTTGCAGTAAGATATAGTAAAGATCCAATCATACCTCGATATAGTCTTTGATCAATAATCTTACCATTTAAATCCTTGTCAAGAGTTAATGACGTACCCATTGGAGTAAGTTTCTCTGCAGAATTCTCTAATCCAAATCTCATGATGAGTTCCTTTATATATTTACTTTGATGAATAAATATACATTCCTTCATTAGTTTGATTTGGAGTCCGAGGAAGTAGGTCAATTCACCTATGTGACTCATCTCAAATCCATTCTGCATTTCCTTAGAAAATTCTTGACAAAGAGAATCATTAGTAGAACCAAAAATTATATCATCAACATATATCTGTATAATATTACATTAGAATCTATATGCTTGGTAAATAAAGTAGAGTCTATCTTTCCAATAGAATATCCTGATTTCAATAGAAAGTTCTTTAATCATTCATACCAAGCATGTGGTGCTTGTTTTAAACCATATAATGCTTTCTTTAACTTGAAAACTTGATTTTCCAAACTTTCATGTTGAAATCCAGGTGGTTGTTCTACATAGACTTCTTCCTTTATTATACTATTTAGAAATGTGCTTTTAACATCCATTTGATATAACCTAAAATCCTTAAAACATGCACATATTAGTAATATTTTAATAGATTCTAATCTTGCAACAGGTGCATAGGTTTCATCTTAATCTATACCTTCTTCTTGATTATATCCTTATGCAACTAATCTAGCCTTATTTCTAATTACCTGACCAGATTCATCTAACTTATTCTTAAACACCCACTTAGTTCCTATAACAGGATGATCTGAAGGTCTTGGTACTAATTCCCATTCGACATTCCTTTTGAATTGATTAAGTTCTTCCTGCATTGCTATAATCCATGAACTATCTTTACATGCTTCATTAACATTATTTGGTTCATTCTTTGGTTCGATGGATGATATAAATGCATAATGAGTCATTTGTTCAATTTGTGATCTAGTTCTAACTCTATCAGATATATTTCCAATAACCAAATCATGTGGATGGTTAGTAACTTCAACAAATGCTTTAGAAAGACTTATATTTTCAGAAATTATTTCAGAAATAGAATTAGTAGAGTCATTATTATCATCACCGTTGTCTAACTTAGTGTTTTCTAATGAACTAGTGATGGGTATTGAATCTTCTTCATCCATATGTGTAATAGGTGTAAAATTTTCATCAAAACTTACCTGAAGAGATTCTTCAATACATAAAGTTCTCTTATTATAAATCCTA
The DNA here is from genome assembly GCA_030789695.1 of Scilla litardierei. Classification (NCBI taxonomy): domain Eukaryota; kingdom Viridiplantae; phylum Streptophyta; class Magnoliopsida; order Asparagales; family Asparagaceae; genus Scilla; species Scilla litardierei. The sequence goes on along the minus strand of CM061133.1, from coordinate 274,086,639 downwards.
TAAGCTTTACTACGTGTAGAATATCCTACAAAAATACCTTCATCCGATTTAGAATCAAACTTATCTAATGCATTCTTAGTATTAAGAATAAAACATTTACAACCAAAAACTTTAAAATATGATACTTTAGGAATTCGATCATAGAAAAGTTCAAAACATGTTTTATTATGTTGTGGTCTTACCTAAATTCTATTAATACATAGCATGTAGTAGCAACAGCTTCTGCCCAAAAATATTTTGGTAAATAACTATCGCATAACATAATTCTAGCACATTCTTGTAAAGTTCTATTTTTTCTTTCAACTACACCATTTTGTGGTGCGGCTCTAGGAAAAGAAAAATTATGTGGTATGCCATATTTATCATAAAATTTTGTAAATATAGCCACTAGTTGCCTTGGAGTCATCGGACAAGGTGTTCCAATTAGCATCGCTATGTACTTCAAGGACATCGGGAAACTTCTCATAATGTAATTCAAGATTCATGGTCCTTTTAAGGTAACTCATGACTCTATCAATAGCATGCCAATGCTCAATACTAGGTCTCCTTGTAAACCTGCATAATAACCATACATCATAAGCTATATCAGGCCTAGTGCAATCAGCAACATATCGAAGACTGCCAATGATGCTCGCATACTCAGATTGTCTAACATCGTTGCCGGTGTTCTTGAACAACTTAACACTAGGATCATATGGAGTACATGCTGGTTTACAATAAAAATAATATATTTCTTCAGAATCTTATCAATGTAAAGAGATTGATCTAAAAAAATTCCATGTTCAGACCTAGTTATTTTAATTCCAATGATTACAATAGCTTCACCAATATTTTTCATGTCAAAATTTGCACATAACATGGATTTCACTTTGTTCACAACATGAATGTTAGAACCAAAAACCAGCATATCATTAACATAAAGACATATAAGAGTGCAAATATTATTTTCAGATTTATAATATATGCATTTGTCACTTTCGTTAACTTGAAACCATTAGAAATAACAAGGTTATCAAATTTTTCATGCCATTGTTTAAGTGCTTATTTCAAACTATAAAGTGACTTATCTAATTTGCACACTTTTTCTTCTTAAACAGGAACTACAAAACCTTCAGGTTGATCCATGTAGATTTCTTCTTCTAATTCACCATTTAAAAATTTGTTTTAACATCCATTTGGTGCACTACTAAATCATGTATAGCAGCAAGAGCTAAAAGCACACGTATGGATGTAATTCTAGACACAGGTGAAAAAGTATCAAAGAAATCTACATTTTCTCTTTGTCTAAATCCTTTGGGAACCAGACGAGCTTTATAGTTATCAATAGTTCCATCAGGTTTCAACTTCTTTTTAAGTATCCACTCAAACACTATTGATTTACAACCAAGAGGTAGATCTATTAGGTGTCAAGTTCTATTTGACTCAAGAGAGTCCATCTCATCATTAATTGCCTCTTGCAACTAGTTAGCATCTACAGAGGACAAAACCTCTTTAAGATTGCTAGGATCTTCTTCTAAGGTATATGTATAGAAATCAAAACCAAAATCTTTAGATAATTGAGCACGTTTACTCCGTCTAGGTTCAATTTCTTATTCCTTATCAGACTCATGAATACCACTGATAGGCATATTACTGTAAGAACCCTAGCTATGAGGAAAACACTAGAAGGGTGGTTGAATAGTGTTTATAAAATTTAAACGATAGTTATACCAATTTAAATTCCTAACAAACAATAAATGCAGAATTATAAATTAACCCAAAATGAAACAAGCTAACACAAAGGATGTTTCAAGGGTTCGTATTACCCAAGTCCAATCCCGACTTGTTCCCAGTAATCCTACGTCTCTTGCACCCGGATACCTCCGGATACTCAAGTTAGAACCCTAACTTGAGGTTTCCTTTAAACCCACTTGTAGCAAACCTACAAGTGTAATCGAAACACAATCGATGTCCTAGACCCCCACAACTTGGGATCAAGCAAACCACTCTCACAAACCGAGAGTAAAACTAATTGCGAAAGTTATGAAATTCGAAATGAAATTACAACACTTACAATCACATATGCCTTGACGTAGAACTTGAAGGAGTAAGTGTGTTTTGTGTTTATGTCTCTTCCAAGAAGAGAGAAAGCCCTTTCTCTTGTCACCACCAAATGCCTAGAGGATATCACTTTGATTCTAGGTTGGATAGCAAGAGAGAATGCAATTGGAATTCTAAGGCTTTTTGAGAATGAGAGCTTAGAGATGAATGCTTAAAAATCTAAGAGTATCACCAAGAGGCTCCAACGGAACAGTAGAAGCCCCTCTTATAGGTTCTCCAAAACCCTCAAACAGAATACCCAAAACCTCCTTTGAAATCTGTGTGGAAACAGCCAACGGATAGAATTTACACAGCAGATAGTTGACTAATGAAGAACTCACAGTCGCTTGCTGCACTGTGTCAGAGGGTATGTGAGAATTCAAATGGTAACTTACCACGTAGGACAGTCGACTGATAAAGGTCGGACAGGTGCCTGTAAACCAACATGCGCATGTAAACCAACAAACTACTGGGAAACCTTCTACAGGCGACTGAGGGAAACATGAGTAAGTTATGAAAACTCAGGAAGATTTGGGAGGACAGGATATGCGACTAATGTGGTATCTGATGGGTTTTGAGGGACCCTTAGGGCAAATTTCTATGCCCGTCCTACGTCGGATGGACGATAGAGGCAAAAGAAAATCTTGCAGTGAAAAAATGTTAAACTATTTAACATGAAACCCTAAGGATATCAAGACCATAGCCAAGATCTCTACTATCTTGAGGTGGGTCTGACCACCCCAAGATAGATATAAGCTATTGCAATATTATAAATACTATGCTTATTAAACTACATACCCGGAACCTTGCATACACCGACAAGGTGTACCGTACCGCGTCCCGAGCCACTCCCTGTCCCGAGCTGAACAACTTCCCGAACCGCTCCTGGTCCCGAGCCAAACCGCTTCCTGAACCGCACCGCTTCCTGAGGCAAGCAACCCCCTTGTCTCTGAGCCAAACACGCGCCGAAGAAAGTTTCACTTGAGTGGATCATCCGTCAAAAACTTCGGATCCGATTCGAGCCCCTTCGTGGCTTTGCTAGAGCCCTTCAGGAGAAAGGCAGAAATTTAGGGAGAGAAGAAAAATATTGATTTTAAGCTTAGATCCGAGCGTGCTCCAAACTTTTGGGAGCCACTCAGATCTAGAGCTTAGGACGGGTTTAGAGGAAGCGGAGAGCCCCCTATTTATATAAGTGGCTGACCCCTCTCCTTTATTCCACTTCCGATGTGGGACTAAATATTTGGAGTTAATAATTCAAGTTAGTTTGCCTTTCAAAAAGGCTAAACTTCTATGAATTTTAACTCCCTCACCGTTGAGCTTCACATTTGATACAACCTATCAAATAGAAGAGCGCTGAACGGTGAACACGTAGGAAAAAACGGCGAGTCAATATGAGTCCATTTGACCCCTCAATTGATCGTCCAAAATCAAGCCAAACCCACAAAATCCGCACTAAGGCCAGCCGTCACAAAAGCCATGTAACCCCTATGTTGCTGTGGGCCCCACCCACACACGCCACGTGCAACGCACACGCCACAACAAGGCACGTCGCAAGCGCGCATATTGCAGGCAAGCGGGCCCGCCCATTGCTTGAGGGCGTGCAGGTGCCCTCTTGCAAAGCGGGTGCGAGCGCCCTCCCCTCTTGGCGGGTGCGGCCCCGCGTCCGCTTTAGCGGGCGCGGCCGCCCTGCTACAGTAGCGGGCGCGGCCGCCCCGCTACAGTAGCAGGCGCCTGCCCCATTCTGGGCTGAAACTACTTTTATGGGCTGTTTTGGTTGTATCTTGTGCATTTGGACTCCGTTTTGACGCGGTTTGAACCTGCGTTTAGACCAGGACGATCCCGTCATCCAACTAACCTTTTCAACGCGCTTATTATATTAAATATGGCATTAAACAATTTAAGACACATATAATACCCTTTTGCATCATATGCAAAATTGTCGCCATCTAAGCTTAAAATCTCCTACTTGCACTCAGGATCATTTATCCCGAATGCATAGGCTAACTGCAAACTCTTTGCAGATTCTATCCCTTGCATCAAATGCATATTCTCCCTAAATTCTACCTATTACTAGATGAAGGTCGCACTCTGTGTGAGACCCTACAGCCTGACCCTACTATAGGTGGGGCTCGAAGCCCCACACGACGGTGACCACGAGCAGCAGGTGTCGTCCCTGTTTCAGTATCATACTTATATGGTTAACTCATTGACATGAGTGTTGTCGGGACCACCCTAACTGTGTCAGTGATAAATATCGTAGTTATAGTCTCTTCATCAAAACTATGTCATGTAACCTCAAGCCTAGGGTACGGCCAAACGGTCAACACCAATAACTCGAAGCCTGTTAGTCTCCATCGATCTTTAGTCAAATAATGTTGGACATCTTCCAACATACTCTATCCAGAGTTTTCACTAAAGACCGAACTAACACTAGGACATTAACTCCCATTGACCGGGAGAGACGAATCCTATCTTGGTCATTACTCTCCTCGCATGCTTCAAATGTCACCCAACTAAAGACCTTTCAACAGGCCTTGCCTCGAAGCTAGGTCAGAGATCTAAGTGACACCGTTCACGTATAGGTTCGTACAATGACCTCAAGTTAAAGTACCAATGCGCCTATCATCACTAAGAGTTATCATTGACAGATTGGTCAATCATAACCATATGATAACTCTTGTTGGGTCGTTCAATGAACTCATTCTCCAATGAGCACCCGTGTCTCGTCTCGAACTTTGCCAAGTCGAACGACCATGAGATCATCGTCACCACTACACGGTGAAGACTAAGATACAATGGTCTATCCGTGTCACGACCCGCTTCCCTAAAATGGAGGCGAGACGTGAAAAGGTCCGCACGAGAGTGGAGCTGTGAAGCCCCAAACCCGATAAGCGTCCACAAATACATAAACAGGTCCATGTAACCACAACAGAATAACAATAATAACACAAGGAGAGACTGAAATAAAATTCCACATCTCACAAAATGTCCAACATCAAAAATAAGTTCAACATCCAGAAAAGCCACCAGGCTAAAAGAAAAGAGTCCAAGGCCCAGAACAAGGCCAACAAAAGCAACGACAACAACAAAGTATAGGTGCTACGCACCGATAACAAAACAACTATCTAATAAAAGTAAAACACAACGAAGACACTAGGACTGGTCCCCAGTGTCCACGTACTCCCCGTCAAACACAAGCTCGGGCTCGGCGTCAGCTAACACCTCGTCCTCAACGAGGTACTCGGGCTCAGGATCTAACATGTGTCACCCAAAAGAGTAAAGGGGCACATGTCAGCAAGTCTAAAAAGACTTGGGCAAGGAAACTGAAAGTGAGGCATCTAGCAACCTAGCAGTTTAGTATGCATGACATGGCAGTTATAACATGAGTGCACAATTAAAACATGGCGAGACAATTTGTACAAGAGAACAATCATCGGGACAAGACAAGAGTAGCCAAGCTACTATCAATTCAATACATTCACATTTTGTAGGTGTTTACGCCATTCGCTGAATGGCATAGCATTTCAGACCGATCGGCACTAAACACTACCCAATATTCACACGATATGGAGCCTGGGGTCCCTGCACATTGAGCTCATCTAGTGAGCCTAGGGTTGCCCCGCACATTGAGCTCGCATTCTTAGTTTACAATTCAATGTATCGAGCGTTGGGGTTAGCAACTCATTATGCTCGCTTCTGGTCACGAGCCAGGAACGCTAGTATGGCGTAGGGAACACCTAGCCGGAACACGCAATTCGGGCATTGGCTATCAACCAACACATGGCCCGCTTCTGGAACACGAGCCAGGAACACAACATTGTAGCGAAGCTACGCAATCACAGCAATATCTAAAGAATGCGAGGTCATGACAATTTATTTGCGTACAGTTAATTAAATTAAACGTGACAGGCGAAATGCAATGACATGAACATATTCGCGTACCGTTAATTGAAAGTAAACATGACATGGTAATTGTGCAACATGCTAAAAGTCGGAACTAGCTTCGTTGTCAAGCTAGTTCCCCAACTTGCGCCTAGGCGAGTATCATTTCGTCGCCTAGCCTCTTTTACGCCTACAACATGCAAATGGCCTAAAACATGGCCTAAACCCTAAGTGGCAAGTTTCACTTGCCTAGCACCAGGGGTTGATGATCACTTCGTCACACGGATGCTATCTACGTGGAAATCGCTGTTTTGGGGGAAACAAACACCAAACACATGAAATTAATTAGGGTTTTCTTAAAAATATAAATAGGTTGAGAAAACAACGGTAGATCGATTTCTTACCAAGAGAAGGCGGAAGAAACACTCCGGGGAACCCTAGGATCAGATCTGGAAGCAAATGGAGAAGTTTGGGGAAACTAGGGTTTTGGGGGATTTGGGGGTTTTGATGGAGATTTGGGGAAGATGGGAGGTGGAATGAGTGAATGGATGGATTGGATGATGGATTTAGGGCTTAGAATGGAGGGATGAAGCTTGGAGGAAGATGGGGGCTGAAGAGGGAAGATTTTAGGGTTTTGGGTCGTGTTGGAGAAGAAGAAGTCGAATGGGTTGGGTTTAAATAGGCTAGGCTGGCGGCTGCCCAGAAATTAGGGTTTTAACACTGGTTAGTCGGTCAAAGAGCAACCACTGACCGACTAGTTTGTCAACTAGTCGGTCGGTCGACCAACGCAGACCGACTAAGTGCAAACAGTAACTCCTGAACGAAAATAGGATTCTAGAGTTAGTCGGTCCATGAACAAGTACTGACCGACTAGTTTGGCATCTAGTCGGTCGATGAACGTTCTTAGACCGACTAAGAGTAAACAGTAACTGATACAAAAATAATATGATGAGTTAGTCGGTTCAAGAAGCATTGCTGACCGACTAGTTTGCAACCTAGTCGGTCAACCAACGTTCTTAGACCGACTAACGATAAACAGTAACTCCTGAGAAATTTAGAAAGCTAACTAGTCGGTCCAAGAAGGATTGCCGACCGACTGGATCGTCATCTAGTCGGTCGGTGGCCCTTCTTACACCGGCTAATGAGCACAGAAAGTACCGATACGGAGCGCGGGGCCCCGGGATCGATTCCTAAGACTCCTAGGCTTGATCTAACAGTTAGATACGACCGTTATGAAGTCCGTCACGAGTGACTTACTTCGAAATCGACAATCCTAAGGAAGAAGCGAGAAAATACGACGAATCGATCGAAAATGAAACCTATGGAGACGAAAACCACACATGAGGAGAAAATCCACCAAAACATATATTATATTATATAAAATCCAGATACATGAAAAGCAGTCGTTACAATCCGATATTTCGATATCCTTTTCTCGAAACATCTATGACCACGAACGTTTCTAGACTTATGCTACAGACGGTCAAGCACTTTTACATGATCGAGATCCTCATCTCGATACATGTTTGACCTTGCATTAAGTCTCAGGACTTTACCTAAGTTTCTAACGATAACTACATTATGATTTAACTTAAATAAATTCTTACCATATAGCTTACAGTAATTTTGAACAAGATATTTGTACAATTACACAGAGATAAATTGCCTCGAGGGCATACATCTCCCAACAGTATCCACATGCGCCTATGTTATGGGTAGGCGCCTGTGAAACCAACATTAGCCGTCTGGCCGAAACTTACGAAACTTGCCAAACGCAAAGTGTCAGGACAAGGATCGACATGCGACTGTAGAAGCATTCACAGGCACATGTGCTATAGGCAGGCGACTGTGAAAGCAACATCATTTGTCTGACCGAAAGATGACAAGTTAGGGATCTTTGGGCAAGAGAGAGACATGCGACTGACTAACAAGTCACAGGCACCTGTAACTGGATAGACGCATGTACTTTTTATAGCATTCGCCCGATGAAAGTTATAGCAGAAAGCCCAAAAACTAAGTGTCAAAGTATGTGCAAAACAGACGACTGTAGAACAAATTACAAACGACTGTTTGGAGACAGGCACCTGTAAAACGTTCAGTAGTCACCTGTTGAAAGTCCAAAATGCACATGCTAGCGAATAATGAATTGGATGCCAAGAAAATGAGTTCTAATGATTTCCTAGGACGGAAGGAAAGATGTGTGTGTGCTTCAATATAGTTCTACTTCTAAGCTACATACTAGAAGGGAATAAAAATATTACATCTTGTTTTTGCCTTTTTTTTCTTTCTACTGAATGAGCTTGAAGTCTTCTAGGAGCTTCAATCATCATCTTCGATCAACCAATCCACTTTACATGCTTTGTTTGATCCTTGAGTGACATCCATTGCTAATTGATCTTCATAATATGCTTAGGCAATGGATGAACTGCAAGTAGGGGATTAGTCACAAGTATTTATGTTTGCTCATCATCAAAACCAAGTTGGGAGAAGTCCAATACTCAACATTCTCCCCCTTTTTGGTGATGACAAACAAACATAAACAAAAAGATAAATAATTGTGCTTAAAGAATACTTACTCCCCTACATAGATGACAATCAAGTTAGTCAATTTAAGTAAGGGCATCTATAGATCAATTGAAGCAAACATGTAAGATATGTATGAATGAAATGATTTCAATACTAGAAATTTAGAATTTTAGAATCCAAGTTCCTTATCTTTTACTCCCCCTGAATCTAAGGCATTTTCAATCTTAGATTCAAATTTAGATTATACTTAGCACAAAATTATGATTTGTTTATTTCTCTCCCCCTATGGCATTACCCCAACAACAATAATGCTAAATAAGAACTAAAACAATCATAAGAGTCTAAAGAATGTAATACATATTCAATGTGATACCAAAATAAAATCGAGAAATTAAACACGAAGGTGCATCACAATGATATATATCCAATAAAAGAAATTTTAGTTGACTAAAGAAATAAGAATCCAATATCAACATTTTCCAGGCAAGAAAATGTCTCACATCACATCAGGTATATAACAGAGCAGACAGAAGACACAATTACACAACGTATACACATGGATCACATCAGAGAGTAAAACGACAAAATGTGATATCATATATTTATATATAAGAAATACATGGAGTACAAAAATAATGACAAACCACTCCATATACAAACACAAGTTATGACCATCAACATACACCATCCAAAATTAATGTGCCAATACATCAATACAACCAAAAAATAAAGACAGACTCACAATCTCAACCCTAACAAAAAAATCTAGGACCAAGGGTGAGCAGTCTCCACGACACATCAATCCAGATCAGCTGCGGAGGAGTCCATATGAGTAGCCAACTTAATACGGAAATCCTGGGGCTTCAGATCAACAGAGATGTCCTCGAGATGAGGAGCAGCAGCATCAGCAGAGGAAACATCCTGAGGAGCCTGAGAAGCAACAGGCTCAGAATCAGCATCAACTGAAGGATCAGGAATCTCAGAGATGGTCAGAGGAATAAGCCGAGTAGGCTGAGTAGATGGAACAAATGATTGGAGGTGGGAAGGGAAGGGTATGCCCTGATGCTGGAACGACAAATAGAACACCTCATAAAGACCAGATATTTTTTCGTCCAACTGGACAAGAGAGGGAGCAGTAGATGATGAGGGCTGATCAACAGATGGAACAGTGGATGAAGACAGGCCTGAAGTAGACTGCCTCTTCTTTGATGCCGTAAGCAGAGTCGAAGAGGACTTCGACTTTATTGCCATATCAAGAAGAAGGCCAATGGGCATGGGCTCATACGGGGTCAGATCGATGCCGAAGTGGCCAAAGACATGAGTAAGAATTCCTCCATAAGGAATATGAGACGAAGAAGAATTGAACTCTACTCGGTCTATATGATCAAGGAGGACCCCGCCCAGTTCACAGACATGCCAGAAAAGATGGCATACATAATCTCCTGAGATGGCTGATCATATGAGCCATACTTCGGCAAGATGTTGGACTTCACCATAAGGTGAACAGCTTAACCTCGAGCAGAAAACATGGATGCCTTGATGCCAGCGGAGAGGAATAGATGAATCATAGAAAACATGTCTTGGAGGACATCCTGGTCAAGGTCAGCAACATCGGAGAGGGAGATATCAGCAGGCAAAGAACCAGATGAACGAATCCTAAGAATGTTCCCTAAGAGAGAATGGTCAAGCATGATATGAGTCCCATGTACCATAGTGTCAATAACACCAATATCAGCATATTCACCGCGAATGCGGTTGGCATAGAATAGCTTTACAAGAAATGGATAAGCACGAAGGGAATATACATGAGAATAACGAAACAGATCGACCAAATTGGTCGTCGTGAGGATCTTGAAAAGTCTCTCAGAGGTAAAAGCCTGATAAACAATGAAACGCTCACGAATGAGCTTGATCCCAATTATAGAGTGAAATTTTGCCAAGCAAGAGGCATCCCAGAAAATGGGGACAAGAGGAGCACTTGAAGAGGCTGAGGAGGCTTGGGTTGTTTTTGGCCTTGGGGTTCAGAGGGTAGAGGCTCGGTGTGGGTGTCTGCATCCACACGAGTAGAATCAGTCACAGTAAGAGGCTCATTAATCTGAACACCAATATGTCTACGCTGATGTTTCTGGAGGGGCTCAACAAACTCTTCTTCTTCGGATGAAGAACGATCCGAATCAGAATCATCCGAAACATCGGAAATGGGTTCAGCGAATTTGGTGTGGGCTTTATAGGGAACTTTCTTGACTGGGGTAGCCTTAGGTTTAGGGTTCCTAGGCTTCCTAACAGCAATAGATTTCCCTTTGGAGGAGGAACTGATCTTTGGTGGAGCCATAGCACGAAATCGACAGACAACGAAGAAAAATAGTGCACGATCGAAAGCTAGCAAGAGATATACCAATCAATCGACGAAGGAGGAGAGATCCAAGCATGATCGAATGAATGGAGAGGAGAATCGATGGCAGAAGCTTCGAATCGACGAAGATGAACGAATGAATGGTTGTCGTTTGAAGAGGAAGACGAGAGAATTTCTATCTGAGGAGAGAGAAAAAGAGAGGGCATCGATTACTTAAGTGGAAGGGTAATAGATTTGGGCCGCTGGATCGAAAGATGGACGGCTAAGATTAAGGCAATGAACCGCCTCAAATATAGACAGTCGACTGATGTACAATCGTCAGTCGGCTGGCCGAAAAGATAGAAAATTGACTAAATAGATAGACAGGCGCCTGTAGTGTAAGTCACAGTCGCCTGGCAAAGTGACATCCGCCTGTAAAATACACTACAGTCACCAGACCAAAAGTCAACAATTTTATGATATGAGAGAACATTATCAAGATCAAGGGAGGCGCCTGATGAACAAATTTCAGTCGCATGTCGGAGTGACAGGCGCCTGACAATTATACATCAGTCGCCAGAGCGAAAAACACTAATTTCAGTCAGAAATCTAGAGTCAGACAGGTGACTGTCGAATGATTGACAGTCGTCTGTCCTGGTCCAAAAATGTAGGATAAGGCTGAAATCAAGAGAATTGAGAGGACTCACCCTAAGACCTATACTCAAACTATTCTCCAATCATGAAATCACTATCAAAATAATATAGATTAACATATAAATCATGTATACTAATCCAAACATATAAAATCATCAAAATCTCAAATAAATCTTATTGAAAAGTATATGAAAAATATGACATAAAAACATGAGATGTGAAATGATAACATGAGTTCAAAGCATGATTTAACATATAAATATGAACTTCTATATTTCAAATTCACCCATAATCCATAATTCTCCACGCAACCTCACAAATGAATCTCCTTTAAGAGGTTTAGTGAAGATGTCGGCGATTTGTTTTTGGGTTTCAATGTACTCTAAGATGATGTCCTTCTTAGCTACATGATCATTAATGAAATGGTGTCTCACATCTATGTGTTTGGTACGAGAGTGATGTACCTGATTTTTAGAAAGATAAATTGCACTTTGGTTATCAACCATAATAGGGCAAGTATCACAATTGACACCATAGTCTTTGAGCGTGTGTCTCATCCAAAGAACTTGTGCACATGCAAGACCCGGGCAATATATTCTGCATTGGCCGTGGACAATGTTACCGAGTTCTGTTTCTTGGAAAACCAAGAAACAATAGAATTTCCTAGAAAATGGCAAGTGCCACTAGTACTCTTCCTATCGGATTTGCATCGGCATCACTATATGAGATTAACTCATATGTGCTAGACTTAGGGTAAAGTAACCCATAATCTAGTGCATGATTGAGATAACGTAAAATTTGTTTTACTGCAATCAAGTGTGACTCCTTAGGTCTAGCTTGATATCTAGCACAAAGACATACGTAGAACATAATGTCGGGCCTACTAGCAGTTAAGTAAAGTAAGCTATCGATCATACTTCGATATAGACGAATGTCTACATCTTTTCCGTTCTCATCCTTGTGTAGATAGGTTCTCGTACTCTTGAGAGTCCGTTTGCTTGAAGACGATTCCATCCCAAATCGCTTAATAAGCTCCCCAGTGTACTTTGTTTGATGTATGAAAGTCGCATCCTTTATTGGCTGAATTTGTAGTCGAAGGAAGTAGTTGAGCTCACCCATATGGTTCATTTCGAATTCATCCTTCATAGAATTAAAAAATTCTTGGCAAAGATTAAAGTTATTAGAACCAAATATTATATCGTCTACATAAACTTGAATTAAAAGGATGTCATTTTTATACTCTTTAATGAAAAGAGTTGAATGAACTTCACCCATTTTAAAACCTAAATCCAAAAGAAAGGTTTTGAGTCGATCATACCAAGCTCTAGGAGCTTGTCTCAACCAGTATAGCGCTTTTTTAAGTTTGAAAACATTGTTTGGAAATTTTTCTTGTATGAAACCGGGTGGTTGAGAAACATAAACTTCTTCATCTACGATACCATTTAAAAATGCACTTTTAACATCAATTTGAAATAATTTAAAATTTTTTTGAGATGCAAAAGATAAAAGCGACCTAATAACTTCTAATCTAGCTACGGGGGCAAAGGATTCTTCGAAATCAATACATTCCTCTTACCGATAGCCTTGAGCTACTACCCTTCCTTTATTCCTTGTGATGACCTCGTTCTCATGGGTCTTGTTCTTAAAATCTATTTGGTCCCAATGACTTGGTGACCATTTGGAATAGGACAAGCTCCCAAACCTCATTTCTTTAAAATTGCATAAGCTCCTCTTCCATTGCAACTATCCAAGAGCTATCTTCACACGCTTCTTGGATGTTCTTTGGCTCAATGGTAGAGATAAATGCACAATGAGAGAATTCATCAATCCTTGACCTTGTTCGGACACCCATATCAATGTCTCCAATTATTTGGTCACAGTGGTGATTACGAACGGTCGGATAAGTTTTGGGAATACTTGGATCACTCGGAACATCCTCAATATTTTCATTAGTATTGTTAGTCTCAATAAAAGAATCATTAATTTTAACATTACTAATGGAATCACATAAAAGATCTACACTATCATCGACAACATGAGGAAAAACAAAATCTTCATAAAATGAAACGTGTAGTGATTCCTCAATCGTTGAAGAGGTTTTGTTGTATATCCGGTAGGCTTTACTATGAGTGGAATATCCAAAAAAGATTCCTTCATCCGATCTTGGCTCAAATTTACCTAAGTTACCATATGTGTTCTTTATAAAACATTTTGAACCAAAAACACGAAAATATTTAACTTGCGGATTTTTATCATAAAATAATTCAAAACAAGTTTTGTTCGTTCGAGGCCTCACTAAGATCCTATTTAGCACATAACATGTCGTGTGCACCGCCTCCGCCCAGAATTGTAGTCCAAGATGACTATCATGGAGCATGGTTCGAGCACACTCAATTAGGGTCCTATTCTTTCTCTCAACAACACCATTTTGTGGTGGTGCACGAGGAAAAGAAAAGTTGTGAGCAATCTCATTGTCATCAGAAAACTTAGTGAAAAATTCATTCTCGAATTCTCCTCCATGATCACTACGAATAGTGATAACGGTGGTTCCTAAGAAATTTTGAATTTTCTTTGCAAATATAGTGAACTCTTCAAAAGCTTCATTTTTATTGGTTAGAAATGAAACCCAAGTAAATCTAGAGAAGTCCTCTACGACGACTAATCCTTAATAAGTATTACCTAAAGATACGGTTCTAGTTCGCCCAAATAAATCTAAATGAAGTACATTATAAGGTGTCACGCCCCGCTTCCCAAAAATATGGAGGCGAAGTGTGAGAAGGTCCGCTCAGACTTGAAGCTGCAAAGCTGCAAGTCCGATAAGCGTCAATCAACTTTTAAAACTGCAGGTCCTTGCAACGCGAACGAAACAAAGATAATAATAATGAAATGAGACAAAAGAGCTATCTCAGAATATCCATAAAATGAATTTCAACATCACAGAAAAAGCCACCAGGCTAAAAAGAAAAAAGTCTAAAAGAGGCCCAGCATGGCCAACAAAAGAACATCGTACAAAACAAAGGTGCCACGCACCGACAGCTAACAACAAAACCTAAAACAAAAGAAACTCAGCAAAATCACCAAGAAAGGTCACCGGTGTCCACAAAACTCCTCCTGGCAATCATGGACTCGGACTCAGCGTCAGCTAAACATCACGTACACAGCAGCGGTCTCCGGCTTAGGGTCTAACATGTGACACCCAAAAGAGCAAGGGGCACATGTCAGCAAGTCTACAAGAGACTTGTGCAAGGAAACTGGAAGTATGCAAAAGTAAAGCAACCTAGCAGTTCTAGCATGAATGCAATGACATGGCAGTTAAGTATGAGTGCAACAGGTAAAGTAAAGTAAAGTAAAGTAAAGTAAAGTACGAGCATGGCAGGGCATGAATCATTCACAAGACAAGTACAAGACAAGTAAAGTAAGAACCTCGTGCACAGAGATTCCGTCTTTTGGCTAGAGTGGCTGATCGGGCCAACTCCTAAGCTCAAGTGACCGTTTATCCCTTCCCCTCCACGTGTATCGGGCATTGGTTTTCAGCCAACACATGAGGCCCTCTTCTGGACCACGAGCCAGGAAGTGTTTTAAACAAGTATGGCGTAGGGGTGCACCTAGCCGGAAACACGGAAACACGGATTGTACAAGTATTTTGTAGCGTGTGCTACGATGCAACAATCAATTTGAATGACATGTAAGATGCAATGCATGGCAGTTAAAAGTGCGTACAGGTAAGGAAAGTAAACGTGACAGTTTAGTATGCATGAACAACAAGTTTAAAGGGTTGGATCTAGCTTCGTTGTCAAGCTAGATCAATTAGGTGACGGATCTAGTTTCGTTGTCAAACTAGATCAATTAGGCGTCTAGCCAGCTATCATTTCACTGACTAGTCTCTTTTACGCTGAAAACAAGGAAGTGGCCTAAAAACATGGCCCTACACAGGAGTTGGCAAGTTTCACTTGCCTGCAAGTACGACGTCTGAGCACACCGTCCAATGAGTCCAAAAACACAATTATCCTACGTGCACAAGTCCACCGGCCTAAAGTCCATATTATTAATCTTGATTAGTGAATTTAAAACAATTAAAATACTTTAAAAATACTGATTTTAGTCTTGATTAGCATGCATTGGGTTGGGGGTCCTAGGGGTGCAAAGCGTTACCTCAACACGACGCGGAAGCTACACCGGCGTCGGGTAGCGACGCTGGGGGTTGGAATAAGAGAACGCGCTCCAAGTCCAGATTCCAAATTAGTTTCCTCGCTGGAAAGTTCAGAGCATCAACCGGAGCAACGGTTCCAGATTCCAAAGCTAGCACGTGCGACGACGGGCTACGACGTGTCGCAACGTCGCACACGACGAATCGTGGAAGAGAAAGCCTCTAGGTGGGGCCCACAGTAGTCCTAGGGACCTTTGGGGGACCCACAATACCTCTGGAGAACTTGGGGGGCCCACGGTGGCAAGTGGTGCGACGGTTGCGGTGTTGCGACGTATGGCCATCGGTCGTACACAGCCAAATGCGGGGGGCTCCATCGGTCGGTGCGGGGGAACGTGCTTGTGCAACGCTTGGGGTGTGCAGCAGTGCGGGGGAGCGCTTGGTTCTCTCGGTCGGAGCGGGGGAGGCCATCGGTCGGGCGCCTTGGATGCGAGGAGCGCAGCGCTGCAACGTTGCAATGTTGCAACGCGGGGCGATGCGGGCGCTTTTGTCGGTCGGGCACGGTGCGATGCGGGGCGACGGAGCGGCTAGCGTTGCAGGGCTTGGTGCGGAGCGGGGATGCGGCTGTGCGGAGCGGGTCTCTCGGTCTGACCGAGGGACCCTCTCGGTCGGTGCGGTCGAACGGAGTGGGCGGCAGCAGCGGGTGCGGAGAGATGTTGGTGCGGAGCGGGCGACCGGTCTGAGCGGGGGAACGGAGCTGATTCCGTCGGTCGTGCGGCAGCTGCTTGTCGCAACGTTGCGACGATTCGTCGCAACGTCAAATTTGGGTTTTGGAAGTGGCTAGAGTTATTTTCTTGCGAAAATAGGTCTTCCTAGGGGTTGTTTATATAGTGTAGATGGGTTGACTTGGTCTAGGGCTAAATCTAATAGGATTAGAAGTTTAAAATAATTTAAAATTTGAAATTCAACTTCTCCAACTCACCCAAGGATTTGATCTGGTCCAAATGAGCTGGAAATTGGCTCAAAAATTCTTTAAAACGTTTAAAACTCAAATAAATTTTATTTGGCCGAAATTAATTTAAAAATAAATTATTAAAAATATTATAAACCTTGTTAAAAATATAAAAGTGGTCAAATGAACTCCAAAAATTATAAAATAAATATCGTGGTGATCGTGATGACGAAAGTGAGCTAACTAAGAAGACGGATCTCAATTTCGACGTCGGACGACGAAACTAAAAATAGAAACGTCTCCCGTCAAAAGTGAAAAGCGTCACGTCTCATCGAGTAAGTTTAAATTGTGGGAAAACGACTCGAGAAACGTCGTTCCAAAATAGTGCCACTATTTAATATTCTCAGAGACGTTCACAACGGCATATCACACGAAAGTGTTCACCAACAAACAAAGTCTAAAACAAACACGTGCACGGCCAAAAGCACGTGCACGAACAACGTACGACGAAAAGTGGTCGTTACATAAGGGCCTCTTAGAAGTTATGCCATCTTTAAGCTTAAAAGATGATTTACTTAGTTTACCTCTTTGGCATGAATCGTAAAAGTTTTTCTTACTAAAAGCAATTTTAGGAAAACCTTTAACAAGATCATGCTTAGCTAACTTATATAAGTGCTTAATATGAACATGACCAAAATGGCGATGCCAGAATAGTTGTTCATTTATATTAGCAACTAAGCAATGTTCTATGCTTTTAAGCAAGATCAAATAATAAATATTTTTATGCATAATACCGGTAAATAAAATATGCGAATCAATATCAACAATATTGCAAATATCCTCTCCACAGTTATCCTTGTAACCCTTGTCACAAAGTTGACTAATGGAGATAAGATTATGACATAACCCACTAACTGTTGAGTCATTAGGCCGGAGTTCAAGGCAACTCGGTCGACGGATGATTAAGGCCAACATGCCCGCCAAAGAAGCCCGATGTCGACTCAGTCAAAGGCAGAATGGCTAGTCGACCGTTGAGTCCCTCTCGCTCGAATGTGGGATTAAACATGGACTCGAGAATCTCGGAGACGTGTGCAACATTTACGCCTAATAATGGAAAAAGATCATGACCCCATTATGAGTGACCGTAATCCCCCAACATCTCCAAATGGACCCTAAGTGTCTATAAATAGGGGGAAGGGTCTCATCTTCAAGGTACGAGGTCTAAGACATAGAACTCTATCTTCTCACTTTTACCACTCTTATATCCGAGCTTGCATCGTCAGTCTCGAGACAAACCTCCATGGGTCGATCTCAGCTACACTAAGATTAGGAACTAGGCGCTAAGACTTCTAAAGGTTGGACGGTAAAGGAATGCATTCAGCTTGGTCCGAAATCGATGAACCCAAGCGAACGACTAAAGGAAATTCTAGAAGTCTAATATGGTCAGGGGTAGACATGAACCACTAAGGTAACTCCTATGGCGATCAAATCAATTGCTAAAAGGGAGTCTAACTACAATCAGAGGCCTCTAACTAGCAAACACAGACGTCTAGCTAAGTCTACTTACCACCTAGTGTCACAAGAAAACGACTAGACTCAGGGCTTATGACTCGGATGTTGCAATTTATTTAATGGACATTCCGTTATTATCGTTGTTCCGTTAATTCGCAATTGCAAGACTGACCTGCATGGGCCACCAACAAAACCTGTCACGCCCCGCTTCCCAAAAATATGGAGGCGAAGCGTGAGAAGGTCCGCTCAGACTTGAAGCTGCAAAGCTGCAAGTCCGATAAGCGTCAATCAACTTTTAAAACTGCAGGTCCTTGCAACGCGAACGAAACAAAGATAATAATAATGAAATGAGACAAAAGAGCTATCTCAGAATATCCATAAAATGAATTTCAACATCACAGAAAAAGCCACCAGGCTAAAAAGAAAAAAGTCTAAAAGAGGCCCAGCATGGCCAACAAAAGAACATCGTACAAAACAAAGGTGCCACGCACCGACAGCTAACAACAAAACCTAAAACAAAAGAAACTCAGCAAAATCACCAAGAAAGGTCACCGGTGTCCACAAAACTCCTCCTGGCAATCATGGACTCGGACTCAGCGTCAGCTAAACATCACGTACACAGCAGCGGTCTCCGGCTTAGGGTCTAACATGTGACACCCAAAAGAGCAAGGGGCACATGTCAGCAAGTCTACAAGAGACTTGTGCAAGGAAACTGGAAGTATGCAAAAGTAAAGCAACCTAGCAGTTCTAGCATGAATGCAATGACATGGCAGTTAAGTATGAGTGCAACAGGTAAAGTAAAGTAAAGTAAAGTAAAGTAAAGTACGAGCATGGCAGGGCATGAATCATTCACAAGACAAGTACAAGACAAGTAAAGTAAGCACCTCGTGCACAGAGATTCCGTCTTTTGGCTAGAGTGGCTGATCGGGCCAACTCCTAAGCTCAAGTGACCGTTTATCCCTTCCCCTCCACATGTATCGGGCATTGGTTTTCAGCCAACACATGAGGCCCTCTTCTGGACCACGAGCCAGGAAGTGTTTTAAACAAGTATGGCGTAGGGGTGCACCTAGCCGGAAACACGGAAACACGGATTGTACAAGTATTTTGTAGCGTGTGCTACGATGCAACAATCAATTTGAATGACATGTAAGATGCAATGCATGGCAGTTAAAAGTGCGTACAGGTAAGGAAAGTAAACGTGACAGTTTAGTATGCATGAACAACAAGTTTAAAGGGTTGGATCTAGCTTCGTTGTCAAGCTAGATCAATTAGGTGACGGATCTAGTTTCGTTGTCAAACTAGATCAATTAGGCGTCTAGCCAGCTATCATTTCACTGACTAGTCTCTTTTACGCTGAAAACAAGGAAGTGGCCTAAAAACATGGCCCTACACAGGAGTTGGCAAGTTTCACTTGCCTGCAAGTACGACGTCTGAGCACACCGTCCAATGAGTCCAAAAACACAATTATCCTACGTGCACAAGTCCACCGGCCTAAAGTCCATATTATTAATCTTGATTAGTGAATTTAAAACAATTAAAATACTTTAAAAATACTGATTTTAGTCTTGATTAGCATGCATTGGGTTGGGGGTCCTAGGGGTGCAAAGCGTTACCTCAACACGACGCGGAAGCTACACCGGCGTCGGGTAGCGACGCCGGGGGTTGGAATAAGAGAACGCGCTCCAAGTCCAGATTCCAAATTAGTTTCCTCGCTGGAAAGTTCAGAGCATCAACCGGAGCAACGGTTCCAGATTCCAAAGCTAGCACGTGCGACGACGGGCTACGACGTGTCGCAACGTCGCACACAACGAATCATCGAAGAGAAAGCCTCTAGGTGGGGCCCACAGTAGTCCTAGGGACCTTTGGGGGACCCACAATACCTCTGGAGAACTTGGGGGGCCCACGGTGGCAAGTGGTGTGACGGTTGCGGTGTTGCGACGTATGGCCATCGGTCGTACATAGCCAAATGCGGGGGGCTCCATCGGTCGGTGCGGGGGAACGTGCTTGTGCAACGCTTGGGGTGTGCAGCAGTGCGGGGGAGCGCTTGGTTCTCTCGGTCGGAGCGGGGGAGGCCATCCGTCGGGCGCCTTGGATGCGAGGAGCGCAGCGCTGCAACGTTGCAATGTTGCAACGCGGGGCGATGCGGGCGCTTTTGTCGGTCGGGCACGGTGCGATGCGTGGCGACGGAGCGGCTAGCGTTGCGGGGCTTGGTGCGGAGCGGGGATGCGGCTGTGCGGAGCGGGTCTCTCGGTCTGACCGAGGGACCCTCTCGGTCGGTGCGGTCGAACGGAGTGGGCGGCAGCAGCGGGTGCGGAGCGATGTTGGTGCGGAGCGGGCGACTGGTCTGAGCGGGGGAACGGAGCTGATTCCGTCGGTCGTGCGGCAGCTGCTTGTCGCAACGTTGCGACGATTCGTCGCAACATCAAATTTGGGTTTTGGAAGTGGCTAGAGTTATTTTCTTGCGAAAATAGGTCTTCCTAGGGGTTGTTTATATAGTGTAGATGGGTTGACTTGGTCTAGGGCTAAATCTAATAGGATTAGAAGTTTAAAATAATTTAAAATTTGAAATTCAACTTCTCCAACTCATCCAAGGATTTGACCTGGTCCAAATGAGCTGGAAATTGGCTCAAAAATTCTTTAAAACGTTTAAAACTCAAATAAATTTTATTTGGCCGAAATTAATTTAAAAATAAATTATTAAAAATATTATAAACCTTGTTAAAAATATAAAAGTGGTCAAATGAACTCCAAAAATTATAAAATAAATATCGTGGTGATCGTGATGACGAAAGTGAGCTAACTAAGAAGACGGATCTCAATTTTGACGTCGGACGACGAAACTAAAAATAGAAATGTCTCCCGTCAAAAGTGAAAATCGTCACGTCTCATCGAGTAAGTTTAAATTGTGGGAAAACGACTCGAGAAATGTCGTTCCAAAATAGTGCCACTATTTAATATTTTCAGAGACGTTCACAACGGCATATCACACGAAAGTATTCACCAACAAACAAAGTCTAAAACAAACACGTGCACGGCCAAAAGCACGTGCACGAACAACGTACGACGAAAAGTGGTCGTTACATCCTCCCCACCTTAGAATAAAGTCCGTCCTCGGACTTTCTAATATATCTAGTTGCTCTAATAACTACCCCAAATCAAGTCACATTATATTTCAAACCAGGTATAGTCATTACAGGTGCCCATATACGCACTAGGTAGTCAAACATTAACACTACCAACACGTATATATATACATTCATATACGCATACACTTATACCTATTATAGTCAGTCAAATTCATACATGTATTTCAATCATATATATAAGCATGCATCCCTTATATAACTACTACCTACCTAATCACAAAACAATATTTCAGATACTCATATAAGGATAGTCTCACACTTAGCCAATACAATCATTGCTCTACCTATATGTAGCTACCTATGCACAAACATCAAGGGTATACTACCCTCTAATAATCCCTAGTATTCATCCAACGCCAAACACATCAACACATGTAGTCACACCATACCATAATTAAGTCAAGTTTCACTATATATATATATATATATATATATATTCACCACTACTATAGTTTCACAATATATAGTCATTCGAATACATGCAAATAGTTCACCATATATTCACATCACGTACGATCCTACAACTGTATTTACGACACGCCACATATATCATAGTCACCAATAACTATAGCTAAGCACATACTTACCCGTGCATGGTGCACACCCATACTCGCTAACATTTCATTTACATACACCAATCAGACCATCATATATCCAGTACATCTACACACCTAGTTTAGCTAGTACACATACGTTCACACAACAAGTCCTTAGTAAATAACTATACCACAAGACCAGCACCTATAACTATATACTGGCGTAGCGACCCATAATCATGTGCGTAGCATAACCAGGCACAAACACTCCTATCACTATACATACATCAAACATCGCTATATTCAAACTTCAGACATACATTCAATATACTTAGAGTATACCCACTCAAGCTTGAGTGAGACTCAATACATATATCAGAATATTCTATATACGTAACACGGCATTTATACCTATACCGATACCACTCCCATATATATACATCTACCAATACAACCATATACATTCCATAAATCAATCACACTTAATATTTAGTCAGGCAATACTCACATAGTTAAATCAATTTATATACCATACTAATAACATTACAGACATCAGCACCCACATATTTATAATACCCTCCTTAGTACAAACATTCGCCGTATAGTCACACATAAGTAATGTACATATTCATACCATAGCCTACTACCTATAATTAGTATACTAACACATCCGTACGTACATAATTAAGATGTGCAATAGTCGTGTATACCTCACGGTATGCACGCATGCAACATCCCGTAAAAGCAAGTAATACCAATAAAAATTATAATCTACTATCATATGCATATCACCTATATACTCAGGCAACAAAACATAACTACTTACGTCTAAACACTATATATATCTACCTACGAGCACATACTCATACGTACTAACATATGGGTCACTCAATAGGCCTACTTACGTAACTATACATACGCTTATTATTATCACACATATCATACACATAACTTTACCAATCATTTATTTCAACCATCACAAGTATCTCTAACTTCATACACTCCATTAGACATTTCAACGCTAACTCTTATATACACAGGCATCCTTAGTATAGTATAGTTATCCACACAAAAATCTATAACTACTAACACACAACAACTTCATACTATCATGAATAACTCCGAGTATATATATATATATACCACACAATAGGCAAGCATCAATATACTATGGGGGGTACACTCATTCAAGCCCACGTACACAACTTAGGTACGTGCACTACGACTACCTCACAAGGTCCAAGGGCCTACTAACAATTAAGGGTTGACACAGACATTGACGGACCCTAAGGTCTAAGCAATAAAGAGAGGTCGAGAGCGTGACGAGGGAAGGATCGATAAGCACGAGTTCAGATTGGACAAATACAAGGAGACGGCTTGGTTAGGGAAAACATTGGCTCAATGGTGATGTTTAGGTTGAAGGAAAAGGAGATGTAGTGATGCTTAAATAGAACACAGAAAAGAAAATAGGGTGAATAGCATAAGCTAAAATACGTGGATTTTGAAAACTGTCGTTCTTCCAAAGTTGAAATCCCAGTCTGAAAAGAAATATTTGGAGATCGATAAAACGAGTTGTTCAAAATAAATTTGAGTCGAACATTCATAATAAGAGAAAATGGTCTATTGGTTTTAAAAGTCATTATAAAAGGAAGTAAAATCATTTACACGAATATTAAGGACGTGGTTTAGAAAATTTATACGTCAGTAATTTAATATAATGTTGTCAAAAAGTTTTGGAAAGTCAAGAATGAAATCAAGTAACGGAAGAATTTAAACTCATATTAAACGCTTTCAAAACTTTTAAGCTATGGAAAATTTAAAATAACCAACATTGAAACTACTTTTTAGAGAACCAGGGTTTGCCAGAAATGAGAAACTGATTTACATAAGGTTCTTAATATACGAGCACAACAAGTCTGGCACGGATATAAAAATAGTTGAAAGTATGTATGATGCACGGAAAAATAATATTAACTTAGTAGTAGAATTATCGAAATCGAATAGCAAGTCTTTAAAATCAAATCATGGAGGGTCTAAATCAGGAAGTGGTTATGAAAATAGTAATTTTGCAAAAATCTGAAATAGCGAGAACGACGAGCAAAAATCAACTTGCTGAAAGCTGAAATTCTATGTGTCTTGAAAAGTATATGAATGGCACAAATCAGGAGGGAAGATTACAAGTTGAATGAAAGTATGATTCAGAATAAAATTAATATATGAAGGGACGACGCATTTGCATAAGTACGAAAAACATAGGCTGGGAAAATACTATAAGCTAGTATTCAAAAATTCCGACAAACGTTTTAAAAATTTAAATCAATGAAGAAGTATGAAGTATAAGTATATTAAAATTTTGAACAAAGTTAAACTTAGTGGAAGAGAAGATTGAAAAATACTTTCAGAAGGTTCAAGTTTTGCAGTGGAGATGTTTGAAAATTGACGACGATCGTCATGAGGCGATCTCGTGAATCGAGGCAAGGAAATTGGTCGGATGATCAAATCATACATACGCCTAGGATATGGATCAGGAAAGTCTACGGAAACTCCTATGGTCGACCAACTGAAGATTAGGAACTAGGCGCTAAGACTTCTAAAGGTTGGACGGTAAAGGAATGCATTCAGCTTGGTCCGAAATCGATGAACCCAAGCGAACGACTAAAGGAAATTCTAGAAGTCTAATATGGTCAGGGGTAGACATGAACCACTAAGGTAACTCCTATGGCGATCAAATCAATTGCTAAAAGGGAGTCTAACTACAATCAGAGGCCTCTAACTAGCAAACACAGACGTCTAGCTAAGTCTACTTACCACCTAGTGTCACAAGAAAACGACTAGACTCAGGGCTTATGACTCGGATGTTGCAATTTATTTAATGGACATTCCGTTATTATCGTTGTTCCGTTAATTCGCAATTGCAAGACTGACCTGCATGGGCCACCAACAAAACCTGTCACGCCCCGCTTCCCAAAAATATGGAGGCGAAGCGTGAGAAGGTCCGCTCAGACTTGAAGCTGCAAAGCTGCAAGTCCGATAAGCGTCAATCAACTTTTAAAACTGCAGGTCCTTGCAACGCGAACGAAACAAAGATAATAATAATGAAATGAGACAAAAGAGCTATCTCAGAATATCCATAAAATGAATTTCAACATCACAGAAAAAGCCACCAGGCTAAAAATAAAAAAGTCTAAAAGAGGCCCAGCATGGCCAACAAAAGAACATCGTACAAAACAAAGGTGCCACGCACCGACAGCTAACAACAAAACCTAAAACAAAAGAAACTCAGCAAAATCACCAAGAAAGGTCACCGGTGTCCACAAAACTCCTCCTGGCAATCATGGACTCGGACTCAGCGTCAGCTAAACATCACGTACACAGCAGCGGTCTCCGGCTTAGGGTCTAACATGTGACACCCAAAAGAGCAAGGGGCACATGTCAGCAAGTCTACAAGAGACTTGTGCAAGGAAACTGGAAGTATGCAAAAGTAAAGCAACCTAGCAGTTCTAGCATGAATGCAATGACATGGCAGTTAAGTATGAGTGCAACAGGTAAAGTAAAGTAAAGTAAAGTAAAGTAAAGTACGAGCATGGCAGGGCATGAATCATTCACAAGACAAGTACAAGACAAGTAAAGTAAGCACCTCGTGCACAGAGATTCCGTCTTTTGGCTAGAGTGGCTGATCGGGCCAACTCCTAAGCTCAAGTGACCGTTTATCCCTTCCCCTCCACGTGTATCGGGCATTGGTTTTCAGCCAACACATGAGGCCCGCTTCTGGACCACGAGCCAGGAAGTGTTTTAAACAAGTATGGCGTAGGGGTGCACCTAGCCGGAAACACGGAAACACGGATTGTACAAGTATTTTGTAGCGTGTGCTACGATGCAACAATCAATTTGAATGACATGTAAGATGCAATGCATGGTAGTTAAAAGTGCGTACAGGTAAGGAAAGTAAACATGACAGTTTAGTATGCATGAACAACAAGTTTAAAGGGTTGGATCTAGCTTCGTTGTCAAGCTAGATCAATTAGGTGACGGATCTAGTTTCGTTGTCAAACTAGATCAATTAGGCGTCTAGCCAGCTATCATTTCACTGACTAGTCTCTTTTACGCTGAAAACAAGGAAGTGGCCTAAAAACATGGCCCTACACAGGAGTTGGCAAGTTTCACTTGCCTGCAAGTACGACGTCTGAGCACACCGTCCAATGAGTCCAAAAACACAATTATCCTACGTGCACAAGTCCACCGGCCTAAAGTCCATATTATTAATCTTGATTAGTGAATTTAAAACAATTAAAATACTTTAAAAATAATGATTTTAGTCTTGATTAGCATGCATTGGGTTGGGGGTCCTAGGGGTGCAAAGCGTTACCTCAACACGACGCGGAAGCTACACCGGCGTCGGGTAGCGACGCCGGGGGTTGGAATAAGAGAACGCGCTCCAAGTCCAGATTCCAAATTAGTTTCCTCGCTGGAAAGTTCAGAGCATCAACCGGAGCAACGGTTCCAGATTCCAAAGCTAGCACGTGCGACGACGGGCTACGACGTGTCGCAACGTCGCACACGACGAATCGTGGAAGAGAAAGCCTCTAGGTGGGGCCCACAGTAGTCCTAGGGACCTTTGGGGGACCCACAATACCTCTGGAGAACTTGGGGGGCCCACGGTGGCAAGTGGTGCGACGGTTGCGGTGTTGCGACGTATGGCCATCGGTCGTACACAGCCAAATGCGGGGGGCTCCATCGGTCGGTGCGGGGGAACGTGCTTGTGCAACGCTTGGGGTGTGCAGCAGTGCGGGGGAGCGCTTGGTTCTCTCGGTCGGAGCGGGGGAGGCCATCGGTCGGGCGCCTTGGATGCGAGGAGCGCAGCGCTGCAACGTTGCAATGTTGCAACGCGGGGCGATGCGGGCGCTTTTGTCGGTCGGGCACGGTGCGATGCGGGGCGACGGAGCGGCTAGCGTTGCAGGGCTTGGTGCGGAGCGGGGATGCGGCTGTGCGGAGCGGGTCTCTCGGTCTGACCGAGGGACCCTCTCGGTCGGTGCGGTCGAACGGAGTGGGCGGCAGCAGCGGGTGCGGAGAGATGTTGGTGCGGAGCGGGCGACCGGTCTGAGCGGGGGAACGGAGCTGATTCCGTCGGTCGTGCGGCAGCTGCTTGTCGCAACGTTGCGACGATTCGTCGCAACGTCAAATTTGGGTTTTGGAAGTGGCTAGAGTTATTTTCTTGCGAAAATAGGTCTTCCTAGGGGTTGTTTATATAGTGTAGATGGGTTGACTTGGTCTAGGGCTAAATCTAATAGGATTAGAAGTTTAAAATAATTTAAAATTTGAAATTCAACTTCTCCAACTCACCCAAGGATTTGATCTGGTCCAAATGAGCTGGAAATTGGCTCAAAAATTCTTTAAAACGTTTAAAACTCAAATAAATTTTATTTGGCCGAAATTAATTTAAAAATAAATTATTAAAAATATTATAAACCTTGTTAAAAATATAAAAGTGGTCAAATGAACTCCAAAAATTATAAAATAAATATCGTGGTGATCGTGATGACGAAAGTGAGCTAACTAAGAAGACGGATCTCAATTTCGACGTCGGACGACGAAACTAAAAATAGAAACGTCTCCCGTCAAAAGTGAAAATCGTCACGTCTCATCGAGTAAGTTTAAATTGTGGGAAAACGACTCGAGAAACGTCGTTCCAAAATAGTGCCACTATTTAATATTCTCAGAGACGTTCACAACGGCATATCACACGAAAGTGTTCACCAACAAACAAAGTCTAAAACAAACACGTGCACGGCCAAAAGCACGTGCACGAACAACGTACGACGAAAAGTGGTCGTTACATAAGGGCCTCTTAGAAGTTATGCCATCTTTAAGCTTAAAAGATGATTTACTTAGTTTACCTCTTTGGCATGAATCGTAAAAGTTTTTCTTACTAAAAGCAATTTTAGGAAAACCTTTAACAAGATCATGCTTAGCTAACTTATATAAGTGCTTAATATGAACATGACCAAAATGGCGATGCCAGAATAGTTGTTCATTTATATTAGCAACTAAGCAATGTTCTATGCTTTTAAGCAAGATCAAATAATAAATATTTTTATGCATAATACCGGTAAATAAAATATGCGAATCAATATCAACAATATTGCAAATATCCTCTCCACAGTTATCCTTGTAACCCTTGTCACAAAGTTGACTAATGGAGATAAGATTATGACATAACCCACTAACTGTTGAGTCATTAGGCCGGAGTTCAAGGCAACTCGGTCGACGGATGATTAAGGCCAACATGCCCGCCAAAGAAGCCCGATGTCGACTCAGTCAAAGGCAGAATGGCTAGTCGACCGTTGAGTCCCTCTCGCTCGAATGTGGGATTAAACATGGACTCGAGAATCTCGGAGACGTGTGCAACATTTACGCCTAATAATGGAAAAAGATCATGACCCCATTATGAGTGACCGTAATCCCCCAACATCTCCAAATGGACCCTAAGTGTCTATAAATAGGGGGAAGGGTCTCATCTTCAAGGTACGAGGTCTAAGACATAGAACTCTATCTTCTCACTTTTACCACTCTTATATCCGAGCTTGCATCGTCAGTCTCGAGACAAACCTCCATGGGTCGATCTCAGCTACACTAAGCTCCCTCTCTTCCTGAAGTTCCATACTAACTTAAGCATCGGAGGAGATTTGGGTCGAACCCAGATCCGACCTCCCTAACGATTCCCTGTGGTGCAGATCAGCGATCGCAGTTGAGCATCGAAGGTCGAAGTCGAGCTCTCCAATCTCGAATGATCGACGCAACGGTCGTCTGAATGTCGATCAAATGTTGCAACACATCCAACTATCATCAGTTGACCTCGGTTCCTCCAACCAAGGGTCCCACTCCAGCTGCTGATGAGGCTCCAACTCAGCGCTTTGGGCCTACGTCAGTCTGACAACTGTACCGGTCAATTTTGGCCTTAACAGTTTGGCACAGTCTGTGGGAAACATTAACCAGCTTGACATCCCAAAGCAATCCAAAAGCTATGACAGCTAGACCCAGCAATGTCGGACCGGTCGAAGGTCCGAAGGAAAAGCCAAGAGCAAACAGTGTCTTGATAGAGGACGTCGCAGACTCCACGACGCCACCACCTTGACTAGTGGAGGAGACAAAGGTGTTGGGGTTTTGGCGGACCCCCAGAGCTCGGATCTGTGTCCGTCCTAAGTCGGACGGACCACAGAGGCACGAATGCGCAGCGGAAAACGGAAATTCAAAAATTTCCAGACTAGCTAAACTATTTAGCTAGGCTCTGGGGAGCCAGAACTTAGCCCGATCTATGCCAACTTGGGGTGGATCTGACCACCCCAAGAGGGATCTACTCTAAAGCGGCTAATTAAATCTACACTACAAATTACTTAACCACATACCCGGAATCTTGGCCCTGGAGCAGGCAAGATGTACCGCACCATCTTCAGAAGCTCCTCGTAGCCGAGCCGCTTTGACTCGATCCGCCTGAGCCGCCTCGCACCCTCGCACTGATCCGCCCGAGCCGACTTTCGCCTCCGAGCCGATCACACGCGGTAGAAAGTTTCACTTGAGAAGAACCCGCGTCTTAGACGTCTGGATCAAGAATCCAAACCCCCTTCGTAGTCTTGCTAGGACTACTCCGGAGAACAAGAAGAGAGAGAGAGAGAATTTAGTCGCCGATCGAGCTTGCTCTAAAAGTCTGGAGCTACTCGATCGAAGGCTTGGTGTGTTTTTTCAACGAGGAGAGTGCAACCCTATTTATATAGGGAGTCGGCACTCACTCTCTCGTTGCGACCAATGTGGGACATTCCGCAAAAGAGAGAAAAATCAATTAAGCCAATTTAGCTTAATTTCAAGTTAAAGTGAGCTTTTCATAAAAGAAAACTTTAACTAATTAATTCTCTTTGCACATTAAATTTAGACACCAAACAAGCTATCAATTCGAAAAGCTTCGAATGGTGAATGCGTAGGAACCGACGGCGACGAATTTCGACTTCGTTTGACCCCTCAAACAATTGCTCAAAGTTGAGCAAATTATCAAAATCCGTAGCCGTCATTTAGGGTTTCAAAAACCCTAAATTGACTTAAGTTGCGGGCGCCCGCTAAGCTTCTCGGGCGCACCCGCCCAAGGGGGCTAAGGCCGGCGGCACGCCCGCTGGGCAGCGGGCGTGCGCCCGCTGCCGCAGCGGGCCGTGCCCACTGCAGCCAGCGGGCGCCCGCCCGCTGCTGCAGCAGGCTGCGCCCGCTTCTGCAGTGGGCTGCGCCCGTTTGCCTTGCCTATGGGCTTTTAAGCCCAGTGGGTCTAACCCACTTCGCCTTGGACCGTTTTCGCGTTTCCGGGCTCGTTTGAGCTCCGATTTGGACACGGTTTGAACCTGTGTTTAGACCGGGACGATCCCGTCATCCAGGTAACCCTTTCCAACATATTTTTTCTACTAAATTTGTCTTAACCAATTTACGACACGTTTAATCATAGTTTGCATCAAATGCAACGTTTGTCCCTATTGATATTACGACTAACTTTCACAACATGACTTGTGAATATCATCGAATGATTTTCTCTCAATTAATCTTCCTATTACTAATACATGAACACTACTCGGTGTGAGACCCTACAGCCTGACCTTACTACAGGTTGGGGCTCGGAACCCCTTGACGACGGTCACTATGAGCAGTAGCTGTCGTCCCTGTTTCAGAATCATCATAACGTGATCGACCCTTTGACAAAAGTATCATTGGGTTTGTATTGGCTGTGTTAGTGACGAACTCTGTTAGCCGTAGTCCCTTCGTCAAGACTGTGTTTATGTTGGCCTAGGGTATGGTTTACTGTCAACCCTATCAGACAACATTGGTCAGTATACGGCGGTCTTTATAGTATATATGTTGTACTTCTTACAACGCACCCCGACCGAGGATTAACATAAAGACCGTACTGAGCCTATAACACTAACTTCCCTTTAACAGAAGTGACGAATCCCATCTTAGTCATCTACTCGCCTCGAGAGCTTCGGGTGCAGCTCAACCTAAGATCTTTCAGCAGGCCTAGCCTCGAAGCTAGATCATAGGTCTAAGCTACACCGTTCACTCACAGGTTTGTACAAATGACTTCAGGTCTTAAGGACCAGCTAACCTATCATCACTCTAGAGTTATTAAAGACAGTTCAGTTAAAGTCAACCATTTAATAACTCTTATGTGGTCGTTCAGTGAACTCATTCTCTAATGAGCACCTGTGTCTCGTCTCCGACTTCACCAAGTCGAATGACTATGAGATCATCATTACCCTAAGGTAAGACTAAGACACAATGGTCTATCCGATGTGTCGATATCCAGTTCTCGACACATCTATGACCATGAACCGTTTAAGACTTATATTTCTATTCGGTCACTTACTTACTCATAATCGAGATCTCATCTAGATACGTAAGGACCTAACTATAAGTCTATGGATATTATCTAAGCATATTAATACGAACGATTTTATACTTAGAATAATACGTACCATATACCGTATGAACGAGACGTATATCTGGGATAAATTGCTTTATGGGCACATATTCTCCTACAAAAGGAGCCTAGGGTGAGCCGAAAGGAGTTCACCCAGTTCACCGAGTAGATCGATAGGAGCCTAGGCACTCTTGCGACCTTAATATACCAGAATATGGGGAGCCCATCCCCTGCAAATGAGCCACCGCCGCATCCAAACCTGTACCAGACGCCGACGAGGGGGTCAGCATTCCTCTGAGATCTGGGGGACCCAAGAGCAGAGATTAAACTCGACGGTTCGATCCCCCAGCCCACCAATACAACGGAGCCGGTGTCGATAATCGAGCTTTCGTGCTCCAGCAAGAACCCACCTACTCCAGTTACCGGGTGACGACCCGCAACACCTAGATCAGGTAATATTCGGGGCAACTCCAGGTTATAACCCGTTAAACCCTGCAGGTGGATTTGCGAGAAGAGAGGAGATCATGAATCGATCCTCCGGAGCCAACTTTTCGCAACCTGGAGCGGGAGAATCAGTGCTGGTCCAATCCACTATTCGAAAGACTCCCCTGAAGGAGAATATCCTCTCCGCACCTTTACTTCCCAAATTCAAGCTCACTGCCCTATAGCTTATGATGGCAGAGGCGACCCATGGTCGCACATTCAGAAGTATTTGAATGTCATGCTACTCTATGAAGCCTGATGAGTCGTACCTTTGTAGAGCTTTCAATGCCACTCTGACCAAGAGGGCCGAAAGCTGGTACAAAGGGCTACCCTGCTACTGTATCGGCTCATTCGATAAGCTGGCAGAAATATTCTGCAAGCAAGTCATTGCCAGAAAACGACCCAAGAAAAGTTCATCCCACCTCTTCTCGCTCAAACAAAACGAGAACGAGTCAATCCGAGCCTTCATCCAGAGATTCAACGATAAGAGGCTCGATGTAGAAGAGACACCGGACGTGACCATCATAGCGGCGCTCACCCAGGCTGTCAGGAACAAGTATTTGAGGAGGGCCCTTCACCAGTTCCCCCTAATACCATTGCAGATATGCTCAACATAACAGATCGGTTCACTTCCTCTGAGGATGCAGAAGAACCAGCTGGAGCTAATGCGAAGAGCACTCCCTCCCGTTGCGGAGACACGAGGAGAGAGAAACCAAACTCGGGAACCCCCTGCCAGGAGTCTCGGGACAAGAGGCCTAGGGAGAGAAGTCCTCGAAGCAAGGAGCATCCAGCCTACGCTAGGCCGGTCGTTCCTAAGACTGAATTCATCGCCTATGCCCAGCAAGAAGAGCTGATCCAAGAGGCTGTAAAGAAGGAAAAATATGACAAGAGGTACGACCTCAAATTCTGCCAATATCACAACGACTACGGGCACGAAACAAACGAATGTTGGACTCTCAAAAAGGAGATTGACACCCTAGTCAAATGGGGACACCCCAAAGGCCCTTCCAGCGATCCACCCAGCAATGAAGGATCCTCGAAACATAAGGGCAAGATGACGGGATCACCTGTCACCAAGGTGGTCGGCTAATGAACCACCCAAAACTCCTGGCGAATAAAGATGAACAACAACAGCTCCGACGTCGATCGAAAAACACATGTACGCCTTTACCGTTTTCCTTTCTTCCGTCAATAAAGCACGATTTCCTTGATCGAATAAATCTTCGCTTCCTTGAGCCTTCGTAAATTTTGTAGATATTACCCAATCAAAACTCCCCTCGAAAAAGGATCTGATCCTTAAGATGTGTTGGGAAAACTGAACTTACTCACGTAGATGCAAATAGACTAGCGGCAGCCGTAAGTCGAAGGGACCGACCCTTCGCGATTGAACGACTCTCTCATATGAGCGTCAGTTGTAAGTCGAAGGGGCCACTCCTTTGCGACTGAATGACTCTCTCAAAAGAGCGTCAGCCATAAGACGAAGGTGCAACCCCTTCGTGACTGAAGCATCATCCATAAGTCGAAGGGGCCACCCCTTCGCAACTGAACGACTCTCTCAAACGAGCATCAGCCATAGTTCGAAGGGGCCACCCCTTTGCGACTGAACGACTCTCTCAAACAAGCATCGACTCTCCCAAATGACTCTCTCAAACGAGCGTCAGCCGTAAGTCGAAGGGGCCACCCCTTCGCGATTGAATGACTCTCTCAAACGAGCGTCAGCCGTAAGTCGAAGGGACCACCCTTCGCGACTCAATGACTCTCTCAAACGAGCGTCAGCCGTAAGTCGAAGGGAACACCCCTTCGCGACTGAACGACTCTCTCAAATGAGTATCAGCCGTAAGTCGAAGGGGCCACCACTTTGCGACTGAACGACTCTCTCAAATGAGCATCAGCCATAAGTCGAAGGGGCCACCCCTTCGTGACTGATCGACTCTCTCAAACGAGCGTCAGCCGTAAGACAAAGGGGCCTCCCCTTCGCAACTGAACGACTCTCTCAAACGAGCGTCAGCCGTAAGTCGAAGGGGCCACCCCTTTGCTACTGAACGACTCTCTCAAACGAGAGTCAGCCGTAAGTCGAAGAGACCACCCCTTCACGACTAAAAGACTCTCTCAAACGAGCGTCAGCCATAAGTCGAAGGGGCCACCCCTTTGTGACTAAACGACTCTCTCAAAGATCGTCAGCCGTAAGTCGAAGGGGCCACCCCTTCACGACTGAATGACTCTCTCAAACGAGCATCAGCTGTAAGTTGAAGTGGCCACCCCTTCGCGACTGAACAACTCTACTAAAAGAGCATCAGCCGTAAGTCGAAGGGACCACCCCTTCACGACTGAACGACTCTCACAAACGAGCGTCAGCCGTAAGTCGAAGGGGCCTCCCCTTTGCGACTGAACGACTCTCTCAAATGAGCATCAGTCGTAAGTCGAAGGGGCCACCCCTTCACGACTGAACGACTCTCTCAAATGACCGGCATCCATAAGTCGAAGGGGACACCCCTTTGCTACCAAACGACTCTCCTCAATAAGCGTCAGCCGTAAGTCGAAGTGGCCACCCCTTTGCTACTGAACGACTCTCCTCAACGAGCGTCATCCGTAAGTCGAAGGGGCCACCCCTTCGCTGCTGGATGGCTCTTCTCATCGGTCGCACGCCGTAAATCGAAGGGCCACCCCTTCACTACTGAACGACCCAAACCTCATATCGTCAACCACGAATCGGGTAGATCTCTTTCTCTCTACGAAACATGGTGGTCAAATCCTAAAGGTTCGATGGTCTATCCTCGATCATCCCAAAGCAGCGCCTAACCCATCGAAAGGGACCATCAGGCATTGAAACCACCACGGGGCGTGAGCGACAACAAACAAAGAGAGCCAATGGCATACGAGAATACACCGGCCAATTCTCTTGTCACTCTCCATTACAAAATATTTTTTTCACCTACATTACCCCCCATATACATTCAAAAATTTCTATCAGGCTAGATCTTAGAGCGGCCGTTCAGGCCCTCAATCTCCCTCCAACGTGGCCGTAGGCTCCGGCACCCCTGAATCAACCGCTCTTGCTTCGTCGCCAGCCATGGTGGTAGCCTCGTCCGCTGGAGCTACCTCCTCCATGCTTCGGCTCGACTCATTGTCGCCTTGGCTAGACTCATCCTCACCAAGTTCTGGATAGATCACCGGGATCTTGTCGATCTTCGCGGAGAGGTCAGGGAATCGGTTCCTCTTCTTCTGCTGGCATCGCTCATAACCTTGTTTATAGAGCTCGTTAAAGTCAGGAAATGAAGCCTTGAAGTCCTGAATCACCTTCTCCAAAATGACGTCAGCTTCGACTCTCTCCTCCAGCAGAGCATTCTCTGCTTGCTCTCTTAAGGTTATATGTTCCGTCTTCCTCCTACGAGACTCGCTTAGCTCTTGCTCGAGTTTCTCAACGATTAACGACCTTGTCTCAGAGAGGCGGCTGATCCTTTCCAGCTCAGCCTGGGATTTTACTACCCTTGACCTGACGGCCTCCAGAGTGACACTGTGATCGGCCACCACCAAAGCTCGACGATGCAACGACGTGGTCGCCACAAGAGCCTGCACACAACATCCGACCGTCAGCTTATGCACTGATATTGGCATCGATAGAGGCCCAAACGGTAATCACCTAGACACTAGCATGGACAGATATTGACGCAAGCCGTTCATAATCGACCCATTCCACGACAGCCATGTCCCGTGGAAGGGTCGCATTCTTGGCGATGTTGGAGGCGGCCTCACAGTCGAGGAGAGCAGAATCCCCATGCCTCAATTGAAACCTCGCCTTGACAAGCTCCTCCTCGAAACAGTCAAGGGGAGCTTGAGGAGATCGGTCACCTAGCAACATCGACATATACTCCTCGAGGATGTCTTCAGAAAACCCGACGGAGGGAGACACACACACCCCTAGGGCCAGGTGTCCCGGTGCACGTAAAGATCTGGCAGAACTTGAGTCTCCCTCGAATCTTCCACATGGAGTGCATCACTCCCAGGCTGGGAGGCCTGCTCTGCAGATGCGTTCGACCTAGACGGCTCCGAGCCACCGAGAACGATCCTCTGTCGGTTCTTGCCCCCCCTCCAGTGCAACCACCTCAAACTCGGAGGGGGACCCTTTCTTCTTCTGATGAGGGCGAGTGCAACCACCTCGAACTTGGAGGGGGACCCTTTCTTCTTCTGATGAGGGCGAGCCACATGGAAAATCCCTTCAACGATCATGGGCCGATCTTCGAACGGCTGGGCCATCGATCTTGATGCAGTCACGCCTGGGGTGACAACATTTTCGCCTCTACCTCTCTCATGGAAGCCTCGACCGCTTCCTTCAAGGTGGGATCTACCTGATAATCCACGTCGGTCATACCTGCTGGAGCAACAAACGAGTTAGACCAGGCAACGAAGGTCAATAGTTGGCAAGCACGGTCAAACCGACCTTTCGTCCACATGGTTCGACGCAGCACGTCGTCCGACCACAGCCACTCGATTGATCTCACACCCTCGGGTAAGCTCTTCAGAGTGTCGGTGGCTTTCTTCTCCTTGACAGTCAGCGGCTTATCCTTGGTAGGCCCCAAATCAGGGGCACCCCAACCGATGCAGAAGCTTGCCTCCCCTGGAAGACCACAAATACAAACTCGTCCTTCCACTTGTGGTTGGATGTAGGAAGATCTTCCAGCAGCTTCCTCCCTCGACGGGCCATTATCGTATACCACCCCAGAGTCTTAAGGGAAGGGATCGAGAAGAAGTGGTTGAACAGACTCATGGATGGCTCGATTCCCTTCGTCACACACAAAACTATGAAGCTCATCAACAGGCCAATAGCGTTTGGCATCAGCTGGCAGAGGAAAATGTTCAAGGTACACAAGAAGTACTGCATGAAGGGATGCACGGGAAATCGAAGGCCCCGTTCAAAGGCTTTGACATAGACCACCATTTCCCGATCGCCAGGATGATGAGTCCTCTCGTCCCTCCCAGGCAGTCTGATCTGATAATCGAGGCGAACAAAATACCTCTGAAGCACGTCGATTTGGTCGGCCTTGACTTTGGACCTCACATTCGCCAGCAAGCCCAGCTCCATGACCCCCTCCTGATTCTTCTGGATGGTAGTGACCACATTCCTTTCAGAGGCAGAGGACAAAGCCATTACTTTCTAGAGAAGAAAAATCTGAATCGATCGAATGAAGACGGTACTCCCGCACTCCTTCATTGAAACCGCCATATATGTGCGAGGTGGCAACTGCTTGATGGAACATGCGTCAAGGATCCAACGACCCAGAATGTCTTGGATTTCGAACTGACAAATCATCTGAATCGACGAGGCAGGCGTTTTGGTGCCTAGAACTCGAGTGCTATTTTCTCGACTGTCGTGCACCATTAAATGCGATGTAATGGCCCTTGACCTCAGCGGATGGACCGTTGAAGGTCGTGCGACAGGGGCCATTGTTGAGTCATTGGACCGGAGTTCGAGGCAACTCGGTTGACGGATGATTAAGGCCCAACAGGCCTGCCAAAGAAGCCCGATGTCGACTCAGTCAAAGCCAGAAGGCTAGTCGACTGTTGAGTCCCTCTCGCTTGAACGAATCATTTCTTAAAGGGGGTTTAGTGCCTTTCTGATTCACTTGCACTGCCACAATACAGTGGTTCTCTCCTTTCAGTTCAGTTTGCCTTTACTTTTCAGTTGTGTACAGTTGTTACTCAGTACTTCACTTTTCACTCTGATCTGCTTGTACATAGTTACTTTTGTCATACTTGTGCACTGCTTCTTTTCTATATTTAGAATTGTTGTGACTTACCTACGGTTCCATTTTCATGGCACCACAGACGACGTACATATGGATGTAAGATGCTATTGAGTTAATAGCGCCAGAGTTCGACCCAAAGACCGCGGCTTTCAGTTTTATTTTCGCTATGTACTTTCTTTTCTTTCATGTATATTTGTTGGAACATTTTGTACATTATGGATTGTAATAATTGGACACTATTTGGGTATTTTTGTACATCTCTGCATCGTGACTATTTTGAATTCACTGGTAACCTGCAGGACCTGCGCAAATATCAAATAAGTAACGGGCCCCCGGGAAGCGGGTCGTTACAATAGATGTGTGTGTGTGTGTGTGTGTGTGTGTGTGTGTGTGTGTGTGTGTGTGTGTGTGTGTGTGTGTGTGTGTGTGTGTGGCATACCTTGGACGGATAGTGTATAAATGTGGATTATTTGTATTCCTTGAATTAGTGTATTAATGGTGTATGTTATTATAATGTTATGAATAGTGTACTATGTATTAGTATTGATTTATTATGTGAAGTGTAGTTCATATATAATAGTGTATTAGTGATAATTGATGACTCCTCTTGTGTATATATATATATATATATATATATAATGGTGTTTTTTTGTATATATGTGCATGTGTGTGTATAGTAAAAGGGGAGTGTGTAGAGTAATGGTTTATAAGCAATTAGTTAGAGTGAACTAAATTTTGGGAAGAACTAAAATTTTAGGATGAACTAAATTCATTCAGAGGAACTAAATTTTAGTTTCAATATGGTTAAAAACGTTGTTGGGAGAAAATATTTTGAGCGTGGCTGCAAATTTTTTTGGTTGGGATAGATTTTGAATGAGCAGAAATTTTTTAGGGAAATAATTTGAATGCTCCGTGCCCTTAGGGCACGAGTGATAGTTGGGAATGGCTAGGCAGACCGATATGCACATTCTGTAAGGTTTGGGAAGGTACGTGTACTATGGGAGCCCCATTTCCTTATTGCAAACTGATCTGGTACAGTTATCATATTCCCAAGATGGCAATAACCCTCCTTCGTGCATTCCACGGAAAGCTTCTCATGCAGGAGAAACTTCATAAGTGGGGGGTTACCACTAACCTAACCTATGTACTATGTAAAGATGATGCTATTGAGAGTGTTGATCATCTCTTCTTTGAGTGCAGCTATACCCGATATTTACTCTGCATGTGCCTCCTCAAGCTTGGAATCACAGTTTCGGCCACCTCATCACTAGTCGGGGTGGGAGATCTTTTCCTCGCCCATTTCAACAAAAAAGATAGTGTGAGCACTCTAGTAAAAATGGTATTATCATCCATGGTCTGGCACGTATG
Source organism: Scilla litardierei (assembly GCA_030789695.1). Taxonomy (NCBI): domain Eukaryota; kingdom Viridiplantae; phylum Streptophyta; class Magnoliopsida; order Asparagales; family Asparagaceae; genus Scilla; species Scilla litardierei. The sequence goes on along the minus strand of CM061133.1, from coordinate 274,047,833 downwards.
GAAGCAACGTAACATCAGAATTTTTGAAGAGAGGCGGGTTGAGAAAACGGTGCTTTTTGAGTCAATCGCTGCTGATGTTTTAATTGCACTACGGGACATAGAGCAGGACCACCAATCATCGATCACCCCATTTGCAAATTGGGGATTTCTAGACTTATGATTTTTTGGGATTACACTTGTATATTATTTTTATTATTTTTACCATAGGAGTAGCTAGGTTGGAAGTAGTTAGTAGTGGGTGACGGCGCTTGTGCCCCCCCTCCACTCTCTCTTCATCCCATCTGGTTACCCTAGTGGATCAGTTTTGTATTGTTTTGAGATGAATAAAGATACACACTTACCTGTCAAAAAATGTATGTATGTGTGTGTGTGTAGACGAGTAAGTGTGATTCTTAATTAATATCAAGAGAAAAAATACAAAAAAAATACAAAACTTCACCATTAGGGGTAACCAGGAAGGTAGTAGTAGAGAGGGGGAAGAGGGCACAAGCGCCGTCACCCACTACAAGCTAATATCATGCCTAGATACCACTAGAGAGAACAAAAGTATGTACAACAGAAGGGGTATATGTCAAATGTCAAAAGTCCAGGAAGCCCTAGTTGGAGAAGGGGATGATCGCCAAAGGATGGTCACGCTCTATCTTGCGAATGGCAATAACGACATCTGCCGTAATAACCTCAAACAGGGATGTTTTCTCCATACACTTTCCCTCAAAGATCCCCATGTTTCGCCATTTCCAGATGTGCCAGACCATGGATGCCAAAGCTGTTTTAGCAAAGATACCAACGCTATCTTTTTTACTATAGCGGGAGAGTATGAGATTACCCACCCCAACAAGCGATGAAGGAGCTGCTGAGGTGATCCCCAACTTGAGTAGGCTCCTGCAAAGGATGTATCTTGTGTAGTTACATTCAAAAAATAGGCGGCCAACGCTCTCAATAGAATCCTCCTCGCAAAGGACACAAAATTGGCTGGAGGCAACCCCCCATTTGTTCATGGTATCCCTGGTTAGGAGTTTACCATGAAATGCTCTGAGAAGAGTAATAGCCATCTTAGGCACATGATTACTGTACCAAACCACACTGTAATATGGGAAGGGGGCACCCCTCGTGCATGAGCCATCCCATGCATCACAGAAAGTGCAGTCGGGACTAGGGATCCATTTCCAGGAGTCACATCCCTGCCTAAGGGGGGATGTCTGGAGGATAGGGCGCAAAGTGTGAATATCTAGTTTGTCAATCCACCCCTCAGGACCCCAATAGTCACTAACCAACTTGTTTTCAGCTCCAGTGGGAACTTCCTGCAGATGGGCCAGTGGACCACAAGGCAGCCAATTATCGTACCAAAAGGATGTGGATGTGACATCACTGACAATGCGCTTGATGAGCCCCTGAGAAGTACGACAGTAGCGGAGTAGGAATTTCCAGGTCCCAGACTGGGTGGGCTTGGCCTTAGAAAGGTAGAATCCATCAGACACTTTATAGGTACTCCTCATGTATTGAGCCCAGGGGCTATCAGATGATAGAAGTTTTCAAGTCAATCGAATACTTGAGCCACATTTAAATCAGAGAGTAACCTCAGCCCTACGCCCCCCCCCCCTCTTCCTTGGGGGTGCATAAATCCCTCCAGGCCCAAATGTGCTGGTTCTCCCAAATGAACTTTCTGCATGCCGAACTGACAGTGCGAATCACTAAATATGGAATGCGGAAGGCATGCATCCAGAAAGCTACCATGCCATAAATAACAATACGAACCAACTCGATTCTCCCCGATATGGAGAGGAGTGATGAAGACCACCCCAGAAGTCTTTTCTTACATTTATCACTTAGTCATGCGTATGAGGAAGCTTTGGGGTAGTTTGATGATAATAGCATACCGAGGTAGATGGTGAGAGGAGACACCAATTTGATACCCATGATGCTAGCAAGGCCACCAGGATCACGTGAGCCCTTGGTAAAGATGACCGAACTTTTATCCCAATTAACCTGCAGCCCAGTAGAGAGGTTAAATGTATCAAGAAGATCCTAAAGCCCTTAAAAAAAGTGGGAGTTGACACGATAGAATATAAGCATGTCATCAGCAAATAGAAGATGGGAAATAGCCCCGGTCCTCTGCAGAGGGTGGATAGCAAGGGATGCCTCAGCTTTAGCCATGAGTAGAGAGAAAGCCTCCATCACAATAACAAAAAGATACGGTGATAATGGGTCACCTTGTCTCAAGCCTCTATTGGAAGTAAAAAACACATGCAGGAGATCCGTCTATTAACACTGAAAAAGACGGGGTAGAGATGCACATATAAATCCAATTAATGAATCTGCTCCCAAAACCCATCTGATGTAGCATGAAAAGGGTAAATTCCCTATTTACACTATCGAAAGCCTTGCGAAGGTCTAATTTTATACATGCTCTTGACCCCATAGGATTGTTGTAGTCCCTAATTTGCTCATGGGATATGAATGTGCAATCAGATAGCAGCCTGCCCTTAAGGAAAGCTGCTTGGTTTGGCAAAATCAGCTCACTGATTACCTGCTTCAACTTGTAACGGAGGATCTTACTTATAATCTTGTAAATGACACTACAACATGCAATGGGCCTGTAGTCCCCAAGGTTCGAAGCATTGGTATTCTTAGGGACCAAAGTTAAGAAGGTGTGATTAATTTGACGAAACATCGAACCAGTTCTGAAGAATGAAGAAACAGCTAAAGTGACATCATCACCAATGATATCCCAACTATGCTGACAAAAGTAGGCATTGTACCCATCTGGCCCTGGGGCTTTATCCTTGCCAATCTAAAAACGGCTTCCTTAATTTCCGTAATAGTAACATTTCTATCCATCCAGGTAGAGGCATCAGTTGTGAGCTTACGCTTCGGGATTAAATTGGGAAAGATGTTCCAATAATAATCTTGGGTATATAAATTCTCATAAAACATGGGAGCCTCTGTCCTAAGGCAATCTGTGCTGGAGTTCATATCACCTTCTAAATTAATGAGATGACTGAGATTATTGTAACAGTGCCTTGCCTTCATGGTAATGTAGAAAAACTTAGTATTCATGTCTCCCAGATTCAACCAATCTTGACGGCTTTTATGTCTCATGTCAGATTCATCTGCATCAAGGGCATATGCAAGCTTGAATTACGCTTCATGTTCCATTTTTTGTAGTCGACTGTTACTGGCCAAATCCGGGCTTGATTGAATCAACTCAAGCTCTGTTCGGCATTCCTCAGGTTTACCCCTGTTCTTAGCAGACCATATTCTGAGCTCTTCTTTTAGACTTTTTAGTTTGATTACCAATCTCTTCATTGGTGAAGAATCAGAAATATATATGGACCAAGCAGAATGCACTAATTCACGGTACCCGGTGTATGAAGTCCAGGCATTGTAAAATTTAAAGGGTTTAGGGTGAGATGGTACCTTAAGATGAAGATAGACAAGCATGGGATAGTGATCACTAGTCCCACATTATTATATTCGATGTAGGATTGAGGAAGTAGCCAAAACCATGTTGGGTTGCAAAGAATCCTATCGAGAGTAGCTAAAATCCTCCCAACGTCAATTCTTCTGTTGCTCCAGCTTTGCCGATGACCCACGCTCTTCAGCTCCAAGAGGCCGCATCTTCCAATAAAAATATTGAAAGCACCAACAACAACGATGTCAAGCGATCGGCCTCCTACTTTTTCATTAGAGAACCGAACTGTGTTAAAATCCCCTCCCACAATCCATGGCAGTTTGTTGAGGTGCAGAGATTCCAGAATGAGCTGCTCCCAAAGTTGTTGTGGAAGAGATGCCAGGTTAAAGGCGTAGACCACCGAAAGGGCCATGATAAATCCTGCAGAGTTTATGAGGATAACGGAGATGTGCTGGGGCGACATGGCTTGGAGTGCATAACTCCAGATAGTTGTGTTGAAGAAGAGGATTATACACCCATGTTTATGCTACACTCTGTTATCGAGGCTAGCCCAAGATTTGGGGAAGCACTTTGATATCCTCTCAGCATTTTGCACTTCTATGTTAGTCTCTAGTAAATAAACTATGGGTGGCCGGAGCTTGCAGATCCTTTGCTTAAGATCGCCTCTTCTCACTGAAGAGTTTAGCCCCTAGTATTCCAAAAAAACACTGACATTAAGGTGATGTGGTCAGAGCTCCCTTGCTCCCAGCTAGCCTCGTGCTTCGACATTTTTCAGATGGAGATTTCTGCTTACGTTGGGTCTTTTTCCCCTTGACTTGTGCCGCTGCAGCTTTCAGTTCAAGCTGCTCCTCTTTCCATGCAGGATTTGGGTAGGTAACTTGGGACGACATAACAACTTCATCTGATTCTAGTATGAGCAAAGGGGTGGGCCTGATGGCAGAGCCGCGGTAATGACTACCCACTACTTCAGTAGTATTCCTATTCGAACAACGAGCATTGGCGTCCACTTCATTCTGGGTTTTGTGACCCAATATGCCAATAGGTTTCAGAATATTGCCATTGCTTGAGACTGGAGGTGGGAGTTCACTCATAGCTGGTAGCGGTGAGGCACATTCTGCCACTTCCTTCTTTGTAGAAATATGGGAAGGATCAGAATTCATCTCCAATACTTCTTTATCAACCATGCTTCCCTTCTCTTGGATTATGATCTCAGTTATTCGTGCTCTATTCTCAGCAGCAGGCGTAGCCTGTGATGATCTTGAGTCCGAAAAAACCGAAGCTGTTTCCCTGATTTGGATCAAAGGGGGCTCTGTCCATATGGCCTTAGTTGGGCACTGAGTGTCCAAGTGACCAAAGCAACATCAAGTGAAACATCTTTGGGGCTTACCCTGGTATTTAACATCCACAGAAATTAGCAAACCATCATCCAATTCCACCGCCACACTCCTAGGCATAGGGGTCTTTCCTTCCACCTCTACCAAGCATCTAACATACAGGATCTTGTCTAAGTTTACAGTAGCTCGATCAAGACAGATTGGAATTCCCACCACACTAGCCACAATGTTCAGAATATCCAACGTCAACATTGAGAGGGGGAGACTATGAAGTTAGATCCATACCGAAACAGTAGTGAGTATATCTCGATCATGTCTAACAGTGGAGCTCCATCTTTGAAGGACGACGAGTCTGCCGTCAAATAACCATAGTCCACCTTGGAGAATTTGTGACGGCCAGTATCCATCACTACCGTATTTTGGTACAAATACTTTAAAACATTTACAAATAATAAGTTTATATGATTCTTAAACTAATTAATTTTTAAGATACAATTATTTTATACCTTTTTCTATCTACTAATTACTTTTAGCTAATTACGTTAACTAATCTGGAGTATGATATGATATGATTAAGACTTAGTATGTTTTGCATGTCATTAATTTTTATTATTACTAAGTTGATATGATTACGATAATTATATTAAGTTAGCTATTATAAAATCGGAGAATCAATTTATTAAATTCAAATTATAAGTTTAAATTTTATTTCAAATTTTAAAAACTTTCAAATAACTTCCTATTAAACCCTATATAAGTTTAAATTTTATTTCAAATTTTAAAAACTTTCAAATAACTTCCTATTAAACCCTATAGCTAATTAGGAAGTTTTTCTCTCACTCAATCCCCCTAATCTCTCCTTAATAATTGTTTTTAATTCAAACTTTCCTTAACTCTTAGCTATTAATCTCCCTAATAAATGTCTTTAATTCAATCCTTCCTTTTATTCTTAGCTTTATCACCTGCCATTTCAAATCCTTCCTTTCTTTCCCTTAGCAATTAGCACCTACCAAATCAATGCCAACAGAATAAACTATAACCTAACCCTACTTCAACCCTCAGCCGTCATCTCCATTTCTCAAATTCTCAATCCATGCAACCTGTTCTTCTTCACAATTGGGAGAAAAACAAGCGGCCAGCGATCCCCCTTCTCAATCAAACTCCCCCTCCTTCATTCTACTTTTTCTTATCTTGTCTCCCATCTCCTCCCCAAAACCCATTGCAGACCCCTCCCCTGCCTCTTCCCCTTCAGGCCAGTAGCACCATCCACAGGAGGCCGACGGCTCACCCTGTACCCCGTCTTCCAGCGACCGACAGCAAGGGGCCGAACCCTTATTCCGACAACAGAAAACAGGGTGGGATGAGCCTCCCATGTTTCGTCCAGTAGCAGGGGAGACGACCTCCCCATGCTGTCGTTAAATGGCCAACGGAGAGGTGACCTCCCCTCTGGCGGCCCAGCTCCGGCGACGACCCAGCTGCGGGACAGGCAGCCCCTCTCGACCGGCCTCCTTCCCCTCGTTTCCCTTTCCGATGAACATGAGCATGAATTCCTGCTCTCCGTTCCTCGCAGCACTTTGCCTACCAAATGTTTGACAAAATGCCCCAACGAGATCCCGTTAACTTCACAAACCCGGTGAGCTTCCAATGATCCCGATTTCATCGTCGGTGAACCCAACGCTCGCCTTCCTCCTCGGATCGCAACATATAGTAGGCTCCCTAAGCTCATTCTCGACGTTTTCTCGCTTTAGTTTCAATGGGAAACAACTCGTAATCTTGATAATACTTCCAGTTGCAATTGGGGTTGATATGTATTAGTTAATACTAGAGCAGCACATATTCCCCAGGATTATTGACACTCAATATATCATTATATTTGTCATATCTTGATTCTGTCATATATAGGGTAGGGATCATTAGCCTTGTAAACAACTTAATAAGACATACTTATTTTACAGAACATATTATGTAATAGTATCACATAAGTCATGTTATCTTTAATAACATTTATTGTGTTGCATGAAGTTATCAACTGCTAATTACCATTGCTTGAACTGTTAAATACCTTTTTCACATTCTCATCTTAGTATCTATTATGTTCAATTTACTATTTGCGATAATGATTTGAAACATAGGCTTGGGACGAGTCCTATTTTCAAAGGAATGTATTTAAATGATAGTCTAGTTCACCTGTAATAACCCTCATATGTTCATATTCTAAAAATACTTACATTATATATTTTACTTACAGGTATACCACTTATGATGTCATTTATTACCAATTGGTGTATAACTATGTAAATATGATATAATCGGCTTGGTGACAGTTTTATGGAATTTTTCTGAAAGTTAATATTAATACATCATTACTTATGTGAATTCATTAATTCTTGTTGGTATTAGTAATGTTCAAGTCAATAGCGTTATTGTATAATGGTATTAGTAGTATATTAAGTGACTTATACTCCTTTTTAATGCAATGGATTTTGTTGTGGATTCTAGATAACATGATGCTTATATGGTTTTCTGATGCACAGATTGTTATGTACTCATTAATTTAGAACAATAAGACATATATTAAATAATGGATTACAAATTAAGACCAAATGGAATGTGATGTTGAGCCATCGGGCATTTACAGATATTGGGCCCTCGGGCATTTACCGATATTGGGCCCTCGAGGCATTTATGGAATGTTAGTCACACGACAAACATTGAACTATACGGATACATATATTGATACTTCTGGGTGGGTTAGTGCACTGCAGTAGAGATCGGGATGCTAAATTGCACTCTATTGGTGAACTTGATCGACACCTGGCCGGGTCGGTGAGTATAGAGCCACGGGTAGCTCCCGTTGGCTTAGGTGTAATTGTAGTCTCTTCCACCTCAGGCATTGGGCTTGTCACTGGATTAAGTACTGATTGATACTCTCATTTTACTTCTGCTGATGCTATCATAAAATGTATAAACTGCTAGCTAAGCTCTTACCATGTTTTGCTATGTACACTACACCTTGCCATGCTCGCTACTTTGCACACTACACTTGACATGCTCATGTGTAATTTTCATGCTCACTACGCTTTACCTTGTGCAATACAACTTACTATGCTCACATGATTTTATTCTGTTAGTAGATAATGTTATTGACCTGCTATATTCTCTTAATTATTTAAATGAGATTGATGCTTGGAAACCTACATGAGTAACCCTCACTGACGGGCATTGTATTTGTGTTTTTAATGCAATGTTTGTTAGGTCTGAGGGCATTAGTTGCAGATCTTAGTTCCAGCGTAGCTGGATCCACTAGAGGCATGACTCTTCCAAGAGGATACTCTTAGGCTGCTCCTCCTTGTAATTTCCATTGTATCAGATTTGTGTTTTCCATGTTGTAAGGGTTGTAAGGTCTCTCTCTTCCTTACCTATTTGTTGTAATCTATTTTTGAGATGAATGAGAGTGTAATAATTCTATTGATATCTGTGTTGTTTTTGAGTATGTATACAAGCACCTACGATGTTTCACACAGACGCTTATTGTGTTAAGTCAATGAGGAAATAAAAACAAAAGTATCTCCTCCTTGATTGCACATGCAGACCCGCTCGCGTCCTCGCTCCCAAGTATAATGGAAAGCGAGGCGTGACAGGTTTTAGTGGTGGCCCATGCAGGTCATGCGTGGAAAATACTCATAAAAACAATATAGATAAGATTACAATATTGATCCTCAAGAACACCTTCCTTCAATCCCATATCCCAATCTAGTTCATTAGAAAATCCTAATCCTTAGTTTCCTAATCTTTAGTCGACCCAATGAGTTCTTCCTTGATCATGAAGCCATCTTCGATATTATATTCATATCCCTCGTAACAGATTCATGATTCATGATTCCCTTCTCTGATCGTTATCAAATCATGGTGTTCCCAGTCATCATTATCCTTTTTAATCATCCCCATCAATGCATATCTTGAACTCATTCGAATCATGTGGTCATTACACCTCCACTTAGGTTAATTAAATTCAAGGACGGGATTTTTATAAGGTGGGTAAGATGTGACGGCCAGTATCCATCACTACCGTATTTTGGTACAAATACTTTCAAACATTTACAAATAATAAGTTTATATGATTCTTAAACTAATTAAGTTTTAAGATACTATTATTTTATACCTTTTTATATTTATAATTACTTTTAGCTAATTACTTTAACTAATCTGGAGTATGATATGATATGATTAAGATAAGTATATTAAGTTAGCTATTATAAAATCGGAGAATCAATTTATTAAATTCAAATTCAAAGTTTAAATTTCATTTCAAATTTTAAAAACTTTCAAATAACTTCCTATTAAAACCGATGGCTAATTAGGAAGTTTTTCTCTCACTCAATCCCCTAATCACTCCTTAATAATTGTTTTTAATTCAAACTTTCCTTAACTCTTAACTATTAATCTCCCTAATAAATGTCTTTAATTCAATCCTTCCTTTTATTCTTAGCTTTATCACCTGCCATTTCAAGTCCTTCTTTTCTTTTCCTTAGCAATTAGCACCTACCAAATCAATGCCAAACGAATAAAATCTAACCTAACCCTACTTCAACCCTCAGCCGTCATCTCCATTTCTCAAATTCTCAACCCATGCAACCCGTTCTTCTTCACAATTGGGAGAAAAACAAGAGGCCAGCAATCCCCTTTCTCAATCAAACTCTCCCTCCTTCATTATTCTTCTTCTTATTTTTTCTCCCATCTCCTCCCCAAAACCCATTGCAGACCCCTCCCCTGCCTCTTCCCTTCAGGCCAGCAGCACCATCTACAGGAGGCCGACGGCTCACCCTGTTCCTCGTCTTCCAGTGACCAGCAGCAAAGGGCCGATCCCCTTATTCCGACAACAGAAAACATGGGGGTGAGCCTCCCCTGTTTCTTCCAGTAGCAGGGGAGCCGACCTCCCCATGCTGTCGTTTTCTGGCCAACGGAGAGGCGACTGCCCTCTAGCGGCCCAGCTCCGACGACGGCCCAGCTGCAGGACCGGCAGCCTGTCTCGACCGGCCTCCTTCCCCTCGTTTCCCTTTTCGATGAACATGAGCACGAATTCCAGCTCTCCGTTCCTCACGGCACTTCGCCTACCAAGTGTTTGACGAAATGCCCTAACGAGATCCCATGAACTTCACAAACCTGGCGAGCTTCCAATGATCCCGATTTCATCACCGGTGAACCCAACACTTGCCTTCCTCCTCGGATCGCAACATACAGTAGGTTCCCTAAGCTCATTCCCGACGTTTTCTCATTTTAGTTTCAATGGGAAACAACTCATAATCTTGATAATACTTCCAGTTGCAATTGGGGTTGATCTGTATTAGTTAATACTAGAGCAGCACATATTCCCCAGGATTATTGACACTCAATATATCATTATATTTGTCATATCTTAATTCTATCATATATAGGGTAGGGATCATTAGCCTTGTAAACAACTTAATAAGACATACTTATTTTACAGAACATATTATGTAACAGTATCACATAAGTCATGTTATCTTTAATAACATTTATTGTGTTGCATGAAGTTATCAACTGCTAATTACCATTGCTTGAACTGTTAAATACCTTTTTCACATTCTCACCTTAGTATCTATTATGTTCAATTTACTATTTGCGATAATGATTTGAAACATAGGCTTGGGACGAGTCCTGTTTTCAAAGGAATGTATTTAAATGATAGTCTAGTTCACCTGTAATAACCCTCATATGTTCATATCCTAAAAATACTTACATTATATATTTTACTTACAGGTATACCACTTATGATGTCATTTATTACCAATTGGTGTATAACCATGTAAATATGATATAATCGGCTTGGTGACAGTTTTATGGAATTTTTCTGAAATTTAATATTAATACATCATTACTCATGTGAATTCATTAATTCTTGTTGGTATTAGTAATGTTCAAGTCATTAGCATTTAGTATAATGGTATTAGTAATATATTAAGTGACTTATACTCCTTTTTAATGCAATTGATTTTATTGTGGATTCTAGATAACATGATGCATATATGGTTTTCTGATGCACAGACTGTTATGTACCCATTAATTTTGAACAATAAGACATATATAAAATAATGGAGTACAAATTAAGACCAAATGGAATGTGATGTTGAGCCTTCGAGCATTTACGGATATTGGGCCCTCGGGCATTTACGGATATTGGTCTCGCGGGGCATTTACGGAATGTTAGTCACACGACAAACATTGAACTATACGGATACACATATTGACACTTCTGGGTGGGGTGCTAAATTGCACTCTATTGGTGAACTTGACCGACACCTGCTCGGGTCGGTGAGTATAGAGCCGCGGGTAGCTCCCGTTGGCTCGGGTGTAATTGTAGTCTCTTCCACCTCAGGCATTGGGCTTGTCACTGGATTAAGTACTGATTGATACTCTCATTCTACTTCTACTGCTGCTATCAATAAATGTACAAACTGCTAGCTAAGCTCTTACCATGTTTTGCTATGTACACTACACCTTGCCATGGTCACTACTTTGCACACTACACTTGACATGCTCATGTGTAATTGCCATGCTCACTACACTTTACCTTGTGCAATACACCTTACTATGCTCACTACACCTTACTATGCTCATATGCTTTTATTCTGTTAGTAGACAATGTTATTGACTTGCTATATTCTCTTAATTATTTAAATGAGATTGATGCTTGAGAACCTACATGAGTAACCCTCACCGATAGGCATTGTATTTGTGTTTTTTAATGCAATGTCTGTCAGGTTCTGAGGGCATTAGTTGCATATCTTAGTTCCAGCGTAGCGGGATCCACTAGAGGCATGACTCTTCCAGGAGGATACTCTTATGCTTCTCCTCCTTGTAATTTCCATTGTATCATATTTGTGTTTTCCATGTTGTAAGGGCCGTAAGGTCTCTCTCTTCCTTACATATTTGTTGTAATCTATTTTTGAGATGAATGAGAGTGTAATAATACTATTGATTTTGAGTATTGAGTATGTATGCAAGCACCTGCGAGGTTTCACACAGACGCTTATTGTGTTAAGTCAAGGAGGATAGAAAAACAAAAGTATCTCCTCCTTGCTTGCATATGCGGACCCGTTCGCATCCTCACCCAAGTATAATGGGAAGCGGGGCATGACAGAATTGCTTCACAGTCACCTCCATTCTCGAAGCGAAAGTAGAAAAAACCATTCTCCCTACTAAATATCTGAATTCCTCCCTTCAATTTCCATAATCGATCAGTCCAAGCTCTGATCTACCCAAAGTAGGGAACGTCCCCAAGCATATATCCCACCAAGGTGTTCTTCCAACGTGATTCACCCACTCCAAGCACTGCATCAGAAACTTTCGCTTTGGCAACACCATCATCCCCAACTATAGGAGGAACATGGGTCATCACTAGGGGAACTGCATACTTGCGACGTGTGGAGCAGATGTCCACCCAGGATCTTTTCCCAGCATCGGGGAGGATGCGTATTGTTGTGTTTGGTCGGGGAGACATTTTGTCGAACACTTTCTGGGCATGATCCTGATGCTTTGTAGATTTGCCAGCAAATCCAGCCGGAGGCTGCTTGGATCTCGCGGAGAAATGAGTTCTAGCCGTGGAGGAGTGATTAGGGTTCGAACTCCTCCAGCCTCCTTTCATTACGTCGCCAGATTGACCGGAAGGAGCAAAACTGACCTTCTTCCTGCCATGAAAAACTTTCTTCCAACCTCCCTCATCCGAAACAGGCCCCGAACCCTGAGAGGTGGAACCGTCCATCGAGTTAAAGCCTCCATGCCGCTGTTTTTGGCCAGCCTCCTTCTCGCCGGTGGGATCTCCCAAGTCGCCGGCGAGATCTCCCTAATCGCCAGTCCATGATTCACGCATTGCAATCTTTACTTTAGATTTATATATCATATGTATATGTATGTATGTATGTGTGTGTGTGTGTGTATCTATATTATATTTGAGGAATTTTTTTTGAATTTCTTTGCTGACTAGGACAAGCTGATGTCATGATGATGTATAAAGAGGTTGATATAAGAAAGGCTAGGATTTAATCTTGGTAAAAGAAGTGTTGAGATGAGTGTTTGGGAAAATCAAAAAACCTCAGCACATGGATTGATGATGTGACAAAAATCTCATTCATTCAATCTAACATAAATTAACACAGTTGGATCCCACCCAAAAATTTGAATCCAACCTGTTCCCAAGAAAAGAAACTTTAACACCTCTCACTCGCATTAACTCTCCCTCATCAACTCTCCCTCATCAAAACCAATCTCTCTCTCTCTCTCTCTCTCTCTCTCTCTCTCTCTCTCTCTCTCTCTCTCTCTCTCTCTCTCTCTCTCTCTCTCCCTCTCTCCCTCCCTCTCACCCCTCTCTCCCATGCGGCAAAAAAACCCCTGCGTTTTCCTCTCTCCCCCTGCGTCTTCCTCCCCCGTATTTTCATCTGTGTCTCCTCCTACTCCACCGAGCTTCTCCGACCCCCGAGCCTCTTTGGCCCCCGCCAAATTTTTGTTCTTTTAAATTTTAAAGGTGCCCGCATCGAAGTTTTGTTCTATTAAATTGTGAAGGCGCCCTATAAATTTTTGTTCTATTAAATTATGAAGTAGGGAGGGCGCCCGCGCTGAGGGAGGGTGCCCGCTAAATTTTTTATCTTTTAAATCGTGAAGTGGAATATTATATGTCCCAAAATTTTAGAGGGAGAAACAAGTTTTGGGGAAACAAGGATTTTAAATAAACCGTGCCCGAGAGCACGGGTTATGACGCGTTTGTGTGTGTGTGTGTGTGTGTGTGTGTGTGTGTGTGTGTGCATTGCATACCTTGGATGATAGTGTATAAATGTGGATTATTCGTATTCCTTGAATTAGTGTATTTATGGTGTATGTTATTGTAATGTTATGAAATGTGTACTATGTATTAGTATTGATTTATTATGTGAAGTATGATGAATCCTCTTGTGTGTGTGTGTGTGTGTGTGTGTGTGTGTGTGTGTGTGTGTCATAAAGGGGGCGTGTGTAGAGTAATGGATTATTATTACTTAGTTAGTGGTGTGTGTGTGTGTAAGGGAGAGTGAGTGTGCAATGGAGATCCTTTTCTTAAAGGAAATGAAATGGGAATAAAAGAAAAGAGAAAGAAAAAACAAAGAAAGAGGAGTGTAGAAAAAGAGAGAAGGTTGGGACTTTCTCTAGAAACCTCATCCCATTAATTCCCTTTAACTTCCAATTTCTCTCTCTCTCCCTCTCATTTTTCTCCCTCTCTCTTGCTCCCAAAATGGCCAAAATTTTCTTATTACCTTCTCCCATGTTTTTCAAGCAAAAATTCCCCCTTTCTCTTCCCTTTATTACTCTTATACAAGCTAGTAACTAGAGGATCTTTTAGAAGCTATGAGGGAGGAGGTTTAAGGGCAATGTTTGGAGCTTTTGATGATGTAGTTGAAGGGATTCTTGAGTGGAGTCAAGCTTGGGGATTTTAGGAGAAAGCAAGCTTATTTATGAGGTAGGAAACCAACTCCTCTTAGTAGATTAACTACATGTTATTAATCTTTTAAGTTGTTGTTGTGGTTATTTTTTAAAATCAGTTTCTGCTGTAATTCTATATATTCATAACTTTCATTCTAGGATGTTAAAAATAGTGAAAAATATATAATTCCGAATGCTTATGAAGTCCTTTACAACTTTCATTTATTAACTATGGCCTAATTCTGTCTAGATCTTAACTTAATCACTGAAATACACTAATGTATCAAATTGCGAGAATCTGCAACCTGTCACCAAAAATGGTAGAACTCCCATTGTAGTAATCCAAACATGATGATTTTTGTCCATTTGCAAAGCTAACTTCAATATCTAGAACTTTTGTGTTTTGCCCTCATTGAGAGTATGGTAGTAAATTAATAGAAACAATAGATCGTTAAGGTTTAACTCTGTCTAAAAATAGATTCTGTATACTGTGGGGTTTAGTCCATATTAATTAACCTATTTTCTCTAAATTTACAATATTTGATATCTGAGAAGAGAACTTCATTACCTACAACTTTCATTTAGAAAGTTTTACCAAATACTAATTAGAGATGGATGATAACAGCCATTGTTTATGATTGATTACATTTTCCTACACTTTGAATGGTTGCATTGTTGTTATTGGGCCATGTCTTGTTGTTATTCTCGGTGGTTTCTTGAATGGGTTGGTTGTGGAAGGCATGGAGGCATGTCATTGTGAATGGTTGTGATATTCTGTAGCACATGGAATTAGAATGGGAGTGCACATGTAGATGCATGTCCCTTTATGTAAGAAAAGAAATGTGAAATGAAAGAGAAAGAAATTATGAAGCCATGCCTACATGTGTTTCCTCGATCAAATTCCTTCATGCACATTTTATGATGTAATTGTTCTCTAATTTCTTATAGGTTACATGCATTTATGTTCATATGCTTTTATGTCCTCATACCATTATGTTGCTTGTACACTTGCACTTGGACACTCATGCTTTTACTTGCCTCCTGCTACATTTTGTATCATGTCGTCATGTGTGATCTATATTTCTTCACTTGTAATATAGGTGTTGTTACGACCTAAAGATCGTAGTAGCCCAACTCCCGCCCGGATCCGCTAACATACCCTTTTAGCTCACCATTTAACAATTAGGGCCGCCGCCCCGAAAACCTGGGGCATCCCGGAGATAGGCGCGCCTTACAGCGCTCCCCGAAACGGCCGAGGCGAACAACTGTAGCCGGCCGAGGCGAACAACTGTAGCCGGCCGAGGCGAACAACCGCAGCCGCCCGACCCACCGGGGTAGCGCGTTAGGGGACGCTTGGGTAGCTAGGCCAGGCCTATTGACGGGCGCGGCCGGGCCGGACAACCCCCGACCGGAACGGCCCGTCCGATTCCCGCGAACCGCGGCGCCAAAAGTGAGCCAGACCTTTAGTTCGACGCTAACGACAAACAGCCTAGGATAAGGACACGACTGACACATACGTCACCCGACCGCCTGACAAAGCACCCCCAGGCGGCTGACCTGACCGGCGGTTAGTGCTTTCGGCCCTGACATCCCGACAAAAGCACCCCTGGGCCGTTGCGCCGCCTGACAGAGGCAGGTCAGAAACTCATGTTCCCGATGTCCTTGTCCGAAGCTTCCGCTGACACCCGAGCCAGCTCAGCGCGCCTAGTCATCACCCGTCAGGTATAAATACCTCCTCTCCTCTTATGGAGAAGGGGTTGGAAAACTCTCTGATCTTTTGTGATTCACACACGAGAGCAAAGGTCCTCCATATCTTTGCCCTCCCACCTATAGCTCGTCACGCGAGGCGGACACACCGTTAGTCCGGCCGGCGTGTCTAGCCCCCCTTTTAAGCCCTTTTACTGACTTAGGCATCAGAGGGGCTAAGGGTTGGACCCCAACCCCGCCCTTCTAACGAGTTGTTCGTGCTGCAGGAGAGCTCGCCCCTTGACCAAAGTCAGCGCCAGCCTCCCGCCGTCCAACCTTCCTCAGTGGCGTCCAGCAAGATACGATCCCGTGGGATCCACCGGCAACGGATCCAACCTCTTCATCCCACTAATCACTTGTAAAACAACCTACCCGAATCCCCATTTCCATATAACCACCGTGCCCTTGGTTCCCCATAATACAAATTCATTGTACGCGAGTTCCACCTCGTAACAATTGGCGCCGTCTGCTAAAACCTGTCACGACCCGCTTCCCTAAAATGGAGGCGAGACGTGAAAAGGTCCGCACGGGAGTGGAGCGGTGAAGCCCCAAACCCGATAAGCGTCAATTTAGTATAAGCAGGTCCCTGTAATTGCAATCGAAACAACAACAATAATGATAATAGTATGAGACGGATATGAAATACCAATCCCAAAGTTTGTCCACAAAATATCCAACATCTCAGAAAAGCCACCAGGCTAAAAGAAAGAGTCTAAGGGCCCAGAACAAGGCCAAACAAAAGCAACATCATAACAGAGTAAAGGTGCTACGCACCGACAACAAAACAACTGTCTAACAAAGGTAAAACACCATGAAGACACTAGGACTGGTCCCCAGTGTCCACGTACTCCCCGTCCAACACGGGCGCAAGCTCGACGTCCGCAAACACCTCACCCTCAGCAAGCAACTCAGGCTCAAGGTCTAACATGCGTCACCCAAAAGAGAAAGGGGCACATGTCAGCAAGTCTAAAAAGACTTGGGCAAGGAAACTGGAAGTGACTAACAACCTAGCATTTAAATGTTAAACAATGGCATGGCAGTTAAGTATGATGCAACAGTTCAAAAGAGAGGCAAGCACGCACAATGTAGCAAAAGCTACCAAATCACTGATTACTTATCATTTAACACTTATCACTTATTACTTATCACTTATCACTTATCACTTATCACTTATCACTTAACACTTAGTGCATAGAGAGTCCACTTGCTGGCCAACTTGTTTATCTCTATCACTATCAATCACTTAAACACTAGAGATTTCACCTGCTGGCCGGAGTGGCTGATCAAGCCAACTCGGGCTCAGTCCACTTATCTCTTACCCCACCCACATGTGTCGAGCGTTGTGGTTAGCAACTCATTATGCTCGCTTCTGGTCACGAGCCAGGAAAATAAGTGTGTGTATGGCATAGGAGTACACCTAGCCGGTATCCGAGCGTTGGGGTTAGCAACTACAGGGCTCGCTTCTGGAACACGAGCCAGGAAACATAGTATTGTAGCGTGTGCTACGCAGTCACGATAAATAATCACTATGCAATGCCGTGAACAGATAATTGCGTACCGTTAATGGAATTTAAACGTGACAGGTAAAATGCAATGACATGAACATATTCGCGTACCGTTAATTTAAAGTAAACGTGACATATGAGCATGATGGGGGTGACGGACCAAGCTTCGTTGTCAAGCTAGGTCAATGGCGTCTAAACGGCTATCCTTTCACCGTTTAGTCTCTTTTACGCTAAAGCATGGCAAATGGCCTAAGACATGGCCCAAATCAAGAGAGGCAAGTTTCACTTGCCTATCACCGGGGATGACGGTTACGAAAGTTCGTTTCCGCGGATGCTAGCTTACGGGGAATCGCTGTTATGGGGAACAATCATCAAAACACAAGTATTTTATTAGGGTTTCATAAAAATTACAATAGGATATGAAAACAACGGTAGATCGATTTCTTACCGAGAGGAGGCGGAAGAAACACTCCGGGGAACCCTAGGATCAGATCTGGAAGCAAATGGAGAAGTTTGGGGAAACTAGGGTTTTGGGGGATTTGGGGATTTTGATGGGTTTTGATGAGATTTTAGGGAAGATGGGAGGTAGATAGAGTGAATGAATGGTTTGGATGATGGATTTAGGGCTTGGAATGAAGGATTGAAGCTTGGAGGAAGATGGGGGCTCAAGGGGGAAGATTTTAGGGTTTTGGGTCGTGTTGGAGAAGATGAAATCATTTGGGTTGGGTTTAAATAGGTTGGGCTGGCGGCTGCCCAGAAATTAGGGTTTCAACACTAGTTAGTCGGTCAAAGAGCAACCACTGACCGACTAGTTTGGCAACTAGTCGGTCGGTCGATCAACGCAGACCGACTAAGTGCAAACAGTAACTCCTGAACGAAAAATAGGATTCTAGAGTTAGTCGGTCCATGAACAAGTACTGACCGACTAGTTTAGCATCTAGTCGGTCGATGAACGTTCTTAGACCGACTAAGAGTAAACAGTAACTGATACAAAAATAATATGATGAGTTAGTCGGTTCAAGAAGCATTGCTGACCGACTAGTTTGCAACCTAGTCGGTCAACCAACGTTCTTAGACCGACTAACGATAAACAGTAACTCCTGAGAAATTTAGAAAGCTAACTAGTCGGTCCAAGAATGATTGCCGACCGACTGGATCGTCATCTATTCGGTCGGTGCCCCTTCTTATACCGGCTAATGAGCACAGAAAAGTTCCGATACGGAGCGCGGGGCCCCGGGATCGATTCCTAAGACTCCTAGGCTTGATCTAATAGTAAGATACGACCGTTATGAAGCCCGTCACGAGTGACATACTTCGAAATCGACAATCCTAAGGAAGAAACGAGAAAATACGACGAATCGATCGAAAATGAGAGCTACGGAGACGAAAACCACACATGAGGAGAAAATTCACCAAAACATATATTATATTATAATAAATCCAAATACATTAAAAGCAGTCGTTACATCCTCCCCAACTTAAGAAAAATTCCGTCCTCGGAATTTCCAAAAACTCACGAGTCCGGAAACAAAAGTGGGAAACGCTCTCGCATCTCATCCTCATTCTCCCAAGTAGACTCTCCAGGTGAACCGTGTCGCCACATTACCCTCACAAGATTGACAATCTTGTTCCGAAGCGATTTCTGACGCCTGTCCAGAATCTGCACCGGATGCTGGTCATACGTCATATCGGGGCGAACGGTAATCTCCGAAAAATCCACCGCATGAGACGGATCACTAATGTATCGACGAAGCTGTGACACATGGAAAACATCTCAAAGACTCAATAGGACGGGGTAGGCGACGGCCCAATACACGTCCGACTATAGAGGCTGCGGGGAGGCGACGGCCCAATACCCGCCCTCTCAAAGACTCCGGGGCAGGACCAATCCTCGCCACCCAAACCGGAGAGAGGCACGGGCCGAGCTGCGTACTCGCTCCCCCCCCAGGAAGACCTCCGGGGCAAGTTCACCGAGCTTGGCCACCCAAACCGGAGCGCCATATGCGGGGTAGGCGACGGCCCAATACCCGTCCGACTATAGAGGCTGCGGGGAGGCGACGGCCCAATACCCGCCCTCTCAAAGACTCCGGGGCAGGACCAATCCTCGCCACCCAAACCGGAGAGGGGCACGGGCCGAGCTGCGTACTCGCTGCCCCCCAGGAAGACCTCCGGGGCAAGTTCACTGAGCTTGGCCACCCAAACCGGAGCGCCATATGCGGGGTAGGCGACGGCCCAATACCCGTCCGACTATAGAGGCTGCGGGGAGGCGACGGCCCAATACCCGCCCTCTCAAAGACTCCGGGGCAGGACCAATCCTCGCCACCCAAACCGGAGAGGGGCACGGGCCGAGCTGCGTACTCGCTCCCCCCAGGAAGACCTCCGGGGCAAGTTCACTGAGCTTGGCCACCCAAACCGGAGCGCCATATGCGGGGTAGGCGACGGCCCAATACCCGTCCGACTATAGAGGCTACGGGGAGGCGACGGCCCAATACCCGCCCTCTCAAAGACTCCGGGGCAGGACCAATCCTCGCCACCCAAACCGGAGAGGGGCACGGGCCGAGCTGCGTACTCGCTCCCCCCCCAGGAAGACCTCCGGGGCAAGTTCACTGAGCTTGGCCACCCAAACCGGAGCGCCATATGCGGGGTAGGCGACGGCCTAATACCCGTCCGACTATAGAGGCTACGGGGAGGCGACGGCCCAATACCCGCCCTCTCAAAGACTCCGGGGCAGGACCAATCCTCGTCACCCAAACCGGAGAGGGGCACGGGCCGAGCTGCGTACTCGCTCCCCCCCAGGAAGACCTCCGGGGCAAGTTCACTGAGCTTGGCCACCCAAACCGGAGCGCCATATGCGGGGTAGGCGACAGCCCAATACCCGTCCGACTATAGAGGCTGCGGGGAGGCGACGGCCCAATACCCGCCCTCTCAAAGACTCCGGGGCAGGACCAATCCTCGCCACCCAAACCGGAGAGGGGCACGGGCCGAGCTGCGTACTCGCTCCCCCCAGGAAGACCTCTGGGGCAAGTTCACTGAGCTTGGCCACCCAAACCGGAGCGCCATATGCGGGGTAGGCGACGGCCCAATACCCGTCTGACTATAGAGGCTGCGGGGAGGCGACGGCCCAATACCCGCCCTCTCAAAGACTCTGGGGCAGGACCAATCTTCGCCACCCAAACCGGAGAGGGGCACGGGCCGAGCTGTGTACTCGCTCCCCCCCCAGGAATACCTCCGGGGCAAGCTCACTGAGCCTGGCCACCCAAACCGGAGCGCCATATGCGGGGTACCCTACGGACCAGTACCCTCCCTCCCCCGTAAGGTCCTGTCACCCCTCCCCTCAAACCTCGGGAAACTACTCAAGGTCCGCGAATCAAGGTAACCCCTACACAGCCATTCCTGAGGAGCAACGCCAGACCCCCATAAAGCCGACGCCCGAAATGACTTGTCCAACCCAAAAGGACACTCGGGAGGAACGCCGCTGACAAGTGTCATGCATGCCTGAGGGGTCACATCACCCGTCACCCATCAGGACCACCCCCCTAAGAACGAAATTCCAAGACGACCCCGACTCTCAATAAAGAGTAAACGAGGGCAGAAAGTCACCATTATAAATCCCCCACTCTCTCCTCAGCTTCCTCAAGGGGGGTGGAAGGCGAGAGGAAGGAGGTGGAGATAGACTGGTCGTTTTGCATCCCTCTATCCCTCAAAACATGCGGCAAATGCGAGTATCGCCAACCGCCAAAGTAAACGATCCCCTAACCGGATATTCCCCTTACACGACGGTTACCCAGCCTGCTGCTCCCTTCCTTCCTTTAGACAACTTAAGGCATGGGAACTGGAGCTTCAATGGCATACCATGCCTCTCCACGGTCGCCCCGCGCGCGCAGGCGTGGCTGGCAGACAACCCGATGGATGGGGCATACCTGCCAAATCACCCCGCCGAGCACCCCGGCAGCCGCCCAAGGCCCCCCAACCAAGGGGGACTTGTCCCTAAGCGCCGGCGTCCTCCAACGGGCTACTCCGCGTACAAATGGAAACACCTCTCCTTCCACTCATCGGCCTCCCCTGGACCGTTCACACCGGGAGGACGCACGGAGGGGCCACAACCCGCGTCCCTCCGCGCCTACCACGCGGAGCCTCCAATCGAGAGGAGAAACACGGCCCAGTGGGATAGAACAACCACCAAGGACTCCCTCTCCCCCCAATTCTGGGAACGAGGGCCAAAGCCACTACCGGGCTCCGACGCGATCATCCCCCCTACGCCGAGGGGAAACCCTCTGAATCCCCCCACCACACCTTGTCAGGGGCGCGACGCCAGAGAGGCGGATCAACCGCGAAGAGAACGTCAACTTACCTAGATCGACACACGATTACGCCTACGGGCCGATACAATGTTACGCCTACGGGCCGATACAATGTTACGCCTTCGGGCCGATTCAACGTTACGCCTATAGGGCGACCCCGTTTTATTAAACTTTCGATAATAGCCGATGAAAAGTCCAAAGACAAATCCCGGTTAACCGCTAGTCATAACTCGGATAGACCTAAACCCGAACAACCTACGAAAAGGGAGGCGACCCCGCTGTCAAATCTCTCGGGCGCCCTACGCGAAATAAAGGGACTCGACACGATTCAGCCTACGCCAAGATAGAAACGGTCGCACCAAGGCATAAATCTAAGAAGTAAATTTATGCATACACAGGCGGAAAGTCCAAAAAAGGCGGGGGCGAGTCAGGCGAATCCTTACTTTCTTTCGTTTTTTTAACATACACAAGGGGGGGCCTACACAAAACTACTTGGCGCCCCCGCCAATCACGACGCCCTCTCCCTCCATAGAATCCCCCGCCGCCCCGCCGCCCTCTGGGTCGTCACCATCCTCGTCCTCTTGCTCCTCACCCTCCTCGTCTCCATCCCCCTCCTCGCCGCCGCTCGTGGCGAGCCCGTCAAGATCGACCTCTATCGGCGGGACCAGGCCAGCCGCCTTATCCTTCATCCGAGCCAGGCAGTCATCCCACCCCTCCACGCGGCCCTTCCTTATGCCCTCGACCATCGAATCTGTAAGGGCGGGGATGACGGTTGTCTCCTGATACGTCCGGAATTCCTCGACCCTACGGGCCAACTCCTCCTCGGCGGCCTTGGCACGCCCCGCTAGATCCTCCGCACGAGCCTCCTCCCTCCGAAGGGCCCCCTCCAGCTCCTTCGCTCTCTCTCCAGCCTCGGTCGCCCTCTGCTCATAATCGGACACGACCTTATTCAGGCGCTCTACTTCAGCCTCATATCGGCCGCCCCGCTCCCTCTCCTTCTCCAGGTCCTCGCCGGCTCTCTTACGAACGGCAGCGACCTCGGCGACCATTCTAGCCACGGCGCCTTCGGCCTTATGTATGGCCGGCACGTGCCGCATCATCCCGAGCATCAAGTTGAGGATCTGCGTAAAGAAACGCCAAAAAATAAACACATTTAGGGCGTCCGCTAAAAATCCGCCGAAAGACGTCACCCGTCTTACATAACATACCTGGACGCCATGCATCACCGCGGTCCCGCACAGACCCTCAGGCTCCACCGCTTCCAGCTCCACCCTATCGCGAGGCAGGAAGATGTTCTCCGCCAGCCTCGCCGCCACGCTCCCATCCTCAAACACGGACTCATTATTCGCCACTTTGTACAGCGCCCGATGAAGCGCCCTGTCGGGATAGCCCTCGACATCGGTCCTCTTGGCCTTAAACTTGGCCAGTGCGGCCTCACAGTGGGGGTCGGTTGGCGCTCTCTCGAGGCTAAACATAGGAAAACCATAAGGCCAAGGGTCCCATCCTCCTGATCCGGTCGGGCCACTCGACGCCTCGGCCCTATGCGACTGACCGCTAGGATCCGCCCCCTCCCCCCCTGCGGGCGCCATGGGGCTAGGCAATCTCGTTCGGGGCAGTTCCGCCCCTCCCCCTGTCGACCCTTCATCGCCGCCCTCCAGGTCGATGATGGGCTCCGCCACGCCATCCCCAGCTCCGCCATCCAACGGACCGCTTTCCCCTGGCGCGTCATGCCCTGACGACTTCGCCGACCTCTTCCTCCTCTTCGTTGATGCTGGCACCCTAGTCGAGCTCCCAGCCCCTCCTTCCGCTCGCGCCCTCTTGGGGCCACCTCTTGCCGACGATCGCCCCTCCTGATCCGCGGCCCTCTGCATCATTTCCTCAAGGGATAGACTCATCGTGCCACCTGCCAAAGAGAGAAAGTTCAGCGTAAGCATATCAGGTGCAGGAACACCCAAATCTTTTGTACCTTCGGGCCATATATAGGCCGTTATCATCTCAGCCCGAGATAGCGTCCGATAATCTCGGCCCTCTGCTGGTATAGCCATTAAAATCTGGGCCACTAACTTCTCCTCGTCCCCCAATTCCACCGCCTCTCTCGCCTCGGGATTCAGCTCGGTCCAATCAGCCCTTATCAGCACTTCCTCCGGCACCTCCACAAACACATACTGCTGGCGCCACAATTTAATTTTGCCAGGCAACCCCCTGATGAGCGGATGCGTCCTCTTCGCGGATAGATAGTAGCATGATCCCAACCTCTTGACCAAGAAGAAGTGGCGAAATAAGGACAGGGATGGGTTAACCTGATTGCTTACACACAGCACTAGGAACCCCACAATGGCACTGATGGCATTGGGCATCAGACGATACAGGGGCAGTTCCAGGAAGTTCAACACTTCCAGCACGAACGGATGAGGGGGAAAGCGCAAACCCTGCTCAAATGAAGAGACGTATACCCCAACCTCCCGGTCACCCGCAAAACACACCCTTTCCTGCGGCTCCGGTTCACGAACCGAATATGGCGGCCTGACGTACTTCGTGAAGATCTCCCCAATGGATTTCTTCAACACCGACTTCACGCCCGCAATCTCGACGGGCACCCTTCCAGTCTCCGTGGCAGAACTTCCTTCCCCAACTACCCCAGAACCCTGACCCCGAATCGGAGACATCGAGGAAGACATTAGTCAAATTGGCGCCTTACCTAACGGGTGCTGTCGCCTCGGACTCTCGCGTTGCTCCGCCGACCGCTCCTACGAGAACGACTCTGGAAAGGATTCTTAAACCTCTTACAAGCCCTAGCTCCTCGACATTCAACCTTTTTACTCCCCCCACAGGCAATATATCTTTAAAGCGCTTCCGCAAAGCATCAGCATCGTGACCGTCGAACCCGCGACACGCGTCACCAATCTGGGTCCTGTCCATCGCCAACCCACGTGTTCTGCCGCTTCGTGTCCTATCAAAACCGTCAGTTGTGCCACGTGTCGTCACCACAGCGGTCGGGCCGCCTCGGTTCCCGCCCGCCGACGATTCTCCAGGATGACGTCAAGTCAGACGACCGCCAACAAATCCCGCCCAAATCCCTGCAAAATGATTACCCTCTTTTGAAATTACCCCTCGATATCGCCGCTAGATCCAAGATTTGGTCCGGCCTCCGACAGTCCGGCCAAAACATGGAATCAACGCCAGATCCAAGATTTGGTCCGGCCTCCGACAGTCCGGCCAAAGCATGAAATCGGCGCTAGATCCAAGACTTGGTCCGGCCTCCGACAGTCCGGCCAAAACATGGAATCAACGCCAGATCCAAGATTTGGTCCGGCCTCCGACAGTCCGGCCAAAGCATGAAATCGGCGCTAGATCCAAGATGTGGTCCGGCCTCCATCAGTCCGGCCAAAACACAGTCAGAGTTGGACCCAATATTTGGTCTAACACTCGTCAGTCCGGCCAAAGCACGAGCTTCCCTCGTATCATTGACATTTCCGCTCTCCTTCGGCCCGGCCGGCACAGGAACCCGCTGCTCACCTCATATGCATCTCAATTCCAACACTTGGCACGGGCTCCCGAGCAAACGGACAAAGAACGTGACTCGTCTCAATTCCCCTCTACCGGAATCCCCGGCAGAGCGAAGTTGGGGGCAATCACATCCCCCACAAATCGTATATTCTATGGGCAAACCGTATACGAATACAGTTTGGCACAAAAAAAACATAATTTATTTACTCAAACGGCTAACCCGTACATTGGACATTTGACTTTCCACCCACTACAACAACACATCGTTCATAACCCTATCACGAGAAGGTACGGCCCTCCCCGAACCCACGTTTCTAGCGGCGTCGCTTCTCGACCGACCGATCCCTCACATCCTTAACCACTTGTCGAATCGCCGCCTCCTTAGCCTCTTGCAGCATCGGCACAACATGCTCGTCATGATACCGGCGGATAGCGGCTTCGACCAGTTTGCCCTCAGCGTCCCGCTTATCCTCCAGTCGCCGCACCGCTAGACCCTTCTCCCTCTTCTCGGCCGCCAGAGCTACCTTTAGGTCCTCAATCTGCTGCCTCTGTAACCCGATCACAGACTCCTTGCTGACAACTTCCGAGGTATATTTCGCCCGGATATCATCCCTCTCCCGCGTTATTTCTTGAAGCTGCTTCTCGACCACTGCTTTGGACGAATCGAAGTACGTAGCCCGCCCCTTCTCCACGCCGTAGGCCGCCCTAACCCTCTCCAGCTCCGCCTCCGTGTCCCTCAGCTTCTCCCTGACCTCGCCAAGGTTCTCCTTCGCTTCACGCAGGGCCGCCCTGGTGGCGACCGCTGAGGGACGGCCTCGCAGGGCTAGCACGTTCGTAAGCATCTACATAAACCTTGAATCAGTGAGACACGGGCACACAAAGTCAGCGTGCGAGTAAAGAAAACCGGCTTACCTGTACGACGTGCCATATAGCCGAGCCACACAGCCACTCCGCCCCCACGCGAGCCAACGACTCACGATCGCGCGGCAACCCGCAATACTCGGCGAGGCGCGCCGCCACTCCCGCATCTTCGAATACCGACTCGTCGCGGCTGACTCGAAAGGGAAACTTGCGGAGATGGTCATCAGGGTACGCCTCGACCTCTTCTCGGGTCCTCTTAAAACGAATGAGAGCGCCCTCACAGGCTTGACTCGACGACGCCCCCATTTCCCACGAAGGGATCCCGTATGGCCACTTCTGAACCACAGGCGCCCGGCGGGGCGCGACCACCTCGGGTACCCGCGGGGGGACGGAGGGTCGGGCCCCTCGCGTGGGCACGCCCTCGGGACGATCCTCGCCGGGCCCACCGACGGAGCGGTCTTGTCCGACTGTCGCCCGTCCCGGGTGCAATCTCTCCCCCGGGGGGGGCCCCGCCCCCACGATCTGGGGATCCTGCCTCACTAGCCCCCCCCCCCCCCTTGCCTTTCACGCGAGGGTCAGTACCCCCCGAGGTCGGGGCACCGGCCGAACCTGACACCTCCTCCGGCTCCCTCATCGTGTCTTCACCTGTAAAAGGAAAAGAGAGACAATCAGGGCGAGCCTAGCCCAAAGTTTACAAAACTTCAAAGATACCTAGGGCCCAAAAGTCCTGGGCAAGCCGACTTCTCTGCGTTAGACTCGCCCAATGACGACACGCCTCGGGCAGCTCCCTCAAAATCTGAGCTTTGGCAATATCCTCCCCGGTCAGCTCCACCCCTTCATTTACGAAGGGATTCCGCGCCCCCCAGTTCGACGTCAGCGCCACGTCACTTGGCACTGTCACGAAGACGAACTTCCTCATCCAATCGCCGACATCATCAGGCACCTCGAGGATGAGTTCTCGCCCTCTCCTGGCGCAAACGCGATGATACACCCCCCACTTCCGAACCACGAAGAAATGCTGAAACAACGCCAAGGAGGGACTCAAGGAGCAAGCAAGACACAAGACGACAAACCCCACTAACAAGCCCCAGGAACGGGGCGCTAAGGCGAATATCGGCAGCTCCAGGAAATTCAGCAAGTGAAACAAATACGGGTGGATCGGGAAGCGAAGCCCCAACTCAAAGGACCGGACATAGACCCCGACCTCATTATTCCCCGGTGAGCTCACCGCCTCCTCCGACCCGGGAACCCGCACCTCATAGGGTTGTCGCACAAACCGCACGCGAATCTCCCGGATGTTGATCCTATCCAACCTACGTCGGGGGGACTCAATGTCTCTCGGTGCAACGGATAACCATGACCATCTTTCCCTGGTCCGCTGCACCCCCGGCTGCGACGCCCCCTCGCACACCGACTCTTCCTCCCCCACCCGGCTACTCCCTCCAATCTCAAATCGAGAAGCCATTGATCGGAAAGGAAGGAAATTAATTGTTGTTACCTGTTGCTCCCTTGAACCTGGAAGGCGATCGGAAGAAGATGGCCGGTGACGGAAGGGACATGTTAGCCAGCAAGCTCCAAATATAAAAATCGAGCACCGGAGGAGAATCGGAGAAAGACAAAAATTCCCGCCGACCGCCTCCCAGACCTTTTTAGCGGTATAGGTGGCCCCCGGGCCATCTCGGCCGTCAAACTTTCGCCACGCGGCGCCCATCGAGACATCCCCGACGCCTCGACTGGCGTGAGGGTCACCTCATCCACGTGTCGCAAACTCAGTCGCAGAGACGCTTCGTTTTCCTCTGCCCCCTTTTCAAATCGTAATAATGACCACTAAAGCGGGAGTTCCGAAGCCGCCGCTGGCACTACCCGGTGGGTCCAAGGCCCATATTGAGGGTCCGGAATGTTGGATATGGTTCGCCCTCCGAGCCGAGCCGGGCTGCCGCCTCAGACTCGAAGGCCGGGGGCAATTGTTACGACCTAAAGATCGTAGTAGCCCAACTCCCGCCCGGATCCGCTACCATACCCCTTTAGCTCACCATTTAACAATTAGGGCCGCCGCCCCGAAAACCTGGGGCATCCCGGAGATAGGCGCGCCTTACAGCGCTCCCCGAAACGGCCGAGGCGAACAACTGTAGCCGGCCGAGGTGAACAACTGTAGCCGGCCGAGGCGAACAACCGCAGCCGCCCGACCCACCGGGGTAACGCGTTAGGGGACGCTTGGGTAGCTAGGCCAGGCCTATTGACGGGCGCGGCCGGGCCGGACAACCCCCGACCGGAACGGCCCGTCCGATTCCCGCGAACCGCGGCGCCAAAAGTGAGCCAGACCTTTAGTTCGACGCTAACGACAAACAGCCTAGGATAAGGACACGACTGACACATACGTCACCCGACCGCCTGACAAAGCACCCCCAGGCGGCTGACCTGACCGGCGGTTAGTGCTTTCGGCCCTGACATCCCGACAAAAGCACCCATGGGCCGTTGCGCCGCCTGACAGAGGCAGGTCAGAAACTCATGTTCCCGATGTCCTTGTCCGAAGCTTCCGCTGACACCCGAGCCAGCTCAGCGCGCCTAGTCATCACCCGTCAGGTATAAATACCTCCTCTCCTCTTACGGAGAAGGGGTTGGAAAACTCTCTGATCTTTTGTGATTCACACACGAGAGCAAAGGTCCTCCATATCTTTGCCCTCCCACCTATAGCTCGTCACGCGAGGCGGACACACCGTTAGTCCGGCCGGCGTGTCTAGCCCCCCTTTTAAGCCCTTTTACTGACTTAGGCATCGGAGGGGCTAAGGGTTGGACCCCAACCCCATCCTTCTGACGAGTTATTCGTGCTGCAGGAGAGCTCGCCCCTTGACCAAAGTCAGCGCCAGCCTCCCGCTGTCCAACCTTCCTCAGTGGCGTCCAGCAAGATACGATCCCGTGGGCTCCACCGGCAATGGATCCAACCTCTTCATCCCACTAATCACTTGTAAAACAGCCTACCCGAATCCCCATTTCTATATAACCACCGTGCCCTTGGTTCCCCATAATACAAATTCATTGTACGCGAGTTCCACCTCGTAACAGGTGTACAAATAACTGACTCAATCCACTCAAAGGTGGTGAGCTTTCACATGGGGTTGGGAGAAACATGAGTACCGTGTAGGCATAAGGACTAGACTAGTGAGCTTATGTGTCTCCCTCACACTCCCGATATGGTGGAGTTGGGTAGAGGTGGAGAGGCACATGGGTGTAATCATGATGCACCATGAAGTAGTTTTGCCTATGTGGGGAGTGATTCTCCTTCCCGAAATGGGGATGTTTGAGAGGCCCAGTAAAAATTGATCAGTACTCGTGTACCACTGGCGGGGTAGTTTGAGTGTCGCCTACCCTGGGTGAGGTCCAGTCCCTTATGTTTCACTCAATACTCGGGTTTCGAAGGCAAAAGACTAATTAAACAATTAAATTATTTCTCTTTAGCACATTATCACTTTTGTTGTATAAGCATATCATTCTTCATAATTTATGCTTCCTTTTGTGTAGCACTTGTGGATTATTGTAGTTCATTTTCGTTTTATAACACTTGCCTATTAGTTGGTTATTGTAAGTAGATTCATTACTTGTGGTTGTAGTTTATGTTTTATGTTTAGTTCTGCATAGCTAGCACTTGTAGTTTATTACCTTATGCCAATACATTGTTATTTTAGTTCTTTTTCATGTATCACTTGCACCTTGCCATGTCACGCATGCATAGTAGTTTTCACATGTAGATAATATACTAGTTGGAGTTTGGTATTCCTACTGGGACAAGCACTTTGTGGCTTTCAGTAGCAAGTGTTGATGACGTGAAGTTGGACTTTTGAAGGTGGAGGCATGGGTAGTTGTGAGAGTGTTAGATGTTGTTGTGAGATGTGTATAAGTGTGAGTGGTGTACTTATGTACCTAAACTTCTTGTACTAGTAAATCTATGTTGTACCCTGGACTTTTTAGTGTATATATGTATACATGAGTTTTCTTTTGTTAGTCTCTGTGTGATGTGATGCCCTTGAGATGTTACTTCCTTTGGAAACATTACAGGTGCTATCCCAGCATGTGCGCAGTGGGCATGAGTCTCTTTTTGTTTTCCCTCTCTTCTTTCCTTTTCTTCTTCACCCTCGTCTTCCCATAAATCTTGGGGAACGGGGCGTGACAAAGGAAGCATTAGATATGTGGCTAATAATGTTCTGACTGCATACCTATATGGAAATCTTGATAAAGAGATTTATATGAAACTTCCTAATGGCTTTTAATTGCCTACAACTTTAAAAGATAGACCACGAGATGTCTATTTTGTTAAGCTACAAAGATCATTATATATGGTCTTAAATAATCGTGAAGAATGTAGTATAACAGATTTAACGAATTCCTTGTACAATAAGGATTTCACAATAATAAAATTTGCCCTTGGATCTTTATAAGGAACATGATTTTTAATAATTGCAGTCTACATAGATGACTTAAAGCTCATTAGATACCTTGAAGAGATTACTGAGATATCTGAAAACCTGTCAAAAGAATCTAAAATGAAAAACCTAGGCAAAACGAAATTCTGTCCTCGTTTACAGATTGAACATCTGAAAGATTTATCTTGTAACATCAAACCACATATGCCAAGAAATTATTACAAAAATTTCATATGGACCAATGTCATCCACTAAGTACGCATATAGTAGTACATTCTCTGGATGTACATAAAGACCCCTTCTGTCTGCTGGAAGAGATGGAGGATATTTTGGTCTTGAAGTCACTTATGTAAGTGCAATTGGAGTACTTCTTTATCTGGCTAATTGCACATGTCACGATATAGCATTTGCAATAAATTTACTAGCCAGATACAATGATGTGCCTATAAAGCAATACTAGATCGTAGTTGAGCATCCTCTACGCTACCTCCATGGGTCAATAGATTTGGGCTTATATTATAAGAAAGAACCATCATCCACACTTATTGGCTATGTCGATGTAGATTAAGGTCCGATCACCATAATGAGAAGTCACAGATTGGGTCATGTTTACCTACATTGGGATGGACATCTCCTGGGAATTTGTAAAGAAAACTATGATGGTGACATCATCCATTCATTCAGAAATTCTCGCCATCCATGAAGCAAGCAGAGAGTGTGTCGGGTTACGCTCAGTTTTGCATCACATTCTGGTGAGACCGGATTGAAGACTGGTGATCTTGAGCCAACCACTATGTTTGAACACAATTCCGCCCTGTATAGCCCAGCTACGAGGAGGTTACATCAAAGACAACAGTACAAAGCACATCTCTCCAAAGTTCTTTTGGACACATGACTTGCAAAAGAATTGTAAGATCGACGTGAAGCAAGTACAATCTAGTGAAAATCTGGATGATATGTTTACTAATTCTCTTCCTACAGCCACTTTTCGGAAATTTGTACAAAAGATTGGTATGAGGCGCCTAAGAGATATAAAAGCCTAAGAGTTTGTACAGATCAAGGGGAGTAAAAAGAGAATTGTGCTCTTTTTCCTTAGCTCTGGTTTTTTCACATTGGGTTTTCTATAGCCAAAGGTTTTAACGAGGCAAATCTCATTAACTCTGCATCATGAAGTATCCACCCCTTGTGATACTCACAAAATACTTAGAATCTCGAAGTATTCATGAGCATGAGTTCACATTTATGGCGGGATAAGTGAGAGTGTTATGAATGTATTGTGTAGACCCAATTATGTGCCCATGTAGGGCATATCCTATCCAATAGCAGATTAAGAGTTTGTATCATACATGAACATTGTGTCCTACCATTGTATGAACTCTTCCTTATTCCCATATAAGTAAATGCACATGGTCTTACCCAGAAAGCACTTCACAACAATTTTTTATTTCTTTATTAGATAAATTTATAAATAAATATAAAATTATTATTATGATGATGTTAATGGGCTAGAGCTGACAGCGCTGGAAATTTTTCCAGCGCTGTCCACGTTTTGGGGGACCTAAAAGTATTTTTTTTGAAATTATTTTTTGCAGTAGTTAGATGAACTTGTTAGGAAGCTTCCCACAAAATTTCAGCTCGATCCGACACCGTTTGAGCCTCTGTTCATCGATTTCAAAAACGTTGCGCAAATTTGTCCACAGTTTTGCGCAATGTTTTTTAAATCGATGAACGGAGGCTCAAACGGTGTCGGATCGAGCTGAATTTTTGTGGGGAGCTTCCTAATAAGTTCATCTAACTACGGCAAAAAAAATTTAAAAATAAATGCTTTTAAGTCACCTAAAACGTAGACAGCGCTGGAAATTTTTCCAGCGCTGTCAGCTCTTCTCCTTAGCTAAGGTTTGTATAGATCAAGGAGAGTTAAAAGAGAATTGTACACTTTTTCCTTAGCTAAATTTTTTTCCTATTGGGTTTTCTATAGCCAAAGGTTTTAACGAGGCAAATCCCATTAACTCTGCATCATGAAGTATCCACCCCTTGTGATACTCACATAATACTCGGAATCTCGAAGTATTCATGAGCATGAGTTCACATTTATGGCATGATAAGTGAAAGTGATATGAATGTGTTATGTAGGCCCAATTATATGCCCATGTAGGACATATCCTATCCAATAGCAGAGTAAGAGTTTGTATCCTACATGAACACGGTATCCTACCATTGTATGAACTCTTCCATAATCCCATATAATTAAAGGCACATGGTCTTACCCAGAAAGCACTTCACAACATTTTTTTAGTTCTTTATTAGATAAATTTATAAATAAATATAAAATTATTATTGTTATATAAATATAATAATTTTGGTGAAAACATTAAATATTATATTTGTTGTGAAGGGAAATGTACGGAAATAGGTGTAGGGGGTTAAGAGCCCCCCCTACCCTCTTATTTATAGCTTTCAATGGTGGGCCGGATACCCAATGGGCCTCATGGGCCTATTCATAACACTTCCCCTTATCCAACCAACATTGAATAAGAGGTGGATTTTTCAGAATCCGAGTTAGGATAACTGCCTTGTTAAATAAAGAACAGTTAATCCATAACTTCCCCTGTTTTAGGGATGTGTTTTAGGGATGGATGCTTCAGGATCCAGAGTCAACGAGGTTGTCTCGTTAAAACCTTGACTACGGAAAATCTTGTGGGAAAAAACCAGTAGCCAAGGGAAAAGAGTACAACTCTGCTGTTGACTCCCCCTCATCTGACCAAGCTTCAGGCTTGCAGATTTCCTATGAATCTATACATCAGTCTCCTATGTATCTATCAGTTCATAGTCCTCTCATCCTGTCCCAGTTTACATTTCCTCACTCTCCTCATCCCAATCCCATATACAAGTTTCTCAAAGATACTAGTAGGCAGGGATTTGGTAAGTAAATCCGCCAAGTTATTACATGATTGGATCTTCTGTACCTCAATCTGCTTTTGCTTCTGAAGGTCGTGCGTCCAGAAGAACTTGGGGGAGATAAGCTTTGTCTTGTCGCCTTTGATGTAGCCGTCCTGTAGCTGGGCTATGCATGCTGTATTATCTTCATGGAGAGAAGTAGGTGCAAGTACGCTGGTCATCAGGCCGGTGGAGGTGAGGATGTGCTGGATCACAGAGCGTAGCCAGAAACTCTCCTTGCTTGCTTCATGGATCGCTAGCAGTTCTGAGTGAGTGGATGAGACGGTCGTCATGGTCTGCTTTACAGATCTCCAGGATATGGCAGTGCCGCCATATGTGAACATGTATCCGGTCTGAGACTTCTCTGAATTAGGATCTGACCTGTAACCTGCGTCAGCATAACCAACTAAACCAGTTGATGCCCCTTTCCTGTAGAATAGACCTAAGTCTATGGACCCTTGGAGGTAGCGCAGAAGATGCTTAACTCCGGCCCAGTACCGCTGTGTAGGTGCAGCACTATATCTGGCTAGTAAGTTGACTGCAAATGCTATGTCAGGGCGAGTGCAGTTAGCCAGGTAAAGGAGTGCACCGATAGCACTTAGATATGGCACTTCAGGGACTAGTACTTCCTCCCCCTCTTCCAGCGGCCAGAAGGGGTCTTTATGCACATCCAATGATTTGACGACCATTGGGGTGCTGAGTGGGTGGCACTTATCCATCTGAAACCTTTTCAGTAATTTCGATGTGTAAGTTGACTGATGTAACAGGATCCCATTGTTAAGATGCTCTATTTGAAGACCTAAACAGAATTTTGACTTTCGAAGGTCTTTCATCTCGAATGTTTCTGTCAGGCTTCTAGAAATCTCGGTGATCTCTTCAGGAGATCCGATGAGGTTCAAGTCGTCTATATAGACGGCTATAATAACAAATCATGTTGCCTTTGCTCTTATAAAGATGCAATGACAGACTGGGTCATTTGTAAATCCTTGTTTAGCAAGGAAGTCGCTCAGTTTGTTATACCACATCCTTCCAGATTGTTTTAGACCATACAATGATCTTTACAGTTTCACTGAGTAGATGTCACGTTGTCTCTCTTTTAGTGCTGCTAGTAAAGAATAACCGTCAGGCAATCTCATATAGATGTCTCGGTCTAAGTTTCCATATAGGTATGCAGTCACGACGTCCATAAGCTGCATATCTAAACCCTCTTAGGCTATTAAGCCAATGAGGAATCGGAAGGTGATCGCGTCCATGACTGGGGCGTATGTGGCTTCAAAATCCACCCATGGACGCTGGGTAAAACCCTGCGCTACAA
Source organism: Scilla litardierei (assembly GCA_030789695.1). Classification (NCBI taxonomy): domain Eukaryota; kingdom Viridiplantae; phylum Streptophyta; class Magnoliopsida; order Asparagales; family Asparagaceae; genus Scilla; species Scilla litardierei. The sequence continues at coordinate 274,013,029 of CM061133.1, read as the reverse complement.
GCCTTGCTTTGTAGCGAACGATCTCGTTTTTTTCATTTCGTTTTCTAACAAATACCCATTTGTAACCCACAGGTTTTACACCTTTTGGTGTCTGGACTATAGGTCCGAAGACCTTGCGTTTGGTGAGTGAATCCAACTCCACTCCTATTGCCGCTTTCCACTTTGGCCAATCATCTCTGCTTTGACATTCTGTCAGAGAGCGTGGTTCAATATCATCGTCGCAGTATGCGACGTTGATGGCAATATTACACGCAAATGTGTCATATATGGTTGTGCTCTTTCTGTCCCAATACTCCCCAGTTCGTACATAGTGTATCGAAACTTCATTTTCTCACGGTTTTTCCTCTGTTTGAGAGTTTGGGAGAGATGGGGTAGCAGGGCTTATAGTAGCATCCTGTGGTGGTATTTGTTTACCATTGCCAAGGGTCCTACTCTTTCGAGGGACTTGGTCCTTGGATCCCGGTGGTCGTCCTCTCTTTTTGAGAGGTCCAACCATTTCTGCTGCAGGCGGATTGCATCCATTTTGCGGTATGTCAATCCTAGCTGGAGTGTTAGCAGCAAGGACGTGTGATCTGACAATCTTCTGGTTGTCAGTAAATTTGTCCGGCAAAAGATGGACAGTGTTTTGGATGTGGAGAATCTTCAGGACCTCCTCCTCACACTGGCTTGTGGGCAGATCAAAGTGACATAATGTCTTTGTATCCCAAGTGATACAGTCTAAAGCTTCTGGCTTCTTTGTCTGTGAGCCTAGTCTTGGAAATGATGTTTCATCAAATTCACAGTCTTCTAGACGTGCCTTGAAAACATCTCCCGTAAGGGGATCTAGGAATCTAATTATGGAGGGGGTGTCAAACCCAACATAAATACCTAGGCGACGTTGTGGACCCATCTTTGTCCTTTGTGGTGGTGCTATGGGGACGTATACTGCACAACCAAATATTCTCAAGTGTGAGACAATTGGTGGGGCTCCAAGTGCTAGTTGCATTGGAGAAGATGATTGACCTTCAGAAGGTCTTAATTTTATTAAAGATGCAGCATGCAAAATTGCATGACCCCATGCATTCACTGGCAGCTGGGATTGAAGTAATAATGGACGAGCAATCCATTGCAGTCTCTCAATTAGAGATTCTGCTAACCCGTTTTGGGTGTGAACATGTGCTACAGGATGTTCGACTTCAATTCCCTGTGCCTGGCAATAGTCTAGAAAGACTTGTGACGTAAACTCCCCCGTATTGTCTAGACGAAGTTTCTTTATCTGGTAGTCGGGGAAGTGGGCCCGTAACCTGATTATCTGGGCTAAAAGCTTAGACAGTGCTAGGTTACGGGTGGACAATAAACACACATGTGATCACTTAGTAGATGCGTCAATCAAGACCATAAAATACATGAACGGACAACTTGATGGGTGTATAGGCCCACAAATGTCTCCGTGGATTCTTTCCAGAAAACTTGGAGATTACAGGTCCACTTTCAGTGGAGAGGGTCTCGTAATCAGTTTACCCTTGTAATAGGGTGGACATGGGAATTTGCCTTTTTGAAGAATCTTCAGGTTCTTCAAGTCTATACCCCTTGAGCTTTTTATGATGCGGTACATCATAACAGATCCGGGGTGTCCCAGTCTACTGTGCCAGATTTGGAATTCTGGTGTTTGGGGGCACTGCAGGTGCTCCGCCATTGATGTTTCTGGAGTTTGTATACTTGTTTGGAAGAGTCCCGAGGGGAGTCCCTTGAAACGTTCCACAATGGTTTTTGAACCATTTGTAAGAGACGTTACAAGCAAGTATTCCCTTTTATTTTCCTCGACCGTCTCTAAGTGATATCCTTTTAAACGGATACCTTTAAAGCTTATGAGGTTTCGAATGGATTTAGGGGAGTATAACGCATTCCTAAGTGTGAGTTGTGTGTTACCGGGGAGCAATATGATTGCTTCCCCTGATCCTTCGATTATATTAGTTGGTCCTGAGATTGTTCTCAGTGGACCAAAGTAGCTACTTATGCTCGTGAAGTAATCTATGTTTTGAAGGATCGAGTGCGTCGATGCACTGTCCACTAGGCAAATTAATTCCATATCTATATAAAGAAAGACATTTAAGCAGTAGATAATATGAAAAGAGAAGATCTACTTTCATTTAAAATGCTCAAAAATATTGTTTGACATGGAATAAAAACTAGATACGATGCATGAAAAGAAGATACATTGCTAGTAGATAAAAGTGGTCCATAACTAGAGAGTGTCATCTCCCATGAAGTCTTCAGGAGTCCATGAGGTCTCTGGCAACGCTGCGCTCTCAATCAGGTTTGTCTCAGATCGAGGCTTGAGGCTTGCCTGGTAGAGGTCCTGGAGGTGTTTCTGGGTGCGGCAGATTCTGGACCAGTGGCCCGTCATTCCGTATTTGGAGCACTTATCCTCCCAGTCTTTCTTGGGAGTACCACCTTTTGACGTCCACTTCTGCTTCTTTTTTACGAACTTCTGGTTCTGAGGAGGAGCTTGGGGAGTGGCTTTCTTCCGCTTCTTCTGTTCTTTCCATTTCTGAAATTTTGCCTTCTTGTCCATCTTCTTCTTCTGGGAAGACTGGAAGTGTGCCTCTGCAGGAGGCGGCAGTGGAGCGAAGCCAGGAGGGCGCAGGTTGTGAGTAGCAACCAACAAATCTTTGTTCTGTTCAGCCATTAGCGGGCATGAAAGCAGATCAGAGTACTTCGTGAACTTCCTCTCGCGGTATTGTTGCATAAGGATCATGTCCTTCTCGTGGAAAGACGTGAACGTCTTTTCCAGCAACATTTTCTCCGTCACAGTTTCACCACACAACTTCAGGCGTGAGGTGATACGGAAGAGTGCTGAGTTGTACCCCGCTACGGATTTGTAATCCTGTATGCGGAGGTGAGTCCACTCGTACTGCGCACGGGGGAGTATGACATCTCTCTGATGTCTGTACATCGCCTCAAGTGCGTCCCACAGCTCGTAAGGATCCTCTACAGTGAGGTACTCGTCCTTTAGGGTCGAGTCTAAATGTTTCCTGATATAGATAATGGCTTTCGCCTTTAGTATATCGGAAACTTCATCTGTATGAGGTGCTTCTTTAGAAGCATCTTTGTCGGCTGGGGCAGTACTTGTTGTTACCTTCTCAGTTGGTGTGAGATTAAACCCATGAGATCGCAGATGGAACTTCAGGTCCAACTGCCAACTTAAGTAGTTCGACCCATCGGCCTTCAAGACCGACAAGTCGACATTCGCAAGTCTGGCCATTGAATAATCTAGCAATATGAAAACATCATGGATTATTAAACTGTAAAAACAATTAGACATCCACGCATGTATTTTTACCATTTTCATAAAGAAAATTAACATTCATGCATTCTTTTTAACATTTTCATATCGTGAATTAATAAGGAAAAAACTTAACATCCACGCATGCTTTTTAACAGTTTCATAACGTGAATAATTAAAAGAGATTAACATCCACGCATACTTTTTAACAGTTTCATTGTAACATTAACATATCATGAAAATAGTTAGCATCCACACATTTAATGTATAAGCAATGAAAATAACTTAGGACTATGGGGATCAGCCAGCCGACACCGAAATGAAAAATACAGTCCGAAGTTACATCAAAAATATTGCATGAAAGAATAAATACAACTCGGGAACTTCAGAGAGAAGCCACTTTCTTCTTAGTGCATACGCCTTCAGCTCCTTTTTGGTGTCCTCCGGTCTTCTTTTTACATATATTTCCTCACTTACAAATTTCTCTCAAAAAGAAAAAATTGCAGAAAAGAAAAGATGTCGGAAACCTGACTGATCCCTAAAAACATAGCCTAATCGCACATCCACGCAGATAATATATGGAAAATATACACCCACGCAGATAATCATTTCACACGCATGTAAAATAATGAGTGACGTGCTAAAAAAATTTTTTTGAAAAACTTTTTACCTTTGATCCATATTTTTAATGTTTTGTTTTCCGCTTTAACCCCTATTTATAAAGTTTAAGATTTCTTTAATTATTTTGGGCTTTTGGGGCCAAAAATAAAAAAAGGAAAATTTATTTGTGTAAATGAGCTAATTTTCAGGCTTTTGGGCTATGAAAACAACCCATTAGGGATAATTGGGCCTCCCCCGAAAAATTGGCCCGTTTAGGGCTAGTGTTTTCGAAAACCCTAGGGGGGCCCGCGACGCGCCGCAGCTGCGGGCCGCGGCGTTTTGACCGCCGGCAGCGCTTGTGAGGCGCCGCCGTTTCGCCCTTCGGGCGTGCGGAGGATCAAGGTAGGAGGGGAAAAACAGATTTTTCAAGCATTTAGATCTCTAAAAAACTGATTTTTATTGTTTTTAGACATGCGGATCTAAATAAAAAAAGTGATTTTTTTCCGTATTTTTAAACTTTTTGATCCCAAAACATGCAGATCTAATGTGAAACCCAAGTTTAGATCTAAAAAGTTTTGATATTTACCTCTAGATTCGACGAGGGAATCTAGACGACGGTTGGTGAAGGATGCCCTTTTCGCTCCCCGTTGAGAAGATTACGATCTTCTTAGACTGAGCGGTTGATGGATCTCCTTCCTCGCGCGTCGTCGCCTTTTCCAACGAGCGTGATCGTGCTGATAACGTGTTGTGAAGGGAAATGTAGGGAAATAGGTGTATGGGGTTAAGAGCCACATACCCTCTTATTTATAGCTTTCAATGGTGGGCCGGATACCCAATGGGCCTCATGGGCCTATTCATAACAATATTTTTTTTAAATTTGCTCGAAAAATATTCAACATTGGTCTCATATTATAGGTATTATCGAGATCTTTCCAATGATACTAAGGTTATTAAATTTAGTGATATTTTTGTAAAATATTATAGTTTTAAGTAATCAAGTTTAACCTAATAGAAGAGCAAAATGGTCAAATTGAATGAGATGCTAATATAAAGAGGCGAACAGTGACCCTTCACATTTGAAGGGGCACTACTCATCCCGCTTCAAAATGAAGATGTGTTGGAGCCGATGGTAATGGGTTTCTTGACAATCCCAAACATTTCAATTTTCTCTGTTTGTTTTCCAAATGGTGAGAAACATCATGGAGTTAATCTTATTCGTTCGTTTCTGAAAGAAAGAAAGATACTTCTGTTAATAATAAAACAAAAGGCAGATGCTTTATAATCATTAAAAAAAATCACGGGTAAAGGTAAAGATAGAAAAGATTTGAGTAGTCAAAAAAAATAAGTTGCATAGCATGCTAATAATCATTAAATTGGGAGGCATTAGCTTAATATTAATCAAATATTGTCAACATTGTCTCTCCCGCGTGCAGTGCAACTGTTGCCGGCCGAAGCAAAAGGGTGCATCTTTACTCCCATGTCTTCTTCATGTCCCCGTATAAAAATAATACAAAAGCGAAATAATAAAAATTAAGAAAACGAGAGAGGAGAAAAGTTCAAAGCTTTTGTCTGGAACGTTGCAGAGAACTTTCAGTCCTCGGTCTGGTTGCCTCCAAAAGGGGCTTAGTCTTTTTTTCCCTCTATCTGGGCAGAAATTTAGGGCCTGTTCTTTTGTAGGAAAGTATAATTGGGAAAGTTGAGAAGTGTGGAATCTGGTGAGAGAGAAATTTATGTGTGGTGTGTTATTTTGTTGGAAAGTGGGGTTGGATTGTGGGGTTGAAAAGTTGAGGTGGGTCTCACTCCGTGTAGTGTGTTCTTTTGGTTGAAGAAAGTTGGGAATGAAAAGTGGTGTGGGGTCCACCATTTCAACACAACACAGCATGTTGAAAGGAAAAAAAATTCAAATTGCTTTTCTCCGATTGGAGAAGATGTGAATATGGGACCCACACAGGTTAGATTCCTATGTAATCCTAGCCTTTTGCGGTGAAAGCAAAACACCCCTGGGATTCCTAATTTTCGTGCCAGCTCAGCATAGAATCCGCATGAAATAATTTCGCAACCGAACACACAAATTTTCCGCTGTCTTGGATTCCGATGAACAGTCTGTAAACAGTGGGTTTTTCGGATTCTCTCTCTCACTTTCGGCCAAAAGAACAGGCACTTAGCTGCTGCCTGTTTTGCATTTTTGCAATATTTGGCAATGTCTCTAGATTATTTTTTAACAAAATATTTGAAAACTTTATCCTTAATGAATTTATCCACTTTAAATTTTGAATAATTATTAAATATCATATCTTTTTTAAAAAATTGTTTAATATTTAGACCGACCTTTTATATTTATGAGACTTTTTCGTCAATTTGGTATTTTATTTTTAAAAAGGTCAAAATTAAGGGATAGTTTCTTAAAAGAGAAATACGGGTATCGGTATCGGCTGCCCACAGAGAAAATTTACTTCTTGGATAGCTTATGCAACCCACCACCTTCCTTTTTTTTAACGACTTAATGTCATAAAATCCAAAGCTAATAATTTTCAAGTGAAGTGTTGCAAAAAGTTAAAGTTACGATAAAATCAAACTTGCGACGGGCGAGCAAAACTCTTTGGATTTACTTAAAAATTTGGGGTTTGGATTTCTAGAACATGCATATCAAAATGAACGGTTCGGATCGAAGAAAAAATAAATAAAAGGATGAGGTGTTGATGCTAAGCAAAAAAGAAATTTCTTCATTGGGTAGGTGATACACATTTTACTCTTCTTAAAAGCAATATAGGTATCAGCCACCCAACGAGGAAATTTACTCATCGAATAGTTCACGCAAGTGACGCAACACGCCCCCTCTTATTTGTGGTTGGGTTTTCAGGTGAACGTTAGTGGTTTTTATCGTTCATCTGACAGTTACAAATAAATGTGTGTATTAGTTGCCTATGGGGGGTTGATAAGCTACACAAGAAGCAATTAAACCTTTAATATTTTTATGTTTTGCCTAGGGAGTTTATCTGCACATTCAGCTTTTTACTTACATGTACTCCCTTTGCTTCGCAGGTAAGACCGGCTTAAAGAATGATTCTGACTGAAATGGGGTGGTGAATATAAAAGTATTTTGGCTTATGCTTTTTTAGGTCTTGCCTTTTTTTTAAATATTAATTTGTAACAAAATAGTTGCGGGTGGATGTTTCTACGTAAAAACACATTGGTAAGTTGGTATTAATTTTATTTTTATATACAGTTATTGAATCCAATCTCAAGTTCAATGACCCTCGGAGTCGTTGAATTTACGAGGTTGGACTTGCATGTTTTTTTTTGCACATAAAGATCTTGAAAAATAATGAAAAGTAGATTTCCGAAAAATAATGAAAAGTTGTATGATTAAGATTATGCAACGTTTTAAAGGCTAACAAGCGGAGATTAGTATACTAATTTTAAAGCGCAATCTTAATCTTTTACACAGGGTAACCTCAACTTTTAGTCTTTTACACAGGGTAACCTCTGCAAATTGACTAAATGATCTGACTGTTTACACAAAAGCCCCTGTCCAAATCCAAAAATGAGATAATTATCCTACAAAACTCCAAACAAATAAATTTTTTAAAAAAAAAAACAAATCCCTGCCACTATTATTATCACACTCCCCTCCACCCCTCTCCACACAACAACAAACACCACCATCAAGCAAGAAAAAAAAACAGAAATTCATCCAAAAAAGAAAAGAAAAACACTTGGTCTTCTTCTATCAAAATCTCAACGGCAAGAGGAAGAAGGAATCACATAGAGAGAGAGAGGTAAGCTCTGATGACATCGCCATTAGAGGAGTACGACTACATCGGCCTCTCGGAGGTCTCCTCCAACGACAGCAGCAGCACCGGCTCCGTCATCTCCCATGTCGCCACCGCCGCCGACAAGCTCACTAACCTCAAGCAGACGGAGCTCCGCCTGGGCCTCCCTGGATCCGAATCCCCCGAACGGGTTAGCGGCTCGGGTCTCACCCTGGGGATCAACCTGAAGGGGTTCGGGTCCGGGTCCAAGAGGGGCTTCTCGGATGCGCTCGATGGATCCCCCAAATGGGTTTTCAATGGGGGTAGCAGCGGAGGATCCAAAGTGGAACTCTTCTCTCCAAAGAAGGCAGAGAGTGGCGTTCATGCTGGAGATAAGGATGTAGAGAAGAAGCCACAGCCGAACTCGGCCCCCGCTGCAAAGTAAGCTTAATTTCAAGGTGTTTAATGCAATTTATGTTGTTTTGCTCCCTGGGCTTTGTTGGATTTCGGTGTGGGTTTTAGTTGGAATTAAGAAATTTGTTTCATCGATTGACTTTTTGGGCAACTGGGCGTTTTTAGTTTTGGTAAATGTAATTGTTGTTAGAATTCTGATGTTAAGTGGTTCTATCTTCTTTAATTTTACTGAAATTTCTTCATTAAATAGTTGAGAGCACGGTTGCTCTTGATGAGGATCTTTGCTCAATAAGGGTTTCATATGTTGAGTATATTTATCTTGAATGTAGTTGTTAAATTGAGGGGTATTTGGTTTATTCCTCTTTTTTTGTTGCTACCACACTGAGATTTTTCGTTGAAATTTGAGTTATGTGACGAAAATTTGAGTTATGTGACGAAATTAAGGGAGATAAATTTTGCGGCTTTCATATTCGACTCGGCAGGCTTCTGTTATTCTCAATGATTTGTTTTATTTTGTAATCCTTAAAGCTTGGTTTTAATTAATGGGGATTTGTTTCCTCATTTGTTGTTGGATTACTACTATCACTGTTTCATATGTGTACAATAATAATGTAAGCATAATATTCCTAATCTGTAGATGTCGAAGCCAATTTTCGATGCAATTAATGGGTTTTCAATGCAGATGACATGTAATTGTCTGGCGAATTTTTGTTTGTTAATTGATTTAATTCTCGTGGGTTCTCTTTGAACGAACTGCTTCTGTTGTTCATGGAAATAAGTTAATTTTAGTAATGGTTTTTTGAGAACAGGGCTCAGGTCGTAGGTTGGCCACCAATTCGCAACTCCCGGAAGAATATAATGGCGACTAACACCAACCAGTCAAAGAACAAGGAAGACGGAGATGGGAAGCAAGGCTCGGGATGTCTCTATGTCAAGGTTAGCATGGATGGAGCTCCGTATCTCAGGAAAGTTGATCTCAAAACATACTCCAACTACAAGGAGCTCTCCACTGCCCTGGAGAAGATGTTCAGCTGCTTTACAATTGGTGAGCTCTGGTTATGTTCAATGTTTTTTTTTTAATTTTCACCTTATTATCTGCTTAGAGACATAATTAGAAAATTTATTAAAGATTGCTTAGTCTTTATATTCATTGGATGATGCATTAAGTTACTACAGTTGAAATGCAATTATTTTGTTGGCATGCACGACTTATCCTTTTTCAAAATGTCTCAGCGATATTTGTTATGATAGATAGATCTGTTCAGAATACAATACTTGCTTTTATCACAATGTTACATAATGCTAGCTATTAATTGAGACGCAATGATAGCTAGTAATTGAGAATTCTTGCTTGAAAGTATTGCCCTATCACCTAAGAAGTTATTATTGTTTTTGTCCTAGTTTTGCATCTATACAGTTATTGATTTTTCTCTCTCTCGATAAGATCATATGCATGTCTAAAGGGAGATTTTCTTCATGGTTTAATTAGTTCATGTTTACTCCAAACTCTGAATTTTATATGCATATATCTGTGGGCATGCATGTCTGTTTCTCCTAATTTTGAGGAAAATTCTTTGTTTTGGTACTAAAGGTGGATTTCCTTGTAATAATGATATTTCACACTTGGACAATGAAGTTACATTGTTATAAGAATGGTAACCATTGTAAAAAATGACAAGCAATCTAATTACGTATTCGTACTTGCATAATGGGTTATTGGGCTTTTGTCTACATGTTTACTTGTAGTTGCAATTAATGCCATTTCAGGTCAGTGTGGTTCGCATGGACTCACAGGCAGAGATGGGCAAAGTGAGAGCCGAATGGCTGAATCTGAAAATGTCCTCACCTATGAAGACAAGGATGGAGATTGGATGCTTGTTGGGGATGTTCCGTGGGAGTAAGCATTTGATCCATAAGTCTTGGCATTTTGTGGAAATTAAGATTTTAGTTTCTTTTTCCTTATTTAAAAAAAAAGAGAATGCAGTTTATAGACAGTGATTATTTCATTTCCTTCATTCCTCTTTACAGCTACCTACCAGCCCTACACTAAATATATCAAAATGTTTAGTTTTGCACGATGTTGGGCTGTTCATAATGTAAACTGATTTAGACGTTTAAAATAACTGTCAATGTGTTAGAAATATGGAGTAGAAGCTAGCTAAAAATCATGCTTTGCTCCTTAAGAGCCTTTCTATTCCTTGTTATTTTGCTTGTTATGGTTACCCCATGATATACATGATTATTTATAAAACATGAATTTATTTTTTACATCTCTTTTGGGCGTGATGGTGTGCAAATTCAGTTTGAGATGATGCTGAAGTGCCAAGGCTGTATAGTCATTGGATATGACATATTTGGAATGCTTAAATTGCAAGGCAGTTGCTTGTACTCATCACCATTAGTTTTTATATGAAAATATAATATTTGGATATATTTATGTAGACGTATAAATAACCCAACCCTCCACTACCTTTGCCTGAGAAAAATGATAGCATAAATAAATAATAAATAAGAAATGATTTCATATTAGAATATATTATGAGGTTTTCTGAAGGTAAGGAAAGCAAAGAAGTTCAGGAGGAATGACTGCAACTATGCAGATATTATTTGGAATGAAGTTCTACATCCATAATTTCATTAAATGACAATTTAAAAGATACAAGGAGGTTGACATATGACCTACATATTATCAGTAAATATATTGTACATTTTATTTCATGTTAACATATTAACTAAACCACCTTTTTAACTGGTTAATATTGACCCAGATATTTATTAAATAAATTTCTGAAATTGACTTATATGCAAGGGACTCAATGTTTGTGAATTGGTGGCTAGGCAGTGGTATATGCTATTTCAATTCTAAGCAGATGATTCAATCTACTAATTTAGGAGGGATGTTGCCTGCGTGGTGAGGCTTCTGAAGAGATTAAGAAGTTGCCATAATGATATTCTTTTATATTCAGTTTCTTTTCTTTTAATTAGTATCCTGGTTTTGGGTGTGCTATATTATTGTTTGTTTGTCATCGACAATTGTTTCTTTTTTCCATTTTCATAATCTTTATGGTCATCTCTTGTGAAATGAAACGTTTCCTAAACTTACATTGTCTATGCTTGGGGATTGCAGAATGTTCACGGAAACTTGTAGGAGGCTGAGAATCATGAAGGGTTCGGATGCTATTGGACTTGGTATGTCATGTTTGATACACCTTAAATATGTTTTTTCTTTATTTATTTATTTTTAATTATTTGTTGTTCTTTATGATCCAAATTATGGCATTTTTTCTGTTGGCACACCTATCGTTAAGTAAGCTGATGCTTATGTTGGAAAATAATGCATAATTCGAGCTTTGGAACATTTAAAGAGCCATGTTGTAGTTTATTTTCATATAATATCTTTCCGATAGGGTTCTAGTTTCAAATGTAAAGATGCATATGCCTCTTTTTATCTTCGGAGAAGATACATATGCTTATTGTCTGTTTTAAAGAATAACTTTTAGTGGACATGTCTTTTCTTGTCTCTGCAGCTGCTATTTTACTTTGATTCTCTTCCTCCATCCCTGTCACACTCACTCACTCACATTGTTAACCGCTCCTTTTTATTCGGCAATTCTACGTCGTTCAACGAAGGATTTTAATGAGAATATACTTTTGTTTGGATGCAAAACTCCGTTGAAATATACTTGAAATTCCTTCATTATGTTGATTCTTTTTCACGAAATCCTACGTGCCAACAAGGGCTTTGCATGCCAGTAGGCAGATTATTCTGAAAAAAAAATTATACATTCCAGATGTCCAACACGACACGGCTTCACGATAGAAATGCTTGTGCTATAGAGGATCGAATGGACTGAAACCATTCTCTATGCTTACAGATTCAGTTCTACTCTCTTTAAATGTTGCATAAAGAGGTTGAATCTTCTGTTGCTTGGATGCAATTGAACGGTCACTGGATAGTAAATTTTGACATCACTAATTAGTATTCATAGAATCATAGGATCCATATTGAATTTTTTTTCATTAGATTGAATGGTTGCTGCCTTGTATCAGTTAGTCTATTTATCTTCCAAAACAGATTTAAATGCGCCAGCATTCTATTTATCTATATACTTTCCAGAACATTGATACATACACTTACATGAATATGTATTTATGCAGCTGTTACTGATCTTGGCATGTTCTAATATTGAACCATTAAATCTGTTCTCATGCAGCTCCAAGGGCAACGGAGAAGAGCAAGAACCGGAACTAATCTTCTGGAAACCCAAAGCACCAAGCACAAGCAATTCCAAGGATCTAAAAAAGGGCTCCTCTCCAAAACCCCGAACGGGGTTTTATGCTTCTTAAAATGTATCCTATTAATATTTCTTGTGGTTTGCTGTTTATGTGGATTGAAACCCCCCTCGATAAGCTTGCTACGACCTCGTAGGGACGAGACGCACATTAGATCGTCCGGTCGTCGTCGCTGTTGTGTGTAAATTGCTTGTTTTGCGATTTGCGACTTCTATGCTTATTGCCGATGTGTGTTTCGAGTGCTATGTATTCTTGAACTCATTTTGTGTTTCTGTATGTATATGCCTGCCATTTGCTAAGCTTGAAGAAGGATAGATCAGTGGAGGGTGATGATGGGGCCCACACCCAGCTGTAGGGGGGGGGGGGGGGGGGGGGGGGGGGGGGGGGTGAGAGATGGGGGAAGGCTGCAACTGGGCGTGGGGCCCTGGCGGGTTCCAGTGTTTGTGGGCACAAAGGGGTACATTTCAGGGCATGATGATGATGATGATGAGAAAAGGAAGTAAAGAAAAAGGGGAGGAAGAGGGTTAGGTTTATGTTCTCTCACATACAGAATCTGGTCTATTTTTTTTTAGCTTTGCTTTGCTTTCGGGCCATCCATCAGTTTGGTGCTGCTCCAGTTTTCTTGCATTCTTAATTGTGCTTGTCTGCTGGTTGTTGGCTTGTGAAACCTTGCACCAATATATTTGTTTCACTGCAGTTGGCTGTATTAAAATGTTGTTAAAGAAGGTATATTAATTTTTTTAACCCATTGCTTAATAAGCTTCTCCGCTTACTTAGCTATAAAACTCCTTGCCCCGTGAATTCGACAACTTTAAAAGAACAAGCATACTAAGGTAGTATCTTGCTTTTTTTTTTTTGCGCGTTGTGAGATCGAGGACTTGACAAGTCTATTACATGGGCATCCTGCATTTTGAAGAACATCTCATGGTGTGCAGATTGAAGTCGACGTGGGCCTGCCTGGGGTTGCTAGATTCATATTGATCTAAGTTTAAAGTCCTTGGTGTCCTCGAACATAGTGGTAGGTTCAAGGTTACTAGTCTTCAATACGGTCGTCATCGGGATGTGATGTACAATTGAGCGTAGCCAGACATATTCTCTGCTTGCTTCATGGATGGCGAGGATCTCTGAGTGATTGGATGAGGTTGCCGTTATGGTCTGCTTGACGGATCTCAAAGAAATGGATGTCCCACCTTAGGTAAATATGTACCATGTATGTGACTTTTCTTTGTGGGGATTAGACATGTAACCTGCATCAGCATAACCAACAAGTGTGGATGATAATCCATTTTTGTAAAATAGTCTCAAATCTGTTGACCCTTGGAGGTAGCGCAGAAGGTGCTTAACCCCGGTCCAGTGACGCTGTGTAGGCGCTGCACTGTATTTGGCTAATAATTTTACTGCGAACGCTATATCGGAACACATGCAGTTAGCCAGATATAGTAGTGCTCCAATAGCCCTCAAATAAGGGACTTCTGGACCAAGTATATCCTCCCACTTTTCCAGCGATCGGAAGGGGTTTTTATGTGCATTCAGAGATCGTACCACCATAGGTGTACTTAGTTGATGAAATTGGTCCATGTGAAATCTTTGCAACAGTTTCTTTGTATATGTGGTTTGATGCAGCAGGATTCCGTCATTCAAATGTTCAATCTGTAAGCCCTTGCAGAATTTGGTTTTGTCTAGGTCTTTCATTTCGAATTCTTTTGTTAGGCTCACAGATATCTCAGTGATCTCTTCAGGAGATCCAATGAGGTTCAGATCGTCTATGTAGACTGCTATTGGATGTATCCTTTTCCCTTTGCTCTTATAAAGATGCAAGGGCAGACTTCATTATTGTTGAATTCTTGTTGTACAAGGAATTCACTAAGTAAGTTGTACAGCATCCTTCTAGATTGTTTAAGACAATACAATGATCTTTGAAGGTTAACTGAGTAGACATCTCGAGGTCTATATTTTAATTAAGCAGGCATTGAAAAGCCATCAGGAAGTTTCATATAAATCTCTTTATCGAGATTACTATACAGATATGCAGTCACAACATCCATTAGCTGCATATCTAAACCTTCCTTTACTATGAAGCTTATTAAAAATCGGAAAGTGATCACTCCATTATCGGGGAGTATGTTTCTTCATAGTCTATACCTGGTCTTTGAGAAAATCCCTGTGCTACAAGCTTTGATTTGTAGCGTGCGATCTCATTATTATCATTTCTTTTTCTGACGAATACCCATTTGTATCCCACAGGTTTACACCAACTGGTGTCTGGACTATTTGCCCAAAGACTTTGCATTTTAAGCGAGTCCAGCTCTGCGTCTATTGCCTCATTCCACTTTGGCCAATCGTTTCTTCGTTTGCATTCAGCAACGGTATGTGGATCATGATCATCGTCACTTTCAACGACGTGAATGGCAATATGAAACGCGAAGTCATCATTGATGACTGTACTCTTTCTGTCCAACACCTCCCATGTACGTATATAATTCAATGATATTTCAGTTTCTCCTGGCAGTTCCTCCATAGTGGATTTTGGGAGGGGTGAGGGTATGGACATGAGCTCTTTTTTCTATGGAGCCTGGTGGTCTGCCTCTTTTCTATTGAGGAGCAACAACTTCTGCTGCAGGTAGATTGCATCCATTCTCGGGGACGTTAATCCTAGCTGGAGTATTTGTAGCAGGGATGTGTAATCTGACAATCTTCTGGTTGTCAGTAAGTGAGTCCAGGAACTGATGAACAATGTTCTGTATGTATAGGATCTTCAGGATCTCATCTTCACGTTGTTTTGTTACAGGATCATAGTAGGTCAAAGATTTTGTATCCCGCGATATAATTTGCGTAGCTCCAGATTTTTCAGTATCTGGGTCCATTTGGGGGAAACTCGTCTCATCAAATTCATAGTCTTCAAGACGTGTCTTGAATGCGTCCCCCGTTTGGGTTTCTAGGTATGTCACGCCCCGCTTCCTAAAAACGTGGAGGCGAAGCGTGAGAAGGTCCGCTCAGACTTGAAGCTACAAAGCTGCAAGTCCGATAAGCGTCAATCAAATTTAACTACAGGTCCTTGCAACGCGAAACGAAACAAAGATAATAATAACGAAGGAGACAAAAGAAACATCTCAGAATATCCATAATAAAAAATTCCAACATCGCAGAAAAGCCACCAGGCTAAAATAAAAGAGTCTAAAAGAGGCCCCAGCATGGCCAACAAAAGTACAAAATACGAAAACAAAGTAATGGTGCAAGCACCGACAACTAACATCAAGCTAAAGTAAAAGTAACTCCACAGTCACTAAGACTGGTCTCCGGTGTCCTCGTACTCCTCGACGAAAGTAGGCTCAGGCTCAGCGTCAGCAAACACCTCGTCCTCCACAACTGTCTCTGGCTCAGGGTCTAACATGTGACACCCAAAAGAGCAAGGGGCACATGTCAGCAAGTCTAAAAGACTTATGCAAGGAAACTGAAAGTACAAGTAAAAGCAACCTAGCAGTTCTAGCATGATGCAATGACATGGCAGTTAAAGTAATGAGTGCAACAGGTAAAGTAAAGTAAGGTACGAGCATGGCATGGCATTCACAAGACAAGTACAAGACAAGAAAAGTAAGCACCTCGTGCACAGAGTTCACGCCTTACAACTGAAGAGGCTGTACGGGCACACTTCTACGCTGAGTGGTCGCTCAACCCTACCCCTCCACGTGTATCAAGCCAGGGCCTTACCCCCGAACGGGAATGCTCGCTTCTGGATCACGAGCCAGGAAGTGTTTTTAACAAGTATGGCGTAGGGGTGCACCTAGCCCGGGACAAGCAAGTACAAGTATGTAGCGTGTGCTACGAATGCGACATTCAATGCATGGATGACATGACATGGCAAATAGTAAAGCGTACATGTAAGGAAAGTAAACGTGACCATTTAGTATGCATGAACAACAAGTTTAAAGGGTTGGATCTAGCTTCGTTATCAAGCTAGATCAATTAGGTGACAGATCTAGTTTCGTTGTCAAACTAGATCAAGTAGGCGTCTAGCCAGCTATCATTTCACTGACTAGTCTCTTTTACGCTGAAGCAAAGGAAGTGGCCTAAAAACATGGCCCTACACAAGAGTTGGCAAGTTTCACTTGCCTGCAAGTATCACGTCTGAGCAACACCGTCCAACGAGTCCAAAACACAATACTCCTACGTGCACAAGTCCACCGGCCTACATCCGTTTTATTAATCTTGATTAGTGAATTCTAAAACATTTAAAATACTTTAAAAATACCGATTTTAGTCTTGATTAGCATGCATTGGGTTGGGGGTCCTAGGGGTGCAAAGCGTTACCTCAACACGACGCGAAAGCTACACCGGCGTCGGGTAGCGACGCCGGGGGTTGGAATACTAATATCGCGCTCCAAGTCCAGATTCCAATTTGATTCCTCGCTGGAAATTTCAGAGCAATCAACCGGAGCAACGAATCCAGATTCCAAAGCTAGCACGTGCGACGACGGGCTACGACGTGTCGCAACGTCGTACGTGACGAATCCTCGAAGAGCAAGCACCTATGTGGGGCCCACAGTAGTCCTAGGGACCTTTGGGGGACCCACAATACCTCTGGAGAACTTGGGGGGCCCACGGAGGCAAGTGGTGCGACGGGTGCGGGGTTGCGACGAGTGACTCTCGGTCGTACACAGCCAATGCGGGGAGATCCGTCGGTCGTGCACAGAGAATGCAGGGCTGCGACGTTTGGGGCGTGCAGCGGCTGCGGGGTTGTGCTTGGTGCGGGGTTGCTTCTCGGTCAGTGCGGGAGAGGGGCTCGGTCAGGCGCTTGGATGCGGGGGGCGCGATGTTGCAACGTTGCAACGCTTGCAACACCGGTCGGTGCGGAGAAGCGGGTCGGTCGGGCGCTGTGCGGAGCGGGGCGACAAGCGGGGGTTGGTGCGGGCGCTGTGCGGGGTTGAAGCTCTCGGTCTGACCGAGGGCTTCTCTCGGTCAGAGCGGGGGAACGGGGATGGCGGCTGCTGCAGCGTGCGGAGTGGAGCGTGAGCGGGGTTGGGCTTCGGTCGGAGCGGGGGAACGGGGGCGATTTCTTCGGTCGTGCGGCAGCCGTTCGTCGCAACGTTGCGACGAATCGTCGCAACGTCAAATCTGAGTTTTGGAAGAGGCTAGGGTTAATTTCTTGCGAAAATAGGTCTTCCTAGGGGTTGTTTATATAGTGTAGATGGGTTGACTTGGTCTAGGGCTAAATCTAATAGGATTAGAAGTTTAAAATAATTTAAAATTTGAAATCCAACTTCTCCAACTCACCCAAGGGTTTAACTTGGTCCAAATTAGCTGGAAATTGGCTCAAAAATTCTTTAAAACGTTTAAAACTCAAATAAATTTTATTTGGCCGAAATTAATTTAAAAATAAATTATTAAAAATATTATAAACCTTGTTAAAAATATAAAAGTGGTCAAATAAACTCCAAAAATTATAAAATAAATATCGGGGTGATCGTGATGACGAATGTGAGCTAACTAAGAAAACAGATCTCAATTTCGACGTCGGACGACGAAACTAAAAATAGAAACGTCTCCCGTCAAAAGTGAAAGTCGCCACGTCTCATCGAATAAGATTAAATTGTGGAAAAACGACTCGAGGAACGTCGTTCCAAATTAGTGCCACTATTTAATACTCTCAGAGACGTTCACAACAGCATATCACACAAAAGTGTTCACAAACAAATAAAGTCTAAAATAAACACGTGCACGGCCAAAAGCACGTGCACGAACAAAGTACAACGAAAACGTACTGTTACATCCTCCCCACCTTAGAAATGATTCCGCCCTCGGAATCAACATCAAGCACTGCTCGGGAAAAGGTGCGGGAAGCGCTCTCTCATCTCCTCCTCACGTTCCCAGGTGGACTCACCAGGGGAACCGTGACGCCACTGCACACGAACCAAGTCGACGGTCTTATTCCTCAGCTGCTTCTGTCGATGATCCAGAATCTCAACTGGCTGCTGATCATAAGACAGATCCGGACGAACCGTAATCTCCGAGAAATCCACAGCATGGGATGGATCACTAACGTATCGACGCAACTGAGATACGTGAAATACGTCGTGAACTCCCACCAGCGACGGTGGCAACGCCAAGCGATAAGCCACAACTCCAACTCTCTCCAGAACATCGAACGGTCCAATAAACCTCGGACTCAGCTTGCCCCTCTTTCCAAATCGAATAACTCCGTGGTTCGGAGAAATCTTTAGAAAGACATGATCGCCCGGCTGAAACTCCAAGGGCCTCCGTTTAGCATCAGCCCAATGCTTGAAACGGTCCTGCGCAATCCTCAGCTTCTCCCGAATATTCCTCACAACATCCACGGCCTCTACGATCATCTCTAGTCCTAACAGCTCCCGATCTCCAATGTCATCCCAGCTCAGTGGCGATCGACATTTCTTTCCATATAGCGCGGCGAAAGGCGCCATTCCAATACTCGCCTGGTAGCTGTTATTGTAGGCAAACTCAACGTGATGGAGATGATCCTCCCAAGATCCCTTCAAGTCCAACATGCACGCCCTCAGCATGTCCTCCAAAATCTGAATCGTCCTCTCGGACTGGCCATCCGTCTGCGGGTGGTACGCCGTGCTGAAACTCAGACTCGTACCCAAACTCTTCTGCAGACTCTGCCAAAACTGAGATGTGAATCTCGTGTCTCTGTCCGACACGATACTCACGGGGACTCCGTGAAGTCATACGATCTCCTGCACGATTCACGTTACATCACTATCTAACCTAGGAAAAGGAAATAAACTCGGAGAGTAAAAGAATTTACCTCCATGTATCTCCTCGCTAGCATCTCAGTAGACTGTCCCACTCGGAAGGGAATAAAGTGCGCGGATTTGGTCAATCGGTCTACGATCACCCAAATCGCGTCGTTCTGCTTCGGACTCCGAGGTAGTCCAGTCACGAAATCCATAGTGATGTGCTGCCACTTCCACTCCGGAATCGGAAGCGGTTGCAGCAACCCTGCCGTACGCTGATGCTCCGCCTTTACTTGTTGGCAAACCAAACACTTGGCTACGCTTCGAGCCACACTCCTCTTCATACCATGCCACCAAAAGTTCAGGCGAAGATCCTTGTACATCTTGGTCCCACCAGGATGCACAGAATACGGCGAACTGTGCCTCCACCAATAATTCCTCTCTGATATCTCCAGCTGGCACACACAACCTGGCTCCAAATCTCAACGAACCATCCTCGTGAATCAAAAAGTCAGTCCGCAGACCGGCTTCCACCTGCTCCCGAATCTTTACCAGCTTAGCATCTCCAGCCTGTCCAGCCTTGATCCTATCCACGATCGTCGACTGTATCTGCATACTCATCAACGAGGAAGTCTCTCCAGGAAGAATAATCTCGATACCAGACTCGCAAAAATCCTGCTGCAATCTCCACTGCGAGGTCAACATCATCACCGCTGGAAGTCTGCTCAGCGCATCCAGAACCACATTCACTTTGCCAGGGTGATACTGCAAATCAATCTCATAGTCTGCCATGAGCTCCAACCATTGGCGCTGTCGCATGTTGAGCTCCTTCTGCGTAAAGATATACTTCAGGCTTTTGTGATCGGTGAAGATCTTCACCCTCTCACTCAGCAGGAAGTGCCTCCAAATCTTCAGCGCAAACACGGCGGCAGCCAACTCCAAATCATGTGCCGGGTAATTCTTCTCATGAGCCTTAAGCTGATGAGAAGCATACGCAACCACATGCCCATGCTGATGCAACACACATCCAAGACCCTTGCCAGAAGCATCGCAAAAGATCTCGAATCCTTCACTCCGATCAGGCACAGCAAGTACAGGGGCAGTCGTCAACCTCTCCTTCAGGACACCAAAAGCCTTCTCGCAATCATCAGACCAAACATATGGCACATCCTTCTGCGTCAGTCTGGTCATCGGCTCAGCAATCCGAGAAAAGTCCTTAATGAAACGTCGATAATATCCTGCAAGCCCAAGGAAACTCCGAATCTCTGACGCCGACTGCGGAACCGGCCACTCTCTGATAGCCACAATCTTCTCGGGATCAACAGAAATTCCATCACCAGACACCACATGCCCGAGAAAGGCAACTCTATCCAGCCAAAACTCGCACTTGGAATACTTAGCATACAAACGATGCTTCCTCAAGATTTCCAACACTGTCCTCAAGTGCGATGCATGCTCTTCCTCCGACTTCGAATAGATCAGAATATCGTCAATGAAGATGACGACGAACTTGTCTAGAAGGTCGTAGAAGACCAGATTCATCAGGTTCATAAAAACTGCGGGCGCGTTGGTTACGCCGAAGGGCATAACCACGAACTCGTAGTGACCATACTTTGTCCTGAACGCTGTCTTCGGGATGTCGTCCTTCTTCACCTTAAGCTGATGGTAACCACTCCTCAAATCCAATTTAGAAAACACCCTCGAACCTCCGAGCTGATCAAAGATATCATCTATACGAGGCAAGGGATATTTATTCTTGATAGTCACGGCATTCAGCTCCCGGTAATCCACACACATGCGACGCGAACCATCCTTCTTCTTAACCAGCAACACCGGTGCTCCCCACGGAGACACACTGTGATTGATGTAGCCCTTCTGCAAAAGATCATCCAGCTGTCTACGCAACTCTTCCAATTCTGCTGGTGCCATGCGATATGGCGCCTTCGAAATAGGCTGCGCTCCCGGAACAAGGTCGATCGAAAACTCGAGAGCTCGATCGGGTGGCAATCCAGACATCTCCTCGGGGAAGACGTCGTCGAACTCACGTACCACAGCTGGTCTACTCTGCTCCATCTGCATAGCAACAATCTCCACCGGTTTGGCCCGAAACCTGACAGGGCCAAGCGAACTGCTACCACGACTGAACTCAAACACCGGATGTCCTGGGATCTCGAACACCACCTTCTTCCTCCGACAATTGATCGTAGCATAGAAACTCGCTAGCCAATCCATTCCAAGCACTGCATCGTAATTGATGATGTCGTGGACAATAAAATCAGCATAAAGCTCATGTCCACAAACCACCAAGGGGGCAAGAATTGCACCCACGATGCACCGAGATTACGCCATTTCCTGTAACGATGTTCCAACTCTTGGGAAGAGGGGAAGTCGTCAAGGAATGCTTCTCCACGAAGCTCCGGGATATAATGCACATCGATGCACCAGAGTCAAAGAGGACTCGTGCAGGAAACGTGCAAACCAAAATGACACCTAACAAACAGACTAACAATCAAACCTATTCTAACAAACAATCATATGCAAGCAACAACCATAATCTAACAATCAAAACTAACTAAGGGAAGAACAACTAGACAGAGGGTTACCTGCGATAACCTCGTCCACAGCCTCGGTCTCCACTGCAGTAATCAAGTAAGCCTGCCTCCTTGGCTGAACAGCCTGCTGATACGCCTGCTTCTGCGGAAGAAGAGGCGCTCCACGTCCAGCAGGTACAGGTGCTCTCTGCTGCAAGGGCTGGGCTGCAACTGGTCCCCTCTGTAGCTGTGCTCCATCAGGTCCTCTCCTCAGCTGATTCGCGTGCCGACAATCCCTCGCTACATGAGTAGCATCTCCACAGATCAGGCACTGCCCCAGAAATTTCCTGCACTGCTCCTTGTTGTGACCAGTCTTGCCGCAGAAATGGCAAGTCTTCACAATATGCCCACCTGGCCTCTTGAACTGCACTGACTGGGTAGGCTTGAACCCAGGCCTAGACTGCTCCATAGGCCTCCTCCCAGCACCAGAAATCTGTCCTCTCTTCAGCTTCGCAATCTTCTCCTGTCTCCGAGCAGCTACCAGCAACTTCTGATATGACTCCATATCCGTCGTAGACATCAGGCTCTGCAAGTCTAGGGAAAGGCCCTGCAAAAACCTCTGAGCCTTCTCCTCAGCATCCTCCACCATCTTCGGCGCGAAGCGACTCAGCCTAGTGAACTCCTGGTGGTACTGGTCCACCGACAGATTCCCCTGCTTCAGCTCAATGAATCACTGCAACATCTCCATCCTGGCAGCCTTCGAAAAGTACTCCTCATCGAACCGAGACTTAAAAGTAGCCCAATGTATCGGTGTCGTCAACAGCTCCTCCTCTGCATCCCACCAGTTTTGGGCATTATCCTTAAGCTGCTTCTTCACCAGATCAACCCATCCAGCCGGGTTGACCTTCGACATCTTCAGATTATCCTTGGTATTCCTGATCCACTCCTCAGCAGCCAACGGTCCTTCAGATCCATCAAAGTAGGTCGGGCCCAGCTCCTGAAACTGCTTCGCTCCGGGCTCGAAGCGAGGGGCACTCTGGGTATTCTGGAGCATGCCCTGCTGCACATGCATCATCTGATGCATCATCCTCATGATCTCAGCATTGGTGGGCTCTCTATCCGGCTCCTCAGCACGATTGGGCCCACTACCAGATCGGGTCTGTCGTCATCCAGCCATCTAATGACATAGAAAACGAACAAACAAATTAGACTCAAAGCTTAATGACTTGGATGTTGCAATTTATTTAATGGACATTCCGTTTATTATCGTTGTTCCGTTAATTCGCAATCGCAAGATAGGACCTGCATGGGCCACCAACAAAACCTGTCACGCCCCGCTTCCCAAAAACGTGGAGGCGAAGCGTGAGAAGGTCCGCTCAGACTTGAAGCTACAAAGCTGCAAGTCCGATAAGCGTCAATCAAATTTAACTGCAGGTCCTTGCAACGCGAAACGAAACAAAGATAATAATAACGAAGGAGACAAAAGAAACATCTCAGAATATCCATAATAAAAAATTCCAACATCGCAGAAAAGCCACCAGGCTAAAATAAAAGAGTCTAAAAGAGGCCCCAGCATGGCCAACAAAAGTACAAAATATGAAAACAAAGTAATGGTGCAAGCACCGACAATTAACAGCAAGCTAAAGTAAAAGTAACTCCACAGTCACTAAGACTGGTCTCCGGTGTCCTCGTACTCCTCGACGAAAGTAGGCTCAGGCTCAGCGTCAGCAAACACCTCGTCCTCCACAACTGTCTCTGGCTCAGGGTCTAACATGTGACACCCAAAAGAGCAAGGGGCACATGTCAGCAAGTCTAAAAGACTTGTGCAAGGAAACTGAAAGTACAAGTAAAAGCAACCTAGCAGTTCTAGCATGATGCAATGACATGGCAGTTAAAGTAATGAGTGCAACAGGTAAAGTAAAGTAAGGTACGAGCATGGCATGGCATTCACAAGACAAGTACAAGACAAGAAAAGTAAGCACCTCGTGCACAGAGTTCACGCCTTACAGCTGAAGAGGCTGTACGGGCACACTTCTACGCTGAGTGGTCGCTCAACCCTACCCCTCCACGTGTATCGAGCCAGGGCCTTACCCCCGAACGGGAATGCTCGCTTCTGGATCACGAACCAGGAAGTGTTTTTAACAAGTATGGCGTAGGGGTGCACCTAGCCCGGGACAAGCAAGTACAAGTATGTAGCGTGTGCTACGAATGCGACATTCAATGCATGGATGACATGACATGGCAAGTAGTAAAGCGTACAGGTAAGGAAAGTAAACGTGACCGTTTAGTATGCATGAACAACAAGTTTAAAGGGTTGGATCTAGCTTCGTTGTCAAGCTAGATCAATTAGGTGACGGATCTAGTTTCGTTGTCAAACTAGATCAAGTAGGCGTCTAGCCAGCTATCATTTCACTGACTAGTCTCTTTTACGCTGAAGCAAAGGAAGTGGCCTAAAAACATGGCCCTACAAAAGAGTTGGCAAGTTTCACTTGCCTGCAAGTATCACGTCTGAGCAACACCGTCCAACGAGTCCAAAACACAATACTCCTACGTGCACAAGTCCACCGGCCTACATCCGTTTTATTAATCTTGATTAGTGAATTCTAAAACATTTAAAATACTTTAAAAATACTGATTTTAGTTTTGATTAGCAAGCATTGGGTTGGGGGTCCTAGGGGTGCAAAGCGTTACCTCAACACGACGCGAAAGCTACACCGGCGTCGGGTAGCGACGCCGGGGGTTGGAATAATAATATCGCGCTCCAAGTCCAGATTCCAATTTGATTCCTCGCTGGAAATTTCAGAGCAATCAACCGGAGCAACGAATCCAGATTCCAAAGCTAGCACGTGCGACGACGGGCTACGACGTGTCGCAACGTCGTACGCGACGAATCCTCGAAGAGCAAGCACCTAGGTGGGGCCCACAGTAGTCCTAGGGACCTTTGGGGGACCCACAATACCTCTGGAGAACTTGGGGGGCCCACGGAGGCAAGTGGTGCGACGGGTGCGGGGTTGCGACGAGTGACTCTCGGTCGTACACAGCCAATGCGGGGAGATCCGTCGGTCGTGCACAGAGAATGCGGGGCTGCGACGTTTGGGGCGTGCAGCGGCTGCGGGGTTGTGCTTGGTGCGGGGTTGCTTCTCGGTCAGTGCGGGAGAGGGGCTCGGTCTGGCGCTTGGATGTGGGGGGGCACGATGTTGCAACGTTGCAATGCTTGCAACACCGGTCGGTGCGAAGAAGCGGGTCGGTCGGGCGCTGTGCGGAGCGGGGCGACAAGCGGGGGTTGGTGCGGGCGCTGTGCGGGGTTGAAGCTCTCGGTTTGAACGAGGGCTTCTCTCGGTCAGAGCGGGGGAACGGGGACGGCTGCTGCAGCAGCATGCGGAGCGGAGCGTGAGCGGGGTTGGGCTTCGGTCGGAGCGGGGGAACGGGGGCGATTTCTTCGGTCGTACGGCAGCCGTTCGTCGCAACGTTGCGACGAATCGTCGCAACGTCAAATCTGAGTTTTGGAAGAGGCTAGGGTTAATTTCTTGCGAAAATAGGTCTTCCTAGGGGTTGTTTATATAGTGTAGATGGGTTGACTTGGTCTAGGGCTAAATCTAATAGGATTAGAAGTTTACAATAATTTAAAATTTGAAATCCAACTTCTCCAACTCACCCAAGGGTTTGACTTGGTCCAAATGAGCTGGAAATTGGCTCAAAAATTCTTTAAAACATTTAAAACTCAAATAAATTTTATTTGGCCGAAATTAATTTAAAAATAAATTATTAAAAATATTATAAACCTTGTTAAAAATATAAAAGTGGTCAAATAAACTCCAAAAATTATAAAATAAATATCGGGGTGATCGTGATGACGAATGTGAGCTAACTAAGAAAACGGATCTCAATTTTGACGTCGGATGACGAAACTAAAAATAGAAACGTCTCCCGTCAAAAGTGAAAGTCGCCACGTCTCATCGAATAAGATTAAATTGTGGAAAAACGACTCGAGGAACGTCGTTCCAAATTAGTGCCACTATTTAATACTCTCAGAGACGTTCACAACAGCATATCACACAAAAGTGTTCACAAACAAATAAAGTCTAAAATAAACACGTGCACGGCCAAAAGCACGTGCACGAACAAAGTACAACGAAAACGTACCGTTACAAGGTATCTTATAATTGAGGGTGATTCAAACCCTAATAGATACCTAGGCGACCGAGGACCCATTTTTGTCCTTTGTGGTGGTGCAATGGGGATATAGACTACGCAACTGCAGATTCTCAAGTGAGAGATGTTCAGTGGTATTCCATATGCAAGTTACATTAGAGAGAGACTCTGACCTCCAGATGGTCTTATTTTTATCAACGCTACAACATGAAAAATTACATGTCCCTATGCATTCACCGGCAACTGGGATTTCATTAATAATGGATGTGCAATCCATTGGCGTCTTTTTATCAATGACTCTGCCAACCCGTTTTGGTTATGAACATGCGACACTGGATATTCAATATCTATCCCAGTTGCAAGGCAAAACTCTTGAAATGACCGGGAGGTAAATTCCTCAGCATTATCCAAACGTACTTTATTTATTTGCTTGTCTGGAAAATGCGCCGCAACTTTATTATTTGTGCCAGTAGCTTTGGAAAAGCAAAGTTGTGGGTCGATAGTAGACACACACATGAGTATTTTGAGGATGCATCAATCAGTACCATAAAGTACCGAAATGGCCCACTTGGGGGTGGATAGGTCCACATATATCTCTGTGTATTCTTTCGAGGAAGCTTGGACTTGTTATTAATTTCCCCTTGAAGCAAGTGATGCAAGGGAATTCTCCATTCTGAAGAATCTTCTAGTTCTTCAAGTCATGCCCATGTGATTAGGATAAGGTGCGATGCATCATCACCGATCCGGTGTGGCCAAGTCTATAATGCTAAAGTAAAAACTTGGCTGATGTCGGGCACTTCAGGTGATCCATTAAATTAGCTTCATCTCTCTGAATTTTTGTATGGTAGAGGCCCGATGAAAGGCTCTTAAAACGTTCAAGTATGGATTTTACTCCTTTTTCTTGAGACGTTACATACAGTAATTCTTTTTCATTTACATTTGCTATTTCCAGATAGAATCCATTTAAACGGATGTCATTGAAACTTAATAAGTTTCTATTTGAATTCGAAGAGAATAATGCATCCTTTATTTTAATTTCTGTTCTATTTGGGAGCAACAAATTTGCGTTCCCAGAACCTTCAATAATATTTGATGGCCCTAAAATGGTATTTACATTTATATGGTATAATGCTATGTAAATAGCATTTATATTGAAGGATTATATGTATCGAAGCACAGTCTACTGGGCAATCATAAGAGCGGTCCATCTATTAAAAAGATGAATCGTATAAGCACATTTACTTTTCAGAAACATAATCAAGTTTTATTCAAACAATTTCAAAAAATCAAACAGCTCTCATAACATTTATTTGTTCTAGAACAAAGATAAATAAAACAACTAATCAAGCGGGTCATCTCTTTCGAAGTCGCCAGCTGTGAACTTAATTGGAGCATTTGTGGTCACTAGGTTTGTTTCAGCTTTCTTTTTCATATTTTCTTTATACAAATCCTGAAGATGACGTGGAGTTCTGCATACTCTAGACCAATGTTCTTTCACGTCATAGCTATGACACTGGTCTTCCCAAATCCTTTTGGGTATGGGTGCATCATTTCTATTGTTGTCGTTTCTGTGCCATGTGAACTTCCGCCTCCCTTCATTTCTTCGATGTTGGGCCTGACCTCTAGCCTTTTTGTTCGGTCCCCCCTTTTGTGGTTTTCTTTTCCTTTTATTATTTTTCTTATTTTTATAAGAAGATGCATTGTGATCTTCAAGTAGGGGGGCAGTGCCAGGGGGCGCATATTATGTGTGGCAAGGAGAAGCTCTCTGTTTTGTTCAGTCATGAGTAAATATGACAACAGCTCAAAATAATTGGTGAACTTTCGTTCACGGTATTGCTGCATCAGTATCACATCCTTTCCAGCATGCGATCTTCTAAGACTTTTTCACCACACAACTTCAGGCGTGAGGTGATACTAAAAAGAGCTGTGTTGTACTCAGATATGGACTTAAAGTCCTGCAGTCTCATATTCTCCCCCTCATATCTTGCCATTGGAAGTATAACATCTTTCTAATGTTTATATCTTTCCTCAAGGGCAGTCCACAGCTCAAGTGGATCTTCGACCGTAGGGTATTCAGCCTTTAGGGTCTTATCCACATGGCGACGAATATAAATAATGGATTGCGCCTTTTCAATGTCAGTCTCCTTTTCATCCTTTGTCACAGCAGAAATGAGGGACTTAGCTCGCATGTGAAATTTAACATCGAGCTGCCAGCTCAAGTAATTCCTGCCTGATGCTTCGAAATCAACGCTTGCGATTTATGCTATTTTTTCTAGCAGAGCACAAATTTGCATGAACTAATAATACATAAAATATTTTCATGCAGATGCAATTTTAAAATGAATTAACTAATTGCGTGGATCTGCCAGTCCTACATAAAATAAATAATGTCCAAAGTCCATATTACAATCTATATTACATAAATGAAAGTGAAAATTTACAATTTTGGAAACCTCATGGTCCCATTTTTAAATTCTTTAGCTTCAAGAGTGGCATCCGTCTCCATGAAAAGTTGTTATAGGTCTTGGACATTACATAATTTGCTTACTACAATTTCTCTCAAAAGAAAAGAAAAATGTAGGAAAAGTACAATGTGATACTAAACAGCCGATCTAAAGCCACAATTAGCCATCCATGCAAAAATTTGTGTTCATTCAACATTTTCATAACACATCACATGCATCACAGATTCAAAATATGATAAACATAATAATTTAAGATACTTAATAATTATTCAGACCATGTGGCGATGTCATACACCATTAGGTTAGGTGACTAATGACAGAGCGGTCGCAGAATCTTTACAATTATTAAGTTAATTCCGCACAACTTAACATAAGTTTATCCCAGAAAATAAGCCATAAAAAGTGATGCAATGCATATAAGTATGATCCTTAAAAGGATGGTACTAATATGCAATTCGTTGTACATTATAGGCTAGTTCAAAAGAATTTGAAAGATGCCCAAATTACTTCTTCATCGTGAAAGGAAATTGTTTTCCTTTTATAACCCCAAAATAATCCCTATGAGCCCCAGGGTTCCCGATAAAAGTCCCCATTTTGGTCCTCTATTTTATCAAATTTTTCTGGAATTTTTAGGGCACAAAATACCCATTTTATTTATTTATTTGGCTTCCCCAATCCCTTCCACATTGTCTTTTTTTTCAAGTATAAAAACATGGCCTGCGGCCTGAGGCTCGCAGTGTGGTTGTGAGCTACATGCCCGTAGCCAATTCCTCATCTGTTTTTAAGTAATGCGGGCATGAGCCCGTAGCATGGGCTGCAGGCTTCATGTCCACATTAGTTTTGTTACTTTTCCTTTTTCATGGGCTTGAGCTCGCCGCTTGTGATGCGGGCTTTAGGCCCGCAGCGAGAAGCTGCTGTTGAATTTTTTTTGTTTAGCAGTATGGACCTGGAGGCCCAAATTAGTATGGGGGGACGACGACTAGGGTTAGTAGCCGCCGCCGCTCCCCATGATTCTGATGGGGGGTTGAAGGATGTCGTACGTCGGTGCAAAGATTACCGCCCACCGTGAGGCGGGGGCAGAAAGGTCTCCTGCCGTGAGACGGTATGGGGGGTCAGCTCGCCGTGAGGCGGGGTTTGGGGAGGCTGCCTACGATGAGGCGGTGTAGGGAAGGCAGCCTGCCATGACGCATGGTTTGGGTAGGTCGTCCGCCGTGAGGCGGGGGTAGGGGAAACCACTTGCCGTTATGTCGGGGTTGATGGGGTCAGCTCAGCCTTCAGGGTGGAGCGAGGGGGTCGATCCACCTTCGGGGCAGACAGTTGGTGGCCCACGGCAGCCGGTGACAAAGCCGCCGGTGATGCTGTGGGCGGGGATAATGTATGTATGTATATATCTGTGTGTGTGTGTGTGTGTGTGTGTGTGTGTGTGTGTGTGTATCTATGCATGTGGGCCACCAACTGTCTGCCCCAAAGGCGGATCACACACACACACACACACACACACACACACACACACACACACACACACACACACACACATATATATGGTAAAGGGATCCTAAGGTGCCTCCTTAGATTCAATCTAAGGAGGCGCCCCCATTTCTCCACATCTCCCATATTTTTTTTGAAATGTTTTTCCATGGGTTTGTTGTTCACCTTATGGATGATCAACATACCAAATTTCAAGAGATTACAATACTTTTTGAGCCCCCATCTACCCCTTACAACTTCGTAGGTTTTTCAGCACGTTTTTTGACCGTTGAAGTTGTAAGGGGTAGATGGGGGGCTCAAAAAGTATTGGAATCCCTTGAAATTTGGTATGTTGATCATCCATAATGTGAACAACAACCCCATGAAAAAACTTTTCAAAAAAATTGTAGGAGATGGGGGGAAATGAGGGCGCCTCCTTAGATTTCAACTAAGGAGGCACCTTAGATCCCCTTTGTCCATATATATAACCCCCAAAAATATGGACAAAGGGGATCTAAGGTGCCTCCTTAGTTGAAACATATGCTGAACTACCAATTTTCAACCGTTGATCTTGATCTCCACCCTCTAAATACCTGACCCACCAATTTTCAACCCGATCCCATGTGTTTTGCCTGTTCATCTATCCGACCCAAATTTAACGGTTTCGCATGAACAGAACTTTTGCGAATGGTTGATGGACGGGAAAAACACATCGGATCGGGTTGAAAATTGGTGGGTCAGGTATTTATAGGGTGGAGATCAAGATGAACGGTTCGGATCTTCCGAAAAAATGGGGGGCATAGGATTTTTGATAGGGGGTCATTTTTGGGGGTTATTTTTGGGGGTCATTTGATCCCTCATATATATATATATATATATATATATATAAAATAATGGCTATCATACGCCATATGAGATATGCTCTCATATGCCCTCTCACATAAAGCAACCAAGTACAACCAAGTACAAGCCCATGTGGGCTTGTACTTGGTTGCTTTATGTGAGAGGGCATATGAGAGCCTATCTCATATGACGTATGATACCCATTAATCCCACACACACACACACACACACACACACACACACACATATATAGCGATCTTCCGTTGCGAAAAAACCCATGCGAAAGCCGTGCGAAAACATTTTTTTATTTTTTTGAAATTTTTTTCAAAAATTCTTTTTTTGATGTTTAATCCATACAAATATATACACCATGGAAAATAATGGGTGAACCCGTTGGGCATTAGAGCACCCATCCACCCGTTACAAATTTAACGGTCTCAAAACGTGCGAATTTGTTGAAATAACTTGATCGAAGGCCAAATGACATTATTTCTAATCCATTATTTTTTGAGATGGGTATAACAACATATAATGAGGGTGGAAAAAAAAATTTTGAAAAAAAAATTTCAAAAAAAAAACATTTTCGCACGGTGCGAAATGTTCTCATTTGAAAATTTTCCTATATATATATATACATATATATATATATATACATATATATATATATATATACATATATATATATATATATATACATATATATATATATATATATATATATATGTATCTTATGACCCCCAAATATAACCCCCAAAATAACCCCCTCCCGTGGCCCTCCATCATGCGGATCAGCGGTCCGGATCGCCCCCTCCAACTCACGCGCGAGAAATTGAATTTCTCTTGCGAGAAATTCAATTTCTTGCTCAAAAAGTTTCAGGTGTTAATTAATTAATCAGCTTAGTTTACCCACCATTCTCTCCACTTTAAAAATGATTTCCGGCCAAACGAGTGGACATCTTAACATAAAAATTAGTTTTTCCGTCCCCCCCTCGTCCTCCCGATCAGAACGCGCAGTGCGAAGCCTCGGTTTCAGTGAGGTTTCAGTGGTTTCAGTCCGCCCAGGCACTGAAACCTTGGGTTTCAGTCACCGAAGCCTCGGTTTCAGCGAGGTTTCGGTGACTGAAACCTTGGGTTTCAGTCACCGAAACCTCACTGAAATCGAGGCTTCACACTGCGCGTTCTGATCGGGAGGACGAGGGGGAGGGGGACGGAAAAACTAATTTTTATGTTAAGATGTCCACTCGTTTGGCCAGAAATCATTTTTAAAGTGGGGAGAATGGTGGGTAAACTAAGCGGATTAATTAATTAACATCTGAAACTTTTTGAGCGAGAAATTGAATTTCTCGCGAGAGAAATTCAATTTCTTGCGATTTCTCTCAATCATCTCCCTCAACCATTGGGTGATCCGTGCCGTTGATCTACGTTGATCGTGCGGCCAAGGGAGGGGGTTATATTCGGGGGTTATATTAGGGTGTCATTTGATCCTTCCTATATATATATACTAGCCATAAACCGTGCCCGTGGGGCACGGTTCATTTAAGATATTCCCCATCAAAATCTTTGTACCTCTGAAAATGTAGCTCATCCCAGGGAATAGTTCATCCTAAAATTTAGTATCGTTCAAATTTAGTTCTGCTCCAAAATTATAGTGTTCTCCCTAGTAAATTCACTTTCAAAAAATTTTAGTTTCTCCCAAAATTTAGTTTTCGCTGAGAGAGTAGTTACCATAAAAAATTGATACTCAAAAATTTTCCCCATCAAAATCTTGAATCCCCTAATTTTAAACCGACAACAATTTTTAAAACTCAATAATTTTTATTTAATTTCCCTAACGATTTTAGGCCCACAAAATTTAGTTCAACCAAAGAATTTAGTTCCCCAAAAAAGTTAGTTCAGGAGAAACACTTAGCTCACTTTGCATTTTTTGGTATCACATTGGAAATTTTGCTTGAAATCTGGTAATTTTTGCTAGCATGATCTTGAATGTGATGGTAAATCTGTAGTTTTTGGGAAATCTTGAATGAAAGGTTGCAAATTTTTACTGGCATGATTTTGATCTTGATTATTGCTTCGTAAATTTTTGCTTGGTTTGCTGGCATGATTTTGCTACCATGACTCAAATATGGAATTATGTGAATTTAGCTGGAGTACATATCAAATCCAGAGTTTAGGTATCAAACATTTATATGGAGAATTAGATGGAGTACATAGCAACTCTACATGTATGCTTTTTTATTTATACGGCGAAATGTTTTTGTGCTAATGTTTTAATTTTGCATGAACTACACTTTTTGTTTGGTATCAAATCTAGAGTACATAGCAAACCCAAAGTTTTGGTATCAAATCTGACATACCTAGCAAATCCATAGTTCTTTTGTATCCTGCGTTTTGGTATACAAAGTTCTTTTTATGTCTCAATCTGCAAAGTTCTTGTGGTATCAAATATGGAGTACATAATAGAAGGTTTGATTTTTTTTATGTACCACTCAAACCACCATGTTCCACAATGTACATGTTGAGCGTACAAAACAATCTGCAACTTGAACTACATGTGAGTACAATATACTTTGCTTGGTTATCAAACAAACTGCTCCATATGTCCTTCCTAGTTCGGGACTCAACATACAACTTTTTTGCATCATCTAATAAGATAAAAAGATCATAAACAATCGATATCATTGACCTTAGTATAACAAAGGGGGCCTTATCATCTAAAAAACATGCCTTAATCAAAGCAACCAATAACGAAAAGGCCTCAACATCTAATACAATCCTTTAACATAATTTCTCTACTGAACCCAGTGAGGGATTTTTGTTCTTTTTTTCCCTCCGGTAAAAATATTTACATGCACTTCAGTGGGATGATGGGAGGATTGCTGCTTGCAAAATAGCTGCTGCCACGCGCAGTTCTTGCAATTGCGTAAGCACAAGAAGAAACCCTTTGACCCGTCTTTGAGATTCTCCTACTCAAACCTCCTGCTGGTGTCTTTTGGGGGTGGGCTTCATCATTCCCCTCCACCTACAAAGCTCTTGCTGGGCGTCATCTTCTTCTTGATGTGGGCCTCCTCTGCTATGCAAGATCCTCAACGCTTGTAACATTCGAAAACAATGATAAGGACCAAGACTTTCCCCTCAGATAATTTTGAGAGACATTTCCTACCAAAATAAAAAGCCCACTATTTAAAAAATATTGAAGTACAAATATAAAAAAATAACACAACAGATGAATTATATGCTATTCAGTCAAGAGTCCTGGAGGATCTCTACTTTTTTATATGCTATTCACTAAGTGATACATGCAATATTCTTTCACTACCAAAAATTCTTTGGAAGGTCCTGTAGGATCTCGTTTATTAGAATCTATTCATTCAATAATACATGCAACATTCTTCTGATGTCAAACTGCATGCTCTCCAAAAGCAGTCGGCAAAGAAAAATGATCCAAACTTGTTAACTAATATCATTCTCTCTCAAAAACACATACATCAGCAAGTTAAATTAAGCTGTATGTATTAGTATTTAACAAAATATCAACAAAAACAGCGAGCTGTCAAGTTAAATGTGCCTGTTAAAAATCAACAATGCAAACCTGTTATTTAATTTAACTTGCACATACATACATATCCAGGATTAGTTTGCACATACATTTAACTTATAAATAAAATTTAACTTGCACATACATACATATCCAGGATTAGTTTGCACATACATTTAACTTATAAATCAAATTTAACTTGCACATACATATTTGTATGTGCATTTAACCTGTTATTTAAATTTAACCTGGATCCTGGATTAGCTTGCACATATATACAAATCCAAGATTAGCTTGAACATACATTTAACCTGTTATTTAAAGTGAATCACAAGTTTCATATGACTGTTGTGAAAATAAGCAATTGGGTAGGACCTCCAAGCATCCAGAAAAGAATGTGGTACTTTTCTCCTTTTTATATTGAGAGTAGTCACAATGTCATGAAAATATTATGAAACCAATAGTGTAGTTGCCAAATAACTATTGGAACATCAGAATTTTTTTGTATCTGTCGGATATAAAATTTGAGAATGTTGTGTAATTCAGAATTAAAATTACAGTCCATTCGTAAACTTTTGGAAAATATCTTTGGTTTGGATCATGCAAAATCTGTTGAACACCATATATTCATATATCATAAGGTATTCAGACAAATTCATCCTGCAGAATGCATTTTACAAAATGTATGGTCATATAACTGACATCTTCTCTAATAAATTCATTAGTTTTTTTGCCTGCGGTGATTATTTTATTTAAGTGGTTTTGATGCACATGCTTTGTTGAATAGCAAATTAGAGAGATTGGCTCAAATAATGTTAACTTGATGGAATTTTTCAGTTTCCACATATGTCAATCTCTCTTCTTTTAGTCTTGGGACCATCTATCATGCTCATGTCTTCTCACTATTATAGCGTCATTGGCATATTTGATGGGGACTTAATTAAGATCAATAATCTCCATTTAATCAATATTTTTTTGAAGTGAAGTATATGTTATCATTTCCCTTTAATTCTACCAAGCAATAAATTGATCTTTGTTATCTTATCACTATTATATCGGCTTTGGCATGATTCTAGCTTTTATGCTCTGAGAGGGGATTATTTGTCCTCTTCAGTTTAACCTTTAAAAATGAAATTTTTTGAAGCAACCTAAGACCCTTACATTGGATAATGTTTCTACGTAATCAAAAGCAATGTTTGGAATATGTATTAATCAAAAAGCAACTTTTGCATCCCCTAAATTGTATTCAATCATTCACCAATCAATGAAACATTGAGCTGTATGCCAAAAAGTTATGACATGAACCATGATATGACATGCTTCTTCAATCAAAATTTCTCATTTCATTACAGTCTCCAATATATATATTTTTGAATAAGAATTTCTTAAAAAATGATAAGATACAAAATTCAGAAACAATAGAACATTCTATCTATTTCACTAAAAAACACAATTTTTTTCCTCAAAGATCACATTTTACAGTGCAAACGACAATAAAAATTAAAATTTTAAAATGTTACCAATTAGATGAGGATGACCCGCGCAAGAGAGTGTCTAGGGTTCAACCCAAACCGCTCAGATTCTGATCCTCCACATTCCGGCCCTTTGAAATCAAGAGATAGAGAAAGAGAGAGAGATGATGGCTTTGTTGTTGGCAGCATCACTTGCGTTCCCCCTGAATTGGTCAGAAACTTAAACATTTTGTTAACATTTGAGTTTTCCCCCCACTAAACTCAAACAAAACTCAAACAGCTTTGTTGGCGGCAGTGTAGTTTCCACCCTAAAGTTTTGTTAACATTTGAGTTTTCAAATTTTGAGTTTCCCAAACATTTCCCCCACAACATACAAACATTTTGTCCTAGTCACCATTGCTTTGTCCACGTAGGACAAAGGTGTCCACGTAGGACAAACATTCAAAAACCTCCCTCAAATGCAATATAGACCAGGAGTATCCTTGTGATAATGCAATGAGAATGACATTGTTGCAGGATATTTGAGAAAGTATTACAGTTTTTAAGCTGTCATAAACTTTAATCAACTGGTGAAATTTGTGTGAGTTCTAGAAATATGCTGAATCTAATGACGTCATCAGGGAACTTTTATATTTTGCTCAACCTTTATATTCTCATCACATCAAATTAATTATCCAACATATACATTTAGATTCATGTGTTGTTGATGTTTTCGCATAATGCATGTTGCAAACCGATCGATATGATGTGAAAGCAAACTAACATTGTTTTGGTAGATATATCATCTAAGCATTTTTTTGCCACAGTTTTGTAGACATGCATGATTATACGTTTCACATCATGGATACACTTTGGATATGTTTCTTAATTTTCTAACAATACAACCCATAAGCGTATATAGTTTTGTGCACGTGTTATAAACATTTCCTTTCAACTTCATTGTATTCTGTCGTGGTATTGTATATTAATACTTCCAGACTCCAGAATCACTTCTCTATCACAACCATCCTCATGTGCTGTAGCCAAGAAAATCAAAACCCATGAATACATTTTATGTAAAAATAAAGCTAGGGACATTATCACCCCCCAATGAGAGAATATTGCTCTCCTCTTTTTGAATGCCAGTTCATTTTTGGATCAAAAAGGGTTCATGCAAAAGTATGGGCTAAAAAGAGCTAATGAAATTAGGAGCAGGGGCACATGAATCAAAGGCCGTGGAAAAAAAGAAGAGGATTTTTGTAGTTGAGGACTACATTGAGTGATCACTACATTGTGTCCCCCCTTTAAAGAATGCAATCCCCATAACAAATTTTTTCTTCCATATGTAATATTCAGAATGAACTCCTTTTTTCATTTTTAAAAGAGAGATTTAGTGCTAATTGAGAGGCTTACGGCTAGCATTGTTGATGTTTATCTACACAATCTATATATCAAAAACATAATGACTGCCTTGTTTAAAATCACTAATCGGCGAAAATTTAACGGCTTCGTTCAGTAAAATTTGCAAAAAGGCTTATGTTTTATTAGATATTCATTTTTATGGGATTTTAGAACCTACTCAAATTGTGGATTGTCGAAAAATAAAAGGATTTGACTTCTACACCATCGTCAGAAGAAATTTAAAGATCATAAATTTAATACTTACAGTATATATCTGAGACCTGATCATTTTATATGCAAAAAAACGTTTGCTACATAGCAAACAGAACAGTAGTATTTTTGATGGAAACGTTTGCTACATAGCGCACCACTAATAACCCACCCAACAAAAAAGATAGAAGTCAAAATTTAACCAAAAAACTAAAATAAAAAGATTTTAACAATAAAATCAGAACCTGCTCTCGCTCTCCTAACTGTTTTCTTCAAGGTATTGTCAAAATAAAGTCAAAATTCATGTTCAAGCATTAGAATTCTAATATCAGAAATTTGAAACAACTTGACCAAGATCCTCAATACCAAAAATTATAGAGAACTATACATTTCTTCTTTTTTCTATTTTACAGAAACATAATGTATCTCCCAAAAAAATAAAAGATATCATCACTTGCCATGTTGATAAATGAATTTTTTCCAACCCTGTTAGGACCTAGCATACAAAAGCATTCCCCAGGGGAAGAGGCAGAGATAACCCTCCAACTGACTCACCCCCAGAGATGTGGTCTTTGATTGACCTTGTGTGTAGATGAATATAGCCATGACTATTAAGAGCAGTGAGAAACCAATCGTGAACTTATCGTATCTTAAAAGTCTCCAGGGAGAGTAAGTCTACCAAAAGCGATCCTAGCAGGCACAAATATATACATATATATTGAAATCAATATCAAAATGTGCAGCATTCAAACTCCATAAAATGGAGAAAAGTGATGTGATAAAAATATGATTATTAATCCAAATTTCATATTTAAAAACTTCCAAAAGAAAACAGTGCATGCATCTATATCTAGCATTCCAAAAAAATGGCACCCCAAGCATGGATACTTTTTTACATTCGAGAATAGCATTCCATATGAATAAAATATTTCAAGTGCAAAGGTAAAATAAAATATTTTCTCTGATACTTTTTTACCTTAGATGAAGATGGCTGATGCTGCTGCTAAAGGTCCGATCTTCTAAATCATTCATGTTCGAGCAAGCAGCGATTCTGGGTTTTGGAAGATGACTGCAGTTCCATAAACTACGATGAAAAAGAGTTGCGGCATGCTTAAAAAATGAAAAAATGATGACCATAAGTTCAAAAAAGAAAGAAAGTACCTTGATCTATAGAACAAAAGTGAAAGCAACGTGCTTACTTGAAGGCGAGCTGTGTCATTTGGCATAAAAGCCTCCACCTGCAAAAAAACCCCTCCATTTTTATCTTATTTTGAGAAAACAACCCCATTCTGGGTGTAATGTGCAAAACAAAACAAAAATAGTTACCTCAGTAATTTGTAGAACTACTCCATCCATACGGGTGGAGTGTTTTGAATTACCTGCCATACAAATACAACCCTCAATTTTTGCTGGATTTGAAGTTATTTAGATAGGAATCGTCTAAAATTGGAATGAATTAGAAAAAAAATCGTAACCCTTGCAAAGATCTGAAGAGAAAAAATAGTATAGACCTTTTTTGGTTGGAGAGCAGGGAGTCGAATCCATCAACAACGATGTTGGACGGGTCATTAGGCCTCCATGATCTGCTTCACTATGAGCGAAAGCACGCCATGGCCCCCATGGCCATGGCATGTTGCACTCACAGTCAAGCAGATCAGAGCAACCAAAAGGCTAGAAATAGAACTCAAATGAGATCGATGAAACCCTAACCCAAAGTTTTTCTCAGTGGATGATGCTTGACCGGCAGCATCGGCAACGAAGAAGCAAAACCCTCGGCGGTCAGTACCGAATATCATTTCAAACAAAAAATTTATAATAACAATAATGGAATAAAAATTGTAAATTTACCCCAACAGTTAACCAAAACAGGGTTAAAAATCAATACCCGGTCAAAGAGTAGATTTTGGCATCATAGTCTCAGTCTGCGACATTTTGGCATCATGTGAGAAAAATCTTCTTGCCCAAATTGCATAAAGAAATATGTATATGACTATCCTGTTGTAATTAAAATAGTGTAATCACTACATGATTTTAGCGCAAATTTTACCTCAATATGAAATCCTGTATTAAAACATCAAATTGGAAGTTTATAAATTGCAGTGCAACTTAGTATATGCAATCACAAATCTGAATTGCCATGAACTGGAACTGATATGCAATCACAAAAAAATCTGTTTTGCCATGGACTCCCATTCTCCAAGTTGATATGCATAGGGATTGCATATACGGGAAAACCCAACTTTGACTATGCAATCACAAAATTGACAAATGTTGTTAAATTAACATTGCGATGAACTCAATAGGAAATATTTTTTGTGAATTGCCATAGTCATATTAACTAATTTTGTTAAATCATTTAAAAACCGTGACTATGCAAATGATATGTCTCATTTCACAAATCAAAACTGATATAACTCATTTTACAAATCAAAACTGACATTCAATTTCATAAATCAAAACTGATATGTAGTCAAAACTGATATAATGAGTTAAAACTGATATAATTTAAATTGGGTTGATATGTTAAAAACTTATATGTCAAAACTGATATAATTCTCCAAAACTAATATAATTCTTCAAGAAATATGTAATGAAATATGAGTAGAAAAAACTTAATTGTCATGAACTCCCATTCTCCAAGAACTCCACTATGCATATCAACCCTACTAATGAAGAAAAAAGGCATATTTTGAAAAAAAAACCAACTGTGACTATGCAATCACAAAAAAAAATTAACTGTGACTATTTTTTGTGAATTGCAAAGAACTCCAAGTTGATATTTTGAAAATTGTAAGTTTTCAAAATATGCATTTTTTGGGAAAAACCAACTCTGAATTGCCATGAACTCTCATTCTCCAAGAACTCCACTATGCATATCAACTCTACTAATGAAGGAAAAAAAACTGAATTGCCATGCAATTTCCAGTATATGCAATCACTAATTGTGTTAATATAACTATGGAAATCAAGTTTATGCAATCACTAATTGTGTTAATATGCAACCAACTCTGAATTCCCATTCTTCAAGAAATATGGAATGAAATATGAGAAGAAAAAACTGAATTGCCAGGAACTCCCATTCTCCAAGAACTCCACTATGCATATCAACTAACTGACATTCAATTTCACAAATCAAAACTGATAAGTAGTCAAACTGATGTAATGAGTTAAAACTGATATAATTTTTTGATCAGATTGATCTGAGATTCTAATGCATATCAGTTTGAGCAAAAATTCTAATGCATATGCTAATTGAGCAAAAAATTCTAATGCACATCAGTTGGTTTTTTGCTCAGAGATATTTTTAGTTTGAAAATGTCAATACTTATATATGATAATCACAAATTATTATGTGGTGAATATATGTTATAACCAGGTCACATGGGCTAAGCAAGAGTTTAATCACAATATTTATTTCATGAATTTCTTTTTTTAATTTCCCCAACATTACACCATCAAAGCAACATTTTGTGACCTCAAAAAATAAACAATATCCCTCTTTTCTCCTAGGAACAGATAAGGCTAATTAATGTATTATTGAAGTGGGATGCATTGTTACTCGTCCCCCTTTCCCTTGTGAAATAGGAAGTCCATTGCGATTAATGATCTTGATCATATTCATGGCATTATACATAGTTTAATCTCTAGTGCAAAGGAATAACTAATTCATTTTGATTATTTTTCTGTATAAATCTGAGTCTGTCAAAAAAAATTTAAACTTAAATGGTGCTCTAAAAGGTATCTAAGCCTTAAACACAAATTTTCACAAACCATATAGTGTATATAACCCCTCTAGGTATCTAAGCCTCAATTCCAATGATAGATTTCAGTATAAATCCAAGTAACAAAAGAATGCAATGCTACAAATACTTATTCAAGATCCAACCAAGTTAAATAAATGAGACTCGACATGGATTTGCTCCAGCTGAGCCATCCTTTCCTATCAACCAACAAATTTACAACTTCAAAAAATAAACTTAAACTAAAAAATAAGATTTTTTTCTCCTTTTGTATATAAGTTTCAAGGAAAAAGAGCCAACCCTTACGGTTCTTTAGTTCTACTTGATGGATTCTTTAGGTTTCTCACCCAATTTATCAGCAGTCTTGGTCTTCTTCTTCTTCCTCGTTGTCAAAATTGCTTCACTTCTGTCATCCAAATCTTCCGCTTCATCCCTTTCCTTCTCCAGATCTAGGGGTTCAAACCCTTCATCGACTGCCGGCACCGAGAACAACGTGAGCGTGGCTGCGGGGCGAGGGGCGAGGGGCTGCACGGCCACACGTGAGGGGGTCGGGGTAACGGTAGGGGAGAGGATGAGGGTTGGGTGAGTGAGAAATAGAGAGGATGAGGGTTGCGTTTTCATTTGGAGTTTCCCCCCAAATTTTTGGGATGTTTGAAGACAGGGCAGATAAAAATGCAGCTGAAGATTTGGGACTTTTTTGTTTTCAAAATTTTTAAAAAGCCCCCACCCCAACGTTTGTTCCCCAAAAATTTTGTTTCCCCCCAAAAATTTTGTTTCAAACTCAAAAATTCAAACTCAATTTCTCTTAACTTACCCAATTTCTCATATCTTATCCAATTTCTCTTATCTTATCCAACAACTCTTAACAACATCCCTCATATATACCCAATTTCTCATCTCTTATCAAAAACTCTTATCCAAAAACCCATGATAACATCCCTGTTTTATAATATAGATATATATATGTATGTGTATATATATATGTATGTATATATATATATGTATGTATATATATATATGTATGTGTATATATATATATATGTATGTGTGTATATATATATATATATATATATATATATAGGGTAAAGTGTTCCTAGGGTGACTCCTTAGATTAAATCTAAGTAGTCGCCCCCATTTTCTCACATCTCCCACAATTTTTTTGGATTTTATTTTTCATAGGATTGTTGGTCACATCATGGATGATCAACATACCAAAAATCAAGGCATTCCAATACTTTAAAAGCCCCTATCTATCCCTTGCAACTTCAACGGTCTGAAAACGTGCTGAAAAACCCATAAAGTTGCAAGCGGTAGATGTGGGCTTTTAAAGTATTGGAATGACTTGATTTTTGGTATGTTGATCATCCATGATGTGACCAACAATCCTATGAAAAATAAAATCCAAAAAAGTTGTGGGAGATGTGAGAAAATGGGGGCGACTACTTAGACTTAATCTAAGGAGTCACCCTAGGAACACTTTACCCATATATATATATTTTTTTGCAGGGTAAGTTAGGTTTTATTAAATAATATACAGAGAGTACAATGTGGACTGTGTGCAGCATGCTGGTCTAAATGACTAGGGGAGAGGACACAAGCGTCGTCACCCTAGTTCAAATAGCCCAGCATCCAAACTCAGACCCACGCAACAATACTAAATACAAGACAATATACAAAGACACGGAAGTATGATGCTGTAGAGGCATGAAAAATCAACCATTGTCAAGGATCTCCCAATTTGCAAAAGCAGCCAAAGCCTCATCTTCCACTTCATCCGTATTACGAAGGATGACACGGACATCAGCCTCAATCGCCTTAAAAAGATCAATCTTTGATTGTCTTTTATTTTCAAAAACTCGCCTGTTGCGCTCCCTCCATAGATGCCACACGACGGAACCTAGAATTATCTTAGCAAGAAACCCAAGCATCCCTGTCTTGCTGTAGGTTGCTAGATAGAAGTTGCAGATCTCTGATAGGTTGTACACAGCGGGACCCTGTGTGCCGAGCTTAAGAAATGCTCTCCGCATAATATAATTAGAGAAAGGGCAGTGAAAAAATAAATGGTCATTTGTTTCATGACAGCCCGAAGTGCACAGCTCACATGCGGATGTGGGGAGGCTGATCCAGTTCTCCAGGTGGGACTTTGTAGGGAGCTTATTCCTGAAGGCTCTTAGCAATGTGATAGAGAATTTCGGAATACTCTTTTTGTACCAAATGAGTTTATGATAAATAAAGGGGGCTACCTTGTTTTGCACCACATCCCACGCATCCTTGTACTTGAAGGCTGATCCGAGCTTCCATTCCCAGGAGTCAATGTCAGAATTCAACCTATGTTACTGAAGCAAATGGCGCAAATTTCGTATGTCTGGATTATCAAGCCAAGAAGACCCATTCCAATAATCAGAAACAGACTTATGGCTAGCACCTTCCGGTATAGAGTAGAGTGATTTTAGAGGTCCGCAAGAGAGCCAATTGTCATGCCAGAACAGGGTATTATTACCATCCCCAACTTTCCTCTTAATAATATTCTGCGACAGACTTCTACAATGAAGTAGGAACTTCCACGTTCCAGATTGAGTGACGTTACCGGATGCTTCATAGAATCGTGCTGAATCCTTGTATTTGGCCCGCATGTACTTCACCCAGAGCCCTCCAGAATTGAGAAATCTCCAAGTGAGCTTGATCCCAGCTGCTAGGTTTAAATCAGACAATAATCTTAGTCCAACCCCTCCTTCCTCCTTTGGTCTGCAAGAATCACTCCAAGACCATGCTTTGGTATTACCCCAAATAAATTTCCTGCACAATGTGGTTAAAGTACGCAGAACACTAGCAGGGAATCTATATACTTGCAACCAAAAATTTATCATGCCATAGATAACCGATCTCACGAGTTCAATTCTGCCTGCTAAGGATAGTGTAGAAGAAGTCCAACCACTAAGACGCTTCCTGCATTTATCAATGAGACGGTTATACATTTGAGCTTTAGGATATTTGGGGGACAAGGGGAGGCCCAGATAAGTAGATAGTGAATGCGCATGTTTGACTCCCAGAAACTCAGCCAGATCCCTAGGATTTTTAGTTCCTTTGCTGAACATGCCAATACTCTTATCCCAGTTAATCTCAAGGCCAGTGAAATTACCAAACTCCATAAATAGATTTTTGAGGCCCCTAAAGGACTTTTGATGAGCACGGCAGAAAACCAGCAAATCATCCGCAAAAAGAAGGTGTGATATAGAGCCAACCCGCCTCATAGGCTGAATGCTTCCTAAAGTGAGTGCCTTAGCAAGCAAGAGGGAGAAACATTCCATAATAATGACAAAAAGATAGGGGGAAAGAGGATCACCTTGCCTCAGCCCTCTGTTCCCTCCAAAGAATCCCACTGGCGACCCATTAACCATAACCGAGTAGGACGCAGTGGAAATGCATTCCTTGATCCACCCAATGAACTTTTGACCAAATCCCATCTGATGAAGGATGAAATATACAAACTCCCTGTTCACACTATCGAAGGCCTTTCTGAGGTCGAGTTTCAGGCACGCTCTTGCACCCATTGGGCTGCTAAAGTCTCTAATCTGCTCATGGGCAAGTAAGGCACAATCAGAGATCAGCCGCCCCTGAAGGAAGGCAGCTTGATTTGGCGAAACAAGATCTTGGATGATTTTCTGGAGCCTGTTGCACAGGATCTTGCTAATAATCTTGTAGATAACATTGCAGCAGGCAATAGGCCTGTAATCTCCTATGGTAGAAGCATTAGAACCTTTTGGGACCAAAGTTAGGAAAGTGTGGTTTACCTGCCGCAGAAGAGAAGAAGATCTGAAGAAGGATTGAACCGCACTTATAACATCATTTCCAATGAGGGACCAATTGTGCTGAAAGAAGAATGCATTAAAGCCATCCGGCCCCGGAGCTTTGGATGCGCCAATCTGAAAGACTGCTTCTTTGATCTCA
The DNA here is from genome assembly GCA_030789695.1 of Scilla litardierei. Lineage (NCBI taxonomy): Eukaryota > Viridiplantae > Streptophyta > Magnoliopsida > Asparagales > Asparagaceae > Scilla > Scilla litardierei. Next base: position 273,968,249 of record CM061133.1, on the reverse strand, counting down.
TCGGCCGTCACATTTCGTTCTAGCCACATAGAAGTTTCTGGTTTTATTTTCTTTTTAGGAACAAGCCTAGGGAACACATTCCAGTAGCTGTTTTGGTTGTAGAGACTCTTATAATAGGTAGCAGCTTCAGCTTTTATGTCTTCATATGTTTTGCACTGCACACCATGCACATCAACCAGATACCTCAAATTATTGCGGTATTGCCTTGATTTCATTGCATTGTAGAAGAATCTAGTATTTTTATCACCCAGATCCAACCAGTCCTGCCTACTCCTCTGCCGGTACATCTCTTCTTCCAGCCCCATCAGGTTGGCCAACTCATCCGCTAACTTACGTTCCTTTTCCTCAAGCTCAAGGGAAGTGGATAATGAATTTTGATTCCTAACCGATTCAAGCTGAATACAGCACTGATGTATAGAACTGCTTGCCCGATGCTTGCTAGACCACCTTCTGAGATCCAATTTAAGTCGCCGTAATTTACTTATCAGACAGAACATACGGGTACCGCAGATGCTCTGATTCCAAGATGATTCCACCAAATCATGGTATCCTGACAAATTAATCCAATGATTGAAGAATTTGAAAGGTTTAGGATCAGTTTGTACCTTTGGATGAAAGTTCACAATCATAGGGGAGTGGTCGCTAGTATGAGGATCCAAGTAGTCAACAAAAGAGTCAGGAAGCTTATTTAGCCATTCCTCATTGCAGAGGACCCGATCTAACTTAGCCGAAATACGTCGAGTACCCATGCGTTTATTGCACCAACTATACCGTGCCCCAGTACTTTTGAGATTATGTAGGCGACAATCAGAAAGGCAATTGTTGAACTCAGATAATTTACTAGCATCCACTTTGCGACCTCCCAATTTGTCTTTGGCATACAAAATACAATTAAAATCTCCCCCTACTATCCAGGCCACGTTTCTCAAGTTTGCCGCATCTGCCTTTAGATCACCCCAGAGAAGCCTCCTTTCAATTGCGCTATTACTTCCATAGACAGCAGAAAGAGCACACCTGAGCACACCTGAGCAGAAAGAGCTTTACCCATATATATATATATATATATATATATATATATATATATATATATAGAGGGAAATGTGCCTAAGAATGACCTCGGGTAGAGATACCTGAGCACACCCCCGCTGTTCGGGGGTTGTGATTATTATTTTTTGAAATTTTTTTTGTAGTAGGTAGATATACTTGTTATGTAGCTCCCCACAAATTTCAGGTCAATTCGACACCGTTTGAGCGTCCGTTCATCGATTTCAAAAACGTTGCGCAAAACTGTCCAGAATTCTGGACAGTTTTGCGCAACGTTTTTGAAATCGATGAACGGAGGCTCAAACGGTGTCGGATTGACCTGAAATTTTGTGGGGAGCTACATAACAAGTATATCTACCTACTGCAAAAAAACATTTCAAAAAAAAATACTCACAAACCCCGAACAACGGGGGTGTGCTCAGGTATCTCTACCCGAGGTCATTCTTAGGCACATTTTTTGCATATATATATATATATATATATATATATATATATATATATATATATATATATATATATATATATATATATATATATATGAGGGAAATGTGCCTAAGAATGACCTCGGGTCGAGATACCTGAGCACACCCCTGCTGTTCGGAGGTTGTGAGTAAATTTTTTTGAAATTTTTTTTGCAGTAGGTAGATATACTTGTTATGTAGATCCCCACAAAATTTCAGGTCAATCCGCCACAGTTTGAGCCTTCGTTCATCGATTTCAAAAACGTTGCACAAAACTGTCCAGAATTTGGACAGTTTTGCGCAACGTTTTTGAAATCGATGAACGAAGGCTCAAACGGTGTTGGATTGACCTGAAATTTTGTGGGGAGCTACATAACAAGTATATCTACCTACTGCAAAAAACAATTTCAAAAAAATTTACTCACAACCCCCGAACAGTAGGGGTGTGCTCAGGTATCTCTACCCGAGGTCATTCTTAGGTACATTTTTTGCTATGTGTGTGTGTGTGTGTGTGTGTATATGTATAAGTATATATATGTATATGTATATATATGTATGTATATATATGTATATACATGTATATATATATATGATATACATGTGTGTTTATATGTGTATACATACATGTGTGTGTGTGTGTGTGTGTGTGTATAGGGTAAAGTGTTCCTAGGGTGACTCCTTAGATTAAATCTAAGGAGTCGCCCCCATTTTCCCTTATATCCCACAATTTTTTTGGATTTTATTTTTCATGGGGTTGTTGTTCACCTCATGGATGATCAACATACCAAAAATCAAGCCATTCCAGTACTTTTAGATCCACCATCTACCCCTTGCAACTTCAACGGTCTGAAAACGTGCTGAAAACCCATGAAGTTGCAAGGGGTAGATGGGGGCTCTAAAAGTATTGGAATGAATTGATTTTTGGTATGTTGATCATCCATGAGGTGAACAACAACCCCATGAAAAAAAATTCCGAAAAAAAATGTGGGATATGGGGGAAATGGGGGCGACTCCTTAGATTGAATCTAAGGAGTCACCCTAGGAACACTTTACCCATATATATATATATATATATATATATATATATATATATATATATATATATATATATATATGATATACATGTGTATATATATGTATGTGTGTGTGTGTGTATATGTGTGTGTATGTATGTGTGTGTATATATACTAGTCATAACACGTGCCCGCGGTAACGGTTCATTTAAGATTTTCCCCCGCGAAATCTTTGTCCCAAAAAATTATTTTCATAGCAAAAATTGCACGGAACAACAAATTAGCGTAAAAATATTTAGCGGCACGTGCACCTTCAGAGCGGAACAACAAATTAGGCGCGGGCGCCTTCGACACAAAACAACAAATTCGACGTGGGCGCCTTCGGCGCGGAACAACAAATTAGCGTAAAAAAATTTAGTGTGCGCCTTTGGTGCGTTGAGGGAGAGATCATTCGATCTGTGACAGCATTAAGTGCAAGTTAAAGTTTTTTTCCAAATGCATTAATCGCGTGCACTCTATTATCCCCAAAAACTTTCATTCCCCAAAAAGTTTCATTTTTCCAGAAACTTTTATTTCCCTAGAAATATTTTTCCCTCTAAAACATTCCACAAAATCTCATCTCAACCATTCATTCCTCAAAATTAAATCCAAGCCGTCTTTCTATCAACCTATTTGTCCTAGTCAGCTTGTCCTAGTCAGCCCTAGGATTCAAAAACAGTTGTCAAATGTAATATTGATTAGAATAATAGGTATCGTACTCCATATGAGAGGGTGTCTCATATGCCCTCTCACATAAAAGGGGCAAGTACAAACCCACGTGTGCTTGTACTTGTTGTACTTGACCCCCAACATGTGAGAGGGCATATGAGACACCCTCTCATATGGCGTATGATACCCATTAATATATATATATATATATATACTAAAACATATGTATATATGAACCCTAAAGATAGGGTTAATATGATATGAAAAACATGAATTGACGATTAAAAATCGTCGTTTATAGACAATCAACCCGATTTCCAATCCGATCTTGCAAGATCGATGGATAATAAAATCATGATCATGATTAAAGAATAGAATTTTTAAGGGTTGTACCTCTAAATCCGTCATCCAGATCTAGGGACGGTTGACGAAGCCTACGCGTGGAAAACAACGCCCGTACGTGGTAGACGAAGTCGCGCGTATAGATCTACCGCCTTCTCCTCGCTTTCGCAACGAGCGAGTTTTGCGGAATATTTTAGAGGCTCGTGTTGATAACGTGTTGTGAAGCATCAAATCTGGGCGGGAGACCCCAGTTCTTTATTTATAGTAGACAGAAGAACGTATATGGATAGAGTTACAATTGATATGATCGTATCCTATGGATAAGATGTAATCCCCAATACAAACTCCCGTCAATATCCGTTTACAACAAAATGAGATTTTGTTTTTCATGTTTGGTTACCAAAGAATTTTTTGAAGAAAGTTGAAAGGAAAAATAATGGAAATTTATTCTAGTAGGTTATTAACTGGAAATGATAAAAATTTAAGATGTGTTTTTGCTAAATAGGATTTAATTCATGTACAATATGTATAGCTAAAAGTTTTTGAAAATAATTCCATCAAATTCGGTAATAGTTTGGCTTAATATAAAATGATAATATTGCTATTGTTGTGAATGGAAATACCAGCGTCGGTTAGGATTGCGGGTATATTATGGATACGCCCATATCTATGTATCTTATCTTTCTACTCTCCTATCATGCATATAAATAAAGGGCTGGGGGTTCCTCCCCCAGTAGTTGGTTCATAACACGTTATCAGCACGAGCCTCCAAAAATTCCACAAATATCGATCATTGTGAAGGCGAAGGGAGACGGAAGATCCACGCACACGATGCGAGGCTTCATTAAACGAGCGTTGTCATCTGCATAAGCTTCGTTCAACCGGCAAACCCTAGCCGCCGCCGCCCTGCAACCAACAAACCCTAATGGGCATGAAGCCCATACACAAAAAAATTCTCTGTTTTGCCTTGCGGGTCTGAAGCCCGCAAGTGAACTGTGGGCCTCAGGCCCGCAGGCCCACTGATTCAAGCAAAAAATCAGAGAAGAGGGGGAGGGCTACAAATAAGCTTTAAAGGCTTTTGGGGCTAAAAATTGATTATAATGTCGTTTTGGGGACCTAAAAATTCATGAAAAATCACGATATATTATGGAGCAATAAGGAGACTTTTGAGGACTTTTGGGGATCCATTGGGGATGAATTAAAAAAGAAAACTTCTTCCTCTTGCGAAGAACATGTCTAATTATTGGGCTCTTTTCCAATCTCTTTGGATAAACCCAACTAGCACAACTCTTGAATTAAATGATTTCCTTTGTAAAATCATTAATATATGCTTTGCATCATTTTGGCTTATTCTGTGGATAAACTGTGTATGGTTGTGCATATTTTTTAAAATTTAATAATTAGGAAGATTATGCGACCGCTCTGCCGTTAGTCAGCTAACCCAACGGTGTATGACGTTGTCCAGTGGTCCAATAATTATTAAGTAATTAAACTGTTTATCCCTCTCTGCGAATATAAATGCATGTGATGCCTGTGATGAAAATGTCTGCTGAAAATGTTTGATGAGCACAAATTCTTTGCATGGATGGCTAATTGCGGTTTTGGATCGGTTGTTTAAGTCCCACATTTTATTTTCCTGCACTTTTCTTTTACTTTTGAGAGAAATTGTAGTGAGGAATTTATGTAAATGTCCAAGACTGAAGACCACTTTCCATGGAGACGGAGGCTACAATTAAAGCTGAAGATCTTATATGGCACCCACGAGGTTTCCAAAGTCGTAATTTCTTTTTAAAAGCTTTCATTTGTGTAATATGGACTGTAATGGACTTTGGACTTTTTATTTATGTGGGATTGGCCGATCTACGCAATTGGATCTTCATATAAAATTGCCTCTGCATGAAAATGTTTATTGTTTAAAATATTAATTCATGCCAATTTGTGCTCTGCTAGATACAATGGCTAAAATCGCAAGTGTCAATTTCGAAGTGCTGGATGCATCAAGAAGAAACTATCTGAGCTGGCAGCTCGATGTAAAGTTTCATCTACGGGCAAAGTCCCTCATTTCTGTTGTGCCTAATAATGAAAATATAAGCGATATAGAAAAGGCGCAAGCCATTATCTATATTCGTCGACATGTGGATAAGACCCTAAAGGCTGAATACCTTACGGTCGAAGATCCATTTGAGATGTGGTTGTCCCTTAAAGATAGATATAAACATCAGAAAGATGTTATACTACCAAGGGCACGATATGAGTGGGAGAACCTGAGACTGTAGGACTTCAAGTCCATAGCTGAGTACAACTCAGCTCTGCATCACCTCACGCCTGAAGTTGTGTGGTGAAAAAGTCTCAGAAGATCGCATGCTGAAAAAGACGTACACGTCTTTCCATAAGAAAGATGCGATACTTATGCAGCAATACCGTGAACGAAAAGTTCACCAAGTATTTCGAGCTGCTGTCATGTTTACTCATGGCTGAACAAAATAGCGAGCTTCTCCTCGCGACTCACAATATGCGCCCCCTGGCACTGCCCCCCTCACAGAAGCTCATAACGCCTCTTCTTCTCGAAAGAAGAGAGACAACCAAAGAAAAGAAAGACCACAGAACGGGAGACAGAACAAACGGGCTGGGGGCCAAGTCCAGCAGCGAAGAAATGAAAGTAAGCGGAAGTTCACCTGGCGCAGAAATGACAACAATAGAAATGATGCACCCCCACCAAAAAGGGAATGTGAAGACCAGTGCCATAGCTGTGGCATGAAAGGCCACTGGTCCAGAGTGTGCCGAACTCCACAGCATCTCCAGAATTTGTATAAAGAAAACAAGAAATATAAAGCTGAAACAAACCTGATGACCTCTGATGCTCCAGTCAAGTTTACAGCTGACGACTTCGAACATGATGACTTGCTTTATTAGCCTTCTATTTTTATCTTAGCAAATTGTTTAAACATTTCATGTTATGAGAGCTTTCATATTATGAAATTTGATCTTGAATGAAAATGTTTCTCTGAAAATGTGGATATACAATTCATCTTTTAATAGAAGAATTGCTCTCATGACTGATGAGTAGACAATAAACACATATGATCCTCCAATACAAAGCCCAAAATCAGGGCCATATTGAAGGTTCTGGGAACGCAACACTGTTGCTCCCAAATGACATAGAAATAAAAATAAAGGATGAACTAATCTCTCCGAATAACAAAAGAGACTTTTTAAGTTTCAAGGACATCCATTTCAACGGATTCCATTTGGAAGCAGCAAATGTTAATGAAAAACAAATTACTATATGTAACGTCTCAAGAAAAAGGAGTAAAATCCATACTTGAACGTTTTGAGAGCCTTACAGGCCTCTAACATACGAAGATTCGGAGAAAGGAAGCGAAATTAAACGGAGCACCTGAAGTGCCCGACATCAGCCAAGTTTTTACTCTGGCATTATAAACTTGGCCACCCTGGGTCAGTGATGATGCACTTCATCTTATCCTATGAGTATGACTTGAAGAATCAGAAGATTCTTCAGAAGGGAGAATTCCCTCGCATCCCTTACTATAAGGGAAAACTAATTACAAGGCCATTTCTACGAAAAGTTGAAAAAGAATCTCCACGATTCCTCAAAAAGAATATAAGGAGATAAATGTGGAAAAATTCCATCCCCTAGTGGGCTATTTCGGTACTTCATTGTATGTGTCACGCCCCGCTTCCCATTATACTTGGGGCGAGGACGCGAGCGGGCCCGCTTAGGTTAGAGCGGTGAAGCTCGAACCTAATAAGCGTCTGTGAAAACACCTTTCACAGGAACTTGCATGCAACTCAGAACAATAGAAATATTTAAGCCAACATCCAGATAAAGTACACAATAATAGAAAGGGCCCCAAGCATGGCCTACACAATAGCGATACAGATAAAGTGGGTACACACCCTACAAATCACAGCGGTGAAAATAAATAACTGCAGCGGTGATAATCAGCACTACTCCACGGTAGGGTGGACTTCAGGATCAGCAGAATCCTGGTCTATTGGATCACTCTGATCTAGCAATTCGTCCTCCAGATAACCTGTCTCGTAACCTGACATACATTCAAACAACATGAATGTATGTCAGCAAGAGTCTGCAAGTAGATGTCAGATGACCCAAGGCAAAATATATATAACAAGTTATATATATGGTAGTTTTACAGCAGTTAAAAGATTTTACACTAGCATGTATTTCAATGAACTGAAGCAGTTAAAACAATTATGAAAAGTTACACTAGCATGGTAGTTAAAGCAACAAGTTACATTAGCATGGTAGTTCAGTTATAAAAATTGACATGGCAGTTGAGCAATGTAACATCAGTCTGTAATTGTCTTTCTGTTTCAATTATATAACTGTGTGTGTAAGTCCGTGAATAAGATTCCCGCCGTTAGACGAATAGTAAATAAATACACCTTCAAGTGCCCCCGAAGGCGACTCGTTTACTACCGGCTAGTGCCCGGGAACCAAACCCACCCAAGTGTATTTCCTGAATCACGTGCCAGGATGCTAATCCGTCATATACTGAAACACGAGTCCAGACTAGTCGCATGTGACGTAATCACATGTGACCGACGAGATTAACTAATAGCCAACGGCAGTAACATCTGGTAGCCAACGGCAACTGGTAGCCAACGGCATGTAACATCGGTAGCCAACGACATGTAACATCGGGAGCCAACGGCATTTAACTACGGGAGCCAACGGCATTTAACTACGGGAGCCAACGACATTTAACATTCTATAAGTATCAACAGTTCTAAAATTAACCAAACATGTCCAGAAACATTACCATTCACAAAGTGCGTTTATTTTGATTATTAAGGGGTCCACACACACGCACACGAGTTTAAGTCTAGCATTTCTAAAAAAAGTGTGTTTGTGTCATCAATTCAGTGTACAACAACAGATAGTGCAAAAACATAAAATAACTGCACGCTTGCCTGACTGGGACAGTTTGGGTTGTCCAAGTAACGGTAGGATAGTTCGCGTCGTATCTGCGTCATTAAATAATAACATTTATTATAATTAACAAAAGTGTTTAAAATGAGAATTAACGAACTAAATCTATTGCGAGTTACGCAACTATTAAGTTAACCCCTAAATTGGGTTCGTCTAATTTTTATGGGGTTCACTGGCTAGGGTAGCGGTTATATTGGGTTATATAAACAGGGTACACATTATTTTATTCAATTTTATTATAGTAACATTATTTAATCATATTAACATGATGAAATCAGATTAAACTAAAAATAACAACTAACTAATTAACTAAGCTAATTTACTAATCTAATTACAAACTAATTATAAGTTTAATTATATGGTCAACATGGTTTTAATATCCACCTACTAAGTTTGACTAAAGGGATAACAAAGTTACATGGTTATAACTTACTATTATTAAATATTATCCTATCTAACCCTCTCTCTCTCTTTCTTACTCTCTCTTTAAGTCTCTCTGTTGCTTTCTCTTCTCCTTCGGTTCTTCTTTCATTCTATTTTTTTTTTCAAAACAACTTGCAGCAAAATGAAACAACGCAAGGAGAAGAGCCTCACCTCGTGCGACGGAAAGAGAAGGCTCACGGCGGCGGCTCCAGGCGGCAGGGCGGGTCCGGTGGGCGGCACAACTCGGCCAGGCGACGGCGGGCCTTGGCCGGCGGCGGCGGCAGCTGGGCGCGCGGCGGCGGGCTGGGTTGCGGCCAAGGAGAGGGGAGAAAGAGGAAGGAAGAGGAAGGAGAAGGTAGATGAAAAAGGGTTTGAATTTGAGGTTTATTTTCAGATTTGAGGAGATCTAGGGTTTGATTTTTGAGTTCTTGAATCTGAACTAATTCTGAAATATTTTCAGATTTGGGTTCCTTTGTTTTACCCTCTTTGTTTTGAGTTTGGGGATTTGATTGAATTTGTTGGAGGAATGATTGTTTGAGGGATTTGTGTTGGGAAGATGATGGATTTGGGACTAATTTGGTGTAGAGAAGATGATGGGTTTGAGGATTTGCAGATGGTTTTACAGGAATGAAGACTGTGGGCTTCAGGTTGAAGGGAAGACACTGCTGCCTTAAGAGATGTTTGGTTGTTCTTAAGGAATTTATCAGGGGACATGTCTAATCAGATTTTTAATACATTGCTTTGACTAACGATTGGAGAACGTGTTTGTTTTGATTTATTAGCAAAGGAAAAAGCATCTGTCCATCAAGCATGTGAGTTGGCTGTGAATGTTAAGCGGGCAAGAAATATTTAGTCAAATAAGTTAGGTTTGTGATTAGTGCAAAATTAATGATGTTTGTTGACTCTAAGCAAGGAAAATGAATCTGCCTACGAATTGGGTTCACTTCCTCTCTTCATTTGTTAAACGTGACTGTTGAGTTGGTTTAAGCATTAATTAAGTGGCAAAGAAAATAATTATTAAAAATATCAAAAGTGATTAGTAAAAACAACAATAGTAATTAGTACATATGACAAAAAAAATAATTAGCAAAATAATTAAATTAGAGTTTTTAATTAAGCGAGATGGTTAATAAATAACGATACGGTAAAAACGGATATACAGGGTCGCACACGCGTAACACGAAACGTACGGACGAAAAGTCACTTGACGACTGAAGGAAAAATACCGGTACACACGAACTAAAGCACGGCTAAAAATACCGGCCGTTACAGTACGAATAAATGCATCCTCAGAATATTCGTATGTGTGTCTACTACAGACTCGCAACTTAGCTTTTCCAAAGCTATTGGCATAAAAATAAAAATGTTACGGGCACATTTTTCAGACAATCAAATATAGAAAATAAGTCTGGTTAATGTTGGGAAATATACCTCCCGGTCATTGCAAGAGTACTGCCAAGCAACGGAAATAGAAAATGAACATACAAGTACCGCATGTTCATACCCAAAATGGGTCGGCAGAGTCACTGATAAGTAGACTCAACTGGATTGAACGTACATTAAATCCCGATTGCCAATATATGCATGGGGATATGCAAATTCTGCATGCTGCATCGTAAATAAAAGACCCTATGGAGGTCAGAGTCTCCAATGCAACTTGCATATGGAATGCCACCGAACATTTCTCATCTGAGAATTTTCGGTCGCGCAGCTTAAATCCCCATTGCACCACCACAGAGGACCAAGACGATCCTCAACGTCGCCTAGGTATCCATGTAGGGTTTTGTAATGCCCTACTAGCTACTGCACAAGTACTAGAGGGGGGGGTGAATAGTACTTTAAAATAATAAGGAGTATAATTCCAAATTAAATTGCAAACAACTACCAAATCAATTTGCGGAAGCTTAAATTGAATGACAACACAAAATTAACAATGCTAACAAACGATGTTAATGGGTTCGGATCCACCCAAGTCTCCCCGACTTGTTCCCGGTGATCCTACGTCCCAACCACCCGGATCCCCTCCGGATACTTGAGTTAGAAACCATAACTCAAGATTTCCACTATGAATATCTTGTGAAAAACCTTCACAAGATCAAATCATACATGCAATAGCAAACGTGAATCCCACAACCCGGGATCACTACCTTCTCTCACAACCGAGAGAATCACAAAGCAATATTAAAGAGTTTAATATGAAATAAACAATCTTACCACAAAATCCTATACCTTGAGTTTTTCTTACCCAAATGGTGAAATGAAGGATTTGAGGAAGATGAAGTCACCAAGACCTAGCACCAAGGAAATGACCAGCAATCGGTGCCTAGGGATGATTTGGAGACTTGGATCAAGCAATAGCTTGAAGAGCTCACCAAGAACAACCTTCTCTCTAGATGGATTCTAGATCTAGAAATGAGAGAGAATGGGTTTCTTGTGAGGAAGAGAGCTTTTGATTTGAGTAAGAATGGCTATCTCTTTTGATCTCAATGAATCTCTGAATAGAAGCTCTAACCTAGATAGAAATGACCTAGGTTCGTATTTATAGGGTCCCATAAAAACAAGTTAGGTCATTCTCCAACGGATAGAAATCTGTGAGAATTAGTCGGTCAAAGAGCAATCACTGACCGACTAGTTCATCAACTAGTCGGTCAGTCAAACAACGTGGACCGACTAAGAGTAGATCTGAGAAGAGATAGAATTTCAGACCTAGAAATCTAGTCGGTCCAAGAAGACTGTCTGACCGACTAGTTTCACAACTAGTCGGTCAGTCAGTGAACGTAGACCGACTAAGAGCAAAAAGAATTAGTCTGAGTACAAAGTGACTTAGTCGGTCCAAGAACAAAAGTTGACCGACTAAATTGTCAACTAGTCGGTCACCAAACGTTCTTAGACCGACTAACGATAAACAGTAGCTTAGGAGAATTTTAGCATGAACAGTAAGTCACAACTAGTCGGTCAAAGAAGCATCACTGACCGACTAGTTCACAAACTAGTCGGTCGGTGAGTCAACGTAGACCGACTAACTGTAAACAGTAAAGTCCAAGAAATTAAGGAATCAAACTAGTCGGTCCAAGAACAGTTGCCGACCGACTAGATCACCATCTAGTTAGTCAGTACTTGTTCTTGTACCAACTAACATGCACATACAAGTCCGAATCGAAGCGCGACGTTTCGAGGAAGTTAGAATGAACTTGTGCAAGGATCCTAGAGCTACGAAATGAGCGTAATGAAGATAGAAATGTAAGATATACTCAAGTCTTAACATTCTATATATCGAAGCTAAAAGACTATAAATAAAACCTTAATAAACGGTCTTTGAGAGCTTCGATTGAATCTTCATAACTTCCAAAACGGCGCAAGAGATTCAACGAAGCTTTAGGCATGAATACGAGCTTTGGGAAGTGTTGAGATGTCGCTTAGAATGTTCTCGTGAAATTGGCGACGATCTCCAATACTGCGCTCACAAATTGTTAGTTCATGGATTATTTATGTTTGCTCATCATCAAAACCAAATCCGGGGAGTCCAATATTCAACATTCTCCCCCTTTTTGGTGATGACAAACCAACATAAATAATAATCAAAAATAATGATTCAAATGTAAAATACTTACTCCCCCTGCATTGATGACACGTTAATTCCAAAATGAATATATATGAATTGCATCAATCAGATGAGTAAGATAAATAAAGAGAATCAATTTTCGAAATATCGGATTTTGAAAATCCTTATATGTATCTTAACTCCCCCTGAATCTAACATATCAAACTAGATTCTTGGAAATTGAGTTAAATTTTCATTTGCGCTATTTATTATCATTATCTCTCCCCCTTTGGCATTATCCCAAAAATGGGGGGCATACAACGACAACAACTAGGAAATGGAAAATCCAACATCGGGAGTCGTAGACAATGACGATGGACCAAATTGACACCAAGGGAAAAAATGTGGAAATCAAATCAAGGTGTGCCAAAATGTCCATTATCAAAAAAAATAATCAAAAATCATCAAAAATACCAAATAATTATTCATTTCTTGAATAAAGAAACATACTCTTCAATATTCAATATTCTTGGTTAAATTTGTGCATGGAAAACAATTCTATACAATTATAGAATTTAAATCTATTTAACCAAGTTTTCATGCGTCGAACGACGTATTCACACATTATATGCATTGAACGAATATTAAATGTGCACGATGAATTAAGACAAAGAGAACGACGATGTATATATATAAATGATAACATCATGAGTACATCCAAAGAGATATCCTAACGAGTACATCAAAATACAAACGACCATGGATATAAACATCAAAAGATACATCATCATCGTCAACATCAAAATACAACAAAATAACCATCAGAAACATCATCCAAAGTGTATCAAAACAACCAACACCGAAACCCTGAAAGCTCATAAATACATCAAAACAACTCTCAAACCCCATCCAAACCCAAAATACTCTCACTAAAAAATATATCATCCGAAGTGTAGTGGAGAGTCCTCGAAACTGACAATCACGAGGAAGTGGCTGGATCTGCAGTCTCCGTGGGTCCAGTCGACGGAGTGGACTCAGGCTCTGCAGGGAGTAGAGGTGTCTCAACAGACGGGATCGTCGGGGTAGGTGTGGAAGCAACAGCAACAGGCTCAACATCAGCAGGCACATCAGGAGTGTCAGCAGGAGAGGCAGCAGGCTCAGAAGTCTGAACTACTGCAGCAGAGGTCTCTGGAGCACCAGTAGAGGTGCCAACACCAGGAGCAGAAGACGTAGCAGCAGCAGCAGCAGTGGCCTCATCGCCACGGGCTAAAGAAGTGACAAGCTCGTCAAGCTCCTCATCGTCCATCTCCTCGTCCTCAGACACGGACGGAGGAAGATCAATGCCCATCTGACGAGCCATACGGCAAACTACCTCCTCGGTACGAGCCAAGCGAGACTCGTGCCGACGAAGTATCCGTACGACATCATCCAAAGTAGCAGGACGAGAGGGGGCACCAGCAGCAGAGGGAGTCGCCTGAGAAGCAGATGTGGTAGATCTCTGTACGTGACGAAGCGCCGCTAGAGATTTCTTCACGGCCGTCGCGTTCAGAGGAGTACCCAAGGGACGCTCATCGTCAGGAGGGAGAGGGACTCGGAAATGACGAAACACAAGAGTCAACAGACAAGGATATGGAATATGTGCAGACTTATTGGTCTTGCGTATACACTCGAAAGAGTCCATCTTATCGAGTATCACGCGAGCCCAATTAATCTCGCATCCCAAGAAAAGAGCGTAGATCAATTTCAAGAACGGCTGGGATGGAAGAGAAGACGATCCATATTTAGGGAGGAGGCAAGACTTCAAGATCAGGTTAAGGACCCACGCATTCGGCTTGAAAGATTTCGATGGAACACCAATGAATGCGGAGGGGATAACCTGGAAGATATCTGCAAGAACTGACTGATCCAAGGAAGAAATATCATCGACTGAAATGTCCGAAGGAAGGAGACCACACGACGAGCAACCAAGAATCTCCCCCAAGATTTCTGCCGTGAGAACTATAGGAGTTCCCAAGACAGTAGTCTCAATGGAGTGGCTGGCATCGTACTGGCCTCGAATACGATTGGCATAGAACAATTTCACTAGGCGAGGATAAGGTTTGGGATTGGCCTTGGGGTCGTATCGGAGATAATCAAGAAGACCACTATAAGACAGAAGATCAGCAAGGCCGAGAACATCAGAAAACTGAACGTAATGCTCTAACAACAGTGGACAGTGCTCTATACGGTTGTACGCTACGAGACACTGAGGGTCATCGCGGCACAACGATATGTCTACACCGCCGACTGGCATAGGAGCTTTACCCTTAGCCTTACGGGTCTTCGGAGGAGGAGTAGGTTCCCTAGAAGGCTCATCCTCTGGGATAAATTCAGAGTCGGAATCGGGAGGAGTAGCCGGAGATTGAAGAATAGGCTTCTTGGTCTTTGATTTTCGGGGTTTAGCTGTGGCCGTCCTCGGCTTCTTAAGAGGAGGCGAAGATGGAGAGGCTTGGGTAGACTTGGCACGACGCTTAGGCTTAGGTGGATTCCTACCGGTAGGTTGTTCTACGGTCATGGGGGAAGCCCCAGAGGGAGTGATAGGAATTCTCGTCTTTGCCATGGTCGAGGCACGACGAGTACAAGCAAGTAATCACGGAGGATCAACAACAAACCCTAAGCACACAACCCTAGAAGCACAAGAAATCCGAACACACAAACCCTAGATGCACAAGCCCTAAGTGAAACAATTCGGAAACCCTAGGAGCTAGATGAGATAAAATCGAACCCTAGGCTAGGAATCGACCTAGGAGAGGGAGGGAGATACCTAGGAGGAGGAGGCGACGGCGGCGGACGGCGAGGATGGCCGCAGATATGGCCGGAGTCGACGAGAATTTGAAGGGGCTCGATCGGGTTTTGGGAGTTATCGGGCTTGAGCTGAGAGACAAACCGACTAAAAGTGAGTTTTAGTCGAATGAAAGTGAGTTTAAGTCGGTCTGGAAGCAAAAATACACAAATGCCCTAACCCACTTAGTCGGTCACAGTTCAAGCACTGACCGACTAGATTACGATCTAGTCGGTCGGTCAATGAGCTTGAACCGACTAAGTCGAAACAGAGGCAAACAGCAAAATTTAGGGCTAGATTTAGTCGGTCGCAGTATACTTACTGACCGACTAGTTTTCAATCTAGTCGGTCGGAAAGTGTACTATGTCCGACTAACGAAAGAAAATGATAGGAGATGGATGAGAGCTTGATCTAGTCGGTCTGAGTTCACTTGCTGACCGACTAGATGAGCATCTAGTCGGTTGACAAATGAACTTAGACCGACTAGAAGAGTTCAAAATTTGATAATTGATTTCTCTTCACAAACCACTTGGATGAAACAACTTAAAACTCTCATTAGTCATCTAAATTACCCCATAAAACGTCGAAATCTTAAATACGACTTTCAAATACGAATTAGATCATAAATTCAAATATATCACATAAAATTCCCAAAAATTCAATTAATCTAGCATGAACAAAATATCGCGAAATCGAATAGCATGCAAGATAATTGAATGAAATATGAATCCTATATCTCGGATTCACCCATAATCCCTAATTCTCGACGCAACCGCACAAAGGAGTCCTCCTTTAGGGGTTTCGTGAAAATATCGGCGATTTGCTTTTGGGTTTCAACGTACACTAAAATGATGTCCTTCTTAGCAACATGATCATCTAAGAAATGGTGTCGGACATCTATATGTTTTGATCGAGAATGGTGCACCGGATTCTTTGAAAGACAGATAGCACTTTGCTTATCCACCATGATAGGGCTAGTATCACAGTGAATACCAAAATCCTTCAAAGTGTGTCTCATCCAAAGAACCTGGGCACAAGCGGCACCGGCGGCAATATATTCCGCCTCGGTGGTTGAAAGTGATACGGAATTTTGCTTCTTGGAAAACCAAGAGACAAGAGAATTTCCTAGAAAATGGCAAGTGCCACTAGTACTTTTCCTGTCGGATTTGCATCCCGCATAATCGGCATCACTGTATGAGACTAACTCATACGTGCTAGATTTCGGATAAAGTAATCCAAAATCTAAAGTGTAACTTAGATAACGGAAAATACGCTTTACCGCTACTAAGTGAGACTCCTTAGGTTGAGACTGATAACGAGCACATACGCATACGGCAAACATAATATCGGGCCTACTTGCGGTAAGATAAAGTAAACTACCTATCATACCTCGATATAGACGAATGTCTACATCCTTACCGCCCGTATCCTTGTCAAGATGCGTAGTCGTGCTCATTGGAGTCTTTTTCCCGGAAGCACTTTCCATTCCAAATCGCTTAAGCAACTCCACCGTATACTTCGTTTGGTGGATGAAGATTGCATCGTTCATTTGGCGAATTTGGAGACCTAAGAAATATTTGAGTTCGCCCATGTGGCTCATCTCAAATTGTTCCTTTATAACATTAGAAAACTCTTCGCAAAGAGTGAAGTTAGTAGCACCGAAAATGATATCATCAACATAAATTTGAACTAATAAAATATCATTATTCGCATGCTTAACAAAAAGTGTAGAATCGTCTTCGCCCATTTTAAAATTCAAATCCAAAAGAAAATTCTTTAGGCGATCATACCAAGCTCGAGGAGCTTGTCTCAAACCATAAAGAGCTTTCTTTAGTTTAAAAACATGATTTGGAAATTTTTCATTTATGAAGCCCGGAGGTTGAGAAACGTAAACTTCCTCAACGACATCTCCGTTTAAAAATGCACTTTTAACATCCATTTGAAATAACTTAAAATTTTTATGGCATGCATAAGACAATAAAAGTCTAATCGATTCTAATCTAGCTACCGGAGCGAAGGATTCTTCGAAATCGATACCTTCCTCTTGGCGATAGCCTTGAGCTAAAACCGAGCTTTGTTCCGGACGACGACTTGATTTTCGTCGGTTTTGTTCTTGAAGATCCACTTTGTCCCTATGACGGTGTGGTTCTTCGATGGCAAAGGAACAAGCTCACATACCTCATTCCTCTCGAATTGAATGAGTTCCTCCTCCATGGCAAGGATCCAAGCACTATCTTCGCACGCTTCAACGATATTCTTTGGCTCTATCGATGAGGCAAAAGCACAATTGGCGAAGTGGTGGACTTGAGATCTCGTCTTGACACTATCATTAATATTGCCAATAACTTGCTCATGGGGATGGTCGCGAACGGTATGAAGCCGCTTGGGAATACCTTGATCACTAGGCACATTCTCAACAACTTCATTAGTCGGGTTAGTCTCAATAGAATCAATTGAATCAATAGACTTAGAATTTTCAAATGAATCACATAAAACATCCATAGAGTCATTATCATTTGAAATTCTAGAAGTAGTAAAATTCTCATTAAAAGAGACATGAAGTGATTCCTCGATCGTAGAGGATCTTTTGTTGTATATCCAGTAGGCTTTGCTACGTGAGGAATACCCAACAAATATCCCCTCATCCGATCTCGGATCAAACTTGTCCAAATTATCATATGTGTTTTTAATGAAACATTTTGCGCCGAAAACACGAAAATATTTAACTTGAGGCAATCTACCAAACAACAATTCATAACAAGTTTGTTTGGTGCCGGGCCTCAAAAGTATTCTATTAAACACATAACAAGCGGTGTGTACCGCTTCCGCCCAAAATTGATAACCAAGTTGACTATCTTCGAGCATAGTGCGAGCACACTCCACAAGCGTTCTATTCTTCCTCTCAACAACACCATTTTGAGGAGGTGCGCGAGGGAAAGAAAACGTGTGAGTAATTCCAAGATCATCACAAAAATTTGAGAAAGACTCATTCTCAAATTCACCCCCATGATCACTACGAATAGTGACAATGGTGGTTCCGATGAGATTTTGTACTTTCTTCACAAATATTGTGAAGTTTTCAAAAGCTTCATTTTTATTACATAAGAAAAATACCCATGTAAATCTTGAATAATCATCAACGATGACTAGTCCATATCTTGCATTTCCTAAGGAAGCAACCCTAGTTGGCCCAAATAAATCTAGATGTAATAGCTCTAGTGGCCGTTTCGTAGAAATGCTTTTCTTAGGTTTAAATGAAGATTTAGGAAGCTTGCCACGTTGACAAGAATCACAAAAACTTTTCTTTTCGAAAACGAGCTTCGGAAAACCTGTATTGGAATTTAATTTCGAAAGTTTATAAAGTGTTCCAAAGTTCACATGTCCAAAGCGTCGATGTCATAAGTGTTGTTCACTTGTGTTGGCAACGAGACATTGTTCATATGACTTAGGAAGATCCAAAATATAAATATCTTTATGGCGTGTGCCGGAAAATAATAATTTATTATTATCATTTGAAATATGACACAATCCTTTCGCAAAGCTAACTTTGTAACCTTTGTCACAAAGTTGGCTTATTGAAATAAGATTATGATTTAAACCATCAACTAGATAAACATCACTAATTAAGGGTTTAGAAGGGTTACCCACTTTACCAACACCGACGATGGTTCCGCTCTCGTTGCCTCCAAATACGACGCGATTTCCATTTGCAATGGGAACCACTCCGGAGAGCAATTGAGCGTCACCTGTCATGTGTTTTGAACACCCGCTATCGAGTATCCAATTCCCTTTGGAGCTAAATTTAAATTTGTTGCTCCTCTTCTTTTTCTTTTCCTTGAGTACCTAAAGATAGAAACTTTCATATCATGGTACCCAAGGTCATTGGGTCCTCAAAGGTTAGACCTTTGGAAGCCAAGTCCAATTGGACTTTGACTTCCCCACATAATTCCTACTATGCACAACATTCGAAAAATAAGCATTCATATACATTTGTTTTTCGTCCATGCTTGTGTGTCACGACCCGCTTCCCTAAAATGGAGGCGAGACGTGAAAAGGTCCGCACGGGCGTGGAGCGGTGAAGCCCCAAACCCGATAAGCGTCAATTTAGTATAAGCAGGTCCCTGTAACCACAACGGAACAACAATAATAATAAAAGGAGAGACTGAAATAAAACCTCACATCTCATAATTGTCCAACATCAAAATAAGTCCAACATCAAAATAAGTCCAACATCCAGAAAAGCCACCAGGCTAAAAGAAAAGAGTCCAAGGCCCAGAACAAGGCCAACGAAAGCAATGACAACAACAAGGTATAGGTGCTACGCACCGATAAAAAAACAACCGTCTAACAAAAGTAAAACACAACGGAGACACTAGGACTGATCCCCAGTTTCCACGTACTCCCCGTCAAGCACGGGCTCGGGCTCGGCGACAGCGAACACCTCGCCCTCAGCAAGCAACTCAGGCTCAGGGTCTAACATGCATCACCCAAAAGAGAAAGGGGCACATGTCAGCAAGTCTAAAAGACTTGAGCAAGGAAACTGAAAGTAACTAGCAACCTAGCAGTTATAGTATTAAGCAATGACATGGCAGTTAAGTATGATGCAACAGTTTAAAGGAGACAAGCATGCACAATGTAGCAAAAGATACCAAATCACTAATCACTATCATTTATCACTTATCACTATTAATCACTTAAACACTAGAGATTTCGCCTGCAGGCTGGAGTGGCGGATCAGGCCATCTCGTGCTCTGGTGACGCATATCTCTTACTCACTTACACTCTAGAGATTTCGCCTGCAGGCTAGAGTGGCGGATCAGGCCATCTCGTGCTCTGGTGACGCATATCTCTTACCCCACCCCTACGTGTATCGAGCATCTGCTCGCTTCTGGGTCACGGGCCAGGAAGTGTATTTGGCATAGGGTTGTGCCCACGAAAAGTGGGTGCCTAGCCGGTATCCGAGCGTTGGGGTTTCCAACGCTCGCTTCTGGAACACGAGCCAGGATTATAATATTGTAGCGTGTGCTACACAATCACAATGATTAATCACTATGCAATGACATGAACAAATGATTGCGTACCGTTAATTGAATTTAAACGTGACAGGCAAAATGCAATGATATGAACATATTCGCGTACCGTTAATTGAATTTAAACATGGCAGTTTAATATGCGCGAACAACAAACTAAATGGGTTGGATTCTAGCTTCGTTGTCAAGCTAGATCATTTGAGGTGTCGGATCTAGTTTCGTTGTCAAACTAGATCGAACAGGCGTCTAGGCGGCTATCATTTCACCGTCTAGTCTCTTTTACGCTAAAGCAGAGTAATGGCCTAAAACATGGCCTAAATCCTAAGTGGCAAGTTTCACTTGCCTAGCACCGGGGAGGACGACCACTTCGTCACACGGATGCCCAACCACGGGGAAATCGCAAGAGGAGACGGAAGAAACACTCCGGAGAACCATAGGTTCAGATCTGGAAAAGATTGGAGAAGTTTGGGGAAACTAGGGTTTCGGAGGATTTGGGGATTTGATGGGTTTTGATGGAGATTTGGGGAAGATTAGAAGTAGATAGGGTGAATGGATGGATTGGATGATGATTCTAGGGCTTGGAATGGAGGATTGAAGCTTGGAGGAAGATGGGGGCTCAATGGGGGAGAAACTAGGGCTTTAGGTCGTGTTGGAGGAAGAAGAAACGTTTGGGAGGGGTATTTATAGGTTGGGCTGGCGGCTGCCCAGAAATTAGGGTTTTAACACTGGTTAGTCGGTCAAAGAACAACCACTGACCGACTAGTTTGGCAACTAGTCGGTCGGTCGACCAACGCAGACCGACTAAGTGCAAACAGTAACTCCTGAACGAAAATAGGATTTAGAGTTAGTCGGTCCATGAACAAGTACTGACCGACTAGTTTGGTAACTAGTCGGTCGATGAACGTTCTTAGACCGACTAAGAGTAAACAGTAACTCCTGAGAAATTTAGAAAGCAAACTAGTCGGTCCAAGAAGGATTGCCGACCGACTGGATCGTCATCTAGTCGGTCGGTGCCCCTTCTTATACCGGCTAATGAGCACCAAAAGTTCCGATATGGAGCGCGGGGCCCCGGGATCGATTCCTAAGACTCCTAGGCTTGATCTAATAGTTAGATATGACCGTTATGAGGCCCGTCACGAATGGCGTACTTCGAAATCGACGATCCTAAGGAAGAAACGAGAAAATACGACGAATCGATCGAAAATGAAACTACGGAGACGCAAACCACGCATGAGGAGAAAATCCACCAAAACAAATATTATATTATATTAAATCCAGATACATGAAAAGCAGTCGTTACATCCTACCCACCTTAGAATAAAGTCCGTCCTCGGACTTTCTAACTATAGCTATATCTAGTCACCCTAGTAATTACCCTCAATCAATATCACATCACAATTTCAACCAAGTACATTTATTTCAAGCGCTTATATATATACTCTAGGTGGTCAATTATTAACACCACGGAAGTAAATATATATTCACGCACATAGTACACTTATACTTATTATAATCAAACAACTCCATTCATGTATTCAAATCATTCATATAGGCAAGTATATTCCATATAACTATAAAGCACTTATTACACACTATATGAAAATAACCAAGTCTCTTTTACTTATATGAAAATAATTTCACACTAGGAAATACCATCGGAAACTACACGTATGAGTAACTATCTATGGACATGACAATAAGAATACTCTAATCCCTATACCTCCTAGTATACGCCAAAACAACCAACATGCGATATCACACCATACAATTGTTAAAACAATTTCACTATATCTAACATACATTCATCATCGTTATGATTCCACCATTTACAATCATTCAAATACATGCACACATTTCATCGTATTACCACTTCATATATATATAGTCCTATAGCTATAATTACGACACGCCATACATATCATAGTCACCAAATCCTATAACTATCACATACTCACCCGTGCATGGTGCACACCCACACACGCCAATATTTCATTCATATATACACCAATCACACCACTATAAGTTTAGTACATCTACGCACCTAGTTTAGCTAGCGCACATCTATTCACGCAACCAAATCCTTAGTGAATAACTATACCACAAAACCAACTCACATAACTATATATTGGTATGGCCACCCACAATCGTGTGCGTAACACAACCGGCACAAACAATCCTGACACTATACATACATCATTCATCACTATACACTAACCACATACAATACACTAATGTATATAGAGTGTACCCACCCAGCTTGAGTGAGACTCGAAATCATAGCGGAATAATTCCATATACGTAACATAGCATCCATATATACATGCAAATACTAGCCAATGCATACACGTCTGCCAACATAACCACATACATATCTAAATGCCAAACACCTTTAATATCTAACCAGGTAACATCACATATTTCAGCCACTTCATATATCATGATATTCTTACAAACATCAGCACACCTATAATTACAATACTCTCCCTAATAAAAGTATTTACCCATAGTCACACCCAAGCATCGTATATCTTCCTACCATACCCATCCACCCATAATTGGCACACCAATACACTCACATCACCCATTAGTCAAGATATGCAATAGCCGTGTATACCTCACGGTATACACGCATACGACATCCAAATAGCAAGCAATACCAAACAAAATTATATTTCTACTATCATATATACATATCACATACATACTCACGTAGCAATTTCATAACTACACACGCCTACGCACAATATGTAACTACGTACGAGCACACTCTCACGCGTACAACACATAGGTCGCATAATAGGCCTACCCACCTTAACTATACGCACACCCATTATACAAACAGTTTCACCAATCATATTATTTCAACCATCATAAGTATCCCCAACTACATACACTCTATTCAGATGTTCAAACACAGAAACTTATATACATAGGCGCCCCTAGAGTGGCATAGCTATCCTCGCACATATCCATAAATATTAACACACTTACAATTTCATAATATCACGAATAACTCTGAGTATGTATATATCACACAATGGACAACATCACCAAAAACACTAGAAGCATAAAACGGTCATATTTTGAAAAGTTTGGGGTTCCCCTTCATATAAATGATATTTGAGGTTCGATAAAATCACTTGTTCGAAATAAGTTTGAGTTGAATGCTCATAATAAGAGGAAATGATTTATTGGCTCAACGGAAGTCATCGTGAAGGGAAGCAAAGCGTTCTTACGCACATTAAGGACGTAGTTTTAGAAAATATCATGCGGCAGTGATTTAACAATGTTGGCAAAATTTTGAAACGAAATTAAATTAACGAAAGAATTTTAAACCCATGCCAAATACTTACAAGGTCTTTAAGCCAGGAAAAATTCAAATAATCAATATTGAAACCACCTTTTAGTGCAACCGGGATTTGCCAAAAGAAACCGTTTTACACAAAGCTATTAACATACAGGCTAATGACCCTAATACGGATATATGAAAACATTCGAAATTCAACTTAGTTTAGAAATTATTCTAAAAGCATGTGTGGTGAACGGAAAACTTAGTAGTAGGTTTGTCAAAATTTGTAATAAGCTTTAAAACCAAATTATGGAAGGTCTAGATCGTGAGAAAGTTATGAAGACGTAATTCTTTTTCCAAAAATTGTAATATGTGAAATGTTGAACATATCCTAGGTTGGTTGAAAGCTGGAATCATGTGTAACTTGAAAAGTATATTAAAGGAAACGCGATGAGTCAATTGTATGGCATACGTAAGATAAGGAAAATTTATAAATCGGATTGGGCAAAAATAAAGATACAGTTCGGAATAAAATTTATATAAGAGGGGACAAGGTATTTTCATGGGTACGGAAGGTATAGACTGGCAAAACACAAAATGGGTTAGTATTCCAAATTTTCAACAAAGTTTTAGAGATCTTTAAGTCAACGAAGGAGCATGAAGTATAAATATATAAATATTAAAATTTCGAACGAATTTAAACTTAGGAAAAAGGAAGTCGAATGGATACCTTCAGAAAGGTCAAGATTTGCAACGGAGAGGTCCGAAAATGTTTTACGGCAGTAGCTTAATATATTATTTCGGTGAAATTTTGAAATTCGAAGAATGAAATCCGATCAACTATAGTGTGAAAATTTAAGCCCACGCTAAATGCTTACAAGTTTTAAAACCGAAGGGAACTCCAATTAAATATCATTTAAAATACTTTTTAGCGGGGCCCGGATTGCCCAACAACTGATTTACACCAGATCTTAAAGCACGAGTTCCAAGAACCTAGAACTGATATATGAAAATAATTGAAGTTCTACTTATCTTGGAAAATATTCTAAAGTAATCAAAATAGTGGTAAAGCTCTTAAAACCAAAATACGAGAGAT
The DNA here is from genome assembly GCA_030789695.1 of Scilla litardierei. Taxonomy (NCBI): domain Eukaryota; kingdom Viridiplantae; phylum Streptophyta; class Magnoliopsida; order Asparagales; family Asparagaceae; genus Scilla; species Scilla litardierei. The sequence continues at coordinate 273,943,506 of CM061133.1, read as the reverse complement.
ATCGGTTAGCAGAAGCTACGAGATTAAAATCTCAACCAATAGACTTCAAAATCTACGAAGAGAATTTTAACTCGATCGAATAGGAAGGAATTAAATATTTAAGAAAGAAAGGGGCCATCAAGAAATGCTTCTACACGAAGCATCAGGATGCAATGCACATTGATGCACCAGAGTCAAGAGGACTCGTGCCAGAAACGTGCAAACCCAAATCACACTCAACAACCAACCCAGCAATCAAAATCCATTCTAGCAAACATAACATATTCAAGCAACCAATCATATTCTAACAAACAAGACTGTCAAAAGGAAGAAGGTAACCAGACTGAGGGTTACCTGCAATAACCACATCCACAGTCTCAGCCTCAACTACGACCATCGGGGAAGCCTGCCTCCTCAGTGGAAAAGCCTGCCAAAAAGCCTGCCTCTGTGGGACAAGGGGTACCCCACGACCAGCAGGATCAGACGCTCGCTGCTGCAACGGTTGTGCTGCAACAGGTGCCTTCCAAGGCTGCTTCAACCTCGGGCACTCCCTGAGAACATGGGCGGGATCTCCACAGGCAATACATTGCCCCAAGAACCTCCTGCATGATTCCTTCTTATGACCAATCTTGCCACAATGATGGCACATCTTCCGACTCGGCCCAGCTTCCGGTGCTTGCTGCTGCGGAACTCCATCCGACGCCTTCCGCAGCCGATTTGCATGCTGACATTCCTTCGTCGAATGAGAAGCACCACCACAAATCAAACACTGACCTAGAAAGCTTCTGCACGACCCCTTGAGGTGCCCGATCTTGCCGCAGAAATAGCAAGCCTTCAGAGCAGATCCACCACCAGCGCGGGTCTGACGTCCTCTAGTCATTTAGCGCCAGAGAAACGGCCAAAATTAGACTCAGAGCCTAATGACACGGATGCCGAACTTAGTTCATTAGACATTCTAATATTATTATCGCTATTCCAAAGATCGCAGTTACAGAAGGACCTGCATGGGCCACCACTAAAACCTGTCACGACCCGCTTCCCTAAAATGGAGGCGAGACGTGAAAAGGTCCGCACGGGCGTGGAGCGGTGAAGCCCCAAACCCGATAAGCGTCAATTTAGTATAAGCAGGTCCCTGTAACCACAACGGAACAACAATAATAATAAAAGGAGAGACTGAAATAAAACCTCACATCTCATAATTGTCCAACATCAAAATAAGTCCAACATCAAAATAAGTCCAACATCCAGAAAAGCCACCAGGCTAAAAGAAAAGAGTCCAAGGCCCAGAACAAGGCCAACGAAAGCAATGACAACAACAAGGTATAGGTGCTACGCACCGATAACAAAACAACCGTCTAACAAAAGTAAAACACAACGGAGACACTAGGACTGATCCCCAGTGTCCACGTACTCCCCGTCAAACACGGGCTCGGGCTCGGCGACAGCGAACACCTCGCCCTCAGCAAGCAACTCAGGCTCAGGGTCTAACATGCGTCACCCAAAAGAGAAAGGGGCACATGTCAGCAAGTCTAAAAGACTTGAGCAAGGAAACTGAAAGTAACTAGCAACCTAGCAGTTATAGTATTAAGCAATGACATGGCAGTTAAGTATGATGCAACAGTTTAAAGGAGACAAGCATGCACAATGTAGCAAAAGATACCAAATCACTAATCACTATCATTTATCACTTATCACTATTAATCACTTAAACACTAGAGATTTCGCCTGCAGGCTGGAGTGGCGGATCAGGCCATCTCGTGCTCTGGTGACGCATATCTCTTACTCACTTACACTCTAGAGATTTCGCCTGCAGGCTGGAGTGGCGGATCAGGCCATCTCGTGCTCTGGTGACGCATATCTCTTACCCCACCCCTACGTGTATCAAGCATCTGCTCGCTTCTGGGTCACGGGCCAGGAAGTGTATTTGGCATAGGGTTGTGCCCACGAAAAGTGGGTGCCTAGCCGGTATCCGAGCGTTGGGGTTTCCAACGCTCGCTTCTGGAACACGAGCCAGGATTATAATATTGTAGCGTGTGCTACACAATCACAATGATTAATCACTATGCAATGACATGAACAAATGATTGCGTACCGTTAATTGAATTTAAACGTGACAGGCAAAATGCAATGATATGAACATATTCGCGTACCGTTAATTGAATTTAAACATGGCAGTTTAATATGCGCGAACAACAAACTAAATGGGTTGGATTCTAGCTTCGTTGTCAAGCTAGATCATTTGAGGTGTCGGATCTAGTTTCGTTGTCAAACTAGATCGAACAGGCGTCTAGGCGGCTATCATTTCACCGTCTAGTCTCTTTTACGCTAAAGCAGAGTAATGGCCTAAAACATGGCCTAAATCCTAAGTGGCAAGTTTCACTTGCCTAGCACCGGGGAGGACGACCACTTCGTCACACGGATGCCCAACCACGGGGAAATCGCAAGAGGAGACGGAAGAAACACTCCGGATAACCATAGGTTCAGATCTGGAAAAGATTGGAGAAGTTTGGGGAAACTAGGGTTTCGGAGGATTTGGGGATTTGATGGGTTTTGATGGAGATTTGGGGAAGATTAGAAGTAGATAGGGTGAATGGATGGATTGGATGATGATTCTAGGGCTTGGAATGGAGGATTGAAGCTTGGAGGAAGATGGGGGCTCAATGGGGGAGAAACTAGGGCTTTAGGTCGTGTTGGAGGAAGAAGAAACGTTTGGGAGGGGTATTTATAGGTTGGGCTGGCGGCTGCCCAGAAATTAGGGTTTTAACACTGGTTAGTCGGTCAAAGAACAACCACTGACCGACTAGTTTGGCAACTAGTCGGTCGGTCGACCAACGCAGACCGACTAAGTGCAAACAGTAACTCCTGAACGAAAATAGGATTTAGAGTTAGTCGGTCCATGAACAAGTACTGACCGACTAGTTTGGCAACTAGTCGGTCGATGAACGTTCTTAGACCGACTAAGAGTAAACAGTAACTCCTGAGAAATTTAGAAAGCAAACTAGTCGGTCCAAGAAGGATTGCCGACCGACTGGATCGTCATCTAGTCGGTCGGTGCCCCTTCTTATACCGGCTAATGAGCACCAAAAGTTCCGATATGGAGCGCGGGGCCCCGGGATCGATTCCTAAGACTCCTAGGCTTGATCTAATAGTTAGATATGACCGTTATGAGGCCCGTCACGAATGGCGTACTTCGAAATCGACGATCCTAAGGAAGAAACGAGAAAATACGACGAATCGATCGAAAATGAAACTACGGAGACGCAAACCACGCATGAGGAGAAAATCCACCAAAACAAATATTATATTATATTAAATCCAGATACATGAAAAGCAGTCGTTACATTGTGTCCTTTGGGCTCCAAATAGTGAAAATTTTGGGAGCCACCATCCTATTGGGTGCATGCATGCGACGTTGATTTCTACGTGATGCATGACGTGGATAGGCATACGGGACATGATGGAATGGTGCATGACGAGAATTATTCATACGATGAGGTGGGTGAACATATGCATGTGTGGAAACACGTGCGTGAGGGTGTCTCACATGGTGTGCACGTGCACGTGAACGTGTAGCATAGAAATCATCATATGTGTGAGATGGTGGAGTAGGACGTGTGTTCCTACGTGGCATGGTATTTGTGTACATATAAGCATGCCCCTTCTTTGGAGGTCCACCCAAAGTGGGTTTCTTTCCAAAAGAGGGTGTGGACAGGTGGAAGCACCATTGGTAGATGAACTATCAATAGAGTGTTTGCTACCACTCGTAGAGTCACCGGAAGTTGGCCTAACAAAAGTAGTGGCCGCTTTGGATGTACATCCCATCGTATACCCTAAGCCAATGTGGTGATTGGCCGGAAGTAAGTCACTTAGGATTTTATCCAAATGGTCCTTACCCTTATTGAATCTAGCCTAATGTGTTCTCATATTTCTCTTTGAGAGAACGCATAAAAGTATCTAATGTGGATACTTGCGATGTGAGCACATAAACATGAGATTTAAGATTCTCGTTCTCAATACTCAAAGTAGAGTTTTGAGAAGTTAAATCCGCTATCCTATATTCTTCCGGATCATCAATGCTAACATGTTCAAGTTTAGATTTGAGATTAACAATCTCGTTTCTTAACTCTTCAACAACGGTGTCGTTGTTGGTGATGATAGTCTTAGGCGAGGTTTGAATGCTAGCTAGGTCATCTTTTACTTTAGTATATCGATTTACTAATTTTGTGTATTTAGACCATAAATGAGAGTTAGCATCCCTAAGATCATCCATCGTTACCTCATCGCCTTCGTCGTCGCTATCATCGGAGGAGGAAGATCCTTGATCATGCTCCTCTCTTGCCATGAAGCACATGTGCGCTTGCTCCACTTTCTCATCATCCGACTCTCCGCTTGAGGAATCCTCGGAGTCGGTGAATGTTGTTCCGACAAGTCCCTTCTTGTACCCCTTTTTGTACTTCTTTGACTTGTCGAACTTCGGCGCCTTCCACTTCTCCTTTTGCTTGTTTTGAGGACAATCCGCTTTGATGTGTCCTGGCTTATTGCATTTAAAGCACAAAGGTGGAGAGGCGTTAGTAGAAGTAAACTTAGATTTTTGTTTGAGGTTACCCTTTCGGAAGAAGCGATTGAACTTCTTTGCCATGAGTGCAATGGATTCCATGTCCATTTCTTCTTCCGAGTCCTCATCATCGGTAGAGGTGGATGAAGCCGCCTTGAATGCAATCGCCTTTTTCTTAGGCGCATCTAGGTTCAAATAGGACTTCATCTTTTCTTGTAACTTCACCTTGCTATCTTTGCGTACCTCGTATGACATCAAAGTACCCATTAGTTGAACTACGGTATATTTGTTCATGTCATTACCTTCCTCGATGGCGAAGGTACATTTTTCCCAAGAAGAGGGAAGTCCTTCAATAAGCTTTGAGCACTTCTCCTTTTGAGTGTAGGACTTGCCGAGGGCCTCTAACTCGTTTATTATGTCAACAAAACGAGCGTAATATTCTTTCATCTTCTCGCCCTGTTGCATATGAAACATTTCGTAATCTTTGTTTACGACCACGAGTTTAGAGTCTCTTACCCTACTCGTCCCTTCATGAAGAATGAGGAGGGAGTTCCAAATTTGATATGCACTCTTACATGTGCATATCTTATTGAAATCCTCGGGCTCCAATGCGCATTGCAAGGCGTTCATTGCCTTGGCATTGCTTACCTCCGCGGCGACCTCCGCGGTAGTCCATTTCTCAAAGTCTTCTTCTTTGGGTTCGATGTATTCCTTCATTGTAGTCCTCCATAAGGATGCACTCCGGAGGAAGGTTTTCATCCGGCATTTCCAATACCCATAGTTGGTACCGTTGAAGAATGGAGGCCTCGTAGAGGAATGTCCTTCCATCACCGAAGATGCTCCTTCACGGTTCCTGAAGGTGTCATAGTTGGAAGGTGGAGGCACGGTCTTGTTGTCGTTGGTAGACATAGCTGAGTATCTGGCTCTGATACCAAATGTAATGCCCTACTAGCTACTGCACAAGTACTAGAGGGGGGGTGAATAGTACTTTAAAATAATAAGGAGTATAATTCCAAATTAAATTGCAAACAACTACCAAATCAATTTGCGGAAGCTTAAATTGAATGACAACACAAAATTAACAATGCTAGCAAACGATGTTAATGGGTTCGGATCCACCCAAGTCTCCCCGACTTGTTCCCGGTGATCCTACGTCCCAACCACCCGGATCCCCTCCGGATACTTGAGTTAGAAACCCTAACTCAAGATTTCCACTATGAATATCTTGTGAAAAACCTTCACAAGATCAAATCATACATGCAATAGCAAACGTGAATCCCACAACCCGGGATCACTACCTTCTCTCACAACCGAGAGAATCACAAAGCAATATTAAAGAGTTTAATATGAAATAAACAATCTTACCACAAAATCCTATGCCTTGAGTTTTTCTTACCCAAATGCTGAAATGAAGGATTTGAGGAAGATGAAGTCACCAAGACCTAGCACCAAGGAAATGACCAGCAATCGGTGCCTAGGGATGATTTGGAGACTTGGATCAAGCAATAGCTTGAAGAGCTCACCAAGAACAACCTTCTCTCTAGATGGATTCTAGATCTAGAAATGAGAGAGAATGGGTTTCTTGTGAGGAAGAGAGCTTTTGATTTGAGTGAGAATGGCTATCTCTTTTGATCTCAATGAATCTCTGAATGGAAGCTCTAACCTAGATAGAAATGACCTAGGTTCGTATTTATAGGGTCCCATAAAAACAAGTTAGGTCATTCTCCAACGGATAGAAATCTGTGAGAATTAGTCGGTCAAAGAGCAATCACTGACCGACTAGTTCATCAACTAGTCGGTCAGTCAAACAACGTGGACCGACTAAGAGTAGATCTGAGAAGAGATAGAATTTCAGACCTAGAAATCTAGTCGGTCCAAGAAGACTGTCTGACCGACTAGTTTCACAACTAGTCGGTCAGTCAGTGAACGTAGACCGACTAAGAGCAAAAAGAATTAGTCTGAGTACAAAGTGATTTAGTCGGTCCAAGAACAAAAGTTGACCGACTAAATTGTCAACTAGTCGGTCACCAAACGTTCTTAGACCGACTAACGATAAACAGTAGCTTAGGAGAATTTTAGCATGAACAGTAAGTCACAACTAGTCGGTCAAAGAAGCATCACTGACCGACTAGTTCACAAACTAGTCGGTCGGTGAGTCAACGTAGACCGACTAACTGTAAACAGTAAAGTCCAAGAAATTAAGGAATCAAACTAGTCGGTCCAAGAACAGTTGCCGACCGACTAGATCACCATCTAGTCGGTCAGTACTTGTTCTTGTACCAACTAACATGCACATACAAGTCCGAATCGAAGCGCGACGCTTCGAGGAAGTTAGAATGAACTTGTGCAAGGATCCTAGAGCTACGAAATGAGCTTAATGAAGATAGAAACGTAAGATATACTCAAGGCTTAACATTCTATATATCGAAGCTAAAAGACTATAAATAAAACCTTAATAAACGGTCTTTGAGAGCTTCGATTGAATCTTCATAACTTCCAAAACGGCGCAAGAGCTTCAACGAAGCTTTAGGCATGAATACGAGCTTTGGGAAGTGTTGAGATGTCGCTTAGAATGTTCTCGTGAAATTGGCGACGATCTCCAATACTGCGCTCACAAATTGTTAGTTCATGGATTATTTATGTTTGCTCATCATCAAAACCAAATCCGGGGAGTCCAATATTCAACAGGTTTGACTCACCCTCACTTATAAGATACCTAGAACCCCAAATAGGGGACGCATTTAAGGCACATCTTGAAGACTGTGATTTCGATGAGACGAGTTCCCCAAAATAGGCCCAGATACTGGAAAATCTGGCGCGAAGCAAATTATAACATGAGATACAAACAGCTTAACCCACTATGATTTGGTAACAAAAAAATGTGAAGATGCAATCCTGAAGATCCTCCACATACAGAACAATGTTCACCACTTACCGAACTCATTTACTGACAACCAGAAGATTGTCAGATCACACATCCCTGCTGCAAAAACTCCAGCTAGGATTGACATCCCCGAGAATGGATGCAATCCACTAGCAACAGAAGTGGCTGATACTCAACAGCAAAGAGGTAGACCGTCAGGCTCTAAGGATAGAAACTCCTGGAGACCTTAAAGACAATACTACCACAAGAAAATGAGCTCATGTCCACATCCTCACCCTTCCCGGAATCCACTGCAGAGGAACTGTAGGAAAAAACTGAAACTGAAAGTAAATGTTGTACGTACTTGGGAGGTGTTGGATAGATAGAACATAAATTGTCGACAATATATTCACATATCATATTACCATATACATCGCAAAAGCGATGATGTTTATAAATTATCGTTCCATACTCCGTTGCTAGAATGCAAACGTAGAGATTGGCCAAATGTGGAACGAGGCAATACAAGATGAGCTGGACTCACTTATGAAACGTGAAATGTTCGGACTTGAAGTCCAGACACCAGAAGGTGTCAAACCTGTGGGTAAAATAAGTATTGCACACATAAGGCAAAAAAATCGTATGCTATAAAGTACAACCTATAGCCCAAGGGAAAATTTCGCTGAAACTAGAGATCGAACAAATTAAAATGAGCATGACTCATAAATGATGCATCAGTCTCCCTAACGTTATCAAAAGCGAATACATTACGATTTGGCAAGGGAAATTTTGGATATGCTGTTATTGGATGTTGTGACGGCATACCTTTGTGGATATCTTAGTAAAGATAAATTCCACATTTCCTTAAATGCCCAAATAGACTTCGGGACGTCTATTCTATTGAAAAAAACAATAAGAATAATAAATAATGTTCAACAAAGAGAATCACTTGACAAATCAATGATTCGTACTGAGGATTGTCTTTGCATCTAAGCAAAGAACATGATTTGAGATCATAGTTGTAAGCAACTAAAATCTCATCGGATCTCCTGAAAAGAAAACCGAAACATATGTTCAAGTCTGACTATTAAACATGAAATGAAAGATCTAGGCAAATATAAGTCATGGCTCATAAAATCCTGTTACATATGCCCAGAAGTGCGTTGGAGAACTTAAAAGGACCATTGTCATCCAAAGTGCACCCATGGCAGTACACTCTACTGAAGTACAAAAAGACCCCTTCCGATTGCTGGAAGAGGGGGAGGATATAAATGGTCTTAAAGTCCTTTATCTAAGTGCAATTAGGCACTCTTGGCTAACTGCATGCGTCCTGATATAGCAATTGCAGTAAACTCATTAGCCAGAGATAGTTGGCACCTAAAAAGGGCCATTAGACCGGAGTTAAGTTTTCTGCGCTTCCTCCAAGGGTCAAAAGATTTGGAATTACATTATAAAGTATCATCCTCCAAGTTTATGCAATGCAGGTTACAGTCCGATCCCTATACTGAGAAATCACAAAACGGGTACCCACAGTGGGATGGCCATCTACTACAGATCTACAAAGCAACTTATGAAGGCAACATCATCCTATCATTCCGAGATCCTCACTATTCCAGAATCACACCAATGGTGTATTTGAGGGCGCCTAGTGGTACATCACATCCCAGTGACGACTGGGATAGAGGTTGGTATTGTGAAGTTGACCACATAGTCCGAAGACCACATCAGAGGCGACGAAACTTAGCACACCTCTCCAGAGTTTCTGGATTCAGTAGCTGCTTAATGGTGATAATATTTGTAATCTGTGTATATTTTCGGAATGTTATAAATAGGAGTGATGAGATAAGCCTAAGTGATCTAAAAGCCTAAGAGCTTTTACAGATTAGGGAAAGTTGAGGGAATTTGTACTCTTTTTCCTTAGCTATGGTTTTTCCTACTGGGTTTTGTAGGGATTTGTGGAACCCTTAGGGCACAAAAACTCTATCACCGTCCTAAATCGGACGGAACATAGACATACGAATTTGCAGCGGAAAATAAAACTATGTTAATCTAATTAATATGCAGTTAAACAATTTAACTTAGCCCTAAGGTACAAGACCCTTAGCCAAGATCTATGCCGACTTGGGATGGATCTGACCATCCCAAAAAGGATCTAACCTACTGCGATTAAATTAAACTAAAGCTTAAACACATATCCGGAATCTCAACCCTGGGGCAGGCGAGATGTTCCGCACCGTCTTCCGAGCCGCTCTCCATCTCACACCGAGCCGCTCCTTGAACCGCTCCCCGAACCGCTCCCCGAACCGCTCCTCGAACCGCTCCGCATCCTGAGGCGATCAATCCCCGTGTCGCCGAGCCAACCACGCGCGGAAGAAAGTTTCACGCGAGTGAAACCTTCGCCAAGATTTCGGATCAGAATCCGAACTCCTTTGTGGCTTTGCTAGAGCCCTCAGGATAAGGCAGAAATATAGGGAGATAGAGAAATATTAATTTAAGCCTAGATCCAAGCGTGCTCCAACATTTACGAGAGCCGCTCAGATCTAGAGCTTAGGACGAGTTTTGAGGAGGAGAGCAGACCTCTATTTATATAGGCGGCTGACTGCTCCCCTTTACTCAAAATCCGATGTGGGACTAAATTTGGAGTTAATTAATTCACTTTAGTTTTGCCTTTCACAAAAGCTAAACTTCCGTGAATTTTAACTCCCTCACCGTTGAGCTTCATGATTGATACAACCTATCAATACGACGGGTGTTCAACGATGAACACATAGGAAAAAATGGCTCGTCAATCCGAGTCCGTTTGACCCCTCAATTGATCGTCCAAAGATCAGCCCAAACATTGTATTTCGCAAATACAGGCAGCCGTCAAAGAGAAAACACACCTAGGGTTCGTAACCCTAGGTGTGGGGCCCATGGCCCCACACCGGGGCCCCACGTAGCTGCTACGCGCGCAGAACCTGAGGGGCGCGTGCCTGCCACGCGGCCGCGGGCGCGTGCGGCGCCTCTACAGGGCGCCTGGCGCCCTGCGGTGCGTGCAAGGCACGCGCCCGCAGGCGCGTGCCAAACACGCGCCGGCAGGGCGCACGGAGCGCCCTGCGGGCGCAAGTTGACAGGCGCCCCGAAAGGGGCGCCTCTTTCTAAACGCCCGGCCCAATGGGCCAGGCTGTCGGGCCTCCCTTGGATATTTAATCAGCCCAAGGGGCTGATATTAAATAGGCTTGGGGTCTTTGTCGTTTTGGCTATAACTTGAGCATTTGGCGTCCGATTCGGACGCCGTTCGAACCTGGGCGTAGACCGGGACATTCCCGTCTTACCCGTGAACTTTTTCTTTTGTTTATTTATTAAATATAGTCTTAAATAATTTAAGACACATTTAATCTCTTTTGCATCATATGCAAATTAGTCCATATCTAGGCTTAAATTATCATTTGCATCAAATACAAATGATCTGAGGGCACATTCCTCTACATCTCCCACTTGCACTCATGATCATTTATCCCGAATGCAGGAGATCATTGCAAACATCTTTTGCAATATTTTATCCCTTGCATCAAAGGCAAATTATTCTCCCTAACTAATTTCTACATATTACTAGACGAATGTCGCACTCTGTGTGAGACCCTACAGCCTGACCCTTACAATAGGTTGGGCTTGAAGCCCTATACGGCAGTGACCACGAGCAGTGGTTGCCGTCCCTACTTCAGGAATCATCATTATGTGGTTGACTCATTGACATGAGTATTGTCGGGATCACCCTGACTGTTTCCGTGATGAGTTCCGTAGTTATAGTCTCTTCGTCTAAACTATGTCGTGTAAGTCAAGTTTAGGGTACGGTCAAACTGTCAACCCCAATAACTTGATTGCGGTTAGTTTCTATCGATCTTTAGTCAACTTAATGTTGGACTTCTTCCAACATACTCTGATCAGAGATTTTACTAAAGACCGAACGAACCCTACGACACTAACTCCCATTGACCGGGAGAGACGAATCCTCTCTTGGTCATTACTCGCCTCGTACGCTTCAAGTGACACCCAAACAAAGACCTTTCGACAGGCCTTGCCTCGAAGCTAGGTCAGTTGATTTAAGTGCCACTGTTCACGCACAGGTTCGTAAAAATGACCTCAAGTCAAAAGACCAACTAGCCTATCATCACTAAGAGTTATCATTGACAGATTGGTCAATATAACCATATGATAACTCTTGTGAATCGTTCAGTGAACTCATTCTCTAATGAGCACCTGTGTCTCGTCTTCGACTTTGCCAAGTCAAGCGATCATGAGATCATCGCCACCGCTAAACGGTGAAGACTAAGACACAATGATCTATCCGATGTTTCGATATCCTTGTCTCGAAACATCTACGACCATGAACCCTTTTAGACTTATGCTACAGACGGTCAAACATTTCTCTATGATCGAGATACTCATCTCGATACATGTTTGACCTTGCATAAAGTCTCAGGACTTTACCTAAGTCAATATCTAATGTTAACTACATTATAATATAACTTAGATAAATTATTACCAAACAGCTTACTGTTATTTCGAATAAGATGTTTGTGCTATTCACACATGGAGATAGATAGCCTCGAGGGTATCATATCTCAACATCTCCCACTTGCACTTTGGCCCATTTATCATGGTATCTTATACCGTTTTTACACATAAGTTTTCCCGACTTCATGTGGTAGAGCCTTCGTGAGTGGATCTGCTAAACCGTCTGCTCTATAGACTTAAGGGATTTCTATGTTCATGTTGGACCAACCATTTGAATCTCATTCAAATAATTCACTTGGTCTTTCGGAATCCATAATATTTTATTTCCTTGGATCTTATCCAGTTTATCGTACCTTACGATAATCATTTAAATTTGTTAATGGTCATTTCAAATGGTTCATATCTATTTCTGATAAAGTATCAAACTTTTTGATTACTTTGTCAAAATATATGTTCCATTTCTTTGATGCCTCGCATGTAATTTATATGCTCCCACTGACCTTGAAAACTATCTGGCTAATTCATATAAGTTGGTCCGTCTAAATCATATTTAGAAAAACGAACTTATAAGTGAATGCTCCAATTTTCATGGTCAACTTAAGTGTTTACATCGAGTTTGGTCCGAGTAGATCCGTACACATCTGCTGGTGGAAAAACGGTTTCATGATAATCCGTTTTATAGGAATTAAGATGAAAAACCGTTCTCGACCGACATGATTGTACTTCACTAATTTCTCTCTGCACCAATCTTTTAACTTAAAGATTTACTTGCAGAAAATGAGGAAACATTTTCCATGGGCACGTAAACTAAATTCCAAAATTTATTTACGCACACGGACCTGTTCTGATTGCATCAAGTTATAAATCAGAGTTACTACTCCGAATTTCATCCTAGAAGTTGACTAAATCATCATCAATTATGATGTCTGACTCGACTCTTCGTCTCATGAGATTCAAGTAATTATACAACTTCTTAATGATCGATTTAATGAATATCTTATAAATAATGTCCTCAGAGAACATTATCAAAACCTATGCATTTATATCTGGGACTTAACCCAGAGGTATGACTTAACTCAGAGTCACTTGCTATGGATCGCACCAAGTCTAACTTAGTGTTATTCATACCTTTAACACACCGATGTGTTAACAGACTTGACCTGAGAGAAAATCATATTTTCCTTTATTTACACAAGATTTAATATGGTTAAGTATTTGACCATTCGATCTGATCGAATCAGTTTAAATACTTTAGTCATTTCATTCAGACTTGTGTTTCATCAAGAACACGTGTCTTAATAAAGTATACGAATAATTTATTTTGGTTAATCTAGACTCGGGTACATCAGTATGTACGAGACTGAGTTCGACAACTCATTCTCACACTGTCTTACAGATGGGTTTCGGCTATTATATCTGAGAGGGTAAGACTCACAAGTGTCCGCAGACTTCATAATACGAGAGGTCAGACCCCTCTTTATGTGACTTGTGAAGCTTACTCTCTCGATACGGCCTAGTCTATTTTGCCATATAAATTTGCTACTATCTTGTGTATTTATATATTAACATTTAATATATTATAGTTATCACAAATTACTAACACAAAACATTGCTTCAGAAGCAAGGTGATGACATTCGTCAAAATGTGTTAGATGTCTTTTGTATAACAATTATTCTGAAATCGTGACATCAAAATATGTCACATTTTCATTTCCTCCTACTTATGCATTTACTAATGATAAATTAAACTATTTAACTCGATTGCCTTTCAGTAGTGCCTTCTTCCTTTTCTAAATCATATTTAGATATTAAATAACCCAACATAAATAAATAGCTATGCAAGCATCTCATGTATCCAAACGCCTGAGAGTTGCAATCTTGAGTGTAGCTCGAGAAGTTGCTTGTCTCAAGATCCGGTTGGGATACATAGTCTTGCACCGCTCATGCACTCGTATTCGACTCCAACGGTTTGATCGAATTCTCGAACTTTGCAGATCAAAATTGTTTATCCATACAACCTTGAGTGTAGCTCGACAAGTTGTAGGGAGAAACATACTTCGAATATCATATATGTTCAAGCTGCCTCATATAGAGACGAGTGACATGTATCGTGAATTTATTTGTTGGACCCAGAACTTAATGAAATCATATTTCTTAAGTCCGTTCTTTAGAAGGTCATTTTAATGTCAACGAGAATATAGTTTTACTTCTATCAATTAGAATTTAACTTGATATTCAATTAATCAACCTAATTGACCAGTTAACTTATTCCATTAAAATATTATATTTTGATTCCTTTGGTAAACATAGTCTTGCCCTAGTTCAGCATATGTTCAATATTAAATATAGGTAGAATGGCTTTTATCTATCTATATCCTCCCACTATTTTTACCATCGTTTCAAAGCTTAATAACAAACGATTTAATCGAATTAAAATTAATGGGTAAGAGGTCCAATCACCTTGAGCCTAACAACCTTGAGTGTAGCTCAACAAGTTGCTTGATTCTGTAAATCGGAAGATGACTCTTCATCGATCATATCGGATATGACCCTCTTATCGATTTTTACCCCTAGCCATTTGTGATCATGAGTGTGCTCATCCAAACCACAATGTCTAGTCTAGTCGGACCCTTATTTTCATGTCTAGTTTGACTTGCTCCGGCGCTCGGTGTATTCACGACACGTCGGTTTGGGTCAGGTCTTAGACTACAACTAGTCAGACTACATCATTGATTTAACTTACGCCGGGGCTCGGTGTATTCACGACAACGTCGGTTTGGGTCAAGTCAAGATTTCATCTTATGTATTTAAGGAGTTGGTTTCTATAAGGTTGCCATGTTACAGCTTGAGTGTAGCTCAACAACTATAACACGTGTCCTATAGTTGCTAACCCCTAAAACAAGGATGGCTACGGCTAATCTTGAAAAAGATCATTAACGTATTTGACTTAGATATAGTCCAGGGTGTCATACAATCATGATTCGCGACATTGCGGTCCAGCGGAACACAGCCAGGGAATTGACTAAGCCAGGATCACTATTCCTTAAAGGGTGATCCAGCAAACTTAGCCAAGCACATTGACTAGATCATTGTCCATTGAATGAAGCTTGTCATTTTTATCTGCGTGCAATAGACTAAAAGGCTTTTATAACAACTAATTAATCCTATCAACTAGTTGCATCCTTAAATTCAAAATTTTAGGATTTGTTTAATAACTTTTATTAAGTCCTTATCAACTATAAGGTTCACGTGCTATCCTAATCGTTATTAGGATTTTAATAAATTTATTAACAACGCTAAAAGCGAAGTCCTTTAATGAGAATTAATAATAACAATGAGAATTAAAAATTCATTAAAGGGACTACCCTAATCAGGAATTAGATCTTAAAGGGTTGTTAAACGTTTTATTAAAACATAGCATGTCATTAAAATTCAATTAATAAATTTTAATTATTTCTTAATGGCTAACCTAAAGGGTTGTCTTGTGTTATCAAATAAGGGACAAGATGATAAAGCCAATAACATAAAGTTACACTAATTTATCGCATAAAATAAAAGTATACAACTATTTAACAATTAAACCGACTAAAGTTTATCGCATAAACAATTTTAAACTTTTAAAGAAGTTTTAAAATTATCTCATAAATTTAAAACATCATTTTAAAAAATATCATGCTTAAAATTTTATCACATAAAATATTTAAACATCTAAAATAATTTTTAAACTTATCACAGAAAGTTTTAAAGCCTTAAAATCAATTTTAAAATTATCACATAAATTTAAAACATCATTTTAAAATTTTCATGTTTGAAATTTTATCATATAAAATATTTAAACATCTAAAATCCTTTTAAAATCATATTTTAAAAAATATCGCATAAATTTTAAAACATTTTAAAAGGGCATCTATAAATATTTTAAATTATCTCATAACTTAAAAAACATTTTATAAAGTATTTTGGAAAGCATTTCAAAGTTTAATAAAATCGTAGTGCTAGATCGTTACGCAAACCTGGCTCCGATACCACTATAGGGATTTGTGGAACCCTTAAGGCACAAAAACTCTATCACCGTCCTAAGTCGGACGGAACATAGACATACGAATTTGCAGCGGAAAATAAAACTATGTTAATCTAATTAATATGCAGTTAAACAATTTAACTTAGCCCTAAGGTACAAGACCCTTAGCCAAGATCTATGCCGACTTGGGATGGATCTGACCATCCCAAGAAGGATCTAACCTACTGCGATTAAATTAAACTAAAGCTTAAACACATACCCGGAATCTCAACCCTGGGGCAGGCGAGATGTTCTGCACCGTCTTCCGAGCCGCTCTCCGTCTCACGCCGAGCCGCTCCTTGAACCGCTCCCCGAACCGCTCCGCATCCTGAGGCGATCAATCCCCGTGTCGCCGAGCCAACCACGCGCGGAAGAAAATTTCACGCGAGTGAAACCTTCGCCAAGATTTCGGATCAGAATCCGAACTCCTTTGTGGCTTTGCTAGAGCCCTCAGGAGTAAGACAGAAATATAGGGAGATAGAGAAATATTAATTTAAGCCTAGATCCTAGCGTGCTCCAACATTTACGAGAGCCGCTCAGATCTTGAGCTTGGGACGAGTTTTGAGGAGGAGAGCAGACCCCTATTTATATAGGCGGCTGACTGCTCCCCTTTACTCAAAATCTGATGTGGGACTAAATTTGGAGTTAATTAATTCACTTTAGTTTTGCCTTTCACAAAGGCTAAACTTCCGTGAATTTTAATTCCCTCACCGTTGAGCTTCATGATTGATACAACCTATCAATATGACGGGTGTTCAACGGTGAACGGATAGGGAAAAACGGCTCGTCAATCCGAGTCCGTTTGACCCCTCAATTGATCATCCAAATATCAGCCCAAACATTGTATTTCGCAAATACAAGCAGCCATCAAAGAGAAAACGCACCTAGGGTTCGTAACCCTAGGTGTGGGGCCCACACAGGGGCCCCACGCAGCTGTTGCGCACGCAGAACCCGAGGGGCGCGTGCCACGCACACGCCAGCAGGGCGCACGGAGTGCCCTGCGGGCGCAAGTTGTTTCAAAGCGCCTCTTTCTAAACGCCCGGCCCAATGGGCCGGGCTTTCGGGCCTCGCTTGGATATTTAATCAGGCCAAGGGGCTGATATTAAATAGGCTCGGGGTCTTTGTCATTTTGGCTATAACTTGAGCATTTGACGTCCGATTCGGACGCCGTTCGAACCTGGGCGTAGACCGGGACATTCCCGTCTTACCCGAACTTTTCCTTGCATTTATTTATTAAATATAGTCTTAAATAATTTAAGACACATTTAATCTCTTTTGCATCATATGCAAATTAGTCCCTATCTAGGCTTAAATTATCATTTGCATCAAATACAAATGATCTGAGGGCACATTCCTCTACAAGTTTTCCATAGCCAAAGGTTGTAACGAGGCAAATCATATCAACTCTGGATCCTGAAGTATCCACCCCTCTGTGACGCTCAGAATCCAGAAGTATTCATGAGCAGAGTCACTTGTACAAATCAGGGCGAGTTAAAGAGTGTTTGTACTCTATTTCCTTAACTATGCTTTCTCCCACAGGGTTTTCCATGGCTAAAGGTTTTAACGAGGCAAACCTCACCAACTCAGGATCCTGAAGTATCCACCCCATGTGAGACTCCTATTACGCTCAGAATCCTGAAGCATTCATGAGCAGAGTCCACACCTATGGCTGGATAAGGGGGAGTGTTGTGAATGTAAATACCAGCGTCGGTTAGGATTGCGGGTATCTTATGGATACACTCATATCTATGTATCTTATCTTCCTACTCTCCTATCATGCCTATAAATAAAGGGCTGTGGGTTCCTCCCCCAGTAGTTGATTCATAACAACTATGACATAATTATTTAAAATAATTTACGAATATATCATGAATAAATGTTAGGTGCCTATTGTTAGTTTGTTTCGTTTTTCAAGTAGAAGGTATGGATTCAAATCCTTTTAGTCTCATAATAAATTAAAAATTTGTTAGTTGTTTCGAATAATTCGTAAAGTTAGCAAATAATTTACGATTGTTACGAATAATTCGCGAACCCTACAAATATCATTATTCATAAATAATTTGTTATTAAATAGTACATGAATAAGTTACAAATTATATTAAAAGTTGGAAATAATTTGCAAGCTATTTAAAAAATTCGTGCACAATGTGTGAATTTTTCAAGTAACACGTAAAAAATTCACGAATTTTTGTAAAATTCTTGAATTTCCAGCTGATTTTTGAACAAGTTCATAAATAAAAATATATTAAATATTCATGACTTTCTTTAAAAGATTACGAATAATCATCATACTATTTTGAAAAATTCGTGAATTTTGAATAATCAATGGGTGAAATTTGATAATGATTCGTGGTTTTTTGAAAAATTTGCGAATTATTCATATTTTTTGAAAATATTTCATGAATTATTCGTGAATTCATTAAAAAGCGACTAATTATATTGGTTAAAAAAATACAAATGCATGAATGTGAGAGTAGTTAGTTTTGAACACTTCCTCCCATTTGAATTGGGCCAAGAGGAGAAAAACTTGAAAGAAAAGTTTTAATATTTATTTTCCACTCTTTTCTTTCATTTTCATTTTCTAACAAACAACAAAACCTCATTTTCCCTCTTAATTTCTTTCCTTTTCCCATCATCCAACCACCGGGGAGGGGTGGAGGGGGAATTTCTATGCACACCTACTGTTTTGCTCTGCACATGGCCGATTTAACTTTCAAACAGTAACGAAAATGACATTAAAAACCCCAAAAGTAACCCCGCATAAAATGAACTGTTGTGTACAGAGAGTAAAAAGTGAGAACAAAATTACTCGCCGCACAGCCGGCAAAAATTTTGACTGTAGTGCGCGATGAGTAATTTTGTTTTTTAATTATTTTTTACTAACTGTGCACAACTATTCATATTTTGAAAGGCGCACAACATGCAAAAATTTTGCTGCTTGTTCGCGGTAAGTAAGTTTGCTCATTGCATAAATTTTTAATCACCGCACATAACATGCACATTTTTTGCTTGCGTATAACAGGTAATACGCATGCAAAATTTTTGCATGTTGTGTGCGGTGAGTAAAAATTTATGCAATGGTCAAAATTACTCACAACGCACAACATGCAAAATTTTTGTCTATTATGCGCGGTGAGTAATTTTACATGCAGAGAGAAAATTTACTCATCGCGTACAACATGCAAAACTTTTGCATTTTGTGCACGGGAGTAAAACTTAATTCACTGAAGGTAATTACTCAACATGCACAACAACAAAACCATTATAAGAAAATAGACCCGAATCCGAACAGACCATATACATAGTTCAAAGGCGCGAAAAGCAAACAAGCAAGGGTTTGATTTTGTTCGCAGAATTTCAAAGAATTCCTTCATCACTAGAGAAATCAGAAGTTTTCTTGCATAGATCAAAAGAAGGTCTACGGCCAGAGCAACTGATTTAGGAAATGTTTTGCCCTAAAATAGTCGAAGGACTAATCGGTTCATCATAAAATTGGTAAGAAATTAATTGCTAGAAATTAATTTGGTATTTATTATTATTTACAGAAATTGATTGTTGATGGTACATGAATGCAGATAAGTTAATCAGAATGAGAGGGACTTGTATGAAATTGAGAGGATTGTTGAAGATGATGAACAACAATTAAAGGTACAAACTTTTTGCTATATGTTAACGGAAAAAATTCAACATAGTGGTAGGTTTTACTTTATTGTAAAATACCATAAAAATTAATCTTCAAATATTGGTATGTAGACTGTAAAATTCATGTTAATGTAGAAAGCTCAGATGTGCATAAAGATTTTACAAAGGAGTTTACAACTATGAAAATTATCAAAAGTAAAGAAGAATTTGTCAATTGGATAAAGGCTGTCGGGAGTGCACATGAGATTGTGATTGTTACAAAGTCATCGAATATGAGTACATCGGGCAATATATTCCCAACTCTTTACTTTTGTTGTGAAAGAAGCGGGAAGTATAGGGCACACATGAGGGAGAAAAGGTCCAAAAAAGAAAGTAGAAGTAAGAAGTGTCAATGTACCTTCTTATTGAGGACTAAAGGGGTGGGTAAGCAAGATAAGTGGAATTTGACAGTGTACACATTGAGAGACTTGTATAATAGCTTGGTGAGGCAAATAGAAAATTAGAAATTTCTCAAGGAAAAGGAAAAGGAAATGTGCAATGTCATTACAATTAAAACAATATATAATGCCAGACAGAGGATAAAAGCTGTGAAAATGGCAAGGAGAACTCAAAAGCAGTACCTACTGAAGAGCTTAAATGAGAAGAATTACATTGAGTATCATTTTTTGTGGAAGAACAGATAATGGCCGTGAAGAATTTGTTTTGGGCACATCGGAAACCGGTTGATTTATTACGTACCTTTCCAGAAATTCTCATTATGGACTGCACATATAAGACCAACAGTTACCGGCTATCATTACTGGAGATTGTAGATGTTACCTCCACTGAGATGACATTCGCGGTTGCATTTTGTTACGTGGAGGCCGAACGGGAGGATTGCTACATGTGGACATTGGATTGAGAAATTTGCTAGATGGATACACGATGCCACGAGTTATTTTGGCAGATAAAGAGCTTGCACTTATAAATGCCATTAGTAAGGTATTTCCCTCTAACCAAAACCAATTATGTACTTGTCACATATTTAGAAATGTCATAACCAATTGTAAGAAAATTTTTGAAGTTAAAGAAAAATGAGAAGCTTGCATATCTAGCTGGAATTTATTGGTGCTGGCACATAAGGAGGAGAAATATGTGTTGAATATTGGACTCCCCGGATTTGGTTTTGATGATGAGCAAACATAAATAATCCATGAACTAACAATTTGTGAGCGCAGTATTGGAGATCGTCGCCAATTTCACGAGAACATTCAAAGCGACATCTCAACACTTCCCAAAGCTCGTATTCATGCCTAAAGCTTCGTTGAAGCTCTTGCGCCATTTTGGAAGTTATGAAGATTCAATCGAAGCTCTCAAAGACCGTTTATTAAGGTTTTATTTATAGTCTTTTAGCTTCGATATATAGAATGTTAAGCCTTGAGTATATCTTACGTTTCTATCTTCCTTACGCTCATTTCGTAGCTCTAGGATCCTTGCACAAGTTCATTCTAACTTCCTCGAAGCGTCGCGCTTCGATTCGGACTTGTATGTGCATGTTAGTTGGTACAAGAACAAGTACTGACCGACTAGATGGTGATCTAGTCGGTCGGCAACTGTTCTTGGACCGACTAGTTTGATTCCTTAATTTCTTGGACTTTACTGTTTACAGTTAGTCGGTCTACGTTGACTCACCGACCGACTAGTTTGTGAACTAGTCGGTCAGTGATGCTTCTTTGACCGACTAGTTGTGACTTACTGTTCATGCTAAAATTCTCCTAAGCTACTGTTTATCGTTAGTCAGTCTAAGAACGTTTGGTGACCGACTAGTTGACAATTTAGTCGGTCAACTTTTGTTCTTGGACCGACTAAGTCATATTGCATTCAGACTAATTCATTTTGCCTCTTAGTCGGTCTACGTTCATTGACTGACCGACTAGTTGTGAAACTAGTCGGTTAGACAGTCTTCTTGGACCGACTAGATTTCTAGGTCTGAAATTCTATCTCTTCTCAGATCTACTCTTAGTCGGTCCATGCTGTTTGATTGACCGACTAGTTGATAAACTAGTCGGTCAGTGACTGTTCTTTGACCGACTAATTCTCACAGATTTCTATCCGTTGGTGAATGACCTAACTTGTTTTTATGGGACCCTATAAATACGAACCTAGGTCATTTCTATCTAGGTTAGAGCTTCTATTCAGAGATTCATTGAGATCAAAAGAGATAGCCATTCTCACTCAAATCAAAAGCTCTCTTCCTCACAAGAAACACATTCTCTCTCATTTCTAGATCTAGAATCCATCTAGAGAGAAGGTTGTTCTTGGTGAGCTCTTCAAGCTATTGCTTGATCCAAGTCTCCAAATCATCCCTAGGCACCGATTGCTGGTCATTTCCTTGGTGCTAGGTCTTGGTGACTTCATCTTCCTCAAATCCTTCATTTCACCATTTGGGTAAGAAAAACTCAAGGTATAGGATTTTGTGGTAAGATTGTTTATTTCATATTAAACTCTTTAATATTGCTTTGTGATTCTCTCGGTTGTGAGAGAAGGTTGTGATCCCGGGTTGTGGGATTCACGTTTGCTATTGCATGTATGATTTGATCTTGTGAAGGTTTTTCCACAAGATATTCATAGTGGAAATCTTGAGTTAGGGTTTCTAACTCAAGTATCCGGAAGGGATCCGGGTGGTTGGGACGTAGGATCACCGGGAACAAGTCGGGGAGACTTGGGTGGATCCGAACCCATTAACATCATTTGTTTGCATTGTTAATTTTGTGTTGTCATTCAATTTAAGCTTCCGCAAATTGATTTGGTAGTTGTTTGCAATTTAATTTGGAATTATACTCCTTATTATTTTAAAGTACTATTCACCCCCCCTCTAGTACTTGTGCAGTAGCTGGTAGGGCATTACATTTGGTATCAGAGCCAGATACTCAGCTATGTCTGCCAACGACAACAAGACCGTGCCTCCACCTTCCAACTATGACACCTTCAGGAATCGTGAAGGAGCGTCATCGGTGATGGAAGGACATTCCTCTACGAGGCCTCCATTCTTCAACGGTACCAACTATGGGTATTGGAAATGCCGGATGAAAACCTTCCTCCGGAGTGCATCCTTATGGAGGACTACAATGAAGGAATACATCGAACCCAAAGAAGAAGACTTTGAGAAATGGACTACCGCGGAGGTCGCCGCGGAGGTAAGCAATGCCAAGGCAATGAACGCCTTGCAATGCGCATTGGAGCCCGAGGATTTCAATAAGATATGCACATGTAAGAGTGCATATCAAATTTGGAACTCCCTCCTCATTCTTCATGAAGGGACGAGTAGGGTAAGAGACTCTAAACTCGTAGTCGTAAACAAAGATTACGAAATGTTTCATATGCAACAGGGCGAGAAGATGAAAGAATATTACGCTCGCTTCGTTGACATAATAAACGAGTTAGAGGCCCTCGGCAAGTCCTACACTCAAAAGGAGAAGTGCTCAAAGATTATTGAAGGACTTCCCTCTTCTTGGGAAAAACGTACCTTCGCCATCGAGGAAGGTAATGACATGAACAAATATACCGTAGTTCAACTAATGGGTACTTTGATGTCATACGAGGTACACAAAGATAGCAAGGTGAAGTTACAAGAGAAGATGAAGTCATATTTGAACCTAGATGCGCCTAAGAAAAAGGCGATTGCATTCAAGGCGGCTTCATCCACCTCTACCGATGATGAGGACTCGGAAGAAGAAATGGACATGGAATCCATTGCACTCATGGCAAAGAAGTTCAATCGCTTCTTCCGAAAGGGTAACTTCAAACAAAAATCTAAGTTTACTTCTACTAACGCCTCTCCACCTTTGTGCTTTAAATGCAATAAGCCAGGACACATCAAAGCGGATTGTCCTCAAAACAAGCAAAAGGAGAAGTGGAAGGCGCCGAAGTTCGACAAGTCAAAGAAGTACAAAAAGGGGTACAAGAAGGGACTTGTCGGAACAACATTCACCGACTCCGAGGATTCCTCAAGCGGAGAGTCGGATGATGAGAAAGTGGAGCAAGCGCACATGTGCTTCATGGCAAGAGAGGAGCATGATCAAGGATCTTCCTCCTCCGATGATAGCGACGACGAAGGCGATGAGGTAACGATGGATGATCTTAGGGATGCTAACTCTCACTTATGGTCTAAATATACAAAATTAGTAAATCGATATACTAAAGTAAAAGATGACCTAGCTAGCATTCAAACCTCGCCTAAAACTATCATCACCAACAACGACACCGCTGTTGAAGAGTTAAGAAATGAGATTTTCAATCTCAAATCTCAACTTGAACATGTTAGCATTGATGATCCGGAAGAACATAGGATAGCGGATTTAACTTCTCAAAACTCGACTTTGAGTATTGAGAACGAGAATCTTAAATCTCGTGTTTTTGTGCTCACATCGCAAGTATCCAATTTGGATACTTCTATGCGTTCTCTCAAAGAGAAATATGAGAACACATTGGGCCGAATTAACAAATTCAACAAAGGTAAGGACCATTTGGATAAAATCCTAAGTGACTTACTTCCTGCCAATCACCACATTGGTTTGGGGTATACGATGGGATGTCCATCCAAAGCGGCCACTACTTTTGTTAGGCCAACTTCCGGTGACTCTACGAGTGATAGCAAACACTCTATTGGTAGTTCATCTACCAATGGTGCTTCCACCTCGTCCACACCCTCTTTCGGAAAGAAACCCACTATGGGTGGACCTCCAAAGAAGGGTCATGCTTATATGTACACAAATAACATGCCACGTAGGAACACACGTCCTACTCCACCATCTCACACATATGATGATTTTTATGCTACACGTTCACGGGCACGTGCACACCATGTGAGACACCCTCACGCACGTGTTCCCACACATGCATATGTTCACCCACCGCATCATATGAATAATTCTCGTCGTGCACCATTCCATCATGTCCCGTATGCCTATCCACAACATGCATCACGTAGAAATCAACGTCGCATGCATGCACCCAATAGGATGATGGCTCCCAAAATCTTCACTATTTGGAGCCCAAAGGACACAAGCATGGACGAAAAACAAATGTATATGAATGCTTATTTTTCGGATGTTGTGCATAGTAGAGATTATGTGGGGAAGTCAAAGTCCAATTGGACTTGGCTTCCAAAGGTCTAACCTTTGAGGACCCAATGACCTTGGGTACCATGATATGAAAGTTTCTATCTTTAGGTACTCAAGGAAAAGAAAAAGAAAAGGAGCAACAAATATAAATTTAGCTCCAAAGGGAATTGGATACTCGATAGCGGGTGTTCAAAACACATGACGGGTGACGCTCAATTGCTCTCCGGAGTGGTTCCCATTGCAAATGGAAATCGCGTTGTATTTGGAGGCAATGAGAGCGGAACGATCGTCGGTGTTGGTAAAGTGGATAACCCTTCTAAACCCTTAATTAGTGATGTCTATCTAGTTAATGGTTTAAATCCTAATCTTATTTCAATAAGCCAACTTTGTGACAAAGGTTACAAAGTTAGTTTTGCGAAAGGATTGTGTCATATTTCAAATGATAATAATAAATTATTATTTTCCGGCACACGCCATAAAGATATTTATATTTTGGATCTTCCTAAGTCATATGAACAATGTCTCGTTGCCAACACAAGTGAACAACACTTATGGCATCGACGCTTTGGACATGTGAACTTTGGAACACTTTATAAACTTTCGAAATTAAATTCCATTAAAGGATTTCCGAAACTCGTTTTCGAAAAGAAAAGTTTTTGTGATTCTTGTCAACGTGGCAAGCTTCCTAAATCTTCATTTAAACCTAAGAAAAGCATTTCTACGAAACGGCCACTAGAGCTATTACATCTAGATTTATTTGGGCCAACTAGGGTTGCTTCCTTAGGAAATGCAAGATATGGACTAGTCATCGTTGATGATTATTCAAGATTTACATGGGTATTTTTCTTATGTAATAAAAATGAAGCTTTTGAAAACTTCACAATATTTGTGAAGAAAGTACAAAATCTCATCGGAACCACCATTGTCACTATTCGTAGTGATCATGGGGGTGAATTTGAGAATGAGTCTTTCTCAAATTTTTGTGATGATCTTGGAATTACTCACACGTTTTCTTTCCCTCGCGCACCTCCTCAAAATGGTGTTGTTGAGAGGAAGAATAGAACGCTTGTGGAGTGTGCTCGCACTATGCTCGAAGATAGTCAACTTGGTTATCAATTTTGGGCGGAAGCGGTACACACCGCTTGCTATGTGTTTAATAGAATACTTTTGAGGCCCGGCACCAAACAAACTTGTTATGAATTGTTGTTTGGTAGATTGCCTCAAGTTAAACATTTTCGTGTTTTCGGCGCAAAATGTTTCATTAAAAACACATATGATAATTTGGACAAGTTTGATCTGAGATCGGATGAGGGGATATTTGTTGGGTATTCCTCACGTAGCAAAGCCTACCGGATATACAACAAAAGATCCTCTACGATCGAGGAATCACTTCATGTCTCTTTTAATGAGAATTTTATTACTTCTAGAATTTCAAATGATAATGATTCTATGGATGTTTTATGTGATTCGTTTGAAAATTCTAAGTCTATTGATTCAATTGATTCTATTGAGACTAACCCGACTAATGAAGTTGTTGAGAATGTGCCTAGTGATCAAGGTATTCCCAAGCGGCTTCATACCGTTCGCGGCCATCCCCATGAGCAAGTCATTGGCAATATTCATGATAGCGTCAAGATGAGATCTCAAGTCCACCACTTCGCCAATAGTGCCTTTGTCTCATCAATAGAGCCAATGAATATAGTTGAAGCTTGCGAAGATAGTGCTTGGATCCTTGCCATGGAGGAGGAACTCATTCAATTCGAGAGGAATGAGGTATGGGAGCTTGTTCCTTTGCCATCGAAGAACCACACCGTCATAGGGACAAAGTGGATCTTCAAGAACAAAACCGACGAAAATCAAGTCGTCGTCCGGAACAAAGCTCGGTTAGTTGCTCAAGGCTATCGCCAAGAGGAAGGTATCGATTTCGAAGAATCCTTCGCTCCGGTAGCTAGATTAGAATCGATTAGACTTTTATTGTCTTATGCATGCCATAAAAATTTTAAGTTATTTCAAATGGATGTTAAAAGTGCATTTTTAAACGGAGATGTCGTTGAGGAAGTTTACGTTTCTCAACCTCCGGGCTTCATAAATGAAAAATTTCCAAATCATGTTTTTAAACTAAAGAAAGCTCTCTATGGTTTGAGACAAGCTCCTCGAGCTTGGTATGATCGCCTAAAGAATTTTCTTTTGGATTTGAATTTTAAAATGGGCGAAGCCGATTCTACACTTTTTGTTAAGCATGCGAATAATGATATTTTATTAGTTCAAATTTATGTTGATGATATCATTTTCGGTGCTACTAACTTCACTCTTTGCGAAGAGTTTTCTAATGTTATGAAGGAACAATTTGAGATGAGCCACATGGGCGAACTCAAATATTTCTTAGGTCTCCAAATTCGCCAAATGAACGATGCAATCTTCATCCACCAAACAAAGTATTCGGTGGAGTTGCTTAAGCGATTTGGAATGGAAAGTGCTTCCGGGAAAAAGACTCCAATGAGCACAACTACGCATCTTGACAAGGATACGGGCGGTAAGGATGTAGACATTCGTCTATATCGAGGTATGATAGGTAGCTTACTTTATCTTACCGCAAGTAGGCCCGATATTATGTTTGCCGTATGCATATGTGCTCGTTATCAGTCTCAACCTAAGGAGTCTCACTTAGTAGCGGTAAAGCGTATTTTCCGTTATCTAAGTTACACTTTAGATTTTGGATTACTTTATCCGAAATCTAGCACGTATGAGTTAGTCTCATACAGTGATACCGATTATGCGGGATGCAAATCCGACAGGAAAAGTACTAGTGGCACTTGCCATTTTCTAGGAAATTCTCTTGTCTCTTGGTTTTCCAAGAAGCAAAATTCCGTATCACTTTCAACCACCGAGGCGGAATATATTGCCGCCGGTGCCGCTTGTGCCCAGGTTCTTTGGATGAGACACACTTTGAAGGATTTTGGTATTCACTGTGATACTAGCCCTATCATGGTGGATAACCAAAGTGCTATCTGTCTTTCAAAGAATCCGGTGCACCATTCCCGATCAAAACACATAGATGTCCGACACCATTTCTTAGATGATCATGTTGCTAAGAAGGACATCATTTTAGTGTACGTTGAAACCCAAAAGCAAATCGCCGATATTTTCACGAAACCCCTAAAGGAGGACTCCTTTGTGGGGTTGCGTCGAGAATTGGGGATTATGGGTGAATCCGAGATATAGGATTCATATTTCATTCAATTATCTTGCATGCTATTCGATTTCGCGATATTTTGTTCATGCTAGATTAATTGAATTTTTTTTTGGGAATTTTATGTGATATATTTGAATTTATGATCGAATTCGTATTTGAAAGTCGTATTTGAGATTTCGACGTTTTATGGGGTAATTTAAATGACTAATGAGAGTTTTAAGTTGTTTCATCCAAGTGGTTTGGGAAGAGAAATCAACTATCAAATTTTGAACTCTTCTAGTCGGTCTAAGTTCATTTGTCAACCGACTAGATGCTCATCTAGTCGGTCAGCAAGTGAACTCAGACCGACTAGATCAAGCTCTCATCCATCTCCTATCATTTTCTTTCGTTAGTCGGTCATAGTACACTTTCCGACCGACTAGATTGAAAACTAGTCGGTCAGTGAATATACTGCGACCGACTAATTCTTGCCCTAGAAATTCATCTGTGCCTCTGTTTCGACTTAGTCGGTTCAAGCTCATTGACCGACCGACTAGATGGTAATCTAGTCGGTCAGTGCTTGAACTATGACCGACTAAGTGTGTTAGGGCATTTGTGTCTTTTTGATTCCAGACCGACTTATTCTCATTTTGGTTCGACTAAAATCATTCTTAGTCGGTCTTCTCATCTTCTCCAGCCCGATAACTCCCAAAACCCGATCGAGCCCCTTCAAATCCTCGTCGTCTCCGGCCAGATTCCGGCCATCCAAACCGTCCGCCGCCGTCGACTCCTCCTCCTAGGTAAAACCCTCCTCCTCCTAGGACTCATTTCCTATTCTAGGGTTTGGATTTCAGCTTTTAGGTATTCTAGGTCTTATTTTCGAATTTCTGAATTCTAGGGTTTGTGTTAGCTTCTAGGGTTTGTGCTAGGATATTTGATCTTCGTTATCAGTTGCTTGTACTCGTCGTGCCACGATCATGGCAAAGACGAGGATTCCTATCACTCCCTCTGGGGCTTCCCCCATGACCGTAGAACAACCTACCGCTAGGAATCCACCTAAGCCTAAGCGTCGTGCCAAGTCAACCCAAGCCTCTCCATCTTCGCCTCCTCTTAAGAAGCCGAGGACGGCCACAGCTAAACCCCGAAAATCAAAGACCAAGAAGCCTATTCTTCAATCTCCGGCTACTCCTCCCGATTCCGACTCTGAATTTATTCCTGAGGATGAGCCTAGCCATAGGGAACCTACTCCTCCTCCGAAGACCCGTAAGGCTAAGGGTAAAGCTCCTATGCCAGTCGGCGGTGTAGACATATCGTTGTGCCGCGATGACCCTCAGTGTCTCGCAGCGTACAACCGTATAGAGCACTGTCCACTGTTGTTAGAGCATTACGTTTAGTTTTCTGATTTTCTCGGCCTTGCTGATCTTCTGTCCTATAGTGGTCTTCTTGATTATCTCCGATACGACCCCAAGGCCAATCCCAAACCTTATCCTCGCCTAGTGAAATTGTTCTATGCCAATCGCGTTCGAGGCCAGTACGATGCCAGCCACTCCATTGAGACTACTGTCTTGGGAACTCCTATAGTTCTCACGGCAGAAATCTTGGGGGAGATTCTTGGTTGCTCGTCGTGTGGTCTCCTCCCTTCGGACATTTCCGTCGATGACATTTCTTCCTTGGATCAGTCAGTTCTTTCAGATATCTTCCAGGTTATCCCCTCCGCATTCATTGGTGTTCCATCGAAATCTTTCAAGCCGAATGCGTGGGTCCTTAACCTGATCTGGAAGTCATGTCTTCTACCCAAATATGGATCATCTTCACTTCCATCCCAGCCGTTCTTGAAATTGATCTACGCTCTTTTCTTGGGATGCGAGATTAATTGGGCTCGCGTGATACTCGATAAGATGGACTCTTTCGAGTGTATACGCAAGACCAATAAGTCTGCGCATATTCCATATCCTTGTCTGTTGACTCTAGTCTTTCGTCATTTTCGAGTCCCTCTCCCTCCTGACGATGAGCGTCCCTTGGGTACTCCTCTGAACGCGACGGCCGTGAAGAAATCTCTAGCGGCGCTTCGTCACGTACAGAGGTCTACCACATTTGCTTCTCAGGCGACTCCCTCTGCTGCTGGTGCCCCCTCTCGTCCTGCTACTTTGGATGATGTCGTACGGATACTTCGTCGGCACGAGTCTCGCTTGGCTCGTACCGAGGAGGTAGTTTGCCGTATGGCTCGTCAGATGGGCATTGATCTTCCTCCGTCCGTGTCTGAGGACGAGGAGATGGACGATGAGGAGCTTGACGAGCTTGTCACTTCTTTTGCCCGTGGCGATGAGGCCACTGCTGCTGCTGCTACATCTTCTGCTCCTGGTGTTGGCACCTCTACCGGTGCTCCAGAGACCTCTGCTGCAGTAGTTCAGACTTCTGAGCCTGCTGCCCCTCCTGCTGACCCTGCTGCTGTGCCTGCTGATGTTGAGCCTGTTGCTGTTGCTTCCACACCTACCCCGACGATCCCATCTGTTGAGACACCTCTACTCCCTGCAGAGCCTGAGTCCACTCCGTCGACTGGACCCACGGAGACTGCAGATCCAGCCACTTCCTCGTGATTGTCAGTTTTGAGGACTCTCTACTACACTTCGGATGATATATTTTGTTAGTGAGAGTATTTTGGGTTTGGATGGGGTTTGAGAGATGTTTTGATGTATTTTTGAGCTTTCAGGGTTTCGGTGTTGGTTGTTTTGATACACTTTGGATATTATGATCTGATGATGTTTTGATGTATTTTGATATACTTTGATGATGTCGATGATGTATGATGTGTTTCTTTTTGATGATATGTAGCACTTGATGTGATGTACTTCTTATATTGGATATTTTTTTTGGGATGTACTCATGCTGCTTATATATATATATATATATATATATATATATATATATATATATATATATATATATATATATATATACATCGTCGCTCTCTTTATCTTTTATTCGTCGTGCCCATCTTTAATATTCGTTGAATGCATTTGAAATGTGATTTCGTCGCTCGACGATTAAAAACTTGGTTAAATAGATTATATTTCTATAATTATATAGAATTGTTTTCCATGCACAAAATTAACCAAGAATATTGAATATTGGAGAGTATGTTTCTTTATTCAAGACATGAATAAACATTTGATATTTTTGATGATTTAGATTATCTTTGATTTTTATTGATAATGGAATAATTGGCACACCTTGTTTTGATTTCCACACTTTTCCCTTGGTGTCAAGTTGGTTCATTGTCTTTGTCTACGACTCCCGATGTTGGATTTTACATTTCCTAATTGTTATCGTTGTATGCCCCCCATTTTTGGGATAATGCCAAAGGGGGAGAGATAATGATAATAAATAGCGCAAATGAAAATTTAACTCAATTTCCAAGAATCTAGTTTGATGTGTTAGATTCAGGGGGAGTTAAGATACATATAAGGATTTTCAAAATCCGATATTTCGAAAATTGATTCTCTTTATTTATCTTACTCATCTGATTGATGCAATTCATATATATTCATTTTGGAATTAACGTGTCATCAATGCAGGGGGAGTAAGTATTTTACATTTGAATCATTATTTTTGATTATTATTTATGTTGGTTTGTCATCACCAAAAAGGGGGAGAATGTTGAATATTGGACTCCCCGGATTTGGGTTTGATGATGAGCAAACATAAATAATCCATGAACTAACAATTTGTGAGCGCAGTATTGGAGATCGTCGCCAATTTCACGAGAACATTCAAAGCGACATCTCAACACTTCCCAAAGCTCGTATTCATGCCTAAAGCTTCGTTGAAGCTCTTGCGCCATTTTGGAAGTTATGAAGATTCAATCAAAGCTCTCAAAGACCGTTTATTAAGGTTTTATTTATAGTCTTTTAGCTTCGATATATAGAATGTTAAGCCTTGAGTATATCTTACGTTTCTATCTTCATTACGCTCATTTCGTAGCTCTAGGATCCTTGCACAAGTTCATTCTAACTTCCTCGAAGCGTCGCGCTTCGATTCGGACTTGTATGTGCATGTTAGTTGGTACAAGAACAAGTACTGACCGACTAGATGGTGATCTAGTCGGTCGGCAACTGTTCTTGGACCGACTAGTTTGATTCCTTAATTTCTTGGACTTTACTGTTTACAGTTAGTCGGTCTACGTTGACTCACCGACCGACTAGTTTGTGAACTAGTCGGTCAGTGATGCTTCTTTGACCGACTAGTTGTGACTTACTGTTCATGCTAAAATTCTCCTAAGCTACTGTTTATCGTTAGTCGGTCTAAGAACGTTTGGTGACCGACTAGTTGACAATTTAGTCGGTCAACTTTTGTTCTTGGACCGACTAAGTCATATTGCATTCAGACTAATTCATTTTGCCTCTTAGTCGGTCTACGTTCATTGACTGACCGACTAGTTATGAAACTAGTCGGTCAGACAGTCTTCTTGGACCGACTAGATTTCTAGGTCTGAAATTCTATCTCTTCTCAGATCTACTCTTAGTCGGTCCTGCTGTTTGACTGACCGACTAGTTGATAAACTAGTCGGTCAGTGACTGTTCTTTGACCGACTAATTCTCACAGATTTCTATCCGTTGGTGAATGACCTAACTTGTTTTTATGGGACCCTATAAATACGAACCTAGGTCATTTCTATCTAGGTTAGAGCTTCTATTCAGAGATTCATTGAGATCAAAAGAGATAGCCATTCTCACTCAAATCAAAAGCTCTCTTCCTCACAAGAAACACATTCTCTCTCATTTCTAGATCTAGAATCCATCTAGAGAGAAGGTTGTTCTTGGTGAGCTCTTCAAGCTATTGCTTGATCCAAGTCTCCAAATCATCCCTAGGCACCGATTGCTGGTCATTTCCTTGGTGCTAGGTCTTGGTGACTTCATCTTCCTCAAATCCTTCATTTCACCATTTGGGTAAGAAAAACTCAAGGTATAGGATTTTGTGGTAAGATTGTTTATTTCATATTAAACTCTTTAATATTGCTTTGTGATTCTCTCGGTTGTGAGAGAAGGTTGTGATCCCGGGTTGTGGGATTCACGTTTGCTATTGCATGTATGATTTGATCTTGTGAAGGTTTTTCACAAGATATTCATAGTGGAAATCTTGAGTTAGGGTTTCTAACTCAAGTATCCGGAAGGGATCCGGGTGGTTGGGACGTAGGATCACCGGGAACAAGTCGGGGAGACTTGGGTGGATCCGAACCCATTAACATCATTTGTTTGCATTGTTAATTTTGTGTTGTCATTCAATTTAAGCTTCCGCAAATTGATTTGGTAGTTGTTTGAAATTTAATTTGGAATTATACTCCTTATTATTTTAAAGTACTATTCACCCCCCCTCTAGTACTTGTGCAGTAGCTGGTAGGGCATTACAATATGCTGAACAACTGAAGGCAATGGAGAAAAATTTCAATGCTTACCCACATGCATTAAGCTATATGAAGACATCTTGGTTGGAAAAGTACAAGGAGCAGTTCATTTCGCTTTGGACTGATAGCATATAAAATGATGAGACACTTATATAGAGAGCTGATTGGGTTTATGTCCACTAATCCGATGAAGATAATTTTTCAGCAAGCATCACAGTCTGAGTCAATTGGGACAGACCAAAACTTATGTGATTGTCTAACAAGACGAATTTATGGATTACCATGTGCACATGCGATTGGAGAATTCAAAAGGAAAAAATTGTCACATTCCCTTAGATTCCCTAAATCCAGATTGGAAGAAGCTAAACATGGAGCCCAAAAATGAATTGATCTAGGAAGAGGAAGTGCTGATAAAGGCTGAGTTAGATCACATCTACAAGCATTACGAACAGATTGATGGGACTAGGAAGATGCAATTTTTAATAAAGTTGAAGGAGTTATCAGCACCGGAGACAAATTTGATCACTGAGCCGGAGGTTAAGGTCAATGTGAGGGGTAGGAAAAGGGGGGAAGAACGTGAAAGCTGATACATCCACTACTCGGGAACCATCTCATTTTGAGCATGTATTATTAGCCGAAGTTATTTGCTCTGCTCCAACTCTAATTGAAGGCTCTAAGCAAGAAAGGGAGATTGGTAAGAGGCCTTCGGAGACAGAAACAAAGGGCCAAAGGTCCACTTCAGCTTCAGAAGATATACCATTTATTGAGCACTTTCATATGGTCTCACCCAATATATAAGGAGCGTCATCGATGTCAGGGCAGATGGTAATTGTGGATACATGGCAATAGCTTCTCTAATTGGCATGAGGAAGGACAATTGGAGGTTGGTCAGAACAGATTTGCTTAGAGAGTTGACTCAATATGATCTGTGCAGAAAAGTTATGGGTGAAGAAGATGCTTAACAAAATAAAGAGTCAATTGCATATATGGAGGACAACCACCGAGACAATTTTGTATGTTCATGCCAAAAACTGGACATCTCATGGCAAGTTTTTATAACTGTGTTGTACATTTTCTATCCAAGTTATAGTGTCTTACTTTTTTTGCCTTTAAGAATAGTTCCATACTTATTGCATCCCCGTGGACGCATCACGATTGGTTTTGTGAATAATAATCACTTTGTACAGGTTCACCATGTCCACGGATGCCATGTACATGTATCACGATTGTTTTGATGAAGCCCGCGCATGATAGATCTACCGTCTCCTCCTAGCCTTCGCCACGAACGGATCTACGAAACTCACGGAGAGCATGCTGATAATGTGTTGTAAAGCGTATCCTGGGGGAAGATCACGTGCCTTTATTTATAATGGATGGGAGAGCCATACATGGATGAGATACAATAGAAACGATGTTATCTCTTTATAACCAATATTATCTATTTACAATAAGAAATTAATTTTCACCTATCTTTTAGGTTTAAAATATTCACCAAAATAGTAAGAGTATGGTAATTAGTTAAAAAATAATCTCATTTATTTTAAGAAGGTATGCTATATATCATAATAATTTTTTCTATAAAGTCATGATATTATTGGTGTTGTTCAATGGTTTGTATATTTTTCTTTAACTTAATAAGAAATAAACATGTATTAACTTGACTAATATTTTATGATTTGTTGGCGTTGGTCAAGGTCATAAACGAACAATGGGCAAAAACCCATAATTGGTAATTACAAGAAGTTGTAGTTGGCAAAGAATATGTCTAACTTCTACAGAGTGTAATAACTTGGTGGGCAATCAAGATTATTAATTCTTGGATCCTAATTCATATTATAAAATTATGAAATTAATTTGACATATCTTATTTAGTTTAAAATATTCGCTATAATAGTAGGAGTATAGTTATTAGATTTAAAAATCTCATTTATTTAAGAATGTCTGCTTTATAGCAAAGTAAAATTTTCCATATATAAACTTGCAGCATTATATTTGGCTTAAAACTCATTTTAGGGGGAAAAACTCAGTAGACCTAATTATGAAGACCGGTAAGAAGTCAAAATTGTAATGACTTATGACAAGTTAGCATATATTCTTGATGTAATCACACCCAATCCACTAACTGATTAATCTAGTGAAGTACACAGAACTCTACAAGTCATGTATTCAGGAGGATATCACTACCAAGTACTTTGTGCTAGCTTCCACGAGTAACGAGTTACAAAAAGGTATGAGAATATGTATGTTAAATCTATATTTCTTTATATAAAATAGTTATATGAAGAGCAATCTCGAATCGTAAGATTTGATGCTCTGAGAAAAGTAGGGAGCTACTTTGCGAACCGACCATTTTGAACTGCGCACATATCGCTTAATTCTTTAGTCAGTGCACATACCATATAATTTTGAAATTTTAAGTTTTTGCTCAGTGCACATACCGGATCACCGAAAACGCCATTAAGTACACATATCACTTAATTTTTGCTCAAGTACACTTACCTCCTTAATGTTGCATGTTAACTAATTAAACCCTAAACCTGATTGCACATTACACAGACCTGATTAGTTAATTAAGGCAATTACTTAATTAAGTGATTAGTTAATTCACTGGGAATGACAGAGGGAGGAGGGGGGCAATGGGGAGGGGGATGGCGCTGGGGAGGAGTGATCAAAGGGGGATGTGGGGAGAGGGAGGAGGGAGCGGAGGGGGAGGGGTGGAGGGAGGAGGCTAGGCGGAGTCAGAGGGGGTAGGGGCTGGGCGGAGTGGGGTTAGGGAAGGGGAATGAGGGATGTGGATGGGGGGAGGATGTAGAGGGGAGGAGGGATGGGGCCTGGTCGGAGGGGGAGGGGGGGATGAGGGAGAGGGGTAGGGCAGAGGGGGAGGGAGGAGGGGTTGAAGACAAAAGGGGAGGGGGCTGTGCAAAGGAGGAGAAGTATAATTAAGGTAATTAAGTGTAATTAATTTCTCTAATTAGTATTTTAGGTAGGTGGTATATGTACTAAGCATAAGAACTAGAGAGAAAGATAGGGAGAAGAAGAAGAAGAGAGAAGACGAGCAAAATATTTTTAAAAATAAGAAGTGTATGTGCACATTGAGCAAAATGGATGCGAATGTGCGCTGTGAGTAATTTGGTATGTATACGAAGTAATATTTGTGACAGATATGCACGATGAGTAATTTGGTATGTGCACAGAGTAATTTTTTGTCAGATGTGCGCGGTAAGTAATTTGGTATATGCACGGAGTAATTTTTTACGACGGACGTGCGCGATGAGTAATTTGGTATGTGCGCGGCGAGTAATTTGGTATATGCACAGAGTAATTTTTTTACGATGGATGTGCGCGGTGAGTAATTTGGTATGTGCACTGAGTAATTTGGCAGGGCTATTTTGGGGTTTTTGAAAATGGCAGTTTCGTTATTTTCAAATAAATTAAATAGTATGAGCGCTGATCAAAATGGTCAGTCTGCAAAGTAACTCCCAGCAAATTATTACAAACGAAGATGGTAGCTGGAACTTCGGTTGAAGATCATGCTCTCAAAATGATTGGTCATATTAAGGAACTTGAACAGTTAGGATTTGTGTTGGACAATGAATTATCTATTCTATAAAACACAACATGCAACCAAGACTTATCCTAGGTGGCAGGGTTTGTCCCAGTCACAAGTTGAGTGGGACAAACTCCTAAAAAAATAAACCCCTTCCTCTTATTTACAAGTTTGCCATTCCACCCAAACCCCCCAAATCCACTTATTTACTTGCCCTCTTTTGGGCTTTGGGGTTTTGGGCTTTCTTTTGGGCTTTATGGTTTTGGGCTTTGGGTTTTGTTTTTGGGGTCTTTTTACCCCCCGACGCTACCGACACACACCCACACTTCTCTCTCATTTACGGTTGCACGTGTACACCGCATCCTTTTCGTACGGTTTTTTCTGTGCCGTGCACTTTGTGCACTGGTTATTTCTAGTATATTAATATAGTTCTGCAATCCCTTCTTTCCACATTATCTTAATTCACATTGAACGTTAATATGAACAAAGTAGAATGCATCCTTCCAAAGCTGTTCAATACATTGAGATAGGTTGAGAGTTTCTTTACTAAGGATAGGATGCCAGTTTTACTTACTAGCGCTCTTCCAATCTGGGAAAAAATTATAAGGGAAAGAAGAAAGCTACCAAGCCTAAAGATGGCGTCAAAAAGGTTAAGTGGACGAAGAATTAGGTTGCTAAAGAAAATGCTATTATTGCCATAAGTACGGTTATTGAAAGAGAAACTACAAGAAATATTAGGAGTTCTCGAAGAAGAAGGGGCAATGTGATACCTCAATACTATTGGGGTTCCCTTAAAAATTGGTATTTTGAAGTTTTGGGACATAATTAAAATAAATGGATGCGATCATCGAAAAAAAATACAAGGGGAGGGTTTCGACGCCACCACTCCTAATTTTTCCAACGATTCGCCCCGCTCATTTTGATCTTCATGTTCTAAAATCTCATTCAATCACTTTTCAAGTAAATCCAAAGGGATTTGCTAGTATTTCCACTCATCGCAAATTTAATGGTTTCATAGTAACAAAACTTTTTAGAACGTGTAAAACTCCTTAGGTTCACTAGAAATTTGTTGGCTTGGTGTTTTAAAATATGATGATTAAAATGAGCAGATTCAATTGCCTAAAAAATTTGGGATGTAGAGATTTTGATTATAGCCAAGGAGGAAATTGCATCCTTAGGGCAGTCACACTTGGGGGCTTTTGCCAAAATGTGGGGCGGGGGGATTTTGGCCAAAATCCCCCCCTCCCCCCACAAAATGCGCTTCATACCCAGCGGGGGGCTTTTTTCAAAATGCAGGGATGATGATTTAGGGATGGTGATTATGGCCGAATTTTCCAAAAAAAATACAAATTTTTGAAAAAAACACCATTGTTTCAATAATTGATTACTACACCTCTTGAAATTATTGTAGAATTCATACAGCCAAATCCAATGGCATATTCAAATTGAACTACTTCCAACGGCTAAATCAATAAAAAATATCCTCAACGGCTATATTCCACGACGACTATAATCCACAACGGCTCTACTTCAATAAAAAAATATCCCCAACAGATACTAACGGCTACTTTCTTTTTAAAAACAATTTTCCCTTCAAATTTGGCCAAAAATCCCAACGGCTACATCAATAAAAAATTAATTTAAACCTAAAATCCCGCATTTTAGGAGGGGTTTTTCGTTGGAATGCGTTGGAGGGTGGGAGCATTTTGGGCGGGGGGTGTTTTGCAAAAATCCCCCAAAATCCCCCTCCAAAATGCGCCCGGTGGGAGTGGCCTTGGCTAGATTACCTCCATATTGCTGCATACACGAAATAATGTATAGTGCTAACGCAGATATACATGGATTTTTTATTTTTATTTTTTAAAATTTTTTGAATGTGTTTTGCACACACCATGGATAATCACCATACCAAAAATCAAGAGAATACAACAATATTTGATCCTAGATCTAACTGTGACAAATTCAAAGACTTCAGAACAAGAACAACAGAACTTTTTACAATTGGTGAATCGCATGTCAAATCCCTCTAGGGTTCATCCATATTTAGGGTTTTAGAACGTGTACAATAACATTAAAAAATTTGAAAAAAATACAAGGGAATTGGTTTTTTGCAAGCGCAAGAAATTTCGTAAACTGATAGCACATATCCAATATCATACATGCATGCATACATACATGAGTAATATGGGCATTAGCTAGCCAAAGAAGAAATTTTTTCTTTGACTAGCGTCAAAAAACCCCCCACTATTTTTTGGTGATAGAATCTGCTCATTTTTATCTCCATATTCTAAAATCCCAAACCACCAAATGAACCTAATTAAGCAACGAAACGCAAGGAGCATGAAAATTTTGAAAATGTAGGATTGGTGTATGACCCTATGATCTACTCACAGTACTATGCTGGCAGGCAAGTAAATCTATGGCATGTGATACACTAACTACACAAGTGGATTCTCAGGGTGGCTACAAAGTTATCTCACCCCATCAATATCTCTACGCCAATTGTAGTTCACATTGCGCAGCCATGGCCCATAACAATCTAGAGATGCACCATCAGCAAGCACTGGGAGCATCCATGTGGAACACTACAGCCGGGCACATACCTACTCCACCTCGCCCTGTAAGCAGATTACGGCAGTGGAAGAGGAATAGGAATAGTCTCAACCGTGGTTATCATTCACCAAGTTTCCCTCTTCACATGATTTGCCTTGAGAAGTTTCATCCAGGACACATCTATGTCAAACCCACAGTGACATGTATATAAATAAAAATTCGTCGAAAGGCATGTTTGTTTATGCTAATAATGTTCAACCATGTGCAGCAAACTAAATTTGTTAACCACGCAATAGCCTCTTTCAGCGGATACAGCAGGTTAATATATTTTTATATTCCGTCACAATGTGCACAAAATATATTATGTATGCTTAAAAGATAAAATTTCATAATTCACTGATGGTCTTTTGGGTTGGACTCAATGCATAATTCATTGATGGTCTTTTGCCTAATTTGTAGGTAGGCTTACAAATATTAAACATCATTGACATTATAATATAATGGGCTATGCAATCTTATGAACTCATGTATTCTGATTTGCTTGGATATGGTTCTAAGTAAATAACCTCGCAATATTAAAATTTACTTCAATTTCATATGTACTCATCCAAATGTCACGCTTCCTGTTGTTCCAACAGATGAAATTAAAATTATACATTGAGAATATATTTCTATTTTATTCCCTACTCAAAACATAAAGAACCTATATTTTTCTTGAGCCACACAAAAAATCTCAATAATGAATTTTTTTTGTGCTGAAGAAAAAATTATAAAAATAAAACCTCATATAATTTAAAGAAAGAAAATCGACAAGGAGTGTGTTAACTGTTTTACATTTTTTTAATCCCAGAAACATATTCTTAAATGCTAAATTTCCCCTACTTTGCATACCAATTTTAATTTATTTTTGCATATTATCTGATTTTTGTACATCCTTTTTAACATTAATCTTAAAAGCTTCATCATTCCATACACCTGCATTTGCTCATGCCAAAAAGCTGTGGATAATAATGTTGAAAAGATAACAAGTATCAAGTAACTTAAACATGTCAATAAATTGAGCAGATGAAAAAATTCATACGCACTGCATGTGGATGTGGGTGTGGGTGTGGGTGTGGGTGTGGGTGTGGGTGCTCATGCACTTTAAAACATGACAAGTATTGAGCAAACTAAAACATGCCAAAAAATTAAGCAGATTCAGAAATCCATACATACACGTAAGTGTGAGTATCTGTGAGTTCGTGCATGGGCATGCGTGTGTTCTTTGGATGGTTAGGGGTGGGGGATGCAGATATCAAGATCTAAAATGCATTTCATAAATATCTAAAGATACTTTTGACAATGGGGTAGGGCCAAAAGCTAACCCACCTTAGCAAAATAGTAGTTAAAGACTTTATCTGAATTAAATTAAATTGTATACGTTATTAGCATTTTGGATAATGTGATTTGAAATTTACATAAATACAATTTTGTATTTGGCAACAATTAGAAGGGTTAAGTGCTATCCTAGAGACGCTCAGTTTGTTAAATCTATTTTATGATAATTCCAACTAAAGTTTTTACCGAGAAAATCCGGGTTAATAGATATCACACACACCTTTACAGATGGATTAGTAAACCCGCATTTAAACCAGCTTAAATATCATAATCTCTTAAGCCAGATTACACACTTATCCAAAACAATTGTTTGGCAACATAGGTTAAATCATTGTAACCTTTCGTCTAACCCGTTGCCAAACATGGCCTAAATGACATAAATTCTGAGGAACCTATGGAAGGTACAGTTCAATTAGAAAAAAAGATAATACTCCAAGTGAGAAACAAATACCCATTTTGCGAATATGCATCTACAGATACCCTGACCATTAAGTATGTACACAGTTCGAAGGCTCTGGAAACAACTAAACACGGTAATCACTGATCAGAGTTTAGAACTCATGTACCGTATACAAAGAAAATGGAACCAGAGACTCCAGAGGCTCTAGTGCTCATGCAGAAGGGGGAGAGATTTGAAGATATACCATCTGTGTGTACCCGTTGAATACTGATGTTTCAAATTTTGTTAGGCCAAGTCTCTGAAATAATCCAAATCTGCCGTCCTCAATTATTGGATCAGGTGCACGGGCAGGATCGTATCTTGTTTGATGTGTGAGGGATGGACCGGCGACTGGTGGGAGCTCCCAATATACATCTAACACTGATTCAACAAACCTGCTGTTCTGAAAATGTTCCGCATAGGAGATAGCTTTATTGCTGTGGTTAAAATTATCTCGCATCTGTCCACGAACACCCCACCATGCTTCTCCTTTCCCACATAATTCATCTATGTCGACAGCCTTCGCCCAGAACTTTTTCCTTTTCATCCTTATTCTAGCTTCATCGCCATCTCTGAAGCAGCTATGACCACCACCTACAACAAAGAACGAATGTAATTGTACAAGTTAAAGATCCACAAAAGACAAATTACTTTGCAACGTAGTTTTGGAAAACAAATACCAACAGTATAAAGAGATTGAAAACAACCATATGTATGCATTGCTCATTTCAGTTTACAGTGCTGGGGCTTGGATGTCAAATTAGATGGTCAAAGCAGTTGAAAGAGAGCAAGACTACAGACTATAACGGTCATAAATGAATGAATTTGGGGCAAATT
The DNA here is from genome assembly GCA_030789695.1 of Scilla litardierei. Lineage (NCBI taxonomy): Eukaryota > Viridiplantae > Streptophyta > Magnoliopsida > Asparagales > Asparagaceae > Scilla > Scilla litardierei. Next base: position 273,901,482 of record CM061133.1, on the reverse strand, counting down.
CTCATGCATGAATTTTTATGGCTATTAATTTCCTCCAGAAACTGTTGGATTTCAATTATGTTTAAAGGTCACTTCTCCCAAATGGTTCAATACACGTTAACCATTTCAAACGAATGCACGCCCATGCCTGCCTCCTCAAATTTGAAATTTGGAGAGTTAGTTAACTACCCCTGTATTGCTAATTTATAATTTACATACAGCCCATGCCATTCACATCATATATTTACATAATTATAGCCAGCTGTTTTCTCAAGGTTTTTTTTTTTGCGCTCTGGGAACAAACATCTTGTGCTTGCCAACAATCCAAAACAGATCCGGAGACAAAAAGTCCCTCGTACTGTTGAATAATGACAATTGGTCCATTATGATCATGCACTATGTAGCATGGTACTTCTATGATGAAGCCGTAAATGTGTTGGATACGCTCATCCATATCAGACACCAACACTTCTTGTACATTGTAATGGTCCAGTTTTTTAGAGATTATTGGGGAAATTTTCTGAATTCTTTCAATACTTTTCCTAAGCTAATTTCCTTTTTTTCCTTTTCTTTATTCTTTTCTTCTCCCTCTCTTATTTCTCATCTTTTCTAAATTCCTTTTCTTTTCTGCCCAATCATTCGGCCCAACCAACAACTCCTAGTCTGATTCCACTCTCGCACAGCCCAACAAACTTAAGCACCCCCCCCCCCCCCCCAAAAAAAAAAAAAAAAAAAAAAAAAAAAAACTTATTCTACTCTTCTTTTTTTTCTAATTTTTTTCTTTGAAGCCCACGGTCCACCGATTTTAAAATCCTTTCCCCTTCACTTGAACAAGCCCAAGCTCCTCTCCTCTTTCAACTTGGCCCGAACCCCCCTTTACTCTCTTCAGACGAACGAAACGACAACCATTCTCCATCTTTGGAAAAGAGAAACCCTATCTCTTTCCCTTTGACTCATCCGCCACTTATTTCCTCTCGCCTCTCATGCGCTTACCTCCCTCTTTCTTCGGAGAAAACCTTAGCTATATGATAGGATCCGAAAGAAAGATTTGATTTTTATAGAAAATAGTAGCAAAAATAAGATAAATGGCAACAATTAATAGGTGTAACCTCCCTCCCAAGACGCCGTTAAGAGGACGTCCGCACTCTCCTAGATCTACCTAAGAACCCTTACGAGCAAATCAATAATCAAGCATACTAGGACCGGCTACAACCCTCCCCTCTAATACAATTTTCCCCAAAAAATAATCAATTACTCAAATGCCCATATTCTAATAAAATAACCCAAAAGGCCCCAAAAGTGGGCCGGACCCATCATTACTCCCCCCCCCCCCCCCCCCCCGAAAATCACCTTATCCTCAAGGTGGTGCATGAAGTCTCTGGCGGTCCTACTCCAAGTCTTGATCGTCATCCACTCATGGGTCTTCATTCTCCACGACATCCTCCTCGTCATCACCGGCTATCAGCACTTGTAGCTTGCGCACCCCACAGTGGTGCCCTGGGGTGAACCTCTCATCGCATCTGAAACACAGACCTTTCTGTCTCTTCTCCCTCATCTCGGCGTCAGTCATTCGCCTGAACTGTCCCACTGTTGTCTGTGCGCTGCTCTTCTCCTCAATTTTCTCCTCACTAGACTGTCCTGCCCCAGGGGTGACCCGGGGTGACCCCCGCTCCTCCTGCTCCAGACGAGGTGCCCCGTTGTATCTGTCCACTGTACCCGCTCCCGACTCTCCTTTCCTCTGTCTGGGCATCCTCTACCATCTGCACCATCTCTATCACCTCGGACAACCCCCTGGGCTTATATGGTCGTACATCGGATCGAAGACTGGGCTTCAGGCCCTTCATGAAGGTGTCCTCTAGAGACTCATCTGTGACGCCGAGTACTCTTCACGACAAGGTCTCAAACCTCTCAAAGTATTCACGTACCGGTCCATCCTGCCTGAGGGCATAAAGTTGCTCATGTAGGTTTCACAGGCGAGGATCCCTGAACTTCTCCAGATTGAGGTCCTACAACTCCTCCCAACATCGAATCTGTTGCCTCCTCTCCTTCCACTGGTACCACCCCAGAGCTCTCCTCTCCATACAGATGGCCGCGGCCTCCAGCTTCTGAGCATCTGTCATGTGATGTGCTGTAAAGTATCTCTCCGTCGTGAACAGCCAGGCATGCGGATCCTCTCCCCTGAACAGTGGCATCTTTAGCTTCTGTAACCTGTTGTCCCCTCCAAAGTGTCCATGATCGGGCCTACCCTCAGTACGGCGAGGTTGGCGATAGTGCTGCCGTCTCTCGTCCTGGGTCTCATACTGTCTAGGTGGTCCTCCTCCGCGGTCTCCATAGTCACCTCAGAAACCTCCACGCCTGCCTTCGAAGTCATCCCATCCGGCATCATCGCCAAACTCAGCCTCATAGCCTCCCCCGCCGTCGTCATAATGGTCTCTATCCCTTCCTCCGCCTTCGTAATGCTGCCACATTCCCTGCCTGGGCCCACCCCTCTCAATCCTGCCCTGAAAGTGCTCCTCCGGGCCTGGTCGCTGTCTGAGAAAGCCCAAGTGGTCAGATCTGCTCTGAAAATGCTCCGTTCTGCCCTGAAAATGAGCCTCAGCCCCTCGCCATTGTCTTGAAAAGTCGGAAAACTCCCCGGGCCCCCGTCGTGCTCACCTCCGCCAGGGGTCGCCCGACCCCGCTGCGCCGCCGGGGGAGCCGGAGGGGTGGCGGGCCCTCCCGCTGCCCAGGCGGGGTCGGTGGACCCTGCCGAAAGTCGGTAGGGTCCCGCCGGCCCTGTCGGCTGTCGCCGATGGCAGGGGAAGGTCCCCCGCCCCTTTCCGACGGCGACCAAGCCCCCTGTTGCAACTGGGGGTTCGGTCGCCCCCTCTTGTGTCCGGTGGCCTTCCCCGAGCTTCTCGTGCCCCCATGGACCGTCCATCTCCTCCTCGTCGTTGTTCGTGACGTACCCCGTCTTGTAGAAGACTCCATCATTTCCCTCCTCGAAAGCTTCCACCTTTTTCTTCCCTTTCACCAAAGGTGGGACCTTTTTGGAAGAACTAGGGTTTACATCCCCGATCCCATCTTTTCGTTAAAAACCGCGAATTGGAAAGCCATATGAGCCACGGCTTCCTCCGTTTTGCCTTGCCTCACCGCGATCTCCCCCCATAATCTTCGTTAAATTAGAGATAGCCTCGCTATTTGCCACCATCGACTTCTTAATCTCTTCGATCTCTCCATTGTTTTTCTCCTCCACCGCTTCGCTTCGATCCTTATTTCTCGTTGTCGCCGCCATGGATCGTTGTCGCTCTGATACCAACTTGATAGATCCGGACCAAAGATGCAATCTTTATGAATAAAAGTAGCACAATTCTAGATAAATGAATACAAAATAGGTGTATTCTCCTTCCAAGACGCCAATAGAGGACGTCCCAACTCGTTTAATCTAGGGTTTCTCTTACAAGTCAATAATATCATAAAAACTAATTGCGACGGCTAGCCCTCGCTTAAGAATAAACCCCCTCATAACCCAATTACCCAAAATGCCCTTTCCAATGCTAAACCGACCAAAGAGAGGGTGGCATGCACGCGTGCCTATGCGGGTGGGTTGCGGGTTCGGGAACACCGGCGGGAATAGACCCGAACCCCATCAATACTCTCCCAAAGAGCCACCTTGTCTTCAAGGTGGAAGTCTGGAAACTGCTGCGCCATCACGTCCATAGCATCTCACGTGCTCTTGTGCTTAGGCAAGCCCTTCCATTGCAGCAAGACCTTGCGCTCCCCCGTGTGCCCTCTACGTACCCCCTTCAGTGCCTCTGGCTCCAGTCTCACCTCCATATCTGTTGTTAATGTCTTCGGAAGGGTGGGGAAGTGGTGTGATCTCCGATTGCCTGTCGAAGCTGTGAAACGTGGAACACCAGGTGGATAACCGATCTAGGAGGTAATCTCAGCCTGTACGCAACCGGTCCCACTCTCGCCTCAACCTCGAATGAACCAAAATATCGTGGCGCTAGCTTCTCATTCCGCCTATGAGCCAAGGATCGCTGCCTGTATGACCTCAGCTTCAAGTACACCGTGTCTCCCACTGCGAACTGCACATCTTTGCGGTGTAAGTCTGCCCTCGCCTTCATAACATACTGAGCTCTAGCCAGATGAAGCTTCAACTCCTCCAAAATCTGATCCCTCTCCGCCAAATATTGCTCCATATCCGAAACGGGTGTCGAGTCCTGCCCATAGTGTAGTAAGTAAGGATGGTCCCTGCCATAAAGAATCATGAACGGTGTCGTCTAAGCTGCAGTGTGATAGGACGTGTTGTACCAGTACTCCGCCCATGCTAGCTAATGCGTCCACTCCTTCGGATTGTCTGAAATAAAACATCGTAGGTAAGTCTCGACACTCCTGTTGACCACCTCCGTCTGTCCATCGGTCTGAGGGTGGTAGGCCGTGTTCCGTTTCAACACTGTTCCCTACAGCCTGAAAAGCTCCTGCCAGAATCTACTCTGGAATACCTTGTCCCGGTCCGAGACTATGGACTTTGGAGGTCCATGCAGACGAATGATCTCCCTCAAAAATACATCTGCCACCGAGACTGAGGTGTAAGGATGCCGAAGCAAAACAAAGTGCGCATACTTGCTGAGGCGATCAACCACAATGAATATGACCGAATAGCCACCTGATTTCGGCAACCCATCTATGAAGTTCATGGATAGGTCCTCACATACCCGATCAGGCAAAGACGAAGGCTGTAGTAATCCTCCCGGGGACATCGCCTGGTACTTATGACGCTGGCACTCGTCACACTCCGCAACCTTCTTCGCCACCTCTTTCTTCATCACCTTCTAATAAACCTCCCTCGTCCGTCCCTGATAGGTCTTTAAGACCCCCGAATGACCTCTTATAGCGCTGCTGTGAAACTCCTGGAAGATAGCTGGTAGATATGTCGACGTCCTCGACATAACTAGCCTCCCCAATATAATAGCCGTCCATCCTGAAGAGAGTACCCCGGATACTCAGTCGAACCCCGCAGTAGGGCCTCTCGAATGCCTGCCAGCTCCTGATCCAGCTCAACCTCCTGCTGTATTAGCCCCGAGTCCTGGAGCATTGAAACTGCTAGTGTGGCCAACTCTACCTCCTCCTCTCGCGCGAAAGTGCATCCGCCACCTTGTTTTCCAGCCCCGGCCGATACTCTATCTCAAACCTGTACCCCCATCAGCTTCCGCAGCCACTTCTGATGCTCCTCTGCGACCATCCGTTGCGCCAACAGGTACTTCAGGCTCCGCTGATCTGTGCGTACTAGAAAGCTCCGCTCCAATAAGTATCACATCCACTTCTGAATTGCCAAGACTATGGCCATCAGCTCTCTCTCGTAGACCGACCGCAATCGGGCTTTAGCGGTCAACACCTGGCTGAAGTACGTAATGGGCCGATGTTCCTGCATCAACACCGCTCCTAGCCCATGTCCTGACACGTCTGCCTCAACCACAAAGGGCCTGAAAAAGTCTGGTAGCACCAAGACCGGCATGGTAGTCCGCCATCACCTGTATCACATGTAGGGTCAATACCACCACATGCAGACTCCTCTCTGCAGAGTCCTCGACTGCTCTCCTTCTTTCCCGTCCCCATCATCGTACTGAAACTACCGCAGTCGGTCAGCTGAAGCCCCTGCTGGTCCACCACTCTCCTGGAGATGAAATTGTGGGTCGCCCCACTGTCAATCAGTACGGTCACCTCATGCTCGCCGATCTCCCCCCTCAACTTCATGATGTGGTTCGGTGTGAACCTTACCATGGAGTTAAGGGACACCTCTGCCACGTCTAGCTGATGGCCATCGGGCTCCGCTAGCTCAGTGATCTCATCCTCGACGCCATCATCACCGTTATCATCCTCTAGCAGCAGCACCTGTAACTTGCGTCTTGCGCACCTGTGGCTTGGAGTGAACCTCTCATCACACCTAAAACATAGGCCCTTCTGACGCTCCTCCCTCATCTCCGCATCATACATCCTCCTGAACTGTCCTCCTGCTGGGGTAACACTACTCCTCTCTGCCGCCTTCTCCGTGGTATCATGTCCTGCCCCAGGGGTGACCCCCGCTCCTCCTGCTCCAGACGAGGTGCCCCGCTATATCTAGCCACTGTACTCGCTCTTGACTCTCCTCTCATCTGTCTGGGCATCCTCTATCATCTGCGCCATCTCTATCACCTCTGACAGCCCCCTGGGCTTATATGGTCGTACTGCGGATCGAAGACTGGGCTTCAGGCCCTTCATGAAGGTGCCCTCTAGTGACTCATTTGAGACGCCGTGTACTCTCCCTGACAAGGTCTCAAACCTCAATGTACTCCTGTACCGGCACATCCTGCCTGAGGGCATAAAGCTGCTCGTGTAGGTTTTCCAGGTGGGGATCCCTGAACTTCTTAAGGATGAGGTCCTTCAACTCCTCCCAGCATCGAATCTGTTGCATCATCTCCTTCCACTAGTACCACTCCAGAGCTCTCCCCTCCATACAGATGGCCGCGGCCTACAGCTTCTGAGCATCTGTCATGTGATGTGATGTAAAGTATCTCTCCGCCGTGAACAGCCAGGCATGCGGATGCTCCCCCCTGAACAGTGACATCTCTAGCTTCCGTACCCTGCCGTTCCATCCAACATGTCCCTGGTCGGGCCTACCCTCAGTACGGCAAGGCTGGTGATAGTGTTGCCGTCTCTCTTCCTGGGTCTCATATTGTCTAGGTGGTCCTCCTCTGTGGCCTCCATAGTCCCCTCGCAAACCTCCACGCCTGCCCTCGAAATCATCCCATCCGACATCATCACCAAACTCAGCCTCATAGCCTCCCCCGCCGTCGTCATAATGGTCTCTACCCTTTCCTCTGCCTCCGTAATGCTGCCCCTTCCCTGTCTGGGCCCACCCTCCTCAATCCTGCCCTGAAAGTGCTCCTCCGGGCCTTGTCGCTGTCCGAAAAAGCCCAAGGGGTCAGATCTGATCTGAAAATGCTCCGTTCTACCCTGAAAATGTGCCTCAGCCCCTTGCCGCTGCCCCGAAAAGTCGGAAAACTCCCCGAGCCCCACGTCGTGCTCGCCTCCCCCCTGGCGGCTGCCGGGGGTCGCCCGACCCCGCTGCGCCTCCGGCAGCCCTCCTCGGGGCCGTTGGAGGGGCAGCGGGCACTCCCGCTGCCCAGGCGGGGTCGACGGGCCCTGCCGAAAGTCGGCAAGGTCCCGCCGGCCCTGCCGGCTGTCGCCAAGGGCAGGGGAAGGTCCCCCGCCCCTTTCCGACGGCAGCCGAGCCCCCGCTGCAACTGGGGGTTCGGCCGCCCCCCGTCTTGTGTTCGGTGGCCTTCCCCAAGCTTCTCGCGCCCCCTGGCCCGTCCATCTCATCATCCTCGTCGTCGTTCGTGACGTACCCCGTCTTGTAGAAGACTCCATCCCTTTCTTTTTCGAAAGCTTCCACCTTTTCCTTCCCTTTCACCAAAGGTGAGACCTTTTTTGGAAGAACTAGGATTTACGTCCCCCGATACCATCTTTTCGTTGAAAGCCGCGAATTGGAAAGCCATATGAGTCACGGCTTCATCCGTTTTGCTTTGCCTCGCCGCGATCTCCCCCATGATCTTCGTTAAATTCGCGATAGCCTCGCTATTTGCCGCCACCGACGTCTTAATCTCTTCGATCTCTCCATTGTTTTTCTCCTCCCCCGCTTCGCATCGATCCTTATTTCTCGTTGTCGCCGACATGGATCGTTGTCGCTCTGATACCAACTTGATAGATCCGGACCAAAGATGCAATCTTTATGAATAAAAGTAGCACAATTCTAGATAAATGAATACAAAATAAGTGTATTCTCCTTCCAAGACGTCAATAGAGGATGTCCGTACTCGTTTAATCTCGGGTTTCTCTCATAAGTCAATAATAGCATAAAAACTAACTGCGACGGCTAGCCCTCGCTTAAGAATAAACCCCCTCATAACCCAATTACCCAAAATGCCCTTTCCAATGCTAAACCTACCAAATGATAGGATCCGAAAGAAAGATTTGATTTTTATAAAAAATAGTAGCAAAAATAAGATAAATGGCTACAATTGATAGGTGTAACCTCCCTCCCAAGACGCCGTTAAGAGGACGTCCGCACTCTCATAGATATACCTAAGAACCACTACGAGCAAATCAATAATCAAGCATACTAGGGCCGGCTACAACCCTCCCCTCTAATACAATTTCCCCCAAAAAATAATCAATTACTCAAATGCCCCTATTCTAATAAAATAACCCAAAAGGCCCCAAAAGTGGGCCGGACCCATCACTATCATCTTCGGTTACAACACCACCCGAGCCCTTCTCCGCACGATCTCTTCACGCATTTCCCCACCCTTTTTCTATTTAAGTCCTACTGTTTCTAGGGTTTGGGGATGTGAAAATTATTCTCTTCTTCAAATTCTTCCGATTCAATTGTGTAGATTTCCGGGGTTTACGAATTTATCCGAATTTCTTGGCCTCTGCGATTAAGGTAAATTATCTCGAAACTAAGTTCTTCGATTTATATATTTATATACTTATTTATTGTTTTTTCTTTCTGTTTACAATCTGAATTGTTGAACTTAATCATTGGGATTTTTTTGATTGAGGGGGGATATGATGATTCACTATATTTCTAGGGGACTTTTCTTGATGAGATAATATCTCAGCATCCCTATAAGCTGCATCAACCCTTTTCGTTCCTTCTTGGGTTGTTTTGTTTGGTTAGTCACTGGAGTGGGTTTTTGCTACTGTCGTGCCGTTGGTGCTCTCCGGGTTGTCCCTCTATCGGGTTGTTTGGGTTCTTTGACTGGTGGTTGGTTCCTGGCTTACTCCACCGTTAATTTTGGTTGTTTGCCACGCTTATGTTTTTCCTTCTTCTGGGCATAGCCTGCTGGTGGGCTATCTTGTTTGGGCTTTCCAGTTCTATACTTGCTCAAGGGTCCTAAAGGATTGAAGGGCTATTATCCTGATGTAGTTTTTCCACGGGCTCTTCCCTGTAGTTAACCTATGTGAGCCTTGCCCATCTACTGGGTTTCTCAGACATTACCTTTATTACTAAGATTTGGTCTTGGGCCTCACTGTTTGAGACTGTGAGCCCAGTATTGTGCTAACTTTAAACTACGGCAATTACCCTCTGAGCTGGTAGACTGTTAAGTTATTTTTAGGATATCGATGATTGTGAATCTGATCACATGGCCATCTCTTTTCCTCGAGTTTGATTATATTTTCAGTTTTGTAAATGATTACGTGTTAACTAAAATCGTGTAATATAATCGTTCACTTAAAATAATTTTGTTAAGAAAAGATTTTGCTAGAACTTAGTTCATGCAAAATTGAAACTGTTAAGTAAACTAGATTACATAGTGTCAAGGCTATGCAAAATAATGATTTTGATTGAACTGTATGATTAGACATGTTTTATGACTAGACATTATACCCTGACACATGACTTGCCATGACTGTTGATAACCATACTGGAACATCGAACCTTTGTATAGAATCCCTAGTTACGTAATTTAAGGTGATTAGAACACGGACACTTACTGAGAATCTGGATGATATCAAACATTGACGACTTGTGACATGAAACTTAGAGAACTTCTAGACATGAAACTTAGAGAACTTTTAGTTAACTAGACAACTGTTACAGAACTTGACATGACACTTGGTACAAAAATAGGATCTGAACAACCATGTACTTGACAATGCAACTGTATAACCACATGTTAGTTCTTTAATAGTTCATTTATATAATTCTTGTTATTGGTTGACATGCTCTTGCTACATAACATTTTCTTTACCTAATAATAGTTGACATGATCCAAATACATAACATGATTACAATGAGTAGTATAACATGAATCACTTGCTTGAATATTGTACATTGAGTGCATGTTTTCGATATTGTATTTGTTCGTTGGTTATTATATACAGTTCACAGATTTCCATGATTGTGAACTAAGTGCAACATGGGACAAAAAGTGCCACGGTACCCGGGGTCACCTCTTGAACCCGTGAGAGCCACCTTTTGAATCCCTTCCCCAGTTTATATTGTAAACCTTCACAGTAACAAATACAATATTGATTGACATAACACGAAACTTGACATACCTCACCAATACTGTACATCGTATATAGATTGCACTGGGATTGTGATAACTCATATTAGAGAGTGCGGGAGCGATTAAAGCCATGCTTTCGGCCCATATTTGAGAGGATTTCCTTTCATGTTTCTCGTTTAAGGATCCTGAGTTCCTTTCACAGTTTGACATTTGGACTCGGCCCAATATTTCAGCGGTCCAATGTGGTCTTTGGGTTGCATATCATGCTCTTCAATATGAGTCACATTCATTAGTTTACTTTACTTACCCGTCTCTTGATCATAATTGTTGCTCATATTCAGTAGTTACTATATTGCCCTATTGTTATTATTTTGTTGTGTGAATAGACCAATTGTTTGGGTTAGATATAATCTACTCTAATTTAATCCTACATCTCTTAGGTTGAACAAGTCTTCTAGTGAGTTTCAGACTTTTAGGATTAGCTGCACTTCTTTGGGCCATGCACAGAGATTCTGATACTATTCGTCCATGTATGCTTTAACGATATATTTCTATTACACCTATTTTGTTTTCACTAATAACTAGCAGGACCTGCAGATTCTTAAAAAAGTAACTACAACCAGAAACTGGGGCATTATATACACTTTTCGTACATGTATCGAAAACTTAGAAAAGTGTTAGAAATATTTTTCAGAAACTTCCTAATCACATCATATATATCTCATACAGTTTTTATTCACGTTACATTTTTGTATATATGTGAAATATTTTATTTATTTGTAAAAATTTGAAATAGTTGCATGTATATGCCGGTGAAGTTTTAAGAAAAAGGTAGATAAAATGAGGACTTGTATAAAACAATGTGTTCAAGATATGTTTCAATCTAAAGTGAGATATATTAAGCTACTCTATAAAGTTAAAAGCCAATGATTCTTACCTTTCTACAAAGTCATAAAAGTAAATGATAAATTGTAATACAGTGTTAAAATAACACTGTATAAGAAATGTGGCATGTCTATGCATGAAGATATATATACATATGCACGCTCTTTTTCTTATTTAGAAATACTCTTTCTTGTTGTCATATCCTAGTGTCCTACATTTTAAAGGAAATTCCACATTGATTGTTCATTTCGGTGTCGTATCCGTGTCTTTTGTCCATGTCCATGCTTCTTAAATCATTAATGACTAATAACACCCATGTTTTCTAATCTCCCTTTGAAGTCAATCGATGGAATATGATAAAGGGATGAATGCTAGTTCCTCAATGGGAGATGCTACTCTGATTTTGGAACTCAAGTCTATCCTATGTTGTTCCAAACTGCAATTTTATGTGGCTGCGTGTTTGAATTTATTTGCTTCGGTACTGTGGCTTTGCCTCCATGGTTGGATTCTTCAATTTGCCTTTGAAATGGAAAGTTGCTACTGGATTAGTGCTTTTCAATTGCCATATTGAAAAGAAATTGGTGACGTATATAGAACTTAATATGACATTGGAACAGGAACTACTTTACCCGTACACTAGGGATCCTTTTATTTTCTGTAGAAATGAAACTAGCTACCAAATTATTATCCCCCCTTGTGACATTGAAGAGAAACAGGTGACATGGAAAATTACTTTCAAAATAAAACTGGAACTAGAGTACCCCATGGTTGCAAAATCTTTTGATTGCTCTTCAGGGCATCTTCCGTTCTTTGACAAAGAAAGTTGTATAGGCTATAAGTTCCTCAAATCCAACCTTTTTACTATTTCCTTTTAAATAATATTGTGATGAGACCGCATTTTTATCCAACAAACCCTAGAAAAATCCTATCATATTGCCCCATCTTTGTCAAAGAATGCAATAATTGTCCAAGTAATTAGCTTCTGAGACACCAGCAGAACATGACATATTCTGGTTTGGCATAGTGCGACAAAAGAATCATGACAGAGAAGAGAATGACCTGAATGGGATGTGTGCATGTGTGCATGTGTGTTCTGCGTTTGGGGATGGGGGTGGGGGGTATTTATTTATTTTAAGAACTCTCTATTTGCCACATATTGTCCTAAGCTTTCAAAACCAAATGGTATATCCTACATTTCTGCAAATTAAAAAAAGATTTTTAAAGCATAGAAAATGGGATATACCAAATATGATCATAATGCAGCTTTCATCTACAAGCATATGGTAATATTTATAACAGAAAGTACCTTACTCTTGAAGAAAGGACCCAAATCATTATAACTAGGGTAATTTTTAGATTTAGGTAAAATTTTAAAAATAATATCAATTTTCGACCAAGAAAAAAAAATAATATCAAAAATCGACCAACTTAGGCCACGTCAGCGGCGTTTCGCCGCTGACGGTTATAATTCGATCTGGCCGGACTTGGCAAGTGCGTTTTTTTGCCGCACTTGGCCAATTTGGTGCTCATTCCGTGAACACCTACTGGCCGCACTTGGCAAGTGCGGCCAGTTTGGTGCGTATTACCCCCAGCTCACAACTCATTTTCGTTTTCTCCCAAACTACTGTGGCCGCACTTGGCAAGTGCGGCCAGTTTTAGAGACCCGTGACTTAAGTTTAAGTCACGGGCCACTTCCTGTCGTGCCTCATACTGGCCGCACTTGGCAAGTGCGGCCAAAAAAAAACGCACTTGCCAAGTGCGGCCAAATCAAAAAATAACGGCCAACGCCAAAGCCCGCTGACGTGGCCATAGTTGGTCGATTTTTGATATTATTATTTTTTCGGTCGAAAATTGAGATTATTTTTGATTTTTTTCCTAAAACTAAAAATTACCCTTAAAACTATAGCCCTAGAGTGTCTTAATATTCTGTGAATGCAACTAGAAGATGATCTATGCACCAAAATTTGTCAGTGACAACTAATGTAATCTACGAGCAGAGATCTTTGCTTTTACTCCGTTATATCAGAGTAAGCACATTTCAATTCATGTCCTTTTGTCCCTCGTTCATTGTTTCCTATTTCCAATTTTCCCTCATTGTCTTATTTCTTCGTATAGTCCCCTTAAACCACCGGTCTTTTATGTAGTTATTCATTTTTCGTTCTTCCAGTATAACGAATACAACCAAGCATGTTTTATCAAATTCTGATTTTCCTTTTTTTAAACCTCAGTCAATTCAACAGTTGCTACTTGCATTTATTCAATTTTAAAAAATTTGATTGTGTATCATGAATGCACCAAAACTGGAACATTGCATCATACACTAGCAAATTCAATTTCCCCTGACCTCTAGAAAAGAAAGTATGATGTTTGAAATTTTCTCTATAGACTTTATAACATTAAACTACACACTTTATGGAGCAACCAATATCAACCGTCCCATGGTAAAAAAATGCAAACTTCATATCCTTTATACCTTCCGAATTTACTTGCCCTTAAGATCTCAAACATGATAGTTATAAGCAAATATATTAGAGGCCATAAATTCCTCTAAATGGCATCCTTGTTCGGCCTGAAATGCCTTGAACGGTTCACTGTTGGTTATCAAGATGCCTTGTTTCATACACAAATTACAACAAAGATATGTATCCTAGAACCGTAAGTGATTACAATAAAAAACAGAACGAAAGTACTAAACGCGAGACATGAACCCCGAGTGGGCGACTCTGATGAAATATGTGTTCCATAGGATAATTGCACATGAAGAATAATATGACTCACATATCATCACTATCATTGTCATTGCCATCATCGTAATTATCGTATCAATGGCAACCTTTTCCAACTATATTGACATGGAGCATAAGCTAATTTGACAAGAGTCCTAGAGGTTCACTAAATTTTGCAACTAGGATTTCAGTCTCACCTCCCCTCTAAGTTGATGACAATCCATAGCCATGGAAACTATAAGCAAAAGAGTGGATTTCCATAAAATAATGAAGCCACAAGGTGTGAAGGACAACCTATCTCAAGGAACATGCAGTTAACAGTCCCATAACAAAGAAACAAACTTTTATCTCCAAGACTTGTGGGAACTTATCATCATCATCATCGTCGTCATATCCTTCATCCCAAAAATTCGGGTCAGCTTCACTTGAGGGGAGTTTAATATGGAAACTAATGAATTTGATGAGAAATTATGCATTAGTTTGTGGGGCTAAAAAGGCAAACTAAAACACGTGGCCTGCAGGAATAGACACAGCTAAAGATAGATCCAAATATGTTGGATTCATGCTTGACTCATGAAGAAGAAATTTTAAAACAATCCCAATTGTTTGTGCTTGAGAAAATAAAAAAGGTGTCAAAAAAGATGTTAGTGAAAACCACTACAAATGATTGGTATTGTCTCACTAATCGTCTGAACTAGTAACAAAATCCTTTCCAAATTATGCAATCAGCAATATGTCCTTATTAACTAGCAGAGAAGTGCTGTCGAGGACATAAAGAAAAAAGAAAACGAGACCAGTATTTTCCAAATATATAACAATGGAAAGTCAAAATTATTTCAGAAGTTTTGGAATTACACTCACAATGTCTATATTGCTGAGGTTCAACAACGAAATGGCCAACAGAAGACCACAGTAAACTTAGGTTCTAAATGCAGAAAAGAACTAGGAAAAAGCACATAATTTTAGCATCTGCATTGCTATGTTGATCAATAGATATCGACTGCTAATAATCAAGAATTGTACAACTTCAATATTCACAATTATACAACTGATCAAGAGTTAATATTTGCACCAAGGTTTTAGGTCTCGGTTTTGGTCTGGGTATCGTTCTTCCCAAAATTTAGGTTTCGGTATCGGTATCGCCCGTTTTGGCGGTTTCGGAAGCAAGTTTCGGTTTCATCCATATCGCTAGTTTCGACAGTTTCGTTTCAGGTATCGGTTTCGATTTCGGAAATACTTTAAATATGTATATACTATATACACACAGTGATGGCTTCGAAGGTTCTTAAATCTAAACCTCAAATACTATTAAATACTTAACAAACTAAAATATTAATCATATACTATCAAATACTAAATACTAAATAGATAAACTAAATTTCAGTTCGTAATCATATCAAATACTAAATATCTAAAGTTGGTACTTAAATACTAAATATTAGATAAATGAATAGATCCTAAAGCTTGCCTTGCGCACCCACCGTTTAACCTTGCGCACATACCACTTATTTACAAGTTTGCCAAAAAAATCGATAGGCATTGCTTTGCGCACCGACCATTTTGCTTTGTGCACATACCACTTATTTACATGGTTGCCACAATATATCCGCTTGATATGCGCACCGACTGTTTTACTTTACGCACATACCACTTATTTACAAGTTTGCCTTTTTAAAGAACGCACCATCTCCTGAAAGGCGACTTGGGCCTTTTTATCTCTCTTTCTTTGCTCACTCTCACTCTCACACTAGATGGTCGAGGGCGGAAGGCAGGAGTCATGTTCGGCGATGCGGCGACGTGATGAGGTGAGTTCAATTTTTTCATCATCTTCCTTTTGTTCTTTTTCTTCTTTTTTTAAACAATTTTTTCTTGGTTCTGCCTCCTCTTCGTCTAATTCTTCATCATTTTCAAGCCGAAACCCTAGGGTTTTCATTGCTCTTTTAACCGAGCTTTCTATTCAACCTATTGATTCACGAATTTTTTTGGGTTTTTTTAGAGAATTTTTATTTAATTACACATTCTTCTTCCTCCGTCTTCGACCGGTACTGAATGGTATCGGTCAGTTTCGGACGGTATCGGTCAGTTTCGGCCGATACCGGCCGAAACTGACCGATACCGTTCAGTATCGGCCGATATTGAAACTAACCATTGGTTTCGGTTTCGTCAATTGCCGATACCGATACGATACGACCGATACCTAATGGTATCGGCCGATACCTCAAACCCAGATTTGCACATCCATAGGACTTGATAAGTAATTGACAAGCTATATGAACAAAGACTTGTGTGAAAGAATACTCAACTGTAAGAACAGGACATGCATTTAAAATTAAATAGATGAAATTCAGTACATACCTCTAATGTAAAATTGGTCGCATATCTGCCGCAAGGAATAATGATCTCCAGTACCAGTGTCATAGTTGTCCTCAAAAATGAGATGATGGAAGCCAGCTTGTAATGCTTGCTTTAATCTGCCATCCCAGTTACAAGAATGAATAAAAAGAATACAAGTATTTATAAAAACAGAAGAACTATGATATTAGATACAGTACCTAAAAATCATGCTGGTATTCAGTTCATACTTCATAAACATGTACAATCATATTTAAGTGGAAAAGAAAGCTCACTTTTGAAAATAAAAAAATCACCAATACAAGCTGGTTAGCAGAACAATCACAGCAATTGAACTAACTGAATAAGAAAACTTTCCAAATTTGAATAAACAATGGTTGGGTTCATGGAAATATTTGTTGAATACAGAATAATAATGCAACTTTAAATTAAACATGGTTTTGCTCACACAAGGATGACCGAATTGTAGTAATTGATATACCTCTTCAGTTCATTCTGGTGATCATCGAAGAAAACAACCACTTTTCTTAGATCTGAAATCCCATGTTTCTTCAAAACAGTTCTCCAATCCATGCTTCCAAAATCCACAAAATCCTTGCCAGCAAAGTAAGTGCAGTTTCCATCAACGTAGGCGGGTCCCTTCTTGAGATACTTCTCAGGATGGCGGGGTGAGATAGATATGATTGGGGTTGCTGGCATTGCCTGCCTCAAGACCCAAGTAGAGTGCCCTTTGAACGCCCCACTTTCTATCATCAGATCCGGCTTAAGCCAGCGTGTCATGAACCACAGACCAAAACTGTGGTCAAGGCCCATACCGTACATATTGTTCTTGATAGGACGCGTCTCATAGATTGGGACAAATTCTTCCAAGGCTTTAAGCAAATCCGTGTTAGTCCATTCAACTTTCTTCGCATATTTCGATCTGCCTTTTGACAAGGAAAAAGAATTAAAAGAAGTTGGCAAGCACAAAATTGCAATTTAACTGCCCAAAATAAAGCATCAATGAGTTTAAGACAACTAAGCAAGGATGTCATCATTTAGCTACCACAAAATAAAACACCAACAACGATCCGGCATTTTATCATTTGTCGCATCAAGAACGCAGCATGTAGATGACGCTTTGAGTAGGGCCCACCGACAGTAGGTCCCGGCTGAGCTAGACCAATGGGACCCATCGAAAATTGTCAACAGTCCTTGAAGACAGCATGACCTCGGCTTAAGGGGTCAACCCGACTTAACCCCGATAGTAGTCGCTTGGGAGGACCTCCATGAGGTCAGACCGTTCTGCAACCACGCTCAACAAGGACGGACTCCATGAGGGCAGCTCCTTCAACAGCACAACTTTACATGGACGACCCCCGCGAGGCCGGCTTCCTCAGCAGCGTGGCTCTACATGGATAACCTCCACGAGATCATCCTTTCAACGATGGTCCTCTATGAGGACAACCTCGGCACATGAGATTAGTTCCTCATCAGCAGACTCCACAGGGTCGACCACAGCACCCGAGGCCGGCCCCTTCAACTTAATGGCCTAAGCACTTGCCCACCTAAGAGGATCAGGCGGATGGGCTGTATCATCTCCATGTTGTTGCCAACGGATGGCATTTAATGCACGTTCGACACGCGCCGAACAGATAGCTCTATCAGGGGAAGCGCTTAGGCAGGCACGTTGAACGGACAACTTTATCAGGGGCTGAGATCCTGAAAATCCCGCTGACAGTTGATAAGTTTGTCGCAACAGGAAGCGTGTAATAATCTGATGTGGCGTAGCCGCCCCCTAGGCCTATAAAGCCGAAGGGACATCCCCTTTATCAGGTATCTCTGATCTAACCTCGAATCTGATCGCTAAATCAACCCCAGCATCTCACAAACTCCATCTCATCCAACAAACCCTAGCAGTGGCACTTACAGCCAACGCTCCATCCTTCCTCTACTTGATACTGACTAAGCATTGAAGTCGAATTGGAGGGTCATCCCTTACGTTTCCTCTGACCCGTTTTCTATCCATTTCAGGCGACGGCGAAGGAGCTCCTCGGCCCGACGAAAACCTGCCTGAGTTCTCTGTTGCATGAATACTCGCCCCAGCAATCGAATCCCGACTCCGCGGGATTCTAGACATCAAAAGTTGACGCTAGAGGAAGGAGCCTTGTGACAACCCTTGTCGCACAGGCTCCCATTATAGCAATCTCTTTAGCAACTTCATCATCCTCTTCATCCTCCTCTATGGCAAAAAGCGGAAAGGTCGTGAACGGTAAGCCCAACAGTGCGGCTAGAGTTTATGCTTTGGAGGACAATCAACCCGTTGTTGGCCCGCCTCCACAGCCTTCTGCTGCTCTCATAGCAGCTCTTGCCGCTCCCCTAGCAGTCGACTAACGGGCTCTCATGGCATATATCTAGGAGATGCTGGGGACTTGAGAGCATGCGAAGCCAAGAAAAACGAAGTGTTGTAGAATATGTACTTAGATCTGCTCTAGATCCGGTCCAATGCACCGGTGACTTCCAACCATGGCACACCCCCTTCTAACAAGGAGCGCGTGAAAGATGTGGACGGTAAGCAGACACATTTCTCTAGCAGCACCAAGAGATCAAGGAGCAGTCACAGGCGCACCACAATAACAAGGAAAAATCTATCATCAACCGACGTATCAGAAGTCCTTCGCCCGTTTCAAACGAAGACTTGTGTTCCCATCTGTAGGCGAAGAAGGGTCATGCAGTTGACCTTAGGCAGAGGCTTAAAGCGAGGCGAGCAGCTCAGGCTCGCTTTGCGACAGATCAGATCGTCGACATGCAGCAACATATCGTCCGCCTTCGGCGAAGAGACATTGATCCTTCCGAAGACATGAGTTTCCTCTCCGCTTCATCCTTCACCTCTGCTATCCTCGATACACCATACCGCAGAAGTACACATATCTTCCGAAGATGATGTTCCCAGATATGCTGGCTTTGGCGACCCAATCGAGCATCTGGAGACCTACATTGAATACATGAAGTCGAAAGGTTATTTTCCAAACCTCATGTGCCGAGCCTTCCCGAGCTGTCTGATTGGGGTGGCCCGACAGTGGTTTAGGAACATTCCCAATGGATTGTCAACTCTATCTACGACCTCCAAAAGAAGTTTATCTCCCACTTTGCCGCCCAAAAGGTGACAAAGAAATATCATGAATCCATGTCTTCCATCAAACAGGGGCCCAACGAGTCCAATCGATCTTTCTTGGCTCATTTCACCAAAGCGCACATGGCAATCAACGTCTGCCCCGACGACATCCGCCAAGATGGCTCTTCACGCGGGTTTCTAAGACGAAGTTTGAGATCTGCAAGCGGAGATCTCCGACCTTCAGTTCCTAGTGAGTCAGGTCAACAAATTCATTGCTGCGGAGGAAGCTTGCGGGCGATCAGTTCCCAACCATGGATCCTCTCGCAAGAGAGCAGACTC
Organism: Scilla litardierei; assembly: GCA_030789695.1. Classification (NCBI taxonomy): domain Eukaryota; kingdom Viridiplantae; phylum Streptophyta; class Magnoliopsida; order Asparagales; family Asparagaceae; genus Scilla; species Scilla litardierei. The sequence continues at coordinate 273,882,064 of CM061133.1, read as the reverse complement.
CGACCGCACTCCTAGCAAGCGTCTCAAGCTCGAGAGGTGCTTTGACCAAGCTGAGCACCTTCGGTTAAACGATGGGAGACTCAGGTCCCCCGAGGTGCGGGTTAACACCACTCTATCGGCCACGTCGTCAGATATACTAGACAGAGCAGGAAAGGATTTGGATCCTACACGTCCTCTGCTTGACAATCACAAAACGGACAAGTCTAAATAATACGACTTCCATAAGTGGTATGTAAATGTCACCGACAATTGCAGAATCTTCAGGCATCAAATCGAGCGTCTCATCCAGTTGGGGTGAATCCGGGAGTTCAAAGCTCCAAAGCAGGGTCAAGATGGAGGTCCTCAAAACAAAAACAAAGGCATCTCCGACTCGTCCAATGTGATTGACGTAATCTTCGGGTCTGTCATCGCAATGGACTGCAACTTCGCCCAACAGTCCAACCACACGTAGAAGAGCCATGCACGTTAGGCGCGCACCCCTCTAACTGACCTTGAGGTCGCCGTAGTAGATCGAGCCTCTAGGCAGCTCAAGCTCTCCGAGGAGCATCTATTCTTCACTAATGATACGGCAAGACGGATCCACCAGCCCCAAAACGATGACATTGTGGTTAACTTACGGATTTCCGACCGCCGGGTTCGCCACGTAATGATCGACAACGGGAGAGCGATCGACATCCTTTACTTGGATACATTTCAAAAGCTGTGGATCATTGATGATGTTATACAACCTGTGCATACCAATCTCTCCGGTTTCACGGGAGCCGTGGTGACCTCAAAGGGGATGGTCTTCTCTCCAAGTGGAGCTCGGCACACCACCCTACCACCACGTGTGGAATATCAACTTCTTGGTGGTTAACTGCCCGGCACCTTTAATGCAATCATATGGCCGACCCTTAATGCCATGCGGGCGATGACCTCTACATACCACATACTGGTGAAGTTTCCTACTTCTCATGGAGTTGGTGTGCTCGATAGAATCCAGTCTGAAGACAGGGAGTGCATGCTTCAGGCCCATAAGGTGGCGGCCGTCCATCCAGTGTAGACCATTGGTAGCTCGGATGCTCCACAATCCTCAGGTGCCCCTGCTTAGTCTAAGATCAAGCTCTGACCTCTGCTACATCGGGCGAGCTCGGGCCTCGAGCTGAACTGGAACACGAAGACTCGACGGAGGAAGTCCCTCAGCCTTCAGCCGCCCCTTCTCAGCTTCAAGTTAGAGCTTCGACCTCGTCATTAGGGGACAAGCTCGACCCTTGAGGCGAGTTAGAGCATGAAAGACACCCCAATGGAGAACGTAGAGGCAATCCCTCTCATAGAGTCCGACCTGACTCAGACGATCCAGGTCGAGTCTGCCTTACGACCCAACCTCCAGGAGCTTCTTATCATCTTCCTTCGGCAAAAAAAGATGTATTTGCTTGGTTACATGAGGACATGTCATGCATAGACCCAGAGGTCGTGGCCCATGTACTGAATATCAATCCAAACATACCTTCGATCCGCCAAAGGCGCAGAACTTTCAACGTTGAGAGGAGCCAAGCAATCAAGGAAGAGGTTGACAAGCTCTTCCGTGCAGACTTCATTAGAGAAGTGTCTTATCCAGAATGGCTCACTAACGTCGTTCTGGTTAAGAATGCAAATGGAAAGTGACATACCTACGTTGATTTTACTAACCTGAACGAGACCTACCTGAAGGACAGCTTCCCACTCCCCCAGATCAACCAGCTCATAGACGCCACTGCTGGCCATGATGGATGCATACTTCGGGTATAGTCAGTGCCATATGCACGAGCTAGACCAAGAGCATACAGCCTTTTTGACAGACAGATGGATGTACTGCTACAAGGTGATGTCTTTCGATCTGAAGAACGTTGGGACATTAACAATATGTTCACAGAGCAGATCGATCGAACCATGGAGGTTTATGTTGATGACATGCCGGTTAAATCCCTAGAAGTAGCCAGCCATATCGTCGACATGTAGGAAACCTTCGCCATCTTGTGAAAGTAGCACATGAAGCTCAACTCGCGCAAGTGTGTCTTCGGCATCGCCTCGGGAAAGTCTTGGGCTTCATGGTCTACCACTGAGGAATCGAAGAAAATCCTGAGAAGACCAGTGTCCTGATCGACAAGTGTTCCCCTATGAAGATGAAGGATGTCTAATGCCTTACAGGAGGATGTCAGCTCTCAACCGCTTCATCTCTAAAGCCATCGACAAATGCATGCCCTTCTTCAAGGCTCTGAAGAAAGGAACGGAATTCCAATGGACAGAAGAGTGTGAGCTGGCCTTCGCCCAGCTCAGGGAGTACCTCGGCCGACATCTGCTCTTGTCCAAACCTAAGGAGGGTGAGACACTTCCTCTACCTGTAGTCTCCAAGAGTGCGATCAGTTCGATCCTCGTCTGGGAGGAAGACGACATGCACTGCTCGATCTATTACGTCAGCAGGTCTCTCCCAGATGCATAGACAATCAACCCAAAGATTAAGAAGTCTGCTCTAGCATTGATCGTAGCAACTCGGAAGCTCAGACCTTACTTCCAAACACACTCGATCACCATCCTGACGACCTACCTACTGTGTCAGATACGCCAAATGCTAGCTATGTCATGATGGATCACCAAGTGGGCAGTCGAGCTCGGGGAGTTTGATACCCAATTCAAACCATGAACTGCCATCAAAGATCAGGCTCTTCTCACTTCATCGTAGAGTACACCTACCATCATCGGCTCTCTCTGCAGGACCTGCTAAAGGATCAACGGATGTGGATCATCTACGTAGACGGCTCCTTCACTGAACAAGGTTTGGAAACCGGCGTGCTTCTAGTCAAGCCTGAGGGCATCCATCTCCCATATGCCCTCAGGTTCAACTTCAGAGCTTCCAACAACAAAGAGGAGTATGATGCCCTCATCGCGGGGCTCAAGCTAGCTAAGGAGGTCGCTACGCACCATATCGTCGTCCGATGTGACTCCCAACTTGTCATTAATCAAGTCAATGATGAATACTAGACGAAAACAGATGAGCTCCAGGCATACATTAAGATCGTGCGAGCTCTGCTAGCTGGTTTCCAGACCTCTCAGGTAGAGCACATCCCCCATGCCAAGAACACCACTGCTAATACATTGGCCCGACTTGCCACATGGATAAAGGACGACCTCAAGAACATTCTGATAGAGGTCATGCACAACCCAACACGATTTAGAGAAGAGTTCGTCCACACCACAGGGCTAACCCCATCTTGGATGGACCTCATCGTCCAGTATCTCCACCGGAGGATGCTGCTCAGCCAAAATGGTGGGTCGATGAGCAGACCGCATAGCCCAGCGTCGTGACGGTGTGCCTGCAATCTCCTCGACGTATATGCAACCTTATCCTGCCTCCTAGGCTCGGACTCCATCTCATTATATCACATCCCCTCGAAAGGATGGCTACCCTTTTCATTGGCGGAAGCTTCCAAAGGCGACAAAGGAGTGATCCAAGAATTGGTGGCGTCCGACATAATCTTCGGATATGGCAGCAAGGTTTGAAGCGCTCAAACAAATGAATCAGAGGACAAGGAGGTAAGTGCAAGTATGGAGAACCACTAGTTCCCTCCGGGGTTTAATGCACCCCAGGCGAGAACCATCGAGAGATAGTGGCGATCATCCGATCGAGACAAATCCGACGGGAGCCAACTACAACCATTCGATCTCCACAACTAGCCAACTGATGAGATCATCACGTAGCAACAAAGACGTCGCAAGAAGAATCGTGGGATGGACAACTACGTCGATGACATTTCTGGAAAGTTTTGGGTATTTTTGCAATGTTTGGGATTTCCGGGGGGTTATTGTAATTTGGGCAAATCAGCCCTTATATATTGGGAAGAGTTTCATTTAGAAGGGCTATGCAAAACTTGAGTGTTAAACCTTAGCTTAGAAGAGTAAGCATTCTCTCTTAGATTAAAGCTTGGAGATTTGGTTCTCTCAAAAAACCCCAAATCTTGTATTTCTCTTTTAACATTTATAAAAATATCATCTTTTGTCTTCCAAACCCTAGCTTTCTCATCAAATTGGTATCAAAGCCAGATTTGTCAAGGTGACGTATCGGCTGAGGTTACCACCAAATTTAGCGATTCACCCTGTTTTTCATGTGTCGCAGCTCTGCCGAGCTATGGGGACCATACTTCTTCCATGTCACTACCCCGACGCTCACAGATGACATGGAGGTGCTTCTAGAGCCGACCGAGCTGAGGAGGTTCACCAGGGGAGCACAGGGGCACGTGAGGTGTTGATCAGGTGGACCGGCCTCCCAGATCATGAGACATCATGGAAACCTTACACTGTTATTTCGCAGCGATTCATTGATTTCCACATTGAGGACAATGTGATTCTTTTGGGAGAAGTAATGATGAGATCATCACGTATCAACAAAGACGTCGCAAGAAGGATCGCATGATGGACAGCTAGGCCGAGGGCATTTTTGGGAAGTTTTGGGTTTTTTTGCAATGTTTGGGGTTTCCGAGGGTTAATTGTAATTTGGGCAAATCACCCCTTATATATTGGGGAGGGTTTCATTTAGAAGGGACATGCAAAACTTGTGTGTTAAACCCTAGCTTAGAAGAGTAGAACCCTAGATCAAGTGAGAGTAAGGTTTCTCTCTTAGATTCAAGATTGGAGAGTTGGTTTCCTCTCAAAAGAAACACATAACTTGTATTTCTCTTTTGACATTTATAAAAATCTCATCTTTTGTCTCCCAAACCCTAACTTTCTCATCACCAACCTCTGCACATCATGCCTCTAGCGAATCAAACTCCACCACGTCATCAACCAACAGTTTGTTGAAATCCGAGCCAGTCTCTTCGGGTTCCAAGAGGAAGTACAAAGCGTAGTCTCTTCGACACCTAAAAGATGACAATCATGTCAGCATGTCATAATGAAGGCGCTTTCACCTAGATGACATCTTTCACCCTAGACTTCTCATTACCAAGGCGAGTTTGTCGACCAGACGAAGCTTCTCAACAACTCGTCGTCTTGTTTCTCCACGTTTGACCACAGAAGCAGCTCAGGTTGGCAAGTGTCAAGACATAAGACATAGGGGCTATTGTAGATGATGCTTTGGCTATGACCCATCGACAGTGGGGCCTGTCTGAGCTCGACCAATGTGATCCATCGAGAATCGTCAACAATTCTCAAAGACTGCATGACCTCAGTTCAAGGAGTCAACCCAACATAACCCTGACAGCAGTCGACAGGGACGACCTTCATGAGGTCGGACATTCAGCAACCATGCTCAACAAGGACAACCTCTATGAGGTTGGCTCCTTCAGTAGCATAGCTCTACATGGACGATATTCGCGAGGTTGGCTCCTTCAACAGCACATCCCTACAACACAGCCCTATAAGGACGACCCCCGCAAGGTCGGCTCCCTCAGCAGTGCAGCTCTATAGAGACAACCTCCACGAGATCGTCCACTCAACGATGGCCCTCTATGAGAAAAATATCAGCACCCGAAGGTCAGTTCATCAGCAAACTCCTACAAGGATGGCATCGGCACCCGATGTCGGCACCTTCAACTTAATAGCCCGAGCACTTGTCCACCTGGCAGGTTCAGTCTGCACATCCACAGTGACACGATCTCAGATGGATGGGCCGCATCCTCTCTAGGCTTTTGCCAACGGTTGTCATTTAATGCTCATTCGACACGCGCCGAACAGACATCTTTATCAGGGAGCGCGCTTATGACAGGCAAGCCGAATAGACAACTTTATTAGAGGGTGCATTATGACAGGAAACTGAGATCTCAAAAATCCTGCCGACAGCTGACAGTTTGTTGCAACGGAAAGCGTGGAATCATCTGACATGATGTAACCGTCCCCAATCTTATAAAGCCGAAGGAACGTCCTCTTTATCAGGTTTCTCTAAGCTAACATCGAATCTGATCGTTAAATCAAACCTAGCATCTCACAAACTCCATCTCATCCACAAAAACCCTAGAGACGGCTATACTTACATCCAACACTCCCTCCTCCTCCTGTTTGATACTGACTTAAGTATCGGAGTCGAATCGGCGGGCCACACATCTCCATTTCATATGAACAGTTTTCTCTCCGTTTCAGCGGCGGTGAAGGAGCTCCTCGACTAGCAAAAACATGTCCAGTCCGGCCTCTCTGTTGCGTGAATACTTGTCCCAGCAGTCGGATACTGACTCCACGAGATTCTAGGCACCAACACAGCGTTATAACCTTAAATCGTGCAAGATGAAGTTGTTGCCTTTAAGGGCCTGTTCTTTTGGCCGATAGTAGGGGAAGTGACCGGTTGCACTGTTCTTCCACTTTTTTGTGGAATCCTTCCAACACTTTCTCAAGTGTGTTCGTTTGCAACTTGGTGAATTGTGAAATTTTCACTGACGTGGACGCTGCAGACAGGAATCCACCCGCTCTTTTGAAATCGGAGAAAAGAGGTCCGATTACAGTGGATTCTCACATGTAAGTGGGCCCCTCTCTCTCCTCCCACCAATCGCAACAGAGATTGCGATTTGTTTTTTTGCTGCTTTGTTTTCGCTGCCGCCTGTCAAAACAAAGGGGGCAATTGCTAATGGGTTATTAATTAGTTTGTATATTAATGGGGTATTAATTAGTTTGTGTATTAATTAATTAATTTAGCTTTAAGTATTTAGTTTAGGTTTAAATAGCACAAATTAAATTTGAGTGGACCACACACCACTTTCCAACATACAACTTTCTTCATCCAAAAGAACACACTACACGGAGAGGACCCCACCTTAACTTTCCAACTCCACAATCCAACCCCACTTTCCAACAAAAGAACACACTACACCAAATTTCTCTCTCATCAGATTCCCCACTTCTCAACTTTCCCAATTTATACTTTCCTACAAAAGAACAGGCCCTAAGCATGGCGTTGTTCAAAACAACAGAATTTTGATCCCAGGTAATCTATTCAGATCTCAAAGATTTTAAGCAAGAAAGTGAAATTTTGTAACAATTGCATAAATTCGTGTGCCGCAATTTCTGAAGGTAACTGTATGCATCAACAAGGCAGTATGACAACAAACCGACATTGCAAAAACGAATAACGTATTCCATAACTTCAATAAAATGAAAACTTTGATAACATTGCAAGCAACAAACCAATCGGCAAGCAAGAAGCATCAATAAGCTCGTTCCCAGCTAAACAATCAAACTAATCGAGTATCAACACAAGAATAAATTATCAAGAACAAAAGCAAAAGATCGCATCAGATCCGAGAATGGGAGACAAATTCCAGGGTTCCAAGAACCAAGTTCAGAAATCTTACACCAAGGCACGCCGAGCGATCCAAAATCCGACGCGAGGCCTTCGAGATTCCCGAAGAAGGACATCCGAGGGAGTGATTCGAAGGGGGATACGCAGACATCGGATCGAGACCGAAAGAATAGAATCGAGACGAGCACGAAGATTAAGAAGACGAGGGAGAACGAGAGGCAGTGGCCGTGGGATCCACCGCCGGCAGCGGAGGTGGACCTCGCGGCGATGGCGAGCCTGGAGGCGAAGGAGGAGTGCTTCCGGGTTTTGGACTCGTCGTCGCCGCCGCCTCCTCCTGCGTCGTCTTCGTCATCGGGGTTCGGGGAGGAGCGGCGCGCGGAGAGCGTGGCATCATGCATTTCGGCAGAATCCGTTCTTTCCCTTTCCCTTTCAGGGCCAGTGAACGGAACTGGAGTGTACAAATGCTCCAACTTAATCCAACCCGCTAGAATCGGGCTTGGCCCAACATTTCGATCTTCAATTGTGATTTGGCTAAGATTTGGGCTAAAAGATATAGCTTCGAATCAACATCAGCCCACCAGCCATATGAAGCCTAATAAAAAACTGATTCAAAGGAGTTCTAAGTCGACCAGAGCTTCTCTACGCACAGAAGTCGCTGTGCAGAGGATTTGACCTAACTTAAGCCATAAATTAGGGTTTCTCAACTAACTTGCTATGCTTTCATAAACACAAAAATATATAACCAAGGTACGCTTCCTTAAAGGACACAAGCACTAATCTTATTTCTATTTTCTTTTAAATTAAGTATCTTGAGATCCCAAACTACATGTACTATTATTGCTTGTAATCGGATCCTTTTAATTTGTGTTACAAAAATTTGCTCTCTGTTGTGAAGGGAAATTTAGGGAGAATAGGTGTAGAGGGTTAAGAGCTCCCTACCCTTGTATTTATAACTTTCAATAGTGGGTTGGATACCCAATTGGCCCAATGGGCCTATTCATAACACTTCCCCTTATCCAATCAACATTGAAATAAGAGGTGAATTCTTCAGGATCCGAGTTAGGGTAACTGTCTTGTTAAAGAAAGAACGGTTAACCCATAACTTCCCATGTTTTGGGAATGTGTCTAGGGGTGGATACTTCAGGATACAGAGTCAACGAGGTTGCCTCGTCAAAACCTTGACTACGGAAAACCCAGTGGGAAAAACCCTGTAGCCAAGGGGAAAGAGTACAACTCTGCAGTTGACTCCCCCTTATCTGACCAAGCTTCAGGCTTGCAAATTTCCTATGAATCTATACATCAGTCTCATATGTATCTATGAGTTCATAGTTCTCTCATCCTGACCCAGTTTACATTTACTCACTCTCCTCATCCCAATCCCATATACAAGTTTCTCAAAGATACTAGTAGGCAGGGATTTGGTAAGCAAATCCGCCAAGTTATTACGTGATTGGATCTTCTGTACCTCAATCTGCTTTTGCTTCTGAAGGTCGTGCGTCCAGAAGAACTTGGGGGAGATATGCTTCGTCTTGTCACCTTTGATGTAGCCGTCCTGTAACTGGGCTATACATGCTGCATTGTCTTCATGGAGTGTAGTGGGTGCAAGAACACCGGTCGTCAGGCCGGTGGAGGTGAGTATGTGCTGGATCACCGAGCGTAGCCAGAAGCATTCCTTGCTTGCTTCGAATATCGCTAGTAGCTCTGAGTGGGTGGATGAGACGGTCGTCATGGTCTGCTTCACAGCTCTCCAGGATATGGCAGTGCCACCATATGTGAACATGTATCCGGTCTGAGACTTCTCTGTATGAGGATCGGACCTGTAACCTGCGTCAGCATAACCAACTAAACCAGTTGATGCCCCTTTCCTGTAGAATAGACCTAAGTCTATGGACCCTTGGAGGTAGCGCAGAAGATGCTTAACTCCGGCCCAGTGCCGCTGTGTAGGTGCAGCACTATATCTGGCTAGTAAGTTTACTGCAAACGTTATGTCAGGGCGAGTGCAGTTAGCCAGGTAAAGGCGTGCACTGATAGCACTTAAATAAGGCACTTCGGGGCCTAGTACTTCCTCCCCCTCTTCCAGCGGCCGGAAGGGGTCTTTGTGTACATCCAATGATCTGACGACCATCGGAGTGCTGAGGGGGCGGCACTTATCCATCTGAAACTTTTTCAATAAGTTCGATGTGTAAGTTGACTGGTGTAACAGGATCCCATCTTTAAGATGCTCTATCTGAAGGCCTAAACAGAATTTTGATTTTCCGATGTCTTTCATCTCGAAAGTTTCTGTCAGGCTTCTAGAAATCTTTGCGATCTCTTCAGGAGATCTGATGAGGTTTAAGTCGTCTACATAGACGGCTATAATTACAAATCCTGTTGCCTTTGCTCTTATAAAGATGCAAGGACAGACTGGGTCGTTTTTAAATCCTTGCTGTGCAAGGAAGTCGCTCAGTCTGTTATACCACATCCTTCCAGATTGTTTTAGACCATATAATGATCTTTGCAGTTTCACTGAGTAGATGTCACGTTCTCTCTCTTTTAGTGCTGCAGGCAAAGAATAACCGTCAGGCAATCTCATATAGATGTCTCGGTCTAGGTTGCCATATAGGTATGCAGTAACCACGTCCATGAGTTGCATATCTAAACCCTCTTGTGCTGTTATGCCAATGAGGAAGCGGAAGGTGATCGCGTCCATGACCGGGGAGTATGTGGCTTCAAAATCCACCCCAGGACGTTGGGTAAAACCCTGCGCTACAAGCCTTGCTTTGTAGCGTACGATCTCATTCTGTTCATTTCGTTTTCTAACAAATACCCATTTATAACCCACAGATTTTACACCTTTTGGTGTCTGGACTATTGGTCCGAAGACCTTGCGTTTGGTGAGTGAATCCAACTCCACTCCTATTGCCGCTTTCCACTTTGGCCAATCATCTCTGCTTTGACATTCTGTCAGAGAGCGTGGTTCAATATCATCGTCGCAGTACGCGACGTTGATGGCAATATTACACGCAAATGTGTCATCTATTGTTGTGCTTTTTCTGTCCCAATACTCCCCAGTTCGTACATAGTGTATCGATACTTCATTTTCTCCCGGTTTTTCCTCTTCATGAGAGTTTGGGAGAGATGGGGTAGCAGGGCTTAAATTAGCATCCTGTGGTGGTATTTGTTTACCATTGCCAAGGGTCCTGCTCTTTCGAGGGACTTGGTCCTTGGATCCCGGTGGTCGTCCTCTCTTTTTGAGAGGTCCAACCATTTCTGCTGCAGGCGGATTGCATCTATTTTGCGGTATGTCAATCCTAGCTGGAGTGTTAGCAGCAGGGACGTGTGATTTGACAATCTTCTGGTTGTCAGTAAATTTGTCCGACAAGAGATGGACATTGTTTTGGATGTGGAGAATCTTCAGGACCTCCTCCTCACACTGGCTTGTTGGCGGATCAAAGTGACATAAAGTTTTTGTATCGCAAGTGATACTTTCTGAAGCTTCGGGCTTCTTTGTCTGTGAGCCTAGTCTTGGAAACGATGTTTCATCGAATTCACAGTCTTCTAGACGTGCCTTAAAGACGTCCCCCGTAAGGGGTTCTAGGAATCTAATTATGGAGGGGGTGTCAAACCCAACATAAATGCCTAGGCGACGTTGTGGACCCATCTTTGTCCTTTGTGGTGGTGCTATGGGGACGTATACTGCACAACCAAATATTCTCAAATGTGAGACAATTGGTGGGGCTCCAAGTGCTAGTTGCATTGGAGAAGATGACTGACCTCCAGAGGGTCTTAATTTTATTAAAGATGCAGATGCAAAATTGCATGACCCCACGCATTCACTGGAATCTGGGATTGAAGTAATAATGGACGAGCGATCCATTGCAGTCTCTTAATTAGAGATTCTGCTAACCCATTTTGGGTGTGAACATGCGCTACAGGATGTTCGACTTCAATTCCCTGAGCTTGGCAATAGTCTAGAAAGACTTGTGACGTAAACTCCCCCGCATTGTCCAGACGAAGTTTCTTTATCTGGTGGTCGGGGAAGTGGGCCCGTAACTTTATTATCTGAGCTAAAAGCTTAGATAGTGCTAGGTTACGGGTGGACAGTAGGCACACATGTGACCACTTAGTAGATGCGTCTATCAGGACCATAAAGTACCTGAACGGACCACTTGATAGGTGAATCGGCCCACAAATGTCTCCGTGGATTCTCTCAGAAAACTGGGAGACTCCACATCCACTTTCAGTGGAGAGGGTCTCGTGATCAGTTTACCCTTGTAACAGGGTGGACATGTGAATTTGCCTTTTTGAAGAATCTTCAGGTTTTTCAGGTCAATGCCCCTGGAGTTCTTTATGATGCGGTACATCATAACCGAACCAGGGTGTCCCAGTCGACTGTGCCAGAGTTGGAATTCTGGTGTTTGGGGCACTGCAGGTGCTCCACCATGGATGTTTCTGGAGTTTGTATACTTGTTTGGTAGAGTCCCGAGGGGAGTCCCTTGAAACGTTCCACAATGGTTTTTGAACCATTTGTAAGAGCTGTTACAAGCAAGTATTCCCTTTTATCTTCCTCGACCGTCTCTAAGTGATATCCGTTTAAACGGATGTCTTTAAAAATTAGGAGATTTCGGATGGATTTAGGGGAGTATAACGCATTTTTAAGTGTTATTTGTGTGTTGTCGGGGAGCAATATAATTGCTTCCCCTGATCCTTCGATTATGTTTGCTGGTCCTGAGATTGTTCTCAGTGGGCCAGAATAACTACTTATGCTCGTGAAGTAGTCTAAGTTTTGAAGGATCGAGTGCGTCGATGCACTGTCCACTAGGCAGATAAGTTCCATATCTAAAGAAAAGGGGAAAGACATTCAAGCAATAAATATAGATAAAAGATTCACTTTCATAAATAAATGCTCAAAAGATATTGTTTGACATGGAAAAATAGAACTAGATACGATGCATAAAATTGAAGATACATTGCTAATTGCATAAAAGTGGTCCAGATCTAGAGAGTGTCATCTCCCATGAAATCTTCAGGAGTCCATGAGGTCTCTGCCAACACTGCGCTCTCAATCAGGTTTGTCTCAGCTCGAGGCTTGAGGCTTGCCTGGTAGAGGTCCTGGAGGTGTTTTGCTGTGCGGCAGATTCTGGACCAGTGGCCCGTCATCCCGCATTTGGAGCATTTGTCCTCCCAGTCTTTCTTGAGAGTGCCTCCTTTGTTGGGAATCCTCTTCTGCTTCTTGTCCACGAACTTCTGGTTCTGGGGAGGAGCTGGGGGAGTGGCCTTCTTCCGCTGCTTCTGTTCTTTCCATTTCTGGAATTTTGCCTTTTTGTCCGTCTTCTTCTTCTGGGAAGACTGGAAGTGGGCCTCTGCAGGAGGTGGCAATGGAGCGGAGCCAGGAGGGCGCAGGTTGTGGGTGGAAACCAACAGGTCTCTGTTCTGTTCAGCCATAAGCAGGCATGAAAAAAGGTCAGAGTACTTTGTGAACTTCCTCTCTCGATATTGTTGCATAAGGATCATGTCCTTTTCGTGGAAAGACGTAAACGTCTTTTCCAGCAACATCTTCTCCGTCACTGGTTCACCACACAACTTCAGGCGTGAGGTGATGCGGAAGAGAGCTGAGTTGTACTCCGCTACGGATTTGAAATCCTGTATGCGGAGGTGAGTCCACTCGTACTGTGCACGGGGGAGTATGACATCCATCTGATGTCTGTACCTCTCCTCGAGTGCATCCCACAGGTCGTAAGGGTCCTCTACAGTGAGGTACTCGTCCTTTAAGGTCGAGTCTAAGTGTTTCCTGATATATATAATGGCTTTCGCCTTTAATATATCGGAAACTTCCTCTGTACGAGGTGCTTCCACTGAAGCCTCCTTGTTAGCTGGGGCAGTACTTGTTGTTGCCTTTTCAGTCTGTGTGAGACTGAAACCATGAGAGCGCAGATTGAACTTCAGGTCCAACTGCCAACTCAGGTAGTTTGACCCATCGGCCTTCAGGACCGAGAAGTCGACATTTGTGAGTCTGGCCATTTTATGATCTAGCAACGTAAAGAAAAAAACAGCATGTATCATTTAACTGAGTAAGATAGACATCCACGCATGTAAACATTTTCATAGCATGAAATTTAATTAATGTGATTTTAACATACATGCTTTTTTTTCAGATAATGTGAATAATTAATTACTAAAAATTAACAATCACGCATGCTGTTAAGTGGTTTCATTGTGACATTAAACATGGTATTTAAACTAAGTAACAACCACGCAGTTAATGTATAAGCAATGAAACAGAAAAATAATCTAGGACTATGGGGATCAGCCAGCCGACACCGAAAAAATAAAAAGAAGTCCAGTCCGAAGTTACATCAAAAATAAAATGCATGAAAATTAAAGTACAACTCGTGAACTTCAGAGAGAAGCCCCTATCTTCATTGAGCGAACGCCTTCAGCTTCTTTTTGGTGTCCTTCGGTCTTCTTTTTACAATTTCATCCTCACATACAAAATTTCTCTCAAAAGAAAAGAAAAATTGCAGGAATAGTAAAACGGTGTCGGAAACCTGGCTGATCCCTAAAAACATAGCCTAATATTGCACATCCACGCAGATAATATATTCGAGACATACAACCACGCAGATAATCAAAACACAGGCATTTAAAATAATTTAAATTTGTGTGCGACGTGCAAAAACTTTTTTTTGAAAACTTTTTGCCTTTTGATCCATATTTTAATGTTTTATTTTACCTCTTTAAACCCTTTCAAAATTTCTTTTAACTATTTTGGGCTTTTTAGGGCCAAAAATAAATAAAATAATTATGTGAATGGGCTAATTTTCTGGCCTTTTGGGCCATGAAAACAACCCATTGGGTTAATATTGGGCCTCCCCCGAAAAATAGCCCGTTAGGGTTAGGGTTTCAAGAAACCCTAGGGGGGCCCGCGGCGTGTCGCCGCGACGGCTGGCCGCGTAGGACGCGGCCGCCGTGGCGGCGACGGGCCGCGGCCGCCGCGGCTTCAGGCCGCGGCGACTGGCCGCGGCCTGGGGCCGCGGCGCAGTGCCGCGGCCGCCGCGGCCTGAGGCCGCGGCGTTCGTTTTCCACCGGCGGTGCTAGAGGCGCGCCGCCGTTCCGCCCTACGGGCGTGCGGATTTTTGGATCAAAGGCGGGGGGTAAAAATCGGATTTTTCAACAATTTTGATCGCTATAAAACAAGTTTTTATTGTTTTAAACATGCAGATCTATTAAAAAAGTTGAATTTCACCGTGTTTATAAACTTTTTGATCCTAAAACATGCAGATCTAATGAGAAAAGCAAGTTTAGATCTAAAAAGTTTGGATTTTTACCTCTAGATTCGACGAGGAATCTAGGCGACGGTTGGTGAATGATGCCCTTTTCGCTCCCCGTTGAGAAGATTACGATCTTCTTGAATCTGAGCGATTGATGAATCTCCTTCCCCGCGAGCCGCCGTCTCCTCCAACGAGTGTGATCGTGCTGATAACGTGTTGTGAAGGGAAATTTAGGGAGAATAGGTGTAGAGGGTTAAGAGCCCCCTACCCTTGTATTTATAACTTTCAATAGTGGGTTGGATACCCAATTGGCCCAATGGGCCTATTCATAACACTCTCTAGGAAAACTCTCATTTGTTGTGTATTGAGTCACCTTTTATTATGTTTTGATGATGAGCAAATATTTTATATATTAATGAATTGTAAATACAGATATAGTTTTAAAGAGTTCAACGCTTAGTGAAGCTCAACCAAGACCTATGAAGATCAAAGAAATAAAGACAATGAGATGGATATCAGAGGAATACATCACAGCTTCAAGAATATGTATATTTTCTCTTATCGTAGATTTAATGTTAAAGTATTGTTGAAGCACTCACACATAGTTAGAAAAACCCATAAAATAAATTTTAAATAGTTTGAAAAGTTTTTAAAACATATTCTAAGTTTTGAAAGTCAAAATCATGTTTTTATATGCTAACTAATTGACTAGAAGAGATACCGAGACGATAAGAATACCTAAAAATAATGACGGTCGGAATGTTGGCATTAATCGACAAGAGTACTAGGATTAGTCGACTAATCAATGAACTAGTCGACTAATCCAGTAACAATCGTCGAATACAAGACTTGTAGAAAGCTTCCAATTTTCCTACAGTTCTGAATGACTGGCATTAGTTGACTAGAGTTCATGTCCTAGTTGACTAGCTAAGATTAGTCGACTAGGTAGACTACTCTAGTCTAGTCGTTGGTTCAAAACGTGATTTTCGTAACTAATCATTTTGACTGTTTTAAGGACAGTTTTGGCAATCTGTTTTATGGGATTTATGGCCTATAAATTAAGGGGTGTTCAAGAGTTATTAACATGAATTTATGAGCAATTTTTATTGAAGAAAAATCATTTTTTAAGTCCTCAATGTTGGAATAATATGAGAAGTGTAGGCTAATGGTTGATACCATGGCCATATATATATTGGAATAGGAGGAGTTACAAATATAGGATCCCAAGAGACACCCACTTAGTAGTGGGTGTAATGGTGGATGTAAGTGGGGGGACACCAAAGGTCTCCCACATTCATAACACTCCCCCTCATTCATCTATTCTTAGCATATGAATCCTTCAGGATCAATACGCTAATATGGGGTGGATACTGATGGATCCAGAGTTACCGTGGTTTGCCTCGTTAAAAACTTAGCCGTGAAAAACCCAGTGGGAAAAACCAACAGCTTAAGAAAAAAGAGTACAATACACAAGTGACTCCTCCTGACCCGTACAAGCTTCAGGCTTGTTAGTCTTTCAGCTTTCGCATCCCTATATCTTTTACAAGTTTTCTAAAATACATCTAGGCAATTCCTTAGTAAACAGATCAGCTAAATTATTACAAGACTTAATCTGTCATACTTCAATCTGCTTCTGCTCCTGTAGCTCGTGCGTCCAGAAGTACTTGGGAGAGATGTGCTCCGTTCTGTTGCCCTTGATGTAACCAGCTTGTAGTTGAGCTATACAAGCTGCATTATCTACAAATAATATGGTTGGCTCAAGGTCGTCCGTCTTCAGGCCGGTCATCACTAGAATATGATGAATGACTGAACGAAGCCAGACACATTCTCTGCTAGCTTCATAGATCGCTAGGAGCTTGACCGGCGCCCCGTTTACGGTATGGGCGCGGTGTCGTTTTACCGCAAGTGCACGGTTAGTGTAGGGTGCGGGTTTATCGAACTCGGGGAGGTGGATGGCTTGAATGGCTGCTAGCCTCACCTAGGTTGTGTGCTAGCTACGCGGATGATATGGGTGGAAGTGTAGAAATAAAAGAAAGAAATGAAAAAGACACGAAATGAATCCCCGCCAACACGGGCTAGAGCACTCATGAAACTTGGCATTTGACTTGACCCAGGGTAAGACATTGCCCTAAAAGGTGGTACCTAGCGTCCATGAACCGATATTCCGGTCGGTGCCAAGCACGCTAGGCCTACCCGATTCCGGACGGGGGGCATTCCCATGTCCATTAACACTTTCCGCAACCGGGAGCATTAATGCCACAATGATATCTCCCAACACTTCGTCCAAGCCGTTCCCACGCGCGAGGATTCCATGTCTACACTAGGGGCGTGAGCTATGACCAGGGAGTCAACCGTCAAGTGTATTCCCCCTTGGCCCGACGATCAGATGCGGCCTTTCTCCCGCCAATGACAATGAAACACCCCCGCGTAACCCTAATGGCCAAATAGGTCAAATGTGATTTTTAGCAATACATCGAAGCGGATCTTGACTGGACAAGCACCGGACCCCAACCCCAACACAACTAGTGTGTTGCCGTACGAATTGGACTCAGATTGCTAGAAATCCCCATTGACACATTTCATCGAACACATGCCATGCAATCAAGTCAAATGTAGTTTTCCAAGCATCAATCCTACCCTAACCCGTATTAGGGTTCATCAACACTACTCGATGGTGAAGAACAAGATAGAAAGCTATAAAAATGACAAACAAACATTCACCATCAAGCAACAAAGAAAATAAAACAATACAATAGAAAAAGAGAGAAGAAAAATACTTATCTACCTTTGAATCCAACGATCCAAATACAAGATTTATTGAAAGATACAACCCTAAGCTAAACTATCCTAAACTCCCAGCAAAGGGGCTGAAAAAGCCCTAAAAATTAGAGGAGATCCCCCCTACATTCGGCCATCATCGTGTATTAATAGCCCCCAAAGAAACCTAATTGGTTCGGGTCCAGAAAACCCACCAAACTGTCAAAACAGGCCCACACGATCGGGTGAAAGTTCACCCGATCGGGTGGGATAAACAGAGACTACAAAACTGCAGAAAATGAGTTCACCCGGTCGGGTGGATAGCTCACCCGATCGGGTGAAATGAAATTCCAGACTGCAGCCAATTTCAGCACATAGATGCGGTCAGAAAATTCCAGAAAAATCTAGAAAAATCGGATTTCGGCATGCGACCTATCGTTGGAAAGCTAACGACGATGCCGACGCTAGAAAAATAAGAGATCACCCAAAATCCTTCTGGAATGATAGCTGATCTTCAATGAATGAGCAGCGGTGCACGAAAGGGGACGAAAAGGCCACCCGATCGGTTGAAATGTCAACCGATCGGGTGAGCAGCTTGTTGCTTCGGTCGTCGCCTTCGGGAGATTCAACCGGGCGCAGAGGCGAGCGGGTGGCGTGACCGGGTCGTCGTTCGGAGGAATCGGCTACAGATGAACCGATCAGGTGAAGGTCACCCGATCGATTGGAATTCAGCTTCATTTTCCCGATAACTTTGACAGACTCACCCGATCGCTGAACAGATCGGGTGAGATGCTCTTTACTCCAGCCTCAGTCCAGGTCGGATACGAGTGCGTCAACCGATCGGGTGAGCAGGTCCACCATCGGTTAAGGGCTGAGAAATAGAAATCTTCATCGTTTGACCCCCTGGATCACGCGTGACTCCTCCCGTTGCTCCGGGGACTCATGATATCGTCGTTTTATTTCCCAAATGCTAGAAATTCCTGCAAAATACCAAAAACACGGAAAAGTGAAAGAAAACAAGAAAACACGAGAAAACGAATACAAGACGGCGATAAAATACTGAAAAACACGGAATAAAACGTGCGCAAATATATGAAATATAAACGCACGTCAAAATACCCCCAAGCTGAACTCTTCCTCGTCCTCGAGGAAGACGAGTGAGAGTAAGAGCTCGGAGGGAGAAAATAGAGAGAAAGAGAGAAAAAGAGAACTCTATATCCTAGATCGCCCGTCAAGGCCAACAAAATCAAAAACGACACACCAAGCAAGCAAACGCCAAATCACATCACTAAACCAAGGAGTACGAGTCCAGACAAGTGCCGTGGGCCCACGCGGTGAAGCACGAGTGAGTGTGGTCGTGCGCTAGCAGTCCGTGTCACTATCTATGATGTGCAATAAAGCTCGATATACACAAATCCAAGATATGACCCAAATATCGATTCGAATTGAATTAAGCGGTGAATATATGGTTCAAGCATGCATGAGAATAGAGAGAGAATCGAAACATATCATGCGTCAGGGACTCCACAACTAGGGTTAAGGAAATCACCACACTAAAGCCTAGATAATATCTAAAAAGTTCCTAAGCCAAGTGTTTTCGAAAACGATTGGGGTTGAGATGATGTGGAGTAGGACACTCGGTGTAAATTCTCGCCTTCCCTTTATTCTCGGCAAGTAGGGAAAAATATTCACACGGGAATTTTTTTGGGTTTTGGATATTTGTATTTTTTTTTGGATTTTTGGCTATACATATTTTTTTTCTTTTCTTTCTTTTAGGGTTTTTCTTTTCTTTTTGGGTTTTTCTTTTCTTTTCTCTTTTTTTTTGGATTTTTGGGTTTTTGGCTATACACATGTGTACTCTCCCAAGTGGGAGAACGATACATGACGAGTGGATTTGCACCAAGTAAAACAAAAAAGAAGTCGGAATCTAAACACTTGTGCAAAGGAAACTATTCTCGCTAAATAGAACATGGGCTAAATGGGTTATCCTAGTACTTAACTGTGGAACCCCGACACATGCGAAATGAAGCATACGATATATGTAATCATGCATACAGAAACAGACAAGAGAAGCAAATACCGCATTATTCATATCGAAGCGTGATAATCTAGGGTCAACCAAGGATAGGTATATAAAACATAATCACAAGGTAGAAGCACACCAAATGCTAGTCACGACACACGACTCACAAAAAGCTAAGTGGACACACGATGCATGAAATGCAAGAGGACTCGATATCCTAGAGTTAGTGAATGTGATTATCGATGTCATGCTAGATGTGTGTGATTTTGTGGCGATTCATCATAGGGTTCATCTCTAGGAGAAAGAGATAAAAAGAAGAAAAGAAAAAGAAAAAGAAAAAGACGGGGAAAACGACTCAAATAGCGAAGAAAAAGAGACAAATGATGCACGAAGTGCGACTCCCCCAAGCTAAAACTTGCATTGTCCTCAATGCAATAGTAGTGAATATGGGAGGGCAATGAATATGGGGGGAGTTACACACCGACAAAAAATATGAAAAACACGAGAAACACATGAGCGAAACTAAAAAATAAAGAAAAAGAAACACTCAAATAAAAGATATTAAACACGACAAAAGAACACCTAGACACAGACACACAACAACGACACGCGAAAACATGCACACAAATCGATTCCCCCAAGCTGAACATGACAATGCTAGCGAAATAATATGATCAATGTGATGCAGAAATATGCAAGGGGAAGATCGAAAAAGAAAGAAATCAAAATGCAGGAGAGACGGTGTGCTCATTCTCCTCGGAAGAGGATGTGGGGTGTGGGCGGTAGAAGTGATAGAAGGGCATGCCATGATGGGTTATTATGATGCAAAAGCAAATCCTAGATATGCTCCCCTCGCTAATGAGAGGAGACGAGATTATTCAAATCTAAACTTGAAAGCTGTAAATTTTTACACTACTAGATTAGGATACACCTGAGCATAGGCGGATCCAAGATCTGAAGTGGGGCAGGTAGCTGCTCTAACTGCTCCTTCTGTGGCTCCGCCAGAAGCGCTGTGCCACGTGTGCCAATGGACCCAAGCAATGCACCTCCAAGCATCCTTAGTAGGTGTCCACATGTGACCTGCAGAGGACGAGGTGCATTAGTCCATGGAAAGAAATTATTTCCCAAAATAAATGTATCCCAGAGATAATCATCAACATAAGATGGGAGAATAGTAAACGGGTGACGAATACTCCCTGAGAATGGGTCGCTATCCTCTGTACTAGTGACGACCAAATCCTCGCTTTCCATGAGAAGTGGCTCTCCAGGTGGTGACACACCGCAGCATACCTCAAGGGAGATAGATCCTGTGTCCTGCGAGAGATATGGTGTGTCAAATATATATGAGTCTAAAGAAATAGGAAGTGAAAAGCGAGACTCAAAAGTGGAGTGAGAGTGAGTATGAAAATCTCCCTGAATAGGGGCAATATGCTCAAGTAGATGCTCAGCCGCAGAAGAAGTGGAGAGCGACGGTAAAGGTAGATGTGACTCGGGCTCCATGGAGTGGACCATCGTATCCAAGCCCTCATGCACGTCCTCCTCGATGATATGCTCATACTCCACCATCTGCCTGATGTCCTGAATGACATCCTCATGGTTGATCACCGACCAAGGAGGAAGCTGTGACAAAGATGGCTGTGGAGGTGGATGTGGAGCGGACCCCTCGTATGTGGTCATCGTGTCCTCGTCCTCACGCACATCCTCCTCGCCCTTATGCATAAGCTCTGTAAACTCCTCGGTCCTCTCATAGGACTCATGTGGGGTATCTAAATCAAGACAAGAAGTCTCTCCCATAGATCCTAGAGAAATCTCTCCATCCTCGCTATCATCATCAAAAAATGCTTCGTCATCCAAGTGGTAGTGATGGAAAAATGGGGGATCGGCATAAGATGTGTCTATGGTGGCCGACGGCATGGTAGTCTCAACCATGAAAGTAGGTATGTCCTCTCCTTCATCCCCTCTCCTTGGTGTAGGCTCGATGATTGGTACCATCAAGTTTCGTAATGTTTGGCCTTGGTTAAACATGACACTTTCAAGGAGAGACACGAGGTTTGATTCTTCTTGTGTTGGTGGAGGGATATAAGGTTGAGAAAATGGATGGGAGGTGTTAGGGCTAAGGTTGTGGGAAAATGTTTGGCCTTGGTGTAGGGGGAGGCTCTCGAGCGTAAATGGGCAATCATAATACACATGCCCCGCCATCCCACAAGTCTCACAAACCACAACCGAATAAGGATTGTATCCTCCCATCTGAGCATCGAAATTTGATCTCCACATGGTTACACCAAAGATACATGGACAACAAAAATAAGAAAACTAGAGAGGAGCGTCAATAGTACAAGAGAATAACAAAATGATAATATAATGGTGGGGGAAAAATTTCTTGGTTATTGAATATGTTTTTTAAAAAAAGAAAAAGAAAATTTTTTGTGTTTTTATGCGTAGTCTAACGTACACAAGCTAAGCTAATATCAAACCGAACGCCTCCCCGGCAACGGCGCCAAAAACTTGACCGGCGCCCCGTTTACAGCATGGGCGCGGTGTCATTTTACCGCTAGTGCACGGTTAGTGTTGGGTGCGGGTTTATCGAACTCAGGGAGGTGGATGGCTTGAATGGCTACTAGCCTCGCCTAGGTTGTGTGCTAGCTACGCGGATGATATGGGTGGAAGTGTAGAAATAAAAGAAAGAAATGAAAAAGACACAAAATGAATCCCCGCCAACACGGGCTAGAGCACTCATGACACTTGGCATTTGACTTGACCCAGGGTGAGACATTGCCCCAAAAGGTGGTACCTAGCGTCCATGGCCCGATATTCCGGTCGGTGCCAAGCACGCTAGGCCTACCCGGTTCCAGACGGTGGGCATCCCATGTCCATTAACACCTTCCGCAACCGGGAGCATTAAGGCCACAATGATATCTCCCAACACTTCGTCGAAGCCGTTCCCACGCGCGAGGACTCCATGTCTACACTAAGGGCGTGAGCTATGGCTAGGGAGTCAACCGCCAAGTTTATTCCCCCTTGGCCCGACGGTCAGATGCGGTCTTTCTCCTGCCGATGACAATGAAACACCCCCGCGTAACCCTAATGGCCAAATAGGTCAAATGTGATTTCTAGCAATACATCGAAGCGGATCTTGACTGGACAAGCACCGGACCCCAACCCCCAACACAACTAGTGTGTTGCCGTTCGAATTGGACTCAGATTGCTAGAAATCCCCATTGACACATTTCATCGAACACATGCCATGCAATCAAGTCAAATGTAGTTTTCCAAGCATCAATCCTACTGTAACCCGTATTAGGGTTCATCAACACTACTCGATGGTGAAGAACATGATAGAAAGCTATAAAAATGACAAACAAACATTCACCATCAAGCAAGAAAGAAAATAACACAATACAATAGAAAAAGAGAGAAGAAAAATACTTATCTCCCTTTGAATCCAACGATCCAAATACAAGATTTATTGAAAGATACAACCCTAAGCTAAACTATCCTAAACTCCCAGCTAAGGGGCTGAAAAAGACCTAAAAATTAGAGGAGATCCCCCTACATTCGGCCATCATCGTGTATTAATAGCCCCCAAAGAAACCCAATTGGTTCGGGTCCAGAAAACCCACAAAACTGTCAAAACAGGCCCACCCGACACATATCAAAGATGTGTGAGCCGGCCGTATTTAATCCCAAGCAAAGATTGCGCACCCTTTCCAAAAAAAAGGAGCAGTAGCCGAAATACTCTAGAGGAGCACAGAATTCCCTAAGCCGCACATTTGAGAGAGAAGAGGGAAAAAGCCAATCAAAAATTTTCCAAGGAGCCCACCGTAACAATACACAATTCCAAGAGCCGGCCATAGTGCTGCAACAAATTTTTTTTCTCCAAAGAGCCGCAATGTTTGACTCAAAAAAACTTGATTGTTGCCTCATGCCGCAATTGTTGACCTTGCTCTTCAAGCAGGCCACACCTTGGAAAAACAAGAGCACATGACTTTGAATCAAGGTGAGTTTTTACTTTAATTATTAAAATAGAGTTACATTGTTTTCCTTTGATTTGTGCAGGCACACAACAAAGCACAACCCTCATCCGCAGTATAAAAGAAAGAGCCCATGCCGATTTGTTTGACCCTCTTCCCTTTTTTGAAATTTTTCCAAGCACATACCTTTTACAAATCTCTGCAGCCGCACGTCATCTCCCCCTAAAGAAAACAACCGGATTTTTCTTTTTATCAGGGGGCTCAATTCAAGGTGGCGGCTTCTTGGTTCATAAGGCATCTTCATCAAATCAAGTCTCAAAAGAATTCCCAAGAGTGGTGCCGCATGATGCAAAAATCCCAAGGCCATTAGCTTTTCAACTTCCCTAGATCAAAGACCGTTGTTTTTCTTTTCTCTGTTCAATCAAGTCTTCAACTTCCCAAGGTGCTGCCGAAATATTTGAAAGGCATCTTCATTCAAATTTTTATTTCACAGAGCCCTTCCTTTTTGTTGGCCGCCGGCCATATTTATTAAGGGCCGAACTTCATCAAAATAAAAAGCACAGGGACCAAGAACTCCAAGCACAGGGAAGAAGAACTCCAAGCACAGGGCCGCCGAAGTCTGTCTTTGCCCCTCTTGTCTTTGATAATCTCAAAAGGGGAGTACTCTGTTTCTCTGTCTGTGCAAATTCCAGGTTTCCGCAAGCTGATATTTATTTCTCTCTTTGTTTTGTTGGCAGCCGCAAGATTCAAAGAAGCAGGACAAAAGTTCTTAAGTGCCGCAAGTATCATCGGGAGGGGGAGCCGAACAATTGAGGGGACATCAGAGACTACATCTACGTCAGACGAGGACTGACCTGTGCTGATTGACGAGGACATCGCCGCTACACAAACTGAGATTCCTAAACTCTATTTATCATTATTTTGTGTAGTTGTTGTGTTAGATTCTCGTAGGTGAAACTTTACCTTTTTGTGTTACTTTTGGGGACCTGACGACTTGGGAGTCGTCACAGAGGGAGAGCATCTGACTAGATTGATAGTGTAGAGCATGTGGTGTGTGTACGAGCTAGGTGAGAGTAGATTTGGGATCTTGACTCATTGTAGCTGTACTTGATTACATATCTATCTAGTAGTTGCTTTCGGGGGCTGGAGTAGGTCGGGGGGACGACCGAACCAGGGTATATCTGTGCATATTCTGTGATTGCTATTTTATTGCCCTGTCAGTGCCTATAACTGCGTGGGATTGTTCGTGGGTTGCACGAATATTTTTATTAGCCTATTCACCCCCCTCTAGGCTACGATCCAGATCCAATAGATCTCCCCTACATTCGGCCATCATCGTGTATTAATAGCCCCCAAAGAAACCTAATTGGTTCGGGTCCAGAAAACCCACAAAACTGTCAAAACAGGCCCACCCGATCGGGTGAAAGTTCACCCGATCGGGTGGGATAAACAGAGACTACGAAACTGCAGAAAATGAGTTCACCCGGTCGGGTGGATAGCTCACCCGATCGGGTGAAATGAAATTCCAGACTGCAGCCAATTTCAGCACATAGATGCGCTCAGAAAATTCCAGAGAAATCTAGAAAAATCGGATTTGGGCATGCGACCTATCGTTGGAAAGCTAACGACGATGCCGACGCTAGAAAAATAAGAGATCACCCAAAATCCTTCTGGAATGATAGCTGATCTTCAATGAATGAGCAGCGGTGCGCGAAAGGGGACGAAAAGGCCACCCGATCGGTTGAAATGTCAACCGATCGGGTGAGCAGCTTGTTGCTTCGGTCGTCGCCTTTGGGAGCTTCAACTGGGCACAGAGGCGAGCGAGTGGCGTGACCGGGTCGTCTTTCGGAGGAATCGGCTTCAGATGAACCGATCGGGTGAAGGTCACCCGATCGATTGGAATTCAGCTCCATTTTCCCGATAACTTTGACGGACTCACCCGATCGCTGAACCGATCGGGTGAGATGCTCTTTACTCCAGCCTCAGTCCGGGTCGGATACGAGTGCGTCAACCGATCGGGTGAGCAGGTCCACCCGATCGGTTGAGGGCTGAGAATTAGAAATCTTCATCGTTTGACCCCCTGGATCACGCGTGACTCCTCCCGTTGCTCCGGGGACTCATGATATCGTCGTTGTATGTCCCAAATGCTAGAAATTCCTGCAAAATACCAAAAACACGGATAAGTGAAAGAAAACAAGAAAACAAGAGAAAACGAATACAAGACGGCGGTAAAATACTGAAAAACACGGAATAAAACGTGCGCAAATATATGAAATATAAACGCACGTCAAAATCCCCCAAGCTGAACTCTTCCTCGTCCTCGAGGAAGACGAGTGAGAGTAGGAGCTTGGAGGGAGAAAATAGAGAGAAAGAGAGAAAAAGAGAACTCTATATCCTAGATCGCCCGTCAGGGCCAACAAAATCAAAAACGACACACCAAGCAAGCAAACGCCAAATCACATCACTAAACCAAGGAGTACGAGTCCAAACAAGTGCCGTGGGCCCACGCGGTGAAGCGCGAGTGAGTGTGGTCGTGCGCTAGCAGTCCGTGTCACTATCTACGATGTGCAATAAAGCTCGATATACACAAATCCAAGATATGACCCAAATATCGATTCGAATTGAATTAAGCGGTGAATATATGGTTCAAGCATGCATGAGAATAGATAGAGAATCGAAACATATCATGCGTCAGGGACTCCACAACTAGGGTTAAGGAAATCACCACACTAAAGCCTAGATAATAGCTAAAAAGTTCCTAAGCCAAGTGTTTTCGAAAACGATCGGGGTTGAGATGATGTGGAGTAGGACACTCGGTGTAAATTCTCGCCTTCCCTTTATTCTCGGCAAGTAGGGAAAAATATTCACACGGGAATTTTTTTGGGTTTTGGGTATTTGTATTTTTTTTGGATTTTTGGCTATACATATTTTTTTTCTTTTCTTTCTTTTTGGGTTTTTCTTTTCTTTTTGGGTTTTTCTTTTCTTTTCTTTTTTTTTGGATTTTTGGGTTTTTGGCTATACACATGTGTACTCTCCCAAGTGGGAGAACGGTACACGACGAGGGGATTTGCACCAAGTAAAACAAAAAAGAAGTCGGAATCTAAACACTTGGGCAAAGGAAACTATTCTCGCTAAATAGAGCATGGGCTAAATGGGTTATCCTAGTCCTTAATTGTGGAACCCCGACACATGCGAAATGAAGCATACGATATATGTAATCATGCATACAGAAACAGACAAGAGAAGCAAATACCGCATTATTCATATCGAAGCGTGATAATCTAGGGGTCAACCAAGGATAGGTATATAAAACATAATCACAAGGTAGAAGCACACCAAATGCTAGTCACGACACACGACTCACAAAAAGCTAAGTGGACCCACGATGCATGAAATGCAAGAGGACTCGATATCCTAGAGTTAGTGAATGTGATTATCGATGCCATGCTAGGTGTGTGTGATTTTGTGGCGATTCATCATAGGGTTCATCTCTAGGAGAAAGAGATAAAAAGAAGAAAAGAAAAAGAAAAAGAAAAAGACGGGGAAAACGACTCAAATAGCGAAGAAAAATAGACAAATGACGCACGAAGTGCGACTCCCCCAAGCTAAAACTTGCATTGTCCTCAATGCAATAGTAGTGAATACGGGAGGGCAATGAATATGGGGGGAGTTACACACCGACACAAAAAATGAAAAACAAGAAAAACACATGAGCGAAACTAAAAAATAAAGAAAAAGAAACACTCAAATAAAAGATATAAAACACGACAAAAGAACACCTAGACACAGACACACAACAACGACACGCGAAAACATGCACACAAATCGATTCCCCCAAGCTGAACATGACAATGCTAGCGAAATAATATGATCAATGTTATGCAGAAATATGCAAGGGGAAGATCGGAAAAGAAAGAAATCAAAATGCAGGAGAGACGGTGTGCTCATTCTCCTTGGAAGAGGATGTGGGGTGTGGGCGGTAGAAGTGATAGAAGGGCACGACATGATGGGTTATTATGATGCAAAAGCAAATCTTAGATACGCTCCCCTCGCTAATGAGAGGAGACGAGATTATTCAAATCTAAACTAGAAAGCTGTAAATTTTTACACTACTGGATTAGGATACACCTGAGCATAGGCGGATCCAAGATCTGAAGTGGGGCAGGTAGCTGCTCTAACTGCTCCTTCTGTGGATCCGCCAGAAGCGCTGTGCCACATGTGCCAATGGACCCAAGAAATGCACCTCCAAGCATCCTTAGTAGGTGTCCACCTGTGACCTACAGAGGACGAGGTGCATTAGTCCATGGCAAGAAATTATTTCCCAAAATAAATGTATCCCAGAGATAATCGTCAACATAAGATGGGAGAATAGTAAACAGGTGACGAATACTCCCTGAGAATGGGTCGCTATCCTCTGTACTAGTGACGACCAAATCCTCGCTTTCCATGAGAAGTGGCTCTCCAGGTGGTGACACACCGCAGCATACCTCAAGGGAGATAGATCCTGTGTCCTGCGAGAGATATGGTGTGTCAAATATATATGATTTTAAAGAAATAGGAAGTGAAAAGCGAGACTCAAAAGTGGAGTGAGAGTGAGTATGAAAATCTCCCTGAATAGGGGCAATATGCTCAAGTAGATGCTCAGCCGCAGAAGAAGTGGAGAGCGACGGTAAAGGTAGATGTGACTCGGGCTCCATGGAGTGGACCATCGTATCCAAGCCCTCATGTACGTCCTCCTCAATGATATGATCATACTCCACCATCTGCCTGATGTCCTGAATGAAATCCTCATGGTTGATCACCGACCAAGGAGGAAGCTGTGACAAAGATGGCTGTGGAGGTGGATGTGGAGCGGACCCCTCGTATGTGGTCATCGTGTCCTCGTCCTCACGCACATCCTCCTCGCCCTTATGCAAAAGCTCTGTAAACTCCTCGGTCCTCTCATAGGACTCATGTGGGGTATCTAAATCAAGACAAGAAGTCTCTCCCATAGATCCTAGAGAAATCTCCCCATCCTCGCTATCATCATCAAAAAATGTTTCGTCATCCAAGTGGTAGTGATGGAAAAATGGGGGATCGGCATAAGATGTGTCTATGGTGGCCGACGGCATGGTAGTCTCAACCATGAAAGTAGGTATATCCTCTCCTTCATCCCCTCTCCTCGGTGTAGGCTCGATGATTGGTACCATCAAGTTTCGTAATGTTTGGCCTTGGTTAAACATGGCACTTTCAAGGAGAGACACGAGTTTTGATTCTTCTTGTGTTGGTGGAGGGATATAAGGTTGTGAAAATGGATGGGAGGTGTTAGGGCTAAGGTTGTGGGAAAATGTTTGGCCTTGGTGTAGGGGGAGGCTCTCGAGCGTAAATGGGCAATCATAATACACATGCCCCGCCATCCCACAAGTCTCACAAACCACAACCGAATAAGGATTGTATCCTCCCATCTGAGCATCGAAATTTGATCTCCACATGGTTACACCAAAGATACCTGGACAACAAAAATAAGAAAACTAGAGAGGAGCGTCAATAGTACAAGAGAATAACAAAAAGATAATATAATGGTGGGGGAAAAATTTCTTGGTTATGGAATATTTTTTTAAAAAAAAAGAAAAAGAAATTTTTTTGTGTTTTTATGCGTAGTCTAACGAACCCAAGCTAAGCTAATATAAAACCGAACGCCTCCCCGGCAACGGCGCCAAAAACTTGACCGGCGCCCCGTTTACAGTATGGTTGCGGTGTCGTTTTACCGCAAGTGCACGGTTAGTGTAGGGTGCGGGTTTATCGTACTCAGGTAGGTGGATGGCTTGAATGGCTACTAGCCTCGCTTAGGTTGTGTGCTAGCTACGCGGATGATATGGGTGGAAGTGTAGAAATAAAAGAAAGAAATGAAAAAGACATGAAATGAATCCCCGCCAACACGGGCTAGAGCACTCATGACACTTGGCATTTGACTTGACCCAGGGTGAGACATTGCCCCAAAAGGTGGTACTTAGCGTCCATGGCCCGATATTCCGGTCGGTGCCAAGCACGCTAGGCCTACCCGGTTCCGGACGGTGGGCATCCCATGTCCATTAACACCTTCCGCAACCGGGAGCATTAAGGCCACAATGATATCTCCCAACACTTCGTCCAAGCCGTTCCCACACGCGAGGACTCCATGTCTACACTAAGGGCGTGAGCTATGGCTAGGGAGTCAACCGCCAAGTTTATTCCCCCTTGGCCCGACGGTCAGAGGCGGTCTATCTCCCGCCATTGACAATGAAACACCCCCGCGTAACCCTAATGGCCAAATAGGTCAAATGTGATTTCTAGCAATACATCGAAGCGGATCTTGACTGGACAAGCACCGGACCCCAACCCCCAACACAACTAGTGTATTTCCGTACGAATTGGACTCAGATTGCTAGAAATCCCCATTGACACATTTCATCGAACACATGCCATGCAATCAAGTCAAATGTAGTTTTCCAAGCATCAATCCTACCCTAACCCGTATTAGGGTTCATCAACACTACTCGATGGTGAAGCACATGATAGAAAGCTATAAAAATGACAAACAAACATTCACCATCAAGCAACAAAGAAAATAACACAATACAATAGAAAAAGAGAGAAGAAAAATACTTATCTCCCTTTGAATCCAACGATCCAAATACAAGATTTATTGAAATATACAACCCTAAGCTAAACTATCCTAAACTCCCAGCAAAGGGGCTGAAAAAGCCCTAAAAATTAGAGGAGATCCCCCCTACATTCGGCCATCATCGTGTATTAATAGCCCCCAAAGAAACCCAATTGGCTCGGGTCCAGAAAACCCACAAAACTGTCAAAACAGGCCCACCCGATCGGGTGAAAGTTCACCCGATCGGGTGGGATAAACAGAGACTACGAAACTGCAGAAAATGAGTTCACCCGGTCGGGTGGATAGCTCACCCGATCGGGTGAAATGAAATTCCAGACTGCAGCCAATTTCAGCACATAGATGCGCTCAGAAAATTCCAGAAAAATCTTGAAAAATCGGATTTGGGCGTGCGACCTATCGTTGGAAAGATAACGACGATGCCGACGCTAGAAAACTAAGAGATCACCCAAAATCCTTCTGGAATGATAGCAGATCTTCAATGAATGAGCAGTGGTGCGTGAAAGGGGACGAAAAGGCCACCCGATCGGTTGAAATGTCAACCGATCGGGTGAGCAGCTTGGTACTTCGGTCGTCACCTTCGGGAGCTTCAACCGGGCGCAGAGGCGAGCGGGTGGCGTGACCGGATCGTCGTTCGAAGGAATCGGCTACAGATGAACCGATCGGGTGAAGGTCACCCGATCGGTTGGAATTCAGCTCCATTTTCCCGAGAACTTTGACGGACTCACCCGATCGCTGAACCGATCGGGTGAGATGCTCTTTACTCCAGCCTCAGTCCGGGTCGGATACGAGTGCGTCAACCGATCGGGTGAGCAGGTCCACCCGATCGGTTGAGGGCTGAGAAATATAAATCTTCATCGTTTGACCCCTGGATCACGCGTGACTCCTCCCGTTGCTCCGGGGACTCATGATATCGTCGTTTTTTGTCCTAAATGCTAAAAATTCCTGCAAAATATCAAAAACACGGAAAAGTGAAAGAAAACAAGAAAACACGAGAAAACGAATACAAGACGGCGGTAAAATACTGAAAAACACGGAATAAAACGTGCGCAAATATATGAAATATAAACGCACGTCAAAATCCCCCAAGCTGAACTCTTCCTCGTCCTCGAGGAAGATGAGTGAGAGTAGGAGCTCGGAGGGAGAAAATAGAGAGAAAGATAGAAAAAGAGAACTCTATATCCTAGATCGCCCGTCAGGGCCAACAAAATAAAAAACGACACACCAAGCAAGCAAACGCCAAATCACATCTCTAAACCAAGGAGTACGAGTCCAGACAAGTGCCGTGGGCCCACGCGGTGAAGCGCGAGTGAGTGTGGTCGTGTGCTAGCAGTCCGTGTCACTATCTACGATGTGCAATAAAGCTCGATATACACAAATCCAAGATATGACCCAAATATCGATTCGAATTGAATTAAGCGGTGAATATATGGTTCAAGCATGCATGAGAATAGAGAGAGAATCGAAACATATCATGCGTCAGGGACTCCACAACTAGGGTTAGGGAAATCACCACACTAAAGCCTAGATAATAGCTAAAAAGTTCCTAAGCCAAGTGTTTTCGAAAACGATGGGGGTTGAGATGATGTAGAGTAGGACACTCGGTGCAAATTCTCGCCTTCCCTTTATTCTCGGCAAGTAGGGGAAAACCCTTGGGGCATATCCAAGTGTTTTGTTGATTTCTTTATCTTAAATTCTTGAGCTTAGACTTCCGCATTTTATACCTGCAAGATTAATTTATTGATTACGATTCAACTAAGGTAACACTATGCACCCCATCCTCTAGTGTTTCTACTTGCCATCACATGTCCTAACACCATCAAACCAACATAATACTCAACTCCTACCTAGATCTGATGGAGCAAGAGTCTCCTCTTACTTATCCCTTCAATTCAAAGGCTCAAGCGAAATGTGTCCAAGTTCTTGTTGTTGCAGAAACCGTAAATACATGAACGAAGTTACCAAAGCCTTGGGTTGAGTCGTGGACTAGGTCGCTCTCTTTAAGACGTTTCACGACTCTGCCCAAGATTGTGCAAGCAGTATACAACCTCGACGTCCCCCAGATAAAACAGGCCAGAAATCGCCTCTGTCTGACATCTCCTCTGAAACGGAAGAAGATCCGAAAGAACTGACAACCCCAAAAGATCTACTGATTGGAAACCGAAGATAGTTTTTTTGCAGAGAGGAAAAGAGAACAAAAAAATAGTTGTTTTTCTGCAACATAGCACAAAAGAGATTTGCGCACAAAAGAAGAAGAGGGTTTTCGCAGATCTATGAAGAGAGAGTTTTCGCACTATATAAAAAGAAACACATGCCCACAAATGAAAACGGGAAGAAAACTAAAGAATTATGAGCGTTAATGACCAGTATTAAAGTGGAAAGTGTGGGATTTAAATAATTGAGTAATGTCCTGAGTAATGGGGAGTTAAATGGACGTCATTAACGTCCAGGAATAATGAGCATTAATTATAGAAAACGTTCAGAATTTGAATTTTGAAAAGCAGTTTCAAAATTTGAATTTTGAAAGAAGGTTTATTTAAAATAATTATTTTTTCCAAAAAAAATAATAGTCGCGCACACGACATGGCTTGGATCGGTACAGCCGACCGGCGGGTGGGTGTGGTGAACTTAAATTCATGTAAGTTCGCTCCCCTTCAGAAAAGAGTGGTACCCCTTGGGGCATATCCCTAAGTCTCAACAAATCCCTAATAAACTCCTCCAATGCATCTTTCCCAAGCAATGTGGGACTAAACTAAATGGAGGGAAACTGAATAGAGAGTCCATACACAAAACCATTTAGAAAAACCTTTTGAAAATTCAATAAGTTCCAATAATCCCCCATTTGAATTTTAAAAACAAAATCCATTTTCATCGAGCAGTATAATTTAATATAAGAGTGTGCATAAGCAAATGTGTCTATCGACTTGAAACTTTACGTAGTGTAGATGATTTAGATTTTACTAGAGTAACTCATAGTTTTAAACTCTATCTCTAACAACATCACATACACAACATCATCAAGGTGTAGTTCATTAGCCCGTGCTTTACGGCCATGCACGTGTAACCCAGTACAGTGAATGCTCTAGAGAATTTGCCCAAAATTCCATAGGAAGCGGCCCCACTTCCACGTTCACATATGTGAGTCTATCAAGGGTACTCATGTAGCTAGGTATAGACTCAAGGGTACTCCTGTAGCTAGGTACCCCACTCCACATAGAGTATAGATCTCATTAAGAGTTAAAATAACTCATCCTTCTATCACTTCAGGATATCATGCTCGAATAGATTTTTATGGAACAGGACTAGAAATTATAGTAGCATGATTTTTCACTTATCACTTCATGATTTGTTAATACCCTTTGAACCTATTTCTCAGGATCTCCGGTCTATAGGTTGGGTTTCCCTATCAAGTGACTCATCATTCTAAGGGCATGAGTTCCATTCCTTTCGAGGTTTTAAAAACCTTTTCTCGAGTTAATCCTTTCGTCAAAGGATAACCTAAAGTATCATCATTACGTACATGATCCACTCTCACAGCTCCAGAGGTCATATACTCTATAATAGTGATGTGCTTGTGACGTATTTGTCGTCTTTTTTTGTTATAATAACGGTTCTGAATTTTTGCAATAGCTGTAGTACTATCATAATGGATCAAGACGGCCGGAATCGGTCTTTTCCATAAAGGATGTTCTGATAATAGGTTTCTTAGCCAACCTGCTTCTTCACTAGCTGAAGCTAGTGCAATCATCTCAGACTCCAAGCTGGATTGAGCTAAGATAGTCTGTTTCTAATATTTCCAAGAAACAGCTCCATCAGCTATGTTAAAAATATAACCACTAGTTGCCTTGGATTCATCTGAAAGGGTGTTCCAATCAGCATCGATATATCCTTCAAGGACATCGGGAAACTTCTGATAATGTAATCCAAGATTCATGGTCCTCTTAAGGTACCTCATGACTCTTTCAATAGCATGCTAATCTCAATACTAGGTCTGCTTGTAAACCTGCATAGTACCCATACAACATAAGCTATATCATGTCTAGTGCAATCAGTAGCATATCAAAGACTGCCAATGATGCTCGCATACTCAGATTGTCTAACACTGTTACAGGTGTTCTTAAACAACTTAACACTAGTATGATATGGAGTACATGCTGGTTTACAATCAAAATAATTATATTTCTTTAGAATCTTATCAATGTAATGAGATTGATCCAAAGAATTACATGTTCAAACCTAGTTATTTTAAGTCCAAGGATTACATTAGCTTCACCAATATCTTTCATGTCAAAGTTTGCGCATAATATAGATTTCACTTTGTTCACAACATGAATGTTAGAACCAAATATTAGCATATATCATCAACATAAAGACATATAAGAGTGCAAATATCATTTTCAGATTTATAATATATGCATTTGTCACTTTCGTTAACTTTGAAGCCATTAGAGATAACAGGTTATCAAATTTATCATGACATTGCTTAAGTGCTTGTTTCAAACCATAAAGTGACTTATCTAATTTGTACACTTTGTCTTGTTGATCAGGAACTACAAAACCTTCAGGTGGATCCATGTAGATTTCTTCTTCTAATTCACCAATTAAAAAACTGTTTTAACATCCATTTGGTGCACTACTAAATCATGTATAGCAGCAACAGCTAAAAGCACACGTATGGATGAAATTCTAGACACATGTGAAAAAGTATCAAAGAAATCTACATTTTCTCTTTATCTAAATCCTTTGGTTACCAGACGAGCTTTATATTATCAATAGTTCCATCAGGTTTCAACTTCTTTTTAAGTATCCACTTACACCCTATTGATTTACAACATGAAGGTAAATCTACTAGGTGCCAAGTCTTATTTGACTCAAGAGAGTCCATCTCATCATTTATAGACTCTTGCCACAAGTTGCCATCTACAGAGGATAAAGCCTCTTTAAGATTGATAGGATCTTCTTCTAAGGTATATGTATAGAAATCATAACCAAAATCTTTAGATAATATGGCATGTTTACTCTGCCTATG
This sequence comes from Scilla litardierei, assembly GCA_030789695.1. Taxonomy (NCBI): domain Eukaryota; kingdom Viridiplantae; phylum Streptophyta; class Magnoliopsida; order Asparagales; family Asparagaceae; genus Scilla; species Scilla litardierei. The sequence goes on along the minus strand of CM061133.1, from coordinate 273,847,157 downwards.
TTCAATTTCTGATTCCTTATCAGATCCATGAATACTACTAATAGGCATATTATTAGAACTTGAGCTCCCACTATTCTTCAATTTCAAAGGATATCTTTCTTCATAGAAATCAGCATCATTAGATTCAATAACATCATGATCTTTCAAATCATAGAATCTATATGCTTTGTTATTAATAGCATAACCAATAAACACACATTCATATGCCATACTAGCAAGTTTCTTTCTTTTGAGGTCAGGAATCCGAACATATGCTAAACAACCTCAAGTCTTAAAGTAAGATAGATTTGGTTTTTTATTCTTAAAAACTTCATATGGAGAAATATTGCTTTTAGATTTAGGACCTCTATTAAGCACATAGCAAACGGTATATAAAATTTCACCCCACCAATGAGAAGCAGCCCCAGAGTTGAGTAAAATAGCAACTACAGATTCAGCAAAAGTTCTATTTTTCTTTCAACTTTACCATTCATTACAGGTGAATATGGAGCAGTTTTCTCATGAATAATGCCATGTGAATTATAAAAATTAATGAATATATCAGAGTTATATTCAGTTCCTCGATTGGTACATAATCTCTTAATTTTCTTATTACATTGATTTTCAACTTCAGTCGCAAATAATTTGAACATATCAAATGCATCACTTTTATTTTTCATGAGATAAATAAAAGTATAATCAGAGCAATCATCAAGAAATGTGATTAAGTAACGTTTACCATTCCTTGTCAAAACACATCAAACTCACATATATCCGAATGAATTAAATCAAGAGGTCCAGATTCTCTAACTACTGATTTATGTGGGGTTTTGGTGATTTTGGCTTGACTATAGAATTCACATTTATTAAAATCATTTAAAGACATTTTTGGGATAAGGCCTAAGTTGCTCATATTGTTAATAATGCGTTCGTTAACATGACAGAGTCTAGCATGCCAAATATTAAAGGAACACAACATATAAGCAAAAGATGTAATTTTATTAGCATCATCATTCAGCTTAAACATTCCATCAGTAGTATACCTTTTACCAACAAATACATTATATTGTTTACAAATCAGACCTAATAGTTTGAGTTAACCCAGCCTTGTTGAGAAGATAGCCTAAAAGAAGATTCTTTCTCATCTCTGGAGTATGCAGAACCTCTTTAAGAGTAACAGTCTTTCTAGAGGTAAACTTTAATTCCACTTCGCCAACCCAATCAACTATAGTGGACCAACAACACTTTCCTGGCCTTAGTTTCAGACTAGGACTTAAACAGCAACGATCATAGCAGATATAGTGCGAAGCACCTGTGTCCAGGGCCGGTTCAAGCATAAATGAGGCCTAAAGCGAAACAAAATATGAGGCCTAAGTATTAATGCAAAATTTTTAGGAGCCTTCATATAACTGAATTTAACGCAGGAAAATAACGGAAGAAAGCAACAATTTGTTGTGGCATGAAAACACTAACAACAATGCAAACAAACGAGCAAGCAATTCACTAATTCAATAATTAGGGCTCCTTCGAAAATTCGAATCAATTCAATAAACTTTCTCAATTTCTTGCATATGACCTAAAAAATAAATTACCAAAGATATTATCATATTAAACCTTAATCTACCGAAGAGTCAAAGACACTGTCACGAGACGAGGCCGGAGAGAGACTAGGAGAGCCGAAGAGATATGATTTGCTAATTTTGAAAACCATGATAGTAACTTGGAACAACATGCAAAATAAATTCACAAGAGATAAATAATAGCGGCTATACCCCAAATCAATAACCAGAGGTTGAAAACCCATCAATTACATAAATAAAATAAAAAATAAAGATAAAAATTTATTGTATTGGCGTCTCTGCACCCTCCGTTGCTGGGTCAAGGCAGAGGAATAGTCTTTCCTAATAGCTTGATTGTAGGGTCCATGTCCAAGTCTCTGAGACTCCGAGGCCGAGGCCGAGCCCAATTGGAACCGATTGGAACTGGAGAGAGACGAGTGTCCGAGAGAGAGAGAGAGAGTTGGAAGGTCCGAGGCCGGATGGCGAGAGACAGAGGTGCCGAATCGACCAATAGTGTCGAGTGGAGTGGGAGGGAGACTAGGATAGCCGCGGGGGGAGAGAGAGAGAGAGAGAGAGAGAGAGAGAGAGAGAGAGAGAGAGAGAGAGAGAGAGAGAGAGAGAGAGAGAGAGAGAGAGAGAGAGAGAGAGAGAGCAACGACACTTTGGCATTGGAGGGCTAGGGTTTGAGACTTGACTCTTGAGATTCTCTCAATCTCTCTTTCAATTTTATCCATTGAACTTAAGGTAGACCGCTCAGCACAACACTCCCAAAAGCATTGCAGCGGGCCCTGCTGTAGAAATAAGATCACAGGACATCGAAAATGGTCTGGGAAATTTTAATTAAGCAAGCTGAAATGTTGTTGGGCTTAGGAATAAAATGAAATATGAGGCCTCTCAAAATTGGAGGCCTAAAGCGGTCGCCTAAGTGGCCTTGCCATATAACCGGCCCTGCCTGTGTCTACCCACCACCCTTTAGATCCTATGATCACATTGACTTCAGAAATCATAGCAACAAGTTGCTCTTCGGTAAGATTCGCATGCAGAGTAGGACGACGCTTATTCCGATAGTTCCGAGCCAAAAGACTAGGCTTGTTACAGTTGTAGAATACAAACTGTACCGAATCATTTCTTGAAGGGGTTTAGTTACTTTCTGATTCTGAGAAGCATTATTAGTCTGGTTGTAGCGATTGCGATTCTGATTCTGGTTCTTCATATTTTTCCTTTTAGATTTCAGAATTACAGAAGCAGATTTCTTACTGTTAGAAACATTATTTATTTCATCTTTATTATCCTGTTTACGGGCCTCCTCCTCAAAACGAAGACGCGTTATCAAAGTTTCTAAAGAAAATTCCTTAGTTTTCTGTCTAAAGGTATTGTTAAAATCTTTCCAACTATGGGGCAGTTTGTCTATCAATACAGCGACTTGAAATTGTTTATCCAGAAACATACATGCAGAAACAATTTCATGAGCTATCTTCTGTAGCTCGTGAGACTGAACCTCTATAGACTTGTCGTCTGTCATCTGAAATTTCAGGTAGCGAATGACAGTGTACTTCTTCGATCCGGCCTTCTCTGTGTCGTATTTCTTCTGGAGTGCCTCTCATACTTCCTTAGCTATTTTGTGAGAGCTATAATAATCAGAGAGATCATCAGGCAGACCGTTAAGAATATAACTCTTACAGAGAAAATCAGTTTAATCCCAGGTTTGGAATTCCTTGATTTGAGCTTCTGTTGGATTTTCGGGTAGAACTAAAACATGTTTATCAGAAGTACAAGTAGATGATACTTTTTTCATGGATAAAAACATCATTTTCTGCCTCCAACATTTGAAGTGGGATCCTTCAAAGCGGAAGGTCTTGTTAAGATCAGCAGTAACAATAAAAGTATCTATTTCAGTTCATGGTGATTGAAACATCTTAATTAAAATTGTTGTTGCAGAAACCGTAAATACAGGAACGAAGTTACCGAAACCTTGGTTTGAGTCACAAACTAGGTCGCTCTCTTTAAGACGTGTTGATGCTCTGACCAAGATTATACAAGCAGTATATAGCCTTGACGTCTCCAAGATAAAACATCCAAGAAATCGCCTCTGTATGATATCTCCTCTGCACTGGAAGAAGATTTGAAAGAACCAATAAGCACAAAAGATCTACTACTCGGAAACCAAATATAGGTTTTTTGCAGAGAAGAAAATAGAACAAAAAATAGTTTTTTCCTGCAACAGAGCACAAAAGAGATTTGCACACAAAAGAAGAAGATATTTTTCGTAGATCTATGAAGAGAGAGTTTTCATACTATATAAAAACAAACACATACCCACAAATGAAAATGGGAAGAAAACTGAAGAAATTATGAGCGTTAGTGGCCTGTATTAAAGTGAAAAACGTGGGATTTAAATCAGTGAGTAATGGGCTGAGTAATGGGGAGTTAAACGAATGTAATTAACGGCTAGGAATAATGAGCGTTAATGATAGAAAACGTTCAGAATTTGAATTTTGAAAATCAGTTTCAAAATTTGAATTTTGAAAAAAGATTTATTTAAAATAATTATTTTATCCAAATAATAATAATCACGCGCATGACACGGCTCAGTTTGGCACGGCCAGCTGGCGGGTGCGTGTGGTGAACTTAAACTCATGTAAGTGCTCACCCCTTCACAAAAGAGTGGTACCGCTTGGGGCACATCCCCAAGTCTCAACAAATCCCTTTTAAACTCATCCAATGCATCTTTCCCATGCAATGTGGGACTAAACCAAATGGAGGGAAAACCAACAGAGAGTCCACACACAAAACCATTTAGAAAAACCTTTTGAAAATTCTATAAGTTCAACAGTTCTTAATAAAATCCCTTAAAACTCTGACATGCAACATCATGTCGACGATCTCTCTAAGTAAATTCAAAACTTAGTTGGTCCATCAATTCTTTGAAGGAGAAATTCACTAGACCTCTCGGACCTTGCCTAAGTACAATTAGGGTAATTCATATTAACAATGCACGTCGAATTAAATAGGGTGATATTCATTCAGGATTGATAACGTACCACTTCCACGACTATCAAAAAAACCAAGAGTCATTCTGAATGATGCAAACCATAGAAAAGAGTCAAAAGCACTTGAGTACCATGATAACAAACATATCCAACCAAAGTTCCATCAAAAAGATTGCCATGAATGATCTCGTACTATGACTAACTTACCATCTCATTTTATCATTTTCTTAGACACACACACACACATAAAAACACAGACACACATCTTGGGCAGTATACCGACACACATACACATAAAATGCACAACGGAAATAGAATAATAAATTGCAAGTAGTGAATGAGAAAAAGAGACAATCAACAATTGCAAACACACAAGAAGTTATCCTGGTTCACCCACCCTGGGATACTCTAGTCTCACACCTCATTGCTGAGATTTTCCACTAAACCACTTTCTACCAAGAGAGCAAATGCCTCATAATAGAAGGCTTCCAACTACTAATACGTAGCTTCACTTGTTAGTGTTTCCAATACAACAAATTTCACTTCACCAAATGAGGACCTCTACACTTGAGGCTTTTCTCAACAATCCAACCAACACAAACTTAGATCACTTACCACTACACTTGTGGTTTTTACAAATCTCTTTTGAAGATGAAGAATACAACTCTTTCTTCTATAGCAATGTAGCTTGTGTATTTTGTGAATGGCTAAGGAAATTCTTTATGATCTCAAAAGAATGAAGATTAAAAGAAAAGAGATCAAATGAAAACACAATTGAAATCTCAGAAATATCAAGATTAAAGCTTGAGGAGATTTCAAATTGTTCAAGGCTATATGCTAAATCTTTAAATAATTTGAAAACAAAAGCCTTGAAAATTTAGAGAGTTTTGAGAGAATTTTAGAATGCTTAGAAAACTAAAATATATGCTCTATATTAGTCACAAAAATCTCAGCAAACCCCCCTTAAATAGAGCACAAAAATCATTGAAAATTGCTCACCAAAATACCCCCCAAATGTGTCTTTTGACAATGTTGCAAAAATCACGGAACTATGTTTTCTGGGCTCTGAATAGTGCCCGTAGTCGACCATTGTGTTACCGATAGTCGATTCCCCATATAATGGCAGTCGACTCCCCATATAATGGTAGTCGATTATTTTGAGCTACAGAGATAACTCTCTTTTTCCCAATACAAAGTAGTCGACTGCAATATTACGGGTAGTCGACTATCTTGCTGAAAAATGGAAAAATAGCTCAAATGAAATCAAAAATAATTTCAAATCTTTTCCAAATAATTTCAAATCATTTTAAAATGTTTTCGAAATAATTTATGAAGTTTAAAATCATTGAAAATATAATTCAAAAGTGTATGCATGCTTCAACTGTTGACTTTGACATTCTAAGACAAGTAAAATAAAAAGACACACAACTCACACAATCTTTGGAGTCTTGGTGTCATTAATATGCTTGATCCTCTTGTCTTGAAATCATGCACTCCTTGAGCTTTGATTTAAGGTTTTGATCTTGAATATGAGCTCCAAGTCCATTGACTCATCATCATCAAGCTTTAATTTAATGTCCACATTATCTTTAGCTTGAGTTGACCATTGTTGACTTTTAATCGTACACTCACAAAACACCTCAAAATATAATTAGTAACATTAATTGTTTGCTTAATCATCAAAACCAACTTAGGGATGTTGCAATAACCAACATTCTCTCCCCTTTTGATGACGACAAACAATTTGATAAAATTATGAAATTACAAAAGTTTGGATGCTTACTCTCCTTACATAAATGCTTGATTGTTATGGAGAAGTTACCCCCCCTGCATTAGTGCTAGTTAAAGATAAGTAACTATGAAGCATTTATATCATAATTTATCAAAGTGCCCAATGTGAGCGTGCAATAATGTGTCATACAAATGATACAATGTGAGTGTGCAAAATTGTGTCATACAAATGATAAAGCACACTAACATATATCTCCCCTTTTGACATAATCAAAAAGAAATGGTAGTGCACAAATAACTCAACATAGAGTGTGTCACTATCAAGAAAATGAGTGATACATAAATTCATGCATACACAAATGTTTATGTCAAAAGATAAAGATATAGTGTGACATAACACATAAATCAAGTAAACTTGAACTAATCAAATCATTTTAATCAACCTAAAAAAAATTTTCCTCATTCATATCCAAACTATGCATATCCAAGCAAAACCATATAGTTCAAATGAAATCCAAAACATGACTTCATTTTGCTCAAAAGCATGGAATTCAATATAAAACATAAAATCTAATTATGAAGAATATTCCCATATGAAACACAAAACATATTCCAATATGTAATGTATATGAAGCATAAAACATATTGTAACGGACGTATATTTCAACATAATATAAAGCATACCATGAAATTTTTGCCAAAAATGAACTAATCATATTATTCCATTCTTTTCATCTCATATATACATATGCGTATAAGGTCCAATAAGAAGTTACATTTATCTCAACGTGTGCAAATATAATAAATTCATAAGAATTTGCAACCATTTGCAAATAAGTCCAATCATATACAATGTCCAAAAATATGACAATTTTACTCACTATAAGCACATATTCGAAAATTTATATCATTGGCTCACATAAAGTGCAGTATCCATGAAAATTTAATCAATATTGCAAGTATAAAAAAATTTCATTATAATATCCTTGTAATGACTTTAAAAATCCAATTTTAAAGCTAAATGAATATCATATGCAGCAAAACCCATTGGATTCACTTGAAAATTAATTGGTTGGGGTCTTTGAACATGAAAATCAAAATGAATTGTCGGATCAAAGGAAAAAGGGGGAGTGTGGGGGTGTGACATTCGCCAAGAAGGAAATTTTGGTACATATCTGTCTATATATGCAACATATATACATATACATATACATGTAGGGACCGTATATACCTTGCAATACTAACAAAAAACACTCTAGAGGGGAGGAGGGGGTGTGTGAATAGAGTAATGGCAAAGATCGTGTAATTAAAAATTAAACTTGCAAATACGGAATTATAAGTGCAAGAGGAATTTAAACAACATAATCAAGCTAACGCACACGCATAAGATTTTACACTGGTTTTTCAACTTGGGTACATCCAGACACACCAAATATTCACTATGATCCTATACAAGGTAGTGAATACAATCCTACGGAAGGGATACCCTACACAAGAGATTTGAACTCTCACAAAGAGAGAATCTAACTCTCACATAGAGAGTACTCAACCAACCCTACACAAGGGTTAAACTCTACAAAGAGAGAAACTAACTCTCACAAAAAAGTTAGGGTTTCACTTCACAAAGATGAAACAAATATTCTTACATATGCCTTGAAGAGATGAACTTACTCAATAATGAATGCAAGGCACAGAAGAGGATCTCCAGGTGTTGAGATGAGCCTGATTGCACTTGGATGATTTCCCTTGAGCTAGCTTCAATGCATGAAGAGATTAAAGCTCATGAGGGAAGTGAGAGAATGGAAGTGGCGTTAAGATTCTCAATTATATTCAATATGAGTCAAGAGTTATAATAGAACTAAGCCCACTCCTATATATAGGAAGCCAAGAAAACCCCATAAAACCAAGCAAAAAGTCCAAAGGATAAAATCTGCAATGACTAGATTTTGGCAATTTATGGCTCAGACAGGCGCTTGTATAAGAGAGGACAGGCGAATGGCTAACAGCTAGATTTAATCCCAACTGCTATAATTTGAGCCAGGACAGATGACTATAGAAGACTACACAAGCGCATGTACAATGTGCAGGCGCCTGTAAAGACGTCGTCAGACGACTGTCACATGGGATAGAAAGGAGCCGAGAAATGTCAACTTTCACACTTGTGCATTCAGACGACTGAAGAACATTGTTCAGGCGCCTGAAGGTTGACAGGCGACTGACAATTGAATTTCAGTCGACTGACCCTCAAGATGAATTGAACTCAATATTGACAAGTTACGCACATTGGCACTCAGACGACTTTTGAACAATCGTCAGGCGCCTGATGGTTGATATGCGCCTATTTTTTATTCTTTAGTCGCCTGCACCAAAAGCTCAAGAAAGATTCAATAAATTGTTGACTTGAGCTGTGCATAACAGTCGCATGTAGAAGGCTGGCCAGGCGCCTGGTGACCACCAGTCGCCTGTCTTGCCTTCAATAGGCACGTGTTGGAATGCCAAAATCCTCAATTGAGTTATTTCGCATGTGGAACCTACTGGATTGGATTCTATGAAGATCCTAAGGTTCACTAAGATGGTTAATGCATATGCATGCATGAGTGACCATTTAATCAAGGCATTACAAGATCCTAGACTCAAAAAGAAAAATGCAAGAATAAAGAATTACATGGATTACAATTTGCATCTCCTAGGGTCTATGTCTTCAAGCATGAGTGGCCTTGAACTTCCCATTATCTTTCAAGCTTTGGAACCTCTTGATGAGCTTCCCTTCATCAAGTTCCAAGATTTGGCAATACTCATCTTGATGTCCATCCTTGCACAAAGCATTTAGTCTCCAAAAGGCTATTCTCCAAATGATAAACATGTGACTAAAAATATTGAGAGTCATTATCAACAACATAATGTTGTGATCATCATCAAAACAATATTGGTCTAAAACACCAATACCTAACATTCTCCCATTTTTGATGATGACACACATTATGTAAAATATAAACAAATAAATCACAATGCTAATGAGCTCCCCCTACTTATATGCATCAATTGAAAATAGATAAACCAATTGTAACACAATAATGACATATAATAGATATGGATTACGTAAACCATATCTATCATATCTTTATCCTCATATATGAGTATCTCTCTCCCCATACATGATATATGATGATTTACATAATCTATATCTCTCTCCCCATTGTCATTGTCAAAAAGGTGGACATTAAACATACAAGAAATCACTCTTGTCATTGACTCCCTTTAAAAATGTGATAAACAACTAAGAGGTTAAGAGATGTATGATACCTAATAGTAAACTTAAGTGTGTATCAATCACTATCTCATGCTCCCCCTAGATCATAAAAAGGGTCAAAAATGTTGACTCCTATAATCAATACCAATTGTAAAAGAAACAAATCGTTACCAATTGAAATTAATAATTGGAGCCATAGGCCATAATTGTATCATTGCATTTGTGTAGAAAAATCAAGCAATAATGATACAAATGATATTACTAATATAAAGTATAACAAATAAAACGTTTGCAACATCAATGGGTTGAATTTGAGATCATAATAACCAATTGTATAAAAATCATCTCAAAAATAACCCAACATGAGAGTTAAAATATGTTTTAAGATAATTTTAAACACACATAACATACTAACTCTCTCATTGTCATAACATTGTCATACATGCATTTGATAATTCATATGTATGTTAATGAGGTCCCCAAGGTCCCATTTTCATGAAAAATAATTGGAAAATAATTTCAAAATCATGAAACATCACACACAATCAATGGGTATGCTTAAGAATAAAAATTAAAGCAAAATACACATGCAATATGCATACGTGTGAACGACCTAAACATTATGGAACCAAACACAAGAGGAGTTTGATTTCCTACTGTAATCACATGAGTTGATCACATCATTAACTAAATAGTTGATATATATATTCCTCTCTTACTCACTACACTTAGTGGGAATCCAAAGGCTTAAGGATTTCCTAGGCAATGGTTTTGCCTTTGCAAGAGGGGGATGTGGCATGCTTAGGTGTAGAAAAATATTTCTTGGCATGCAAAGAGTGATGGACTTGCTTTTTTAAAGCAAAAATGAAGAATTTTCCTTTTCCCTCATCACCTTGTAATTTACATGCTTGTTGTTAGTGTTATTGTTATACAAGAAGGCATGTTGATTCTTCTTAGGTGCTTAAGTAATAAATCTTGATTTTGCACCATTTGAAGAAATAAAGGTGGGTTTGGGTACCACATTTTGAATATAATACACACCTCCTCTATGATTTCCTGGATGTTGATTTTCCAACAAATCGTGGAGTGAATCCCTAGAATGAACAAAGCTTATAAGCTTTTGGGTTTCCTCTTCGCATTTCAACGTAAGTTGTTGAATGCAAGATTCTAAGCTAAGATTTTGAGCTACTGATTTTTCATTTGCAATGCTCAAATCCTTAACTTGAAAGAGAAGTGTGTCTCTTTGTCACACATATGCACACCATTCACATTTACACTAGAAGATTCTAATTCATACAACCTACTCATAGCATCTTTAAATTTTGCTTTTAATTTAGAGTATGAGTTGATGCACTTACTATCCCCATTTGAGACCACGTTGTAGAGATATTCAAGCTCCTCATAATATTAATTTGGCTCTTCTTCATCTTCATCATCCGCATTTTTGCTTTCCTCCTCGCTAGAGCTTGTTGAAGAGTCTTCCCCTTTTGCCATGAAGCACTTCTTCATTGGGGTTGAGCCAAGCCTCCACCTCTTCATCACTTGAGCTTGAAGAGATATCATCGAATGCCGTGAAGCACATGTGGGCTACCTCCTCATCAGCGTCATCTTCATCATTTAATGAGTTCTCACTTCAGTCATCAAACATACCAACAAGACCCTTTTTTGGTTCTTGTATTTGGAGTTGCCTTTCCAAAATTTCTTCCCTTTCCCTTTGTAAGATTTTTTTGGAGGGTTTGGAAGGTCATTCAGTAGAGATATGACCTTTACCACTGTATTTGTAACAAATCTTGTTAGATTCAGAGGCAAACTTTGACAAAGATTTATCTTGCTTGTCCTTCACAAATGCTCTTAGTTACTTGGCAAGCTCTATGATTTCATCACTACTAGCCTCATCCTCTCCATCTTCTTCACTTGAAGCTTCTCGATGGAATTTCTTTCTCCGCTTGATTGGTTCCTTCTCGGCATGGAATGCAATCCCCTTTTGTTTCTCCGGCTTCTCATGCTTGGATGGTTGAATCTCCTTCTTATATTGAAGCTTCACTTCAAACGCCATTAGATTTTTGCACTCATTGACGATGTAGTTGGACATGTCATTTGACTCCAAAATACTATTGGCCTTTAATTGCACTTGATGATCTTTCTCTCTTCTAGGAATGAACCCTAACACTTCTTACTTGAGTGTATGAATGAAGAGAAGCAATATGTTCTCCAAGAAAGGAATGAGATTGAAATCCCTTGGAGAAATTCCCTAGAGCTTAGATGCTATAGCATAAGATTGAAGCTCTATGAAGAGAATGCACGAGGAGAGGCTTGATGAAGAGATTTAATGATCTTCAAAGAATTCGAAGAGTCCTAAATGAAGATGAGGAGGAGCCAAAGCTATCTTATGAGAAGCTTGAATATCTCTACAATGTGGTTTCCAACTTGGGTACATCCAGCTTTGAAACCAATTGTAAGGACCGTATATACCTTGCAATACTAACACCAAACACTCTAGGAGGGGGGATGGAGAATAGAGTAATGGCAAAGATCGTGGAATTAAAAATTAAACTTGCAAATGCGGAATTATAAGTGCAAGAGGAATTTAAACAACACAATCAAGCAAACACAAACGCACAGTATTTTACCCTGGTTTTCCAACTTGGGTACATACATCCACACCAAATATTCACTATGATCCAATACAAGGTAGTGAATACAATCCCTCACAAGGGATACCCTACACAAGCGATTTGAACTCTCACAAAGAGAGAACCTAACTTTCACAAAGAGAATACTCAACCAATCCTACACACGGGTTTAACTCTCACAAAGAGAGAAACTAACTCTCACAAAAAAAGTTAGGGTTTCACTTCACAAAGATGAAACAAATATTCTTACATATGCCTTGAAGAGATGAACTTACTCAATAATGAATGGAAGGCATGGAAGATGTTCTCCAAGTGTTGAGATGAGCTTGATTGCACTTGGATGATTTCACTTTTAGCTAGCTTCAATGCATGAAGAGATTAGAGCTCTAATGAGGGAAGTGAGAGAATGGGAGTGGCTTTAAGATTCTCAATAATATTCAATATGAGTCAAGAGTTCTAATAGAACTAAGCCCACTCCTATATATAAGAAGCCAAGAAAACCTCATAAAACCAAGCAAAAAGTCCAAAGGATAAAATTTGCAACGGCTAGATTTTGGCAGTTTACGGCTCGGACATGCACATGTATGAGAGCGGACATGCGACTGGCTAACGACTAGATTTAATCCCAACGGCTATAATTTGAGCTAGGACAGGCGACGGTAGAAGACTACATATACGCCTGTACAATGTGCATGCACATGTAAAGACTTCGTCAAGCGATTGTCACATGTTATAGAAATGAGATGAGAAATGTCATCTTTGGCACTTGTGCTTTCAGACGACTGGAGAATATTGTTCATGCGCCTGAAGGTTGACATGCGACTGACAACAGTCCACTGACCCACAAGCTGGAATTTAACTCAATATTGACAATTAACGCACATTGGCTCTCTGGCGACTTCTGAACAATCGTCATGCGCTTGATGGTTGACATGCGCCTGTCTTTTGTTCTTCAGTCGCATGCACCAAAATCTCAAGGAAGAGTCAAGAAATTGTTGACTTGAGCTGTGCATAACGATCGCCTGTAGAAGGCTGGCCAGACGCCTGGTGACCACCAGTCGCCTGTCATGCCTTCAGTAGGAACTCCAATTGAGTTATTTGGCATGGGAAACCTACTGGATTGGATTCTATGAAGATCCTAAGGTTCACTAAGATGGTTAATGCATAAGCATGAATGCGTGACCATCTAATCAAGGCATTACAAGATCCTAGACTCAAAAATAGAAATGCAAGAATAAAGAATTACATGGATTACAATTTGCATCTCATAGAGTCTGTGTCTTCAAGCATGAGTGACCTTGATCTTCCCATCAACTTCCAAGATTTGGCACCTCTTGATGAGCTTCCCTTCATCAATTTCCAAGCGTTGGAAATGCTCCTCTTGAAGTCCATCCTTGCACCAAGCATTTAGTCTCCAAAAAGCTATTCTCCAAATGATAAACATGAGACTAAAAAATTGAGGTCATTAGCAACAACATAATGTTGTGATCATCATCAAAATTGGTCTAAAACACCAATACCTAACAATACATACATACATACATACATATATACATATGTATGTTTGTATGTATATATATGTATATATATACATGTATACACACACGTGAAAATAATGTGTATCATATGATATATGAGGTAAAGCCTTATATACGCCACCAAAACTCGACACTCAATTATTTTTTGGAGGATTAGGATCGTTTATTTTGATCTACATATTCTAAAATCTCAAAACACCAAATATTGGATAAACCCAAGGATTTTGACTATTCAACTATCCGTCACAGATTTAACCGTTTTACATGAACAGAACTTTTTCTACGGGTGGTTGAACAAGAATGGGTTTACATGATATTTTATGTTTTGGGGTTCTAGAATATGAAGATCAAACTGAACGGTTTTGATACTCCAAAAAGTAATGGATGTGGGAGTTTAGAGGCTGCATATGGGCTTAGCCTTATATCTGATATGATACTCATTATTCTCTACATATATGTATATATATATATACAGAAATATAAAAACACACACACACATGTATATGTATACGTATAAGTATTTGTATATGTACATATATATACACATGTAGAAAGAGAGAGAGACATACATATACATATACATATACATATACATATACATATGTGTGAATGAAAAATCGAATTCTATGTTGTCAGTGTGGGAAAATTTGTTGTGATGCAGCATGAAAAAATAATTTTTTTTCACATTTCAAAGGATTGTTATACACATTCTAATTAAAATCCTGAAATCCTATATATTACATGAACCCTATGCTATCTGATATTCGATTAGCATGTTACAATAATTTTTATTGTGCTAAAACTGTTGAACTTGTAATGGTCCGATCGATGGCTAACCAGGGAGGATTGATTTGATTTTTTAGTATGTGGATCATCTATGTTGTGTATGTCTCTCCAAAAAAATAAAAAATAAAAAAATAGTGAAAATATGATGTAGCATCGAAATTTTTTCTAAGTTGATGGCATATTTTCTTTTTTCTTATGTATGTATGTGTGGTTTGACAGACGAGAAAGCAAGTATCCGACATCACAATCCGACATGATCATGATTTGACATTCTTTCTATTGAGGCCATGACACCGAACCTAATTTTTCTAAGATTAAGGCTAAGATGATGATAATGATATGTGTATGTATGTACGTGTGCATGTGTAGAACATGAAAAATGACGTCAGAGGGGAAAGTTTCTCTTCAAGTAGATCAAGACCCCTTTAGGATCAAGACGATCTACTTGAGGCCCGCTAGGTTCATGTCTTATTATCATCTCTATATATCATATCATTCCTAGATAAGGTTGGCGGCACGAGAGTATTCCTAAGGAAGGAAGGAAAGAAACCATATTTGTTATCATGGTGTAAGATTTCATTGAGGGTGAAGCCAGAGATGATCACTTCATGTTAAAATGTGTATGGCTGGATCTATGTACATTCTCCGTTAAGCTGGGACGTCCCACAAAACAAGCTTGGGTATCACTCTTTTTGCTCAATTACTAGGATGCAGAAGATATTATCTTATAGTCAACTTTCTCTATTCATAAGATTAAGCTAATTGGTAGCTAAATACTCAACTTTCAATATATATTAACAATATTGTTATGAATGGGGGAGACCTTTGATCTCCCCCCACTTACATCCACCATTACACCCACTACTAAGTGGGTGTCTCTTGGGATCATATACTTGTAACTCCTTCTATTATCAATATATATATGGTTATGGTCTCAACCATTACCCTACACTTCTCGTATTATCCTAACACGTTATCACGCACGCTCAACAGCTGAGCCGAATCCCTGCCAACGGACGAATCGCCTAGCAGATAGGGCTTCCTTCTCCGAACTTCGCTAGATCCGGCGGGTAGGATCTAGAGGTAAATTTTTCCCTAGATCATTTTTTACATGCACATGTTGTTAACTCTGTGATAATTATTTTCTACAAGATCTATATCATAATCTATATCAAGAAAATCAAATTTTCAATCCCAGTGATTTACAGACTTCTGTTTTAAAAAGATAAAATCCATATAAAAAAATTTCAAAATTTTGGGGCAGCCTGCAACCGCATCACAGGCATCCCCCGATTGGAGGGGGGGTTTCTCCGATCCTCCACCCCCTCGGGGGTCTTCTGGTGAAATCCCTCCTTTTCGGGGGGGGGGGGGGGGGGTCTGCCCGAGTCGGTGCGTCGCCCCACCCCCCAGTCGGGGGGCCTCTGTCTGTGACGCCCCCTGTCGGGGGCATCCTGATCGGAAAACCCCCCGACAGGGGGACCTCTGTAGCTCTGCCCCCCCTGTTGTGTGGGGGGGGGGGTCGTTTCGCCACCCCCTCCTATCGGGGGGGGGGGGTCTTCCTGGCCGCCATCTTTGAGGGGGGCACTGTTTCTGGCCCCCCAACCCCCCTGTCGAAATCAATATGGAAGGGGAGGGGGCGTTGTTTCCTCCACCTTTCGGGAAGTATAATCCAAGGTCAACCAATCAAGGTGGAAGAACGTTTTAAAGGACTCCCGTCGGGCCTTTATCAAACATACATCCAACCTATAGAAGCTAATCTGATAGAGCACCATCAGTGTTCTACATCACCAGAATTCAATCTATGGCATTATAGACTAGGTCACCCAGGATCAGTAATGATGCACCACATCATTACCCAATCCCGTGGACATACTTCGAAGAACCTGAAGATTCTTCAAAAGGGTGATTTTCCTTGTACCCCCTGTTATAAGGGTAAACTAATCACAAGACCATCCCACCTGAAAGTGGGGTTTGAGTCTCCTAGCTTCTTGGACAGAATACATGGGGACATTTGTGGGCCAATTCATCTTCAAGTGGTCCTTTTAGGTACTTTATGGTACTTATTGATGCATCTTCAAAATGGTCGTTTGTGTACCTTTTGTCCACCCGCAACCTAGCTTTACCAAAGTTATTGGCACAAATAATAAATTTGCGGGCACATTTTCCAGATAACCATATTAAAAAATTACGTCTGGACAATGCTGGGTGTTGGAACTTGGTATATTCCATCTTCTATTCCATATGGTTTTGATGTGACAATCAATATATTTTCTGGTACAACTCTATCTATGCAGATGTGCAGACATACAGACCATTCTATTCACATTATGCATATGATCAGTTTATAAGGACTCTCTGAGAATACTGGCTTCACTACTCAAATTACGTTTGGATAATGTATCTTCGGAATAATGTAATTTTACTTTTTAGATAGATTCAGGGCCTTGAATATAACATATCATATATCCCTAAACTCCAAATTACATTATCTTCCAACTCATTTGATCCCAAGTCAAAAATTTCCAATTTTCATATTTTGTCGACTACGAATTTTCGTAGCCGACTAAAGCGTTTTCCTGACCGTTTGAGTCCGGAATTTTCTGGACAGTTTCTAGTCGTTTGTAACTTCCTTCAGAACCGTTCAGAACCGTTTCTGATCACTATAAAAGGAGGGATACCCTCTCTCTTTTCATTCACTCCTTTTCCTCTTCTTTTGTTTTCATTTTGTGGAAATTAAGGCTTTAATTCTCTTGGAAAAAGTTGTTTGTGTTCTCATTTGCAAGAAGAAATTCTGATCTCTTTCTTCATTTGATAACTAAAGAACTTCAAGGGTGTTTTGCAAATTCCACATTTAGAAACATTGAAGTTCTCATTTAACACCATCCTTTGAATTCATTTCGATATTCATACCAAGGCTATATGTGTTTTCTATTTCATTATTTCTTCAACAAGGTTTGAATCTCTAGTTGTAGAGATTGTACAAAGTTTGGGACACGGGGAGTGTCGCCATTTTTGTAAGTTCGTGCTTGCGGGGAAAGTGATTATAGTGGAATGAAAATCTCTATAGGGAGTAGAGGACTGGAGTAGGATCAAAAGGATCTGAACCAGGACACATCTTTGTGTTTACGATTGGTTTATTTTCTATACTTGTCATTTAATTTCTGTTCCATCTTTACAAATTTTAGTAACGTTTTATTTGCAACAAGTTTTTATAATACACTATTCAACACCCCTTCTAGTGTATTTGTGTATACAGGCAATCCTACATTTGGTATCAAAGCGGGATTAAGATGGCAGAACAGAACATGACAGCGGTTCCACACAACTACTCATCTCAATATCCAGAAGGCAACTCTCAAGTTCGTCCTCCTCTATTTGATGGTTCCAATTATTCATACTGGAAGGTTAGAATGGAGATTCATCTCCAAAGTATGGATTATGTGTTATGGAACATCATAGAGACAAGATATCAGAAGCCGATTACTCCCTTCTCTGAATGGACTGCCAACGACAAAACTGCAGCAACCAACAACTCAAAGGCCATGATCTCTATTCTGTGCCATGGACAAGAATGAGTTTAATTGAGCATCTCAGGCCAAAACTGCTAAAGATATTTGGCATATACTCGAGGTAACTCATGAAGGAACCAATAAAGTGAAGGAAACTAAGATTTCTGTTTTGGTTCACAAATTCGAGTTGTTCTAGATGAAGGACAAAGAGACAATTAGAGAAATGAACACCAGGTTTACTAATATTATAAATTCTTTAAATGCTCTTAGAAAAACTTACATTTCACTTGAACAGGTTCGTAAGATTCTTAAAGCCTTAACTCCAGAATGGCGTCCAAAGATCACCGCAATTGAAGAAGCCAACGATCTTTCAACTCTATCTGTTGAAAGTCTTGTTGGTAATCTAATGGCTTTTGAAGTTCAATTGGAAGACGAGAAAGAAGAAACACACCAGAAGAAGAATGCTTTTAAAGCTTCATCAGATGATGAAGATTCAGAAATGGATGATGATGATGATGATGTTTTCCTCACAAGGAACTTTAAGAAGTTCTTAAGAAAATGTAAGTATAATAATTTCAAATCTAAAAATTTTGATTCTTCTCTTTGTTTTAATTGTAATAGGCCAGGACATATAAAGAAGGATTGTCCACTCCTCAAAGCAAAGTACAAAACTTTCAACAACTACAATAATGATCATTCCAAGAAGGAAAGGAAGTTTGATAGAATGAAGAAAGCATTCGTAGCAACATGTGATTCTTCAGATGAAGAAGACAACAATGAAGAAAATGCTAACATGTGCTTTATGGCACAAAATGATGAAAGCGACGTAAGTACTATTGAAAATGAAAAATTACTTGATGTATTTAATGATCTCATTGTTCGTTTCAAAAGCCTAAATGCACAGCACAAGTCTTTGAAACAAAGCAATGATGATCTTATTCTTGAACATCAAGAACTAACATCAAAACACACTTCATTTGATGCAATAAACACTGAGAATACATCTTCTCAAATCTTGAATCTTAGCAAAGAGAATGACCTTCTCAAAACTAAGAATCAAGAATTGCATGCAAAAATCCAAAATGGATAATAGTATTTCATCACTAAAGATGAAGTATGATGAGATGTCTTCTACTGTTAATAAGTTTAACAAAGGAAAGACTAATCTCGATGATTTGCTTCAATTCCAATTTCCAGCAAATCATAGGCAAGGATAGAGATATTCTAATAAGAATATATCCAAGCCTTCTAACACATCTTCATTTGTTGGAAAGACAACTTTTGTAAAACCACAAAAGAAGAATCATGCATTCATCTACACGAAGATAGTAAACACCTCTACATCTTCTTCACAAAGAAATGTTTCAAACATTTCAATTGCATCTCTTAAGAAACCTAATACAATTAGTATATGGTTTCCTAAGGATACATGTTTAGATATTAGAAAATCATACATTTTTGATTATATGCAATCTATTGTTCATTCGATTAATTATTTAAGAAAGCCAAATTCTACTTGGCTACCTAAGATCTAATCCCAAGGACCCTAAAGAAAAAGGGTACCAATGTTTCATGTTTTATCTTTTCAGGTACCAAGAAAAGAAAGATGGATCTTAGATAGTGGATGTTCAAAACACATGACTAGAAACATCAACCTACTTTCAACCATTCAATATAAAGATGGAGGCTCAGTTACCTTTGGTGATAACAACAAAGGAAGAATTATAGGCATTGGAACAGTTGGAAACTCCGATCATCCTATCATTGAGAATGTACTTCTGGTTAATGGTTTGAAATATAATTTACTTTCCATTAGTCAATTATGTGATAAGGACTTTAAAATTTTTTTTGAAAAACATGACTGCATCATTTATGATTCTGATATGTCTTCTATTTTATTCCGTGGTATGCGTAAGAATAACAATTATATCTTTTGCATGTCAGTTACCACTCACAATCACTGTTTGATGATTTCATCAGACGATACACTTTTATGGCACAAACGTTTTTGTCGCCCCGTTTCCCTAAAATGGAGGCGAGACGTGAAAAGGTCCGCACGAGAGTGGAGCTGTGAAGCCCCAAACCCGATAAGCGTCAATAAAACGTAAGCAGGTCCTTGTAACCACAAACGGAACAACAATAATAACACAAGGAGAGACAGAAACAAAATCTCAATCTCGGAAAATGTCCAACATTAAATTAAGTTCAACATCCAGAAAAGCCACCAGGCTAAAAAAAGAGTCTAAAGGCCCAGAACAAGGCCAAACAAAGACAAACGTAAACAGAGTATAGGTGCTGCGCACCGACAACTACAGCAGTCCAAAACAAAAAGGGGAAAGCTCAACGAAGACACTAGGACTGGTCCCCAGTGTCCACGTACTCCTCGCCAAACACCGACTCGGGCACGACGTCCGCAAACACCTCGTCCTCAACAACGGACTCAGGCTCGGGATCTAACATGTGTCACCCAAAAGAGTAAAGGGGCACATGTCAGCAAGTCTAAAAGACTTGGGCAAGGAA
The DNA here is from genome assembly GCA_030789695.1 of Scilla litardierei. NCBI lineage: Eukaryota > Viridiplantae > Streptophyta > Magnoliopsida > Asparagales > Asparagaceae > Scilla > Scilla litardierei. The sequence goes on along the minus strand of CM061133.1, from coordinate 273,826,662 downwards.
ACTGAAGCTAAGGTAAACTAGCAACCTAGCAGTTATAGTATGATGCATGGCATGGCAAGTATAGTATGGAAGTGACAAGTAAAGGGAAGTACAAGTAGAAAGTATGTCATGGATAACAAGTAAAACACGGACAAGTACAAGTCATGTGGTTCACGTCAAGTGAACAGTCAAGTAAACAAGTTGTGCACAGAGATTCCGCCTGTTGGCTAGAGTGGCTGATCGGGCCAACTCCTAAGCTCAAGTGACCGTTTATCCCTACCCCTCCACATGTATCAAGCCAGGGAATTACCCCGAACACGGAATACTCGCTTCTGGAACACGAGCCAGGAAGTGTATTTAACAAGTATGGCATAGGATTATGCCTGCAACGCAGGTGCCTAGCCGGTAAACAAGTAGATCGGGCATTGGCTATCAACCAACTCACGTAGCCCGCTTCTGGAACACGGGCCAGGAAACACAAGTATTGTAGCGTGTGATACGAATGCAACATACAACATGGATAGCATGGATGACAATTAATTCGCGTACCGTTAATCAAAATTAAACATGACTTGATAGTTATGTAACATGATAGATGACGGTCCTAGCTTCGTTGTCAAGCTAGTCCCTGAAATTGTGCCTAGGCGAGTATCATTTCGTCGCCTAGTCTCTTTTACACCTACAACAAGCAAATGACCTAAGACATGGCCCAAACCCTAAGTGGCAAGTTTCACTTGCCTAGCACCGAGGATGACGATCACGAAGGTTCGTCTCACGGACGCTAATCTACGGGGAAGTCGCTGTTATGTAGAAACAATCATCAAAACAACATTCATTTCATTAGGGTTTCACAAAAACACAACGGGTTATGAAAACATTAAGAGATCGATTATTACCGTATCGGAAGCGGAAGAATGATGCCGAGCAAGCATGGCAACGGAAGAAACGCTCCGGGGAACCTAGGGTTCAGATCTGGAATGGATGGGGAAAATCTGGAGAAATGGGTTTTGATGTGGATTTTGGGGGTTTGATGAAAGTTTAAGGAAGATGAGAGGTAGAATGTGTCAAGTGAGGGTTTGTATGATGAAGGATGAGCTTGGAATGATGGAATAAGGGTTTGAGGTAGTAGGGGGCTCAATGGGGGAGAAATTAGGTTTAGAGTTGAAGAAGAAGAAGAAGAAAACGTTTGGGAGTGGTATTTATAGGAAGTGCTGGCGGCTGCCCAGAAATTAGGGTTTCGACACAGATTAGTCGGTCAAAGAAGGTTGGTTGACCGACTAGTTTAGCAACTAGTCGGTCGGTCGATTAGCTGTGACCGACTAACACCAAGCAGTGAAATTATGGAAAAATCTGGGTAATGAATTAGTCGGTCAAAGAGCAACCACTGACCGACTAGTTTGGAAACTAGTCATCGGCTGACCAACGCAGACCGACTAAGTCCAAACAGTAACTCCTGTACAAAAATAGGATTTAGATTTAGTCGGTCAAAGAACAACTACTGACCGACTAGTTTAGCATCTAGTCGGTCGATGAACGTTCTTAGACCGACTAAGAATGAATAGTACTTGGCATCAAAAATGAACATAGAGTTAGTCGGTTAAAGAACGATTGCTGACCAACTAGTTTGCAACCTAGTCGGTCGACCAATGTTCTTAGACCGACTAACGATAAACAGTAACTCCTGAGAAATTAACAAAACCAACTAGTCGGTCCATAAAGGTTTGCCGACAGACTAAATCGTCATCTAGTCGGTCGGTTCCCCTTCTTACACCGGCTAACGTGCACCAAAAGTTCCAAAATGGAGCGCGAAGCTCCGGAATCGATTCCTAAGACTCCTAGGCTTGATCTAACAATAAGATATGACCGATATGAAGCCCGTCACGAACGACTTACTCCGAAATCGACGATCAACGGAAGAAGCTAGGAAAACACGACGAAACGATCGAAAATGAAAGCTACGGAGAAGAAAACCACACATAAGGAGAAAATCCACCAAAACATATAATATAATATAATAAATCCAGATACATGAAAACCAGTCGTTACATCCTCCCCAACTTAAGAAAAATTCCGTCCTCGGAATTTCCCAACACTCACGTGTCCGGGAACAAAAGTGGGAAACGCTCTCGCATCTCATCCTCATTCTCCCAAGTAGACTCTCCAGGCGAGCCGTGTCGCCACATCACCCTCACAAGATTGACAACCTTGTTCCGAAGTGACTTCTGACGCCTGTCCAGAATCTGCACTGGCTGCTGGTCATACGTCATATCGGGGCAAACGGTAATCTCCGAAAAATCCACAGCATGAGACGGATCGCTAATGTATCGACGAAGCTACGACACATGGAAAACATTGTGAACTCCTTCCAAAGATGGCGGCAAGGCTAAGCGATAAGCTACCTCGCCAACTCTCTCCAGAATGTCAAACGGTCCAATGTATCGCGGGCTCAACTTCCCTCGCTTCCCAAAGCGAATCACACCACGATTCGGGAAAATCTTCAAGAACACATGGTCACCCGGCTGAAACTCCAAAGGACGGCGTTTCGCATCCGCCTAATGCTTAAAATGGTCATGAGCAATCCTCAACCTCTCCCGAATGTTCCTGACAACATCCACGGCCTCCACAATCATCTCAGGTCCCAACAGCTCCCGATCACCAACGTCATCCCAACTCAATGTCGATTGACATTTCCTCCCATAAAGAGCGGCGAAAGGCGCCATGCCAATACTCGCCTGGAAGCTGTTGTTGTAAGAAAACTCCACCAGATGTAGATGGTCCTCCCACAAACCCTTGAAATCCAACATGCACGCCCTTAGCATGTCCTCCAAGATCTGAATTGTCCTCTCGGACTGGCCATCCGTCTGCGGATGGTACGCCGTGCTGAAACTCAGACGCGTACCCAAACTCTTCTGCAAACTCTGCCAGAACTGAGATGTGAACCTCGTGTCTCTGTCCGACACGATACTCACGGGGACTCCGTGAAGTCGTACGACCTCCTGCACGATTCACGTTACATCACTATCTAAACTAGGAAATGGAAATAGAAACGGAGCGTAAAAGAATTTACCTCCATATATCTCCTCGCTAGCGCCTCAGTGGACTGTCCAACTCGGAAAGGAATAAAGTGCATGGATTTGGTCAATCGGTCTACGATCACCCAAATCGCGTCATTCTGCTTCGGACTCCGAGGTAGTCCAGTCACGAAATCCATAGTGATGTGTTGCCACTTCCACTCCGGAATCGGAAGTGGTTGTAGCAATCCTGCCGTACGCTGATGCTCCGCCTTCACTTGTTGGCAAACCAAACACTTGGCTACACTCCGAGCCACACTCCTCTTCATACCATGCCACCAATAGTTCAGACGAAGATCCTTGTACATCTTGGTCCCACCAGGATGCACAGAATACGGCGAACTGTGTGCCTCCACCATCAACTCCTCTCTAATATCCCCAGCTGGCACACACAACCTGGCTCCAACCCTCAGCGAGCCATCCTCATGAATCAAAAAGTCAGTCCGCAGACCGGCTCCTACCTGCTCCCGAATCTTCACCAGCTTTGGATCTCCAGCCTGGCCAGCCTTGATCCGATCCACGATCGTCGACTGAATCTGCATACTCATCAACGAAGAAGCCTCCCCAGGAAGACCAATCTCCACACCAGACTCGCAAAAATCCTGCTGCAATCTCCACTGCGAAGTCAACATCATTACCGTGGGAAGCCTACTCAAAGCATCTGGAACCACATTCACCTTGCCAGGGTGATACTGCAAATCAATCTCATAATCCGCCATGAGCTCCAACCACCGACGCTGTCGCATGTTGAGCTCCTTCTGAGTAAAAATATACTTCAAGCTTTTGTGATCGGTGAAGATCTTCACTTTCTCACTCAGCAGGAAGTGCCTCCAAATCTTAAGAGCAAACACAACAGCAGCCAACTCCAAATCATGCGTCGGGTAATTCTTCTCATGAACCTTGAGCTGACGAGAAGCATAAGCCACTACATGCCTGTGCTGATGCAACACACAACCGAGACCCTTGCCAGAAGCATCGCAAAAGATCTCAAATCCACCGTTGCGATCAGGCACAACACGAATAGGGGCAGCCGTCAATCTCTCCCTCAGAACACCAAAAGCATTCTCACAATCACCCGACCAAACAAAAGGTACATCCTTCCGCGTCAATCTGGTCATCGGCTCAGCAATACGGGAAAAGTCCTTAATAAAACGCCGATAGTAACCAACAAGTCCAAGGAAACTCTGAATCTCAGACGCAGACTGCGGAACAGGCCACTCTCTGATGGCCCTAATCTTCTCGGGATCCACAAAAATATCATCTCCAGTCACCACATGCCCCAGAAAAGCAACTCTATCCAGCCAAAACTCGCACTTCGAAAACTTGGCATACAAACGATGCTTCCTCAAAATCTCCAACACTGTCCTCAAGTGCGATGCATGCTCTTCCTCCGACTTCGAATAGATCAGAATGTCGTCAATAAAGATAACGACAAACTTATCCAAAAAGTCATAGACAATCAGGTTCATCAGATTCATGAAAACTGCGGGCGCATTGGTTACACCGAAAGGCATAACCACAAACTCGTAGTGTCCATACTTCGTCCTGAACGCTGTCTTCGGAACATCTCCCTTCTTCACCTTCAACTGATGGCAACCACTCCTCAAATCCAATTTAGAAAACACCCTCGAACCTCCAAGCTGATCAAAAATATCATCGATGCGAGGCAACGGGTATTTATTCTTGATGGTCACCGCATTCAACTCCCGATAGTCCACGCACATGCGACGCGAACCATCCTTCCTCTTCACCAGCAGCACCGGTGCTCCCCACGGAGACACACTAGGGTTGATATAACCCTTCTGCAAAAGCTCATCCAGCTGCTTCCGCAATTCCTCCAACTCGGCGGGTGCCATACGATATGGCACCTTCGAGATCGGCTGCGCTCCCGGAACCAGATCAATAGAAAATTCTAAAGCTCGATCAGGTGGCAAACCAGACATCTCCTCGGGGAAGACGTCATCAAAATCCCGCACAACCGCTGGCCTCTCCAACTCCATCTGCATAGCCACAACCTCCACCGGTCTGGTCCGAAATTTGACCGGACCCAGCGAACTGCTACCTCGACTGAACTCAAATACTGGATGTCTGGGAATCTCGAACACCACCTTCTTCCTCCGACAGTCAATCGTAGCATATAAGCTCGCAAGCCAATCCATCCCAAGGACCGCATCGTAGTTGATGATGTCGTGGACAATGAAATCAGCACAAAGTTCATGTCCACAAACTACCAACGGGCAAGAATTGCACCTACGATGCACCGAGACCACACTATTCCCTGTGACGATATTCCAACTCTTGGAAAGAGGGGACGTCGACAAGGAATGCTTCTCCACTAAGCTCCAGGCCAAAATGCACATCGACGCACCTGAGTCAAAAAGGACTCGTGCAGGAAATGTGCAAACCAAACCACACCTAGCAAACAGTCTAACAATCAAATCCTATTCTAGCAACAAACATGAGCAAGCAACCAACATAATCAACAATCAAACTAACTAAGGAAGAAAAATAGCTAGAATGAGCGTTACCTGTAATAACCTCGTCCACAGCCATGCTCTCCTCCTCAGTCATCAGAAAGGCCTGCCATCTCGACGGAACAGCCTGCCGAAAGGCCCGTCTCTGTGGAACAAGGGGCGCTCCACGTCCAACGGGCACATGGGCTCTCTACTGCAATGGCTGAGCAGCAATAGGTGCCCTCCAAGGCTGCTTCGACCTCGGACAATCCTTCATGGCATGGGTAGGATCCCCACAGATGACACACTGGCCCAGGAATCTCCTACACTGATCCTTGACGTGCCCGGTCCTGCCGCAGAAATGGAAAGTCTTCAGAATAGGCCCTCCTGGCCTCTTGAACTGAGCTGGATGATTAGGCTTGAAACCAGGCCTAACCACCGTCCTGGCCTGCTCCATAGGCCTCTTCCCAGCACCAGAAACATGTCCCCTCCTCTGACTCAGGTTCAGCTCCTGCCTCCTTGCAGCGACCAGAACCTTATGATAAGAGTCCAGATCAGAGGAAGACACAAAACTCTGGAGCTCCAAAGCAAGTCCCTGCAGGAACCTCTGAGCCCTCTCATCAGCATCCTGTACCATCTTCGGTGCGAATCGACTCAGCCTAGTGAACTCTTGGTGGTACAGGTCCACCGTCAAGCTCCCTTGCTTCAGATCAATGAAACACTGCAGCATCTCCTTCTTAGCAGCCTTTAGAAAGAACTCCTCATCAAACCTGGACTTAAAGGTAGCCCAAGCTATCGGCTCCACCAACATCTTCTCTTCCGCATCCCACCAGTTCTGAGCGTTATCCTTGAGTTGCCGCTTTGCCAAATCAACCCATCCAGCCGGGGTGATCTTGGCCATCTTCAAGTTATCCTCAATGTTCCGAATCCACTCATCGGCAGCCAGAGGACCCTCAGACCCATCAAAATATGCGGGACCCAGCTCCCGAAATTGCTTCGCTCCCGGCTCGGAGCGAGGGGCCTCCGGAGTCGCCCGAGGAACTCGACCAGCCGGAGCATTCTGGACTTGCAGGAGCACGCCTTGCTGCACCTGCATCATCTGAAGCATCATCCGCATCATCTCTCCATTGGTGGGCTCCCGCTCAGGCTCCTCATCATGAGGGGGCGCACCACTACCACCACCACGGGTGATTCGCCTTCCTGCCATCTAATGACACAGAAAACGAAACAATTAGACCCATAGCTTATGACTCAGACGTCGAACTTAGTATATTGGACATTCTAATTTTATTATCGCTATTCCGATAATCGCAGTTACAGAAGAGGACCTGCATGGGCCACCAACAAAACCTGTCACGCCCCGCTTCCCTAAAATGGAGGCGAGACGTGAAAAGGTCCGCACGAGAGTGGAGCTGTGAAGCCCCAAACCCGATAAGCGTCAATAAAACGTAAGCAGGTCCCTGTAACCGCAAACGGAACAACAATAATAACACAAGGAGAGACAGAAACAAAATCTCAATCTTGGAAAATGTCCAACATTAAAATTAAGTTCAACATCCAGAAAAGCCACCAGGCTAAAAGAAAGAGTCTAAAGGCCCAGAACAAGGCCAAACAAAGACAAACGTAAACAGAGTATAGGTGCTGCGCACCGACAACTACAACAGTCCAAAACAAAAAAGGGAAAGCTCAACGAAGACACTAGGACTGGTCCACAGTGTCCACGTACTCCTCGCCAAACACCGACTCGGGCACGGCGTCCGTAAACACCTCGTCCTCAACAACGGACTCAGGCTCGGGATCTAACATGTGTCACCCAAAAGAGTAAAGGGGCACATGTCAGCAAGTCTAAAAGACTTGGGCAAGGAAACTGAAGCTAAGGTAAACTAGCAACCTAGCAGTTATAGTATGATGCATGGCATGGCAAGTATAGTATGGAAGTGACAAGTAAAGGGAAGTACAAGTAGAAAGTATGTCATGGATAACAAGTAAAACACGGACAAGTACAAGTCATGTGGTTCACGTCAAGTGAACAGTCAAGTAAACAAGTTGTGCACAGAGATTCCGCCTGTTGGCTAGAGTGGCTGATCGAGCCAACTCCTAAGCTCAAGTGACCGTTTATCCCTACCCCTCCACGTGTATCGAGCCAGGGAATTACCCCGAACACGGAATTATCGCTTCTGGAACACGAGCCAGGAAGTGTATTTAAAAAGTATGGCGTAGGGTTATGCCTGCAACGCAGGTGCCTAGCCGGTAAACAAGTAGATCGGGCATTGGCTATCAACCAACTCACGTAGCCCGCTTCTGGAACACGGGCCAGGAAACACAAGTATTGTAGCGTGTGCTACGAATGCGACATACAACATGGATAGCATGGATGACAATTAATTCGCGTACCGTTAATCAAAATTAAACATGACTTGATAGTTATGCAACATGATAGATGACGGTCCTAGCTTCGTTGTCAAGCTAGTCCCTGAAATTGTGCCTAGGCGAGTATCATTTCGTCGCCTAGTCTCTTTTACACCTACAACAAGCAAATGACCTAAGACATGGCCCAAATCCTAAGTGGCAAGTTTCATTTGCCTAGCACCGAGGATGACGATCACGAAGGTTCGTCTCACGGACGCTAATCTATGGGGAAGTCGCTGTTATGGAGAAACAATCATCAAAACAACATTCATTTCATTAGGGTTTCACAAAAACACAACGGGTTATGAAAACATTAAGAGATCGATTATTACCGTATCGGAAGCGGAAGAATGATGCCGAGCAAGCATGGCAACGGAAGAAACGCTCCGGGGAACCTAGGGTTCAGATCTGGAATGGATGGGGAAAATCTGGAGAAATGGGTTTTGATGTGGATTTTGGGGGTTTGATGAAAGTTTGAGGAAGATGAGAGGTAGGATGTGTCAAGTGAGGGTTTGGATGATGGAGGATGAGCTTGGAATGATGGAATAAGGGTTTGAGGTAGTAGGGGGCTCAATGGGGGAGAAATTAGGTTTAGAGTTGAAGAAGAAGAAGAAGAAGAAAACGTTTGGGATGGGTATTTATAGGAAGTGCTGGTGGCTGCCCAGAAATTAGGGTTTCGACACAGATTAGTCGGTCAAAGAAGGTTGGCTGACCGACTAGTTTAGCAACTAGTCGGTCGGTCGATTAGCTGTGACCGACTAACACCAAGCAGCGAAATTAGGGAAAAATCTGGGTAATGAATTAGTCGGTCAAAGAGCAACCACTGACCGACTAGTTTGGAAACTAGTCGGTCGGCTGACCAACGCAGACCGACTAAGTCCAAACAGTAACTCCTGTACAAAAATAGGATTTAGATTTAGTCGGTCAAAGAACAACTACTGACCGACTAGTTTAGCATCTAGTCGGTCGATGAACGTTCTTAGACCGACTAAGAATGAATAGTACTTGGCATCAAAAATGAACATAGAGTTAGTCGGTTAAAGAACGATTGCTGACCGACTAGTTTGCAACCTAGTCGGTCGACCAATGTTCTTAGACCGACTAACGATAAACAGTAACTCCTGAGAAATTAACAAAGCCAACTAGTCGGTCCATGAAGGTTTGCCGACCGACTAAATCGTCATCTAGTCGGTTGGTTCCCCTTCTTACACCGGCTATCGTGCACCAAAAGTTACGAAATGGAGCGCGAAGCTCCAGAATCGATTCCTAAGACTCCTATGCTTGATCTACAAATAAGATATGACCGATATGAAGCCCGTCACGAATGACTTACTCCGAAATCAACGATCAACGGAAGAAGCTAGGAAAACGCGACGAAACGATCGAAAATGCAAGCTACGGAGAAGAAAACCACACATAAGGAGAAAATCCACCAAAACATATAATATAATATAATAAATCCAGATACATGAAAACCAGTCGTTACAGTTTTGGACACACTAATTTCAAAAATCTTGCACACATTTCAAAACACAAGTTAGTTATTGGAATGCCAAATATTTCATTCAAACACAAACATTTTTGTGATGCTTGTCAACAAGGATAAATGCACAAATCTTCTTTTAAATAAAAGGATATCATCTCAACAAAGAGACCTTTAGAACTTCTACACTTGGATTTATTTGGTCCTTCAAGAGTAGCCTCTTTGAATAAAAGTAGATATGCATTTGTTATTATTGATGATTATTCACGATAGGTACACTTGGGTTTTATTCATACATAATAAGAATGATGCTTTCGAAGAATTTTCCATTTTCTGTAAAAAGATTCAAAAGATCAAATCCTCAAACATTGTTACTATTTGTAGTGATCATGGGGGAGAATTTGAGAATGAATCTTTTACCAAGTTTTGTAATGAAAATGGTATTACTCACAATTATTCTTTTCCACGTGCTGCACCATAAAATGGTGTTGTAGAAATGAAAAATAGAACTCTTCAAGAATGTGCCATAACAATGCTTTGTGATAGTAACTTACAAAAATATTTTTAGGCAGAAGCTGTTGCAACTGCTTGATACATCTTGAACAAAGTTCTTATAAGACTATTAATTATTCTTCGATCGTATTCCCCAAGTATCTTATTTTAAAGTGTTTGGATGCAAATGTTTCATTCTTAACACTAGAGATGTACTTGACAAATTTGATTCTAAAGCTGATGAAGGAATTTTTTTGGATACTTAACACGTAGTAAAGCCTACAGAGTATACAATAAAAGAACTTCAGCAGTTGAAGAATCATTACATGTCACTTTTGATGAGACCCACTCATCTAATTCTCGAATCATTGATGATGAAGAGAATTTATTACCTGTTATTAAATATTTTGATAATGCTAAACTTAATGATGATGGTGCTACTAACCCTTCTGTTGAATCTGTTTCAGATCTTCCAAAAGCATTTGCACAAGTTCCAAATCATCCATCAGATTTAATCATTGGAGATATCACAGATGGAGTGAAAACTCGTCGACAGATAGAACAAATGGCACATTGTGCATTTCTATCATCTATTGAACCAAAGACATTAATGATGCTTATAATGACAGTTCATGGATCATGGCTATGCCGGAAGAACTCAACCAATTCCAAAGGAATGATGTTTAGGAATTAGTTCCTCGACCTTCAGATCATCCAGTTATTGGTACCACGTGGGTATTCAAAAATAAATTGGATGAATCTGGACAGGTAATAAGAAACAAGGCAAGATTGTTTGCACAAGGTTATAATCAAGAAGAAGGTATTGATTATGAAGAAACCTATGCACCGGTTGCTCGCCTTGAATCTATAAGAATGTTATTATCTTATGCATGTTATAGAAATTTTAAATTATTTCAGATGGATGTTAAGAGTGCTTTTCTCAACGGATTTCTTAAAGAAGAAGTCTATGTTGAACAACCTCCTGGTTTTCATCATGAAAAGCTAGATAATCATGTTTTCAAGTTAAGAAAAGCTTTATATGGTCTTAAACAAGCATCTCTAACGTGGTATGAAAGACTTAAAAGTTTTCTTTTGAATTCTGGTTATTCTATTGGTAAAATTGATTCTACTTTATTTATTCAAAATATAGGTTCAGATATAATTATTATTCAAATATATGTTGATGATATTATATTTTGCTCTACTAATGAATATCTTTGCCAGGATTTTTCTAACATTATGCAGAAAGAATTTGAAATGAGTCATATGGATGAACTCACCTACTTCCTTGGTCTTCAAAACAAGCAAATGAAGGAAGGCATATTCATCCACCAAAGCAATATTCAAAAGAACTCATCAAACGCTTTGGACTTGAACATTCTTCAGATAAGCATACTCCTATAAGTACATCAACATCACTGGACAAAGATTTAAATGGTAAGGATGTTGACCAATGTCTCTATAGAGGTATGATTTGTTCTCTACTTTATCTTACGACAAGTAGACCCGATATTATGTTTTCAGTATGTTTATGTGCTCGTTTTCAGTCTAATCCAAAACTTTCACATTTAACTGCTGTGAAAAGGATTATTAGATATATTAAACATACATCTGATTATGGTCTATTTTATCATAAAACTAGCACATATGATTTATTATCATATAGTGATGCAGATTTTGCTGGTTGTAAATCAGACCGAAAGAGCACTAGTGGGACATGTCATTTTCTTGGACATGCCTTAGTCTCTTGGTTTAGCAAAAAGCAGAAATTTGTTTCATTATCTACCACAGAGGCAGAATATATTGCCGCTGGTTTAGCGTGTGCTCAAATCTTATGGATAAAACAAACTATATCAGATTATGGCATTCAGTGTTCCACATGTTCTATTATGTGTGACAACACTAGTGCAATTAATTTATTTAAAAATCCTGTTCACCACTCAAGAACTAAATATATTGACATACGTCATCATTTTTTGGATGATCATGTTCAAAAAGGGGATATTATATTAAAATTCATTTCTACTGAACATCAAATTGCCGATATTTTGACTAAGCCTTTGAAAGAGGAATCTTTCATTAAACTTAGACAAAATTTGGGCACCATCAGTGAATCTGAATTTGATATATAAGTATGTTAATTGGTTTAAATTTTTTATGAATTTTTAAATAATTTTTCGGTCATTATTTATTTTTAGCCGACTACAAATTTTTGTAGCCGACCAATTCTTCAAACTCTTTCGTGTTGTACTTTTGATGGTTATCTTTTTGTCTTTTCCTATTTTAACCCATGATTATTGTTTTTTCTCATACCATTTAACATGCGAAATTGGGAAATGTTTTTTTTTCAAAAACAAATTTTATAAATCTTACCTTTCCTCTTGCATGTCGTTCAAAAGATTTGACCTCCTTTATTACATCTCTTGGAATTTGTCTTGCATCAATTTTTCTTGGAATGAGGATTTCAATTTTCCAAATGGCTCTTTCTCATTTGCTTTCATCCACCAACCCGTCCTATACTATTAAATTCGGCATTGATTTTTTTCTCTCCTCTTTCCAATGTCCTTGGGCCACCCAACATTCACGTTTTGCCTGCCAACCCAATCACTCTTGTTTGATTTTTTTAAAGTTGTGTCCTCTTCTTCATTTTTTAAATATTTGATTTTTTGGGTTATTTAAACGGGCTACACTCAAACCGTTTCTTTTTGCCTCTTCGTATTTTTGTGTCTCTTCTTCTACGCGTCTGTTCAGTTTTCATTTTGAAACCTTTCAGGTTTGTAACCCATTCAGTTTTAGCAACTTCATCAACTTGAAACTGATTATAGCAACCGTTCGGTTTTTGCGTTCCTCTTCTCTTTCTATTTATATCCTCCGAATTATTTCTTTGTTTCACTTCATCCTATTCATCTTCTTCCTCCTTTCTCCATCTTGTTTCTTCCTCCCACCATGGCCGATCTAGAGATCCCCTCTCGTTTCCGCTCATCTGCCGCAAAATCTCGCTACCACTCGTTCGAGGCAATCCGCTTCCATCCCGAACGTTTCCTAGATTTCGTCGAACTCTACAGCTTTAACATCCGCGAGATCCTTGAGACCGTCGGCCTTCACAATGTTTGGTGCCTTGACAACAAGGTCCCATACTATCCGTCACTGGTCAAGGAATTCTATGCTAACCTTGAATCCTCAGTCTACCGTGGTTAGAAGCACTTCACAACCATGGTTCGCGGCATTTCTTTTACAGTGTCTAGCAAGACTATTGCCAAGGTCATCGCCCAGCCCAGATTTTTATGGCACTCTCTCATTTCCTATGACCGATCCTACCATCCTAGCAAAATTGTTTCCGAAATTTTTCCCTCACATGCCCGCTAATAAACTTACTCCTGATGCGCGGCTTCTCCACAAGGTCATCACACACAACCTTATGCCAAAATTGGGTTCCCTCAACTACCTCAGTTCCTCCCTTGAGCATTGTCTTCATGCCATCTTCGGTGGCTTTCCTATTCATTGGGGGCAATCTTCTGTTCTTCACACTTGCAAAACACGTCACCTCCCATTTTTATCTTCCATGTCTAATTACCCTTATCCTTCGCGCGTTTTCTGTCCCCACTGAGGGAGAGTACTTTGTTCATAGTGCTATCCACTTCGATGAACTCACCGTCCACAATATGCGCCTGCCAGATCCTCCATCTTCATCTTTCGAATCAGAAGACGATGACGACGATGGTGATGATGAGTTCGAAGGGACTCATACTCAAACCCCACAGCCTCAACCGCGGGTCACTCCCACCTCCACGGTCGCTCCTGGCTCTTCCCGTTCCAAGTCAAGCACGAGGCTCCTTGCCTCGAAGGATGGAATCTCTCCCTCTCGCGAAACAAACGCCGTGCTTCTTCGTCGCCTTACCGAGACCGTCTCTGAAGGATTCGCCGGGATTCAAATGCAGTTCAGCTCTTATGATGAAACTCTGAAGAAGCATTCGATCGTTCTTAAACAGATCCAAACAAATCAGGCTCATCTCTTATCTGCTCTCGAAGCCCAGAATGGCATTCCCTCTTGTCGTACCCGTCCCTATCCATCCTCCCCTGGCACTTCGTCCTATCATCCCTCTGCCCCATGATCGTATCGGTTTTTACCCGTCCATTTGTCCGTCCATAATCCTGATGCCACTGGTTCTTTTCAAGCTCCGTTTGGGTTGCTACTGTTAGGTGTTTTTCTGTTGTTGTTTTTGTTGCATCAAGTCTGTCGTTTGGTTGTTGTTTGCTTTATTTTGTCGGTTGTTTGGGTGTTTTGTTTGCTTAAGTTGGATGTTGTATTACAGTCTGCTCAATGTAACAATATATATGTTTAATTATTAGTTTTCAGTGTGTTATTTTTCTCCTGTTACACTTTTTTAGCGCATTTCTCTCCATTTCTTTATTAGTCGCCTACGGAATTTCGTAGCCTGCTAATTTTCTATTTCCACTTTTTGTGGATGACAAAGGGGGAGAACATCCGCCATATATTCAGGGGGAGTAATGATCACATTAATTCACATTATATCTTTTACTTGTTTGTCATCATCAAAAAGGGGAAGAATGCTGGAACTTGGTATATTCCATCTTCTATTCCATATGGTTTTGGTGTGATAATCAATATATTTTCTGTTACTAACTCTATCTATGCAGATGTGCAGACTTACAGACTATTCTATTCACATTATGCATATGATCAGTTTATAAGGACTCTCTGAGAATGCTGGCTTCACTACTCAAATTACATTTGGATAGCGTATCTTCGGAATAATGTAATTTTACTTTTTAGATAGCTTCAGGGCCTTGGCTATAACATATCATATATCCCTAAGCTCCAAATTACATTATCTTCCAACTCATTTGATCCCAAGTCAAAAATTTCCAATTTTCATATTTGGTCAACTACTTATTTTCGTAGCCTACTAAATCATTTTCCTGACCATTTGAGTCCGAAATTTTCTGGACAGTTTCTAGCCGTTTGTAACTTCCTTCAGAATCGTTCAAAACCATTTCTGATCACTATAAATGGAGGGGTACCCCCTCTCTTTTCATTCACTCCTTTTTCTCTTCTTTTGTTTTCATTTTGTGGAAATTAAGGCTTTAATTCTCTTGGAAAAATTTGTTTGTGTTCTCATTTGTAAGAAGAAATTCTGATCTCTTTCTTCATTTGAGAACTAAAGAACTTCAAGGGTGTTTCACAAATTCCACATTTAGAAACATTGAAGTTCTCATTTTAACACCATCCTTTGAATTCATTTCGATATTCATACCAAGGCTATAAGTGTTTTCTATTTCATTATTTCTTCAACAAGGTTTGAATCTCTAGTTGTAGAGATTGTACAAAGTTTGGGACACGGGGAGTGTCGCCATTTTTGTAAGTTCGTGCTTGCAGGGCAAGTGATTATAGTGGATTGAAAATCTCTACGGTGAGTAGAGGACTGGAGTAGGATCAAAAGGATCCGAACCAGGATACATCTTTGTGTTTGCGATTGGTTTATTTTCGATACTTGTCATTTAATTTCTGTTCCATCTTTGCAAATTTTAGTAACGTTTTATTTGCAACAAGTTTTTATAATACACTATTCAACCCCCATTCTAATGTATTTGTGTATATAGGCGATCCTACACTGGGAAATTCACTTCACAAGTCTTTCAAGACTATTGCCAAGCAACTGGCTTTGAAATTGAACATCCAGTAGCTCATGTTCACCTCCAGAATGGGTTAGCTGAGTCTCTTATAAAGAGGCTGCAACGGATTGCTCTTCCATTGCTAATGCAATCACAGTTGCCTGTGGATGCATGGGGACATGCCATTTTGCATGCCGCTTTGCTTTTCAGAATACGACCCTTTGGTGGTCATATTTTATTGCCAATGCAGCTTGCATATGGTGTACCTCCCGATATTTCTCACTTGAGAGTATTCGGTTGTGCAGTCTATGTTCCCATAGCACCTCCATAGAGGAATAAAAGCGGTCCTCAACACCGTCTTGGTATTTACGTAGGGTATGATTCACCTCCATTATTAGATACCTTGAGCCCCTGACGGGTGACACGTTTAAGGCTCGTCTTGAAGATTGTGAGTTTGACGAAAATTCTTTTCCCAAACTAGGCTCACAAGCTAAGAAGCCAGAAGCTTCAAAGACCATTTCTTGGGACACTAAATCTTTGTCTCTTTATGATCTGCGTACTAATCTGTGTGAAGATGAGATCCTGAAGATCTTCACATTCAGAATACACTACATTTACTCCCGGACAAATTTACTGATAACCAGAAGATTATCAAATCACACATCCCTGCTGCCAATACGCCAGCTAGGATTGACATCCCCAAAGATGGGTGCAATCCACCGGCAGCAGAATCGGCCGTACCTCAAATAAAAAGAGGACGATCTCTAGCTGAATGCAAACGTAGAGATGATTGACCAAGTGGAACGAAGCAATAGGAGTAGAGCTGGACTCATGACTCTTGAAACGCAAAGTCTTTGGACCAGTAGTCCAAACACCAAGAGGTGTAAAACCTGTGGGATACAAGTGGGTATTCATAAGGAAAAGAAATGAGAATAATCAGATTGTACGCTACAAAGTATGGCTTGTAGCACATAGATTTTCCCAATGACCAGGCATAGATTATAAAGATACATATTCCCCGGTTATGGATGCGATCACATTCCGATTCATATTAAGATTAACATCAATGGAAGGCCTAGAAATGCAGCTCATGGACGTTGTGACTGCATATCTATATGACAATATAGATAAATATATCTATATGAAACTTCTAGATGGTTTCAAAATACCAACAGAAACAAAAGATAGATCTCGAGATGTTTATTCTATTAAGCTCCAAAGATCATTATATGGTCTTAAGCAATCAGGAAATATATGGTATAACAGACTGAGTGAATTTCTTGTTCAACAAGGTTTCACCAATAATGAAGTCTGCCGTGTATCATTAAAACCACGTGAACATGATTCGTATTAATAGCCGTCTATGTAGACGACTTAAACCTCATCGAATCTCCTGCAGAGATTAATGATATATCTGCAAGCCTCAAACTAACGTTTGAAATGAAAGACCTAGGCAAGACTAAATTTTGTCTTGGCTTACAGATAGAACACCTTAGCGGAGGAATCCTGTTACACCAATCCATATACACAATGAAATTACTTAAAAATTTCCATATGGATAAGTGCCATCCTCCCAGTACAACAATGGTCGTTAGATCTTTGGATGTTTATAAGGACCCTTTTCGGCCGCTGGAAGAGGGGGAGGAAACATTAGGTCCTGAAGTATCTTACCTTAGTGCCATTGGAGCACTACTATATCTGGCAAATTGCACGCGTCCTGACGTAGCGTTTGACCGGCGCCCCGTTTACGGTATGCGGTGATGGGCGCGGTTGTCGTTTACCGCAAGTGCACGGTTAGTGTAGGGTGCGGGAATATCGAACTCAGGGAGGCGAGGTTGTGCTTGGGTCAGGTAGGACCTAAATCACCCCGAGGGGCGAGCTAGCCCGAATCGGTAGATGGTTGTCACGAAAGGAAATAAAGGGTATGAACAACAAGAAAGAAAACCCGGGACTTTGGTTTCCAACCCGACGAGAGACTCTCGCCGATACAGCCTACGGGTATGGATAGCGACCGGGATTAGGGTCTAATGGTGAGACGTTGCCTCTGAAAGTGATACCGGCATCCCATGGGCCCGATATTCCGGTCGGTGCCCAGGATGATACGCCGGACTTCCTGGATTCGATCAGTGGGCACTCCCGTGTCCATTAACACTGATCGATCCCGGGAGCACTAAGCCCGCAACGATAACTCCCAACGTCTCATCCTGCCGCTCCCGCGTGCTAGGATTTGACGTCTACGCTAAGGGCGTGAGCTATGGCTAGGGAGTCACCGCCAAGTTTATTCCCCCTTGGCCCAACGGTCAAAGGCGGTCTTTTTCCCGCTGATGACAATGAAACACCCCGCGTAACCGTTAGATTCCTATTCCCTATCGATTTCCTAACCCTATGGACGCATCGGGAAGAGCCCCCGAAGGGGTTTCCACCAAAATCCCAGATTTGGGAACTACTCACAAAAATCCATGAAAAAGCGATCTAAATAAAAATTAACCGTTGGAATCATAATCGGACAATTGCAATGCGGAAGTAATAGAGTAGATAAGACAATACTAAAATTTGAGAAAGATTTGAAAACTTACAAAAGAGTAACAATTACAGCCGTCACAAGGAGAGAAAACAGTAAAAAACTAGCAGCTCCCGTTTCTGGAACCCTAGGGGTTCTATTTATAGACTTTCGCATCAACCGATCGGTTGACAAGTCAACCGATCGGTTGATCCGTTACAAAATAATAACAGAAAACAGCGAGCTTTCACCCGATCACATGAATCGGTCGGGTGAGTTCTTGAGTGACCGGTTGGATCTTGGAGCAGTCGGGTGAACCGATCGGTTTGGCGTCCGTGTCTTCAGCTCTTCATCTTCAGCTACAGATGAACCGATCGGGTGAGAGTCACCCGATCGGTTGGCATTTTGCTCGAGAAAACAGAGAATAGGCCCCCGCTGAACCGGTCTGCGAACCGGTCGGGTGACTTCCATGTGAGCTCCGGCTGAGACCGGGTGGTGCACGCGTGCATCACCCGATCGGTTGGAGATGACCAACCGACCGGGTGAGGGGCTGAAAGATGAATTCTTTGGCGTTTGACCCCCGGATCATGCATGACTTCTCCCGTTGCTCCGGGGACTTGGGATATCATCGTTAAACGTCCCCTACGTGGTCAATCCCCTGCAATCATGGATAAACAAAGAAAAGTGAAAGAAAACGAGAAAATACATGAAAACGAATAAAAGACGGCGGAAAAACACGGAGAAACACAAAAGAAAACGTGTGTGAATATATGAAATATAAACGCACGTCAAAATCCCCCAAGCTGAACTCTTCCTCGTCCTCGAGGAAGACGAGTGAGAGTAGGTGCTCGGAAGAGAAAAATAGAGAGGAAGAAAGAAAAAGAAAACTCTAAATCCTAGATCGTCCATCAGAGCCACCAAAATCAAAAACGACACACCAAGCAAGCAAACGCCAAATCACACCACTAAACCTAGGAAAACGAGTCCAAATAAGTGTCGTGGGCCCACGCGGTGAAGCGCGAGTGAGTGTGGTCGTGTGCTAGCAAATGGTGTCGCTTTCTACAATGTGCTATGAGGCTCGATATACACAAATCCAAGATATGACCCAAATATCGATTCGAATTGAATTAAGCGGCGAATATAAGTTCAAGCATGCATGAGAAGAGTAAGAATAGAAGCGTATCATGCATCGGGGACTTCACAACTAGGGTTAAGGAAATCACGCCACTATAGTGTAGGATCCTGCCAAAACAGAGTTAGGATCGATAATATGAAGTTGAGACTTACGCTAGCGTATGCGGAACGGTAGTCTCGGAACTTTGCCTTCGGATTCGCCACGACGGATCGAGTCTTCTCACGAACGGAGTAAGGCTACTAATCCACAATCTAAATCTCTATTTTAGATTAAGAACTTGGATGGAGGGAGAGGAAATATTTCTGCAGAGCTTCGCTATGAAGAAGATGCATGCATGAATTTCATGCAAAATGTGTAAGGAAAATGGCTACCCTTGGGTCTTATTTATAGCCCCCAAGGTAGTTATTTTAGGGTAAGTTGTTCCTTTGGAACAACTTAATTAAGGTGTACCATGATGCATGGCACATTATAAGCTTAAGTTGTACCATATGCATGGTACAACATAAGCTTAAGATATTCCCCCTTTATTAGCCATATGTCGCATGCATTTATGCATATATAATGCGACTTTCCTACTCATACAGAGATCCTCTCCGCAAGGGAACAGATTCCCTTTGCACACGACTTCGTGTGCGCGACGTTCGAGGTCCGTATTCCCTCGTACATCCCCCACAAGGGTGTACAAACGTCTTCCATATCTAACATCTCCCACTCACACTTGAGGGGATTGTAAGAGAACGTCTTTCCCTTAGTTCTTTCATCTATCATACCGAGAAATAGACCGTGCGACCGTCATGCGCGTAGAGTCTGTTGTTGTGCACTTGTTAGAGATACACAACGACCTCGAAGGTGCAAAGTTGAGTAGTTCAACGCATGCTTTACCCTAGATTATTTCTTCACATTTTCTTGTACTTTATATTCAACAATTGAATCCCATCTGGATTACAATTGGCTGGCCAGCTTTGAATCACTAAAGTCCAAATGCGAATATGAAATCAATCTTCCTCTTCTTGTGAACCTTCTGATCTTGACTTGATTCGCTTTTCTAACGTGCCCCGCCGAGCCGAATTACCATAGCCCATTAGTAACACGCTAAGATAGCGATCATCTCGTCAAATCTAAAGGAACCAATTGGAGTCCTTGAGGGTAAGAGTTAAGACCCGTATGGCCTTTGAGTCTCACATAATAGCAAACACTATTGCTACTAACTCAGTGGTCGAAATGCATACGTGGTATGAACACGTATTACAACATCACTCCTTTCCCAGGGAGAGTATGTCTTAATGATGTTGTACGGATGAAAAGATCAGACACCACAGTGCCTATCTTTTGAGTCCCCTTACTACTCAGAAATATTCCCGGACTCTCATCGTGCATAAGACAGATAGGATTATAAAATCCAATGAGATCTTTTTATCCTTGTGATACAGATCTCAGATCTTTTGTAAGCATCCATATGATGCAGATCTTTCATTCGACTATCTTTGTTAAAGTCATGACTCTAAATCATTCGTCTAATGATTTTGACTTTAAACTAGTCTCATCTCTATCTTATCCATCTGATAAGATAAGGCGGTTGCTCATGTGAGAGAGCCAACCTTAATCTGTCCGACATACACACAATTCAGCTGAGATTTCGAAAATGTACACAAACATTTCTTTAAGAAATTCATATGCAATGCTTGAAAAAGAACTTATTCTTTTATTAAATTTGATCTTTCTTAGACATGGGAATATATATTGGTACAACTCAGCTCATACGCAATCCTTGGGATGATAAGTGTTTATAAAACACATTTCTGGGGATCGCTTTCGTAAGCTGATCCTCTATCATCTCATGCGTAGATATGTACCTTATGTCTACCTTCTTGGTTTTATCATAGTCTTTTGCAAACCTGCAGTTCCTTTAAGATACTGCATTATCCTCTTAACCGCTTTCCAGTGTTCTTGCCCTGGGTTGGATTGGTAACAGCTTACCATTTCCAACGGCAAAACAGATGTCCGGTCTCGTACACACCATAGCGTACATAAGACTATCAACTGCACTGGAATATGGAACTTTTTCCATAATTTCCTTTTCCTTTTGGTTCTTTGGACACGATTCCAGATATAAATTATCGCATATGCTTATATGAATATCAATGGACTTGCAGTCCTGCATATTAAATCGTTCTAGAACCTTCTTTATATAAGTCTCCTGTGAAAGAGAAAGAAGTTTCTTCGAACGATTCCTTGAAATCTTAACTCCAAGGATATATGCGGCTTTTCCTATGCCTTTCATCTAAAATACTGATGAAAGCCAAGCCTTGATACTCATCATAAAGCCCTTGTCATTTCCGGCTATTAAAATGTCATCTACATATAGAGACATAATAACATGCTTGCTTTTAATCCTCTTGATATATACGTAGTTATCTTTATCAAGTATGGAAGATCCATTTGATAAGACAACCTCTTGAAATCGTATATACCATTGCCTCGAGGATTGTTTAAGACCATATATGGATTTACGAAGTTTACAAACCTTATGTTCGTTTCCTTCTTTTACAAACCCTGTTGGTTGTTCCATATAGATCTCCTCGTCCAATTCTCCATTGAGAAAGGCAGTCTTTACATCCATCTGATGTAATTTGAGGTATAAGCAAGCTACCATTGCCAGAATCATGCGAATCAAGGTAAAACGCACAACAGGTGAGAATGTCTCTTCGTAGTCTATCCCTTCCTGTTGCGTAAAACCTTTCGCGACAAGGCGAGCATTATATCTATCTATAGAGCCATCAGCCTTATGCTTGATCTTGAGAACCCATTTGTTCCCAATTGCTCTATGTCCTCTGGGTGAGTTAAATAAGTCCCAGACTTGGTTAACTTTCATGGATTTCAATTCCTCCTTCATCGCTTCCATCCATTTGTCTTTTGCAGGGCATGATGTGGCATATTTGAGATTCTTCAAGTCCTTGTTGACTCGAATTTAGATCAATTCTAATATCACTCCCACTTGAAATGTTGTTAGAATTGCTCCCACTTGGATCATTATTCCCGTATGGAATAGGATAATCGTCATTCGTATAATCCATTGGTGAAGGTTGAAAAGTATTTTCGTTTTCACCAAGAATTCTCCCACTCGAATGAGGTAATCCTTCTTGATCACAAATCTCAAATAGAGATAAGTCCTGACTTATCTCGCCCTGTTTTGGAAACTCGTTTTCCAAGAAAGTGACATCCCTCGACTCAAACTCAATTAGCACACCATTGTCTTCCTGACTAACAAAAACATAACCTTTGGAGTTTAATGCGTATCGTTTAAAGATACATTTCCTTCCCCATGGCCTAAGTTTGCCATTCTTATGGGAGGAAATATGTGCGTTGAATGCACAAACTCAAGGAAAAATGTTTAAGTCAGGAGACCTTTGGTTCCACAACTCATAAGGAGTGGAGCTAACTGATTTCGAGGGTACGCGGTTTAAAATGAAAACCGTAGTCAATAATGCATCACCCCAAAAGGTGATTGGCAAGTTAGCTTGCGCCATCATTGAACGGACCATTTTTCATTAAAGTCCTATACCTGCAGCACCAATTTGTTGAGGAGTTTAAGGCATAGTTACCTGATGTACTATGCCTTTTTCATCACAAAGTTCCTTTAAACTTGTTGATTGATATTTACCGCCCCTATCGGTTCGCATGACCTTAATCTTGCGATCTAATTGATTCTCCACTAAACTCATATAGTTTTTAAAGCATGTTTAGTGCTTTTACTTTTGTGGGATATCAAATAGATATTACCGAATCGGGTGAAATCATCAAAAAAGTGATGAAATAGGACTTCCCGCGTCTTGTCTTGACATTCATCGGACCACATATGTCCGAATGGATAAGCTGTAATGGAACCTTGGCCCTTGTGCCGGTTCCAAAACGGCTTGCGACAAGATTTCCCCACAAGGCAATGTTCGCTGGTCGACTTTTCAACCTTTGAAACATTTGATAGAAGGCCACGTTTGGCAAATCTATCCATACGCGTTGGTCCAATATGACCAAGCCTTGTGTGCCAACAAATTATATTAGACTCATTAGTCAAAGAATTTGTCACAAGGAAATTTTCATTACATGAGGAATCATATATTGTACTTATTACAATAAATCCTTTGAAATACATAACCCAGAACCAATAAAAGAATTATTACAAAATAGGTCCACTTTACAATCATGAAGGAACCAACTTATTACAAAGACCCATTAAATTGACCACAGTTTTAATATTCCTTTGAATATATGGAATGAAGAGAACTTCATGTAGTAGGAGAGTGAGGCCGTTGTCCAAGACAAGCTTGCGAGTCCCAACGCCTTTCACTTCAACACGTGTGTTTCCTACATTGATCCACTTCATTCCTTGGGTATCCGGTGATACTCCACGAAGGACCGTCTGTCCTTTGCTATGTGGTCGGTGGCACCTGAATCAATTATCCAAAAATGGATTAGATTTCACAAGAAATAGTGGACTAGAAACACATATGTAACTAGTATTACAAGTTACCTCGTCACTTCCACTCGTACACGAACGAGCATAGTGACCGAGCTTGTTGCACTTGAAGCACTTGATCCTTTTCAAGTCTTTCTTCTTGTGCCATTTCTTGTGCCCACCCTTATGTTTGGGTTCCTTGGTAGACTCAGGTTGCTTATTACGTTCATTAGAAGACTTCGAACGATCTTTACGTTTCTTTCCCCCGTGTGAGGAACTAGCAACCATGTGCACTTCTGCACCTGGCTTGGCAGCTGCAAGCCGCTCTTCCTCTAATTCGAGGTGCTTGGAAACATCGTTGAAGGTCTTGATGCTCTCATTATGAGTGAGATGCATCTTCATCTGATCCCACCCATTTGGTAGGGAACGTATGACTGCTTGGATTTGTTGCTCATCCGTGAGCACATGACCTGCGTCCTTTAACTCTGATATAAGGTTCGCCATATGTCGCAGATGTTTCCCCATGGAATGATCTGGACGTTTCTTATATGTATCGAACTTTATAGTTAAGGCGCGAAGTTTGGACACCGATGTGCCACCGAACTTCTCCTCTAGGTTGGACCATATGTCCATGGCTAGGTCATGTTCTCGGAAGATGCGCATTATGTCATCAGCCATACTGCTTAATAACGTAATGCGCGCTATCTTATTCTTCCGAGACCAAGCATCAAAAGCTTCCTTGTCTCTTCGGTATTGGGCCGTAGTGCCCAACTCGGGTTCAATCATTACGTTCTTTAGAGTTTCGAGCACTTCTTGCTCCTCTAAAACGTATTGTATCTTAATGGACCAAAGTTTGTAATTATCGCCGTTGAGTTTTTCACCTTTGTTTAACTCAGCGACGATATTCTTTGAAGCGGAAGACATTTTACTTTTAAAATGCTGCAAAAGACACAAAACCGAAGGTTCGATCAAAAAACATTGCATAAAAAATTCTTAAAATATAACTCCCACTTGAAATGATAATAGAATATCCCATTTGGATAGTTCTAAAATTCAAAACCCACTTGGAATTATATTATATTTGATAAGTTACTTTCGAAAAATATTGAAGATGTTGTTCTAGAATCGAAAAGGTCTCTACGATTCCAATCACCATCTAGAACAACTTTCAATATTCCCCCATCACTTATCAAACAATAGTACTCTTATAGTACTAGCAGCGGAAAATGAGCATTTGATAAGTTACTTTCGAAAAATATTGAAGATGTTACTCTAGAATTGGAAAGGTCACTATGTTTCCAATCACCATCTAGAGTAACTTTCAATATTTCTCCCTCACTTTATCAAATGTTAGTACTCTTATAGTACTTTGCAGCGGAAAAGCGTTTTTGAAAACGTATTTTTCAAAACGAATTTTAAAATACATTGGCTAATCTCCGTAGAGTAGAGCACAACGTCATAAGTTCATTGGCTAATCTCCGTGGAGTAGAGCACAATGACATGGCTAATCTCGCATGAAGTAGAGCATTACGGCTAATCTTCAAGGAGTAGAGCACAATTACATAAGTACATTGGCTAATCTCCGTAGAGTAGAGCACAATGACTTGGCTAATCTCGCATGAAGTAGAGCACTATGGCTAGTCTTCAAGGAGTAGAGCCCAATGAAAAACTTCATTAAAACGTTAGTCCCGTATGAACTAGTCGGCACTGTGGTTAGCCCCGTATGGGCTAATCGACACATTCGAGTTTGACCAATGCCCTTTGTCACCCCGTATGGGTCAGTAGGCAAGTTTGCAATCGACACAGGCCTTCTGCCAGATTGGTCGACCAAAAACACAAAATTGGTCGACCAATTTTTCAGACTGCAACTTCTTCCCGGCCAGGGCCTCTGCCCTGGCCGGTGCTTGGCCAAGGGCCGGCCAGGGCCTCTGCCCTGGCCGGCCAGGGGCCCTGGCCCCCTCGGCCAGGGCCGGCCAGGGCCTCTGCCCTGGCCGGCCAGGGGCCCTGGCCCCCTCGGCCAGGGCCGGCCAGGCCCTGGCCTCTGCCAGGGCCGGCCGGCCAGGCCACTGGCCGGGGCCGGGGCTCCTGCCCTGGCCTCGGCCAGGCCCTGGCCTGAGGCCAGGGCGCCGCCCTGGCCTCTGCCAGGGCGGCCTGGCCGCTGGCCGGGGCCAGGGCTCCTGCCCTGGCCTCGGCCAGGCCCTGGCCTGAGGCCAGGGCGCCGCCCTGGCCTCTGCCAGGGCGGCCTGGCCGCTTGCCGGGGCGAGGGCTCCTGCCCTGGCCTCGGCCAGGCCCTGGCCTCGGCCAGGGCCAGTAGGCTGGCCCTGGCCACTGCCAGGGCCGGCCTGGCCGGCAGGCCTTGGCCAAGGCCGGCCACTGCCGGCCTGGCCATGGCCGGCCATGGCTTGGCCATGGCCGGTCATGGCCAAGGCCATTCGGCGTTGTTGGCCATGGCCGGCCACCCCCTTTGAATGGGGTTGCCGCACTTAGTCCTCCCCCTTGATGGGGTGGTCGCCGGTGGTTATTGGCCGTAGCCAACCCCCTCCGCTTGAGGAGAGGGGGTGCATGGCCTTCATAGCCCATTTGGCCATGGTGCACATGCACCAAATTTCCTCTTACCCGATGGAAGTAACTACCATCATCTTCCTCGATGAAGCACCCGTTCGTCGATGAAGCACCCGTTCGTCGAGAAATTAGTTATTTCCTAATGGCCGTGTGCCAAAAATGAAAAATAACACACTACGTGAACGGTTGGTTCTTCCCGTCACGGAGAGTTCCTACCATATCCGTAATGATAGGAGACCCTAACGTGAAAAGAACAACCGCTGCGTTCTCTCCGTCACGAAGCGTTCCTACTATATCCGTAATAGTAGGAGACCCATTCGTGAAAAAGGCAACGACTCGTTCATAGTTTCGACGGGGCGGTGGTTTGACCGGGGCGAACCCATATGGCTCTGATACCAATGTAGGATCCTGCCAAAACAGAGTTAGGATCGATAATATGAAGTTGAGACTTACGCTAGCGTATGCGGAACGGTAGTCTCGGAACTTTGCCTTCGGATTCGCCACGACGGATCGAGTCTTCTCACGAACGGAGTAAGGCTACTAATCCACAATCTAAATCTCTATTTTAGATTAAGAACTTGGATGGAGGGAGAGGAAATATTTCTGCAGAGCTTCGCTATGAAGAAGATGCATGCATGAATTTCATGCAAAATGTGTAAGGAAAATGGCTACCCTTGGGTCTTATTTATAGCCCCCAAGGTAGTTATTTTAGGGTAAGTTGTTCCTTTGGAACAACTTAATTAAGGTGTACCATGATGCATGGCACATTATAAGCTTAAGTTGTACCATATGCATGGTACAACATAAGCTTAAGATATTCCCCCTTTATTAGCCATATGTCGCATGCATTTATGCATATATAATGCGACTTTCCTACTCATACAGAGATCCTCTCCGCAAGGGAACAGATTCCTTTTGCACACGACTTCGTGTGCGCGACGTTCGAGGTCCGTATTCCCTCGTACATCCCCCACAAGGGTGTACAAACGTCTTCCATATCTAACATATAGCCTAGATACTAGCTAAAAAGTTCTTATGCCAAGTGTTTTCGATAACGACGGGGGTTGAGATGATGTGGAGTAGAACACTCGGTGCAAATTCTCGCCTTCCCTTTATTCTCGGCAAGTAGGAAAAAATATTCACACGGAAATTTTTTTGGGTTTTGGGCATTTGTATTTTTTTTTTGAATTTTGGGCTATACAAAATTTTTCTTTTCTCTCTTTTTGGGCTTTTCTTTTCCTTTTTTCTATATTTTTTTTTGAATTTTTGGGTTTTTGGCTATACACATGTGCACTCTCCCAAGTGGGAGAACGGTACACGACGAGGGGATTTGCACCAAGTAAAACAAAAAAGAAGTCGAAATCTAAACACTCGGGCAAAGGAAACTATTCTCGCTAAATAGAGCATAGGCTAAGTGGGTTATCCTAGTCCTTAATTGTGGAATCCCGACGCACGTGAATTGAAATATACGATATAAATATAGCATGCATATAGTAGAAACAAATACCGCATGTTCAAATCGAAGCATGATAATCTAGGGGTCATTCCTGGACAGGTATATAAAGTAAAATCACAAAGCAGAAGCACACCAAATAGCTAGGCATGACGCACGACTCACAAGAAAGCTAAGTGGACCCACAATGCGTGAAATGCAAGAGGACTCGAAATCCTAGGGTTAGTGAGTGTGATTATCGATGCAATGCTAGGTGTGTGTGACTTTGTGGCGATTCATCATAGGATTCATCTCTAGGAGAAAGAGCTAAAAAGAAGAAAAGAAAAAATAAAAGCACGATGAAAATGACACAAAAAACGAAAAAGAAGGACTCAAACGACGCACACAGTGCGACTCCCCCAAGCTGAAGTTTGCATTGCCCTCAATGCAATATGAGTAGTACGGGAGGGCAATGAAAATGGGGGGTGGAATACGCACTGACACAAAAAGAAATGAAAACGAGGAAAACACATAGATGAAACTGAAAAAGAAAGAAAGATCAAAATCAAAATCAAACAACACGAAAATAAAAATAAAATCACACGACACGACATGACACTCAAAAAATGAAAAACAAGCACACACACACAAAAATGAGAAAAACAAACAAAATACGACAGCACACCAAAATAGACGTCCCCCAAGCTAAACTAGATAGTGCTAGCGAAATGATATGATCGATAAAATGCAGAGATATGCAAGGGGTGGTCAAAAACAAACAAGGAGAAATCAGAAAGCAGGAGAAGGTGAGTCCTCGTCCTCCTCAGAAGAGGGTGTGGATGGGTGGTCGGGGGAGGCTGGGGGTGTGCGTAGAAGTGGGGAATGAGGCGAAGGAATAGGGGCATCGGTGGTGTGAACAATGGGAGGAGTGTCGGTGGTGGTGGGTGGTGGTGGTAGGAAGGCGATCAAGGCGGTGGTGAGAGGAACAGAAATGGAGGAAGAGGATGCGGTGGTCACGGTAGTGGGAGGTGGTGGGAGGGATCTGGAGCGCACTGGCAATTTCCTCCGGCGCACGTATGGAGTGACGGAGGAGGAGGGAGGAGGTAGTGTGGGTGCTGTGGAAGTGGTCGGGAGGGGTGAAGTGGATGCCGGGATGGGATTAGAAGAGGGAGGAGAAGAATGTGGCGAGGGGGGTGATGGATGTGGGGATGTGTGTGTGGGGGGGGGGGGGGGGGGTGGAGGAGAAGATCGCCGGGGTGGTGAAGGTGGAGGTGGTGAAGGTGGAGGTGGTCCGTGGATATGAGTGAGAAGGCGAAGAATGGCGGCCACGTTCCTCTCAAGTGCGAGGAAACGTGGGTGAGTAAGAAAGGAGGATGGTGAAGGGTCCGAGGAAGCAGAGGACATGGCGAGCTCACGAAGGGCAGCGACCTCCCTCTCAAGACCAAGACGGGCAGATACCTGACGGCGACCAAAAGATGTAGACTAACGCGCGGCAGAGGTGGTGCCGCCAGGTAAGGTCAAAGAGGTGTCGGCGGCAGTGGTCATGCCGGCACAGGAGACAAGGCCAGAAATGGCCGCAAAGAGGTGCTCAGACGTGATCAGTCCCGGAGCAGAAATGTAACGGCCTGTATTTTTCCAATACTTTCAAATTAAGTATTTAAAGAAAATTCAATTTTAATTGTATTTTATAATGGTTTGTTAGCAGTCTTAAACTGATTTCAAAAATTGCCTATAAAATATTTTGGAGTACCAGACTAGTTATGGAGTATTTTAGTAAAATCGGATTTCGTCAAATACCTCTAAAAGATCTGATAAAAATTCATTTTCAGATATGGAGTATTTTAGTAAAATCGGATTTCGTCAAATACCTCTTATTTGCTTTGGACGCTGGTAATGTAATGTAATAAATATTTGTGCTGTTTCTGAGAAACTCGCGTGCAGGGACCTGCCTTCGCTAATTAAACGCTTAGTGTGCTTAAGGCAAAGAAGAGAGAAAAAATAATTACCCCTTCTTTGCTTTAAGCACATGCGGACCCGCTCGCGTCCTCGCCCCCAAGTATACTGGGAAGCGGGGCGTGACAAGAAACAGGACGACTCGGGCCAGCCCCTAAGTCTCCCCCAGACGCAGGGATATCCCGCTCGCCTAAGTGGGCGGCAGGGGACGGTGGTCTGCGTGCGCCTGCGGGAAGGAAAGGAAGATTCAACCCCGCTAAGAAGTCAGGATCAGGAGGGAAGGTCCAGTCTCCCACGAGAGCAATGGTCATGCGAGCGGGGTTGGGTAGAATGGTGTAAGGGGCATGGGGGTGGCCATAATTAAAGATGAAGCGGCCATCTGAGTGGGGTCTAATCATGTGGATGTGCCGCAGGACATCAATATCAAGCTGTGAGGGTCCTGCGGCAGCTGGAAGATTATTGGGGATGGTAATATTGAATTGGGCGTGAGAGCAGATGATCGTGATGATGCCCCCGCAACAAAACTTCCCCTTACCGGCCCGGCTGATCTCGAGTAGCTTGTAAACAAGCCAATCGCTGCCATGGATGGGGACGGTAGGGGCCCTGAAGCTAATGCCATCATCATCCCGGACAAAAGGAAAAGTCATGGCCCAAAGGATAAAAAGGTCAGGGATAGTCACGGTGCCGGACTCGTCCCTAGGAAAAAATGCAGATGAAATGATCCTGTGGGCCAAACGAAACACGGGATGAATGATGGAGGAGGCCTTGGCCCTTCCTCGGGGATAGTCACGGATCATTGTGAGGCGGAACCAGAACTGATCGACATCAAACTCGGGCGTGTACTCGTAGTGTCGGATGGAATCATCCCCGAGATTGGGGAAACCAAATATATCGTTAATCGTGTTCAGATTTGTGGTGACACTACGATTACGCACCCTGAATTTAATGATCGACCCGGACTCCCAGACAAGTGTAGAGAGAAATTCGAGTGTGAGGGCCGGGTAGGATATGGCAGATGCATTAAGAAAGGCCAACCATCCTAAGTTAGCAAAAAGAGATTCGACCTCGGTGTAAACACCGAGATCGACAAGTGTTCGTGTGTGCGGGAACTTAGTAGATAGATGCCCTCGAGCATCGAGCCTACGGTAAAAATCTTTGTGCTCCTGGTTCCGAAAGATATACCCATGTGGGCCCAACATTGGGTCCACAGGGGGGATAACAGGCGGGGGAGGGCCAAGTGTAAGTGCTCGTGTACGGGAAGGGGGGCGTGTTTGTTTTCGTCTCTTTCGAGACGGCTCCTCCTCCCGCATAATTCCCTTCCCCTTGTCCTTATCCTTGGCCATGTGTGAGTGTGCGTGTATGAATGAGTGCAAAAAACAGTGGATGCACACTAACACAAGCAAACGAGCAAGCACAATCTATAGGGTAAATATATAAATATAAGCTTAGGAGCGAGTGTACCCAAGCGGAATGGCGGAGCTTGCTCGTAGACGTCCCCACACTGTTCAACGAGAGTAGCGTGGAGCCGTGGCGATCTCCTCCGGCGAGAATTTTCGAAATGGGGTTGGTTGGGGGGAAATTAGGTCAGAAATTTGAAATGGAAGGAGAGAGAGGGTGTAGATGATGGAGGGATCGATGGAGGAGGTGGAGAGAGGGAGTAATAGAGGAGTAGAGGACGTGGGGGAGTGAGAATCGGTCGTTGGGGAGGAGAGGAAGGTGAAACGACGACGGTTTTTGCGATCGGGCGAGGATGAAAACGAGCGGGTGTCGGGGGGTTTATTTAGGGTTTTAAGTCGAACCGATCGGGTGACTTTTCACCCGATCGGTTGACGGTTAGGTCGAAATTCTTGCCGAAGAAATGCTACAGGCGAACCGGTCGGTTGACTTGTCAACCGATCGGTTGGCCGCTCCACTCATTTTCCCGAGAACTAAGGGCTGCTCACCCGGTCGCATCAACCGATGGCGCTCGAACTCAACCGATCGGTTGATATTCCCCAAAAACTTCCGAGAGTTCTCCCCAGCTCACCCGGTCTGTCACCCGGTCTCTTCATTACTCAACCGATCGGGTCAATTGGGGACAGATCTCGGCATGTATCTGATACATCCCAACCGATCGGGTGAGTTATCAACCGATCGGTTTGGGGCTTGTTTCCTGCAAAAACCAACAGATTTGTCTAAGTCCCCGAACGAATGTTCTCGCGGCTGATGTTAATTATAAAAATAGATAAAATAAAGTAAAAAATAACGCTAAAAAATGGGGAAAAGTTTAGAACATGGGTTGCCTCCCATGAAGCGCACTTGTTTAACGTCGTTGGCTCGACGCCCGCAAGAGATGTTCATGGTGGTTGATACGGGTGATGCCTGAAGTTCGGCATCTCTCCTTCATTGGAGCTGAAGGTCCTTGGAGTAGTCAGCGGCTGGAGAAATACTTGCTCGACTACCCTCCCCTTGTTCTTGGGATCCGGGGGCTTTTCTTTTGTGTTGGCGCTTCCCGCCATCTTCTTTAGGATCCAGACCTCGTCTTTAGTGAGGTCCATGGGCTCTTTCCCCGTTCTCCTCGCAGGAGGAGCCTTGGGGAACCCGGGAGGGGTCGTTCTTGCTGCACTCGGTCTTCTAGCAGCTTCTTTGTTCTTGGGGCCGTCTCCATCTTCTGAATTCCCCAAGTCATCGGGGGGGGGGGGGAGGGGGGGTTTCTCAAGAGAATCTCACATGAGCTCTCTTCAGCGGCCTTTTCTTCTTCTACCTCAAGCAAATTACACCGAGGGTCATCAGGGGGATCGGGGTGCTTCATGGACAACCCCAGATCAAACTCAACTTTTTCTCCGCTGACGTTTAAAGAGAGTTTTCCGTTCTTTACATCTATCAGAACGCCAGCAGTGGATATGAAAGGCCGTCCCAGGATGATGGGGGTGTGTGCATCTTCAGGCATGTCCATGACTACAAAGTCCACTGGCACATGCACCCCTCTCACATTTACGGGGAGGTCATCCACAATTCCCACCGGATATTTGACCGAACGGTCAGCTAGTTGTAGGGTCATACCGGTGGGCTCCAAATCACCCATTCCTATCCTTCTATACATCGACAAGGGCATCAAACTAACACTCGCTCCTAGATCGACGAGTGCACGATGAATCTTCACTGCCCCGATCGTGCAAGGAATAGAGAAGCTCCCCGGGTCCTTGAGTTTCGGCGGATTTGCCCTCTGAATAAGAGCGCTACATTCCGCCGTCAGCACTACTTTCTCCTTTCTAGACCCTCTAGTCACCAAATCTTTCAGGAACTTTGCATAGGAGGGGATTGTTTCGATTGCTTCTAGGAAGGGGATTTGCAGGCTTAGGTCCTTGACCATGGCGAAGAACTTGCCATATTTCTCATCAATTTTGTCCTGAGCTAACCGTTGTGGAAATGGCACAACTGGTTTGAACACTTTCGGGCTCCCTTCCTCCTTCTTCTTCTTCTCTTCTTCAGAGACTCCCTCCGGAGTCATAGGATTTGATGACGAAGCACCGGCGTCGTTTGATTTTTCGATCGGCCTCTCAACGACCGATGGTGCTTCCGATTTGCTAGGGGGCACTCTAGTAGGAATTTGTGTCCCGCTTCTCAGAACGATAACGGACACATTCGCGTGCTCGTGCACGAGTGCTGATGTTTGGGTTGCTCCCCTCGGGTTCACCTCCGGTTGTGGCGGCAATTGGTTCTGCGACCTTGAAAGGTTCACCACTTGTAACCCCAGCTGGGTTACTTGGTCCGTGAGGGTCCGCTGACCCATTTCCAGCTTTTGATTGATCTTCTCCTGGTTGGTAATATATTAAGTCAAGAGAGACTCAACCGGAGAGACGGCCCTCTGTTGGCCATACTGCTGCTGCTGCTGTAATGGTTGCTGAGTCCTGGGGGCATAAAATTGTTGCTGAGGTTGCTGCTAAAATGGTTGCTGCTGAACCTGGCTCTGCTGTGGCCTAGCCGGCTGATATGTTTGTTGCTGAGGCTGCTGAGGCGGCGAGGGCTGAAATGGCGGCCGGTAACTGAAGTTGGGGTGGTTCCGGTTGTTTGGAGAGTAGGCCGGGTTGGAATTGGTCCTTGGCGGATACGGCGCATTTCCCGTGGGGTTGTAAAATAGTGCACTCGCCTGATCCAATGGTGGTGAGATGTCACCACCGTCGAATTCCCCAAAGAATTCGGACTCTACCGCTGAAATTTGCTGTGTACCGGCCCCACCGGCTCCTACCATTAGTGCGGAGATCTGGATCGAAAGCAAGTCGAACTTGCTTGAAAGTTTGTCGACGTCCTCGACTCTGTGTATACCCCCGGATCTTGGTGTGGCTCTCTCATCACACCACCGCTCATTGTTGGATGCCATATTTTCCAGAATATGTCCGGCATCTTCCTCGCTCCTAGACATGAAGGAACCCCCAGCCGCGGCGTCCATAGAAGATTTCAGTTCATCACTCAACCCATTGCAGAACAGATTAATAATCTGCCACTTCGGAAGCTCATGGTGAGGGCATCTTCTTTGCATTTCTTTATATCTCGTCCAAGCTTCATGCAAGGACTCGTGGCTGGCCTGGGAGAAGGAGGAGATCTCACTCCTCAACTTCATGGTCTTCCCCGGAGGAAAGAACTTTGTCAGAAAAGCATTGGAGAGCTTCTCCCAGGTGTTGAAAATGTTGGGGTCCTTCCCCCTTAGCCATTGCTTGGCTTTGTCTCTCAAAGAGAAGGGGAACAGCTTCAGACGGATAGCCTCTGTCGTGACACCATTAATTCGGAAGGTGTCACACTTCTCCAAGAAGGAGTCTAGGTGCTCGATCGGGCTCTCCATGGGTGCACCCGCAAACTGGTCCTGCTGGATCCATGTCACTAGAGACGGTTTCAGCTCAAAGCTTTGGGCCGCAATAGCTGGAGATCGGATGGCGGAAGTCGACTCGATAGATGGCATCGAGTACTCCAGCAGAGACTTGTGAGGTGGGGTGTTCTCCTCCATGGATTCGGGATCTTCCCTTCTTCGCTTCTCGGCGACCAAACGCCTAAGGGTGGCGTTAATCTCTGGATCGAGGGGAATCAAGTCGTCAAGACTCCTTGAACTCCTGCGCATGAAAAACAACAAACACCCGTGAAGCGACAAGTGGGAAAGAAACAGATAAAATAAGAAATAAAAATAAGAAAAATAAAAAAGAAAAAGGAGAATGCGAAAATTATCGCGAGGTAGGGATGTGAGCTAGACACGAGGGTTCAAGAGATCCTAAAATAACAAGCACGTTGCCTCCCCGGCAACGACACCATAAACTTGACCGGCGCCCCGTTTACGGTATGCGATGATGGGCGCGGTTGTCGTTTACCGCAAGTGCACGGTTAGTGTAGGGTGCGGGAATATCGAACTCAGGGAGGCGAGGTTGTGCTTGGGTCAGGTAGGACCTAAATCACCCCGAGGGGCGAGCTAGCCCGAATCGGTAGATGGTTGTCACGAAAGGAAATAAAGGGTATGAACAACAAGAAAGAAAACTCGGGACTTTGGTTTCCAACCCGACGAGAGACTCTCGCCGATACGGCCTACGGGTATGGATAGCGATCGGGATTAGGGTCTAATGGTGAGACGTTGCCTCTGAAAGTGATACCGGCATCTCATGGGCCCGATATTCCGGTCCGTGCCCAGGATGATACGCCGGACTTCCCGGATTCGATCAGTGGGCACTCCTGTGTCCATTAACACTGATCGATCCCGGGAGCACTAAGCCTGCAACGATAACTCCCAACGTCTCATCCTGCCGCTCCCGCGTGCTAGGATTCGACGTCTACGCTAAGGGCGTGAGCTATGGCTAGGGAGTCAACCGCCAAGTTTATTCCCACTTGGCCCAACGGTCAAAGGCGGTCTTTTTCCCGCCGATGACAATGAAACACCCCGCGTAACCGTTAGATTCCTATTCCCTAACGATTTCCTAACCCTATGGACGCATCGGGAAGAGCCCCCGAAGGGGTTTCCACCAAAATCCCAGATTTGGGAACTACTCACAAAAATCCATGAAAAAGCGATCTAAATAAAAATTAACCGTTGGAATCATAATCAGACAATTGCAATGCGGAAGTAATAGAGTAGATAAGACAATACTAAAATTTGAGAAAGATCTGAAAACTTACAAAAGAGTAACAATTACAGCCGTCACAAGGAGAGAAAACAGTAAAAAAAACTAGCAGCTCCCGTTTCTGGAACCCTAGGGGTTCTATTTATAGACTTTCGCATCAACCGATCGGTTGACAAGTCAACCGATCGGTTGATCCGTTACAAAATAATAACAGAAAACGACGAGCTTTCACCCGATCACATGAACCGGTCGGGTGAGTTCTTGAGTGACCGGTTGGATCTTGGAGCAGTCGGGTGAAACGATCGGTTTGGCGTCCGTGTCTTCAGCTCTTCATCTTCAGCTACAGATGAACCGATCGGGTAAGAGTCACCTGATCGGTTGGCATTTTGCTCGAGAAAACAGAGAATAGGCCCCCGCTGAACCGGTCTGCGAACCGGTCGGGTGACTTCCATGTGAGCTCCGGCTGAGACCGGGTGGTGCACGCGTGCATCGGGTCTCCGGCTGAGACCGGGTGGTGCACGCGTGCATCACCCGATCGGTTGGAGATGACCAACTGACCGGGTGAGGGGCTGCAAGTTGAATTCTTTGGCGTTTGACCCCCTGGATCACGCGTGACTTCTCCCGTTGCTCCGGGGACTTGGGATATCATCGTTAAACGTCCCCTACGTGGTCAATCCCCTGCAATCATGGATAAACAAAGAAAAGTGAAAGAAAACGAGAAAATACATGAAAACGAATAAAAGACGGCGGAAAAACACGGAGAAACACAAAAGAAAACGTGCGTGAATATATGAAATATAAACGCACGTCAGCGTTCGTAGTCAATCTACTAGCAAGATACAGTTCATCGCCCACAAAGCGCCACTGGAACGGAGTGAAGCAACTTCTACACATCCTCCAAGGGTCAGTTGACCTGGGATTATACTTCCCGAAAGGTGGATCTTCCATTTTAATTGGTTATGCAGATGCAGGTTACAGGTCAGATCCATACACCGAGAAATCACAGACTGGTTTTGTGTTCACCTCGGTGGTACTGCTATCTCCTTGAAATCTGTCAAGCAGACCACCACAGCAGTCTCATCCAACCACTCAGAGCTCCTGGCGATCCATGAAACTAGCAGAGGATGTGTCTGGCTTCATTCAGTCATTCATCACATTCTATTGACGACCGGCTTGAAGACGGACGACCTTGAGCCAACCATATTATTTGAAGATAATGCAGCTTGTATAGCTCAACTACAAGCTGGTTACATCAAGGGCGACATGACGAAGCACATCTCTTCCAAATTCTTCTGGACTCACGAGCTACATGAGCAGAAGCAGATTGAAGTACGGCAGATCCAGTCTTGTAATAATTTAGCTGATCGATTTACTAAGGCATTGCCTAGATGTACATTTAGAAATCTTGTAAAAGATATAGGGATGCAACAGTTTAAAGACCTACAACCCTGAAGCTTGTACAGATCAGGGGGAGTCACTTATGTATTGTACTCTTTTTCCTTAAGCTGTTGGTTTTTTCCACTGGGTTTTCCGCATCTAAGGTTTTAATGAGGCAAAACACGGTAACTTTGGATCCAGCAGTATACAACACATATTAGCGTATTGGATTCTGAAGAATTTATATGCTAAAAATGGATGGATGTGGGGGAGTTTTATGAATCGGGGAGACCTTTGCCCCCCACCAACACCCCGCTTACATCCATCATTACACCCACTACCAGGGGAGGAACTACATGGACGTTGCCCTGGGCAGCTGCCCAGGGCAAGATAAGCTATAAATTAGGGTTATATTGATACGATAACCACTGGTAAAGGGGCGCAGGTGGCAAAGCGCGCGCTTTGCGTTCCAGCGGGCTGGGATCGAAGCCCATCTTTCTAAAAAAGAAGGAAATTTTGAGCATTTTAAATGTTCATTCGGCTTTAAGTTTTTATTTGTGCTTATTAATGAAGCCTATTATCATAATAACATGTACAAACTAGAAAAGGTTAAAACCACTATTCTAAATTTGTTTATTTATAATGAAGCCTATTATCACAATACCAATGTACAAACTAGAAAAGGTTAAAATCACTATTCTAAATTTGTTTATTTTAAGTAAAAACATACTAACACTTTAAGTTCTAATTTTTGTAAGTGCTATTAAGAAATCATTTTAGGGTCAATAGTTAGAATTTTTTAAAAATTTTGATGTCAAAACTGCTTAGATAAAAACAGCCTCAAAATCCCATTGAAAAGCTAACATATCAATAAAAAATTGGAAGTATGATAAAATGAAGATGACTTCGACATTGGTGACGGATTGTGCTAGACCCAAAAGTTTCCTTGATTTGGCAAGAAAGCTATATCAAGAATGTTACGGCAATCTTTGTTGATGTAAAGTGAGTTTTTTTAGAATTTTGATGAAACGAAATGAAATTTTTAAAGAAGAATGGATTTTGTTTTTTTGTTTGAAAATCGGGTTAGAATGTTGGAAAAAATTGTGCGGCTATAACATTTTTTGTTTGAATATTTGCCAGAAGTTGGTTATAAAACAAAAAAGAGAAGAAAATGAGACTGGTTTTTACTGAATGGACTAGAAGAAAAGGAAATTAAGTAAACATCTTTTTTGTTTTGTAGCAACACCAGTTCCAAGCGGATCCTCACCCATAATCCACAAAAACCCCGTGCATTGTGGACTACACCACAATTTCTCTTCTCCGAAATTCGTGAGTAACCAACCAAACTCACCATATTTTGGCTCGTTTGGACATTTTCTAGCTAAATAAAGACTAATTATCATGCTAATATTGATGATTACAATCACTTCATGGTTAGCAACATTTCTTATGGTTATTTTCGCCCATGGTTAAAAAAAATCCTGGTTACGCCACTGCCCACTGCTAAGTGGGTGTCTCTTGGGATCCTATACTTCTAACTCCTCCTATTATCAATATATATATGGCTATGGTCTCAACCATTAGCCTACACTTGTCATATTATCCTAACAAATATCAAGTTAATACGTATAAAACAGGTATAATTACATATGTTACACTAGTGCACCTTTTTGCTGGAACTAGCTTTTGGCTACCTCAGCTACAACTCAAGTTGGGCACGCAACATAACTTCTGACGAGATGATAATGTATGTGCATATACGAAGAAGAAACGACATGCTCTCTTCCACTTATTTAAGTTTGTGTTTGTGTAACAGCCAACACAACACCCAAGGGGATGCACGTGCACCTACTACTAATGTATTACTGGAACTAGCGTACATTTGTCTTACTTATGTACTGGATTTGATATCGTCAAGAGATCATTGGTCATGGCTCAAAATCATGAAAGAAGTATAAACAAGTGGGGAACGTGCAATGTGTGAGGGGGGCTTCAATAGTATGTGAAGATCTTGTATTTGGCTGGCAGATTGCCAACCGTATCAAAAATGTCTGTCTCCTTTGGGACTGAATTAATATGTCATAAGTTTTTGTATATCCATCCCTCAGAAAAAATTAGCATACTCATCTATTTCCAACACATCGTCTCATTCATTAATAAATAATGGGGGGATCTACTCCAAAACCCTAACTTACCAAATCCAGTATCTTTAGCCAGCTCGCCACATTTTGATTTTGATTTTTTTAATCTTCTCATACCGTTAGAAATATTTAATACCTTAATGTTGAATTTTAGAGTCACATCATACTCCTTGTCCCTTTAATATTTCATAGTTTGCATCGAGCGGTGGCATATATTTTTTTTCCAGCTTGTGTGGGGTTTTAATATGCCAACCACCAGAACCTAACCTCTTTTCATAACGAGATCTAAACTTTTTTTTGTTGTGAAGGGATAATACCGAGTTGGGTAGTTGGTTGGAATCACTGCATATTTTATAGATGAGACCGTATCTACTGTATCTTATCTGTGTACGCTCCCCTAATGCTACTGTTGGGTTGATTTTCTGTTGCTATAAGTTGGCATTAGCGGCACTAGATCTGGAGAGTTCAAGTTGTGGAATCAGAACAGTTTATGAACAGGTTAAGCTGTCATGTTGTACGTTATGTTGCAACATCAGTTACAACATGCGGGATCTGGAGTATGATTCGTATGCAGAAACGCTGTTTTGGTCTACAGATCTATTTTGGTGATCTCAAATCTGATTTGTAGCCTAAAATCTCGGTGGTTCCTGACTTGGTTGATGAAATTCTTGGTGAGATTTTTCTGTTCCTATTACCCGAATTAGCTCCTTGATTGATGGGAGAAGGAAATATTTGCTGAGAATATTTGGGAATATAGTTAGTTCCTTAATTGGTGGGAGGAAATATTTGCTGAGATTTATTGGTTCTATTTTCCAGAAATAGATCCTTATTTTATGAAAAAATATCCGCATGAGATTTGTTTAAATCAGTTTACCCGAAATAGTTAAATAATTCCTTGATCTATGAGATTTCTTATCCGAAGTGATCCTAGATATATTAGCGGAATATTTGCATTAAAGAGGAAGCTATTTACCCGGATATAGTGGTTACAAGATCTGCTGAAGATATGTGTGGTTGAAGATTTTATATTTGAATGGTTTCAGATCTTGTATTATTGTTTAGATCTTCTCCAGATATTCTGTTGTATACTGGTATGCATAAGATTTGCTAACGATGTGATTGAAGGTATCAATCGGCAAATATGGTATGAAAAATCTTATTTATTGGCCATATTGTATGATATGTTGAACGTTATGGTACAACATGGGGTCCAACATGCTGTGTCAGAAGGCTGGAATCGAATGATGGACTTCAGACATTATCAAAGGTGGATTACTCCAGATCTTTCTATAATCTCTTTTAGGCATTCTGGTTTATACTTTTATGTTAAAGAATCGTTGAAGCTTCATTTGGAAGGAGTTATCTCCTTGATTTGATTGAATATTCTGTTGGAGAAATATTAGCCCGCATACAGTAGTTGTTAGATCTCCGAACATATTGTGAACCACATGCCGTTGTGGTTCCTAAACATGCAGGTTGCCGATCTGCAGATGTTATGACACCAGACTCGACATCTCCCTAAACAATCTATGCGAGCAACATGTGCCAAATTCTTATGAATCTTCCTCCAGAATTATCAGAGAATTACCTCGCCGCTCTGCTCACTGCTCATCCTCCGTTAGTGCCATCGGATCTTCGCATGTACCCTCTCCAGCACGGCAATCCGTCGCCGTTCCATCTTTCGCAGCCTCTTCACTTATACCGGCTGACTTCCCCAAAGTTTGTCCACTTTTTAACCGTTTCCACCGCATCCATGTCTCCAAATTTTGACATGCAGACCGCTGAAGCTTCTCTGTCATCACCGCCGATGTCTTCAACTCACTAGCTATTATTTCGGCCTCTCAGAGCTCAACTACTACACTAAATATCGTTCCATTTTTGCAGCCTACTATCAGATGTGAGGTATACTTTTCTTCCTCTAATTCCGATGTGCCTGAGGATTTATTTGCTAATGAGAGAGACATGGGAGCCTTTTATTGTCTCGGTTTGATGTTTCTGGATTAATTATTGGAGATGTGGACTTGTCTTATTGGAGGCTAGATGAAAAGTATTCTGATTATCTTACATGTGGCCCTGATGACTGCAATATTGCCTCTGTTG
Organism: Scilla litardierei; assembly: GCA_030789695.1. Lineage (NCBI taxonomy): Eukaryota > Viridiplantae > Streptophyta > Magnoliopsida > Asparagales > Asparagaceae > Scilla > Scilla litardierei. The sequence goes on along the minus strand of CM061133.1, from coordinate 273,785,411 downwards.
CTGCACATGTAGTTAGATCCGATGTTACGTCTGGTGTTTCTCCCAAAGTTGTACCAAATACTCGTGTTGCATCTGATGTTGCACACGACGTTGCAACATCGACTCATGCTGAACCTGATGTCATGGATCATGTTGTAACACAAGACACAATATGCACCTCTCCTGCACCTGGTGACTCTTCAGTTTCACCTGCTCTTGATTATACTTTGGCATATCTGTAAGTTTCTCATTCTTGTTGCCGTCATCATAGTTCTGCCAAGCATCATGGTGCTCCGTTTAGCTCTCCAGCTTCCTCTTCTTCAAATGCCGACTTCTAAGAAAGCCAAAGTAGTTCCTGAAGCTTCAGCTCATTTCCTGACTCTATTTACTACTTCTGATGCCTTGTACAAGATGCTATTCGACCAGGCTTAACCAAATAGGTGGGCTACTTATTCAGACGATGATGTTGTAACGATGGAGCCGGCACCTTAAGACGGTTCAGCTAATTCTACTGCTACTCATGTTCTATGTATCGACACAGGACACTACATCTGTATCTGCTAGTGAGGAAATTTTAGTGCAATATATCCAGATCCATTGGAGGCCCACAATCCATGTGTGCATTCCTATCCTCCTCATTCATGTCTTATCTCTCAGCTGATATTGGCTAAGAATCCGAATAAATTGGATGTCTCTTCTGAGGTGATCACTGCTCGGATTATTACTACTAAGGGGAAGAATGTGATTTTGGCTTATTGTGGCTCAAAGGGGGAGAATGTGCTTGGCTGGTGCCCGTGCTTAGGTGTTGTGCCACATAATGCCAAAAGGGGAGATTGTTGGGTTGATTTTCTGTTGCGATAAGGTGGCAATAGTAGCACTAGATCTGGAGAGTTCAGCTTGTTGAATCAGAACAATTTATGAACAGGTTGAGAAGTCATGTTCTACGTTATGTAGCAACATCAGATACAACATGCGGGATCTGGAGTATGGTTCGTATGCAGAAATGCTGTTTTGGTCTAAAGATCTGTTTTGGTGATCTCAGATCTGATTTGTAGCCTACAATCTCGGTGGTTCCTGAATTGGTTGATGAAATATCTTGGTGAGATTTTTCTGTTCCTTGTTACCTAAATTAGCTCCTTGATTGATGAGAGGAGGAAATATTTGCTGAGAATATTTGAGAATATATTCCTTAATTGGTGAGAGGAAATATTTGCTGAGATTTATTGGTTCTATGTTCCAGAAATATATCCTCATTTTATGGAAAATATTCGCATGGATTTGTTTAAATCAGTTTACCCGAAATGGTTAAATGATTCCTTAATCTATGGGATTTCTTACACGAAGTGATCCTAGATATATTGGTGGAATATATACATTAAAGAGGAAGTTATTTACCCGGATATAGTGGTTACAAGATCTGCTGAAGATATGTGCGGTTGAAGATTTTATATCTGAATGATTTCAGATCTTGTATTATTGTTTAGATCTTCTCCAGATATTCTGTTGTATGCTGGTATGCATAAGATTTGCTAACGATGTAATTGAAGGTATCAATCTGCAAATATGGTATGAAAAATCTTATTTATTGGTCATGTTGTATGATATGTTGAACGTTATGGTACAACATGAGGTCCAACATGCTGTGTCAAAAGGCTGGAATCGAATGACGGACTTCAACGATTATCAAAGGTGGATTACTCCAGATCTTTCTATAATCTCATTTAGGCATTCTGGTTTATACTTTTATGTTGAAGAATCATTGAATCTTCATTTGGAAGGAGTTATCTCATTAATTTGATTGAAGATTCTATTGGAGAAATATTAGCCCGCATACAGTAGTTGTTAGATCTCCGAAGATATTGTGGAACCACCTGTTGTTGTGGTTTCTAAACATGCGGGTTGCCGATATGCACAAGATTTTCAAGCGACTAACCTTAACGACTCCGTGATTGAGGGGGAGCGGAGTATTTAAGGGCGTGCGACTGCAACTAGGTTTTGACAGCTTTTATCAAAGTTGATTAAAAACTCCGGTAGGGAGGCCGACGGCTACCAGAGGTAGGAATCAAGGGAGTTGATTCTATTCGGTGGTGCAAGGGAATCTTGCGGTTTCTACATCCGGAGACGGAGGCCGACGGTTACGCACGTAGGGATCAAGGGAGTTAATCTAGTCGGTTGTGCAGGGGGATCTTGCATGCAAGGGGAGCTTGCTTAGATTACTTCACGGGGTTGATGAGATCACCCCTCGCGGGTTGTATTGAAGGGGAGTATGCTTCTCCTAATATAGATCTGATATTAGTGATTGTATTCATTGATATTTTTAGTGAAGTAATCTGATTTTCTGGGTATGGCCCGTAGATGTAGGTGTGCGCACCGAACTGCGTTACAAAGTTTTGCGTGTCGTTGCTAGGATTCTATGCTTAATCATTATGTTTAATTGATTAATCACTACGTATGGAATTACAGCTATAAATAAAGAGCTGGGGGTTCCTCCTCCCAGATGATGATTCATAACACGTTATTAGCACGAGACTCTAAATAAAATTTCGACACAAAATCGATCGTTGCGAAAGCAAAGGAAGGTGGGAGATCCATGTGCGCGACGTCATCCACATCAAATGAGCGTCGTCATCCGTGTAGGCTTCGTTTAACCGTCGCTATATCCGGAGGACGGATATAGAGATTTTTCTCGCTAAAATGTCATTTTTATCATATATATGATAGTTTTATCCATAGATCTCGCAAGATCAGAGTGGAAATATGGATACTTGCCCAAATCGACGATTTTTATCATCTAAAATCATGTTTTTAACATCTTTATAATATGTAAATAAAAAATAGGATTTTTATCCTACCACGGCCTCGCCGACGGCCTTGCCGCAGGCCGCCGCTGAACCCCCCTCATGCTCAAAGCGAGATGGGGGCTGCGGCTTCTCTGCTACCAAGGGCACGATATGACTGGGAGAACCTGAGACTGTAGGACTTTAAGTCCATAGCTGAGTACAACTCAGCTCTTTTTAGCATCACCTCACGTCTGAAGTTGTGTGGTAAAAATGTCTCAGAAAATCGCATGCTGGAAAAGACGTACACGTCTTTCCATGAGAAAGATGCGATACTAATGCAGCAATACTGTAAACGAAAGTTCACCAAGTATTCTGAGCTGCTGTTATGTTTACTCATGGATGAACAAAACAGAGAGCTTCTCCTCGCCACTCACAACATGCACCCCTTGGCACTGCCCCCTCTCAGAAGCTCACAATGCATCTTCTTCTAGAAAGAAGAGAGACAATAAACGAAAAGAAAGACCACAGAAATGGGGACAGAACAAAAGGGCCAGGGGCCAAGTCCAGCAACAAAGAAATGAAGGAAGGCAGAAATTCACTTCGCACAAAAATGACAACAATAGAAATGATGCACCCCCACCCAAGAGGGAATGGGAAGACCAGTGCCATAGCTGTGACATGAAAGGCCATTGGTCTAGAGTGTGTCTAACGTCGCAACATCTCCAGGAACTGTATAAAGAAAACAAGAAAAAGAAAGCTGAAACAAACCTGGTGATCACAATGTTCCAGTCAAGTTTACAGCTGACGACTTCGAAACAGATGACCTGCTTGATTAGCCTCTATTTTTATCTCAGCAATTTATTTTGAGAACAATTTATGTGTTGAGAACATTTGAATTAATTTGTTTTGAATGAAAATGTTTTTATGAAAATGTGCTTATATAATTCATCTTTTAATAAGATGAATTGCTTTCATGACTAATTAATAGACAATAAACACATACGATCCTTTAATACAAAGCCCAATATCATGGCCATACTGAAGGTTCTGGGAACGCAACACTGTTGCTCCCAAATGACAGAGAAATACAAACAAAGGATGCACTATTCTCTCCGAATTCCAATAGAAACTTTCTAAGTTTCAAGGACTTTCGTTTAAATAGATTCCATTTGGAAACAACAAATGTAAATGAAAAAGAATTGCTGTATGTAGCGTCTCAAGGAAAAAGGAGTAAAATCTATACTTGAACGTTTTGAGAGCCTTTCAGGCCTTTACCATAAAAAGATTCAGAGAGAGGAAGCGAATTTAACAGAGCACCTGAAGTGCTCGACATCAGCCAAGTTTTTACTTTGGCATGATAGACTTGGTCATCCTAGATCAGTGATAATGCACCGCATCTTATCCTATGGGTATGACTTGAAGAACCAAAAGATTCTTCAGAAGGGAGAATTCTCCCGCATCCCTTGCTATAAGGGAAAACAAATTACAACGCCATCTCTACTTAAAGTTGACAAAGAATCTCAACGCTTCCTCAAAAAGAATATAAGGAGATAAATGTGGACAAATCCACCCCCTAGTGGGCTATTTCGGTACTTTATTGTACTGATAATTGCATCCTCAAAATATTCATTTATGTGCCTACCATCGACTCGCAATCTAGATTTTCCAAAGCTATTGGCTCAAATAATAATGTTGCGGGCGCATTTTCCAAACAATCAAATAAAGAAAATAAGTCTGGTCAATGTTAGAGACTTTACCTCCCGGTCATTTCAAAAAGCAATGCCAAGCAACATGAATAGAAAATGAACATCCAGTGCTGCATGTTCATACCCAAAATGGGTTGGCAGAGTCACTGATAAAAGACTCCATTGGATTGCGCGTCCATTGTTAATCCCAGTTGCCAGTGGATGCATGGGGACATGCATTTTTGCATGCTGCATCAAAAATGAAAATAAGACCCTCTAGAGGTCAGAGTCTATCTCCAATGCAAGTTGCATATGAAATGCCACCGAGCATTTCTCACTTGAGAATCTTCGGTCGCGCAGTTTACATCCCCACTGCACCACCGCAGAGGACAAAATGGATCCTTAACGTCGCCTAGGTATCTATGTAGGGTTTGACTCACCCTCAATTTAAAGATACCTTGAACCCCAAATGGTGGACGTATTTAAGGCACATATTGAAGACTGTGATGATACGAGTTTCCCCAAAATGGGCCCAGATATTGGAAAATCTGGCGCAATCCAAATTATAACGTGGGATACAAAAAGTTTGACCCACTATGATCCGGCAACAAAACAATGTGAAGATGAGATCATGAAGATCCTCCACATTCAGAACACGGTTCACCAATTACCGAACTCATTTACTGACAACCAGAAGATTGAGGCTCTTCGTTGTAAACAATGAAGGGGGATCCTAGGGAGAACACATTGACGTTTGATGCGTCCATCGCCATGTCAACATTCTTCAAGACGGTTCCACCAGCAACTAGAATCACCTCTTTGAGGAAGCCCCTGTGAGGAGGCTCGAACTGATCGGTGAAGAAAAAGCTTAATCCTGCAAACTAATTGGTAAAATACCACGCCTCTCCCTGCATACATCCTCCAACTACTATATGTTTTCGAACCATGGCTATTGCTACTGCACCAACAACCGCAATCCTACTATACACTGAGGGGATTGGGGTTGGTAGCAGTAGTTGTTGCCGTAGCTTTATGCTACGTACAACTGTCATGACTAATATCATACCCAACAATCCCAGTTCTGATTTGTAACTATGTGTAGTCTTTAACCAATAAATCTAACTTAATGCATGCACGTCTATCTAATTTAGATCTAGATTTTTGTTGTATTCTAGATTTGCTGATTACTTTGTTGGATCAGCATTGCACTACAGAGAACATCAATTCTGCATCTGAAGGATAGTCGCTATTTGAGTATGAATATGTTTATCTGTCCATGTACTTCAAGTATGATACCATTCTAAAACTTAATTATATCCAAACTTTGATTTGTTTGGATTAATTAAGAATTATATATATATATATATATATATATATATATATATATATATATATATATATATATATCCTTTCAATATATATATATATATATATATATATATATATATATATGACATTATCTATCTTTACTCACCCCCTCCCCTCCCCCACACACACATATAGCATATATGTATGTATGTATGTATGTATGTATGTATGTATGTATATGTATATATATATGTATTTAATGTAGAAAAGGTGGCAGCTGATCCAGGTGCTAAGACACAAGTACAAGCCCCCACATGGGCTTGTACTCGTTGGGTCCCACCTTTTGTGTCTTGCGCCTGATCCATTGGATCAGGTGCCACATGCTCTACATTAATACACACACACACACACACACACACACACACACACACACACACACACACACACACACACACACACCTCACCTATAACCATATAGCATATCACCTAAAACACTTTGTGTTTGGATCTACGTATATTTATTGATCACTAGAAAGTACACGTGCATATAAGGCACACTGATCAAAGTCAAAACACACATTGATACATATCAAAATTGGCTACGCTTTAGGGCTAGGGCTAGGGTTAGTGTTAAGGTTAGAATGAGTCACAGAGTGGAGTTTCCACTATCATTTATGTAATGGCCCTAGTGTCCTATACGTAGGATGTATATAATAATGTGTGTGTGTATACTAATTTTGTTGTGTGCGTAGTAATTTCCTACGTAAATGTTTATATGGTTGTATTGGATGTTGTTATTGTTTATTGGTGTGTTTAGTGATGGCATTCTAAAGATATTATTTTAATGAGATTGTTGTTGTTGTTGTTGTTATCATTACTATTATTGATTGGGCCTTTAGCTAATTTTAGTAGCTAGAGTTGGGTGTTGGGTTTTAATTGTAGGAGTCCATCTTCCTATAGCATATTACTCTATTTCATCCCTACAAGTTAAATTCATAATTTTCCTTATGATTATGCAATTTTTCATACCATGAATTTAAACACCATGCTACAACGATGTCACCTTACTATGTTATTTGATGAATTCATGTCATGACATGCTTTGTACTAGTAATTATTTATACTAAGATGAGAGAATGCCTCTTCATGTTGCTTTATATTGAATTAATGAGTATGTTTCTTATGCCAACCATATATTTGTAGAAATGCTTATATGAAGTCAAGTTGTTACGTTGCTATTAGTCTTATGTTAGTTTCAAACTGAATTATTGGTTATGTTCATTATGCCATCGAAGTAGATAGAATGAGCTAAAGCTTGGTTGATGATACTGGTTCTTTACTTTGGTGTTGTTGAGATTTGAGACAGAAATACATGCTATTTGTTTGGCTTATATCTCATAAATTAATATTGAGAATGCTCTGAAAATTTTATGGCTGGAGGATGGGACCATTAACTCCAACTTTCATGTGGAAACGCTTTCTCTAATTCGGATTAGAAATAGGGGTAAGAATTCATCTATTTCAGCATGTCTGTTTTTCCTCAACCTGGACATCTTTCACGGAAACAGCGATCAGTCCCTCAATTCTTAACGAAATGGTGTGTTCTTGGTCTCATTGGAAAGAAGACGTCAAATCCTACAATTTTGTAGCTTTCCATTTTTTTTTGACTCTGCCAGCAATTATGAGTAATCGGGTCCTCAAGTTAGTGCAGTTTCTGTTTAAAATTTTATCACATGTACGTTTTGGTATAAAATCTGCATTAAATAGAAAACTCATCCAAACTGCATGAAAATGGATATGTGAACTCATGACACCTATATGTACAACTTTCATATACATTACATTGTTACGTTCTATACAATTATATGGAGTAAATTGCCATTAAACCTAGGGTGGCAATTTTCAGCTCGGCCCGATAGCCCGACATGGGCCTGGCCCGATAAGACCGTGCCTGGGCCGATAATTTTGGCTCGAAAACCTTATCGGACTGGGCCGGCCCGGCAAGACTCATTTTCGTGCCAGACCCGGGCCGAGTTATTCAGCCCATTGGGCGGCCCGGCCCGAAACGAAAACACTTGACACTTGACAGTTTCTGTACTTTGTTTGACAATTGACGAGGTCCCCCGCAATTTTTATTTGACCGTCCATTGCAGACTGAGTGCAGTGCCCACTCGGGCCACTCCCCAGTGTCAACTTACTATTTATTAAATATTAAATTAATAATGCATTGATTGCTTAAGGGTTAAGATTTGGCAATTGGTTTGTTGCGTCTGTTTCTCTTCGAAATTTCGAATCGATTTGTTTATTTCTTTTCGTTACAATACATCGGACTCTCGGAGATACTTCAGGGAATTCGAATCGATGATAATCATGATATCGATCTGTTCAAGTTCCATTAGAAATCTTTTCCAATTTATATTTATAATCCTAAAAGGAACCCCCTTCTACAACAGCAGCCCGTCCCTACCACCGACGCCTTTGAACTCTGGAAGTCTGGAGTTTAGACCACCGTTTTCGTCGCCATCGCCTCCTTCTCTGTTGCACCGTTGGAGCGTCGACGAAGGTAGAGGAACTATCAGAAAAGCTTGAGAAGGTTTGTTTCAATTTATACAAATGCATGGTTTGAAACTTGAATACTTGTATATCCACCCATGAGCATATCCAGGAAATTCTTATTCCCATGCACTCTGACTTGCAGAGCTTTGAGTGGTTCTACTGTTCTGGTCCAATGCGTTTTGGTGTTCGGTTGATTTCTTTGAACGCTTAAAGGAAGGTAGAAACGCAGAAAAGAGAGCCGTAGGCTCCGTAGCTGGATTCAATTGAGGAGGTTGGTGAGTGCCAAATCCTTTGAAGTCCAAGATTTGATTGTTCCTTTTTTTCGTCATGAGCATAATGTTGGATCTGGATCGTAGCTTAGAGGGGGGGGGGTGAATAGGCTATTAAAATTATTCGTGCAACCCACGAACAAACACACGTAGTTATAAGCACAGGCAGAGTAAATAGAACGCAACACAGTGTACACACAGATATACCCTGGTTCGGTCGTCCCCACGACTTACTCCAGCCCCCGAAAGCAAATACTAGATAGATATGTAAACCTGTACAGCTACAATGAGTCAAGATCCCAAATCTACTCTCACCTAGCTCGTACGCACACCCCGTGCTCTACACTATCAATCTAGTCAGATGCTCTCCCGTCGTGACGACTCCCAAAGTCGTCAGGTCCCCAAAAGTAACACAAATGGTAAAGTTTCCCCTACAGAGATCGCTACACCAATACAAAGATAAATAAATAGAGTTTTAGAAATGCTCAGTAATGGTGTGTCGTCTCTGTCGTTCAGCGCGTGGTCAGATCAGTCTGACAAGTAGTAGTCTCTGATGTCCCCTCAATAGTTCGGCTCCCCTCTCGATGATACTTGCGGCACTTGAGAACTTTTGTCCTGCGGCTCTCCTCCGAAACAAAAAGTTTTGTGCCTTTAAAAAAAACTTGGCCGACCAACTCTCTGTTGCAAATTGATGACAGCTTGGACTCTTGGAACTTGTTCCCTTGAGATTTTTGCCTTGTGTTAAAAAGAGAACACTTTGATTTGTGCTTGTCCTGTAAACAGAGCACAGAGGAGATTTAGTTAGTTAATAAACCATTGATTAAAAAGCTTACCTTTTTTTGCTTTTGTTTGTGTATTCGACCTGCACAAAAATTGTTCCCGTACAAAAAAACGTGCGCAAGCTATCTCCCCAATTTGTGCGGCTGTAGATTTCTCAAAAAGAAAAAGTTCTCGATTTTTTATGCGGCTGTAGACTTATCAAAAAAAATTGTTATGAAAAAGAACAAGGAAAGCTTTACAATATTCGGCCCTGGGGAAAAAAATGAAACAAAAACCCACAAACCTGCGCCCTTCAATCACAGACCCTCTTTTGATTATTGGCCGATGCACTCTTCAGAAAAAAAGAACCCTTAAAAAATGTGGCCTTGCTGCTCCTTTTTAATGTTGCGGCTGACCCTGCTGTTTGCAAATTTCGGCCTTAGGGTTTACAAAAGGGAACATGCGGCCTTGGCTGATTTTTGATATTTTCAGGATGAGAGAGGGTTTCGGCTGCTCTTGGGAATTGATATATGAATGGTTGCGCCTATCTACTAATTTTATGGGGTTTTTATAGGCCGGCCAAAAAAACACAGAGCTTCAAAAAAACTTTGAAAAACAAAACGCTGTGGGGTTTTTTAAAGAGAGCAATTCGGCAGCCCTTAGTATATTGATAACATGCCGAGGGTTATTTTTTTATTGAACAGGATTTTTTGGACGCCCACTTGGGTTAGGTTACGACAAAATGGATTAGGGTTTTACTCCAATAGATATGAGTTAACCCAAGCTAGGTTCTCTCCTTTTCCCCTTTGCACATTGATCAAGTCCGTCCGTGAATTACTCACACGTTCACCGTTCCTGAAACACTTAACGCACACGTTAAAACATTCACACATGTTTGTTATCATCAAACACAAAGTTCACAGATCGTTGCTACCAACAATCTCCCCCTTTTGATGATGACAAACCAAGTATAAGATTTGCACAATAAAGTTTCAAATAGTGTGTGTGAGAGTGTGGCGATAGTGGGTGACATGCAATAGGATGAAATGATGTGCGAACAATAATGTGTAAAGTTTAGCAAAAAGCCTGCTCCCCCTATTTTTGTGCTTCCCCAATATTCATTAATGCTCCCCCTTAATCAAACAATCATATTTTCACGAGCATTAAGATCAAATCTTTCCCAATTTTTCTGCCCCTTTGTTATCATCAAAAGTCGAAGCACGAAGTCAAAAATATATACCATGCAAAAAGAGAGTATTATTAACCATTACCAACAAATGCATGCATACACTCATATAATAATCAAGTCAAAATCCAATGAAATTAAACAACTACGACTTCAACACCAACGTGTATAGTGTGATGATTAAAATTGAAGCACATAGGGAGAATCATTAAGAAAGTCAACCAGAACCAATTCACATTTTCCAAATAACATTCTATCACCTAGGATTGATTTTTCCCACCTCATTAAAAATGAGTTCAAGGTACCACATCCCAAAACATAGCCTATAAGGACTCTTAGATGTAGGGGGTGGCATTGCTTGACGAGTAAATACACCAACGCTAAAGTTTACCCATAAAGCTTATGTTGGATACTCGTGGGTAATACCGTTTCCAAGGATTGTATCCATTTTTCATACAGAGCAATTATTCTTCTTTTTCATTTTTAAAAAAAAAATACTTATATCAACACTTTCTTTTGCTCAATTTTTATCCATGGCAAGGTATATCATATCCCTTAGATTTTCAGTTAAGTTTTCCTCCTACATTCACATTCCATACTTCATAAACGATATCTCCAAATGTGTAACAATAATATTACATGTGGAAGTGAAGTAGGTGGTGAAAAAATCAAGTTATTTTCATTCATTGAATATGCCATGAATATTTAGAAAGATGAACATGCGCATGTAGCAAAAGTAATAATACACCAATTTCTACATGGATATGAAAATCATTTGTGCATACTTCAATAATGAATCAAAGAGAAAAGATACACATTTAAGCACCATTTTTTTTTCAATTTTTCAGTTTTTTAAATAAAAATGCATGAAGTTCTAAAGCAAACATGAGATGCAATCACACAAAAAAAAATCATGCACACATAGCAATGCAACTACTAGCACACAAACAAAGAAAAGTCATGCACACACAAAAAAGGCTATGAAGATATTCATTAAGTTCAAAGAATAAGATATACCTTCGCGTCGCCGTTTGACTAAGGAGCTAAAAAGTAATGAGACATTCAATTTATCGCTCCTCGTCAAAAATTCCATCCACCTACAAAAGAAGTGTCGTGTGTGACCTTGGAATCCAACAAGGTCCACTCACGTTAGTCATCAAAGATTTAGGAACTCATATTTGTTTGAACTTAATGTTTTTGTTTCTATATTTGCAATGATATGAAGTATGACCAACGCATCCGCATGTAAAGCACTTAGCATGAAAATTTCCATCCTTTGTTGATTCAATGTGAACTTTTCTATATTTTGATTTTTCAAAATTTTAAAGACCATATCCTAGTCCTCGCCTATTATTGCCATAAAGTTGATTTCCAAGAATAATGTCCAAATTTTGTTTTCCAATGGAAAATCTCTTTAATGACAATTCTAGGGTGGTGACTTTGGATTTCAAGATATCGTTTTCATTCACAAGCAAAGTGCATTTACTAATGAAAGCACGCTTGTTTTCCTCTTCTTTCTTTTCAAAATCCCTCACTTTTTCTTTAAGTTCAAGATTTAGCATGTTAATCTTTTCAGAAAGCAATTCATTTTCAACTTCAAGCTTTGTCTTATCTAGCTTATACATGCTAATATCCTTTAATAAAGAGGGACATGAAAGACAATCAATTTTTTCAGGCAAGCTAGGTTTCTCCTTATTTAACATGTCAATTGTAGCGTTACATGCAACAATTTCAGTTTTCAGTTTTTCAATTTCCTTAGACATGTCATACTCAGATTGTTGCACATCAAAGTTATCATTCCTATAACTATCCACATCAGCTTCTAGCTCATTAATAGTATTTTGCATTCCTTTCAAGATTTCTAACAATTCAGCTTTAGTGGGAGATCCTACCTCATTGTGTTTGGCCATTAATGTCATGCAGGAGTGGGCTTTATGTTCCTCATCCTCCTCCTCAGCTTCGCTATCCATGTCCCACATCAGCACTTTCGTTTTTCCTTATGCAACTTGAGCTGTGTGTTGTTGTGGGCAATCTTTTATGTGGTGCCCTTTCTTCCTGCATTTAAAACATTCACTTCTATTAATAGCTTTCTGATCATAGGAATTTCTACCAAAATTAGAATTATTAGAACGAATGAACCTTTTTCCCATCTCAGATCTTCCTTGATCAGTCTGAATGTATCTCCTGAAGTTTCTGACCATTAGGGCTTGCTCTTCATCAAGATCGTCGTCGTTAGCTTGAAGAGCTAATGGTGTGGAAGCTTTGGTCTTCTCTTCAGGTTTCTCTCTGCCTTCTATACTCCGCAACTCAAGCTCGTGTGACATCAGGTTGCCTATCAAGTCCTCCACTTTCATTGTTGATAAGTCCTTAGCTTCTTGAATAGCGGTGACTTTAGGCCTGAACGAGCTTGGTAGCGCCCTTAAGATCTTTCGTACCTGTTCATGGCTAGAGTATGGCTTACCGAGGGAACTGGATTTGTAGACGATGTCTGTGAACCTCGCAAACATGTCTTTAACTGATTCTGTTGGTAGCATGCGGAAGCTCTCATATTCAGTGCTCAGCAACGCAAGTCTGGATTCCTTTACTTGCGATGTTCCCTCGTGTGTCACCTCCAGAGCATGCCAGATTTCCTGTGCAGTTAGATAATGTGAGATGTGATTAAACTCAAATTTATCAAGAGAGCATATAAGCGCATTCATAGCTTTACCATTAAGAGTATAAAGTTTCTTATCAGCTAAATCCCACTTGTCTTTAGGCTTAATCATAACAGTGTCTTCAATTTTAATAGTGGGTAGACTATAACCATTTTCAACAATATCCCACACATCATAATCTACAGACACTAAATAGATTTTCATTCTAGCCTTCCAATATGCAAAGTCTACACCGTTAAACTTAGGGGGACTGGCTATAGACTGACCTTCAGCAAAAGCACAATCAGATATATTCATGGTCATCTAAAAATCTAGGCTAGATCCTCTAAACTGGCTTTGATACCACTTGTTGGATCTGGATCGTAGCCTGGAGGGGGGGGGGGTGAATAGGCTATTAAAATTATTCGTGCAACCCACGAACAAACACACGTAGTTATAAGCACAGGCAGAGTAAATAGAATGCAATCACAGTGTACGCATAGATATACCCTGGTTCGGTCGTCCCCACGACCTACTCCAGCCCCCGAAAGCAAATACTAGATAGATATGTAAACCTGTACAGCTACAATGAGTCAAGATCCCAAATCTACTCTCACCTAGCTCGTACGCACATCCCGTGCTCTACACTATCAATCTAGTCAGATGCTCTCCCCCCGTGACGACTCCCAAAGTCGTCAGGTCCCCAAAAGTAACACAAATGGTAAAGTTTCTCCTACAGAGATCGCTACACTAATACAAAGATAAATAAATAGAGTTTTAGAAATGCTCAGTAATGGTGTGTCGTCTCTGTTGTTCAGCGCGTGGTCAGATCAGTCTGACAAGTAGTAGTCTCTGATGTCCCCTCAATAGTTCGGCTCCCCTCTCGATGATACTTGCGGCACTTGAGAACTTTTGTCCTGTGGCTCTCCTCCGAAACAAAAATTTTTGCGCCTTTAAAAAAACTCAGTCGATCAACTCTCTGTTGCAAATTGATGACAGCTTGGACTCTTGGAACTTGTTCCCTTGAGATTTTTGCCTTGTGTTTAAAAGAGAACACTTTGATTTGTGCTTGTCCTGCAAACAGAGCACAAAGGAGATTTAGTTAGTTAATAAACCATTGATTAAAAAGCTTACCTTTTTTTTGCTTTTGTTTGTGTATTCGGCATGCACAAAAATTGTTCCCGTACAAAAAAACATGCGCAAGCTATCTCCCCAATTTGTGCGGCTGTAGGTTTCTCAAAAAGAAAAAGTTCTCAATTTTTTGTGCGGCTGTAGACTTCTCAAAAAAAAATTGTTATGAAAAAGAACAAGGAAAGCTTTACAATATTCGGCCTTGGGGAAAAAAAATGAAACAAAAACCCACAAACCTGCGCCCTTCAATCACACACCATCTTTTGATTATTGGCTGAGGCACTCTTCAGAAAAAAAGAACCCTTAAAAAATGTGGCATTGCTGCTCCTTTTTAATGTTGCGGCTGACCCTGCTATTTGCAAATTTCGGCCTTAGGGTTTACAAAAGGGAACATGCGGCCTTGGCTAATTTTTGATATTTTCAGGATGAGAGAGGGTTTCGGCTGCTCTTGGGAATTGATATATGAAGGGTTGCGCCTATTACTAATTTTGATGGGGTTTTTATAGGCCAGCCAAAAAAACACAGAGCTTCTAAAAAACTTTGAAAAACAAAACCCTGTGGGTTTTTTTAAAGAGAGGAATTCGGCAGCCCTTAGTATATTGATAACAGGCCGAGGGTTATTTTTTTATTGAACAGGATTTTTTGGATGCCCACTTGGGTTAGGTTACGGCAAAATGGATTAGGGTTTTACTCCAATAGATATGAGTTAACCCAAGCTAGGTTCTCTCCTTTTCCCCTTTGCACATTGATCAATTCCTTCCGTGAATTACTCACACGTTCGCCGTTCCTGAAATACTTAACGCACACGTTAAAACATTCACACACGTTTGTTATCATCAAACACGAAGTTCACAGATCGTTGCTACCAACACATAATACTGCACAAAGTTGTTTGACTCGTATATTGTATCTCATGATCAAACTTGGGTTTGAATTGGGGCATTTTACCTTTAAGGCTTCCGTTCATGTTTAAGCTTTAGAGTTCAGAGAAGGAAACCCCAATCATTACAAAGCCAAGTTTTGCACTAGGCCATTTGTAATTATATATATATATATATATATATATATATATATATATATATATATATATACACTAGTCATAACCCGTGCCCGCGGGCACGGTTCATTTAAGATTTCCCTCGCGAAATCTTTGTTTCCCGAAAAATTATTTCCACAAAAAAATTTAACAAATCAATAAATTAGCGTACAAATATTTAGCGGCACGGGCACCTTCGGCACGGGCGTCTTCGGTGCGGAACAACAAATTTGTCACATGCGCTTTTGGCGCGGAACAACAAATTCGATGCAGAACAACAAATTCGGCATTTAACAACAAATTTGGCGCCCGCGCCTTCGACGCGGAACAACAAATTCGGTGTCGAACAACAAATTTGGCGCCCGCGCCTTCGACGCGGAACAACAAAGTAGCGCAAAAAATTTAGCGGGCGCCATTGATGCGGGCGCCTTCGGCGCAGACGCCGAAGAACAACAAAGCTCAGGGTATTTTTACGCTTATTTGTTGTTCCTCTAAATTGTTTTACGCTAAATTTTTTTATTTTGTTTAATTTAATGGATAATTTTTTTCGACAATCTTTTCCGAGGCACTTTTAATTTCAAAGTTTAGGTTTCCAAGGCACTTTTCCCTCCAAATTTAATCTATACAATCTTTCCCAAGGCACTTCTAATTTCAAAGTTTAGGTTTCCAAGGCATTTTCCCTCCAAGTTTAATCTCCACAATCTTTCCCAAGGCATTTCTAATTTCAAAGTTTAGGTTTCCAAGGCACTTTTTCCACTAAAATTTAAGTTTTCTCACTAAAATTTTCACAAAATCCAATCTCAACCATTGATTTACCAAGATCAAATCTCAGACACTCTTTATCTTGTCGTAGTCAGCCTTAGAATTCAAAAAACGTTGTCAAATGTATAATAGATATCCAAATTCTCTTATCCAATTTCTCATGTCCAAATTCTTTTATCCAATTTCTCTTGATAACATCCCTCTTTTATATAATAGATAGTGAATGCACGTGACCGGAGGGCATGTCAAAGGTCTTTTCAAGGACGCGAAACTGACGGGGACAGCTGGCGCGGAACAACAAATTCGGACACGGAACAACAAATTAGTGTTAAAAAAATTTAGCCGGGGCAGCTTCGACGTGGAACAACAAATTCGGCGCGGGCGCGACGTGGGCGCCTTTGACGCAGAACAACAAATTCGGCGAAGAAGAAAAAATTCGGCGCGGGCGCCTTCGTCTCAGAACAACAAATTAGCATGTCAAAATGGCGCGGGCGCCTTCGGCGTGGAACTACAAATTCGACGGGTACCTTCGACATGGAATAACAAATTCGATACGGACGCCTTCGATGCAGCACAACAAATTCGGCGTAGAAGAACAAATTCAGCGTGGTGCCATTTCAGCAATCCTTGTGACTCCATGTTCACACATTCTATTACCAATTGACTTAAATAAATCAATAGATGCCAATGGAGTAAGTAAAAAAGATGACCTTTTTTGGAAGATAGTAGATCTATGCCATATTAGTATGTTATCAATGCACTTGCTTCGAGTTCCCTTCTAATACAATAGATGTTCATGTAAACAAAGAATGAGGCATCATTTTTTTCCACAAACATTAAAGGCAAAAGAAATGATTTGTTACGACAAATTACCCTCAACTCGAAGGTACAAAAAATGTTACGAAATAAATTAAGAATAAGCAATAAAAACATAAACAAATAACACACAAATTTACATGGAAATCCCCAAGCCGGGAAAAAACCACGGACAGAGGAGATAAATCCATTATATCAAAAATTTGATACAAAAGGAAGAAAAATGCGGCTAAAGAAGAGGTTGAAAACTGAAACTCTAGATTACATCATATATATATATATGTGCAAAATTAGAAAGGTCCATACCACCACATAAAAAATTCCTCATTAATTGTCGCACCGCGAGCTCTTTGGGTCGGGTCAAAAACCGGATTCGAGTCACTCAATTTAACACAAAATAATACATGTGTTTGCTCCCTGTTGTTGCAAACGCCCTTTGCTCCTCTCCTCTCCCAAATAATCTGTGTACCCTTTACTTCTCTACAATGACTACCAATTACATTTCACAATTCTTAAAATAAAAGGAAAAATCCACTTTGCACAATAACAATATAATGTATTATCAACAAACAGACAGAAGTTGAATCATCAAAATACAATATTTAGCAAGAAAACCAGTACATATCCCCAACTGACGGTACAAAGACAGAGTAATCCCTGACATCATCCCTTGCCTCATGTTCAAACAATTCAAAGTCAAAGTCGAGCAAGGCTCCATCACTTATCGCTCCCCTCTGAATCAAACTCCACCTCCTAATCCTGCTCCTCATTTCTAACACAAAGATTGTGGACAATTTTTACCATGTTATGTCTTACACAGAGATTGAATCCTACTCCTCATTTCAAAAATCCACTTGTTACCATGTTATGTCGAACAATTGTTACAACTCTACAGCAGCCGCTAAAACCCGAGTATTCACTAAACATAATCCTTGACTTGACTCTTCATCTTCTATACAAAGGCCTAAATCAGCTCTATATTAGCTTGACGATCTTAAATGATCTTAGCTTGACGATCTTCAATGATCCCAATCAGTTATTATCAGTAATTGTTAAGGACTTGTCGCCACTTCGCTAAACATAAAGGCATTGATTTCTCTACCTGAAAAAACAAAGATCCATCATAAGAAATAGTTGGTTGATAACACTAAGATGTGCACTAAGCAAATAAGCAAGTAAAACATGGTCTCCCTCTCTCTAGCAAGTAAAACATGGTCTCCCTCTCTCTCTCTCTTTCTCACATTTGGGGATGGCTGGCTAAATTTAAATGCATATCATTATTCATATGACACAAAGAAATAGAAAAAACTCTGTATTAAGAGAAATATATGTTGAAAAGAATTTCAATTAACTTGGCAGAAACTACAGCACACAGTTTTTTAGCTTGCTGTAACCACTTTCTTTAGTAGCTAATAAGCAATAAAAAATATTCAATTTTATGAAAAATCTATAGGATTCATATTATCTCCGTCTTCCAGGATATTGACAGTCTGAAATTTTCCACCAAATTTCTCCAGCTTCTAGGTTTGAACTCAAAAAAGTGTAAACCCTTTTGATAACAAACAGATCTTCCAACATGGAGTGTACTCCTGATAAACTAATGACATGGCCAAACAAAAACATGGGAATATTATTTCAGTGTTAAAAAGAAGAAAAAAATGCACATCCTTGATACCAATGTAAGCTAAGAGAAGTATGGCAATGTGAATAAACCTGAACACAGTCTAAAGCATGGATACTCTATTCTTACAAAAAATATGAATATCAAGGCTGAATATCCTAAATCAAGCCTGAATATCAAGTCAACAGCAAGAATTATGCTCGAATCTCAAACCCACCTCAAGCCAATGTCCATTGTAATTTGACCACAATGAAGCGGGAAAAGGCATCATCAGTTGGACCCTTGGAACATGCAATAGAAACCATATTGATCTTATATGGAAGCTCCAGAAGGCAAGAAAGTGTTGACAATTCCTGTACATAGACCTGAGTTTTCTATAACATCTACAAAAAAACTTCTGGCACAATTTCAAGATTGGAATGGAGGTTGCATTGTGTTTTTTAATTTGTACCGGAAACCAAAAAATTTACATATTAAAAATAGTTAAAAAATATCCAACCCACCATGGTTTGTCTTCCTACATTCTGGCTGCCAAAGTTTTTGTAAAAGCAATGGAGAACGCCCATAACTTTGCTTCATACCATTGCCAAAATTATCTCCATAATACAATCAGAACATCCCAGAACAATGACCTCGTAGCAGTCCCTGAACCAAGTCAAATTTTACATTAATTACTGAAGATCGTGATCTCTTCTTACAGTCATGAACATAAATGCATAACAAACTTCCAACCATTTCTTGAATCTCTATGAAACAAATACTTACGAACGTGTCCCTATAATTAACAGATGAGTTGGGTCTTCGTAGATTTGAAAAAATAACTGGGAAAAAAGAAAAAGGGAGTCATGTAAAGCCAGCCCCCCAACACCCACACCCACAACAGGAAAAAACACGAAATGAGACCATCAGAGACACCTTATCCTGCCACACGCGAAAGTCACCAACTACTGTAATGAATTAATGATTTTCAGACTCATGGTCAGCAATGAGGGGTAATGAATAATGTTTAAATGGAATTTCACATGTAAAGGATGAAAATTCTTAACAAAATTATGAATAAACACATGTCAAACAGATAGCATTATTGTGTTTTCCAAGTTGAACTATCCCATCTGGACCAGGAGATAAAATTAATGTTATAATAATCACAGGATGATGTTGACCATCTACATAAATATTTGCAGGATAAAATTAATTCCATAATAATCGCATGATTAAATTAATGCTAGAATAATCTCAAGATAAAGTTGAACTACCCCAAATTACTTACCTGTTCATTGCATATGTAATGTCCATCGGCCTGAAAGAAGTTTATAATGCAATGGAGCATCATAATCAGTTAGAAAATTTTCTACCAAGAACAAATAAGCCAAAAGCATACAATAACTCAATAACAAAGAATGCATCAAATGGCAGCATTCAACTTATTCAATAACAAAGAAGGAATTGGGCAGCAAATCACTTGTGCTTCAAAATCATTTTTTGGTTCACTTACAATTGTCCTATACTAAAGTATAGCCATATGGTCATATGATTGGTTGTTATTTCCATTAAAAATGAATGTAAAACAAAAAGGACATATTATTATATTTATTTGGAATAATTGTATCTATTTCTGATTGGGAAAATTGGCCTAGCAATTTCATCATTAGAGATAAGCGTATGATTCGTTATGTTTTTGAATTTTTCATTAGTAGCCACCAGCTTGGCAGCAATTCCAACTTCATTAGCTAAATGCCAAGCATCTGCCATAACCTATTTTCACCCAAGAGACATAAAGTTTAAACACCGCCCTTGTACAACAAATTTTATCTAACACAGTATAGATTATATGTACTATCACATAATATGTTGAACTTTGATACCACTACACAAACTTCCAATACAATGGGGCTAAGTAGTTTCAGAAGGGCGATGCAAGTAAACATGAATTAACAAAATTATTATTCATTGTTCTAGATTAGTTCGGTTACTAACAGATGTAAAAAAATTTGATTACAGCTTGTTCATTAAGTATGTTGGTTTATTAATAATTCACTTGTTCAAATGATGACCAGCTTAAGTGTAACGGCCTGTTTTTCTAGTCGTATTTTGGCCATTGTGTGTGTATTTTTACTTCCTTGTCCTAGTTATTTCCGTCCGTGAGATTTTCGTCCGTACGTTGACGCGAGCGCGTCTATATTTTAAGTTTTACCGTGGCGTAACTATTGGCCGAGTGGCCATAACTATTTACTAAATAACTAATTGCTACTAACAAATTTAAAATCACAAAATTACTTTTTAACTAAAGATTAATTTCAAAATTAACTTATTATTTTTGAATAATTTCATTTTACTATATTACCTTTCCTCACTTACTATTATCATTAACATGTCGGCAACCACCTTCCCCCTTCAAATTCAACGCCAGCACACATATTTCATCATCCAACCTCCCCCTTGTCTGCAGATGGAACATCAACAAAATTAATTCCCCAACCTATTGCCATAGATCTATTTAGAGGAAACCTTCCTTCTCCCGTTCGTCATCACCCTCTCCTTCAATCAATCAACAGCGACAACCAAACAACACCAAATCAGCCGTCACCTCCCCCGTCCCTTCCCCATCAGCCACCACCAACAACCACAACAACCAGCAACACCCCCAACATCTCCACCACCTCTACCAATCTCCGCAAACCCCTTACAATCCAAAAATCAAAACAAAACAGAAATTGGAACCCAATCAACCAGAAATCAAGAACAATCCCAAACCCAACCCCCAAAATCAACCCAATCACAAACCAAGATCAACAAATCAACCACCTGGAAGCCGCTCGACGCCAGATCTCGGCTGCTCGCTGCCGACCACCGTGTCGAAGCCGCCGTGCGCCACCCTCGATCCGACCTCGCGCCGCCTCAGGCCAGCCGCCCCCGATCCGCCTCGCGGCCCCCGCCTCGCGCCGCCCTCCAGGCCGCCGTTCGCCCCGCCGTTCCCCCTCCATCGGACGCCGGACCGCCTCCCCGAGCGCCGCCAAGCCCCCGTGAGCCGCCCCCGACCTCCCCTGCGCCCCCACTTCCCCTCGTGCCGCCGCCGTGCCGTGAGCCCCTGTAAACAAAAAAAAAAAAGAAAAGAAAGAAGAAACGAGAAGAGAACAGAACGAGAGAGTGAGGGAGAGAGGTGAGTATAATAATAAGTAAAGTTTATTTAAGTTATAAAGTTTAGTTATTTTATAATAAGTTATTAATTTAAGCTTAGAGTTATTAGTTATTTTAAGCTTAAGTTAAGTGTTTGAAATCAAAGTTTCTTATATAATTTAATTAAGTTAAGTTTCAAAATAAGTTTATTTTATTTTTTTAAGTTTTAAAGATTAGTTACTTAATTAGCCTAATTTTTAAATAAGTTTTAATAACATGTTATCAGTAATTAGTTATAAGTTAGTTAGTGTAACTTGCTCTCTTAGCACACTATTATTTCGTTAAGCTAACTCGTTCGTAACACGTGTGAACCAGGTACACCGACCGCCTTTCAAAACGCGCCTTTCACGACAAGGCGATTTTGGTAACTCATTGTACCCTTGACATGGGTCTTTAAAACAAAAACAAATGCATGCCAACCTAGTTTTACTTCATTATCACAGTGTTTCCATTTTTGAACTGTTAGCTAAAATTGCATGGTACCGTATCGTAAATTGCACAGTATCGTAACGGAAGCAGAATTGGGCTTCATGACATGATTGACAGAAAGTTGTAACTGGAAATGTGACATGCTAGAAAATTGCACCAACACTGGGTTTTGGGGTAACTTATAATAGCTAGGGTGCGGGAGCGACTAGTCCAGCCTTTGTTGTCACCGTGCGGGTTCTAGCAACCCATCATAGTAGCCGGTGACAACCATCACAGATCACAGAGTATTGCATAGTATTCATAGTATTCATAGCATAGTTCGCCCGGGTAGCACCCGTGGTAAGAGGTGGCCTCTTGGTTGCTCATTGCACCCCGCATTATAAGTCACGGTCTAGGTATCGGCACAAATAGACTCTTGTTGTATAGTCACTTTTAATATTGCACTTTTAACTGCTAGAAATTGATGATAGATGTACAACTGCAAGGTTATCTTTCTGCTCTTTTTCCCTTACCAGTATTGTTTTGCACTTTACCTCTTTACTTTTAGATTGCCATGCTTGTATATTTGTTTCAATATCCATGTATAGAGATACTTTGAGTTACGTCTGATCCTGGCGACCCTTCTCTTTGTGGTGGACTCGCCAGATATCTCACAGGTCGAGGAGTTTGCACCAGAGGCCGCAGACGCTGAGTTTGTGGTTGAGTACGACCAGCAGGACCAGCAGGACCCTGTGTATTGAGAGTGAGTGTGAGAGATTTGCTATGTTGTTTTCAGTGTGGGTTGATGTATCTTTTGAATTCTGTTGTATTTTCCTTTCCTGTTAGCTGCTGGGTTGTAATAAGGTTGTAAAACCACTTTCATTATCAGTATTTTGGCGTATTTCTGCAACATAGCCTGTGTTGACTTCATTGGTGCCTAGCAGGACTTGTGCATGTTCCAAGCAGTAACGGGCCCCGTAAGTGGGTCGTTACAAGTTTGGTGGCCCATGCAGGTCCGCGCTAAAAGCCACATGAACAATACAGGAAGTTCAGAATATGTCGTATAAAAATACTTGATGGAACTGATCAAACCTTATGAAATGCAGATAAGCCATGGAAAGGAACACTTCGGGAAGCGAAGACAGTGCCTTTGGATCCGGGATCAACCACCCGAATGAGGGTCCCAACCAGAATGATGCTGGCAATGGAGCCAACAACGGTTCTGGCGCAACAGCATTCCCGACTGCACCGATGTCTGCAGAAGATTGCATGCGGGGCATGTATGCCCTTCATCAGCAGCTTGGACAGGCCTTGGAACAGGCTTTGCACAGAGAGCAACGAGCTGACCCAAGTGCTTATCACTTTCGAGGGATGAGCCCGAAGACCTTCGCAGGGACTGAGAGCCATCTTCAGGCGGAAGAATGGCTCAAGCGCATCACTGATGATCTGAGAGCATCTCAGATTCGAGAAGAAGCCTGGGTGGCTGTCGTCAAGAGGCAACTGACGGATGGTGCTAGAGACTGGTGGCAGGCGGTTGAAGACCGCTTGGGATTGCCGATTTCGTGGGATGTATTTACAAGTACCTTCAACGCTCAGTACTTTCCCCCACACGCAACGATCAAGATGAGGAAGAAGTTCATCAACCTGAAGCAGGGTTCGATGACGGTGGATCAGTATGACGCTGAGTTCTCCAGGCTCAGCAGGTTTGCTCCAGAGATGGTTACAAATGCTTTGACTCGAGCCCAGCAGTTCCAGCAGGGGCTCAATATTGAGATTCGAAGGATGATGGTCGGTGCTAGCCCGACCACACATGCTGAAGTTCTGGCCATTGCTCGTAACCATGAGATGGTCGAAGAGGAGGAAAAGGAAGAACGCATGCTGGCAACATCTGCGAGGCCCCCACTGACCCAAGCTGGGCCAAGCAGACGGCCCCAGATGCCTCGTCCTATTCAGCAGGTTCAGTTTAAGAGGCCAGGACCACAGCAGCAGGCCCTCCCGGTCTGCCACTTTTGCGGAAAGTCTGGACACTTCAAATCTGAGTGTCGAGTTTTTCTGGGCCTTTGTCTGGTTTGTGGAGAGTCTGGACACGTGGCTAGGAATTGCCCGCATCATAGGTCACGTGCTCCAGCTCCAGCTCCGGTTCCAGCTCCAGCCCCTCGTGCTGCCCCGACTGGGATCGTCCCACAGCGTCCACCACTACCTCCACAGCAGAGGGTGTTCCAGCAGGCAAGGCAGCCACCACCGAGACGCCAGGCTTACACCATGACTGTCGAAGAGGCCGAGGCCACCGGTGAAGTGATCACAGGTATAATTCTTGCATTATTAGTATATCTTTTCTTTCATTAGCATTGGTTGCTTAGATTAGTGTTTGAACCTAGGTGTCGTGCTAGTAGCTGGGAATCCCGCCCTCTCCTTGTTCGACTCGGGAGCATCACACTGCTTTCTAGCGAGTCGATTCGTTCGCACCCATACCGTTCCTGTTATAACCTTATCTACTGGTTGGAACGTCAATACGGGTGGCGGAGTGATAAAGGCGACCAGTGGGTATCCTCAATGCCCCGTGGTAATTTGTGGGCGAGCTTTATTCGCTAACTTCATGATGATTGATATCCCGAACTTTGATGCTGTATTCGGGATGGATTGGTTGGGAACTTTCCATGCCACCATCGACTGTTGTCGAAGGAGGGTAGCCTTCGACATTCCTGATCATCCGAAGTTCGAGTTCATTAGTGGGAGCAGATCTGTGGGACCGGTGAAGTACAAGGCCAAGTCGACCGAAGCAGTAGCAGCCGCGATGGACGCTGAGCCCGAGATACCAGAAGTGGTTCGAGAGTTCTTGGATGTGTTTCCAGATGACCTTACAGGTTTGCCTCCGGATCGCACCCTTAAATTTGCCATCGAACTAATGCCAGGAGCCCAACCGATGTCCAAAGGACCGTATCGTCTAGCACCTTCTGAGCTAGAAGAATTGCGGGTCCAACTTGATGATCTACTGAAGAAGGGATGGATACGACCCAGTGTATCTCCTTGGGGATCTCCCATATTGCTGGTGAAGAAGAAAGACGGATCCCTTCGTATGTGCGTTGACTACCGTGAGCTGAACAAAGTCACCGTGAAGAACAAGTACCCTCTACCGCGCATCGACGATCTTTTCGACCAGCTCGGTGGGTCAAGCGTCTATTCGAAGCTGGATCTGAGGACAGGGTACCATCAAGTGAAGGTGAAGGATGAAGATGTTCCCAAGACTGCATTCAGGACCAGATACGGACATTATGAGTACCTAGTGATGCCGTTTGGTGTGACCAATGCACCCGCGGTATTTATGAGTCTCATGAACCAAGTATTGTATGAATACTTGGACAAGTTCGTTGTAGTCTACATCGACGACATTCTCATCTACTCGAAGAATGCCGTGGAGCATGCAGAACATCTCAGGAAGGTTCTCGAGACCCTGAGAAGACACCAGCTTTATGCCAAACTTAGCAAGTGCGAGTTCTGGCTGAACGAGGTGGCATTTCTAGGCCACGTGGTGTCAGGAACAGGGATTGCTGTTGATCCTGAAAAAGTAGCCGCTGTTCAAAACTGGCCAGTCCCCCGAACGGTGACCGAGATTCGAAGCTTCTTGGGACTAGCTGGCTACTACCGGAGGTTCATCAAAGATTTCTCGAAGATTGCAGGAGCCATGACGCGATTAACGAGAAAGGATGTGATGTTTGTTTGGTCGAAAGCATGCGAGGATGCTTTCCAGGAGCTGAAGAAGAGATTGACGACTGCACCCATCTTGATTATTCCAGACCGATCAGGAGGATTCGAAGTCTTCTGCGATGCATCTGGCAAGGGACTCGGATGCGTGCTACATCAGCACGGTCGAGTCGTGGCATATGCATCCAGGCAGTTGAAGATCCATGAGAAGAACTACCCCACTCACGAGCTTGAGTTGGCGGCAGTGATTTTTGCACTGAAGATTTGGAGGCACTTCCTATTGGGTGAGCACGTGAAGGTGTTCTCGGATCATAAGAGTCTGAAGTATCTCTTCACTCAGAAGGAGCTCAACATGCGTCAGAGACGATGGGTCGAGCTCATGGCAGATTATGACATTGACCTTCAGTACCATCCTGGGAAAGTCAATGTTGTACCGGATGCATTGAGTCGTCTTCCAGCAGTGATGACCCTTACGACTCAGTGGAGGTTGCAGCAAGAGATCCGAGACATGGGTATAGAAGTGATTCTACCAGGGATGACTGCATCTTTGATGGGCATGCATATCCAGTCGACCCTGGTAGAGAGGATCAAGTCTACTCAAATGGAGGATGAGAACTACGGAAGATTAGAGATCTGGTGATGGCAGGCCAAAGACCAGAGTTCAAGATTCATGCAGATGGGTCCTTGAGGTTTGAGGACAGGATATGTGTACCGTCTGGTGCCATTAGAGATGAGTTATTGGAGGAAGCTCACAGCTCTCCTTACTCTATACATCCTGGAGGTACCAAGATGTATCAGGATCTGCGACAGCATTACTGGTGGCATGGCATGAAGAGAAGCGTCGCTCGGAGCGTAGCGAAGTGTATTGTGTGCCAGCAGGTGAAGGCTGAACACCAGAGAACTGCCGGTTTGTTGCAGCCATTGCCCATTCCGGAGTGGAAATGGCAGCACATCACGATGGACTTCGTGACTGGTCTACCCAAGAGTACAAAGAAGAATGACGCTGTCTGGGTGATCGTAGATCGATTGACCAAGTCAGCGCACTTCATTCCCTTCAGAGTGGGCCAGTCTACAGAAGTATTGGCCAAGAAGTACATGGATGAGATTGTGAAGCTGCATGGAGTTCCTATCAGCATTGTCTCAGACAGAGACACCAGGTTCACATCTCGTTTTTGGAGGAGTCTTCAGGAGAGCTTGGGAACCCACTTGAGTTTTAGTACGGCTTACCATCCTCAGACAGATGGTCAGTCAGAGCGTACTATTCAGATACTGGAAGACATGCTGCGGGCATGTATGCTGGACTTCAAAGGATCATGGGAAGATCATCTCCATTTGGTGGAGTTTGCATACAACAACAGCTACCAGTCTAGCATTGGTATGGCACCTTTCGCGGCACTGTATGGGAGAAAGTGCCGATCCCCCTTGAGCTGGGATGATGTAGGAGATCGAGAGTTGGTTGGTCCTGAGCTAATCACCGAAGCCGTAGATGTGGTTCGGACCATCAGAGAGAAGCTGCAGCTGGCTCAGGACAGGTACAAGCATTGGGCAGATGCGAAGCGTCGACATCTGGAGTTCCAGCTCGGTGATCATGTATTTCTGAAGATCTCGCCCAACAGAGGATTGATTCGCTTTGGTCGGAGAGGAAAGCTCAGTCCCCGATTTATTGGGCCTTTTGATATTTTGGAGCGAGTAGGAGAGGTGGCATACAAGCTTGCATTGCCCCCTGCCTTAGAGGGAGTGCACAATGTATTCCATATCTCGCAGTTGCGTCGCTATGTGAGCGACCCGAGTCATGTCGTGGACTACTCAGAGATCGTTGTTCGTCCAGACTTGACGTACGAGCAGCAACCCGTAGAGATCCTCGATCGACGCCAGAAGGTCTTTAGGAACAGGACTATTGACCTAGTCAGAGTGATGTGGCGTCGAGACTCGCCAGGAGAGTCTACCTGGGAGCGAGAGGACGAGATACGAGAACGTTACCCCTACCTTTTCCATGTCCTATAGAGAATTCCGGGGACGGAATTATTCTAAGGAGGGTAGGATGTAACGGCCTGTTTTTCTAGTCGTATTTTGGCCATTGTGTGTGTATTTTTACTTCCTTGTCCTAGTTATTTCCGTCCGTGAGATTTTCGTCCGTACGTTGACGCGAGCGCGTCTATATTTTAAGTTTTACCGTGGCGTAACTATTGGCCGAGTGGCCATAACTATTTACTAAATAACTAATTGCTACTAACAAATTTAAAATCACAAAATTACTTTTTAACTAAAGATTAATTTCAAAATTAACTTATTATTTTTGAATAATTTCATTTTACTATATTACCTTTCCTCACTTACTATTATCATTAACATGTCGGCAACCACCTTCCCCCTTCAAATTCAACGCCAGCACACATATTTCATCATCCAACCTCCCCCTTGTCTGCAGATGGAACATCAACAAAATTAATTCCCCAACCTATTGCCATAGATCTATTTAGAGGAAACCTTCCTTCTCCCATTCGTCATCACCCTCTCCTTCAATCAATCAACAGCGACAACCAAACAACACCAAATCAGCCGTCACCTCCCCCGTCCCTTCCCCATCAGCCACCACCAACAACCACAACAACCAGCAACACCCCCAACATCTCCACCACCTCTACCAATCTCCGCAAACCCCTTACAATCCAAAAATCAAAACAAAACAGAAATTGGAACCCAATCAACCAGAAATCAAGAACAATCCCAAACCCAACCCCCAAAATCAACCCAATCACAAACCAAGATCAACAAATCAACCACCTGGAAGCCGCTCGACGCCAGATCTCGGCTGCTCGCTGCCGACCACCGTGTCGAAGCCGCCGTGCGCCACCCTCGATCCGACCTCGCGCCGCCTCAGGCCGGCCGCCCCCGATCCGCCTCGCGGCCCCCGCCTCGCGCCGCCCTCCAGGCCGCCGTTCGCCCCGCCGTTCCCCCTCCATCGGACGCCGGACCGCCTCCCCGAGCGCCGCCAAGCCCCCGTGAGCCGCCCCCGACCTCCCCTGCGCCCCCACTTCCCCTCGTGCCGCCGCCGTGCCGTGAGCCCCTGTAAACAAAAAAAAAAAAAGAAAAGAAAGAAGAAACGAGAAGAGAACAGAACGAGAGAGTGAGGGAGAGAGGTGAGTATAATAATAAGTAAAGTTTATTTAAGTTATAAAGTTTAGTTATTTTATAATAAGTTATTAATTTAAGCTTAGAGTTATTAGTTATTTTAAGCTTAAGTTAAGTGTTTGAAATCAAAGTTTCTTATATAATTTAATTAAGTTAAGTTTCAAAATAAGTTTATTTTATTTTTTTAAGTTTTAAAGATTAGTTACTTAATTAGCCTAATTTTTAAATAAGTTTTAATAACATGTTATCAGTAATTAGTTATAAGTTAGTTAGTGTAACTTGCTCTCTTAGCACACTATTATTTCGTTAAGCTAACTCGTTCGTAACACGTGTGAACCAGGTACACCGACCGCCTTTCAAAACGCGCCTTTCACGACAAGGCGATTTTGGTAACTCATTGTACCCTTGACATGGGTCTTTAAAACAAAAACAAATGCATGCCAACCTAGTTTTACTTCATTATCACAGTGTTTCCATTTTTGAACTGTTAGCTAAAATTGCATGGTACCGTATCGTAAATTGCACAGTATCGTAAAGGAAGCAGAATTGGGCTTCATGACATGATTGACAGAAAGTTGTAACTGGAAATGTGACATGCTAGAAAATTGCACCAACACTGGGTTTTGGGGTAACTTATAATAGCTAGGGTGCGGGAGCGACTAGTCCAGCCTTTGTTGTCACCGTGCGGGTTCTAGCAACCCATCATAGTAGCCGGTGACAACCATCACAGATCACAGAGTATTGCATAGTATTCATAGTATTCATAGCATAGTTCGCCCGGGTAGCACCCGTGGTAAGAGGTGGCCTCTTGGTTGCTCATTGCACCCCGCATTATAAGTCACGGTCTAGGTATCGGCACAAATAGACTCTTGTTGTATAGTCACTTTTAATATTGCACTTTTAACTGCTAGAAATTGATGATAGATGTACAACTGCAAGGTTATCTTTCTGCTCTTTTTCCCTTACCAGTATTGTTTTGCACTTTACCTCTTTACTTTTAGATTGCCATGCTTGTATATTTGTTTCAATATCCATGTATAGAGATACTTTGAGTTACGTCTGATCCTGGCGACCCTTCTCTTCGCCAGATATCTCACAGGTCGAGGAGTTTGCACCAGAGGCCGCAGACGCTGAGTTTGTGGTTGAGTACGACCAGCAGGACCAGCAGGACCCTGTGTATTGAGAGTGAGTGTGAGAGATTTGCTATGTTGTTTTCAGTGTGGGTTGATGTATCTTTTGAATTCTGTTGTATTTTCCTTTCCTGTTAGCTGCTGGGTTGTAATAAGGTTGTAAAACCACTTTCATTATCAGTATTTTGGCGTATTTCTGCAACATAGCCTGTGTTGACTTCATTGGTGCCTAGCAGGACTTGTGCATGTTCCAAGCAGTAACGGGCCCCGTAAGTGGGTCGTTACATTAAGATCAATCTGCAATCAAGTTTCAAGTGGTAGATATGTGAGTGATTATACGGCGAATATAAACAGACCTATTATTCACTGCAATCAAATCAGAGGCTGTGCATTTGAATTTTAGCAAACATACCTGTTTTTATTTATGTCCACT
Organism: Scilla litardierei; assembly: GCA_030789695.1. Lineage (NCBI taxonomy): Eukaryota > Viridiplantae > Streptophyta > Magnoliopsida > Asparagales > Asparagaceae > Scilla > Scilla litardierei. Next base: position 273,754,908 of record CM061133.1, on the reverse strand, counting down.
CTTGAGATGTTGAGCTGTTAAAGGCTGGCCTTCAACTTTTTTGGCATCAGAATCCCAATTAAAATGCAATCATGTAGGTTTGTGTTTAGATGTCTCTATTAATAATGAAATATATCATAAACAAACAACCGTCCTGTAGGTTTATTTTTTGGCTTTAGTGCTTTGGTTTCATGATATAAATTAGAAGATGATAACACTCATTGATTTGCATATGGCAGCATAAGAGCCAAGGAGAAGAATACTTCTAACTCATAATACAATGATTTCAATCAATGCTGGTATTATGCTTTGCATGTTCCATCTATTGCCCCTCCCATCAAGCTTTCGACTCACAACAGATTCAACTTAAGTATGGCTGCTCTTCTTCAATAAAGCAGCACAAAAGACCACAGTCCAGACCTGTATTCTACAGTGTTAGATAGCATATACACAAATTTGATTGCTACAACTCAACATACTTAAGTTTCAAGCTGCATTCAACTTTGATTGTAAGGAAAATGAACAGATGTTAAAAAAATTCTAGGATTTAACCGGATATTGCACAAAATCAGATTTCATAAAGCAAGATATCTCATGTACACAACTAATAATATAGACTGAGAAAATTCAATAAATGCAGTTTCCACTTATATATCAAAAAGGCCAAGATAAACATATATGTTGAATGGAAGAAATAAAATCTGTCAAACAAACCAAGAACAGAAAGAAAACAATCAAAGCGTGCTAGGAACAATACTTTTTGTCTAAGAACTGGCCCATTCTCACCTCACATCTCCCACATTTGTGCAATGTGATATCGCAAAAATTTCAACTCCCCCTTGGGAATCCTGTGCAATGTCGTCGAAGCACTTAAACAAACTCCTCCTTCGTTAGATTGCTCATCTATCGTAAACACAAAACAACATAACTCAATTAAATTCCATCAAAAATATATGCAACAAACAAATCATCAAAGCTCAATTTCACAGATGTTAAAAAAATTCTAGGATTTAACTGGATATTGCACAAAATCAGATTTCATAAAGCAAGATATCTCATGTACACAACTAATAATATAGACTGAGAAAATTCAATAAATGCAGTTTCCACTTATATATCAAAAAGGCCAAGATAAACATATATGTTGAATGGGAGAAATAAAATCTGTCAAACAAACCAAGAACAGAAAGAAAATAATCAAAGCGTGCTAGGAACAATACTTTTTGTCTAAGAACTGGCCCATTCTCACCTCACATCTCCCACATTTGTGCAATGTGACATCGCAAAAATTTCAACTCCCTCTTGGGAATCCTGTGCAATGTCGTCGAAGCACTTAAACAAACTCCTCCTTCGTTAGATTGCTCATCTATCGTAAACACAAAACAACATAACTCAATTAAATTCCATCAAAAATATATGCAACAAACAAATCATCAAAGCTCAATTTCACAGATGTTAAAAAAATTCTAGGATTTAACCGGATATTGCACAAAATCAGATTTCATAAAGCAAGATATCTCATGTACACAACTAATAATATAGACTGAGAAAATTCAATAAATGCAGTTTCCACTTATATATCAAAAAGTCCAAGATAAACATATATGTTGAATGGAAGAAATAAAATCTGTCAAACAAACCAAGAACAGAAAGAAAACAATCAAAGCGTGCTAGGAACAATACTTTTTGTCTAAGAACTGGCCCATTCTCACCTCACATCTCCCACATTTGTGCAATGTGACATCGCAAAAATTTCAACTCCCTCTTGGGAATCCTGTGCAATGTCATCGAAGCACTTAAACAAACTCCTCCTTCGTTAGATTGCTCATCTATCGTAAACACAAAACAACATAACTCAATTAAATTCCATTAAAAATATATGCAACAAACAAATCATCAAAGCTCAATTTCTAGTAACTTCACCTGCTTTAGATCATCATTATAATCACTCACATATCTACCACTTGAAACGTGATTGCAGCTTGATCTTAAGCTGGGTATCAATTGAACAAATAAATTATTAATTAACCAACATACTTAATGAACAAATGAATAAATGAACCGGTCAAACCATACATTTTGAACCGGCCATGACTTCATTTGATTGCTACTCCAACCTCCAAGTCAGCATTGCAGTTCAAGGGCTTTGTTGGACAAAAGATCAAATAGGTTATGTGCATGAAAATGTAAGCAGCCATCGTTAAGTATTATGTATTCAGAAGCAAGCTCGAATCAAGAAGAAATAAGAAGAGAGGGTAGCTACCCATGAAAGCGGCAAACTCTGAGATCCAAACACCAAAAATGACCAAACCTGCTTCTTATTCCTTGCCAAATTTGAAATCATACAGCACATGTTCTCTAATCTCGTGTTCCTCCACATCAACAAAAAGAAGCAACAACAAAAACCCAAACAATTACGCCCATTATTAAAATGCAAGGCAGTAAAATTTAAAGAATAATAAGGGAGATCATACCTTTCTAACTGAAGCTGCAGCTCCAGACATGTTGCCTCCAGTTCTTCACATCAGGTTAGCATTGTCAACTATAAGGTGGGTTTCAAGATCTACAGGCATCATTCAGAGAAGAACTTTCTGATTTACAAAAGAACAGCTGCCAATGTAGAAATAGCTATATACATGAACATTTGCATCAAAATTAAAACAAATAGAAGTAAACGTGAATACTTATCTTCCGTGCAAACTGCAAAGTAATAGTACAGAAATCGTCATTTTATTAGAGGAAACTTACAAAAATCGTCATTTTATTAAAGGAAACTTGCAAGTTTTTATGGAACTAATAGCCTCAAATATAACACCAAAGCAAAATTTTTTATCCTGCAGCAATTTATAATTTGGAATACAGCTCCAGGGAGATCATCGTTGAGGGCTTGAGGGCTTCTGAAGGACGGCGAGAGGGCTTGAGGGCTTGAGGGCTTCGGTGCTTGAGGGCTCGAGCAAAATCGAGAGTCTTCGGTGCTTGAGGGCATTCCCACCACCTCCAGGGAGATCATCGTGCCCACCACCTCCAGGGAGATCATCGTGCCGTGCCGAAGCTTTTGATGGCTTTTCGCAGAGGGTGGGGTTGCCAGCGTGCCAGGAGGAGAGGGGCGAGGCTGAGAAATTTTGGTTTCCCCAAAATGAAAGACACGTGAAACATCCTTTCCCCCTTGGGTTTCACACTGAAATTCAAATTTTTCCCCCCAAATTTCAAAATTACAATTCAAACTCTTATCCAATTTCTCCTATCAAATATCTCTTATCCAATAACTCTTATAACATCCCTCATTCAACCCTTTATCCAATTTCTCTTATCCAATTTCTCCTATCAAATATCTCTTATCCATATCTCATTATAACATCCCTCATTTATATACCCCCAAATACAATTCAAACCCTTATCCAATTTCTCTTATCAAAAACTCTTATCCAAAAACCCATGATAACATCCCTGTTTTATAATATATATATATATATATATATATATATATATATATATATATATATATATATATATATATATATATATCTCTCTCTCTCTCTCTCTCTCTCTCTATCTCTATATCTATATCTATATTATAAAAGAGGGATGTTATCAAGAGAAATTGGATAAGAGATATTGGATAAGAGAAATTGGATAAGAGATATTGGACATGAGAAATTGGATAAGAGATGTCTATATTATAAAAGAGGGATGTTATCAAGAGAAATTGGATAAGAGATATTGGACATGAGAAATTGGATAAGAGATGTCTATATTATAAAAGAGGGATGTTATCAAGAGAAATTGGATAAGAGATATTGGACATGAGAAATTGGATAAGAGATATCTATATTATAAAAGAGGGATGTTATCAAGAGAAATTGGATAAGAGATATTTGAAAAGATAAATTGGATAAGAGATATCTATATTATAAGAGAGTGATGTTATCAAGAGAAATTGGATAAGAGATATCTATATTATAAAAGAGGGATGTTATCAAGAGAAATTGGATAAGAGATATTGGACACGAGAAATTGGATAAGAGATATCTATATTATAAAAGAGGGATGTTATCAAGAGAAATTGGATAAGAGATATTGGACAAGAGAAATTGGATAAGAGATATCTATATTATAAGAGAGGGAAGTTATCAAGAGAAATTGGATAAGAGATATCTATATTATAAAAGATGGATGTTATCAAGAGAAATTGGATAAGAGATATTGGACAAGAGAAATTGGATAAGAGATATCTATATTATAAAAGAGGGATGTTATCAAGAGAAATTGGATAAGATAAATTGGACATGAGAAATTGGATAAGAGATATCTATATTATAAAAGAGGGATGTTATCAAGAGAAATTGGATAAGAGATATTTGACAAGGTAAATTGGATAAGAGATATCTATATTATAAAAGAGGGATGTTATCAAGAGAAATTGAATAAGAGATATTGGAAAATAGAAATTGGATAAGAGTGATGTTATCAAGAGAAATTGGATAAGAGATATCTATATTACAAACGAGAGATGTTATCAAGAGAAATTGGATAAGAGATATCGGACAAGCGAAATTGGATAAGAGATATCTACATTATAAAAGAGGGATGTTATCAAGAGAAATTGGATAAGAGATATTGGACAAGAGAAATTGGATAAGAGATATCTATATTATAAGAGAGGGATGTTATCAAGAGAAATTGGATAAGAGATATCGATATTATAAAAGAGGGATGTTATCAAGAGAAATTGGATAAGAGATATTGGACAAGAGAAATTGGATAAGAGATATCTATATTATAAAAGAGGGATGTTATCAAGAGAAATTGGATAAGAGATATTGGACATGAGAAATTGGATAAGTGATATCTATATTATAAAAGAGGGATGTTATCAAGAGAAATTGGATAAGAGATATTGGACAAGAGAAATTGGATAAGAGATATCTATATTATAAAAGAGGGATGTTATCAAGAGAAATTGGATAAGAGATATTGGACATGAGAAATTGGATAAGAGATATCTATATTATAAAAGAGGGATGTTATCAAGAGAAATTGGATAAGAGATATTTAACAAGATAAATTGGATAAGAGATATCTATATTATAAGCTAGGGATGTTATCAAGAGAAATTGGATAAGAGATATCTATATTATAAAAGAGGGATGTTATCAAGAGAAATTGGATAAGAGATATTGGACAAGAGAAATTGGATAAGAGATATCTATATTATAAAAGAGGGATGTTATCAAGAGAAATTGGATAAGAGATATTGGACAAGAGAAATTGGATAAGAGATATCTATTATTTAAAAGACGGATGTTATCAAGAGAAATTGATAAGAGAATTTGGACATGAGAAATTGGATAAGAGAATTTGGATATCTATTATATAAAACAGGGAAATTGGATAAGAGAATATATAAGAGATGAGATTTTGAGGGATAAAAGAGGAGGTGGGGAATTTTGCACTTACAACCCCGGTTTTTGTATTTTTGCCCATGGACCCTCCCCACACACCCACCCACACTTTTTATTCTCACCCCTTCCGACCATTTTTTTCCAGTTCTTTGAAGATTTTGAATCTTATCCTACTAGGACAAAGCTTTGTCCTACGTGGTAAGTTTGTCCTAGGTGGTAATAAAAATTTTGGGGGGACTTAAATTTTGGGGGAAAAGTTAAATTTGGGGGGAAACTTGAAATTTTGTGGGAAAACTTGAAATTTTGGGGAACTTGAAATTTGTGGGGGAGAAAAACTCAGCCATTAAATAAACCGTGCCCTATGGGCACGGGTAATGACTAGTATATATATATATATATATATGTATATATATATATATATGACAACCCAGAAAAATCCCCAACCCCCTCCCCCCGCCTTTGGCATAGGAGGGTAAGACCAGAGCCCGGCCGAGACGATGTAAACTGGGGGGAAACCGCCATGCCCTCGGCGGCACCCGGGTACGTCCGAGAGGGGAGGTGTAGCCCCAGGGTAAATAATTACCCAACAAATACCAACCCATGTAGGCCAGAGGCCTTGAACCCATAACACTTGGTTTTGGAGTGGAATGACTTACCACCAGGACACCCTCTCGTGGGCATATACATATACATATATATACACACACACACACACACACACACACACACACACACACACACACACACACACACACACATATATATACGTATATACACACATATATATATTTACGTATACACACACACACACACACACACACACATATATATATACGTGTATACATATATACGTATGTATATATAGAGTAATGCTATTATGAGATGGTGAGCTCAAATCCTTATCGTGAGCTAGCACAATCGGTAACACCAATTAACGATCGGCACCGTTCATCTTCAAGAGCATGTCGATAGATCTATACCCTAAAAAAATTAGAGATTATAAACCCCAAAATCCTATGGATAAACCCGTTCCAATTTTGTTACATTTACAGGCAGCTTGTAAACCGTGCATCTTGCAAACACTTGATGGATCTGATAGAAATGTCCAAATGACACAAAAAATTATACATAAAGATCACTTGATAGATAGAAGAAGATGGACGGTTCCGATTGATGATTTGGCAAATAGTTTTGGCTAGTTCGAGATATGAATATCTCATCTCACCATCTCACCATCTCATATTAGCATCATTCTGTATATATATACGTGTATATATACGTGTATATATATATGTGTGTGTATATATATATACGTATATATATATACGTGTATATATATATATATATACGTATATATATATACATACGTATCTATATTATAAAAGAGGGATGTTATCAAGAGAAATTGGATAAGAGATATTGGACAAGAGAAATTGGATAAGAGATATAAATATTATAAAAGAGGGATGTTATCAAGAGAAATTGGATAAGAGATATTGGACAAGAGAAATTGGATAAGAGATATCCATATTATAAAAGAGGGATGTTATCAAGAGAAATTGGATAAGAGATATTGGACAAGAGAAATTGGATAAGAGATATCCATATTATAAAAGAGGGATGTTATCAAGAGAAATTGGATAAGAGATATTGGACAAGAGAAATTGGATAAGAGATATCCATATTATAAAAGAGGGATGTTATCAAGAGAAATTGGATAAGAGATATTGGACAAGAGAAATTGGATAAGAGATATCTATATTACAATTGAAAGCTGTTTTTGAACTTTGTCCTATGTGGCAATGTCACATCAAGTTTTGGGGGGAAAATTTTTGGGTTGAGGAAAAATTTGTTTGGGGAACAAAAACTTTGAATTGGGATGTGAAAAAACCACTCTATTCTTGCCTTGAGATGTCAGTTTCTGATCCTCACAGTAACAACACTAGGATCGATTGGGTTGAGGTCTGATCCATTGTACTATAGGTACTGGCTACGGACTGCAAAGCAGAATTTGAGCTTGGGTCACATGAGGAACGTTTAATAAACCAGACTTTGTGAAAACATGTATACCCCTGAATGTAAACAGACTTGGGTTAGCTTAAGTACTTTCAAGTTAGTAAACAGACTTTCTCAAGTTTGATTAGCATAAGTTTTTTTTGGAGTGTAATATGAGGAAAACCCCCTGAATGAAGAAGAAATGAACAGAATGATCATTTCGAAAATAGTACATATAGTAAGCTTTGAATTTTTGACTTCATATCATATATGATTTAATTTTTGCCTTAATATCATGTAGGGGGGAACAATGTCATGTCAACTTTTAATTTTTGTTGGTACTTTAAAAAAAATGCTTGGCTGTTCTTTCAAAAATTGCTTTCAAAAAAATTGAAACCCAAACGGTTAAACCCCAAACGATGCTTTCCAAAAAATTACCTTCATTCAAAAAAATTTAAACCCAAATGCTTCTTAGAAATGCGCGCGTGGTTGCAGTCAATTGAGAACGTCGGTGGTTTAAAAAAATTTAAACCCAAATTAATCCAAACGTTGATTTAGAAAAATTGAGAAAGTCTGTGGTTTACAAAGAGACGGGCTGCATGCATTGTTTTCAATTCTCCAGTTTTCAATGCCCTTCGCCCGCTATTTTCAAAGCATGCGTTTAATGCAGTGTGGGTGTTTTACATTGAGCGGGTCCCACTGACACAGAGGATGTAACGATGTAACAGAGGCTACATAGTGCGAGGACCAAGCAAATGGGACACCCAATCTGCTTTCTATTTGCACGCGGGCCCCACGCTTTCCGTTACTTCCCGGTTTCGCGAGTGCACCGATGCAATGTTCGTGGGGGTTATTTTGCACCGTGCATCAAGTGCACGGGTAATTTCTAGTCCATATTATAAAAGAGGGATGTTATCAAGAGAAATTGGATAAGAGATATTGGACAAGAGAAATGGGATAATAGATATCCATATTATAAAAGAGGGATGTTATCAAGAGAAATTGGATAAGAGATATTGGACAAGAGAAATTGGATAAGAGATATCCATATTATAAAAGAGGGATGTTATCAAGAGAAATTGGATAAGAGATATTGGACAAGAGAAATTGGATAAGAGATATCTATATTATAAAAGAGGGATGTTATCAAGAGAAATTGGATAAGAGAAATTGGACAAGAGAAATTGGATAAGAGATATCTATATTATAAAAGAGGGATGTTATCAAGAGAAATTGGATAAGAGATATTGGACAAGAGAAATTGGATAAGAGATATCTATATTATAAAAGAGAGATGTTATCAAGAGAAATTGGATAAGAGATATTGGACAAGAGAAATTGGATAAGAGATATCTATATTATAAAAGAGGGATGTTATCATGAGAAATTGGATAAGAGATATTGGACAAGAGAAATTGGATAAGAGATATCTATATTATAAAAGAGGGATGTTATCAAGAGAAATTGGATAAGAGATATTGGACAAGAGAAATTGGATAAGAGATATCTATATTATAAGAGAGGGAAATTATCAAGAGAAATTGGATAAGAGATATCTATATTATAAAAGATGGATGTTATCAAGAGAAATTGGATAAGAGATATTGGACAAGAGAAATTGGATAAGAGATATCTATATTATAAAAGAGGGATGTTATCAAGAGAAATTGGATAAGATAAATTGGACATGAGAAATTGGATAAGAGATATCTATATTATAAAAGAGGGATGTTATCAAGAGAAATTGGATAAGAGATATTTGACAAGGTAAATTGGATAAGAGATATCTATATTATAAAAGAGGGATGTTATCAAGAGAAATTGAATAAGAGATATTGGAAAATAGAAATTGGATAAGAGTGATGTTATCAAGAGAAATTGGATAAGAGATATCTATATTACAAACGAGAGATGTTATCAAGAGAAATTGGATAAGAGATATCGGACAAGCGAAATTGGATAAGAGATATCTACATTATAAAAGAGGGATGTTATCAAGAGAAATTGGATAAGAGATATTGGACAAGAGAAATTGGATAAGAGATATCTATATTATAAGAGAGGGATGTTATCAAGAGAAATTGGATAAGAGATATCGATATTATAAAAGAGGGATGTTATCAAGAGAAATTGGATAAGAGATATTGGACAAGAGAAATTGGATAAGAGATATCTATATTATAAAAGAGGGATGTTATCAAGAGAAATTGGATAAGAGATATTGGACATGAGAAATTGGATAAGTGATATCTATATTATAAAAGAGAGATGTTATCAAGAGAAATTGGATAAGAGATATTGGACATGAGAAATTGGATAAGTGATATCTATATTATAAAAGAGAGATGTTATCAAGAGAAATTGGATAAGAGATATTGGACAAGAGAAATTGGATAAGAGATATCTATATTATAAAAGAGGGATGTTATCAAGAGAAATTGGATAAGAGATATTGGACATGAGAAATTGGATAAGAGATATCTATATTATAAAAGAGGGATGTTATCAAGAGAAATTGGATAAGAGATATTTAACAAGATAAATTGGATAAGAGATATCTATATTATAAGCTAGCGATGTTATCAAGAGAAATTGGATAAGAGATATCTATATTATAAAAGAGGGATGTTATCAAGAGAAATTGGATAAGAGATATTGGAAAAGAGAAATTGGATAAGAGATATCTATATTATAAAAGAGGGATGTTATCAAGAGAAATTGGATAAGAGATATTGGACAAGAGAAATTGGATAAGAGATATCTATTATTTAAAAGACGGATGTTATCAAGAGAAATTGATAAGAGAATTTGGACATGAGAAATTGGATAAGAGAATTTGGATATCTATTATATAAAACAGGGAAATTGGATAAGAGAATATATAAGAGATGAGATTTTGAGGGATAAAAGAGGAGGTGGGGAATTTTGCACTTACAACCCCGGTTTTTGTATTTTTGCCCATGGACCCTCCCCACACACCCACCCACACTTTTTATTCTCACCCCTTCCGACCATTTTTTTCCAGTTCTTTGAAGATTTTGAATCTTATCCTACTAGGACAAAGCTTTGTCCTACGTGGTAAGTTTGTCCTAGGTGGTAATAAAAATTTTGGGGGGACTTAAATTTTGGGGGAAAAGTTAAATTTGGGGGGAAACTTGAAATTTTGTGGGAAAACTTGAAATTTTGGGGAACTTGAAATTTGTGGGGGAGAAAAACTCAGCCATTAAATAAACCGTGCCCTATGGGCACGGGTAATGACTAGTCTATATTATAAAAGAGGGATGTTATCAAGAGAAATTGGATAAGAGATATTGGACAAGAGAAATTGGATAAGAGATATCTATATTATAAAAGAGGAATGTTATCAAGAGAAATTGGATAAGAGATAATGGACAAGAGAAATTGGATAAGAGATATCTATATTATAAAAGAGGGATGGTATCAAGAGAAATTGGATAAGAGATATTGGACATGAGAAATTGGATAAGAGATATCTATATTATAAAAGAGGGATGTTATCAAGAGAAATTGGATTAGAGATATTGGACAAGATAAATTGGATAAGAGATATCTATATTATAAAAGAGGGATGTTATCAAGAGAAATTGAATAAGAGATATTGGACAATAGAAATTGGATAAGAGTGATGTTATCAAGAGAAATTGGATAAGAGATATTGGACAAGAGAAATTGGATAAGAGATATCTATATTATAAAAGAGGGATGTTATCAAGAGAAATTGGATAAGAGATATTGGACAAGAGAAATTGGATAAGAGATATCTATATTATAAAAGAGGGATGTTATCAAGAGAAATTGGATAAGAGATATTGGACAAGAGATATTGGATAAGAGATATCTATATTATAAAACAGGGATGTTATCAAGAGAAATTGGATAAGAGATATTGGACAAGAGAAATTGGATAAGAGATATCTATATTATAAAACAGGGATGTTATCAAGAAAAATTGGATAAGAGATATTGGACAAGAGAAATTGGATAAGAGATATCTATATTATAAAAGAGGGATGTTATCAAGAGAAATTGGATAAGAGATATTGGACAAGAGAAATTGGATAAGAGATATCTATATTATAAATGAGGGATGTTATCAAGAGAAATTGGATAAGAGATATTGGAAAAGAGAAATTGGATAAGAGATATCTATATTATAAAAGAGGGATGTTATCAAGAGAAATTGGATAAGAGATATTGGACATGAGAAATTGGATAAGAGATATCTATATTATAAAAGAAGGATGTTATCAAGAGAAATTGGATTAGAGATATTGGACAAGATAAATTGGATAAGAGATATCTCTATTATAAAAGAGGGATGTTATCAAGAGAAATTGAATAAGTGATATTGGATAATAGAAATTGGATAAGAATGATATTATCAAGAGAAATTGGATAAGAGATATCTATATTACAAACGAGAGATGTTATCAATAGAAATTAGATAAGAGATATTGGACAAGAGAAATTGGATAAGCGATATCTATTATATAAAAGACGGATGTTATCAAGAGAAATTGATAAGAGAATTTGGACATGAGAAATTGGATTAGAGAATTTGGATATCTATTATATAAAACAGGGAAATTGAATAAGAGAAAATATAAGAGATGAGATTTTGAGGGATAAAAGAGGAGGTGAGGAATTTTGCACATATAACCCCGGTTTTTGTATTTTTTCCTATGGACCCTCCCCACACACACACCCACACTTTTTATTCTCACCCCTTCCGGCCATTTTTTTCCCAGTTCTATGGTGATTTTGAATCTTATCCTACTAGGACAAAGCTTTGTCCTACGTGGCAAGTTTGTCCTTGGTGGTAATGACAATTTTGGGGGGACTTAAATTTTGGGGGAAAACTTAAATTTGGGGGAAACTTGAAATTTTGTGGGAAAACTTGAAATTTGGGTGAACTTGAAATTTGTGGGGCAGAAAAAGTCTGCCATTAAATAAACCGTGCCATATGGGCACGGGTAATGACTAGTATATATATATATACATATATATATATATACATACATACATACATATACATACATACATACATATATATATATATACATACATACATATACATACATACATACATACATACATACATACATACATACATACATACACATATACATATATATATATATATATATATATATATATATATATATATATGTTTGGCTAAAGGCCCCATAAATCCTGCAAGTGTGTCATGCTAATTTCAACTTGCTGCTTGGAATTTATCAAACCGCTAGCAATAACTTTGTGATTGCTTAAGCTAGATTGGAATAAGCTAGCTTCCTTTTGAAAAGAATGTGTATGTGATTGCTTAAGCATGAGAGAATTGACTGCCATCTCTAAGTGTCACCAAAACTGACACAGAGAAGGCAAAATCCCCAAGTTATATGGTATATAGCACTTCTTCAACGCTTGTGCAAATTAATAACCAATCCACAAGAAGATGTTGCTTCCAATATTCTATTTGTCCTTAAAATGCCCTAGCTAAAAACATGAGTCTCTAGCATCTTTGTTGCTCAACATTTATAGAATTATCTCTCTTTTCAATACTTTTCTATGCTTTTATTATTGCAACAAAGTATTATGAGTTAGAAATTAAGAATGCTACATATTTTGATATAATGTTATGTTACGAATAGAAATGTTTTGATTTGCTGTCCAAAATGTTTTAAGACCATTTTCGTAGACAAAATGCTTCGATCTAAATAAAAGTGGTATTAAACTATTAATTGAAAAAATAAGCTAGCAGGATATTATGTGGATATCTTGAATTCACGTTTTGAAATTTTTTGATTCTTTACATTATTTGTTTTTAGGTTAAAGAATTTGACAATGTATTCCTAAATTAGATGTCGAGAGATTCAAACTTCGATATTGAAAATCTTCAAGTTTCCATGGATGATGACGATATGAATGATATTTCCCAACACATAAATGAAGTTGGTATGCATGAACATGTTGGTCAAACACAAGCATAAACTCGAATATGGCTGATAAAGGGAAGAAGAGGAAGACAAGGTCTAAAGTTTGGAAACAATTTGATAAGATTCCCATCGGTGAAGATGGCAAAAAATATTGCAAATGCAAATATTGTAAGAAGGACTTTACTTGCAAGACTAATGGTGGGACCTGTCATCTCTTACGTCATATGAGATCTTGTTTGAAGAAAGACACGCAGGATATTGGTTAAATATTATTATCATCCGCTCAAGGTAATATGTCATTATCTGATTGCTTATTTGATCCTGAAAAATTTAGAGAATTGGTTGCTTCTGCCATTGTTATGCATAACTTGCCATTTAAGTTTGTTGAGTATGATGGAATTCGAGCTTGCTTTGAATATCTACGCCCTGGTGTGCAACATATTTCTAGAAATACTGGAAAAGCTGATATTTTGAAACTTATGAGATTGAGAAGAAGAAGATTAAGAGTCTGTTAGCAGCGATCCCTGGTAGAGTCAGTTTGACATTGGACATGTGGACTGCGATAAACAATGATGGTTATCTTGCAATAACTGCACATTTTATTGATAAAGATTGGATTTTGAGAAAATATATATTGTGCTTGAGTTATATGCCTTCCCCTCATACTGGCGCAGCCCTAGCTGATAAGATTTATGACATTTTATCTGATTGGGGGTATTATTAGGAAGCTGGCTACATTGACATTAGACAATGCTTCTGCAAATGATGTTTGTGTTCAAAATTTAAAGGCGAGGTTGAATAGTAGGAAATCACTTGTGTTGGATGGTAGTCTCTTCCATATTCGTTGTTGTGCAAACGTCTTAAACTTGATTGTACAAGAAGGGTTGAAGGGTATTGATGATGTTGTAGAAAAAGTTCGGGAAAGTGTTAGATATGTTTGGGGCTCTCAAGCAAGGAAGGAAAATTTTTTTCAATGTGTGAAAGACTTATCTTTAGATAATAAGCAGGGTCTCAAACAAGATGTCCCAACTAGATGGAACTCAACCTTTTTCATGTTGAAGAGTGCTATTTACTACAAGACTGCGTTTGAACATTTGGAGATGCGTGATTCCAACTACACATGTTGCCCTACGATGTTTGAATGGGATAAGGCTGAGAGATTATGCAAGTTCTTGGGACCTTTTTACAATTTAATTTGCTTATTTTCTGGAATAAAGTATCCCCATCAAACTTGTTCTTCCCATAGATGGTTTTGATTTATAATAGTTTAAGTACTTAGTGTGGAAGTAGTGATGAATATTTAAAGAAAATGGCCTCCCAAATGATTAGAAAATTCGAAAAGTAGTGGTCCAATTTTAATGAGACATTGGCCAGTCGTGTTGGATCCCCTTTATAAGTTTGAGTTTATGGAGTGGGCTTATAAAAAAGTATTCGGTGATGATGGATCTATTCATGTTGCAAGATTTCGTAGAAAGTTGGTTGATCTCTTTGATGAATACTCTCAAGGCTCATCTTTCGCTCCGGGTTCGTACTCACAAGCTTCCCAAATGAGCATCAATCCTTAACCTCAAGCGAGCGACATGGAATTACATCATGAGGATGAATCTTTCTTTTCAGTATGTAAATGTTTTATATAGTTATTTAATAATTTGAAAATATCATTGGTTAGTTATAGACTTGTATCATTTGAATATCTTCTTTTGCATTTTATGTAGGAGTTTGATTCAAATAATGTTTTTGACACTGATGTGCAAAAGTCAGAGCTGGAGCTATATTTAGAGGAGAAGAGAGGTAATAGATCTGAAAAATTGGATATTTTACAATATTGGTGGACACATCACCCCAGTTATCCAATTCTTTCTTTTATGGCTCGTGATTTCTTGTGTATTCCTATTAGCACAATTGCTTCAGAATCTGCATTTAGTTGTAGTGGTCACATAATTGATCGCTTTCGTAGTAGCATTACAGGTGAAAATGTGGAAGCATTGCTTTTTTTAGAGATTGGATTTATGGCGAAAAAGGTAATCCCTTATTTTACAATATTTATATGTTTATGTTTTGTTAATCAACCCATCGTTATTGATCGCATCATTTTTGTTTCCCCCCTCTTATTACAGATCATGCAGAAGCACTAGAAGATTATAAACAAATGACTACAGATATTTTACTTTCAGATGGAAATGAGGAAAATCATTTGTCCACGTAAGAATCTAATATCTTTTCGTAATGTCGAGGTATAAATTAGTTTCTTTACAATTAATTTCATTACTTGGTTGATTACAATTTACAAGTTCTTTTTAATCGTTTCTTCTTTTTGCATACAATCATTTAGGGTTGGGCATCCGAATATTCGGATCGGATTATGCCTCAATCCACCATCCGATCCGATTGAATCGGATGATGAAAAATCTGATCCGCATCCACTAATAAAAAAAGTTAATCTGAAAATTCGGATGATTAGAATTTCGGATCGGATACGATTCGGATCGGATTAATATTAGCTTTATTGAAATTTTAAAGTTATTGATGCCATAATTTGTAACTCGTTACATTAGATTCTGAAAGTTTAACTTTTAAACATTGAAGTCAATTCCAATGTCGAAACGAAATATCCTTACAAAATACAAATTTCTAGAATAACATAAGGAAGCTATCTCTGTTTGCAATATCTTCATACTAGTTTGGCATCAACTTCAAGGAGGATGAGCTTGACAACCAAGAGCTCTCCTTCAAGGAGGATGCAATTGAGTCTGTTAGTTTTCTTAACCAATAGCCATGAATGCATTGATTCAGGGGCTTTTAGGTAGTAGTGAAAACCAATCGGATCGAATTGAGAATCGGATATTCGGATGAACTTAGACAGTAACACAATCCGCTTGAAACCTAATCGGATCGGATCACATTCTGTCGGATGAAAACTACAATCCGAATCCGAATCAGTTTCAAATGGATCGGTCGGATCTGCTTATTAATAACAAGTCACTTTCATCGGATCGGATATCCGATCTACTTTTTCGGATCGGATCGAGTGGATTCAATCGTTTAATCGAATCTTTGTCCACCCCTACAATCATTTGTGCCCCAAATGATAGAATACAGATGTGTTTGTTTTGTCAGATGTTAATTTTGGACTGTGAGCAGGTGATCGCATGTGCCAATAAAGATAGAGATGCAGTATTTACAATGTCGAGGATGCTTAGGCTTCTGACCGGCAAAGAATCAGAGGTTATGCTAGATGCGCGTGTTCAGGCTGGTCTAGGATTTTAAAGTTCAATGCTCTTCAGACATGTTAGGACTAATTAATGAAAACAAAAATGTTGAAGGATCACAGAAATTGTACTCACAGGTTTGGTAATCAGAGAAATCTTTTGCTAGCATGTATGTAGGAAGAAGCAGGAGCATGCAAAGCTCATATGAAATTATGAATCAGAACATAGTGCTCATAACATCTGGATATATATCATATTAATTTGTGCCAACAGGAAATGTGTATGGATTCGTTCCCTGAAGTACTTTTATGTGCTAGGAGCCTTCCATGACTAGTTGCATGTAAGTAGAAGATTGCTTTTTTTGTGTTGCTGTCATCTGCTAAGAATTGTTCAGTGTTTGTTATATGAAGTATCTTTCTTTGTTATGCTTCCTTGAATACCGTATTCACTTGCTGCAAAAATTTTATACTGTCTAATCCTGCTTCTTTTGCTGGGGTACATCCATACATGCTATTGCTAGTCTTATTAATTTTTAGAGGCTATTTATGCAATTTATTTGGTGGCAATGGGTTTATTCTATTTGGTTATCTATAGTAGTCTGGTTGTCTGTGGTGGCCCTCCCAAATTCGAACGTGCATACATGCAAATACGCAAATACGACTACATCAATTAAAAAATTGTAAAATAATGTAGGATAAAATAACTCTTTCAACCCTATCGGACTGGGCCGGGCGGCCCGAATTTTTATCGGACCGTGCTCGGGCCGCACTGAAGTGGCCCAAAGTCTTATCGGGCCGGGTCGACCCGGTCCATTAAGAAATCCGGGCCGGGCCGACATGACCCGATAAGACCGGGCCAGCCCGAATTGCCATCCCTAATTAAACCTGACTGTTATGGAAATTCTCAGCAAGCTGAAATGCAAGGTGTTGGATTTGGCCCTAGCTATTAGTTTCTATGCCTTTCTTGTTTCTAATCATGATTGTAGGGCTCTTTTGTAAATGATAACAAATTTCTATTCATTATTGTTAATCAATCTAATGCCCTACAATAGATATTAAGAAATATTAATTAGCATGTAAGTAGAATGGCACTAGTTCATATTTGTGTGGGATTCTCATTCTCCTTTCATATTATTTTATGCCATTTTCTTAAATTGCCATGCTAAATGTCATCTTGTGGTAATTTACAACAATTATGTTATGCTATGGCTTAATTGATAATTATGGGAATTATGATTGCATATGAAGGGATGCCCTCCTTGTGAACCCTAGGGTTAGGGTTTGAGAGAGCGTGAGAGGAAGGGATAGAGGAAGGGATGGAGCAATGTAAGGAGTGAACTGGGCAGACTTCTGACCAGAAAACTGGGCAGAATTCTGCCCTACCCAGTTTTCTGGGCATACTCTACCCATAAACTGGACAGAATTCTGCCCAGTTTTCTGCGCAGAATCTGCCCAGAGCGCGCGCGTGACCTTCGCTTTCGGTCGGGTCACACATGCACTCAATTGCAAGCTTGGTTTATGGGCAAACTCAAATTTTGAAGCTTTACCTATCAAACTTAAAATTTTATAAGAGTTTCTTTTTATCCTCATTTATTATTTTATTTGTTTTACAGTCTAACATAATATTTTTTGGTAGGGTCAACATGGCGAGTGCGGGATTGGCGATGGAGGTCCTTCAGTACCTGAGGGTGGCAATGGTGATGGCGAGGGGAGAGGGATTCAGGGTGATGGATAGCGGCGATGGCGATGGCGGTGATGGTGGTATACATCGGGCTTGGTGGCGATGACGATAATGGAGGCGTTCGATGATGGCGATGGCGAGGCGATCGATAGCAATGGTGCGGCCATGGGGATGCGGTGATGGCATTGGCATTGTTGGGTGTTAGGATTTTATTTTCTAATGTTGGCATAAACCTAATTTTAAACTGCGGCCGTTGGCTTTGTACGTATAATATATTTTATTTGATTCATTGTTATCATTAAATGTTTGCATTTCCTTTTTAATATTTGTTTGCTTTATTTTGTTGTATATACATGTACATATTTGTTATAAAATATTGAATATTATATAACGAAAATACTATAATTTTAAAAAAACAATTTATACTATCAGCCACGGACAAATCTGTGGCTGATAGCACGATATGGCCACGGAAAAGTCCGTGGCCATTACGTATTGGCCACGGATTATGTGCATGAAATTGACGATTTCGTGCGCTAAATCCGTGGCCAATATCTAATGGCAACGGATCAATCCGTGGCTGATACATATTTAAGGCCACAGAATATTTCCTGGCCGATGGGTTTCACCCATGGTTTGTGTGCACGAATTACTTCAGCTTCGTGCCCAGTATCCGTGGCCTATATACATCACCCACAGACTTTGCCGTGGCCTTAAATAGGTATCCACCACAGATTTTTCCATGGCGGATACTTTTATATTGTTTTTTATTCGGATTATTGGCCACGGACATCCGTGGGCGTTAACCCGTGGCAGATTATTGGCCACAGAAAAGTCAGTGGGCAAAGGAGGTATTAGCGACTACTGTATCGGCAACGGATTTTCTGCCACAGAATTTTTTTTCCGTGGCAGTAACCTTCAGCCACGGAACCCCGGCTTTTAGCCACAGATTTGTCCCTGGCTGAACGTCGGTTTTGTAGTAGTGATATACATTGTTTGCATTTATAACCCATGTACTCAACTATATTATATTGGTTTTAATGTATTCATATAATGATTATTGGTTATATTGCACTTATGGTTAGAAAAAAATGTATACTTGATTATAATTGCATCATTTACACGAAGACACTCATTTAGCACAATTCCATGATACATATGATACAAAGATGAATATGCTTATAAGTAACATGTAATGATACATGGAGAGTTTTAAAATGTTTAAATTACTTATACGCAATTTTGCAAGGGGAGTACATATGTTTTTTATATTTTATGCATCATATGTTTGTCATCATCAAAAATGGGAAGAATGTTGAATATTGAGTAACCTCAATATATGTTTTGGTGATGATCCGTGTGTAGAAAGAAGATCAAATTTAGGAGGATTCAATCAAGGCTAAAGACTAAAAAATTGAAGCATTCAAATAATCAAATACAAGGCTTGGAGTTCAAGGCTACATCAAAAGAATATCAAAGAAAAAGTATTCATTTTGATGTATCTTATTCTTATCTTAAGATTAGAATGTTAAAGCATTTACGAAGCACACACGTGCTTATAAATTAATAACAAAAATTTGAAAAGTTTTGAACAGATTTCAAAAAAATTTCCTATGTTTTATGGCCAAACAATGCAATTTTATGTCTATTAGTCGACTGTTTACTCTACCATAGTCGCTAGTAAAGATGTAAAATATTGGTTTGTCAGTATGTCAAAACTAATCGAATAACATATGGCATAGTCTACTAATCCAAGAACACTGGTCGACTAATTGCCAAACAAAGAGCTAACTAATTTTTCGACTGACTGGCTTGTCGACTAGGACTTTTATTGGTCGACTAGGACTTTTATTGGTCGACTACTTGTCATGCCCTGCTCCCAGGCTATCCAGTGATTCGAGGGTGAAGATGAGAAAGAAAACTAAACTGCAGGTCTAGTACGCACTGCTGGGATAGTACACGAAACGTTCCCACAACCAAACAACAAAGGCAACAACAACTCAGAGAAAGAAAACAAAAAAACAGAAAGAAATGAAAAGACAACTCAGAAAGCAATAACTCATATATACACAACAACTCCCATATACATCTTTATACAAACAACATCTATACACTCTCAACAACCAGAAAAAACCTAAAGCCAAAAGTGTAGAAACTAAAGATCTAGATTTGTGATGAACCCTATCATACAGATCTAGATAAACACATGCGGAAACTTAAAACTTTACCTCCTCTGTTAGGAATCGTACTCGAGTCCATAACGACAATCCGGATGTTGCAGCGGACGATCTTCCAGATCCACACGAATCAACCGTTGGAGAAATCCTTTGGCTTTCTCCCGTTTTCTCTTCTAGTGACGGGATGTAGAAAAGACGGCTACTTTGTTCGTGTGTTCCAGGGATCACGACCACTCTTAATATAGGCTAGTCTCCTTAGCCCTAGGGTTTCTAATTCAGCCCATCAATGAATTAAAGCCCACCTGTCTCTACACATAAAGGCCCACACCCTAATTGACACATTTAAGCCCTCTTAACCGAAATAATTAGATCACTTATATTGGGATTTATTAATGACAATGTAGCATACATATAATTATTTTCGCATATAGGCCCAATGTTGGATTAAGATCCAACTATGTTGGATAAGTTCCAACAATCTCCCACTTGGGTTATATGCTAAACTTTATAATTATATTTCATTACGCATACCAAACCGAATAGGATCTTAACTTACAGTCATTTCTGTAATGTGTCTAAACCAATCTGGTCCATCAATTAGATTAGCATAGGATCAAAGAGATCTGTGCCACATTGATCACAGCTCGACCCATCAGTGGTCACTGTGCTAATATAAAGGAATGACATGGATTATGATGTGGATGTGTAGTATGGAAATTACATGTGATGTGATCTAACATGTCTATTTCCAACTAATCCTCCTTAACCTTAGTGAGATCATAAACATAAAAATATATTTTCATATACTTTTATAAATATAGAATTGGAATACAAAGCCAACCAAACTGTACTTTATTTCTGCAGAAATAAACCAAATATGCATATACTGGAGACTGCAATGTTGTCTAAAAGAAGAGCACTACAAATTACAAACTCCCACTAAAACTGAGCATCTTTAGATGACATGACACCTATATGAGCAACATGCCCATGAAACATTTTGGGTGGCAGTCCATTAGTAAGCGGATCCGTAATGTTTGAGTTTGTACTAATGTGCTTTATAGCAACTGCTTATTTCCAACTCTTTCCTTAACAATCAGGAACTTAATATCAATATGCTTTGGTTTCGCCGAGCTCCTGTTGTTATTTGCGAATGCAACTGCGGACATATTGTCACAAAATATCTTGAGTGGCCTTTCAATGCTATCTACAATGCACAGCCTCGTGACAAAATTCCGTATCCATACACCATGATTTGATGCTGTTGGATCTGAATCTAAGCCTAAGGTGGGGGGGGGGTGTGAATAGGCTTACAAAAATTCTCGCGCAACCCACGAGAAATCACACACAGTTATAATCACAGGTAGGGTAAATAATAGACAATTACAGATGCAAAGTGGATTTAACCTGGTTCGGTCGCACCCACGACCTACGTCCTGTCCCGAAAGCAAATACTATATTAGAAATGTCACCTGGTACAACCTGTAGCTAGAGCACCTACTCTACCCTCACTGGATCTCAGTATCTACACTCACCAAAATTCTCAACAAGTCTAATCCTAGTATATGCTCTCACTTGACTAGTCACAACTAGCCAAGTCCCTCTTGTCTAGCAACCACTAGACAAGACCCCAAAAGTATCACAATACGGTAAAGTTTCCCCTATAGAGATCTACACACAATCACAAATATAATGGTAAACTAAAAGGCTCAAAAAAGCTCAGATTGTGATGGTGTGTCGTCTCTGTCGTTCAACACGGCGTCAGCTTTAGTCTGGCGTAAACGTTGTCTCAATCTGACTTCTGGATCTCACGTTACAGCCTTCCAAAGGTAGTTGCGCAAATCTGTCCCAAACTCTACTGTGTGTATAACCGCTTTATTTTCTTTGGAACATGCAAATGGATGTGTGCAACGCCAAGTCTTCTCAACAAGAAGTCTACGCAGGGGGAGTTGAAGTTTCAAGCCAGCAACACCCTTTCTCAGCCTTTAGTACAGTTGCATGCTACTACCCCTTTCTTGGATCATTAATTGCAAGTGTCACATTCGAGTCATGGGCTGGTTCTTACCCTCTGTGAACAAAGAGACACAGCAACTTGATCACGTGCTGTGCTTGGGTTCAATATATTTCTCCCTAGGAAACCAAATTTGCAACTTGTGCTCTTGCTTGAAGATGATGGAAATCGAAGCTTGTAGTCACGGCAGCAAGTATTGTGCGACAGCTTACCAGGTCGACAACAGACTAGAGCATGGGCCGACAAGCTCTGGATGGTTGTTGATCTATGCATCGACAGAGTTTCTGATTTGGGCTTGACGCTGGGTCGATGAGGCCTTTTGATGGTAGCTGGTCAGAGCTTGATGAAGCACGGCTATGCAATGTCTCCACGGCAAGGTGTGGATCGGCAGTTTATGGTTCTTCACGGCAACAGCCGTCCACGGCAAGATGATCTCTCGTTGTGGCAGCGAGGAAGATGTGCGTCAATGCCAAGATGCCACGGTAAGATGCTGGAGCCACGGTCGTCAATGGCAAGGATGACTGCAGCTTGGAGAAGTCACAGTTAGGTACTCTAAAGGGTCGGTAAGCTTTGGCAATGGGCTGTTGCTTGGTGCGGCTAACAGCAAGAGCTGGGCTTGGATTCCCTTCGATCGGTAACCTGGGAGGTGGGTGCTTGATGATGCGATTGACGATGGCTGCTATGGAGAGATGCATTCGGCAAAGGTGGTTGTTACATATGGCAACTAGATGATAACGAAGTCTTGGCTTCCTTGCAACTTTATGATGAAGATCAACCTTTGGCTTGAGGAGAAGACTTACGACTTTGATGGAAATGGGCTTTGATGCTTGAGGCTTTGCCTTGGAAATTAATTGTATTGGTCGACTTGTATTTTGGTGCTTGGGAAATTTTTGCGTAAGCCGACTTCTTGACACCCTAATGAAGAGACGATTATATAGGGAGTAGGTAGGGTTTTGGAAGGGATGCAGCAATTAAGAATCCTCTAGGATTGCGGCATATGCATGAGGACATGTAGTTGGCAATGATAGGATCCCTAGGATTTAAGAAGTTAGATTTGAAGCCATCTTTGTATATGAATCCTAATGTGATAATATATTTGAATAGGAATTGGGTAGTGGCATATCTCCATACTTGATTTGTTCCAATCCCAATTGATATGAATAGAGATTCTCTCATCTCTTTGCTATCTTGACCAAGTCACATTGCTTTGTAGATAGCACTTCCTCTCTCTTCCAAATTGCTATATGATTAGCGATTTTTCCATCATTTGGCTTATTCATCCCTTTGAAGAATTACTGCTTTGCCATTCCTGAAACACACTTAGCACACACACATGTTAACGACTTCAAATGTGTTTGTCATCATCAAACTAAAATCCTAGATCGTTGCTTTCAACAATCTCCCCCTTTTGATGATGACAAACCAATACAAGATTTGCAATACAAGTACGCGTGTGTGAAGTGTGATGGAGAATGTATGCATCAAATAATAACAATTATAAGCAACATACAAGCATGGAATAATGATGCGCAAACATACAAGCATGCTCCCCATATTTTGATGCTCCCCCTTGAACCAATAAACAGGTATTCCATGAGCACAAAATACCAAATACCACCAACACAAATCTTGACCAATATTTCTCCCCCTTTGTTATCATCAAAAGCATACTAAAGAAGTCAAACAAGTATCACATGCAAGAATAAAATATTATAGAAAATAGCTAGCAATTGCATGTCATTTTTCATAGAGTATTCATTTTAAGTTCAATGAAAATGATTAGGACTTCATTACCATTGTGAATGTGTGATAATTAAACAATGTAGTACAAAGGGAGATTCAATCTAGATTATCATTCAAAACCAATCCACATTTTCCAATTAGCATGAATATCACTAGGATTGATTTTTCCCACATCATTAAAAATGAGTTCAAGGTACCAAACCCCAAAACATAGCCTAAAAGGACTTTTAAATGTGGTTTTGGCATTGCTTAACTAGTAAAAATACACCAACGCTAAAGATTACCCATAAAGTATATGTTGGATGCTCATGGGTTGTGTATTTGCCATGTATTGTATCCATTTTTCATACGGAGCAATATTTGTAAACAATTTTTTTTCATTTCAATCCTATTGTGCTCAATTTTTATTCATGGCATTACACATCATATCCCTTTAGATAATTCAGTTATTATCAACCTACATTCACTTTCCAATAATTCTAAAAAGAATCTCCAAATGTGCAATGACGTGTGTTTATATTTTATATATTCACACACGTCTTCTTTGTGATTTTCCGTTGGTTTTCGTCGTCCCGTACCCATTTTCTTGTGATTTTTAGTTTTCTTTCACTTCTTTATGTTTTTGTGTAAATGCAGGAGATTGCCAGCGTTGGGGACATATAAAGAAGATATCATGAGTCCTCGGAGCAACGGGAGGAGTCACACGCGATCCAGAGGGTCAAACGATGAAGATTGCTATATCTCAGCCCTCAACCGATCGGGTGGACCAGCCACCCGATCGGTTGATGCACGTGTATCCGACCCGGACGGAGGCTGAAGTGAAGAGCAGCTCTCCTGATCGGTTCAGTGATCGGGTGAGATCGACAGAGCTCTCGGCCATTTGAAGCTGAATTCCAACCGATCGGGTGACATCTCACCCGATCGGTTCATCTGTAGCTGAATTTTCCAAACGATGACCAGGAGAGCTCAACCCGACCGGTTCGTCGATCGTGTGAACCCGACAGAGTTCTCTATTCTTTTGAGCTGATTTCCAACTGATCGGGTGACATCTCACCCGATCGGTTCATCTGTAGCCGCATCTCCCCAATACTCGAACCGATGGCGCCACCCGCTCTCCTCAGTGCCCGGTTGAAGCTCCCGAAGCCGACGGCCGAAGTGACAAGCAGCTCACTCGATCGGTTGATGCTTCAACCGATCGGGTGGCCGCGATTTCTATAAATAGCTTACCTAGTTTTTCTGAAAACAAATATTGTTATTTTTTCTGTCTTTTTTGTATTGTGACGGCTGAAATTTTCTCCCGTTTTGTAAGTGTTCTGATTGACTCCAAACTTTAATATTGTCTTAATACCATTACAAGTATCTCATTTCTATTGCTTGCTCATGATTTTTACTGTTGATTTTTGTTTAGATTGTGTTTTAGCTATGAATTGTGAGTAGTTCCCAAATCTGGGATTTCGGTGGAAACCCCTTCGTGGGTTCTCCCTAGAGCGACTATAGGAATAGGATTTCGATAGGGATTAGGAATTTAGATGGTTACGTGGAGTGTTTTGTTGTCATTGGCGGGAGAAAGACCGCCTCTGACCGTCGGGCCAAGGGGAATAAACTTGGTGGTTGACTCCCTAGCTAGGAATGGCAATATTACGGGGCGTGGCGGGTATTTAACTACCCAAGGTTGCCCCGCCCCGTCTGCGGGCCGGGCCGAGGCGGGTCTCGGACAGGGGCAGGTCGGGTAATTTCTTACCAAAACCAGGTCGGGCCGGGTCGGGTCGGTCGGGTCAGGTCATTACTGCCATCCATATGAATCCTAAATAAAAGTTTTACTTGGGATTTGGGAGAATTGTGATTTATTGGTAATTTGGAATTGGGAATTGGCCTAATTGGAGGAACATTGAAACAGAGTATGAGTTATGTGATATGGACAGACCGCATGGTTCGCATCAAAATAGTAAGGTTTTTTAGAACCTCTATAGTTTATCGGGGCGGGCCGGGTCGGGTCGGGTCAAAACCATGGCGGGTCAGGTCGGGCGGGTCAGGTCAGGTCATTACTGCCATCCCTATCCCTAGCCACAGCTCACGCCCTTAGCGTAGACATTGAATCCTAGCACGTGGGAACATCATGATGAGATGTTGGGAGTAATCGTTGCGAGCTTAGTGCTCCCGGAGTAGGTCGATGTTAATGGACATGGGAATGCCCACCAACCGAACCCGGGTAGTCCTAGCGTATCATCCTGGGCACCGACCGGAATATCGAGCCCATGGGACGCTAGGTATCACTCTTAGAGGCAACGTCTCACCACTAAACCCTAAATCCTATCGTATTCCTATCCGTCGGTCGTAATAGTGAGAACACATGATAGGGTGGTAACCGAAGTCCTAGGTTTCCTTTTATTTCGTTTATCCTTCGTATTTATATTCTGTGACAACCATTGATCGTTCGGGCTAGCTCACCCATCGGGTGAACCGTTCCTCTTTGACACAAGCACAACACACGCCTCCCTGTGTCCGACCCCTAAGCCACACTACAACACCGTGCGCTTGCGGTATAAATATTTAAATCTGGTATCCCTGATCCTATTGCACTTGTATGCTCAAATCTAGGAGACGTCAAGCTTTATGGCGCCGTTGTCGGGGAGGCAACGTGCTTGTTTATTATAGGGCCCAGTGAACCCTCGAGTCTAGTTCACATCCTCTCCTCGTGATAATTTTCGCTTTCTACTTTTTTTATTTTTTATTTTTTCTATTCTTTATTTTCTATTTTTATCTGTTTCTATCCCACACTTGCTTCACGGGTGTTTGTTGATTTTACATGCGCAGGAATACCAGGAGTCTTGACGACTTGATTCCTCTTGACCCAGAGATCAATGCCACCGTGAGGCATCTAAACGCAGAAAGAAGAAGAAGGGAAGAAGCTGAAACCATGGGAGAGAATACTCCTCCCCAGAAATCCCTGCTGGAGTACTCGATGCCATCCATCGGGTCCACGTCTAGCATCCAACCTCCGGCTATTACGGCCGGGAGTTTCGAGCTAAATCCGTCATTAATGACGTGGATCCAACATGATCAATTTTTAGGGGCACCCATAGAGAGCCCCATCGAGCATCTGGACTCATTCCTTGAGAAGTGTGACACCTTCAGGATCAACGGTGTCACGACTGAAGCCATTCGGCTCAAGTTGTTCTCCTTCTCTCTGCGGGATAAGTCCAAGCAATGGCTAAGGGGAAAGGACCCCAACACCTTCATAACTTGGGAGAAGCTATCCAACTCTTTCTTGAGCAAGTTCTTTCCCTCGGGAAGACGATGAAGTTGAAGAGTGAGATCTCCTCCTTCACCCAAGCCAGCCACGAGTCCTTGCACGAAGCTTGGATGAGATACAAGGAGATGCAGCGAAGATGCCCTCACCACGAGCTCCCAAAATGGCAGATCATAAATCTGTTCTACAATGGGTTGAGGGACGACCTGAAATCTTCGATGGATGCCGCGGCTGGGGGGTCCTTTATATCGAGAAGCGAGGAAGATGCCGGCAACATTTTGGAAAACATGGCATCAAATAATGAGAGGTGGTGTGATGAGCGTGCCACGCCCAGATCTGGGGGAATTCATAGAGTCGAGGATGTCGACAAATTATCTAGCAAATTTGATTTGCTATCAACTCAGATCTTGGCGCTTATGGTAGGAGCTGGTGGTGCCAGCACCCAACAAGTAGCAGCGGTGGAAGTGAAGGTCCTGGGAGACTTCGAGGGTGGTGATATCTCACCACCTGTGGATCAAGCTAGCACACTTTTCTACAACTCGACGGGTAACACGCCATATCCACCAAGGCCTAGTTCAAATCCGGCTTATTCTCCTAATAACTGGAACCACCACAACCTGAGCTATAGGGCACCATATCAGCAGCCCCAGCAATCACAGCAGCAATTAAATCAGCCGCCTCGGCAACAGCAGCAGTAGTACCAGCAACAGCATCAGCCCCAACAAATGTACCAACAGTATCCTCCCAGGAACTAGCAGCCCATGCAGCAGCAGCAGCCATATGGCCAGTAGCGAGTGATCTCCCTGGTTGAGAGCCTCTTGACCTAGTATATTACGAACCAAGAGAAGATTAACTTGCAGCTGGAGATGGGACAGAAGGCCCTAACCGACCAAGTAACCCAGCTGGGGTTGCAGGTGGCAAACCTTCAGAGGGCACAGAATCAGCTGCCAGGTCAGCCGGAAGTAAATCCAAGGGGCCGAATCAAACGTTGGCCTTAACGTGTGATCGTACCAACGTGTCTGCTATAGTATTGAGGAGCGGCACTCAGATTCCAACTAGGGTGCCCGCTAAGGAACCTGAAGCTTCGTTGTTCGATGTGCAACCAAATTTACAAGCTAATGACGATGGAGCTTCGTCATCAAAGACCGTGACTCCGGAGGTAGTTTCTGAGGAAGAAAATAAGAAGAACGAAGAGGGGAACTTGAGAGTCTTTAAGCCCGTTGTGCCTTTCCCACAACGACTTGCCAATGCAAAGATTGATGATAAATATGGCAAGTTCTTTGCTATGGTCAAAGACTTGAGCTTGCAGATCCATTTCCTCGAGGCCATAGAGACTATTCCTTCATATGCGAAATTCTTGAAAGATTTGGAGACGAGGGGTTCCAGAAAAGAAAAAGTCATTCTCACGGTGGAGTGCAGCGCTCTGATTCAGCGAGCGAACCCGCCGAAACTCAAGGACCCAGAGAGCTTCTCTATTCCTTGTTCGATTGGAGAAGTGAGGATCAATCGGGCGCACGTCGATTTGGGAGCAAGCGTCAGCCTGCTGCCTCTGTCACTATACAGGACGATAGGAATGGACGACCTTGAGCCCACCGGTATGACCCTTCAACTAGCTGATAGATCAGTCAAATATCCGGTGGGGATTGTGGATGACCTGCCAGTAAACGTCAGCGGGGTGCATGTGCCCGTAGACTTTGTTGTGATGGACATGCCAGAGGACACTCATACGCCGATCATCCTCGGGAGACCCTTTATGGCCACCGCTGGCATGCTGATTGATGTGAAGAAAGGGAAGCTATCCCTTAACGTGGGCAACCAAAAGGTCGAATTTGATTTGGGGCTGTCTATGAAGCACCCACCTGAGGAGCATAGTTGTAATGTGCTGGAAGCTGAGGAAGAAAGAGTTGTAGAAGCTGGAGCCTGGAAAATTCTCTCGAGGAACCCCCCCGACATCTTGGGGGACCTTGAGGAGCATGCTGGGGTGGAAGAAGAAGAAGCTACAGGAGAAGTGTTTTCCTCCGTGACGATCCCTCCCGGATTCCAGAAGGCCGCTCTGACGAGGAGAAAAGGAAAAGAGCCCATGGGGCTCACCGCTGATGAGATCCGGATCCTACGGAAAGTGGCAGTCGACGCCAATGTGAGGGAGAAGCCCCCGGACACCACTAGCATGAGGATCGTCGAAAGCGTCTACTTATCACCACTATCAACACCAAGGGCCACCACTCCAAAATCTGAAGGGATGCCAAACATTGGGCATCACCCACGTCCCCCTTGAAAATCATTTACCGAGCGTCGAGCAAACGACATTAAACACCAGCGCTTCATGGGAGGCAACCCATGTTCTAAACCTTCGTCTTCATTTTTAGGATTATTTTTCTTATTTTTGGTGAATAAATTCAGCAACGGGAGCTTTCGTCGGAAGAACTTAGATGAATTTTGTGTTTTTTTGCAGGAAATAGCCCCACACGATCGGTTCATATATCAACCGATCGGGTGGGCTGTGTCTGAAGATGGCCTGTATCTGAATATCATCCAGCCGATCGGGTGGAAAAATGGCTGACCGGGTGGAAGATCGTGTGAGAACAGCAGAGCTCTCGGGAAAATTTGGGATTACATCAACCGATCGATTCGCTGGAGTTGTGACCGTGTCGCTATTCGGGTGAAGTCGACAGTGCTCTCGGGAAAATCGTGAAGCGACCAACCGATCGGGTGAAAACTCACCCGATCGGTTCGCCTGTAACTGCTTTCCAACGAATTTTTTCGAAAATCACCTCAACCGATCGCGTGAGTTCTCACCCGATCAATTCGCCTAAACCCTATAAATAACCGCACCGCTTCACCCGATTCATTTCTTCACCCGACTTCCTCTCTCCTCCGTCGTTTCGTCTCCCTACACTCTCAACCGGCCACATTTCTCACTCCCTCACATGATCTCTCTCCCCTCGCACGATCTCCACTATCTCTCTTTCGATCTCTACCATCATCCATCCCCATCCATCGCAACTAAACTCTAACCCTAGCCGTGCTTCCCCCATTTTGAAAATCTGTCGGATCGAAGTGTTGCGGCTTCACACTTCCCTCCATTGCGCAGCGTTGGGTATTTTGCGAGCAAGGATTCACTTCGCTACTGGGTAAATTCGTTCTTGAGCTCTATTTTTAATTTTGCCCTAGTAATATATTTTTGCTCAATTGTCTTTTGGTCGTGTGCATCCATATAGACTTGCATTCACTTGCATCACACACTACCATGGCCAAGGACAAGGATAATGGTAAGGCTATCATGCATGAGGAGGAGCCGTCTCGCAAGAGACGCAAGTCTACACGTCCACCTAGTTCACGTGCTCTTCCTACACCGCCTATGCAACCCCCACCCCAACCAATTATCCCTCCCGTGGACCCAATGATAGGACCGCGTGGTTACTGTTTCTTGAGTCGTGACCAGAAAGATTGGTATAATAGACTCAACACATGTTCACACCTACCCACCAGGTTTGCACATGCCCAAACTCTGATCGATCTCGGAGTTTTCACCGAGGTCGAGACTCTATTCGCTAACCTAGGATTGATACCTTTCTTAAACGCCCACGCGGTGTCTTACCACGCAATCACACTAGAATTCCTATCTTCCCTCAAATGTGAGGTAGGGTCCATTGTCGATTTCCGCGTCTGAAACCGAAACATCCGCACACACATGAACACAATCAATCTCATTTTCGGTTTCCCCATTTTAGGCGGCGACGCCATCCGCCCCTATGAATATCACCGCGACTTCGATGTCGATATATTTCGGGGTCGCCTCACCCTCCACGATCGATATCCCCGAGGCAAGGCCAAGGCCTCCTCGATCATCCACCCAGTATTTCTTCTAGCCCACATCATCTTATCTAGCACTTTCTTTCCCAGGGATGAGTCAGGTACCGTGACTATCCCTGACCTTTTAATCATGTGTGCTATGACTTTTGAGTTTATTCGCGGTTCTGACGGGATTGCTTTTGAGGCCCATATCATACCTATTAATGCTGGCGCTTGGCTTATTCACAAATTACTTGAGATTAGCTGCGCCGACAAGGGCAAGTATTGTTGCGTGGGCCTTATTACCATCATTGCTTCATATCCCCAGTATGGTATCGTTATCCCCCGAGATTTGCCTTGTGCAGCGGGACCTACACGTCTAGATCTTGATGTCCTGCGGTACACTCATATGATCAAGCCTCGTGGCGAAGGTCGTTTTACCTTCTACTACGGCCACCCCCTGATCCTTACACCATTCTACCCAACCCTGGTCGTATGTCTATCGTTCTTGTGGCAGATTAGACGTTCCCTCCTGACCCAGGGTTTCTAGGGGGTTACATCTTCAGTTCCATATCCTGGGCACACCCAGATCACCCCCCCTGCCGTCCACTTGGACGAGCAGGATATCCCAGCGTCCCGAGGAGACCCCAGGGCTGGCCCTAGTAGCGCCACCCCGGCTTCTATCCCTATCACTTCTGAGGCATTCATTAAGGCCCTCTTAGGCCTAGCCTCCGACACTTGCACCACTTCTACTTTCGGCTGGCCACCACTTCTTCTGTTCGTTGAGCCACCTCCGCTCGTCTCGCTCTAGAGACTGAGTTAGCTTCTCTGTGCGCTGGTGCATCCTCTGCTACCTCCTTGGACATGTCCTCTTCTTTCTTCTCGCACCCACGTTTCCTCGCACTGGAGCAAAACGTGGCCACCATCCTCCGCATTCTCACTCACATTCACGGTCCACCTCCACCCACCCCTCCCCCTTCACCAACTCCTTCCCCTCCTCGACGATCTTCACCTCCAGCATCTCGATCTTCGCGCCCACCATCACATTCCTCACCTCCTCCGTCACCTACTCGGCGATCATCCCCTCCCATCACCACTTCCATTCCCACCACTTCCTCTCCACACACCGTTTCTGACCCACCCACCTCCGCCACCCTCCACTTCCGTCACCCCATACACGCGCCGCAAGAAATTGCATGTGCGCTCGAGATCACTTCCCCCCATCCTCTCCCATCGTCGTATCTATCCCATCTACCACCACTTTGATCGCCTTACTTCCCACACTTCCCACTACCACCGACACTACACCCATCGTTCACACCACCACCACACCCATCCATCCACCTCTCTCTCCACTTCTCCGCACACCCACCTCCTCTCCCTTCCACACACCTTCATCCTCTACCGAGGAGGACGAGGACAGTTCCTCTCCTGCATTTTGATTTCTTTTTCTTTTCCGATCTTCCCCTAGCATATTTCTGCATCATCATGATCATATCATATTGCTAGCATTGTCATGTCCAGCTTGGGGGAAGTCGATTTTTATGTGTGATGTCGTGTTCTTTCGTTACTGTGTGCCTGTTTATATGTGTCGTGTGGTTGTGCTTTTCTATCTCTTATTTTGTGTGTTTCTTTTTCCTCCTTTTTATTTTTCAGTTTTGTCCGTGTGTTCTCTCGTTTTTCATTCTTTTGTATCGGTGCGTATTCCTCCCCACTTTCATTGCCCTCTCGTATTTACTTTTATTGCATTGAGGGCAATGCAAGTTTCATCTTGGGGGAGTCGTACTTCGTGTGTCAGTTGCGTCTTTTTCTTCGTTTTGAGTCGTTTTCATCGTGTTTTTCTTTTTCTTCTCATCTTTTGTTCTCTCTCTCCTAGAGATGACCCCATATGATAATCGCACTACACACACACACCTAGCATGGCTTCGATAATCACATTCACTAACCCTAGGAAGCCGAGTCCTATTACATTTCATGCATCATGGGTCCACTTTGCCTTTATGTGAGTCGTGTGTCGTGACTAGCTTATAGTGTGTTTCTACTTTGTGATTTTGATTTATATACCTGTCCTGGGATGACCCCTAGATTATTATGCTCAGATTTGAATATGCGGTATTTGCTTCTACTGTCTGCTTCTATATCCATGAATATATTTATATAGTATACTCAATTCGCATGTGTTGGGATTCCACAAATAGGACTAGGATAACCCATTTAGCCTATGCTCTGATTAGCGAGAAAAATCTCCTTTGCCCAAGTGTTTAGAATTCGATTTCTTTTTTATTTTACTTGGTGCAAATCCCCTCTTCATGTACCGTTCTTCCACTTGGTAGAGTACACATGTATATATCCCAAAATCCCAAAAATCCCAAAAAGAGAGAAAAGAAAAAACCCAAAAAAGAAAAGAAAAGAGAAAATAAAAAAAATGTATAGCCAAAAATCCAAAAAAAAAAAATACAAATACCCAAAACCCAAAAAAAATCCAGTGTGAATATTTTTCCTCTCTACCGAGTATAAAGGGAAGGCGAGAATTTGCACCGAGTGTTCTACTCCACACCTTCTCAACCTCCATCATTTTTGAAAACACTTGGAATAGGAACTTTCTAGCGATTATCTAGGCGATAGTGTGGTGATTTCCTAGTCCCTAGCTGTGGAGTCCCCGACGCATGATACGTTTCTATTCTTATGCTGTTCTCATGCATGCTTGAGCTTTTATTCACCGCAATTTTGAATTGAATCGATACTTGGGTCATTCCTTGGGTATGTGTATGTGTATATGGAGCTTTATTGCACATCGTAGATAGTAACACCGTCTGCTAGCACACGACCACACTCACTCGCACTTCACCGCATGGGGCCACGACACTTGTTTGGACTCATATTCCTTGGTTTAGTGTTGTGTTTTGTCGCATGCTTGCTTAGTGTGACGTATTTGATTTTGTTGGCCCTGACGTGCGATCTAGGGTTTTGATTTCCCTTTCTGTTTCTCTCTCTCTATTTTTTTCCCTCCGAGTTTCTACTCTCACTCGTCTTCCTCGAGGACGAGGAAGGGTTCAGCTTGGAGGATTTTGACGTGTATTTATATTTTATATATTCACACACGTCTTCTTTGTGATTTTCCGTTGTTTTTCGTCGTCACGTACCCATTTTCTTGTGATTTTTAGTTTTCTTTCACTTCTTTGTGTTTTTGTGTAAATACAGGAGATTGCCAGCATTGGGGACATATAAAGAAGATATCATGAGTCCCCGGAGCAATGGGAGGAGTCACGCGCGATCCAGAGAGTCAAACGATGAAGATTGCTATATCTCAGCCCTCAACCGATCGGGTGGACCAGCCACCCGATCGGCTGATGCACGCATATCCGACCCAGATGGAGGCTGAAGTGAAGAGCAGCTCTCCCGATCGGTTCAGTGATCGGGTGAGATCGACAGAGCTCTCGGCCATTTGAAGCTGAATTCCAACCGATCGGGTGACATCTCACCCGATCGGTTCATCTGTAGCTGAATTTTCCAAACGATGACCAGGAGAGCTCAACCCGACCGGTTCGTCGATCGTGTGAACCTGACAGAGTTCTCTATTCTTTTGAGCTGATTTCCAACCGATCGGGTGACATCTCACCCGATCGGTTCATCCGTAGCCGCATCTCCCCAATACTCGAACCGATGGCGCCACCCGCTCTCCTCAGTGCCCGGTTGAAGCTCCCGAAGCCGACGGCCGAAGCGACAAGCAGCTCACCCGATCGGTTGATGCTTCAACCGATCGGGTGGCCGTGATTTCTATAAATAGCTGACCTAGGTTTTCTGAAAACGAATCTTGTTATTTTTCTGTCTTTTTTGTATTGTGACGGCTGGAATTTTCTCCTGTTTTGTAAGTGTTCTGATTGACTCCAAACTTTAATATTATCTTAATACCATTGCTAGTATTTCATTTCTATTGCTTGATCATGATTTCTACCGTTGATTTTTGTTTAGATTGCGTTTTAGCTATGAATTGTGAGTAGTTCCCAAATCTGGGATTTCGGTGGAAACCCCTTCGTGGGTTCTCCATAGAGCGACTATAGGAATAGGATTTCGATAGGGATTAGGAATTTAGATGGTTACGCGGGGTGTTTCATTGTCATTGGTGGGAGAAAGACCGCCTCTGACCGTCGGGCCAAGGGAGAATAAACTTGGCGGTTGACTCCCTAGCCACAGCTCACGCCCTTAGCGTAGACATTGAAACCTAGCGCGTGGGAATGGTAGGATGAGATGTTGGGAGTAATCGTTGCGAGCTTAGTGCTCCCGGAGTCGGTCGGTGTTAATGGATATGGGAATGCCACCGACCAAACCCAGGTAGTCCTAGTGTATCATCATGGGCACCGACCGGAATATCGGGCCCATGGGACGCTAGGTATCACTCTTAGAGGCAACGTCTCACCACTAAACCCTAAATCCTATCGTATTCCTATCCGTCGTCGTAATAGTGAGAACACGTGATAGGGTGGTAACCGAAGTCCTAGGTTTCCTTTTATTTCGTTTATCCTTCGTATCTATATTCTGTGACAACCATCGATCGTTCGGGCTAGCTCACCCATCGGGTGAACTGGTTCCTCTTTGACACAAGCACAACACACGCCTCCCTGTGTTCGACCCCCAAGCCACACTACAATACCGTGCGCTTGCGGTATAAATATTTAAATCTGGTATCCCCGATCCTATTGCACTTGTATGCTCAAATCTAGGGGACGTCATGCAACACTTTTAAAAATCGTGGAAGTGAGCATTTAGGTGTAGAAATCAAATTATACATTTCATGAAACATGTCATGGCTACAAAATGAATTCTAACATGTGCATGTAGCTAAGCCAATAACACAATGATTCCTATAAGGATATGAATTAACATTCAATAATACCACTTATAAAGATTTCATAAGAGGCATTCATTAAGCACCAATTATTATTATTTTTTTAAAGAAACTAAAGCAAACTAGAATCAAGCAAGCAGGCACACAAACAAAAATAAATCAAGCATGCAAAAACAAAACAAAACAAAAGAGATGCTATGAAAGTATGCATTAAGCTCAAAAAAATAAAAGTCATACCTCCGCGTCGCTATTTGACTAAGGAGCTAAAAGAATGAGACTTTCATTTCATTTCTCCTTGTCAAATTTCCATCCCACCTACATGAAAGGTGTTAAGTGTGACCTTGGAATCCAACAAGGTCCACTAGTGTTAGTCATTAAAGTTTTAGGAACCCACACTTGTTTGAACTTTATGTTCGTGTTCCTAAATTTACAATAATGAGAAGTGTGACCAACACTATCACAAGTAAAGCACTTTGCATGCATATTTTTCACAATAGAAGGCACATTGTGGAATTTCTTAAAAATAGGCTTTTTAGCATTTTTAGTTTCAAATCCAAGTCCTCGTCTATTATTGTCATATAATTGA
This sequence comes from Scilla litardierei, assembly GCA_030789695.1. NCBI lineage: Eukaryota > Viridiplantae > Streptophyta > Magnoliopsida > Asparagales > Asparagaceae > Scilla > Scilla litardierei. Next base: position 273,718,281 of record CM061133.1, on the reverse strand, counting down.
TTCTCTAAAATAGTATCCAACGATTGTTTTCATGTAGAGAATTTCTTAATGAACAATTCTAGACTAGAAACTTTGGATTTTAAAAGCGTATTTTCATCCACAAGCAAAGTACATTTACTTATGAAAGATATCTTGGTTTCAACTTCCTTCCTTTTAAAATTATCCATTTTTAAGCTCGTTATTCAACATGCATAATTTATTATTAAGCTCTTTAATCTCATATTCTTTTTCAGCTTCGAGCTTAAATAAATCGTGCTTTAACATGCTAATGTCATTTAATAAGAAAGGATAGGAAACATAAGTAGCTTTTTCATGCAACCTAGATCTTTCATTTTCTAACAAAGCAATGGTAGAATTACAATCAAGAAGTTTTTCTTTTAAATCATTTGTTTCATCATTCATGAAACATATCACAATTTTCTTGTTGTAATTCACCATTAGACTTTTTATAACCTTCTAGCTTAGATTCTAGGTTTTCAGTAACATCTTGCATATCATCAGAAATACATTGTTGTCTATCAAGTTCAATTTGCATTTCTTTACATAATTTCTAATATCAACTCTATTGGTGCAAGAAGTTACCTCATCCAATTCTCCCATTAAGCAGAGGGAGGTGAAAGCTACAACCACCTCATCTTCATTTTCAGCTTCGATGTCCATGTCCCATGTTATCATTTTCGCTTTTCCTTTTTCTTTTGCAACTTGAGCGGTCTCTTGTTTGCAATGCTTCATATAATGGCATCTCTTGTTGCATTTAAAACATATGACATGGTCAGTAGCAGTCTGCTTAGAAGAATTTTTAGCAGAATTAAAATTATTGGAACGATTAAACCTGTTTTTCATTTCTGCTCTTCCTTGAGGAGTTCTGATGAATTTCCTGAAATTTCTGACCATCAGCGACATCTCCTCATCATCGTCATCTTCACTAGCTTTCAGGGCTAGTGACTTTGGATATTTTTCCTTCTCCTCAAGATTCTCTCTAGCATCTACACTTTGCAACTCAAGCTTATGGGACATCAAGTTTCCTATCAAGTCCTCCACCTTCAACTGAGATAGTGTAGGATCTCCTGGCACACCAAATACACTAGAGGGGGGGAATAGTGTATATCACGACGAAATTGCAATTTTAAAAGTTAATATAAATATGCAATAAAAATGCGGAAGTAAAGAAATACAATACAGAGAATGACAATCGCAAACACCAAGATTTATCCTGGTTCGGATCCTGGCGATCCTACGTCCAGTCCTCTACCCCGTAGAGATTTTCAATCCACTATAACACTTGCCCCGCAAGCAACAACATACAAAAATGGCAACACTCTCAGTGTCCCAAACTTTGTACAATCTCTACACCAAGAGATTCAATTTACAAAAGAAATGAAAATAACACCAAAAGCCTTGATGAAGATTTCGAATGAAATTCAAGGAACAAGTGAAAAAAGAAAGATTCAAAGTTTCTATATTTTAGAATGGAAGAAACAAACTTGAATCTTTTAGTTTTCAATTGAAGAAAGAAAATTTCAGAAAGTATTTCTTCAAACTGAAAGTAATGGCAGTATTTCTGCAGAAATTCTCTCTTGGAAGAGATAGAAAATGATTTCTAGAGAGAGAATTTGTAAAAATAGATGTGTGAATGAAGGAGGGGGGTACTCATCTATTTATAGGATTGGGAAGGAGTTATAGAAACTGATTTCCAACGTTTAGAAACCACCCCCAACGGATAGAAAAAATTCGTTTCAGAAAACTACAAAAACGGCATTAGCCTGCCAGAAAAAAGTGCTAGTCGGCCAATTTTCAAATGATAGAATTTGACCGTTAGATTTTGCAGACGTGGATCAGTCATGAAAAGAAAGATACCTATAAAATTTCATGGTCTAATTCGAAAAGAAAAATATTAGCATGCCAGCCAATTTTACCTGGTCGGCTAATATTTTAAAGAGGAGTTTTGAGAAACGGAAAACGGCAGTTTGTAGATAAAAGTTAGGAGAGAACCTAGGTATCTAAGATGAGTCATCATAAGGCTTAAAACCCTATAAAAGAAAAATTACATCAATTACATAAAGTCCGTAGAAATAACTTCATCTTGATATTGAGTAGACTTTGTGCAGATAGCTGTTATAGGCGATAATGTCCATGTTGCACATGTTGAGAAGTCTTACGTCACGATGTATATGTGGAAAATCTAGTATTCTGCAAAAAAGGAGTTAGTAACAAATAATAAAGTTAAGTTTGTCACATCAAAATAATATAGAGTAGAAATATGGTATTATGGAATTCCAACATTCTCCCCCTTTTTGATGATGACAAACTTTCATTAAAGAAAAATTTAGTAATCATTGGTTTAGTAATTACAAATTGTAATTTAGTGATAACGACAAAAATTCTTGCAAAGTAATACTCCCCCTGAAAGTATGCATATGGTATATTAATAATACATGCTTGGTATAGTTTTCTCCCCCTTTATCATCCACAAAAAGAGGATAATATAGGAAAAAATCAGGGAAAATAATAAAGTGAACATACTGATATGTTGCATATGGAAGAGCATACTGAGCATTTTTGGTGAACACAAAGTGTGGATGAGAAAGACAAATTGTCAGAAAAACATGAACACCTGGGAGTCCGAAAAGAAACAGTACTAACATGGAGAGGGAACAAACATGAAACAATGTGTAACTTAACATACTGAAAACCCAACACAGAGCATCATTTGGAAAAGTCAAACTAAGCAACAGAACAGAAATAAGGGTGGATACATAAAATAGAAACACCAACTGAAGCATAGGTTAACAGAACAACATAATGACATATGAAAAGGGTTTTAAAACATACTATAGCAACTACATCGAACCAAACTGCATCAAACATACGAAAGCAACAACGACACTAGACTTGACAAAGTAACAAAACACTACATCAGAGGCCTATGATTGGGCCTATACAACCGAAACTATTGAAAAACAACAAGTAGCCAAAAGCAACTTCAGGGAGCATCTTGGGACAACAAGCAGATAAGGCAAACTAACGACGACGGCCAGGAGTGCCACGGTCGGGAGAAGTCGGGTGACGGGACGACGGTTGAGGACGAGCAGGCTAAAGATCATCAAAGAGTGAGAAAATTTGCGCCTGGGATGCTTGGATTTCTCCAAGAGTGCGAGCATATTGTTAAAGAGTTTGATCATACGTGCTAAACTGCTCTTGGATCCCAGCGAAACCATCGGTAACATGTTTGGTCAGGGCATCAACATTAGTATTTAGACGATGAAGGAGAGAAGAGTTATGCTGCCGACGTGAATAAACATCATCATGAGTCACGCACACTTTCTTGCGACGGCTACCGGATGAACCCGGGGTCGTCGAAGCAGGAGTGTCGGCCAAATCTGTCTCGTCATCGTCGTCGGAAGGAGAATCTGGAATGTCCAACTTCATAATTGCGAGAGTAGATGCATCAAATTCAATCGGATTGATGACTGGAATGTCATCGGTAGGAGGGATACGAAAATGACGCAAGATGAGGGTGATGAGGCAAGGCAAGTAGAAATGTTGGTGAACGGTTTTGGCAAGGGTATGAAGAAGAACATCCGCCCAATTGACAGGAAAACCACCCATGACAGCATACAAGCATTTCAGCAAACGAGTGTTGAGATAATTTCTAGAGCCTGACTTCGGAACAAGGTTGTAAACGAAAATTTTTACCAAGAGGCGCGGGGTTGGGAGAAGTCGGCTAGCACTCATCTTAGGAGAAAATGTGGTGGCCATTTTGGAGAGAATGACAGAATCATTCAGAGAAAAACAAGCCCTTCGTCATTTGAGGGAGGAAGGTGAATCAAATCGGCCAAGCTTTAGGAAGTGAGGATAATTGGTAAGCCCTTAATTTGTGAGAAGACAGTGAGGATGCCTTGATCATCTTGATACGTGAGGTTTGCATAAAATTCACGGACGAGGAGAGGATAACATGGAACCTTGTTGTATGAATGCCAAAGAGGGGCAAGACACACGACAGACAATAGGCGCTGGACATCGAAAGAAGAAAGAGAGGCGAAATTGATGAAGCGCTCAGGAATGATGGTGACGGATTCGAACGCATGAAACTTTGCTTCACATTCGGGAGAACGGAAATAGGAGGAAAAACCGGGGCCGGTGAAATGAGAAGAGGAAGCCATGGGGAAAGAGGAGAGTGGTTTGAGGAAGAAGATGAAAAGTGAAGAACCGTCAGATGGTGAAGAACCGTAAGATGCCTTTTAAAGAAAAAAATGAACGGTTGTTGAAAACTGAAATGAGAAGTTAGAGAAACTGCTTGAAGATGAAAGGGTGTTTGAAGAACTGAATTGGTTAGAGAAACTGTTTAGAAATATAGGAAGGCGGGAAGAAACTGAACGGACACAGTTTGAAGATGAATAGACAAAAAGAGAAATTAGCTGACCAATAGTTTTTGGCTGGCCGGCCAAAAAGAAGAACCCAAGCCGTGTGAAAAGTTGAGGTGGTTTTAAAAAAATAATTAAAAATTAAATTTTTTCAAAAGAAGTCAAAATGAGAGTTAAGACGTGCATTGGAAAGGACCAAAGTGTTTTGAAAGGACACTTAGCCTTAAAGAGGGTTGGTGGGGAAGGTGAGTCAAAAGAATAGAATTGTGACACTTGTCTTCATTGGGAAGAGAAAATATCTAAATTATGAACAAAATATTAATCCTCCAACCACCTAAGAGAAGCAACAGTTGTACAAATAAAAAATCCGAAATATATATATATAATACCATAAAAAGACAGAGAATATGTTGTGAAATCTGAATAAGAAAAGTTAGTCGACTAGGGAAATTTTTCTGGTAGGCTAATTGCAAATAAATGCCGATAAAATTCGAAAAAATTTTAGAAAATAAAATAAATAAATATGATGATATTTCAAATTTCAGATTCACATCCACTATCTAAGATTCATCTTTCCTTTTTGGGTACTTGAAAGATAAACATGAAACAATGGTACCCTTCGCTTTAGGGTCCTTTGGATTAGATCTTAGGAAGCCAAACCCAAGTAGAATTTGGCTTTCTTATATAATTGCAAGAATGCACAATAGATTGCATATAATTTGAAATAAATAAATCTCTATCATACAAATATGAATCCTTAGGAACCCATATACTTAGAGTATTAAGTTTCCTAGGAGATGCATTCGAAATATTTCTAATGTTTGAAACATTTCTTTGTGAAGAAGAAACAACAGGATTAATTTTCTTCGAGTAAATGAATGCATGATTTTTCTTTTGTGGTTTAACAAATATTTTTTTATCACAGAAAGAAGATGTGTTACAAGATTTGGATATATTCTTATTTGAATAGCCCAATCCTTGTTTATGATTTGCAGGATATTGAAATTGAAGCAAATCATTAAGATTAGTCTTACCTTTGTTAAATTTATTAACATTAGCAGACATCTCATCGTATTTCATCTTTAGTGATGAAACACTATTATCGATTTCGGATAGACGTGCATGCAATCCTTGATTCTGATTTTTGAGAATTTCATTCTCTTTATTCAGACTCAAGATTTGAGAGGATAACATATCTTTCTCAGTGTTAATTGCATCAGATGAAATGCATTTAGATGAAAGTCCTTGATGTTCAAGGATAAGAGCATCATTGCTTTGTTTCAAAGACTTGTGTTGTGCATTTAGTCTTTTGAAACGAATGAAAAGATCATTAAAAGCATCTAATAATTCTTCATTATCAAAATGACTTACATTGCTTTCATCATCTTGTGCCATGAAGCACATATTGGCTTTTTCTTCATTATCGTTGTCTTCTTCGTCAGAAGATGAATCCCAAGTTGCCACGAAGGCTTTCTTCATTCTATCAAACCTTCTTTCTTTCTTGGAATGTTCATTGTTGTTGTTGAAAGTTTTGACCTTTGATTTGAGAAGAGGACAATCCTTCTTGTAATGTCCTGGTTTATTACAATTGAAACAAAGAGAAGAATCAGTATTTTTAGACTTAAAATTTTTATACTTACCTTTTCTTAAGAACTTTCTGAAGTTCCTAGTAATGAGGGTAACATCTTCATCATCATCTGTGTCTGATTCATCGGTATTTGATGATGCGTTGAAGGCAAGAGTTTTCTTCTTTGAATCTGCTTGTTCTTTCCGGTCTTGAAGTTGAACTTCGTAGGCCATCAAATTACCAACGAGGCTTTCAACAGTGAGTGTTGATAAGTCATTGGCTTCTTCTATTACTGTCGTCTTTCTTTCCCATTCTGGTGTTAAGGCACGAAGGATCTTTCTGACTTGTTCTGTTTGAGGGTATGTCTTTCCAAGAGCAATTAGAGAGTTTGTTATATCTGTGAATCTAGTAACCATCTCTCCAATTGTCTTGTTGTCCTTCATTCTGAATAGTTCAAACCTGTGAACAAGAACATAAATTTTAGTTTCTTTCACTTTATTAGTACCTTCATGTGTTACCTGAAGTGTGTGCCAGATGTCATATGCAGTTTTGGCCTGGGATACACGGTTGAACTCATTCTTGTCCATGGCACAGAATAATGCATTCATTGCTTTTGGAGTTGCGAGTTGCGGCGGTTTTGGCATTGGTAGTCCATTGGGCATAAGGAGTTGTAGGCTTCTCGTATTGAGTTTTCAACATGTTCCAAAGTTCGTAATCGATGCTTTGAAGATAGATTGTCATCCTTGTCTTCCAATAAGAATAGTTGGAACCGTTGAATAGTGGAGGCCTTGTTGTGGAGTGCCCTTCTGGAAATTGCGATGAAGATGTTGAAATGTTCGTCGGATAGGTGTAGGCCATCTTGACCTTGCTATGATACCAAATGTAGGACCTCCTAGCACACCAAATACACTAGAGGGGGGTGAATAGTGTATATCACGATGAAATTGCAATTTTAAAAGTTAATAAAAAGATGCAATAAAAATGCGGAAGTAAAGAAATACAATACAGAGAATGGCAATCGCAAACACCAAGATTTATCCTGGTTCGGATCCTGGTGATCCTACGTCCAGTCCTCTACCCCGTAGAGATTTTCAATCCAGTATAACACTTGCCCCGCAAGCAACAACATACAAAAATGACAACACTCTCAGTGTCCCAAACTTTGTACAATCTCTACACCAAGAGATTCAATTTACAAAAGAAATGAAAATAACACCTAAAGCCTTGATGAAGATTTCATGGAATAAGTGAAAAAGAAAGATTCAAAGTTTCTAGATTTTTGAATGGAAGAAACAAACTTGAATCTTTTAGTTTTCAATTGAAGAAAGAAAATTTCAGAAAGTATTTCTTCAAACTGAAAGTAATGGCAGTATTTCTGCAGAAATTCTCTCTTGGAAGAGATAGAAAATGATTTCTAGAGAGAGAATTTGTAAAAATAGATGTGTGAATGAAGGAGGGGGGTACTCATCTATTTATAGGATTGGAAAAGAGTTATAGAAACTGATTTCCAATGTTTAGAAACCACCCCCAACGGATAGAAAAAATTCGTTTCAGAAAACTGCAAAAAACGGCATTAGCCTACCAGAAAAAAGTGCTAGTCGGCCAATTTTCAAATGACAGAATTTGACCGTTAGATTTTGCAGACGTGGATCAGTCATGAAAATAAAGATACCTGTAAAATTTCATGGTCTAATTCGAAAAGAAAATATTAGCATGCCAGCCAATTTTACCTGGTCGGCTAATATTTTAAAGAGGAGTTTTGAGAAACGGAAAACAACAGTTTGTAGATAAAAGTTAGGAGAGAACCTAGGTATCTAAGATGAGTCATCATAAGGCTTAAAACCCTATAAAAGAAAAATTACATCAATTACATAAAGTCCGTAGAAATAACTTCATCTTGATATTGAGTAGACTTTGTGCAGATAGCTGTTATAGGCGATAATGTCCATGTTGCACATGTTGAGAAGTCTTACGTCACGATGTATATGTGGAAAATCTAGTATTCTGCAAAAAAGGAGTTAGTAACAAATATAAAGTTAAGTTTGTCACATCAAAATAATATAGAGTAGAAATTTGGAATTATGGAATTCCAACAGATAGAACCTTTGTTTCTTGGATGGCGGTGACTTTCGGCCTGAATGAGCTTGGCAGCGCCCTTAAGATCTTCCTAACCTGTACAAGGGTAGAGTAGGGCTTACTGAGAGAGCTGGATTTATATACGATGTCCGTGAATCTCGCAAACATCTCCTTGACAGATTCTGATGGCAGCATGCAAAAAATTTCATACTCCGTACTCAACAGCGCAAGTCTGGATTCCTTAACTTGCGACGTTCCTTCATGCGTCACCTCCAGCGTATGTCATATTTCCTGTGCAGTTAGACAATGTGAGATACGATTAAATTCAGATTTATCTAATGAACAAATGATCGCATTTATGGCTTTATTATTCAAGGAAAATCGTTTTTTATCATTGTCATACCATTTATCTTCGGGTTTCAACATTTCAGTATCTTGGATTTTAATCATGGGAGGACTATAGCCTTTTTCAACAATATTCCATATATTATAATCAACAACAGCTAAGTAGATTTTCATTCTAGTTTTCCAATAGGCATAATCTACTCCATTAAATCTAGGGGGTCGTGATATGGACTGACCTTCAGCAAAAGCCTAATCACTAGAGCCAGACATGGTCAAACCTAGGCTAGCTCCTATAACTTGCTTTGATACCACTTGTTGGATTCGGATCTAAGCCGAGAGAGGGGGGGAATATGCTTTTAAAAATTCTCGCGCAACCCACGAGAAATCACACGTAGTTATAATCATAGGTAGGGTAAATAATAGACAATCACAGATGCACAGCAGATTTACCCTGGTTCGGTCGCATCCACGGCCTACGTCCAGCCCCGAAAGCAAATACTATATTAGAAATGTCACCTGGTACAACCTGTAGCTAGAGCACCCACTCTACACTCACTTAGATCTCAGTACCTGCACTCACCAAAGTGCTCAACAAGTCTAATCCTAGTATATGCTCTCACTTGACTAGTCCAAACTAGCCAAGTCCCTCTTGTCTAGCACCCACGAGACAAGACCCCAAAAATATCACAAATACGGTAAAGTTTTCCCTACAGAGATCTACACACAATTACAAATATAATGGTAAAGTAAATGGTTCAGAAATGCTCAGATTGTGATGGCGTGTCGTCTCTGTCGTTCAGCACGGCGTCAGCTTTAGTCTGGCACAAACGATGTCTCGATCTAACTTCTGGATCTCACGTTACAGCCTTCCAAAGGTAGTTGCGCAAATCTGTCCCAAACTCTACTGTGTGTATAACAACTTTATTTTCTTTGGAACATGCAAATGGATGTGTGCAACGCCAAGTCTTCTCAACAAGAAGTCTACGCAGGGGGAGTTGAAGTTTCAAGCCAGCAACACCCTTGCTCAGCGTTTAGTACAGTTGCATGTTACTACCCCTTTCTTGGATCATTAATTGCAAGTGTCATATTCGAGTCATGGGCTGGTCCTTACCCTCTGTGAACAAAGAGACACAACAACTTGATCACGTGCTGTGCTTGGGTTCAATATATTTCTCCCTAGCAAACCAAATTTGCAGCTTGTGCTCTTGCTTGAAGATGATGGAAATCAAAGCTTGTAGTCACGACCACAAGTATTGTGCGATAGCTTGCAAGGTCAGCAATAGACTAGAGCATGGGTCGACAAGCTCTAGATGGTTGTTGATCTGTGCATCGACAGAGCTTCTGATGTGGGCTTGACGCTGGGTCGATGAGGCCTTTTGATGGCAGCTGGTCGGATCTTGATGAAGCACGGCTATGCAATGACTCCACGGCAAGGTGCTGATCGGCAGTTCATGGTTCTTCATGGCAACAACCATCCACGACAAGATGATCTCTCGTTGTGGCAGCGAGGAAGATGTGTAGCAATGCCAAGATGCCACGGCAAGATGCTGGAGCCACGGTCGTCAATGGCAAGGATGACTGCAACTTGGAGAAGTCGTAGTTAGGTACTCTCAAGGGTCGGCAAGCTTTGGCAATGGGTTGTTGCTTAGTGCGGCTAACGGCAAGAGCTGGGCTTGGATTCCCTTCGATCGGCAGCCTGGGAGGTGGGTGCATGATGATGCGATTGACGATGCCTACTATGGAGAGATGCGTTCGGCAAAGGTGGTTGTTACATATGGCAATGAGATGATAACAAATTCTTGGCTTCCTTGCAACTTGATGATGAAGATCAACCTTTGGCTTGAGGAGAAGACTTGCGGCTTTGATGGAGATGGGCTTTAATGCGTGAGGCTTTTCCTTGGAAATTAATTGTATTGGCCGACTTGTATTTTGGTGCTTGTGAAATTTTGGCATAGGCCGACTTCTTGACACCCTAATGAAGGGAGGATTATATAGGGAGTAGGTAGGGTTTTGGAAGGGATGCAGCAATTAAGAATCCACTAGGATTGCGGCATATGCATGAGGACATGTAGTTGGCAATGATAGGATCCCTAGGATTTAGGAAGTTAGATTTGAAGCCATCTTTGTATAGGAATCCTAATGTGATAATATATTTGAATAGGAATTGGGTAGTGGCATATCTCCATACTTGATTTGTTGAAATCCCAATTAATATGAATAGAGATTCTCTCATCTCTTTGCCATCTTGACCAAGTCACATTGCTTTGTAGATAGCACTTCCTCTCTCTTCCAAATTGCTACATGATTAGCGATTTTTCCATCATTTGGCTTATTCATCCCTTTGAAGAATTACCGCTTTGCCATTCTTGAAACATATTAAGCACACATGTTAACGACTTCAAATGTGTTTGTCATCATTAAACTAGAATCCTATATCGTTGCTTCCAACAGATGCCTCATGACAAGCAATGAATTCTGCAACCATAGTGGAAGAGGCTATAATAAACTGTTTAGCACTCTTCTAAGAAATGGCACCTTCTGCTAATGTATAAACATATGCCGTAGTAGATTTCATGCTATCTTGACATCTAGCAAAATCAGAGTCAGTATATCCTATGATCTCAAGCTTTTTCGACCTCTGTTATATGAGCATGTGTGTAACGACTGGTTTTCATGTATCTGGATTTATTATTTTATATTATATGTTTTGGTGGATTTTCTCCTTATATGTGATTGTCGTCTCCGTGACTTTCATTTTCGATCGTTTCGTCGTGTTTTCTTGTTTCTTCCTTAGGATAGTCGATTTTGGAGTAAGTCATTCGTGACGGGCTTCGTATCGGTCATATCTTATTGATAGATCAAGCCTAGGAGTCTTAGGAATCGATCCCGGAGCTCCGCGCTCCATATCGGAACTTTTGGTGCACGTTAGCCGGTGTAAGAAGGGGCACCGACCGACTAGATGACGATCCAGTCGGTCGGCAATCCTTCTTGAACCGACTAGTTGGCTTTCTAAATTTCTCAGGAGTTACTGTTTATCGTTAGTCGGTCTAAGAACGTTGGTTGACCGACTAGGTTGTAAACTAGTCGGTCGGTAATGCTTCTTTAACCGACTAACACATCATCTAAATTTTGGTATCAGTACTGTTCATTCTTAGTCGGTCTAAGTTCATCTTTCGACCGACTAGTTGTTAAACTAGTCGGTCAGTATTTGTTCTTTGACCGACTAAATCTAAATCCTAATTCTGTACAGGAGTTACTGTTTACACTTAGTCGGTCTGCATTGGTCAACCGACCGACTAGTTCCCAAACTAGTCGGTAAGTGGTTGCTCTTGGACCGACTAATCTGTGTTAAAACCCTAATTTCTGAGCAGCCGCTAGCCCATCCTATTTAAACCCCTCCCAAACGATTTCTTCTTCTCCCTCACGACCTAAAACCCTAGTTTCTCCCCCATTGAGCCCCCTTCTTCCCCAAACCCTTATTCCTTCATTCCAAGCCCAAAATCCATCATCCAAACTATCCCTTAACACATTCTACCTCTCATCTTCCCCAAAATCTCATCAAATCCCCAAAATCCCCCAAAACCCTAGTTCTCCAAACTTCTCCATTCGTTTCCAAATCTGGTCCTTAGGTTCTCCGGAGTGTTTCTTCCGCCTCCTCACGGTAAGAAATCGATCTCTTGATGTTTTCATAACCCGTATGTTTTATGAAACCCTAATGAAATTACATGTTGTTTGATGATTGTTTCTCCATAACAGCGACCTCCCCGTAGATTAGCATCTGCGAGACGAACCTTCGTGATCGTCATCCCCGGTGCTAGGCAAGTGAAACTTGCCACTTAGGGTTTAGGCCATGTTTTAGGCCATTTGCTTGTTGTAGGCGTAAAAGAGGCTAGGCGACGAAATGATACTCGCCTAGGCGTAAATTTAGGAACTAGCTTGACAACGAAGCTAGATCCGACATTTATCATGTTGCACAATTACCATGTCATGTTTAAATTCCATTAACGGTACGCAAATTAATTGTCATGCCATTGCATTCTTTAAGTGATCCCGTGATTGCGTAGCATCGCTACAATACTTGTGTTTCCTGGCTCGTGACCAGAAGCGAGCATAATGAGTTGCTAACCCCAACGCTCGATATTGAATTGTGAACTAGGAAAACAAGCTCCCGTGCGGGGCAACCCTGGCTCATTTACTGGGCTCATGTATAGGGACCCTGGCTTGTTTACGTGTGGGATGGGGTAAGAGTTAAGCGGTCATTCAACTGGGAGTCTGCCTGATCAGCAACTGCAGTTGTAAGGCGTAAACTCTGGGTTTGGGGTAGTGTTAAGCTGCCAATCAGCGTGAATGTTATACCATTCAGATGTAAGGCGTAAACATCTACAAACAACAGTGAAACGTGAATAGTGAATTGATTGAGATTGTTAGTAGCTTGGCTACTCTTGTCTTGTCCCGATAATTGTTCTCTTGTACTTATTGTTCCCCATGTCTTGCTTGTGCACTCATGTATAACTGCCATGTCATGCATACTAAAACTGCTAGGTTGCTAGTTGTCTTACTTTCAGTTTCCTTGCCCAAGTCTTTTAGACTTGCTGACATGTGCCCCTTTACTCTTTTGGGTGACACATGTTAGATCCTGAGCCTGAGTACCTTGTTGAGGACGAGGTGTTTGCTGACGCCGAGCCCGAGCTTGTGTTTGACGGGGAGTACATGGACACTGGGGACCAGTCCTAGTGTCTTCGTTGTGTTTTCCTTTGGTTTAGACTGCTGTTTTGTTGTCGGTGCGTAGCACCTATACTTTGTGGCGTTGTTGCTTTTGTTGGCCTTGTTCTGGGCCTTTAGACTCTTTCTTTTAGCCTGGTGGCTTTTCTGGATGTTGGACTTATTTCCATGTTGGGCATTATGAGATATGAGAATTTTATTTCTATCTCTCCTTGTGTTATTATTGTTATTACGTTTGTGGTTACATGGACCTGCTTATGTTTATTGATGCTTATCGGGTTTGGGGCTTCACAGCTCCACTCCCGTGCGGACCTTTTCACGTCTCGCCTCCATTTTAGGGAAGCGGGTCGTGACAATGTGTCCTTTTGTCCTTTGTAAGTACTGTAAGACCCTTTTGTTGCTTTCCAATGGTCCATCCCTAGATTGCTCAAGTATCTGCCAAGCATTCATGTAATGTATGCTAAGTCTGGACGCGTACATACTTGAGCATACATGATACTCCCAACTGCTGAAGAATAAGGAATATCCTTCATTTCTATTTTCTCAATATCACTTTTAGGGGATTGTTGAGATTAAAATTGTGTAACGACTGCTTTTCATGTATTTGGATTTATTATAATATAATATATGTTTTGGTGGATTTTCTCCTCATGTGTGGTTTTCGTCTCCGTAGCTTTCATTTTCGATCGATTCGTCGTATTTTCTCGTTTCTTCCTTAGGATCGTCGATTTCGAAGTATGTCATTCGTGACGGACTTCACAACGGTCGTATCTTACTATTAGATCAAGCCTAGAAGTCTTAGGAATCGATCCTGGGGCCCCACGCTCCGTATCGGAACTTTTTGTGCTCATTAGCCGGTATAAGAAGGGGCACCGACCGACTAGATGACGATCCAGTCGGTCGGCAATCCTTCTTGGACCGACTAGTTGGCTTTCTAAATTTCTCAGGAGTTACTGTTTATCGTTAGTCGGTCTAAGAACGTTGGTTGACCGACTAGGTTGCAAACTAGTCGGTCGGCAATGCTTCTTTAACCGACTAACACATCATCTTAATTTTAGTTGAGTTACTGTTTACTCTTAGTCGGTCTAAGAACGTTCATCGACCGACTAGATGCTAAACTAGTCGGTCAGTATTTGATCATGGACCGACTAACTCTAAATCCTATTTTCGTTCAGGAGTTACTGTTTACACTTAGTCGGTCTGCGTTGGTCGACCGACCGACTAGTTGCCAAACTAGTCGGTCAGTGGTTGTTCTTTGACCGACTAACCAGTGTTAAAACCCTAATTTCTGGGCAGCCGCCAGCCCAACCTATTTAAACCCAACCCAAACGTTTTCTTCTTCCTCAACACGACCCAAAACCCTAAAATCTTCCCCCTTGAGCCCCCATCTTCCTCCAAGCTTCAATCCTTCATTCCAAGCCCTAAATCCATCATCTTAACAATCCATCCACTCTATCTACCTCTCATCTTCCCCAAAATCTCACCCAAATCCATCAAAATCCCCAAATCCCCCAAAACCCTAGTTTCCCCAAACTTCTCCATTTGCTTCCAGATCTGATCCTAGGGTTCCCCGGAGTGTTTCTTCCGCCTCCTCTCGGTAAGAAATCGATCTACCGTTGTTTTTTATAACCTATTTATAATTTTATGAAACCCTAATAAATTTCATGTTGTTTGGTGTTTGTTTCCCCCATAACAGCGATTTCCCCGTAGATTAGCATCCGTGAGACGAAGTGGTCGTCATCCCCGGTGCTAGGCAAGTGAAACTTGCCACTTAGGGTTTAAGCCATGTTTTAGGCCATTTGCTTGTTGTAGGCGTAAAAGAGGCTAGGCGACGAAATGCTACTCGCCTAGGCGCAAATTGGGGAACTAGCTTGACAACGAAGCTAGTTCCGACATTTAGCATGTTGCACAATTACCATGTCATGTTTACTTTCCATTAACGGTACGCAAATTAATTGTCATGTCATTGCATTCCTTAAGTGTTTCTGTGATTGCGTAGCTTCGCTACAATGCTTGTGTTCCTGGCTCGTGTTCCAGAAGCGGGCCATGTGTTGGTTGATAGCCAATGCCCGAATTGCGTGTTTTCGGCTAGGTGCACCCCTACGCCAAATGTTTAAGAATGCGAGCTCATGTGCGGGGCATCCCCAGGCTCACTAGCTGAGCTCCATGTGCGGGGACCTTGGCTCCATTACGTGTGGGTATTGGGGGTAAGAGTTAAGCGACCAATCAACTGGGAGTCTGCCCGATCAGCAACTGCAGTGGTAAGGTGTAAACTCTAGGTTTGGGGTAGTTGTTAAGCGGCCAATCAGCGAATGTGAAACCATTCAGCTGTAAGGCGTAAACATCTACAAAACAACGTGAATAGTGAATTGATTGAGATTGATAATAGCGTGGCTACTCTTGTCTTGTCTTGTCCCGATGATTGTTCTCTTGTACAAATTGTCTTGCCATGTTTCAATTGTGCACTCATGTTATAACTGCCATGTCATGCATACTAAACTGCTAGGTTGCTAGTTGCCTTACTTTCAGTTTCCTTGCCCAAGTCTTTTAGACTTGCTGACATGTGCCCCTTTACTCTTTTGGGTGACACATGTTAGATCCTGAGCCTGAGTACCTTGTTGAGGACGAGGTGTTTGCTGACGCCGAGCCCGAGCTCGTGTTTGACGGGGAGTACGTGGACACTGGGGACCAGTCCTAGTGTCTTCGTCGTGTTTTACTTTTGTTAGGCAGTTGTTTTATTATCGGTGCGTAGCACCTATACTTTGTTTTGTCGTAGCTTTTGTTGGCCTTGTTCTGGGCCTTTTGACTCTTTTCTTTTAGCCTGGTGGCTTTTCTGGATGTTGGACTTATTTTCTTGTTGGTCAATTTATGAGATGAGAGATTTCATTTCAGTCTCTCCTTGTGTTATTATTATTATTCCGTTGTGGTTACATGGACCTGCTTATGTATTTTTGACGCTTATCGGGTTTGGGGCTTCACAGCTCCACTCTCGTGCGGACCTTCTCACGTCTCGCCTCTATTTTAGGGAAGCGGGTCGTGACAGGTTTTAGTGGTGGCCCATGCAGGTCCTTCTGTAACTGCGATTTTTGGAATAGCGATAATAATGTTAGAATGTCCAATAAACTAAGTTCGACGTCCGATGTCATAAGCTATGAGTCTAATCCGATTCGTTCTCTGTGTCATTAGATGGCAGGAAGGCGTTTCACCCGTGGTGGGGGCAGTGGTGCGCTCCCTCATGATGAGGAGCCTGAGCAGGAACCCACCAGCGGTGAGATGATGCGGATGATGCTCCAGATGATGCAAGTGCAGCAGGGCGTGCTTCTGCAAGTCCAGAATGCTCCACTTGCTCGAGCTGCCCGGGCTCTTCCGGATGCCCCTCGCTCTGAGCCAGGAGCGAAGCAATTTCGGGAGCTGGGTCCCGCATATTTTGATGGTTCTGAGGGTCCTCTGGCTGCCGATGAGTGGATTCGGAACATCGAGGACAATCTGAAGATGGCCAAGATCTCCCCGGCTGGATGGGTTGATTTGGCGAAGAGGCAACTCAAGGATAATGCTCGGAATTGGTGGGATGCCGAAGAGAAGATATTGGTGGAGCCGATAGCTTGGGCTACCTTCAAGGCCAGATTTGAGGGTGAGTTCTTCCCGAAAGCTGCCAAGGAGGAGATGCTGCAGCGTTTTATCGATTTGAAGCAGGGGAGCTCGTTGGTGGACCAGTATCACCAAGAGTTCATGAGGCTGAGTCGGTTTGCACCAAAGATGGTGCAGGACGCTGAGGAGAGAGCTCAGAGGTTCCTGCAGGGGCTTGCTTCAGAGCTCCAGAGTTTTGTGACCTCTTCTGACCGGGAGTCTTATCAGAAGGTTCTGGTCGCTGCCAAGAGGCAGGAGCTGCTCGTGAACCAGAGGAGGGGGTCTGTTGTTGGTGCTGGGAAGAGGCCTGTGGAACAGGCGAGAGCTGTGGTTAGACCTGGATTCAGGCCTAATCAGTCCGCTCAGTTTAAGAGGCCAGGAGGGCCTATTCTGAAGTTTTGCCATTTCTGCGGCAAGCCTGGCCACGTCAAGGATCAGTGTCGGAAGTTTTTGGGCCAGTGTCTGGTTTGCGGTGATGCTTCTCATGTCGTGAAGGATTGTCGGCATGCGAATCAGCTGCGGAGGGCTCCTGCTGCAGTTCAGCCGTTACAGCAACGAGCGTCTGTTCCTGCTGGTCGTGGAGCAGCTCTTGTTCCGCAGAGGCAGGCTTTTCAGCATGCTGTTCCGCCGAGGAGGCAGGCTTTTCTGATGACCGCTGCGGAGAGCGAGGCTGTGGATGAGGTTATCGCAGGTAACCCTCAATCTAGCTGTTACTTTCCTAGCTGGTTTGATTGTTAGATTGTGTTGTTTGCTTGAACATGGTTGTTTGCTAGACTAGGGTTTGATTGTTAATTGATTGTTAGGTGTGGTTTTGGTGTGCACATTTCCTGCACGAGTCCTCTTTGACTCTGGTGCATCGATGTGTATTATTTCTCGGAGCTTCGTGGAGAGGCATTCCTTGTCGACGTCCCCTCTTTCCAAGAGTTGGAATATCGTTACAGGGAATGGTGTGGTCTCGGTGCATCGTGGTTGCAATTCTTGCTCGTTGGTGGTCTGTGGACATGAGCTTTTCGCTGATTTCATTGTCCACGACATCATCAACTATGATGCAGTTCTTGGGATGGATTGGCTTGCGAGCTTCTATGCTACGATCGACTGTCGGAGGAAGAAGGTGGTGTTCGAGATTCCCGGACATCCAGTATTTGAGTTCAGTCGTGGTAGCAGTTCGCTTGGTCCTGTCAGATTTCGGGCCAGGCCGGTGGAGGCTGTGGCTATGCAGATGGAGCTGGAGTGGCCAGCTGTGGTGCGAGATTTTGGCGACGTCTTCCCCGAGGAGATGTCTGGTTTGCCGCCTGATCGGGCTTTGGAATTTTCTATCGATCTTGTTCCAGGTGCGCAGCCGATTTCGAAGGCGCCGTATCGTATGGCACCTGCAAAATTGGAAGAGTTGCGGAAGCAGTTGGATGAGCTTTTGCAGAAGGGTTATATTAATCCTAGCGTGTCTCCGTGGGGAGCACCGGTGTTGCTGGTCAAGAAGAAGGATGGTTCGCGTCGCATGTGCGTGGACTATCGGGAGTTGAATGCGGTAACCATTAAGAATAAATACCAGTTGCCTCGCATCGATGATATTTTTGATCAGCTTGGAGGTTCGAGGGTGTTTTCAAAATTGGATTTGAGGAGTGGTTACCATCAGTTGAAGGTGAAGAAGGATGATGTTCCGAAGACAGCGTTCAGGACGAAGTATGGACACTATGAGTTTGTGGTTATGCCTTTCGGCGTAACTAACGTGCCCGCAGTTTTCATGAATCTGATGAACCTGATTTTCTACGAATTTTTGGATAAGTTTGTCGTTATCTTTATTGACGACATTCTGATCTATTCGAAGTCGGAGGAAGAGCATGCCTCGCACTTAAGGACGGTGTTGGAGATTTTGAGGAAGCATCGGTTGTATGCTAAGTTTTCGAAGTGCGAGTTTTGGCTGGATAGAGTTGCTTTTCTCGGGCATGTGGTGACTGGAGATGGTATTTCAGTGGATCCCGAGAAGATTAGGGCCATCAGGGAGTGGCCTGTTCCGTCGTCAGCGTCTGAGATTCGGAGTTTCCTTGGACTTGCTGGTTATTATCGGCGATTCATTAAGGACTTTTCTCGTATTGCTGAGCCGATGACCAGGTTGACGCGGAAGGATGTTGCTTTTGTTTGGTCGGGTGATTGTGAGAATGCTTTTGGCGTTCTGAAGGAGAGGTTGACGACTGCCCCTATTCTTGTTGTGCCTGATCGCAGCGGTGGATATGAGATCTTTTGCGATGCTTCTGGCAAGGGTCTCGGTTGTGTGTTGCATCAGCATGGGCATGTTGTGGCGTATGCGTCTCGTCAGCTTAAGGTTCATGATAAGAATTACCCGACGCATGATTTGGAGTTGGCTGCCGTTGTGTTTGCTCTTAAGATTTGGAGGCACTTCTTGCTGAGTGAGAAAGTGAAGATTTTCACCGATCACAAAAGCTTGAAGTATATTTTCACTCAGAAGGAGCTCAACATGCGACATCGTCGATGGTTGGAGCTTATGGCAGATTATGAGATTGATTTGCTGTTTCACCCTGGCAAGGTGAATGTGGTTCCTGATGCGCTGAGTAGGCTTCCAGCGGTGATGATTTTGACCTCGCAGTGGAGATTGCAGCAGGATTTTTGCAAGTCTGGTGTGGAGATTGTTCTTCCTGGGGAGGCTTCGTCGTTGATGTACATGCAGGTACAGTCGACGATTGTGGATCGGATTAAGGCTGGCCAGGCTGAGGATCCGAAGCTGGTGAAGATTCGGGAGCAGGTGGAAGCCGGTCTGCGGACTGACTTTTTGATTCATGAGGATGGCTCGCTGAGGTTCGGAGCCAGGTTGTGTGTGCCAGCTGGGGATATCAGAGAGGAGTTGATGGTGGAGGCACACAATTCGTCGTATTCTGTGCATCCTGGTGGCACCAAGATGTACCAGGATCTTCGTCTGAATTATTGGTGGCATGGTATGAAGAGGAGCATGGCTCGGAGTGTAGCCAAGTGCTTAGTTTGCCAGCAAGTGAAGGCGGAGCATCAGCATACGGCCGGGTTGCTACAACTGATTCCGATTCCGGAATGGAAGTGGCAACACATCACTATGGATTTCGTGACTGGACTACCTCGGAGTCCGAAGCAGAATGACGCGATTTGGGTGATCGTAGATCGATTGACCAAATCTGCGCACTTTATTCCATTCCGAGTGGGACAGTCCACTGAGGCGCTAGCAAGGAGATATATGGAGGTAAAATTCCTTTACTCTCCGTTTTATTTCCTTTTCCTAGTTTGGATAGTGATGTAACGTGAATCGTGCAGGAGGTTGTGCGACTTCACGGAGTCCCCGTGAGTATCGTGTCTGACAGAGACACGAGGTTCACATCTCAGTTCTGGCAGAGTTTGCAGAAGAGCTTGGGTACGCGTCTGAGTTTCAGCACGGCGTACCATCCGTAGACGGATGGCCAGTCTGAGAGGACGATTCAGATTTTGGAGGACATGCTTAGGGCGTGCATGTTAGATTTCAAGGGTTCGTGGGAGGACCGTCTGCATTTGGTGGAGTTCTCTTACAACAACAGCTTCCAGGCGAGTATTGGTATGGTGCCTTTTGCCGCTCTTTATGGGAGGAAATGTCGATCGCCATTGAGTTGGGATGACGTTGGCGATCGGGAGTTGTTGGGACCTGAGATGATCGTGGAGGCCGTGGATATCGTCAGGAATATTCGGGAGAGGTTGAGGATTACTCAGGACCGTTTTAAGCATTGGGCGGATGCTAAACGTCGTCCTTTGGAGTTTCAGCCAGGCGACCATGTGTTCTTAAAGATTTCCCCGAATCGTGGTGTGATTCATTTCGGGAAGCGTGGAAAGTTGAGCCCGCGATACATTGGACCATTTGACATTTTGGAGAGGGTTGGCGAGGTAGCTTATCGCTTGGCCTTGCCGCCATCTTTGGAAGGAGTTCACAATGTTTTCCATGTATCGCAGCTTCGTCGATACATTAGCGATCCATCTCATGCTGTGGATTTTTTGGAGATTACCGTTCGCCCCGATATGACGTATGACCAGCATCCAGTGCAGATTCTGGACAGGCGTCAGAAATCGCTTCGGAACAAGATTGTCAATCTTGTGAGGGTGATGTGGCGACACGGCTCACCTGGAGAGTCTACTTGGGAGAATGAGGATGAGATGCGAGAGCATTTCCCACTTTTGTTTCCGGACACGTGAGTATTTGGAAATTCCGAGGACGGAATTTTTCTTAAGTTGGGAAGGATGTAACGACTGCTTTTCATGTATTTGGATTTATTATAATATAATATATGTTTTGGTGGATTTTCTCCTCATGTGTGGTTTTCGTCTCCGTAGCTTTCATTTTCGATCGATTCGTCGTATTTTCTCGTTTCTTCCTTAGGATCGTCGATTTCGAAGTATGTCATTCGTGACGGACTTCACAACGGTCGTATCTTACTATTAGATCAAGCCTAGAAGTCTTAGGAATCGATCCCGGGGCCCCACGCTCCGTATCGGAACTTTTTGTGCTCATTAGCCGGTATAAGAAGGGGCACCGACCGACTAGATGACGATCCAGTCGGTC
Organism: Scilla litardierei; assembly: GCA_030789695.1. Taxonomy (NCBI): domain Eukaryota; kingdom Viridiplantae; phylum Streptophyta; class Magnoliopsida; order Asparagales; family Asparagaceae; genus Scilla; species Scilla litardierei. The sequence continues at coordinate 273,697,016 of CM061133.1, read as the reverse complement.
GGCAATCCTTCTTGGACCGACTAGTTGGCTTTCTAAATTTCTCAGGAGTTACTGTTTATCGTTAGTCGGTCTAAGAACGTTGGTTGACCGACTAGGTTGCAAACTAGTCGGTCGGCAATGCTTCTTTAACCGACTAACACATCATCTTAATTTTAGTTGAGTTACTGTTTACTCTTAGTCGGTCTAAGAACGTTCATCGACCGACTAGATGCTAAACTAGTCGGTCAGTATTTGATCATGGACCGACTAACTCTAAATCCTATTTTCGTTCAGGAGTTACTGTTTACACTTAGTCGGTCTGCGTTGGTCGACCGACCGACTAGTTGCCAAACTAGTCGGTCAGTGGTTGTTCTTTGACCGACTAACCAGTGTTAAAACCCTAATTTCTGGGTAGCCGCCAGCCCAACCTATTTAAACCCAACCCAAACGTTTTCTTCTTCCTCAACACGACCCAAAACCCTAAAATCTTCCCCCTTGAGCCCCCATCTTCCTCCAAGCTTCAATCCTTCATTCCAAGCCCTAAATCCATCATCCAAACCATCCATCCACTCTATCTACCTCTCATCTTCCCCAAAATCTCACCCAAATCCATCAAAATCCCCAAATCCCCCAAAACCCTAGTTTCCCCAAACTTCTCCATTTGCTTCCAGATCTGATCCTAGGGTTCCCCGGAGTGTTTCTTCCGCCTCCTCTCGGTAAGAAATCGATCTACCGTTGTTTTTTTATAACCTATTTATAATTTTATGAAACCCTAATAAATTTCATGTTGTTTGGTGTTTGTTTCCCCCATAACAGCGATTTCCCCGTAGATTAGCATCCGTGAGACGAAGTGGTCGTCATCCCCGGTGCTAGGCAAGTGAAACTTGCCACTTAGGGTTTAGGCCATGTTTTAGGCCATTTGCTTGTTGTAGGCGTAAAAGAGGCTAGGCGACGAAATGCTACTCGCCTAGGCGCAAATTGGGGAACTAGCTTGACAACGAAGCTAGTTCCGACATTTAGCATGTTGCACAATTACCATGTCATGTTTACTTTCCATTAACGGTACGCAAATTAATTGTCATGTCATTGCATTCCTTAAGTGTTTCTGTGATTGCGTAGCTTCGCTACAATGCTTGTGTTCCTGGCTCGTGTTCCAGAAGCGGGCCATGTGTTGGTTGATAGCCAATGCCCGAATTGCGTGTTTCCGGCTAGGTGCACCCCTACGCCAAATGTTTAAGAATGCGAGCTCATATGCGGGGCAACCCCAGGCTCACTAGCTGAGCTCCATGTGCGGGGACCTTGGCTCCATTACGTGTGGGTATTGGGGGTAAGAGTTAAGCGACCAATCAACTGGGAGTCTGCCCGATCAGCAACTGCAGTGGTAAGGCGTAAACTCTGGGTTTGGGGTAGTTGTTAAGCGGCCAATCAGCGAATGTGAAACCATTCAGCTGTAAGACGTAAACATCTACAAAACAACGTGAATAGTGAATTGATTGAGATTGATAGTAGCGTGGCTACTCTTGTCTTGTCTTGTCCCGATGATTGTTCTCTTGTACAAATTGTCTTGCCATGTTTCAATTGTGCACTCATGTTATAACTGCCATGTCATGCATACTAAACTGCTAGGTTGCTAGTTGCCTTACTTTCAGTTTCCTTGCCCAAGTCTTTTAGACTTGCTGACATGTGCCCCTTTACTCTTTTGGGTGACACATGTTAGATCCTGAGCCTGAGTACCTTGTTGAGGACGAGGTGTTTGCTGACGCCGAGCCCGAGCTCGTGTTTGACGGGGAGTACGTGGACACTGGGGACCAGTCCTAGTGTCTTTGTCGTGTTTTACTTTTGTTAGGCAGTTGTTTTGTTATCGGTGCGTAGCACCTATACTTTGTTTTGTCGTAGCTTTTGTTGGCCTTGTTCTGGGCCTTTTGACTCTTTTCTTTTAGCCTGGTGGCTTTTCTGGATGTTGGACTTATTTTCTTGTTGGTCAATTTATGAGATGGGAGATTTCATTTCAGTCTCTCCTTGTGTTATTATTGTTATTCCGTTGTGGTTACAGGGACCTGCTTATGTATTTTTGACGCTTATCGGGTTTGGGGCTTCACAGCTCCATTCTCGTGCGGACCTTCTCACGTCTCGCCTCCATTTTAGGGAAGCGGGTCGTGACAAATTGTCTCCTTTAGATACATGGGTATCTCTTGGTTTACAATTTTCCATGCCAAAACTTTGGAGAACCTTTTCAATGTAGGCCTTTTGTGATAATCCAAGTGTACATCGAGAACGATCGCGGTGTATTTGGATCCCTAATACAAAAGATGCATTACTAAGATCTTTCATTTCAAAATTCTTAGCTAGAAAGTTCATGGTTTCATGCAATAAGCCTTCATTGTTACTGGCAAGTAAAATGTCATCGACATATAAAACCAGAGAAGCAAATTTACTCCCACAGAACTTATGGTATATACATTCATCAACCAAATTCATCTCGAAACCAAATGAGATGATAACTTGATGAAACTTAAAATACCATTGTCGAGACACCTGTTTGAGTCCATAGATGGATTTCTTAAGTTTGCAAACCATATTCTTTGGGTCTCCCGACACAAAGTTTTCTGGTTGCACCATATAAATTACCTGATCAATGTCCCCGTTAAGGAACGCTATTTTCACATCCATCTGATAATCTTTCCTTTAATAGTATTGAACACATGTTTGAATCGGCTTTACCCGGAGTGATAATGAGACCAGCGGGAAGTCAAAGCCAGGCAGGCAAACAATATAGTCCCGGCCGGGCCTAGGCAGTGAGCTGTAAGGGATGTCAGGGCCCGCAGTAGAGAGGGAAGCTGTGACTGTAAGCTGAAAGTGTCCACTCTTTCGTGGAAACCAGAGAGAAAGTCTCATTATAATCAATGCCTTCCTTTCAAGTAAAACCCTTTGTAACAAGACGTGTCTTACATCTTTCCACATCACCTTTTGAATGCCTCTTGGTTTTAAATATCCATTTGCAACCAATGGGTTTCACATCTTTAGGTAATGGGACAAGATCCCAAACGTCATTGTCATTCATTGACTTTATCTCCTCATTCATGGCATCTATCCATTTTAGAGAGTTAGAACCATTTATGTCTTGACGGAAGTTGGTTGGATCATCTTCCATCACTACAATGTCAACCTCATGTTCTTGGAGATAAGCAATGTAATCGCTTGATATTGCATTTCTACACTCTCTCGTGGATCTCCTTAATGGCAATATTTCTTGAGGTGTAAGAGTTTGTTCTTCTTGCATAGTTCCCTGAATAGGAGGAGCAACAACATTCTCTTGATATTTATGTCTTGTTCTTGGGCAGGAATGAGATCCTGATTAAGAACAAGATCACCTGTGGGAATATCTACAAATTCCTCTTCGAAGACAATATCTCTTCCTAAATCTCCCCTTGTAAACTCGGCATCCTCAAGAAATCTGGCATTTCTAGTCTCAAAAATATTTTTATTAGTGGGATCGTAAAATTTGTAACCCCTTGATATTTTAGCATACCCAATGAAATAGCAACTAACAGTCCTTGTGTCATGTTTCTTTTCATTAGGCCTATAAGGCATTGTCTCAGCTGGACATCCCTATACATGCATATGCTTTAGACTATGTGTTTTGCCTATCCAAAGCTCGTATGATGTTTTATTAGGTGCTTTCATTGGGACCCTGTTTAGGATATAAGCCGTAGTCATACTTGCTTCTCCATAGACTCTTCTGGTAAGGAAGAATGACTAATCAAACGTCTTACCATGTCTTTAAGTGTTCTGTTCGTCTTTCAGCAACACCATTCATAGTGGGCGAACCCGACATGGTGTACTATGGGACAATACCACATTCTTCTAGGATATTAGCAAACGGTCCTGAACGATGTTCACTTGAACCATCATATCTACCGTAGTATTCACCACCATGGTCAGATCTGACAGTTTTGATCCTTTTTCCGAGTTGGAGTTCAACTTTAGCCTTAAAATTTTTGAATGTTTCCAAGGATTGAGACTTTTCATGTATGAGATAAATGTAGCCATATCTTGAATAGTCGTCTATGAACGTTATGAAATATTGATGACCATTCCAAGCAACCGAAGGGAACGGCCTGCAAATATCCGTATGAATAAGTTCTAAGACGCCATTTGTCCTTTTGGCTTCAAATCTCCTTTTATTGGTTTGTTTACCCTTTATGCAATTAATACAGATGTCAAAATTCGAAAAATCTAAGGGGTTGAGAATATCGTTTGTGATCGCTCCCGAATATACATCCAGGAAACAATGTAGCTTTACCGCAAGTGCACGGTTAAGTGGCAAGCGGGCATCGAATCACAGGGAGGAAAAATGATAGTACTCTATTTTAGTAACTGAGCTATTTGGTGGAAAAGTCGTTTGAGAATGCATGGTGTGACAATCGTTCGAGAAAAAATGCAAATTCAATATAATAAGGATGTCTAGGGCTAGGGAATCCCCGCAATGGATTTTCAGGTCATCAATGTGAGTTAAGAAACTCGAGTCAAGGTGAACTTGCCGCAACTAATTAGAGAACCAATGCACGATGTCGCGCTATTGTATGTCTATAGCACTCTAGACTAGAACCTCACTGTCGCGCAAGCCCAGCCTAGACTACTAGCATTAAGATCGGCAATCTCGTACAATCCAAACTCAAGCTTGATGTAGCGTAACTTGAATTTGGATCTAGATCTTGATAGTTCGTATCCATTCACTGTCGTGCAACGAATATGAGTATAGGAGAACAATAAAAATGCTAGCTATGGTCGCTGTCGCGTACCAAATCTGGGGAATTTCGATTGTAGACCTAAATCGAGTATCTAGGGCTTTCCTTGGATCGAGATCCTCTGTCGAGCTCACGAGATCATAGAGAAATCCCTATCTATCCATAGTAAATCAATCAAGATCAACCTTTTAATCAAGCATAATAGCATAGTAATTCAGTAAATATCACAGTTCAAACTTTAAATCCATAGGGTTCATCCCTTTGCCCTAGAGCAAAGGAACTGGTTACAACTCATATTAGAAATCGATAGGAAAACAAGATCAGCAATGGAATTCATCATGCAATCAAGATTCAATAAGAGATGTAGCATAAAAATCAAAGCTTGCAAGAGATTTAGACAAACCAACATCACTAAAGAGCCTTTCCATAGAAAATTAAGATCCAATCTTCAATCTCTCGCCAATATAAAACCTTAACTATGATTAGAAACTAAGGAAAATAGTTCTCAGAAGTCTATCTGGTCTCCTCTAGAGCTGGAGACAAAATTGGTCTTAAATACATGCCCAAAAGAACCAAAAAATACAGACCAAACTGCCCTTGCGCCGCCAGAAAACCTAGCTTTCCCGAATGGGTGTCTGCGCCACTCGGTCGAGTGGAAATATGACTTGGCCGAGTGAGAAGAGTGTCTCGGCCGAGTACGTTAGTCTGTAGATCGTCCAAAAAATAGAGAAGTCAGCTTGGTTTTCTTCGAAATTTTGGCCTCCATTCGGGCGAGTGGAGTTCTTACTCAGCCGAGTGGAATTCACCACTCGGCCAAGTACATTGTGGTACTCAGGTTGGCATTGACCTGCTAGTCTTGCTCGACGGAGTTGACTGCTTCACTCGGCCGAGTGAACTGCCTAGCTCGGCCGAGTGGCCTGTTTCAGAGCTCTTTCCTTCTTCTTTTTGATTCCTCGTCGATTCCTTCGACGTCCTTCTTCTTCCACTCATCCTCCAGTGCCGTTAACTCTCTGATATGATCATGAGCAACACTCCGGCACGTGTGCAAGTCCTCTAGGCTCCAAATTGCACCAGATTGCTACATATCTCCTGAAATCAGACAAAAAACAAGAAATAGTGAAAAGTATCGAAACATCGTCAAATAATCATAAAAATTGCAATATGAGCAATCGAAATGGCAAGCAAATGTACAGAAAAAGGTGTAAAATATGAGCCTATCAAAATCTCCCAAGTTATCTCTTACTCGTCCTCGAGGAAGATGAGTAGAAAGGTGAACTTGGCGAATAAAAATAAAGAATATGGGTGAGTGAAAAAAGAAGATGAAGAGGTGAAGATGCTAGATCATTCTCTTAGGATTTGGAGTTGCTTACTTAAATAACACGACCAATGAATATAAACATGCTAAAGCTTTTCACTTCGATATCATTTCATATGGGTGCTTTTGATAGAAGAACTAAGAATATCGAGAATCATATGGAAAATGAAATCATTTTTAGAGTCAATATCGTCAAGGGCATGTAGAACGATATATACAATTATAGATCACATAGTTTTCAATTGATCGCTTCTACTTGGAGTATAAGAGGTATCACACATTTCAAATCGATACGAATAGAAAAAGATGGTTTTCATGAATTTCATGCCAATATTCAGTTTATGAATGTCGTTATACTCTAAGTAGTCTCCCTAAGTTTAAAAAATTACTTTGCTTAGGTTGTTATGCACATATAAGTAGTCACTCTCACACACGTCATTGGATCCCCTCCCCCAAGCTTATCTATAAGCATGGTGGCATCAAATATGTAAATACATCTTTTTCACCAAATTTTTGTGGCTCCAAGGAAGCATAAGAAGAAAGGAAAGAGGAAAGATATGATTGAGTATGTACAATGGAACTTCCATTTTTTTCTTTTCTCCTTTTTTATATAAGACCGATCCCAACTGAGATAAAAGGATATCACTATACATTTTTTTTCTTTTTGGGATTCATGGAGCTTATTCTTTTTAGTATGGGGAAGATGCAAATATAAGATTCACTAGGAGAGATTCACCAACAACTATAAGTATAGGAATGATGTTCAAGATATGTGGAGAGAGAAATATACATAACGCTCGGTTCACTCTTTGTATGTGCACAACAACTTCAGCAAGGTAATTTAATCTACTCAGTTTGATAACAAAAAGTAAACTAATCCAATTATATTAAACGGATATCATTCATTCAACCTGGAAGTTCAGAGCACATTTCATGCAAAAAGAAGTGATAATAGAAAGACAACACAGTACTCCAAGTATAGGCAATTAATGCATGAAGGCTGGTGTGTTTTCTACGAAGGGTATACAATAATAGTTTCTAGACTCAATTAACACTAAAATTTCATCCAAATTCATATAATGAGCGATGGAAGTTCTTTTTCTCAAATGCATATCAATGTATCGCATATGATATCAAAAATGAAAATGATAGCATGGTAAGAAAGTACGTGCATATGAGTAAAGCAAACACCAAGATGTAGTCATCATTGGGAATTCATCTCTAGCAAAGAAAGTAGGAAGAGTAAAGAAGAAAATAAAATAGACTAACTATACATATGCAAATCACTCCAAAAGTAAGAAAAGGTGATGCATGGCAAGAAAAAGAAAAAGTGAGTGAAAATGAGTGAAAAAATGAAAAATAAAGGGTACAAATAAAGGAAATAAAAATGCGTGTGTGAACACACTTCCCCAAGCTAAAATCACATTATCCCCAATGTGCTAAGTGTGGCACGAGGATGCAAACGCCAAGGGAGGGTGGGTGAGGGTGCATGCATGGTAAAAGGGAAAATATAGAAAGTAAAATATGACATGAAATATGCAAATGATTTGATGCAGCAGGCATGCAAATGATGGATGGACAATGTAAATGGGTATACAAATGCGAGCTAGGAGTGCATACTCTCCCCCAGACTGATATATGGAATAGTGCCAAGCAAAAAGTGATCAAAACATGCCGACAATCAAAATGGTGGCAAAATGATGGGGCGAGAGGTGCATCAATAAAATCATGGCAGGGACATCTGGTGTGTGTGTCTAGACTGGTGGTGGAGGGTCAGCACCTCCCTGCGGTGGGGAAGGTGGTGGCGGTGGTGCAGGCTGCTGAGGGATGGGCTGGGGTGCTGGTGGTGGAGGCTGAGGTATGAGTGCAAGGAGCTGGTTCGGTGTGAACTGAATACCAAGAAGAACGGCGACGCATGCCTGCACAAATCTAAAAGTGGCGACGAGAGCCCAAAAATCCGATCTGAGCCCACTCACGGCCCTCTCAACAGCACTGAGAAGCTGGACAAGGGTGTCGGGAGTGAGGGTAGAGGGTCGCACTAGGGGAGGTCGGGGCTGATGCACACGGCCACCGTAAACGACCGGTGCCACTAGTGGGTGTGGGTAAGGGGCGGTGCTCGCTAAAATACGCTCAGCCTCTGTGGGAGGCTAAGATGCAGGAATGCTCCCAGAAGTGTAAGTAGCGGCAGAAGAGGATAAGGTGACGACTGAGGATAAGATAGGCATAGAGGTCATGGACACAGAAGTGGGGATAGATTTCACGATGCTCTCGGTGAAAATAGTGACAGCGGAGACAGAAGGATCGACAACTGGGGAGGTCGTGAAAGCAACAGAAAATGACTCCCCATGGGTCAAGAAATCGGGTGAGGATAGGGTCTCGGCCGACGATACTAGGGAAGGCTTGCCTCTCTCAAGTGCAGCGGGGGTGGCTCTCTCAAGGCTCATATAAGAAATGGGATCAACACTCGACGGCACAGAGGTGGTGATGGTGGTGGTGGACACAGCAACAGAGCTCCCGGCACTGGCATAAGTGTGGAAAGAAGTACCGGAGGCTGGAATCAGATCAGGTGCATACTGTGGGATAGGGATCTCTGGGGCAAGAGGGCCAAGGAGGGGCTCCTGCTGGGCATCCTTGGGCTTGAGTACATAGGCAGCTGTGATAAGGAGCTCCATCTCTGGTCTCCACTCCCCACTTGCAGGTCCAATGTGGGTCCGAGCAGGGCTCAGAAGCACCATATAATCTGCTGAATGTGGACCCTGTAGCCAAACCCAGTGGAGCTGACCATGAGGACGCAGCATCCTTATACGGGCCATAACATCTATACTGAGGGAAGTGGGGCCCGTAGGTCGCAGAAAGCCAGTAGGGAGCTCAATCTCGCAAACAGGAGCCAGCAAGGTGATCAGACAGCCATAATAAATCACCGTCCTGGCGGTGACTGTGGAAATGATGCGGTCAAGATACCAGCTGGCAATATCAATTTGACTGGCAGGGACTAAGACATCCCCGTCGCCCTCAAAGGCTCTCTCTCTCGTCATCGCATAGAGCATATAGAGCTCATGCGTAGACATTGTCCCAGGCTCATACCTCGCAAGAATCGTGGTCGCTAGAAGGCACTGTGCAATACATAGGCAAGGGTGGATTGGCCCGGCTAGGGTCAAAGGCAAATGGTGATCCCGTGATCAAGGTCCAGAATGCGTGTGCATCAAAGGAAGGAGGGTGTGGTGCGTGGGACCAAAAGCGCGATCGGGGTCGGGGACATGGGGCCAATGAAAATAGGCATAGAGTATATCGAGAGTGATCTCGCACTCACGATCCATCAGTCGAAAAGTGCACCCCATGGGAGTCCTACGAATAGAACTCAGGACCTCGAGGGTCGGGCAGACGTAGGTGTCTGCCGACACCGAAAGAAAATCACGCCACCCCACATTGTCGAACTACTGGAGTAGTCCCTGAAATACCTCCAGGTGCTCAAAGTCAGCTATGTGCGCGAACCTAGAAGGGACGATCGAACGATGGAAGAGCCTCTCAAATCTGGAGCGTTGTGCGTCATCTCTGAAAGTGATCCCCATCGTGTCGATGGCCGTGACGGGTAATGCTGGTGGGGGTGGAATGTGTGTTATAACGACCTGCTCTCGGGGGCACTTACTTATTTGATATTTATGCAGGTCCTGCAGTTAACCAGTGAAATCAAAATAGCCACGATGCAGAGATGTTAAAAAAACACTCAAATAGTGTCCAATTATTACAATCCATACTGTACAAAATGTTCCAATAAAGATACATGAAAGAAAGAAAGTACATAAGTGAAAGCTGCGGTCTCAGGGTCGAACTCTAGCTCTGCAACTCAGGAACATCTACATCAACATGTACGTCGTCTGCGGTGTCACAGAGATGGAACCGTAGGTAAGTCACAACAATTCTAGCAATAGTAGTAAAAGATGTGTACAAGCATGGGAATGAACAGACTATGGAACTAACTGCATACGATAAATAAAGAAACAGCAATCATATATGCAAGTGCAATAAGTAAAGTATGAGAGCAACAACGATGACATGGCATATATGATATAGTAATAAAACAGAGAAGGTAGCAACAATAGTATGATAAGCAGGCAAGTGGAGTAACAATAATAAGACAAACAGACAGCAAGGTAATAAAGCAGGCTAAGCAGGTGAAGCATGTTACTGTTGTAGCTAAAAGTACGACAAGTAAAATACTGGTGACTGCACAAGTGTGCTAGGTAAAGTGCACGTAATGTACAAAGTAAAGATGATTGTGCAAGCTACACTAGAACTACATGACTCAAGTCGGAGAGTACAATATGTGACCATTGAGTTCATCTCTTGCCTGGGTGCGCTTACCCAGAAGAATACCGAAAACACATGCAGCTAGACATGATGCTGACATGCAGCATATTTATATTTGCCAAAATACAGGCAGCTAGACATGATGCCGAAACCCAGGCAGCTAGATATGTAGATTGAACTCCAGTCACTCCCGCACTCTCTCGAACAATGAGTTACCCCAAAACCCAGTGATGTGTCATGTGAATCTAGTACATGTTCCTTACATGATGTTCCACGAGATGTTCCCCAAGGTATTCCAGAAGATATTTCACGAGATATTTCATAAGATAGTACACAAGTTGTTCAACAAGATGTTCCACACATGCTATTCCATTTGAAAATTCATTAGCATTTACTGAGTAGTAAATGGCATGCAGCAGGGGATGTGTCCATGAGCAATCGTGCAACAAGTGTATACAAAGTGTATGCGTAGTTTTGCAAGTGATGATCATCAAAACATGGTAGACAAGTGTAAACGAGAGTTATAAGTTTACGTGCAATTGAAGAAACTCATTTGAAGTTAGTTAGAATCAATGGTTGTTTTGAGACTATTTATAAGCATCCTAAGTTCATGCTTTTACATTGGCTGAACTTCTAAAACTAGAATTAGAATGACTTACATTATCAAGATCGTCGTAGTAAGACGAGGTTGGAGCTAGAGGAGTTGGTGCACGAGGATTGGTACCTGCAAACACTAGAAATAGCCGGTTAAAGACTACACTATTTTCTATCTATTTTTCTTGATCGTTTTGATTTTAAACTTTATTGAAATGTTGTCGAAAAGCGTTCTAAATTTTTTCATAGGCTATATATGATGAAAATAATTTTACTGTAGGAAGAAATATTTTTCTAAAGCTTCAGTTAATTTTTATAATTTTTAAAAGCTCAAAAATCAATTTAAAAACTATTTTTAATCTGGTAACATAATTATTCAATAATTTCTCCTGGATGCAATCTGCATCAAAAAGTTGCAAGTGAATTGTCAAAATGACCGTCTCGAAGAGTACTATAACATATATTTTTCTCACGTATCAGTTTACGTGAAAATAAGAAGTTACAGGTGTTTAATTGAAAAAGACGTGTTTAAGTTTTTGGCTTAAAAATTTATTCTGAAACAACTAAGCGGCTGATTGAGTTGAAACCATCTCCATTGGGTCCAAAATGTTATTTCTGATTTTCTAGAGCTGGTCTTGCATTTTTCTGGGCTGTATATAATTACTTATCAATTTTTTTATCAAAAACCCCATATTATATAGTTAACTAAATACGTAAATACGTGTATAATACCAAAATACGTTAAAAAATACGTGTATTAAACTCACCCTAATCCCTTTCGTTTTATGTTTGCATGGGGGTGATCGGTCCATATTTTACACCTTTTTATGCTTGTTTTCACGCCATTTCGATTGCTCATATTGCGATTTTTACGAGTATTTGACGATATTGCGTTACTTTTCACTATTTCTTATTTTTGTCGGATTTCAGGAAATATGGAGCAATCGGGAGCAAAAATGAGCTTAAAGGACTTGCACGCGTACCAGAGCGCCGCACATGGCCCTATTAAGAAGCTAACGGTGCTGGAGGATGAGTGGAAGGAGAAGGAAATCGATAGAATCGACGAAAAGGCGAGGAGGAGAAGAGTTAACTCTAGAAACAGGCCAATCGGCCGAGTAACACAGCCCACTCAGCTGAGTGAAGAAGCGTATTTGGCCGAGTACAACTGATACGAAGAAATCTTAAGCTACAACGTACTCGACCGAGGGGATAATTCCACTCGGCCGAGTAGAGAACTCCACTCGTCCGAGTGAGTCAGAATTTCTGACAGGAATCAAAGAAAACTCTCTGGAATTTTAGGGAGCACAGCAGAAGACCGCTCGGTTGAGTAGAAAAGTCCACTCGCCCGAGTGAAGAATCCCACTCGGCCGAGTGACGCCGATGACACGAGCATCCAGATTTTCAGACAGCATCCCACTCTTTTAAAATCTGCTATCATTCCAGTGGCCAAAGTATTTTTCTTTTATTTTTAATTGATAGTAGACTTCACGACGGTTCCAACGCCGCCAAGAACGTGCCAATCGGAGGTCGGATGAAATCTGGAGAATTTCTGCAAGTTGATGCTGCAGTGCCGAAATTCGCATATCAGGGTCACTCGGCCGAGTGACACTGTCACTCGGCCGAGTTTGACAGTTTTTGACAGAGTGCTGTTTTTTGGAGTTTCTGCAAGAATTCTCACTCGGTCGAGTGATCTTTCCACTCGGTCGAGTCGCTGTTGGCCCAGAACTTAAGTTACTCGCAGATCTGATTTTGGGCGCGGATTTTAGAGGGGTTTTAGGGGTTATTTGCTAGGTTTTTGGGGGGCTATATAAGAGGTTTGTAGCCGTCATTAGAGGGAGTTCCATTATGTTTTCTTAGAGACCTTTTTAGAGGCTAGGCCATGCCCTAGGCCCCTCTTGGATCTAAAAGCTTGTATTGGGATTGAAGTTCTTCATCAAAGCTAAGTGTCTTTGTTCTTATTATTTGAATCTTTGATTTGATATCTTTTTACATGCAAGCAATGGTTTTTATTGATTCATATATCGTTATTGCTATGCTTGAGTAGATTCGCTGTTCTAGGGCACGTGGATGAACCCTATGGATTCGATTTTAGAATTGTGATGAATGGGTTCATATGTTGCTAGAATTGCTGAAGGGGTTAGGTTGTGATTGATTTATCATGGATAGCTAGGAATTTCCATCGATTTGAGGTTTGCAAGAGATTGGATTCCTATCGATGAGAATGCCTAGATATTCGAATTAGGTTTATAATCGAAATCTACTATACTTGGTTTGCAAGAGATTGGACCAAAGCTAGCGTTTTTATTATAAATCTATACTCATATTCGTTTGCAAGAGATTGGACGAATACAAGCTATCACAATCTAGATTGTAACTCGAGTTTTCACGAGAAAGGGCTCGAGGTGCGATTGGACGATGATGTCGATCTTCATGCTAGCGGCTTAGGTTAGGGTTTGTACGAGAGTGGGCCCTAATCTAGGTTACTATAGACTGGCAATAGCACGAGAGCGTGAGCCTGGTTTTATATTCAGTTACGACTAGTTCACCTCAATACAAGTCTAGTACTATTGAGATTCACTATTTACAATGATGTATGACGATACGTAGTGGGGATTCCCTAGCCCTAGAAACTTTTATTATATTGTATTTGAATCGATATTTGACCATCATCTTTATCACCGACACCGACATCCACCACCATTTCCATTATATCATACCATAACCATCTCCACCAATAATACATTCGTAGTCAAACCAACCTAGGATAGATTAGAGCCAACACCACCTCCTCGTGTTCGATACCTGCTCGCCACTTTACCGTGCGCTTGCGGTAAAACTACAGTCATGTCTTCCGGGTGTATATCCGGGGGCCGATCAAGTTTTTGGCACCATTGCCGGGGAGGTGTTTCCCGTTGGGTGCCAATTCGTCACAATTAGGTTGATTAGAATACGAAGAAAAAAATTAACAAAAAGAAATTATCACCCTCCCCACCATTATTATCATTTCTATATTCTCTTGTGCCACTGATATTTTTCTTCAGGTATTTGTCTTTGTTGATCAGATTATCCGAAAAGCGTGATGATGAGTACAGACTCTGACCTGCAACACGATGAAACTTTTGCATCCCTACTGGAGGAACTCGTGGATGAAGTTCAGACCACGGGACCTATTGCCATCAATATAGAGGAACACCTTGAACAACTATTCGCCACCTACATCATTGATCAACTCTCCCCAGAAGGAACACTCAAAGGCAGCATTAGGGTCGATATTAGAAATGATAAGCTGTATCTGGAAGTTGACGGAGTCCCTCAGCCGCCAATGAATGAAGTCATCGAAACATGCACCGAAGAGATCAACGCTCGAGAAGAGATACCTTGAGATACCCACGTTCAGGGAAGTATACTTGATGAATCCTTTTGTGACACCGGTTTATACACTGACTCATCCTTTGATGGCAGGTGCGAACAATAGGAGAGCGGTAGTTCAATTGGTTCGGGAGTAGAGTTACCTGAGCAGCTGAGAGAGGATACCTCAGAGATAGCCATCACAGCGCAAGAGGATTTTGAATTATGTCCAGGGAAGTATCGTCCACCACTATGTATTTCATATATTTTTATAGACGATCCTCATTGGAATACTTTTATTATGAGTGTGAAATTTTTGCAGCGAACTGATTCATCCTATTCTCTGCAGGGTACAGGTGGAGTCCTTGTGGGAATGCTGGAGGATGCATTGCTGGAGTTCATTGGTGTTCGTGGACACACGCGCCAGGCGGAGCCACGGAAGGAGCAGTTGGAGCAGTTGCCTGCACCGACAAAGATACTGGATCCGCCTTTTGCTACATGTGATATCAATTCAGTAGTGTAGCAATAGCGTAAAATTTTATGCTATCAATAAACGCGAATCCTCTTGACAGCGAGAGGACCGTATATGTTTGCTTGAATAAATATCACCTCATATGACGGCATCAAAAATTTTTATACCATAAACCCATTATATATATGAATTACCCTCTTCATATTTTGATACGCCACATCCTTTTGCCCACCACCATCGAGCATTTCTTTCAAGTGAATACTCACTTTCTTATTCGTATGACTTGAGCTCGCTTAGCAAAGCCGTGACATTTTTGATCAAGTCATTTGAATAGGATTGTTTGGTATAAGCTTAGGGAAAGGTGCTCTCATGCATCATTGTATGTGCATGTAGTTGCATTAGGATTTCATGTCATTCATTCCGTCAATTTTCATTCCCCTTATTTATCGTTGTTCCTCATATTCTTCTATTATGATCACATTGAGGACAATGTGAAGTTTAAGCTTAGGGGAGTGCATTTCCATGCCATTTAGTTGCACTTTTACTCTATTTTTAGGGTTTTTAGAATTTTTCAAAATTTTTGCATCATCTTTTTGATTTTTCCATCTTATTTTCCTTTTATGTTTGTTCATGCATCATATTGTGTGCTTGATTTTCTTTTCTTTCCTCTCTTTTATTTTCTATTTCTTTATTTTTTTTCCTCCTTTTGCTAGATATGTTCCTTATGATGATATCTCTTATTGCTTTAGCAACCATTACGATGCTTATTATTCCATGCCATGCTACCTAGAGTATTCCATAGTCTTGCTATTCACATGTGCTTGCAAATCTATTTCTCTTGATGATTCATCTATATGAATGCATGATATTAATTGAAGCTGAATGTATGGATTAGTATTTAGTATGCTTTTGTTGGAAGTGCACTAAGATTCACGCATCAATTGTATATCGGAAGCATCTTCCTTATTGTCTTATTCACCTTCTGTTGCATGCCTGATATGATTATACCCTTTACTGCTTGACGTCACTATTTATTGAAATGATTGAGAATATCCATGCTTACATATGAGTTTAGTTGATGTATTATTTAATTGAACTATTTGTGCACATCTTAGAGTGAACCGAGTGTTACATTATTTCTTTCTCCACAAATATCTTTTATTCTCTACATGTCACTTGAGTCCACCCCCTAAAGCTACTTATATCGCATCTATTTCCCAAAAATTCCTACAAAAGAAAAAGTTAGCTCCAAGAAAGTCCAAAAAGCCAAAAAGGAGCCAAAAACCAAAAATAAAAATCAAATAGCTCCTACAAAAATCCAAAAAGAAAAATGAGAAACAAAAAGATCAAAAAGAAAAAGAAAGATATTTTTCTATCCCATTATTGGAGCCACAAAATACTTGGTAAACCCAAGGCAAAAATCCCATTTTCCACTATCACATTCCTTTAGATGCGATGCCTCAAGCTAAGCTTGGGTGAATTCATTTGACCATATGAGTGAGTGCGACATTAGAGTGGAGAGGTGCACGAATGGAAAAGTTTGATAATGCTGAAACTTAGCAAAATACTTTAGATATGGAGATTTCTTATGAATCGATATAAATACGTGAATGTCGTGATTTATTCCATTCTCCATTGCATGCTTGGTGTGATTCTTATATGCTTCTGTTATAACTCTTGATTGAAAAATGCATCGCCAACATTTGTATATTAAATTCTATGAAATGCGTGATGTGGATATGAATTGATTGTATGAATGTAGAGAGTCCCTTTTGTTGTTCTTAACAGCTTGCAAGTGCCATGTTTAAGTAAGATATGAAATCTTTATAGCATGTGATTCGTATTTTCCAAGTTATCGTGATGTGTAGCTTATGGATTGAGATCTGAGAGAATAATTTAGCGACCCCTTCCACTTCGTATTCTTTTTCTTTCATTTCATTTCCTTTGTTTTCATCTCCCGAGTTCGTCTCTCTACTTATCTTCCTCGAGGACGAGTAAGAGGTAAGCTTGGGAGATTTTGATCGGTCCATATTTTACACCTTTTTTCTGCATGTTTTCACGTCATTTCGATTGCTCATATTGCGATTTTCACGAGTATTCGACGATATTGCGTTACTTTTCACTATTTCTTATTTTAGTCGGATTTCAGGAAATATGGAGCAATCGGGAGTAAAAATGAGCTTAAAGGACTTGAACGCGTACCGGAGCGTCGCACATGGCCCTATTAAGAAGCTAACGGTGCTGGAGGATGGGTGCAAGGAGAAGGAAATCGATAGAATCGACGAAGAGGTGAGGAGGAGAAGAGTTAACTCCAGAAATAGGCCACTCGGCCGAGTAACACAGCCCACTCGGCCGAGTGAAGAAGCGTATTCGGCCGAGTACAACTGATACGAAGAGATCTTAAGCCACAATGTACTCGACCGAG
The DNA here is from genome assembly GCA_030789695.1 of Scilla litardierei. Classification (NCBI taxonomy): domain Eukaryota; kingdom Viridiplantae; phylum Streptophyta; class Magnoliopsida; order Asparagales; family Asparagaceae; genus Scilla; species Scilla litardierei. The sequence continues at coordinate 273,679,827 of CM061133.1, read as the reverse complement.
TGGATAATTCCACTCGGCCGAGTAGAGAACTCCACTTGCCCGAGTGAGTCAGAATTTCTGAAGGGAATCGAAGCCAACTCTCTGGAATTTTAGGGAGCGCAGCAAAAGGCGACTGGTCGAGTAGAGAAGTCCACTCGCCCGAGTGAAGAATCCCACTCGGCCGAGTGATGCCGATGACACGAGCGCCAAGATTTTCAGATAGCCTCACACTCTTTTGAAATCTGCTATCATTCCAGTGATCAAAGTATTTTTCTCATATTTTTAATGTATAGTAGACTTCATGCGGTTCCAACACCGCCAAGAACGCGCCAATCGGAGGTCGGATGAAATCTGGAGAATTTCTGCAAGTTGATGCTGTAGTGATGGAATTCGCATATCAGTGTCACTCGGCCGAGTGACACTTCACTTGGCTGAGTTTGACAGTTTTTGACAGAGTGCTGTTTTTTAGAGTTTTTGCAGGAATTCTCACTCGGCCGAGTGAGCTTTCCACTCGGCCGAGTCGCTACTGTCCCAAAACTTAGGTTACGCGCAGATCTGATTTTGGGCGCAGGTTTCAGAGGGGGTTTAGGGGTTATTTGCTAGGGTTTTTGGAGGGCTATATAAGAGATTTGTAGCTGTCATTAGATGAAGTTCCATTAAGTTTTCTTAGAGACCTTTTTAGAGGTTAGGCCATGCCCTATGCCCCCTCTTGGATCTAAAAGCTTGTATTGGGATTGAAGTTCTTCATCAAAGCTAAGTATCTTTGTTCTTATTATTTGAATCTTTGATTTGATATATTTTTACATGCAAGCAATGGTTTTTATTGATTCATATATCGTTATTGCTATGCTTGAGTAGATTCGCTGTTCTAAGGCACGGGGATGAACCTTATGGATTCGATTTTAGAATTGTGATGAATGGGTTCATATGTTGCTAGATTTGCTAAAGGGGTTAGGTTATGATTGATTTATCACGGATAGCTAGGAAAATCTATCGATTTGGGGTTTGCAAGAGATTGGATTTCTATCGATGGGAAGGCCTAGATATTCGAATTAGGTTTCTAATCGAAATCCACTAGACTTGGTTTGCAAGAGATTGGACCAAAGCTAGCATTTTTATTATAAATCTATACCCATATTCGTTTGCAAGAAATTGGACGAATACAAACTATCAAAACCTAGATTGTAACTCGAGTTTGAACGAGAGTGGGCTCGAGGTGCGATTGAACGATGATGTCGATCTTCATGCTAGCGGCTTAGGTTAAGGTTTGCATGAGAGTGGGCCCTAATCTAGGTTGCTATAGACCGGCAATAGCGCATGAGCGTGAGCTTGGTTCTATATTCAGTTACGACTAGTTCACCTCAACACAATTTTAGTAATATTGAGATTCACTATTTACAATGATGTATGAAAATATGTAGTGGGGATTCCCTAGCCCTAGACACTTTTATTATATTGTATTTGAATCGATATTTGACCAGCATCTTTATCACCGACACCGACATCCACCACCATTTCCATTATATCATACCATAACCATCTCCACCAATAATACATTCGTAGTCAAACCAACCTATGATAGATTGGAGCCAACACCACCTCCTCATGTTCGATATTCGCTCGCCACTTTACCTTGTGTTTGCAGTAAAACTATAGTCGTGTCTTTCGGGTGTATATCTGGTGGCCGATCAGGGGACAGGGGCTTTGCGTGTCGCGTCATCATCGACGGCGATCGAGGAGACGGCAGGGCTCGACGAGGGCAGACGGCGCTCAGGGATCGTGTGAGTTCACCGGAGCACAGAGGGGCGGAGCAGAAGGCGGTGTGGTCTTCGTGCAGGCTGCGGAACAGCGGCGAGGTGCTACAGTCGTCGACTGGGTGCGGCTGCGTGCGGCGCCAGCGGTCAGCAATGTGGCAAGAGCGGAGTGCCCGAACAGCAGAGGCGATAATGTGGGCGCTTGGGCTTCCTGGGTGGTAGACATGCAGAGACAGGAGAGGGAGGGAGGGAGTCGATCGGACAGCTTCATCAGCATCGAGCAGTGCACGGGAGCAGCAGCAGGGAGCACGGCAGGGCTTGTTCAGAGCTAGGGCTGTTGGGAGCGGACAGACGGAGGAGTAGGGTCGGAGTGGTGTTGTTTGGGCGGAGCATGGGTCGGAGGGAGGCTTTGGAGGCGGTCAGAGCTGCGGTAACTCCGTGCGTACGTCGGAGTTTTGCTGTGGGGGATATGGGCTGCGAGCATGGGTAGGGCTGAGTTGCGTGGGTTTGCCATGGTTGAGGGTTTGTAGGTTTTGTGTCCGAGCTGTGAGGGTTTGGGTTGCCTTCAGGTTTTGAACGGGAAGAGAGGGGGAGGAGGGAGAATGGCCTGGGAGAGAGATGATGGGTTACCTTGAGAAGCTGTGGGTTAGGGGATGCGTTCGTTCTGATGACGAAGGAGATAGAGAGTGGTGAGAGTTTTGAGAGAAGGGGGCTTGCGTGACTTGAGGGGAGATTTGAGAGGGTGTGCGTGACCTAGGTTTCGGGGGGTTTAAATACTAAACTTAATTAATTTAATACTAATCATGTATTTAATGTTTAGTCAATTTTATTAATGGTGTTAGATGTAGGGTTTTGACTAAGTGAGATACATGCATCACATGTATCTCCTGGGTTGTGGTTGGTGAGTTAGGTGAAGGTAATTAGTCGGGTGATTAGTTTTAGGGTAATTAAGTAAAAGTAATCAGTAAAAATGTAATTGCAAAAATAATTAACAATACGAAATTATGATTTTGTCCCATAGACCAAACGTGTCCGAAATATTACGAAAACATACACACTGGTTCATATCAACGCGAGGATCGCGAATACGAGATCCATTTCAGGGGTTTGAGCTACGGAGATACTAGTTTTAGGCCAAAATGTTTATGAAGCGGGTTTACAGGTTCCATATTGATTTGACTTCAGAAAATTACGAAATTAATATGGGAAGCCTAAATGATCATAGATTGATACCGTAGAAGTTTGAAAACGCTTTGATGATGTTTGTACAGAAAATTAATCCATTAAGCCAAAACGGTAATAATTGAAAATGAATTTTTATCAGAATTATTTAGAGGTATTTGATGAAACCCGAACTTACTGAAATACTCCATAACTAGTTTGATACTTTAAAATATTTTTATAAGAAATTTTTTTTGAAATCATAAAACTCCCGACGAACCATTATAAAAAGTTTTTAAAAAATTGAAAATAGGTTAAATACGTAAATAGTTGTGTTGATAAAAACAGGCCGTTACATCCTAACCTCCTTAAAAATAATTCTGTCCTCGGAATTAAAAGATCGATCATTGCCTAAGCAATTTAAACGATCGAAGGGAAGTCTTGATGAACGATTACAATATAGAAAAATAAGTTGTTAATGGCATGAAATGTAATGTGATATCATAGCATCAAGAAAACAAGAGATGCTATATATGAATACATACTATTGATATCACCATAGCTTCTATAGCTAGTCTCAAGTTAAAATAGGTTCAGATAGAGACGAGTCCAAGAAAGATGAAGAAGTATCGGCATCAGCTTACACGTCTCGGTTTGGTTCGTCTCGATCTGTCTAGCACCGTCCTCAAACACTTTTGAGCATCCTTCGATTCACTTCCGTTGTCGAACTCGGACTTCTGGTGATCGAAAACCGAATGCTACCCTCCTTAAAATAGACGTAGCTAGAGTATGGGTGCGCTAAGCACAACTTGAAATACTCCAAGACTAAGAAGGACAATCGAGTGGCTATCATCAACTTAAGGAAGGGTGATGATGAAGAAGTGGTTAGATAGTTTAACCTATGAAAAATCACTCTAACGGCTAGCAAAGGAGGTTACTAGGGAAGGTATATCCAAAGAATGGAACATAAATTTCTAAGTAAGGGTTAAGAGTTCAAAGGAAGTGTTGAGGATCAAGGAAGACCTAATGAAGATGGTAATAAGGATGCTGCACCCATATATCCAATACAGGTGAACACTCGAGACATCTCGTACTCGAGGTCAGTTTGAGTATTTTATATTGTACACCCTGATCTTACTATATTGTTCACGAGGTAGTTAGTGCGGACCTGCATGGGCCACCAAACTTGTAACGACCCGTTCTCGGGGGCCCGTTACTTATTTGATATTTGCACAGGTCCTACAGTTAACCAGTGAAATCAAAATAGTCACGATGCAGAGATGTACAAAAATACCCAAATAGTGTCCAATTATTACAATCCATATGTACAAAATGTTCCAATAAAGATACATGAAAGAAAGAAAGTACAGAGTGAAAGCTGCGGTCTCAGGGTCGAACTCTGGCTCAGCAACTCAGGAACATCTACCTCAACGCGTACGTCGTCTGTGGTGCCACAGAGATGGAACCGTAGGTAAGTCACAACAATTCTAGCAATAGTAGTAAAAGCTGTGTACAAGCACGGGAATGAACAGACGAATGCCGAAAACTCAGGCAGCTAGACAGGATGCTGACATGCAACATATTTATATTTGCTGAAACACAGGCAGCTAGACATGATGCCAAAACCCAGGCAGCTAGACATGTGGATTGAACTCCAGTCACTCTGGCACTCTCTCCAACTATGAGTAACCCCCAAACCCCAGTGATGTGTCCTGTGAATCTAGTACATGTTCCTTACAGGATGTTCCACAAGATGTTCCCCAAGGTATTCCACAAGATATTTCACGAGATATTTCATAAGATAGTACAAAAGTTGTTCAACAAGATGTTCCACACATGCTATTCCATTTGATAATTCATTAGCATTTACTGAGTAGTAAATGGCATGCAGCAGGGGATGTGTCCATGAGCAATCGTGCAACAAGTGTATACAAAGTGTATGCGTAGTTTTGCAAGTGATGAGCATCAAAACATGGTATACAAGTGTAAACAAGAGTTATAAGTTTACATGCAATTGAAGAAACTCATTTGAAGTTAGTTAGAATCAATGGTTGTTCTGAGACTATTTATAAGCATCCTAAGTTCATGCTTTTACACTGGCTTAACTTCTAAAACTAGAATGAGAGTGACTTACTTTATCGAGCTCGTCGTAGTAAGACGAGGTTGGAGCTAGAGGAGCTAGTGCACAAGGATTGGTACCTGCAAACACTAGAAATAGCCGGTTAAAGAGTACACTATTTTCTATCTATTTTTCTTGATCGTTTTGATTTTAAACTTGATTGAAATGTTGTCGAAAAGCGTTCTAAATTTTTCCATAGGCTAGATATGATGAAAATAATTTTACTACCGGAGAAAATATTTTTCTAACGCTTCTGTTAATTTTTATAATTTTTAAAAGCTCAAAAATCAATTTAAAAACTATTTTTAATCGGGTAACGTAATTATTCAATAATTTCTCATGGATGCAATCTGCATCGGAAAGTTGCAAATGAGCTGTCAAAATGACCGTTTTGATGAGTACTATAACATATATTTTTCTCACATATCAGTTTACGTGAAAATAAGAAGTTGCGGGTGTTTAATTGAAAAGAACATATTTTAGTTTTTGGCTTAAAAATTTATTCTGGAAAAACTAAGCGGCTGATTGAGATGAAACCAGCACCATTCGGTTCAAAATGTTATTTCTGATTTTCTAGAGCTGGTCTTGCATTTTTCTGGGCTGTATATAATTAGTTATCAATTTTTTTATCAAAACCCCCATATTATATAGTTAACTAAATACGTAAATACGTGTATAATACCAACATACATTAAAAAATATGTGTATTAAATTCACCATAATCCCTTCCGTTTTACGTTTGCATGTGGTCGGGGGCTTTGCGTGTCGCGTCGGTGCTGGCAGCGATCGAAGAGGCGGTGGGGCCCGATGAGGGCAGACGACGCTCGGGGATCGTGGGAGTTCGCCGGAGCACGGAGGGGCAGAGCTGAAGGCGGTGGGGGTCTTCGTGCAGGCGGTGGAGCAACGACGAGGGGCCATGGCGTCGGTCGCTGGCGTGGGGTGCTCGAGGCGATGCAGTCGTCGACTGGGGGCGGCTGCGTGCGGTGCCGGCGGTCAGAGTTGCAGCAACTCCGTGCGTACGTTGGAGCGTTTCCATGGGGATGTGGGCTGTGAGCATGGGTAGGGCTGAGTTGCGTGGGTTTGCCATGGTTGAGGGTTTGTGGGTTTTGCGTCCGAGCTGTGAGGGTTTGGGTTGCCTTTGGGTTTTGAACAGGGAAGAGAGGGGGGCGAGAGAGAATGGCCTAGGAGAGAGATGATGGGTTACTTTGAGAAGCTGTAGATTAGGGGATGGGTTCGTTCTGATGACAAATGAGATAGAGAGTGGAGAGATTTTTGAGAGAAGGGGGGCTTGCGTGTCTTGAGGGGATATTTGAGAGGGTGTGTGTGGCCTGAGTTTCGGGGGGGTTTAAATACTAAACTTAATTAATTTTATACTAATCATGTAATTAATGTTTAGTCAATTTTATTAATGGTGTTAGGTGTAGGGTTTTGACTAAGTGAGATACATGCATCACATGTATCTCCTGGGTTGTGGTTGGTGAGTTAGGTGAAGGTAATTAGTCGGGTGATTAGTTTTAGGGTAATTAAGTTAAAGTAATCAGTAAAAACGTAATTAGCAAAAATAATTAACAATACGAAATTACGATTTTGCCCCTTAGACCAAACATGTCCAAAATATTACGAAAACATATCCACGGGTTCGTATCGTCGCGAGGATCGCGAATACGAGATCCATTTCAGGGTTTTGAGCTACGGAGATACAAGTTTTAGGCCAAAATGCTTAGGAAGCGGGTTTGCGGATTCCCTATTGATTTGTTAATATGAGGAGCCCTAAATGATCATAGAATGATAACGTAGAAGTTTGAAAACGTTTTGATGATGTTTTATAGAAAATTAATTCATTAAGCCAAAACGATAATAATTGAATATGAATTTTATCAGAATTGTTTAGTGGTATTTGATGAAACCCGAACTTAGTAAATACTACATAACTAGTTTGATACTTCAAAATATTTTTATAAGAAATTTTTTTTGAAATCATTAAACTCCTGACGAACCATTATAAAATAGTTTTAAAAAAATTGAAAATAGGTTAAATACGTAAATAGTTGTGTTGATAAAAACAGGCCGTTACAGGTGTAGTGGGAGGCAGAAGTGTGGGTGGTGGATCGCTAGGAGGCGGGGAGTCCGCTCTAGCAGAAGAAGGACAGGGGTCATCGGTCCTCTTTCGCTTGGAAGCGGGCTGTCGTGTAGAGACCTAGTGCATGGGGGCATCGTGATGTCGTGCAGTGCGTAGACAATCACGATGTGCCAAAAAAATTAAGATAGGGAACGGGTGTACCAAGCACGATGCGACTCCTCGCAAGTGAACCGAAAGGCGCTTTCTCTGCAGCTCCAAATCAGCGCGCGATCTCCCCCAAGCTATCCTGAAGCATAAAACAATTTATTAGCAATGAATATCAAATAATCAAGGGGTAGATCAAGAGAAATAGCTGTAAGTAAGGTTCAATTTGGATTCTGGGCGGATTTGGACTTACGAAGTGGGAAATAGGAGAATAAGGGCAAAATTGGGGCTGAAGGAGGGCTGATCGCCGGCCAGCAGTGAGGGGTGCAACGGCAGAGTGGGCGGAGGCGACGGCGGGGTCGCTCCACTCAGGCGAGTCGATGGTGGCTCGGGCGAGTGAGACGGGAGTTCAGGCGAGTCGGTAGAGAGATGAGGATTTGGGGATTTCGGAACCAAGCGGCTGCGAATTAGGGGTTAAATAATGTTAGGTTGGTCGGATCACTCGGTCGAGTGACGATGATCACTCCGTCGAGTCGTAACAGTTTAAGCTAATTTCAAAAAATTTTGTTAAGTTCTGACTCGACCGAGTAGAAACTATCACTCGGTCAAGTTGACAAAGTCATTCAGCCGAATGGATAGGCCACTCAGAGCATTTTAAGTGCTAATTGTGTCAAATTCACTCGGTCGAGTGACAAAGTCACTCAGCCGAGTGGCATATAAGTTCCAGAGAGGGGTTTTCGAGACTTCCCTGTGCAATACCCTACTGGGCCGAGCAGGGTCTTCACTCGGCTGAGTGAAAAAGTCACTCGACCGAGTGGGCTGCTTTTTCAGCTCCAGACTCTCTTTTTTGCGACACTTTCTGTTTTCTTTTATCCCGTCAGTTTCTTCATCCCTTTGGCATTTGAGTGCATCCCTGGAGTGCTCTCCATTGCTATGGCCGTCCTCCATTCATATGGTCTCATATCGTCCTTTTCCTGAAATGAAAACCGTAGCCCGTTGTCAGATTCTTCCTAGACTCTTGACTCTATAGACTAATAAAGATCTAAAACGAAGAATGAAAGTAGAATTCGACTAAAAACTAAGATAGAACCGTCGGGTTGCCTCCCGACAAGTGCTCGTTTAAGGTCTTAAGCTCGACCCATTAAGATATGATGTTTAGTGCGTGCTATTCGGCACATAGGAGATGCGCATGTCAAATTTTGTGGGGACGTCTTGATGGTTCAGGTGCGGCGCTAGTTCTTCCTTGGTCTCCCTAGTGTGCGTCTCCTCTTTAATGGTGTTGATGGATGACTCCCCCAAGCTTGCGTTCTTAGTATCTTTCCTCTTTCTTGGCGATTGAGGTGTTTTGTCGGTGGCATCTTCTCCCTTTGCTTCACGGTAGATAAGTTGGAGAGCTCTCTAATCCTCACGACATCAGCGTCGTTCTTCTCTTCATCAGTGAGCGTGATGATTTCTTTAATGGGAGGATCCGGTGGTTCTCCATTTGGGATGTCATCTCGGTATTCGAGGTTCCATCGAGGCTCTCAGTATGCACGGCTCCAACGGCATAAGGCATGGCTTCGTCTATTACCTCGTCAAGAAGGTCGGACAAACTTTGAGTCGGAGCCTTTTCTAGGTAGATACTTTTTACCTCATCGATAAGATCGCCTGTGGAGTAGTGCTTGAGTCTTTGACCGTTAACCTTGAATGGTCTCCAGTCATTCCCTTCTATCTCAAAAGCTCCTCCTGGATGGATGTGGCAGAGGGTGAATGGTCCCGACCACCGCGATCTAAGCTTCCTGGGAAGCAGTCGGAGCCTCGAGTTGTATAGCAAGACCTTATCTCCAACCTTGAATTGTCGCACGATAATGTTGGCGTCGTGGTAGACGTTGGTTCTTTCTTTATATATTCTAGAGCTTTCAAAGGTGTCCCTCCTAATTTCATCATGCTCATTTATGTCTAGAAGATGTCACACCGCTGCGCTCCTATAATCATAATTTAGGGTTTTGATAGCCCAATATGCGCGGTGCTCCAACTCCACGGGCAAGTGGCTTGCCTTTCCGTATACTAGATGGTATGGGGTGTGCCAATGGGAGTTCGAAAAGCCGTACGGCATGCCCATAGTGCGTCATTCAACTTCATGGACCAATCCTTCCTTGACCTATCCACCGTATTTTCCGGGATTTGCTTGATTTCCCTATTCGACATTTCCACTTGCCCACTTGTTTGGAGGTGATAGGCCAAACCATCTCTATGATGTACTCCATACTTCTTCAGCATAGCTTCGAACTTGCTTTCTATGAAATGACTACATCCATCGCTTATTAGTATTCTCGGTACTCCAAAGCGGGGAAATATGTTTTGCTTAAAGAATTTGGAGACCACTCTTGCGTCATTGGTTGGAGAGGCAATAGCTTCCACCCATTTCGAAACATAGTCAACGGCCAATAAGATATATTTGTTCCCATTGCTTGATGGAAAAGGCCCCATGGAATTTACTCCCCAACAATCAAATAACTCAATTTTCAAGATAGGTTTCATCGGCATCTCATTTTTAATGAACTCATGTGTGTCCTTAAACATACTGGGCCAAAAGAATCCACATTGCAATATTTTGGGGTTGGTTTTGGAAGCGGCCGCATGTCCTCTGCAAGGCATGTCGTTGCAATGTGAGATGATGGAAGTGGCCTCCCCTTTTGAAACGCACCTCTGTATAATCCCATCCTTGCATACTTTGAAGAGGTAAGGGTCCTCCCAAAAATAGTTCCGGACGTCATGTATGAATCTCCTCTTTTGTTGCGTGGCCATGATGTGCGATTTAATGCCGCATGCTAAATAATTCAGGAAATCCGCATACCAAGGTACCTCCATGGGTTGGAACACGAAGAGCTTCTCGTCGGCAAATGTCTCATCAATAGGTATGCTTTCGTCTTTCCCGTCACAGATTTGTCTAGATAAGTGGTCCGCCACAAGATTGTCCATGCCCCTTTTGTCCCGGATTTCCAAGTCAAACTCTTGCAAAAGTAGAATCCATCTTATTAGTATCGGCTTGGCCTCCTTTTTGCTCAATAGGTACTTTAACGCCGCATGATCCGTATGCACAATCACCTTTGAGCCAAGAAGGTAGGAACGGAACTTCTCCATAGAGTAAACCACTGCCAAGAGCTCTTTTTCAGGGGTAGTATAGTTCTTTTGCGCCTCATCCAAAGTCTTGCTTGCATAATATGTTGCGTGAAGATTCTTATCCTTTCTTTGTCCCAACACTGCTCCAACCGCTCGGTCACTAGCATCATACATTAGCTCGAAAGGAAGACTCCAATCAGACGGTTGTATTATTGGAGCAGATATAAGCGTCTCCTTTAGTGTATTAAATGCTTGCAAGCAATCATCTGAAAAACAAAGGGTACATCTTTAGCAAGTAGAGCTGTAAGTGGTCGGGCAATTTGAGCAAAATCCTTGATAAAGCGACGGTAAAACCCCGCATAACCAAGGAATCCTCTAATGCCCTTGACATTAATAGGAGGGGATAGCTTTTCTATTACCTCAATTTTAGCTTTGTCAACTTCAATCCCCCTCGAGGAGACAAGATGCCCAAGAACTATTCCCTCAGTAACCATAAAATGGCATTTTTCCCAATTAAGCGTAAGATTATTTTGTTGGCATCCTTTTAAAACTTTAGTTAAATTGGCTAAACATGAGTCGAATTCACTGCCATACACAGAAAAGTCATCCATAAAGACTTCTCTGATGTCTTCAATGTAATCAGAAAAAATGGATGTCATGCACCTTTGAAAAGTGGCGGGGGCATTGCAAAGACCAAAGGGCATCCTTCGGTAAGCACAACTGCCATAGGGGCATGTGAAGGTGGTCTTCTCATGGTCATCCTCGTGGAGGGGAATCTGAAAGAATCCCGAATACCCATCCAAATATCAAAAATATTTATGCTTAGCAAGGCATTCTAGCATTTGGTCAATAAAGGGTAATGGGTAGTGGTCCTTCTGGGTAGCTTTATTCAATTTTCTGTAATTGATACACATACGCCAACCTGTAACGGTCCGTGTCGATATAGATTCACCCTTATCAGTTTTTATTACGGTCATTCCTCCCTTCTTAGGCACGACATGAACCAGACTAACCCATCTGATGTCATAAATAGGATAAATGATATGGGCTTCGAGCAGTTTAAGGATCTCCTTCTTTACCACCTACTTCATATTGGGGTTTAACCGCCTTTAAGGCTCTATGGAGGTGGCCTCAGTGTTTTCAAGATGGATCCTATGGGTACATAGCCTAGGACTAATCCACTTGAGGTCGGAAATACTATAGCCGAGGACATCCCTATAGCTTCTCAGAACATCAAGAAGACTCTTGAGTTGACGGTGGTTTAGACTAGCATTAACAATTACAGGGTAGGTCAATTTATCACCCAAAAATGCTGTCATGGCCTGTATAGCCTTATACAGCGACGGACACGGTAGCCCTCTATACACGAGTAGAGGGAGTATAAGGAGTTGAAAAGAGGTGATATGGCGTGTATGTGGCTGGTGGCAGTCGTGTAATTCTGTGAGTGTGTGAGGGCATTTTGGTCATTAGGCAATACGGGTGGAAGTGTGTGTAGAGAATTGGTGGGTGTGTAAAGTAATGTCATACTTGTAATTTAGAAGGAGTGGGTTAGTGTAAGAGGGGCTAGTGTGAAAAGGGATGGGATTAGTGGCATACTTGTAAATATTTAGAAGGGTGAGGGGCAAAATGGTCTTTCGGTCTAAAAGAGGGGGTGTGTAGTAAAGGAGTGTGTGCATAAAGTAATGACAAACTTGTAAATACATGAAAGTTGAGGGGTAGTTTTGGGAGGGTATTATGGACATTTAACCATGGGCATGCTTATCCTAGAGTAGGTTCTAGTGATAGATATTTTTAGGGAAAAATCTAACATTTTCTTTAACTTTCTTTCTCTTTTTCTTTTCATTTCTACTCCCCTCTTCCCCTCTCTAGAACTGGCCGAACCCTCCTCTCCCCTTCCCCCTCCATCAAGACTCCAAGACCCTAATTTTTACTTCCAAAAATTTTAATGAAACCCTAGCTTTTCAAGGAGAAAGAAAGGTGGACGGAAGAGAAAGAGAAGAGAGGAAGAAAGGGATTTCCTTGAGGTAGGGGTCTAACTTTGGTTAAGGAGTTTTATTTACGGATTATGAGAGTATTATGATGTTATTTAGATGGCTCATGCTCTTGAATTAATGTGTTGTGTACAATAAAACATAAAGATACAATGTTTCCTTGTTTTTCTTAGATAAGCACCCTCCCCTAAAACCCAGAAATTCTGTTGTGTGTGTTTACCTGAATTCTGGTCTCTATAGCTTGAATTACTTTCTGAAAAATATATATAATTGTAGATCTTGAAGTTCTACCCCAGATTCATCTAACATTTTGACATATGTTGAGTTCAATAAGTAGGAGAAAAAATTCAATATTTACAACATGTCTGAAATCCTGTTAAACTGGACACAGTATAGAAAAATGAAGCTCTGTACCTGCACAATTTATGGAATTTTCTGTTATTGGTCTCGTTGTAAAATTAACAAGTTTCTCTACAATTTCATATCGGTGCTTATTTTTCGAAATTCTGGCTGCAACATGCCCAAATTGAGCTTCTAATACAGACCCTGAAATCTGTATGAAAAACAGTCTGAGCAGGTTGCACCAAATAAATCACCATAAATTATCTATTTCACATTTTTGCATGACATTTTATAGGTGAATATAGTACTTCTGTATCTTCAACTTTCATTTAGAGAGTTTTGTCAAATTCACAAGAAACATGGGTGAAATGTGCTGATTTGTGTGGCTGTTCCCGACAATTCCTGAAATCAGGTGTGTTTAAATGAAGTTGAAGCTTGTAGTGTTGTCAATCCTCTCTCAATATGCATGAATGCTATTGCCATTCGCAAGAGAGTTTATTCATGCTATCTTTTTTCAAAATTGATGATGTGACACTCTTCATTTATATGGTGGCTGCTATATGTTTGTTGGAGTGCCCTATTGAATGTGAAGTTAAAGAAACGTGGAGATAACCATGAAAATGTTGTGCCATGTATTACATTTTTAAAATTGCTTAAACCTATTGAAATTATGACAGATGATATGTCAACTGTGGTGTCTCGATCTGCTCTAAGACGAGTGAACATCCTAGTATGGGGATGGGGGAAGTTTGGGTGTTACTCTACTATAAGGGACTTGACTGAGAAGATGAGGGAAAAGAGATGTGACGTGCTATATTTATTCCCACTCGCCTTTACCGGGAGTGGAGGGGACTTGGTGTTTGTGTTACTATGGGAAGCCTCACTCCTGCCAGGGACGGGGGAGCTGAGAGGCCCGGCATACAGTACCCGTGTCCACTACGTCGTGTGCTATATTCGTCCCAAATTTGGGGCGAGGTCCAGGCCTTTATCTTTAGGTGATACCCAGGCTTCCAAAGAGTCACTAACATCTGATAACTAATAAACTTCATATGTGTTGTTGTTACACAATCGTGTTGGACTCTTCACTTTTGTTACTTGTACTCCTATTGCCTCTACACTCATAACTCCTAAATGATTCCCCTACCCTAGTTAGTTTCCTACTGGGCATGTTTTGACGTGCTCATTTTACTTTTCAGGTCTTAAGCAGACGACAGCAGAATTTCACTCAGGAGATTTCCCAGTCATGAGTTGTTACCTTGGGGACACTACTATTTTGGGTTGTGCCTTGTAGTGTGGGTTGGGTCGAGTAGTGAGCGAGTTGTCTTTTGTAGCTATGGTGGGTGTTAGTAGCTTGTAGTACTTCTCATGTATACTTGAGTTAGTTTCACTTTGTACTTGATGCTGGTGTGTAGTTCTCTCTTTGACTACGTAAATCTATGGTTATGTACTTTCTGTGATGGCTGTATGTGTTGCTTCTTTTTATATGTATGTGATGTAGATCCCAGCATTCGTAGTGGTATGCTTATTGTGTGTTTTCTATTCATGCCTGGTGCAAAACCGCGGCTTGTCAAGCTCCATCCTCCTTTTTACATGGTATGGATTCCCCAACAGGGTATTTGTGAGAATGGGACGTGACATGTTTAGTGGTGGCCCATGTAGGTCAGCTCTCACTGCGATATGCGGAAGGATGATACATCAAACACTCTGATGCCATCACATATGGTACTAATTCCTCTTGTGATGTCCTCTTTCTCCGTAGAATGGATAGTGGAAATGGGATATCTTCGTCAGAGATGGAGCATGCTGAGCCCTCTTTGATGGAGAAGATTTTGATGGGTTTTTAGGCGAGCCCGAGTCGGCATGTTGAGATGCTAGCCAAGATGCAGGGTCAGAAGACCTTGGCTTCAAGCAGTTTTGGGCAATGAAGTCGAGGACCTTTTCGGACAAGGAGACTGCATTGGAGGTCGATGAGTGGTTACAGTGCACGAAGGATGACCTCACAGCTATTGGATTTCCATTGGAGAGTTGGGTTGATGTAGCAAAAAGGCAGTTGATACATCAGGCCCAAGATTGGTGGGATGCCCAGGAGCGACATCTTACCAGTCCTATCTCTTGAAAGTGTTGGATCTGAATCCTAGCCTAGAGGGGGGTGAATAGGCTTATAAAAATAATTCGTACAACCCACGAATAAGCACACGCAGTTATAGCAGCAACATGGTAAATAAAAAGCAGACACAGAGTACACAGCAGATTTACCCTGGTTCGGTCGACCCTTCGAGCTATTCCAGCCCCCAAAGCAGATACTAGTATTGAATAGCGCAATATGTACAAAACCACAAGTTAGAGCACTCTTAGAGCACCCTCTACGTCTCTACACTCGCCAGGCTCTCAGTACCCCACACACAGTGTTTCCTCTCACTATCAATCCTAGTAAAGCTTTCTACCAGCTAGTCCCAAACTAGCTGAGTCCCACTTGTCTAGCCCAACCAGACAAGTCCCAAAATAGTCACAAAAGATGGTAAAGTTTCCCCTACAGAGAACGTTACACTAAGACACGAATAAAAGAGTTTAAGGGTTTAGAAATGCTCAGTTCGTGTCCGTGTAGGTGTCTCTGTCAATCAGCACATTGTCAGCTCCAATCTGATGCAAACGGTGTCTCAATCTGACTCCTGGATTGCAAAATACACACTGGTCTGTGTGTAAACAAGTTCAGTTCAAAGCCTTATAAAATGGCCGGCTGTGCGCTCAGCAACACCCTTTAAATCCCCAGTGCCACGTCAGCACCGCTGTTTTGCTTTTTATTTTTGGCGTGATCAGCTACTTGAGTCCGGGCCGTTGATTTCGTATCGATGCGGTTGAGTTCGTGATCAACATGTCAGCAACGAAAAGACCTCTCCTCGTCTTTGAGCATGCAGCGGCGAGATCGACTACGTTCTCTCCCCGGCGACTTCGAGCAGCACCTGCGTTCACTCCACGGTGACTTCGGGCAGCGGCTTCGTCAGCTCTCGGCGTTCAACAGCTTCAGCGGTGGGATCTCCGGCGAGGCAGTGGTCTTCGGCAGCAGCGACGTGGAGAGCTCGACTTCTCCGACGGCGTTCTTCACGTTGTCAGCGGCCTGTTCTCTTCTCCTCCGTGCAGCGATCTCCGGTGATGGTGATGGCTTCGACTTCAGGGAACGGAGCGAGATCAGAGAGTTCGTTCTCGACGGCGACGACCTCTTCGTTCTACGACGACTTTCTCGTCACGACGGTGAGGATGGCTTCAACGGTGGCGACGGTGAGACAGCATCGATGGCGTTTAGGCTTCGGCGATCTCCTTTGACTTGCAGTAGCTCCTTCTCACGGTGATCTCCGCAGCGACGTCCTTCTTGGTGGCGACGAATTCGTGGCGACTTCGTGCGGCGAACTGCTTCTGGCCCTTGGGACTTCAATGAGATCGTCTTTGAACTTTGTTGCCTTTGGACTTTCGTGCAGGCCTCTAGGTTTTTTTTGTTGCTCCTTGTTGTTGTTTTTGCCGCAGCCTGCTTGTTTGTATACTTCCTCTCCTTTATTATTTTGGCAGTGCCCTCCCTCTTTATTTAATGCCACACGTCTTTGTATTTGGTGTTGTTTCCGCTGTATAGAGGCTAGGGTTTTCTTGGTTGCCGCAATGAACTTTTTGTTTGCCCTGCTCTTAATTCTTTTGATTGTCGCACCCTAGGCTATGGATGGGATGTTTGCTTATATAGGATAGACTAGGGTTTAGGAGAGAATCCCTAAGAGATAGGAATTGGTTAGTGGAAAGTCTTTGTAATTGATTTGATAATTATCAAATAGGAATAGGAGATTTGTATGTGAAGTTTGAATAGGAAATGGGTAAGATCAAATATTTGCAAATTTGGCTAAAAGATTTGATCAAAACCCCTTTTGAATTCAAATTTGGCTCCATCCATTTTCCTCTTTGGACCAAGTCCAACTTTGCTCTCCATTGACCAAGTCCAACTTTGCTCTCCATTGACCAAGTCCAACTTCTTTGCACACACACTTCCTTCCTCTCCTGAGATGCTATATGAATAGCAACTCCATCAAATCGTGAAATATATTTTGTTTTCGTCAATCCTGAAACACACTAAGCACACACGTCAGATATAACGACACGTTTTTCATCATCAAACCAAGATCCTAGATCGTTGCTTCCAACAATCTCCCCTTTTTGGTGATGACAAACCCATAAAAGATTCGATCAATAAGTATGGGTGTGTGAAGTGTGTTGAAGGGTTGTAATGAAATATGATGTATGGATGAGTCATTCAAGCATTACAAAGCATGCACAACAAATTATAATTATAGCAAATATAAGCATGCTCCCCCTTCTCTCAAGCTCCCCCTCTTTATGGATTTTTCAAGCTCACCCTTCAACATATAATACCGACACACCAAATCTTTCTTTTTCTTTCTCCCCCTTTGTGATCATCAAAAGTGGGCTAATGAAGTCCCAAAAATATCTCATGCAAAAAATAAACCATTATAAGTTATAGCTAGCATTTACATAAATTTTCCAAAGAATAGACAATCCAAGCTCATAGAATTTCATAACTAGACGTCTCCACCTTTGTGTAAGTGTAGTAATATAGACAATAAAGTACTAAAGGAGATTCAATTTCAGAAAAACAACCAAATCAATCCACATTTTCCAATTTTCATGAATATCGCTAGGATTGAAATTTCCCACCTCATCAAAGATGAGTTCAAGCTACAGAACCCCAAAGCATGGCCTAAAAGGACTTTTAAATGTGGGGTGGCATTACTTGACGAGTTATATACACCAACGCTAATGATTACCCATTTAGCACAAGTTGGATACTCGTGGGTTGTGTATTAGCTATGAAGTGTATCCATTTTTCATACGGAGCAATTTTCATATATTTTTTCATTTGCAATTTTTTTGCTAAATTTTAATTCTTGGCTAAACACTTCATATCCCTTAGAAAATTCAGAATTTAATCATTCCTATATTCACTTTCCATTATTCTTCAAAAGAGTCTCCAAAAGTACAATGAAGTCAAATATCGTGAAAGTGCAAATGTAGGCGTAGAAGTCAAGTTTAAAACTTATGAGACATGTCATGGTTACTAAAAGGATAACAACATGTTCATGTAGCTACAACAATAATGAATTGACTTCTACAAGGGATACATTTGAACATTCATACAATACCACTTAAGATAAATCATTAATGGTATTCTTTTAAGCTCAAAATTGTTTTTTTTATTTTTTTATTTTTATTTTTTCAGAAATAAAAACACTAAAGATCATGCAAACAAGCACACAAACGAAAAAATAAATCAAGCACACAACACAATCTATGAAGGTATGCAATGAAATGCAAAGAGGGATAAAAATTATACCTTCTCGTCGCTATTTGACGAAGGAGCTAAAATAATGAGACATTGAAAAGTTTTCTCCTCGCCAAATCTCCACCTTACCTACATGAAAGGTGTTAAGTGTGACCTTGGAATCCAACAAGGTCCACTAGTGTTAGCCATTATTATTTTAGGAACCCACACTTGTTTAAACTTGATATTTGTGTTCCTAAATTTACAATAATATGAAGTGTGGCCTACACTATCACAAGTAAAGCACTTTGCATGTTTGTTCTTTGCAATAGACGGTACATTGTGGAATTTCTTGAATTTTTACTTTTCAACGTTTTTCAGACCAAAACCAAGTCCTCTTCTATTATTGCCATATAATTGATTCTCTAAAATAGTGTCCAACGATTGTTTTCCCATAGAGAATTTCTTAATGGCCACTTCAAGATGAGAGACTTTGATTTTTAATTGTTTATTTTCTTCCACAAGCATCGTGCATTTACTAGCGAAAGCCAACTTGTCTTCTTTTTTCCTTCTTTTCATATTCAATTGTTTTCTTTTTAAGATCGTTATCTAGCATGCAAAATTTATCATTAAGCTCTCTTATTTCATATTCTTTTTCAGCTTCGAGCTTCATTAAATCTTGTTTGAGCATGCTATTTTGATTTAATAATGAGGAACAAGAAATACAAGGAGCAATTTCATCAAAGCTAGCTTTTTCCTTCTTCATGATTTCAATAGTAGACTTACATGCATTAAGTTCAATTTTAAGCTTTTCATTCTCTTTAAACACCTTATCATCTCTAACTTGCATGTCATAGTTCTGATTTTGGAGACATTCAATAGTGAACTCATGATCTACTATTTGATTTTGCATGTCTTCACAAATTTTAAGAAGTTCAGCTTTACTACCTGACGCTTTCTCATCTTGGATGCCCATCAAAGCCATGCAAGAATGGGCTTCATGTTCCTCCTCGCTTTCAGCTTTGCTATCCATATCCCATGTTAATACCTTCGCTTTTCCTTTTCCTTTAGCGAGCTGAGCAGTTTCATTTGGGCAATCCTTCATCAGATGTCCTCTTCCCTTGCATTTAAAACATTGCATTCTATCAGTAGATTTCTGATCATTAAATTGCTTGGAAGAATTATTAAAGTTAGAACGATTAAACCTGGGTGCCATTTCGTTTCTCCCATGCTTGGTCTTGATGAACTTTCTGAAGTTTCTCACCATTAGTGCTATGTCGTCGTCGTCATCCTCTTCTTCGCTAGCTTGCAAAGCAAGGAGCTTTATGGCTTTCTCTTTATCCTCAGGTTTCTCTCTTGCTTCAACATTTTGCAGTTCCAACTCATGGGACATCAAATTACCAATAAGGTCCTCCACCTTCAATTGTGACAATACCTTTGCTTCCTGGATGGCGGTGACCTTTGGTCTGAAAGAGCTTGGCAATGCTCTTAGGATCTTGCTCACTTGATCGAGGCTATCATATGGCTTTCCAAGCGAGCTATACTTGTAGACTATGTCGGTGAACCTCGCATACATCTCTGATATGCTCTCTGATGGTAGCATGCGAAATCCCTCGAACTCTGTACTCAAAAGAGACAGTCTAGACTCCTTTACCTGTGACGTTCCCTCGTGAGTCACCTCCAAAGTATGCCATATTTCCTGCGCAGTTAAACAATGTGAGATTCTATTATATTAAGATTTATCAAGTGTACAAATAAGAGCATTCAAAGCTTTAGCATTCAAAGAATAAGATTTCCAATCATTATCATCCCATTTGTCATTTGGTTTTACAATCTCAACATTTTCTACTTTAATAACAGGCAGTTTATATCCTTTTTCAATTATTTGCCAAGCTTTATAATCAACAGAAATAAGGTAGATTTTCATTCGATTTTTCCAATAATCATAATCACCTCCATTAAATCTAGGGGGACGGGAAACAGACTGACCCTCAGCAAAAGCACTATCCATATGGTTATTCATGGTCAATCCTAGGCTAGATCCTAAAACCTGCTCTGATACCACTTGTTGGATCTGAATCCTAGCCTAGAGGTGGGGGGTGAATAGGATTATAAAAATAATTCGTGCAACCCACGAATAAGCACACGCAGTTATAGCAGCAACAGGTTAAATAAAAAGCAGACACAGAGTACACAGCAGATTTACCCTGGTTCAGTCGACCCTTCGAGCTACTCCAGCCCCCAAAGCAGATACTAGTATTGAATAGCGCAATAGGTACAAAACCATAAGTTAAAGCACTCTTAGAGCACCCTCTACGTCTCTACACTCGCCAGGCTCTCAGTACCCCACACACAGTGTTTCCTCTCACTATCAATCCTAGTAAAGCTTTCTACCAGCTAGTCCCAAACTAGCTGGATCCCATTTGTCTAGCCCCAACCAGACAAGTCCCAAAATAGTCACAAAAGATGGTAACGTTTCCCCTACAGAGAACATTACACTAAGACACGAATAAAGAGTTTAAGGGTTTAGAAATGCTCAGTTCGTGTCCGTGTAGGCGTCTCTGTCAATCAGCATGTTGTCAGCTCCAATCTGACGCAAACGGTGTCTCAATTTGACTCCTGGATTGTAAAATACACACTGGTCTCTGTGTAAAGAAGTTTAGTTCAAATCCTTATAAAATGGCCAGCTGTGCGCTGAGCAACTCCCTTTAAATCCCCAGTGCCACGTCAGCACCGCTGTTTTGCTTTTTATTTTTCACGTGATCAGCTGTTTGAATTTGGGCCGTTGATTTCGTATCGATGTGGTTGAGTTCGTGATCACCACGTCAGCAACGAAAAGACCTCTCCTCATCTTTGAGCATGCAGCAGCGAGATCGACTACGTTCTCTCCATGGAGACTTCGAGCGGTGCCTGCGTTCACTCCACGGTGACTTCGGGCAGTGGCTTCGTCAGCTCTCGGTGTTCAACAGCTTCAGCGGTGGGATCTCCGGCGAGGCAGTGGTCTTCGGCAGCAGTGACGTTGAGAGTTCGACTTCTCCGGTGGTGTTCTTCATGTTATCAGCGGCCTGTTCTCTTCTCCTCCGTGCAGCGATCTCCGGTGATGGTGATGGCTTCGACTTCAGGGAACGGAGCGAGATCGGAGAGTTCGTTCTCGACGGTGACGACCTCTTTGTTCTACGGCGACTTTCTCATCAGGACGGTGAGGATGGTTTTAATGGTGGCGACGGTGAGGTAGCAACAATGGCGTTTAGGCTTCGGCGATCTCCTTCGACTTGCAGCAGCTCCTTCTCACGGCGATCCCCGCAGCGACGTCCTTCTTAGTGGCGGCGACTTCGTGGCGAATTCGTACGGCAAACTGCTTCTGGCCCTTGGGACATCAATGAGATCGTATTTGAACTTTGTTGCCTTTGGAATTTCGTACAGGCCTCTAGGTTATTTTTTGTTGCTCCTTGTTGTTGTTTTTGCTGCAGCCTGCTTGTTTGTATACTTCCTCTCCTTTATTATTTTGGCTGTGCCCTCCCTCTTTATTTAATGCCACACGTCTTTGTATTCGGTGTTGTTTCCGCTGTATAGAGGCTAGGGTTTTCTTGGTTGCCGCAATGAACTTTTTGTTTGCACTGCTCTTAATTCTTTTGATTGCCGCACCCTAGGCTATTGATGGGATGTTTGCTTATATAGGATAGCCTAGGGTTTAGGAGAGAATCCCTAAGAGATAGGAATTGGTTAGTGGAAAGTCTTTGTAATTGATTTGATCATTATCAAATAGGAATAGAAAATTTGTATGTGAAGTTTGAATAGGAAATGGGTAAGATCAAATATTTGCAAATTTGGCTAAAAGATTTGATCAAAACCCCCTTTGAATTCAAATTTGGCTCCATCCCTTTTCCTCTTTGGACCAAGTCCAACTTTGCTCTCCATTGACCAAGTCCAACTTTGCTCTCCATTGACCAAGTCCAACTTCTTTACACACACACTTCCTTCCTCTCCTGAGATGCTATATGAATAGCAACTCCATCAAATCGTGAAAGATATATCGTTTCGTCAATCCTGAAACACACTAAGCACACACGTCAGATATAACGACACGTTTGTCATCATCAAACCAAGATCCTAGATCGTTGCTTCCAACAGGAAGACCTTCAAGGAGAGTTTTGAGTCCAAGTTCCTTCCAGAGACCGCGAATGATGAGCTCAGGAAATGTTTTGAGAAGTTGACTCAGGGTCGGCGGAGCGTGGATGAATATGACGCTGATTTTTCCTTGCTGAGCAAGTTTGCCCCGGAGCTTGTTGCGACTGATGCCACCAGAGCTCGACGCTTCTGTATGGTACTTAACCCAAAGTATAGAGGGGTGATGTCTACACAAAAGCTGGCCACACAGGAGGATGTGCTGAAGGCGGCAATATTATATGAGATTCATTTGCGGAGCATAGGGAAGATGCCGATAGGTGACCGACGGCCATCAGGACCACAGATGGTGCTTTCTCGACCAGTACAGACGGCCCAGTTCAAGAGGCTAGGAGCCCCTGCAGTGACACAGAGACGTCTGTCATGCCAATAGTGTGGCAAGACTGGCCATGAGCAGAAGGAGTGTAGGGCTTGGGCTAGACAATGCTTCGCTTGTGGTGGCCGAGGACAAAGAGAAGGTTCTGCCCACAGCAGGGTGCCTACCCGGCCCCTGTAGCACCTGTGGCTGCTAGGCTGATGCAGTAGCGAGCTCTTCCACCTGGTTCATAGCAGACTTCACTTCCAGCACCAGCTGGACCATGCATACTAGCCCCTAAAGGACCTTCCTTGCCTCCTCAGCGACATGCCTTTAAGAAGACAAACTCTGCTTCAAAGCCCCAGACTTTCACGATTGACAGCAGTAGAGGTAGAAAACTCAAGCCAGGTTATCACTGGTATGGTTCTAGCACTGTCCTTACTTTACATTATATCACTTGTTACTTGGTTATGTTGGACATTGGCTTGATTTCCTCTGTTGGCTTCTAGGCATGGTTAGAGTAGCATCTTTTCCTGCTTTGGCACTTTTTGATTCTGGGGCTTCACACAGTTTTATGTCCTGACAATTTGTGGCCAAACATGCTATACCAGTAGATTCCTTCACTGTTAGTTGGAATATTCACACAAGAAGATTGTGATTAGGAGTACTTTAGGACTTCGTTGTTGTCCAGTGGAAAGTTGCGGTCGGGAGTTATATGCTGACTTCCTTGTGATTGAGATGCCCACCTTTGAAGCTATGTTTGGGATGGACTGTTAGGGATATTTTGTGCCATTATTGATTGCAAATTAAGGAGGATGGTCTTCCAGATTCCCGATCATCCAGAATTTGAGTTCATGAGTGGTAGTTGCATATTGGAACTTGTAAGATTCAGAGCAACCCCGGTGGAGGTGGAAGTGTTGGTGATGGCCATGGAAGCAGAGCCAGTCTTACCCAGGGTAGAGCGAGACTTTCCTGATGTCTTTCCTGATGACATTTATGGACTTCCTCCTGATCGGTCATTGGAGTTCACCATTGATTTGATACCGGGCACACAACCCATTGCGAAGGCTCTTTATTGGATGGCACCACCTAAGTTGGCTGAGCTTCGTAATCAGTTAAAGGACCTATCAGAGCGAGGACTGATACAGCCAAGCGTGTCACCTTGGGGAGTACTAGTGCTTTTGGTGAATAAGAAAAATGGATCCCGGAGAATGTGTATTGATTATAGGGAGTTGAACAAGGTGAAAATAAAGGACAAGTACCCACTTCCTCCATCGATGACCTCTTTGATCAGCTTGGTGAATCCCAAGTCTACTCAAAGTTGGACTTACGGAGCGGTTATCATAAGATAAAGGTTCAGGGGTCTAATGTTCCGAAGACAGCTTTTCGAACCCGTTATGGATATTATGAGTTCTTGGTGATGCCCTTCGGTGTGACTAATGCTCCAGCTACCTTCATAAGATTAATGAATCAGGTATTCTTTGACTATTTAGACAAGTTCGTGGTAGTCTTTATTGACGTTATTTTGATATATTCTAATGATGAGGAAGAGCATGCGGAGCACCTGAGAGTTGTTCTAGAGACTTTGAGGCAGCATAAGTTATATGCCAAATATAGTAAGTGTCAGTTTTGGCTGTCTAAAGTGGCATTTCTGGGGTACATAGTTTCAGGAGAATGCATATTAGTTGATCTAGAAAAGGTGGCTGCAGTGGAGAAATGGCCTGTTCCAAGGTCGGTTTTAGAGATTCGGTGTTTATTAGGGTTGGTTGGCTACTACAGGAAGTTCATCAAGGATTTCTCCAAGATCGCGGCACCTCTGACTCACCTAACTAAGAAGGATGTTGCTTATGTCTGGTTTGAGGAGTGTTAGTATGCATTTGAGGAGTTGAAGAGAAGGTTAACAACTGCGCCAGTCTTGACGATTTCAGACCGTTCGGGAGGATTCGAGATCTTCTGTGATGCTTCCGGCAAAGAGTTGGGATGTGTCCTACATTAACATGAATGTGTTGTGGCTTATGCCTCTAGGCTTCTGAAGGTGCATGAGCTAAACTACACTACACACGACTTGGAGTTGGCAGCCGTGATTTTTGCCCTAAAGCTGTGGAGACACTTTCTGCTAGGGGAGCATATTAAGGTGTACACCGACCACAAGAGTTTGAAGTATGTGTTCACCCAGAAGGAGCTCAATATGAGACAGCATCAGTGGCTTGAGCAGATGTCAGAATATGATATCGATCTCCAGTATCACCCTGGAAAGGTGAACATGGTCCCTGATGCATTCAGTAGATATCCTGTTGTGATGATGTTGACCTCTCAGCCTCAGCTCCAGTGGACACTACTACAGATGGAGATAGAGGTCATTCTTTCGGGCATCAAAGTAGCCACGTTGAACTTATAGGTCCAGTCCGAACTGGTGGACCGGATCAAAGCAGTACAGTCAGGAGTTGAAAAGTTAAGGAGAATCCGAGAACAGGTAGAGGCCGAACTTCGGAACAATTTTCGCATTCACGAAGATGGCTCTCTTAGATTCGAAACTAGGCTATATGTGTCGGCCGGTGCTATTCGAGAAGAATTGCTTAAAGAGGCCCATAGCTCTCCCTATTCAATTCATCCAGGAGGGACAAAGATGTACCGTGACTTGCGATAACATTACTGGTGGCATGGGATGAAACACAATATAGCCAGAAGTGTGGCCTCGTGATTGGTTTGTCAACAGGTGAAGGCCGAACACCAAAGAGTTATAGGTCTATTACAGCCTCTTTCCATTCCTGAATGGAAATGGCAACACGTGACGATGGATTTTGTGATTGGGCTACCCCGAACACCCAAGGGAAATGACGCAATTTGGGTAGTCATTGATCGCTTGACCAAATCTGCACATTTCATTCCCTTCCAGGTTGGACAGTCTACCCAGCATTTGGCTCGAAGATATATGGAGGTAGAACTCCTTCGTCACCCTTGCATCTTCCATATTTGGTAACGTGAGGTGTTTGATATAACCTTTTCCTTGTAGGAGATTGTGAGGCTTCACGGAGTTTCTTTTTGTATAATCTCTGATCAGGACACCAGATTCACCTCACATTTTTGGAGAAGTTTGCAGTCTAGTTTGTGGACTCATCTTAAGTTTAGTACTGCATATCATCCCCAAACAGATGGACAGTCCGAGCGAGTTATTCAGATTCTCGAGGACATGCTGAGGGCTTGTATGCTGGACTTTAAGGGATCCTGGGAAGATCATTTGCACCTGGTGGAGTTTGCTTACAACAATAGTTATCAAGCAAGCATTGGAATGGCACCGTTTGCTACTCTGTATGGAAGGAAGTGTCGGTCGCCTCTAAGCTGGGATGATTTTGGGGATCGTGAACTTCTAGGACCTGACTTATGGTGGAAGCGATCGATGTGG
Organism: Scilla litardierei; assembly: GCA_030789695.1. NCBI lineage: Eukaryota > Viridiplantae > Streptophyta > Magnoliopsida > Asparagales > Asparagaceae > Scilla > Scilla litardierei. Next base: position 273,653,958 of record CM061133.1, on the reverse strand, counting down.
TTCAGACAGTCATGGAAAATCTTTGCATCGCTCAGGATCACTATAAGCATTGGGCAGATACAAAGAGGCGTCCGTTGGAGTTTCAACCAGGTGATTACGTGTTCTTGAAGATCTCCCCGACATGTGGCACGATTCGATTTGGTAGACGAGGGAAGTTGAGCCCGAGATTTATTGGTCCATTCGAAATATTGGATCGTGTTAGTGAGGTTGCTTATCGCCTTGCCTTGCCACCCTCCTTGAAGGCATCCATGATGTGTTCCATGTATCTCAGCTTCGGAAATATGTTGGAGACCCTAGTCACCTCGTGGACTTTTCAGAGATTGAAGTGCGTCCCGATTTGACTTATGAACAGTAACCAGTGGCCATCCTGGATCCGAGACAGAAGGCACTAAAGAAGAAGGCCATTAATCTAGTAAGGGTCATGTGGCAGCAAGAATCTCCTGGTGAATCAACCTGGGAGAGTGAGTACGAGATAAGAGACAAATACCCTCACCTGTTTATGTAAGTATCTTATCTCTGTATCAATGTCTTTTATGATAATCTTGAGTGCGAAATTTATGGGGACAGTGGTGTAGTGTATTATATGCAAAGGCTCTTGGAATTTAGAAGTATCTCTCTCCTTAGACTAGAACCCTTGGACTTCGGAAGTTCGATGACGAACTTTATTTTAAGGGGGTAGGATGTCATGGCCTGTTTAGTCCTATACAGCGACTGACACGGTAGTCCTCTATACACGAGTAGAGGGAGTATGCGGAGTTGATAAGAGGTGATATGGCGTGTATGTGGCTGGTGGCAGTCGTGTAATTCTGTTAGGGTGTGAGGGCATTTTGGTCATTAGGCAATACGGGTGGAAGTGTGTGAAGATAATTTGTGGTGTGTAAAGTAATGTCATGCTTGTAATTTTGAAGGAGTGGGTTAGTGTAAGAGGGGCTAGTGTGAAAAGGGATGGGATTAGTGACATACTTGTAAATATTTAGAAGGGTGAGGGGCAAAATGGTCTTTTGGTCTAAAAGAGGGGGGGTGTGTAGTAAAGGAGTGTGTGCATAAAGTAATGGCAAACTTGTAAATACATGAAAGTTGAGGGGTAGTTTTGGGAGGATATTATGGACATTTAACCATGGGCATGCTTATCCTAGAGTAGGTTACAGTGATAGATATTGTTAGGGCAAAATCTAACATTTTCTTTAACTTTCTTTTCCTTTTTCTTTTCATTTCTACTCCCCTCTTCCCCTCTCTAGAAATGGCCGAACCCTCCTCTCCCCTTTTCCCCTCCATCAAGACTCCAAGACCCTAATTTTTACTTCCAAATTTTTTAATGAAACCCTAGCTTTTCAAGGAGAAAGAAAGGTGGAACGAAGAGAAAGAGAAGAGAGGAAGAAAGGGATTTCCTTGTGGTAGGATTCTAACTTTGGTTAAGGAGTTTTATTTAGGGATTATGAGAGTATTATGATGTTATTTAGATGGCTCATGCTCTTGAATTCATGTGTTATGTGTACAATAAATCATAAAGATCCAATTTTTCCTTGTTTTTCTTAGCAAATCACCCTCCCCTAAAATCCAGAAATTCTGTTGTGTGTGTTTACCTAAATTCTGGTCTCTATATCTTGAATTACTTTCTGAAACAAATATATAATTGTAGATCTTGAAGTTCTACCCCAGATTCGTATAAAATTTGATATATGTTGAGTTCAATAAGCAGGAGAAAAAATTCAATATTTACAACATGTCTAAAATCCTGTCAAACTGGACACAATATAGAAAAATGAAGCTCTGTACCTGCACACTTTATATAATTTTTTGTTCTTGGTCTTGTTGTAAAGTTAACAAGTTTCTTTACAATTTCATCTCAGTGCTTATTTTTCGAAATTCTGGCAGCAACATGCCCAAATTGAGCTTCTAATACAGACCCTGAAATCTGTCTGAAAAACATTCTGAGCAGGTTGCACCAAATAAATCTCCATAAATTATCTATTTCACATTTCTGCATGAAAGTTTATAGGTGAATCCAGTACTACTGTATCTTCAAATTTCATTTAGAGAGTTTTGTCAAATTTACAAGAAACATGGGTGAAATGTGCGAATTTGTGTGGTTGTTCCCGACAATTCCTGAAATCTGGTGTGTTGAAATGAAGTTGAAGCTTGTAGTGTTGTCAATCCTCTCTCAATATGTATGAATGTTATTGCCATTTGTAAGAGAGTTTATTCATGCTATCTGTTATCAAAATTGATGATGTGACACTCTTCATTATATGGTGGTTGTTATATGTTTGTTGGAATGACCCATTGAATGTGAAGTTAAAGAAACTTGGAGATAACCATGAAAATATTGTGCCATGTATTACATTTTTAAAATTGCTTAAACCTATTGAAATTATGACAGATGATATGTCAACTGGGGTGTCTCGATCTGCTCTAAGGCGAGTGAACATCCTAGTATGGGGATGTGGGAAGTTTGGGTGTTACTCTACTATAAGGGACTTGACTGAGAAGATGGGGGAAAAGAGATGTGACGTGCTATATTTATTCCCACTCACCTTTACCGGGAGTGGAGGGGACTTGGTGTTTGTGTTACTATGGGAAGCCTCACTCCTGCCAGGGACGGGGGAGCTGAGAGGCCCAGCGTACAGTGCCCGTGTCCACTACATCGTGTGCTATATTCGCCCCAAATATGGGTCGAGGTCCAGGCCCTTATCTTTAGGTGATACCCAGGCTTCCAAAGAGTCACTAACATCTGATAACTAATAAACTTCATATGTGTTGTTGTTACACAATCGTGTTGGACTCTTCACTTTGGTTACTTGTGCTCCTATTGCCTCTACACTCATAACTCCTAAATGATTCCCATACCCTAGTTAGTTTCCTACTGGGCACGTTTTGACGTGCTCTTTTTACTTTTCAGGCCTTGAGCAGACGACACCAGAGCAGAATTTTCCTCAGGAGATTTCCCAGTCGTGAACAGTTACCTTGGAGACACTACTCTTTTGGGTTATGCCTTGTAGTGTGGGTTGGGTCGAGTAGTGAGCGAGTTGTCTTTTGTAGCTATTGTGGGTGTTGGTAGCTTGTAGTACTTCTCATGTATACTTGAGTTAGTTTCACTTTGTACTTGATGCTGGTGTGTAGTTCACTCTTTGACTATGTAAATATGTGGTTATGCACTTTCGATGATGGCTGTATGTGTTGCTTCTTTTTATATGTATGTGATGTATGATCCCAGTATTCGTAGTGGCCTGCTTATTGTGTGTTTTCTATTCACGCTTGGTGCAAAACCGCGGCTTGTCCTCTATTTTACATGGTATGGATTTTCCAATAGGATATTTGTGAAAATGGGCCATGAAAAATGCGTACCTTAATTTAGGGGGCAATTGTTTCAGTTCTACCTCGGGGGGTGTTGTACCCCCCATTTCCTTTTCTTTGAAAACATGGCGCCCTCTGCCTCTTCTTCATCAGCTTCCTCTTCAGAATATAGGCTCTCACATGATGACTCGAAATCACTGCTCAGTGAGGATGGAGCGTCTAAGTTTGCGCTGGGTGACTCCGCTCCCGAGTCGGTGAAGTCAATGCTCCATTCTTGTTTAACCTATCATCAATCTATAAGTCAGTGTATAAATCCACGTCATGAAAGATTTCGTCAGGCGTACTTCCCTTAACGTCAGTATCCCAGAGTAGCTCTTCATAAGCATTGATCTCCTCGGTGCATGCTTTGATGTCTTCATTCACTGTAGGCTGAGGAACCCCATCATCTTCGAGATATAGCTTATCATCTCTAGCATCGACTCTAATGCCACCTTTTATCGTGCCTTCTAGGGAGATTTGATCAAAGATGAAGGTAGCAAACAATTGCTCAAGTTGGTCTTCCGTGCTGATGGCAATTGGTCCTGTGGCTTTAACTTCGTCCACGAGTTCCTCCAGAAAGGGGAGTAAAGGTATCGACGTATCATGGGCTGGACTCCGCGCTCATCTTTGCATCTTCCAGATAACCTGTCAAATGCCAATAGAAAAGTCTAGAGAACAACATCAGTAACTGCGTGAGTGCTTAGTAAGAAAAATAAAATATTGTTGCCTCCCCAGCAACGTCGCCAAAAAATTGGTCGCTCCCGGATATACACCCTGGAAACAATGTAGCTTTACCGCACGTGCACAGTTAAGTGGCAAGCGGGTATCGAATCACAGGGAGGACAAACGACAGTACTCTATTTTAGTCACTGAGCTATTTGGTGGAAAAATCGTTTGAGAATGGATGGTGTGACAATCGTTCGAGAAACAATACAAATTCAATATAATAAGGATGTCTAGGGCTAGGGAATTCACGCTATGGATTTTCAAGTCATCAATGTGAGTTATGAAATACCATGCAATCAAACTTGAGTCAAGGTGAACTTGCCGCAACTAATTAGAGAACCAACTCACGATGTCGCACTATTGTAGGTTTATAGCACTCTAGACTAGAACCTTGTTGTCGCGCAAGCCCAATCTAGACTACTAGCATTAAGATCAGCAATCTTGTACAATCCAAACTCAAGCTCGCTATCGCGCAACTTGAATTTGGATCTAGATCTTGATAGTTCGTATCCATTCATTGTCGTGCAACGAATATAAGTATAGGTGAACAATAAAAATTCTAGCTTTGGTCGCCGTCCCGCACCAAATCTACGGAATTTCAGTTGTAGACCTAAATCGAATATCTAGTGCTTTCCTTGGATCAAGATCCTCTGTCGAGCTCACGAGATCCGAGAGAAATCCCTATCTATCTGTAGTAAATCAATCAAGATCTAACCTTTTAATCAAGCCTAATAGCATAGCAATTCAATAAATCTCACAATTCAAACTTTAGATCCATAGGGTTCATCCCTTTGCTCTAGAGCAAAGGAACTACTCACAATTCATATTAGAAATCGATAGAAAAACAAGATCAAGAATGGAATTCATCATGCAATCAAGATTCAATAAGAGATGTAGCATAAAAATCAAAGCTTGCAAGAGATTTAGACAAACCAACGTCACCAAAGAGCCTTTCAATAGAAAATTAAGATCCAATCTTCAATCTCTCGCCAATATAAAAGCTTAACTATGATTAGAAACTAAGAAAAATAGTTCTTAGAAGTCTATCTGATCTCCCCTGGGGCTGGAGACAAAACTGGGCTTAAATACATGCCCAAAAGAACCAAAAAATACAGAGCAAACTGCCCTTGCGTCGCCAGAAACCCGAGTTTTCCCGACTGAGCATCTACGCCACTCGGCCGTGTGGAAATATGACTCGGCCGAGTGAGAAGAGTGACTCGGTTGAGTACATCAGTCTGCAGATCGTCCAAAAACAGAGAAGTCAGCTTGGTTTTCTTCGAAATTTTGGCCTCCATTTGGGCGAGTGGAGTTCTTACTCGGTCGAGTGGAATTCACCATTCGGTCGAGTACATTGCGGTACTCAGGCTGGAAAACGTTGACGTGTCAGTCTTACTCAGCCGAGTAGACTGCTTCACTCGGCCGAGTGAACTGCATAGCTCGGCCGATTGGCCTGTTTCAGAGCTCATTCCTTTTTCTTTTTGATTCCTCATCGATTCCTTCTACGTCCTTCTTCTTCCACTCATCCTCCATTGCCGTTAACTCTTCGATATGATCATGAGCATGCTCCAGCATGCGTGCAAGTCATTTAGGCTCCAAATTGCACCTGTTTGCTACATATCTCCTGAAATCAGACGAAAAACAAGAAATAGTGAAAAGTCTCGAAACATTGTCAAATAATCATGAAAATTGCGATATTGGCAATCGAAATGGCATGCAAATGTGCAAAAAAGGTGTAAAATATGAGCCTATCAGTTTGACACAAGTCTCTCAATTCTCCTTTTGGAGATGTGTCCCAATCTCTTGTGCCATAACGAAACCGAATTCTCATCAGTTAATTTTCTTTTTAAAACTTGTGTGCCCAAATGCTAGAATTCATTTACTGTAACAATTGTTCCTAGCATATATAGATTATCAAAACCAGATAAAAAACCAGAACCAATTAATTTGGAATTAAGAGACAAGCTAAACTTTCCATTCGCAAAAGAGCAACAATAACCAAACTTGTCTAAAGCTGAAATGGAAATTAAGTTTCGTCGAAACGATGGTACAATAAATGTCTCAAAAAAATCCAAATAGTTCCCAGTTTTTAAAGATAATCTAAAATTGCCAATTGCTGCTACCTCAACCTTCTTTCCATCGCCCACAAAGAAGTATCTTTCAGCATCACTTGGCTTTCAGCAGTTCAGGCAGCCATGCATAGACACACTGATGTTAGTAGTTGCACCAGAGTCTAACCACCATGTGTCTATAGGTACAGAAGTTAAATTAACTTCTGAACAAACCAAATTGAGAAGATTACCTTTCTTAGCACGCCAGGCGTGATAATTAGTGCACTACTTCTTCACATGCCCTTCAGCTCCACAAAAGAAACAACTATTTTTCTTAATTGGCTTCTTTTGTTGTTTCTTTGGTGGTGCTGTAATTGCATCTTCTTTGCCCTTTTTCCTTTTGTTATCCTTAGGAGTAATTGCAATGTTAGCACTTTCAGTTTTGTCTTGCTTCGGTTTATCCTCTTCCTGAACAAAGTGGGAGACGAGCTCATTCAGAGACCAAGTCTCTTTCTGAGAATTATAGCTCATCTTGAACTGGTTGAACTGAGTAGGAAGGTATATTAGAACCAAATGCACAAGCAGGTCCTCTGAGAGGTCAAGCTTTAATGCTTTCAACTTTGAAGTAATGTGAGACTGTTCCATAATGTAGTCCCTTATCTTGTCTTAACCCTTATAGTTCATTGATATAAGACGTGTCAAAAGCGTACCAATTTCAGCCTTTTCGTTTTTGACAAATATTTTCTCAATATCCACAAGGAAACCTTTTGATGTAGTGATCGTATCAGACATAGAGCCCCGAAAAGCTTCTGGGATGTCTCTCTTCATGATCAAGGCACATATGCGATTAGACTTTCCCACTTTTCAAACTCCCTCTTTTCCTCAGAGGTACTTTATCCGTAATGTGTGGGGGACAGTCAATTCTAATCACAAGGTCAAGATCTAGTATCCCAAGAACTATCAGTAAGTTCTCTTTCCAGGATTTAAAATTACAGCCATTCAACACCGGATTGAGTTCAAGCTAGCAGTTATGTTTGCAGGAGTAGTAGCTGAAAAATAGGACAACAAAACATAGACAAATTTGCTCACATAAGTATTAATTTTGAAGCAAAATTCTAAATTCAAAATCGCGTGTTCCCATCTCAAGATATCCTGTACTAGATTAATATTTATCTTTGGATAATCTACTAACTAGTGAATGACATCTTGTCGCAGCAATCAAACAAAGACAATAATAAGCATGCCAAAAATTAAATCTTCCTTTGGGTCGAATTAAAGTTTGCATGCATAGAACTCAATAATCATCACTTATCTATTGCCACAGGTGCACATAAAGTAATATAGAATGCTAATATTCCTTTGAGCCAATTCACATTCATACGAAATTATGCACATAAAAATATCTTTTATATTTATAGAATAAATTAATGCAAAGCAACAGAGCCCACTTTGGCGAGATGATGATTACACCACGTCATTTCAAAAATATATACAACAAAATTTGAATTTTATTTTTGGCACAATTAGTATGAAATTTATTTTTGAGGAGAAATATACATTAAATCCGTTTATTTCCTCCTTTAATCCAATTTAAATTCAATTTTAGGCAACCAATCATACAACGTATGTACATAACCTTTTACATTCCGAAATAACAATAATCTTTATATTAGAGCACACTTTGGTGGGAAATTGTCATGCCCCGCTTCCCAAAATGACGGAAGCGAGACGTGACTAAGCTCCGAATAGGCCGGAGCTGTGAGGCTCGGACCCAATAAGCGTCTGTGTGGAATACCAAAGATAGAAACGGGTCCTTGCATATATAAAATTCGGAACAACAGAAAGTATAGAAAAAAAGATGCATTCATTTTATTCCACAAAGATATCCAGAAGTACAAGAGTTTAAAAAGGAAATAATGCCCAGCATGGCTACAACTGCTGAAAGGAAACTAATGGTGCGATGCACCCAACCTAAAACAGAAAGTAAAGAGTGCTACATACCCAAACTACGAAGAAAGGGAAACTCCAAGGTCAGCAACTGAGGAACCTCTAAGACTAGTCCTCACTCGGGTCGTACTCCTGATCAGTAACGTACTCCTGCTCCAAGTCCTATGGTACTGGGTCCTGGTCTACTAACTCTGTCTCGGTACCTGACATATAAACACCAAGAGAAAGTGGTTGTCCGTCAGGCGAAGTCTGCAAGTAAACGTGAGAAGACTCCATTGCAAGGTGTATAACATTTTAAGGTAGCCATTTTAAAGGTTGTTTACATGATGATGATGCAACAGCTTGGTAGATATGTATATGTGCAAGAAAGTAAAGACAACGCTGAAAAGTAAACGTGATAGGTAATAGCCATAGCATGTTCTACTGGCTACAAGACTAGACTAGACTAGACTAGACATGACATGAAATACCGTGTGTGTCATGAAGGGTTCACGCCTTACGATTTGAGGGCGGCCAGACCCTCTCCCCGTGCGACCGCTCAACCCTACCCCAAACTCGAGTGCTCAAGACAAGACAATATAAGATCACTCGCTCTAGCTTGACGAGTGACTCTATCTCCACGGTCTGTAGCGTGACTCTCACTCCCTTGGTGAGCACCGAACATACCGTTGGTGAATCTGTAACAGTGATCACTCTCTAGCTTGGAGAGCATCCGAAACGCCCGTAGGCTTTTTGTAACACAGAGATCACTCTCGCTTGGAGAGCATCTGAAACACCCGTAGGTTTTTTGTAACACAGAGATCACTCTCGCTTGGAGAGCATCAAAAACGTCCGTAGGCTTTTTGTAACACAGAGATCACTCTCGCTTGGAGAGCATCTGAAACGCCCGTAGACATTTTGTAACACAGAGATCACTGTCGCTTGGAGAGCATCTGAAACGCCCGTAGGCTTTTTGTAAAACATTTCATGACTTGACAAGTGGTAAGGAGTTGTTCATTCTATGGGTCCACACACACGCACGCACACACAGATAAAACCTGTGGTATCAGTTGTTGTTGTTGTTTGTGCTTAGACTTCGTCGTCAAGTCTAATCTGTCTAGGGGGTTCCAGATGCTATCATTTCACGTCCGGTTCTCTTGTTTATACTTATTACAGTTTAAAGGAGACAATGGCCCAAACATGGCCGAAACTACGCAAGTGAACACACTTGCCTGCGGTGGCGAGCGGTACGTCCGTCGGGAGCGTCTCGTCGAGTCAGAGCGTCGGTATGGGGCCGTCTGAAACCAGCCAAGTGACGATGTCAGGTCACGCTCATCATTAATCCTATTAGGGTTCATTTTAGATTAAACGTGGCTACCCTAACAATTCGAAGTCACGATTTTAATTTGATTGTTTCGCCTAATAGACGACTATCCTATATGCACAAATAATCAAGTCTATTCGTCAATTTCTAGAGTTGAACATCGTTTTAAAGAGCGTAAAGTAAACTTTAGTTAATGTTGGCGATTTTTAGATTAAGTTTTGGTTTGCTATGATTTGGATTCTTACTACGAGTTAGGGGACCAACCTTGTACGACGATCGCGTGGGAAAACGACGTCGGATTCTGGAATGGCAACGGATCGTGTCGCTTCTTGTTCCTCAACTGCGGGTTGCACAGCTAAACGGTAGCGACGTCGGGATTGCCTCGGCTGTGAGTAGCACAGTGAGACGGTGGCAAGGTAGCGAGGGATAGCACGGGTACGGCGGCATCAAAACAGTGGCAACGGCTAGGGGCACGGCCTGAGAATGGCGCATGGCAGTAAGAGCTAGCGGCTGCGAGTAGCTAGGGGGTGCTGTCGGGAGAACGAAGAAGGGGAGGATGCTGAAGCTTTTCGAGAGAGGAGGAGGAGGGGTTCAGGCCGGCGGACTGCAGGTGGAAGATGGGAGGAGGAAGAAGGTATGCGCGTAGCTTCGGTGTACGGGGAAGAGGGGAGGTCGGAATGGCCGGAGGAAGAGGTTGCCGGTTAGTGTGTGGGTAGAGATGGCTGGCGGCCTGGTGAGGACTTGATGCAGGTCGAAGCTAATGGCCTAGGGGTCTGCACGTAGCATGGATTTAGTGAACAGGGGGAAAAGCACGAAAAGGCCAGGGGTTTGGAGTTTTAGAATGGAGATGGGTGAAGCCTATGGAAATAGGGTTGGAAAAGAACTGGTGGTTTCTTAGCTTTTGTCCGGCTGCTTCTTTGAGTAGCCCTAGGTTTATGTAGAGTAGGGGAAAAGAGAGCAGTACGTTGGTGAGAGATAAGGGGAAACACGTGGGGTGATGGGATGAGATAGTGGGTACGGTTGGGGTTTAGGGGATCTGATTTTAAAGGGTTTAAGATTTTTTTTAAAAGGGTTGATTTAAAAGAATCTAGGCTAACAGCAAGATAGCAATTCGTTTTGATTTGTTCTTAAAATAATATATATACAAGATTTGATTCCCTATAAAAAACAACCTGTAATTTATTAGGCAATAGTTAAATTAAGGTTTGGTTTTTAAAAAAGATATTAAGTTTTGCGTTTGTTTAAAAGATGCGTACAGAACTTGAATTTCGAAATTCTTTTTTTGGAAAGGTTTTAACAATTAATAATGAGTTAAGCAGATTAGGCCCTAGACGTCCAAAAATTACAAAGAAAATACCGGGGTGATTGTGATCGCTCCGTATTTTACACCCTTTTTCTGCATGTTTGCATGCCACTTTGATCGTTCATATCCGTTTTTCATGATTATTCGACAATATTGCGATGCTTTTCACGATTTCTTGTTTTTGTCGTATTTCAGAAGATATGGAGCGATTCGGAGTGATTTTGAGATCAAGAGGATTTGCACCCACTCCGGAGTGTTACCCGAGGCTCTTTTGAGGGATATTCGACGATGGAAGACAAGTGGGAGATGAAAGAACGTCGTAGGAGCGATGAGGAAGCGAAAAGACGAAGATTGGGCCTTTGCAGCATCTCACTCGGCCGAGTGAACCACCCACTCGGTCGAGCAAGAAGACCACTCAGCCGACCAGACCGGCCACGCATCAACAGAAGAAAATGGGCGTGCACTAGGCCGAGTGACGATAGTCCACTCGACCGAGCATGGAAGTCTACTCGCCCGAGTGGCACGAGAATAGACGCTTCGAAAATGGCCGACTTACTGTTATTTTACAGGCTTTTCAGAGCTTCCACTCGGCCGAGCAAGAATTGCCCCTCGGCCGAGTGAGTAAATCCACTCGGTCGAGTCACCTCCGAAGACAGACCCCCAAAAATCCCCGACTTACTGTAATTGTACAGGGTTTGTCACTCGGCCGAGTGACATTTGTCACTCAGCCGAGTGAGCCGCCCCGCCTGTAGCGTAAACTGCGATTTTTGAGCTGCGCAGGGGCATTTTTGTCACGAATTTCTGGGCGATTTTGAGGGGTATTTAAACCCAGTTTTTGCCCTAGTTAGGGAGAGCTTTTTGATACTTTTTGCATCCTTTTTAGAGGGCCTTTTAGTTAATTAGATTTAGGCTTTTTGAGAGATTAGAAAGGAGATTTTTGTTGGATGCTATTGGATTCTCATTGGTTTGTCTTCTTTCTTGTCAAAAACTCTATTTTTATTGAATATCTCTCTATTGCAATGATTTGTGCTGAATTTTCTATTGAATTTCTTATGAATTGCATAATGATTAGTGAGTAGTTTATTTGTCCTAGGGCATGGGGATGAACCCTATGAACCCTATTTCTAAATTGTGATGGATTGGTGAAATTGTTGCTAGAATTGATTAGGGTTAGGTTGGGATTGATAAATTACGGATAGCTAGGGATTCATATCGATTGGGATTTGCAAGAGATTGGGTCCCAATTGATAGGAAGCCCTAGAAATTCGATTTAGATTTACGATTGGAATTTTCTAGAATTGGTTTGCAAGAGATTGGACCAAGGCTAGGGCTTTCAATCGTAATTCTATACCCATACCCGTTTGCAAGAGATTGGACGGGTAGGAACTATCTCAACCTAGGTCGTAGCTCGAGTTTGCACGAGAGTGGACTCGAGATACGATTGAACGATGATGTCGATCCTAATGCTAGCGGCTTAGGTTAGGGTTTGCAAGAGATTGGGCCATAACCTAGGTTCGCTATAGACCGGCAATAGCGCAAGAGCGTGAGCTTGGTTCACATTTAGTTGCAACTAGTTCACCCAAAATTCAAGTCTAGCAATGATGTAACCTACGAATCATAACGACGAGATACAGTTTGTAGCGTGGATTCCCTATCCCTAGGCATTTTATTTCATTGATATTTCCATCGATATACGAATGATTGTGACAATTTTACCCCGTATTATTCTTGACCATTCCGATATCTAGGTGATTAGAATGAGACACTGTCACTGTCCCTCCCTGAGTTCGATACCCACTCGCCACTACGCCGTGTTCTTGCGGTAAGACTACGAGTCGCTCGTCCCGGTTGCGCGTGCACACCGGGCGACGATCAAGTTTTTGGTGCCGTTGCCGGGGAGGCGACAGTGTTTTATTCTCTTTACTTAGTGTTTTCTTTTTCTTTTGTTACTTTTAATCTTTTTACTCCTTATTCGTGCTAACATTTCTTTTGAAACTCTGTTTTCCCTTGCATGTACATGAGATCTACGGCGAACCCCGAAGAAATATTATTTGATCCGGAGATCGAGCGTACCATGCGGAGGATCAGAGCCGAGAGAAGGCATGCTACGGAGGATGGTTGTATGAACTGTGTGGAGACACCGGAGGAGCTAGCCGCACGAATGGAGAGGATCATATCCATTAGAGATAGGCTTCGGCCTAAGACTTCTTCCACCACATCATCCATCGCCATGCCAGAGCTAGCGGCGGACAAGAATTTTGAGCTAAAAACGGGATTGGTGGTGTTGATGCAACAAGACCCGTTTCATGGGAATGCCCATGAAAATCCGCATTACCATATCCAACTCTTCTTGTCCAAGTGCGCCACTTTCCAAATGCAGGGCGTTTCCGTTGATGCAATCCGACTGTGACTCTTCCCCTTCACACTCAAAGATAAAGCCTTGTATTGGTTGAGGACGCAAGCGAAAGGGACATTCACCACTTGGGATGAGTTGGCAAGCGCCTTCATTGACAAGTTTTACCCTCCTTCCAAGACAGTGAAGATACGGAGTGCTCTCATGTCGTTTAAGCAAGGACCGCAAGAAACCCTCTATGAAGCATGGGAGCGCTTCAAGGACTTGCAACATCAATGCCCCCATCATAGTATAGAATATTGGGAGCTTGTCCACAGTTTTTACAATGGACTCCAACCGGGCATGAAGAAAATTATTGACGCAACCGCCAATGGAGCCATACTATCAAAGACCCCGGATGAAGCTACGACCTTGTTAGAGGAGATGGCCTCGAATAACCAACAATGGGGGGACGAGCGAGGACATTCTTCGTCCTCTTTGAAGCACACTAGTATTTATGAGGCCAAGGCCGTGGCAGATCTTTCATCCAAATTTGACTCTCTCCACAAGGTGGTGGAGAGATTGGAGAAATACATCACCGAACCCCATGGAGCACCCTCTACATCTACACCGACAACCAATGTAAGTGATTGGCAAGACCAATCTCAAGCCATGTATGTAGGAGGGGACAATGGAGAAGGAGCCTTGGAGCAAGTACAATATGTCGCGGGAAATTCCGGATATTGGGCCAACCCGGCCGCTAGAAATCATCCGGGCTTTTCATATGCTAACAATGATGGTGCGTTGAACCCGCCGCCACAACAACTTCCTCAAGCTCGGCCTCCACCACCACAACCTCAATATCAACCAAGGGGGCCACCGCAACAAAATTACCCGCCGAGGCAACAAGCGGGACCATATAGACCCCCCGGGTACAACCAAGGTTGGAGAGCTCCCAACCCACCTCAAGCTCAACCACGGTCGGACTACGAAGCTAGGGTGGAGGAGTTTATGGTGGAGCAACGGAAGATAAATGCTAAGTTGACGGGCGTTGCTCAACAAGAACGCCCAACAATTGCCGGCTCAACCCGAGCCCAATCCATGGAGCAACACCGGACACATCAATGCGGTGTTCGCGGTTACAACAAGGGGTGGGAAGGATACCACTCCCGCTATGACCCAAAGCAAGCAATCCGTGGTGGAAATTGTGGAAGAAAAAGAGACGGCAATTGAAGAAGAGAGTCGAAAGGAGCCAATTGAAGGAGGAAATCCTAAAGCGGTGGAGCCACTTGATGAGCATCGCCACATGCCACCGGTGCCATTTCCACAACGGCTAGCTAGAGCCAAAATGGAGAAGAGGCTCGCCAAGTTTCTAGAATACTTGAGGGGAGTAAAACTCAATATTCCTTTCTTAGATGCAATTATTGAGATCCCGTCTTACGCGAAGTTCTTGAAAGATTTGATTTCGGGAAAGAAAAGGATGGAAAAAATTATGCTTGCGGAGCAAGGAACTTGGTTTACCCGGAAGGAGAAGGAGCCGACGAAATTAAAGGATCCCGGGAGTTTCCGCATCCCTTGCACTCTAGGAGGCATCCCTTTGCAAAAAGCTCTAGTAGACTTGGGCGCTAGTGTGAGCCTTATGCCCCTTAGTATGTTCCGGAGATTGAACACGGGCACCGACTTGAAGCTGACCGACATGAGGATTCAACTTGTGGACAGTCAGATTACTAGGCCCGTAGGGATCGCAGAGAATATTCCACTCCAAGTACCGGGAGGTATATGCTTGCCTTGTCATTTTGTCATAATGGACATCAAGGAAGAGGGCGACACTTCGCTCATACTTGGATGCCCGTTCCTTGCAACCGCCGGTGTTATCGTCGACGTGCGTGAAGGAACTCTATCCTTGAATGTCGGGAACATAGAAGTCGAGCTTCACATACCCCGGGCCATGAAACATATGCCATATCACGAGGAGTTAGATTATGTGGATCTCCTCGATGAAGTGATTGAAGAAGCAATCCCCCACTCTATTGGTGCCCTCCATGAAGATGGCTTCGAAGAAGGCCAAGCTTCGGGTGAAGAAGAGAAATTAGAGGACCCTCCAGATATCTCCATGGATGGTGATGAAGGCGATGCTGATGTCGCAAGAATACGAGAGCTTTGCAAGCTCTCAAAGGCTAAGAATCCGAAGAAAGCTCCACCGAACGGAAGATCGGTGTCACCGGCCAAGAAGAAGATAGGACCAAGCTCTAGCTTGGGGGGCTTATCCCCCAACATTGCCCATGATGAGGAGGCATCGTGGAAGACCGATGGTCATCAAGACCCAAATCCGAGCGGCCTTCCCGACAAGTTTGACGGGTGCATCTCGTATGCACCCAATATCGCAAGCTAAACGAATATCTTAAGGGGTTGAGCTCACGACCTTAAACGAGTGCTTGTCGGGAGGCAACCCGACGGTTTTTGCATTATTTTTATTTGATTTTCTTTTTTGGTTTAGCTTTTTGTTAGTTTTTAGAGTCTTTTGTCTATGAAAATCGTGACAACGGGTACTATTTTTCATGACAGGAGAAGGAGAAAGGGAGATCAATCATATGGAGGAAGATAGAGGCAATGAAGAGCGCTCCAGGAATGCGTTCAGGCCTTAGGAGGAGGAAGAAACAGACTGTGAGAAGAAAAACAGAAACCAGAGCGAAAACGGAGTGTAGATGCAGAAAACAGCACGTCACTCAGCCGAGTAGCATATGCCACTCGGCCGAGCAAAGACTCCACTCGGCCGAGTGGAGCACCAAACAGGGAAGTTTCTGCAGACCAACTCTCTGTTAATTTCTATAAGTGTTAGTTTTAATTGCCACTCGGGCGAGTGACTTGTCACTCAGCCGAGTGAAACAGATACCCTCCTAGCCTAAAAATTGTCGAGTGGCAGAGCCACTCGGCCGAATGAAATTTTCCCTTCGGCCGAGTGAACCAAAGCCACTCGGCCGAGTCGTAAGTGGGAACGAGATTTTCGAAATTTTTTCCGTTTACGCACTCGACCGAGTGATATTTCCACTCGGTCGAGTCGTAACATTTTCTATATAAGCTCAGTGGTGGGCGCGAATTTCTAAAAATGCAAATCCCCCAAATTAAAACTCGTCGCTCGCTTGCCTCGGTCGCTGCTTTGCATCCCGCAGACGTTCGGCCGAATCGTCCCTCCCCACGCCGTCGATCGTCTTCCTCTCCCCACGCCGCCGTTCGGCCGCCGACACCTCTCGTCGGCGCCGGCCGCAGCCGCCCCGGATCTCCTCTTTTGCCCCAAAAACCCCTTTTCTCCCCGTTTCTCTTGATACGTACGCCTGTTGAGCCCCTAACCCAAATTAATTTCTATATCTATCTATTATCCCCCATCTCCCACATACATATTGAATATTATCGACTGATTTGATCGTCTGATTTGCAGGCTAGCTTGGGGGAGCTTTGGGGAGCTTTTGGACGTGCATTTAGCTCATGGACGGAGGCGTCTCTTCGCACGCATCACTTATTGCTCTCGCGGCGTGTTCAGGTACACTCGTTCCATCATTTAGCACGCCGGATCATTTATATTTAGTTGGGACACGTCTCGTGGCACACATGCCGTCGTGTACTAGGCCGCGTACACGGGGATCCGCCCCCAAGCGGAGGCGGACCGACGACCCCGGTCCCTCTCACGCTAGGGAGGACTCCCCTCCACCTAGCCCGCCACCGCCACCATCACCTACACAGCCGATCCCAACAGATCCTGTCCCTCCACCCGCTCCCGCTGTCGGGCCGATGTGGATCACGTTTCGAAACGACGCACACTGCTCTAGGTTCGAGCGTATCTGCCATCGGTCGATAGTGCCCTCTAGGTTCATGCACTTAGCTGACTTTGACCGCCTAGGGGTACTCGAGGGGCTTCTCACGTTGTACGACAACGTGGGATGGCGTGATTTTCTTGTGATGTCGACGGATACTTTTATCCGTCCGACACTAGAGGTCCTGAGCTCTATTGACCGGACCCCTGGAGGATGCACTTTCCGCCTGATGGATCGAGAGTGCGAGATCACTCTCGACATGCTTCGTGCATTCTTCCAGTGGCCCGCTGTCCCTGTCCCAGACCAAGCCTACGCCCCCACGCACATCCCACCCCCGTCGTTCGACACCTCCACATTCTGGACACGGATCACGAGATCCCCACTTGGGTTTGACCCTAGTAGGACCAAGGCCTCAGCCATCATGCACCCTTGCCTCCGCATTGCACAGCGCCTCATGGCAACCACTTTCTTAGCGAGGTACGAGCCCGGGATGATGTCTACGCCAGAGCTCTACATGCTCTACGCGATGACTCGTCCTAGGGTTCTGGATAGGGGTAGCGACGACCTGGTCCCCGTCGTTGAGATTGATATCGCTAGTTGGTTCTTAGACCGCATCATCATTTCGGTGAGCGCTCGCTCACCTATTTGTTGCGGCGGTCTGATTACACTTCTAGCCCTTATGATTGGCATGGACCTACCTGATTGCTTGCGTCAAGCCCCGGGCCCCACCGCACTCTCGATAGATGTTATGGCCCGGATGAAGATGCTTCATCCCCACGGTCGCAGGCACTGGGTGTGGTTGCACGGTGCCTTTAGTGCTGACTACATGGTTCTTCCGAGCCTCGCTCGGACACACATTGGACCAGCCCACGGGGATTGGATTCCAGCGATGGACCTACGTATCCCCGTTGCCTACGTGCTTGAGGCTGAGGATGGTGAGCAGGCACCCCATGCACCACCTGTTGACCCCGTGATCCCTCAGCCTACACCCGCACTGTCTGTACCTCCCGACACTTCTGTCCACACTTCTGTCAGTGACTGGAGTACCTTTGCTGAGCTGTCCACCACCTCCACCACCACCACCACCGATCCTATGTCCATCGAGCCTATCACCTCTCTTAGCCCCGAGCGTCCCACCACCATTCTAGAGAGCGACGATTCTTCCTTTTCTGCTGCTGTGGAGACCCTCTCCCGATTGCTGTCGACGGCTCCTGGGGAGTCCACTTTTATGCCCTACACTGCCTCCCCAGTCGTCGACCTTACGGTCTCCACCGCCGCTATCTTCACCGAGAGTGTCGTGACTTCTGTCCCCATTTCTGCGCCACTGGTGGGCTCCGAAAGGTGCTTCTCTCAAGCGCAAGAGTCCGTTCAAGTAGTAAAATCTGGGAGTCCAGATGTCGAATCCTCGGGAGAATCTGTTGAAACCACAAGTCCAAATCAAATAGAGTAACTACGAATAAAATCTAAGCACTTTAATAGTGATGGTGAAGGTGGTATGAAAAGTGTGTGATGATGGGATTGTTACGTGCGATCAATGCAAACAACGAACTCTAATTTGTGAAAAATAGATATAAAAGGAATGTACATGGCATGGGTTCATTAGGATCAGCGAATCGTAAGCTTTGGTTGATCAAGTATAACACAACGAAACCTCCTTTTGGGAGCGAATCGTCGGAAAATGTCCTTTTGGGAGTTAACGCATCAATTCTAATAATATATCGCTAAAGTTGTAAACGTACATATGAAGTATGAAACTCTCTTTTGGAGAGATCAAATCTCACCCTTGTGGGGTGGTCATCAACTAGATCAATTCTTTTGGAATATGAAAAAGTAGATTTAAGAGCGACGATTAAACTTTAGCAAATATAGCGATTAAGCGCAATAATACAACCAACGAATACGATTCACATCACCTAATTACTCCATACCATGCACATAAAATATTTAGCTACTCATGGTGCAGAAATACACAAATTTCAGATCAGAATTCATAAGTTTATTAGCAAAATACGGAAGTTTAGAGGCAAAATACAAGCTAAAACACCCAAATACAAGCTAGAGTTGAAGAAAATATCACCAATTCTCCTTGAAAAGTCTTCAAAACTCTCTGGAAATAAGAAAATAGGCTCTGGAATTTTACAGAATTTTTGCAGAAGAAAATACGGCTCCTAAGTGCTCCAATACAGCAATTATACCCCCAAAACCCTAGAAATACGCTTAAATAATAGCATTGCGGGTTTACTGTGCTTCGCGGGTCTAAACCCGACTCAAATCCGCGCCCGAACTCATCACTGCCGTTGATCTCGAGCGGGGTAAATGTGGTCCGTTGATCAAAAGCGGGATCGATCCACACAGCGACACGTGGCCCCTATTATCGGATCCATCCGCTACCGCGCCCGCTTTGCATCCGCACCCGCTTCTTCTCGCATCCGACTTCAGATCGGCGTAATCCAGCGCCGTTGGATCGGAGATCCAACGATCTCGCAGGCTCCACGTCGCTCCGTATTCAGAACGCGAGCGGGGCTCGTTTCATCCGTCCGATCGATCGGCAACTCGTCGGATTCTCGCCACGTGGACGGAAGAGCGCGCGCTTCCGCTGCGTTTTCGTCGCTTTCCTGGCCGTTGGATTGCGATCCAACGGCGCATAAAAACCCACGTCGCCCGCTTCTCCAAGACGTCCGATCTGAGCGAGATCCGCTCTGATGCTGCCACCGCATGCGCCAAGATTCGTGCGCGTTTATTTTATTTCCAATAAATGGTATTCTGCATTCAAAAATTCATAGTAATTAGCACAGATCTCAGAAAAATACAAATAAATACTCGTTGGAATCGTGAGATCGAGAACTTGCTAGGAAAAATATAAAAAGTACAGAAATACTCCATTAATTACTGTTTTGTGCTCAAATAGTGTGTTTTCTCTAATAAATAAATGTGTAGAAAATACGTATGTACTAGAGACCAATTTAGCATCACATGAGCACAAAATAGGGCTAAATGGGGGGTTAAATATGCAATATTGAACCCAAATCACACCCCCCAACTAGCGTTTTGCTAGTCTCTAGCAAAAAGAGCGATTAAAAATACCCTAGATCACCTTATCAGATCTCAAATTACTCACCATCATACTACTACGACAAAAGAGATAACCAAACACTAATATCAATGTTTCAAGCTCATCAAGTAATGGTACTTGTGGGTTTTCAAAAATGAAAGTCAAGCATCTCAAATGGTTATAAAGTTGACTCAAATTCACTATCAATTACTTCATGGCTCATAGTATACTAAAGCAATGGTACACACCGTTCAATCACATATTTTAACTTGGAGCGTGAATTTTTCATGCAAAGCAAGCATTAAAAATAAAATGGTATCAAAGCATACACACGTCAATCTTTATTCATAAGAGATCACACCACATCTTGTGTTCTCTTTAAGCTTTGGAAGTTCTCTTGCCTTGCTAATTATGCACACTTATCCTCTATTTTCGTTCGCTTTTTCCATAGTTCCGCGTAACGCGCATCAAGCAACATTCGCGGAAAAGTATATAACTTGGATCGCTCCATCAAATAATTGAGGTTCCGGTCAATGGCTCCCAAATCAGACGATCATAGGGCATTAGGCCAAGAAGGACCCCTCGGACTGTACTACTCGAGCCAACCAAGTTATTTCTTTAATAGCACATTTATTCTTTTTTTTCTTCCACATTCATCTCATTTTTTCTTCTTTTGTGTGTGCATAAACAACGTAGCACGATAACTTCCTCTTCTTTAATTGTTCACAAGAATGGGTATCCTAATCATTTCAAATGACGTGGTACGTTTTTCTACCCAAAATCACACCAAGCATGCAAATGGCAATGAATACGAGATAAAGAACAATGCTCCAGTTAATTTATGAATTATTGGTGCATGAACTTTGGTGCGTTCCAATGAAAGCATACCACTTGCTAATCCATAATTTCTAGATTCATTAAGTCATCGATTAATCTTGCCATTGAGATGTATAAAAAGAAATTCACCGCAAGCACTCAAATTCATGTAAAATGAGATTGAAATGTTGAACAATAGTGGTGGGGGAAAATAAATCACGAGTGTACGATGGTGAATAAATAACGAGAAATTTCATCACATGAGGTTCATTTCTAGGTAAAAAGGATTTTGGTGATATTTTCTTAACTCAAAAAAAAAATTTTCAATGCAAAAAGGGAACTAAAAAAAATAAAATCCTAAAAGAAAAAGAAAAAGAAAATAAAAATAAAAATCCTAAATAAGTTATACCCTCCCCCCAACTAAAAATAGACATTGTCCTCAATGTTAGGAAGAGGGAATCAGTGAAAGAACACACCTGATTAGTTCCCACCAGAAGGTGGGTCTGTGAGATCCATGGTGCTCGCTTCCTTGGTCCAAGGCTCGTGAAAATGCTTCAATCGTTGGCCATTCACCTTGAACTCGCTTCCATCTTTTTCATTTAGTACGAGCACAGCGCCATGTGGGAAAACTTCTTTGACGACGAAAGGTCCATACCACCTAGAGCGAAGCTTCCCAGGAAAGATGTGCAGCCTGGAATTGTATAGCAATACTTTTTGGCCTGGGGTGAACTCCTTCCTCAAGATCATCATGTCGTGGACGGATTTCATCCTCTCTTTTGAAATTTTAGCGTTGTCGTACGCATTTCTCCTCAACTCCTCCAGCTCCAACAATTGTAACCTGCGAGAAGAAAAAGAGACATCAGTATCAAAATTCATTTTCTTTATAGCCCAATAAGATCTATGCTCTATCTCAACAGGTAAGTGACAAGACTTCCCAAATACAAGACGGTAAGGTGACATCCCCAAAATTGTTTTGTAGGCCGTCCTGTAGGCCCACAACGCTTCAGGTAAGCGCAAGCTCCAATCTTTCCTTGATGGATTCACCGTTTTCTGTAGAATTCCTTTGATCTCTCTATTTGCCAACTCTGCTTGGCCATTGGTTTGGGGGTGATACGGAATAGAAACTTTATGTGTGACCCCAAACCTCTTCATTAAAGTAGCGAACATGCGGTTGTAAAAATGAGACCCTCCATCACTGATCAAGGCCTTTGGCACTCCAAATCTAGAGAACACGTTCTCTTTGAGGAACTTTAGCACAACAGAAGTGTCATTCGACCTGCAAGGAATAGCTTCCACCCATTTAGAAACATAATCAATACAAACCAACATATAAGCATATCCAAATGAAGGTGGGAAAGGTCCCATGAAGTCTATGCCCCCAACAATCAAATATTTCAATCTCTAAAATGGGGTTCAGAGGCATCATGTTACATCTAGTAATACCCCCCAACTGTTGGCATGCATCACACGTCTTGCAATAATGAAATGTGTCTTTAAACATAGATGGCCAATAAAAGCCACATTGCGAGATTTTTGCCACAGTTTTGTTCGCTGAAAAATGTCCACCACATACTCCATCATGGCAAAATTGTATCACACTGGTTATTTCATGATCAGGAATGCATCTCCTAACAATTTGGTCACTACAATATTTGTATAAGTACGGATCATCAAAGAAGAAATATTTTACCTCGTACTTGAACCGTTTAAAGTCTTGAAGAGACCAAGTGTCAGGGGTCTTACCAGTTACCAGATAATTAACGATATCAGTATACCATGGAGAGGTGGAAACGCTAAAAAGATGCTCGTCAGGAAAGGAGTCCTTCAAAGGCACATCCGCTGAATCAAGGCCTACTGTCAATCGTGATAAATGGTCAGCTACTAGATTCTCCACGCCTTTCTTGTCCTTGATTGTGACATTGAACTCCTGCAACAATAAAATCCATCGTATCAATCGAGGCTTAGCATCTTTTTTAGACAATAAATATTTTAAAGCAGAGTGATCAGTATAAATCAAAATTGGTGATCCCAGAATATAGCTCCTGAATTTTTCCAATGTGAATACTACAGCCAGCAACTCCTTCTCTGTGGTCGTATAATTCCTCTGAGCATCATTTAGTGTCTTGCTGGCGTAGTAAATCACTACTGGAACTTTGTCTTTTCTTTGGCCTAGGACTGCACCAACTGCGTAATTGCTTGCATCACACATTATTTCAAATGGTAGGGACCAGTCTGGCACCTGTAAAATAGGAGCAGAAATCAGCAACTTCTTTAAAGTTTCAAAAGAAAGTTGACACTCAGGTGTCCAAATAAAGTCCACATTTAAAGTAAGTAAGTTGCAAAAAGGGCAAGATATAGCGCTAAAATCTTTGATGAACCGCCTATAAAATCCTGCATGTCCCAAAAATGATCTGATGTCCTTCACGCATTTAGGACTTGGTAGCTTCTCAATTACTGCTACCTTGGCTCTGTCTACCTGTATACCATCTTTAGAAACCAGGTGACCTAGGACAAGTCCCTCTGTGGTCATAAAATGACACTTCTCCCAATTCAATAGGAGATTCTTTTCAATGCACCTGTCAAGAACAAGAGCCAAGTTAGCTAAACAATCATGAAAAGAGCTACCATATACTGAAAAATCATCCATAAATACCTCAACGATTTTCTCAACCATATCATCAAAAATACTGAGCATGCATCGCTGAAAAGTAGCTGGAGCATTACATAGACCAAACGGCATTCTTTTAAATGCAAAAGTACCAAAGGGACATGTAAAAGTGGTCTTTTCCTGGTCCTCAGGTGCAATCTCAATCTGGTAGTAACCTGAATAACCGTCTAGAAAGCAATAGTACTCATGTCCAGCTACCCTCTCTAAAATTTGGTCAAGAAATGGAAGAGGGAAATGATCTTTTCTAGTTCGGGAGTACAACTTCCTATAGTCTATGCACATCCTCCAACCTGTGGTGGCTCTAACTGGGATACGCTCATTATTCTCATTTTTAACCACGGTGAGGCCAGACTTTTTAGGAACAACCTGTGTAGGGCTAACCCACTTGCTGTCAGAAATAGGATAAATAATGCCTGCATCTAATAATTTTAGTACCTCGCCTTTCACCACTTCTTTTAATGTTGGATTTAACCTACGTTGCATTTCTCTAGTGGGTTTGGCGTCATCCTCTAAATAAATATGATGCATGCATACAATAGGGCTTATACCTTTTATGTCAGCAATGGACCAACCAATAGCACCTCTATGTTTCCTCAGCACATCAAGTAAAGAGCTTTCCTGTTCTAGAGTAAGTTTAGAAGATATTACCACAGGGAAGCTGTTTTCATCTCCAAGAAAAGCATACTTAAGGTAGTCAGGAAGTGGCTTCAACTCTGGCTTTGGATCCTCCACCTCAGATGAAATTTGAATTGATGCATTAGGTGGCAAAGCCTCAAACCTAGGCTCCCATACCGCGTTGAGCTCCTTCACGTTCTCCTGCACAAAAGATATGTCATCAGAATCACCAATAAAAGTCTCAACAATAGAAGCATCATCACAAAATTCAGAATAAATATAATCATCCACCAACGAATCAATCATATGCACCCTCTCAATCTCATCATCCACATGTGGCAACTTGCAAGTATTAAAAATATTCAAGTCCAAAGTCATGTTGCCAAAAGTTAGTTTCAGTTGACCATCTCTACAATTTATTAAAGCATTGCATGTAGCTAGGAATGGTCTACCTAGGATGATAGGAGTAGCATTGGCAGTTTGGGGTCCCTGGATGTCTAGAACTATAAAGTCCGCGGGGTAGTAAAATTTCTCCACCTGAACGAGGACATCCTCAATGCATCCCTTTGGAACTTTAATAGACCTATCAGCTAGTTGCAATATAACAGATGTAGGCTTTAGCTGTCCTAACCCAAGCTGCACAAAAATAGGATATGGCAATATATTGACACTAGATCCTAAATCCAATAAAGCATTTCCAATTTTCTTAGTGCCAATGGTGCAAGTGATGGTGGGTGATCCAGGGTCTCTAAATTTAGGTGGTGTATTTTGTTGCACAATAGATCTAACCTGTTCAGTCAAGAATGCTTTCTTTTTCACATTTAACTTTCTTTTAACAGTGCACAAATCTTTCAGAAATTTAGCATAGGCAGGTATTTGATTAATAGCATCAAGCAATGGAATATTGATCTGGCACTTCTGAAAAATTTCTCGAATCTTAGTTTGATACTTATCTTTGCTTTTCTGAAGTAGCCGATGAGGGTAGGGTGCTGCAGGTACATATGCTGCGGGTTCCTTCTCTTTAATGACGCTTTTTCTCACACCCACATCCGTGCTCTCTTCCTGCACCTCCTCTTGTTCTTTAATTCCCTCTTCTTGGATCTGAATTCCCTCTTCCTGCTCAGCTTGTCTGCTCGGTGGATCAGGCTTCTGAATCTCTTTTCCACTCCTCAAAGTGGACACCGCTTGGCAAGGCTTCATATTATTTCCTGCAGAAGAAGATGAGCCCATATTAGGATTAGGAATTGACTGAGATGGAAGCTTACCTTTTTCTAATGTCGTTGTAAGCATCGCCAAGCTCTCGCTCATCTGCTGATTCTGAGTCTGCTGAGCCTGAAATTGAGCCTGCTGCTGCTGCATATGAGCTTGTTGCAATTGGATAAGTTGCTGAAGCGCATCGCCAAATGGTTGCATCTGCTGTTGTTGCACTGGCTCATGGTCCCTCCTCTGGTTCCCACCTTGATAGTTGTTGTTGTTGTATTGAGGTTGTCGGAACTGAGGGGGAGCCTGCTGCTACTGAGTCTGCTGATTGGGGCCCCAGTTCAAGTTTGGATTGTTGCGCCACCCCTTGTTGGAATTGAAGTTCTGGTAGTTCGAAGAAACTTGATTCACCCCAGTAGGATTCCCTAGCATGCTCTTCAAGGCTGGAAGTGTGGGGCATGCACTGGTGTCATGGCCACTGACGTCGCAAAGTGCGCAAGTCTGTTCTATCTCAACCACCTTGGCCTCTTTCAGATTCATGGCATGAAGCTTGTTTGAGATCATGGCCTCCATCTTTGCCTCCAACGCATCCTCTTGCTTCAAATTAAATACCACTCCTCGCGTAGGCTGGGATGGTGCAGAATGGCCTCCTCTCTCGTAGTCTGAAGTGGTGTCCCATGTCTGCGCATTTTCTGCTATCTCCTCCTGGTACGTCCAAGCTTCGTCTGGCTCTTTATCAAAGAATCCTCCATTGCACATCATCTCTACAAATTGCTTCATTTGCGGCTGCAGTCCATCGTAGAAGAAGCCAATAATCCTGCTTTTGTCGAAGCCATTGTGCGGACATGCGAGCAGCAACTCATTAAACCTTTCAAATGCCTGGTAGAATGTTTCCTCGCTTTTCTGGGCAAAGTTCATAATCTGCCGCTTCAGTCCTTGTGTCCTGTGAATAGGAAAAAACTTCTTTAGAAATTCAGCCTGCAAATCAATCCATGTAGTAATAGAACGTGATGGCAATGCATTCAACCAATTCTTAGCTTTGTCTTTTAATGAAAATGGGAACAGTTTAAGATATACTGTATCCTCGCTATTTTTCCCATCAAAGCATGTCAAGCATACCTCCTCAAATCCTTTAATATGAAGATATGGATTTTCCTTGTCTAACCCATGAAAGGTGGGTAAGAGTTGGATCACCCCAGGTTTAAAATTGAAAGAATTTGCATCATTAGGTAAAACAAAGCATGAAGCAGTGCTAGTCCTAGTGGGTCTGAGTAAATATTTTAAAGTCCTAGGCACTCCAGGTTGCACATTATTCTCGTTATTGTTGCTAAAATTTTCATCCATATTATTATTAGCCATATCAAAACGTCGAGTCAACCTATGTGTCCTAGGAGTCCTATGCCACATAAACTAGCACAAATATTTTTTTTATATGAAAGCAAACAAAAGTTTATATACAATAAAGTGGAAGGATCTCACCGAAGGTCCTCTGAATGAACTAAACCGTAGTAACAAACCGTTCTCCCCGGCAACGGCGCCAAAAACTTGGTGGGCTCCGAAAGGTGCTTCTCTCAAGCGCAAGAGTCCGTTCAAGTAGTAAAATCTGGGAGTCCAGATGTCGAATCCTCGGGAGAATCTGTTGAAACCACAAGTCCAAATCAAATAGAGTAACTACGAATAAAATCTAAGCACTTTAATAGTGATGGTGAAGGTGGTATGAAAAGTGTGTGATGATGGGATTGTTACGTGCGATCAATGCAAACAACGAACTCTAATTTGTGAAAAATAGATATAAAAGGAATGTACATGGCATGGGTTCATTAGGATCAGCGAATCGTAAGCTTTGGTTGATCAAGTATAACACAACGAACCCTCCTTTTGGGAGCGAATCGTCGGAAAATGTCCTTTTGGGAGTTAACGCATCAATTCTAATAATATATCGCTAAAGTTGTAAACGTACATATGAAGTATGAAACTCTCTTTTGGAGAGATCAAATCTCACCCTTGTGGGGTGGTCATCAACTAGATCAATTCTTTTGGAATATGAAAAAGTAGATTTAAGAGCGACGATTAAACTTTAGCAAATATAGCGATTAAGCGCAATAATACAACCAACGAATACGATTCACATCACCTAATTACTCCATACCATGCACATAAAATATTTAGCTACTCATGGTGCAGAAATACACAAATTTCAGATCAGAATTCATAAGTTTATTAGCAAAATACGGAAGTTTAGAGGCAAAATACAAGCTAAAACACCCAAATACAATCTAGAGTTGAAGAAAATATCACCAATTCTCCTTGAAAAGTCTTCAAAACTCTCTGGAAATAAGAAAATAGGCTCTGGAATTTTACAGAATTTTTGCAGAAGAAAATACGGCTCCTAAGTGCTCCAATACAGCAATTATACCCCCAAAACCCTAGAAATACGCTTAAATAATAGCATTGCGGGTTTACTGTGCTTCGCGGGTCTAAACCCGACTCAAATCCGCGCCCGAACTCATCACTGCCGTTGATCTCGAGCGGGGTAAATGTGGTCCGTTGATCAAAAGCGGGATCGATCCACACAGCGACACGTGGCCCCTATTATCGGATCCATCCGCTACCGCGCCCGCTTTGCATCCGCACCCGCTTCTTCTCGCATCCGACTTCAGATCGGCGTAATCCAGCGCCGTTGGATCGGAGATCCAACGATCTCGCAGGCTCCACGTCGCTCCGTATTCAGAACGCGAGCGGGGCTCGTTTCATCCGTCCGATCGATCGGCAACTCGTCGGATTCTCGCCACGTGGACGGAAGAGCGCGCGCTTCCGCTGCGTTTTCGTCGCTTTCCTGGCCGTTGGATTGCGATCCAACGGCGCATAAAAACCCACGTCGCCCGCTTCTCCAAGACGTCCGATCTGAGCGAGATCCGCTCTGATGCTGCCACCGCATGCGCCAAGATTCGTGCGCGTTTATTTTATTTCCAATAAATGGTATTCTGCATTCAAAAATTCATAGTAATTAGCACAGATCTCAGAAAAATACAAATAAATACTCGTTGGAATCGTGAGATCGAGACCTTGCTAGGAAAAATATAAAAAGTATAGAAATACTCCATTAATTACTGTTTTGTGCTCAAATAGTGTGTTTTCTCTAATAAATAAATGTGTAGAAAATACGTATGTACTAGAGACCAATTTAGCATCACATGAGCACAAAATAGGGCTAAATGGGGGGTTAAATATGCAATATTGAACCCAAATCAGCCACTGACCTCTCCTGCTGCCTCGTCACCTATTTTTCCTTCCACCTCTGTTGTTTCTGCTGCTGCTTCGACACATCCTGCGTCCCAGCCTCGCACCGAGGCTGGGCATCACTTACCGAGCACAGCACCCTTTCCACACTACCCTGCTGGCCCCATCCTATACGCTTCCCGCCAGAGACAGCCCCGCACCTCACCTGTTCGACCTGTGCTGTCACGCCCCGCTTCCCAAAAATATGGAGGCGAAGTGTGAGAAGGTCCGCTCAGACTTGAAGCTACAAAGCTGCAAGTCCGATAAGCGTCAATCAAATTTAAAACTGTAGGTCCTTGCAACGCGAACGAAACAAAGATAATAATAATGAAATGAGACAGAAGAATAATCTCAGAATATCCATAAATATAAATTCCAACAACGCAGAAAAGCCACCAGGCTGAATAGAAAAAGAGGCTAAAGGCCCAAACATGGCCAACAAAGTACAAGTACAAAACAACGGTGCTACGCACCAACAACTAACAAAAAGCCTAAAACAAAATAAAGCTCAACAAAGACTCAAAGAATGGTCACCGGTGTCCACCAAAATCCTCCTGGCAATCCTGGACTCAGGCTCAGCGTCAGCAACACATCACGTACACGGCAACGGTCTCTGGCTCAGGTCTAACATGTGACACCCAAAAGAGCAAGGGGCACATGTCAGCAAGTCTACAAGAGACTTGTGCAAGGAAACTGAAAGTACAAGAAAAGCAACCTAAAAGTTCTAGCATGATGCAATGACATGGCAGTTAAAGTAATGAGTGCAACAGGTAAAGTAAAGCGAAGTAAAGTACGAGCATGACATGACATTCACAAGACAAGTACAAGACAAGAAAAGTAAGCACCTCGTGCACAGAGATTCCGTCTTTTGGCTAGAGGGCTGATCAGGCCACTCCTAAGCTCAAGCGAACGTTTATCCCTACCCCTCCACGTGTGTCGAGCCAGGGCCTTACCCCCGAACTTGGAATGCTCGCTTCTGGATCACGAGCCAGGAAGTGTTTTTAACAAGTATGGCCTAGGGGTGCACCTAGCCAGGGACACGGAAACACGGATTTGTACAAGTATTTTGTAGCGTGTGCTACGATGCAACAATCAATTTGGATGACATGTAAGATGCAATGCATGGCAGTTAAAAGTACGTACAGTTAAGGAAAGTAAACGTGACAGTTTAGTATGCATGAACAACAAGTTTAAAGGGTTGGATCTAGCTTCGTTGTCAAGCTAGATCAATTAGGTGAAGGATCTAGTTTCGTTGTCAAACTAGATCAAGTAGGCGTCTAGCCAGCTATCATTTCACTGACTAGTCTCTTTTACGCTGAAAACAAGGAAGTGGCCTAAAAACATGGCCCTACACAAGAGTTGGCAAGTTTCACTTGCCTGCAAGCACGACGTCGGAGCACACCGTCCAATGAGTCCAAAAATCACAATTATCCTACGTGCACAAGTCCACCGGCCTAAAGTCCATATTATTAATCTTGGTTAGTGAATTTAAAACATTTAAAATACTTTGAAAATACTGATTTTAGTCTTGATTAGCATGCATTGGGTTGGGGTCCTAGGGGTGCAAGGCGTTACCTCAACACGACGCGAAAGCTACACCGGCGTCGGGTAGCGACGCCGGGGGTTGGAATAGAAGAACGCGCTCCAAGTCCTGATTCCAATATAGTTTCCTCGCTGGAAAGTTCAGAGCATCAACCGGAGCGACGGTTCCAGATTCCAAAGCTAGCACGTGCGACGACGGCTTCAACATGTCGCAACGTCGTGCACAGCGAATCGTCGGAGAGAAAGCACCTACGTGGGGCCCACAGTAGTCCTAGGGACCTTTGGGGGACCCACAATACCTCTGGAGAACTTGGGGGGCCCACGGTGGCAAGCGGTGCGACGGGTGCGGGGTTGCGACGTTTGGCCATCGGTCGTACCCTAGCCTGACCGAGAGAGTCTCTCGGTCAGACACAGCGCACGGCGCTGTGCAGCGCTACGGAGCGGTGCAGCAACGGGTGCGGGGAGCTCCATCGGTCTGAGCGGTCGGTCGTCTCGGTCGGGCGCTTGGGCGGGCGTTGCAACATTGCAATGTTGCAACACGGGGCGATGCGGGCGAGAGCATCGGTCAGACACAGCGGGCGGGTCGGTCGGGCGCTTGGGCTGCAGCGGAGCGGGGAAACGGGCGCTGTGCGGGGGCGGCCATCGGTCTGACCGAGAGGATTCCTCGGTCGGACACAGCTGAAGCGGGGCGATGGCCGTGCAAGCGAGCGATGCGGATGAGCGGGCGGGGGCTTCGGTCGGTGCGGTAGTTTTGGGCCCGCTCTCTCGGTCTGAGCGGGGGAAGTTCGTCGCAACGTTGCGACGAATCGTCACAACGTCCAATATGAGTTTTGGAAGAGGCTAGGGCTAATTTCTTGCGAAAATAGGTCTTCCTAGGGGTTGTTTATATAGTATACATGGGTTGACTTGGTCTAGGGCTAAATCTAATAGGATTAGAAGTTTAAAATAATTTAAAATTTAAATCTCAACTTCTCCAACTCACCCAAGGATTTGAATTGGTCCAAATGAGCTGGAAATTGGCTCAAAAATTCTTTAAAACGTTTTAAACTCAAATAAATTTTATTTGGCCGAAAATAATTTAAAAATTAATTATTAAAAATAATATAAAACTTGTTAAAAATATAAAAGGGGTCAAATAAACTCCAAAAATTATAAAATAAATATCGGGGTGATCGTGATGACGAATGTGAGCTAACTAAGAAGACGGATCTCAAATTCGACGTCGGACGACGAAACTAAAAATAGAAACGTCTCCCGTCAAGAGTGAGAATCGTCACGTCTCGTCGAGTAAGATTAAATTGCGGTAAAACGACTCGAGAAGTGTCGTTCCAAGATAGTGCCACTATTTAATACTCTCAGGGACGTTCGCAACGGCATATCACACAAAAGTGTTCACGAACAAACAAGTCTAAAACAAACCCGTGCACGGTCAAAAGCACGTGCACGAACAACGTACCACGAAAAGTGGTCGTTACATCCTCCCCACCTTAGAATAAAGTCCGTCCTCGGACTTTCTAATATAGCTAGTCGCTCTAGTAACTACCCCAATCAAGTCATATAATAATTCAACCAGATATAGTCATTACAAGTGCTTATATATGCACTAGGTAGTCAAACATTAATACTACCAACACGTATATATATATTTATATATATATTCACGTACGTTATACATTTATACCTATTATAGTCAGACAAACTCATACACGTATTTCAATCATATATATAAGCATGCATCCCTTATATAACTACTACCCACCTAATCACAAAACAATATTTCAGGTACTCATATAAGGATAGTCTCACACTTAGCCAATACAATCATTGCTCTACCTATAGGTAGCTACATATGCACAAACATCAAGGGTATACTACCCTCTAATAGTCATCCAATACCAAACATCTCAACACATATAGTCACGCCATACCATTATTAATCAAGTTTACTATATCTAATATATGTTCACCGCTACTATAATTTCACAATATATAGTCATTCAATGCATTCAAATATTTCACCATACATTCACATTACGTACGGTCCTATAACTGCATTTACGACACGCCACATATATCATAGTCATCAATACTTATAACTAAGCACATACTTACCCGTGCATGGTGCACACCCATACACGCTAACATTTCATTTACATACACCAATCATACCATTATATAACTAGCACACATACACACCTAGTTTTAGCTAGTACACATACGTTCACACGAGCAAGTCCTTAGCAATTAGCTATACCACAAGACCAACTCCTATAACTATATACTGGCGTAGCGACCCATAATCATGTGCGTAGCACAACCAGGCACAAACACTCCTATCACTATACATACATCAGGCATTGCTATATTCAACTACGAACATACATTCAACATACTTAGAGTATACTCACTCAAGCTTGAGTGAGACTCAATACACATATTAGAATATTCTATATACGTAACACGACATTCATACCTATACCAATACCACTCCCATATATATACATCTACCAATACAACCATATACATTCCATAAATCAATCACACTTAATATTTAGTCAGATAACACCCACATAGTTCAATCTAATTATATACCATAATAATAACATTACAGACATCAGCACCCACATACTTATAACACCTTCTCTAGTACAAACATTCACCGCATAGTCACACATAAATAATGTATATATTCACACCATAGCCTACTACCTATAATTAGTATACTAACACATCCACACATACATACTTAAGATGTGCAATAGTCGTGTATACCTCACGGTATGCACGCTTGCAACATCCCGAAAAGCAAGCAATACCAATCAAAATCATACTCCTACTACCATATGTATATCACCTATATACTCAGGCAACAAAACATAACTACTTACGTCTAAACACAATACATACCCACATACGAGCACACACTCTTACGTGCTAACATATAGATCACATAATAGGCCTACCCTCTTAACCACACGTACTCTTATTATTATCACTACTAACATACACATAGCTTTACCAATCATTTATTTCAACCATTATAAGTATCTCGTACTACATACACAACTTAGATATTTCAACGCTAACTCTTATATACACAGGCATCCCTAGTATAATATAACTATCCACACAACAATCCATAACTACTAACACACCACAACTTCATACTATCACGAATAACTCCGAGTATATATATATATATATATCACTCAATAGGCAAACATCAATATACTAAGGGAATCCTCATTCAAGCCCACGTACACAACTTAGGTACGTGCACCACGACAACCTCACAAGGGTCCAAGGGTTTACTAACAACTAAGAGTTGACACAGACATTGAAGGATCCTAAGGCCTAAGCAATAAAGAGAGATCGGAAGCATGACGAGGGAAGGATCGATAAGCACGAGTTCAGATAGGACGAATACAAGGAGACAGCTTGGTTAGACGAAACATTGACTCAATGGTGATGTTTAGGTTGAGGGAAAAAGGGAGACGTAGTGATGCTTATATAGGAGGGGAAAAGAAAGTAGGGTAAATAGCATGAGCTAAAATACGCAAAATTGAAAACTGTTGTACTTCAAAAATTGGAATTCCTCATCTGTATAAAATATTTGAAGATCAATAAAGCGAGTTGAAATAAGTTTGAGTCGAATATTCATAATAAGAGAAAATGTTTTATTGGTTTACAAAAAATCGTTATAAAAGGAAGTAAAATCATTTACACGAATATTAAGGACATGGTTTAGAAAATTCTTTCCGTCAGTAATTTAATATAACGTTGTCAAAAAGTTTTGGAAAGTCAAGAATGAAATCAAGTAACGGAAGAATTTAAACTCATGTTAAATGCTTTCAAAACCTTTGGGCTATGGAAAATTTAAAATAACCAACATTGAAATTACTTTTAGAGAACCAGGGTTTGCAAAAAAATGAAAAAAACTGATTTACGCAGGGTTCTTAATATACTAGCACGACAAGTCTGGCACGAATATAAAAATAATTGAAATTCAATTTGGTTTAGAAATTTTTCCCAAAAGCGTGTATGGTGAGCGGAAGAAAATAATAGTAATTTAGCATAAGAATTATCAAGGTCGAATAGCAAATCTTTAAAATCAAGTCAGTGGGTCTAAAGAAGGAAGAGGTTATGAAAATAGCGATTTTGCAAAAATCTGAAGTAGCGAAAACGACGAGCAAGTCCAACTTGCTGAAAGCTGAAATTCCATGTGTCTTGAAAGTATATTAAAGTAAACACGACGTATCATTCGAATAACACAAATAAGAGGGAAAATTATAAATCGAATTGGGCAGGGCAAAAGTAAAACTAATATATGAAAGAACGACACATTTACATGAGTATGGAAAAATATAGGCTGGGAAAATACCATAAGCTAGTATTCAAAAATTCCGACAAACGTTTTAAAAATTTAAATCAATGAGGGAGGATGAAATATAAGTACATATACATTAAGATTTGGAACAAGGTTAAACTTCGGAAAGGAGGGGGGTCAAAATACTTTCAAGAGTTTCAAGGTTCGTAATGGAGAGGTTCGAAAATGGATGACGATCGTCATGAGGCGATCTCGTGAATTGAGGCAAGGAAATTTGGTCAGGTGATCAGAACATACATACGCCTAGGATATGAATCAGGAGAATCTACTGGGAACTCCTACGGTCGACCAACTAAAAATTTGGAACTAGACACTAAGACCTTCTAAGGGGCTGGACGGTAATGAAATGTGTTTAGCTTGGTCCGAAATCGATGAACCCAAGTGAACGACAAAAGGAAATTCTAGAAGTCTAATATGGTCAGAGTTAGGCAATAACCACTAAGGTAACTCCTACGACGATTAAATCAATTGCTAAAAGGGGGTCTAACTACAATCATGGCCTGTAACTAGCAAGCACATGCGTCTAACTAAGTCTTCTTATCACCTAGTGTCATAAGAAAACGACTAAACTCAGGGCTTATTACTCGGATGTTACAATTTATTTAATGGACATTCCGTTATTATCGTTGTTTCGTTAATTCGCAATTGCAAGACTGGACCTGCATGGGCCACCAACAAAACCTGTCACGCCCCGCTTCTCAAAAATATGGAGGCGAAGCGTGAGAAGGTCCGCTCAGACTTGAAGCTACAAAGCTGTAAGTCCGATAAGCGTCAATCAAATTTAAAACTGCAGGTCCTTGCAACGCGAACGAAACAAAGATAATAATAATGAAATGAGACAGAAGAATAATCTCAGAATATCCATAAATATAAATTCCAACAACGCAGAAAAGCCACCAGGCTGAATAGAAAAAGAGGCTAAAGGCCCAAACATGGCCAACAAAGTACAAGTACAAAACAACGGTGCTACGCACCAACAACTAACAAAAAGCCTAAAACAAAATAAAGCTCAACAAAGACTCAAAGAATGGTCACCGGTGTCCACCAAAATCCTCCTGGCAATCCTGGACTCAGGCTCAGCGTCAGCAACACATCACGTACACGGCAACGGTCTCTGGCTCAGGTCTAACATGTGACACCCAAAAGAGCAAGGGGCACATGTCAGCAAGTCTACAAGAGACTTGTGCAAGGAAACTGAAAGTACAAGAAAAGCAACCTAAAAGTTCTAGCATGATGCAATGACATGGCAGTTAAAGTAATGAGTGCAACAAGTAAAGTAAAGCGAAGTAAAGTACGAGCATGGCATGACATTCACAAGACAAGTACAAGACAAGAAAAGTAAGCACCTCGTGCACAGAGATTCCGTCTTTTGGCTAGAGGGCTGATCAGGCCACTCCTAAGCTCAAGCGAACGTTTATCCCTACCCCTCCACGTGTGTCGAGCCAGGGCCTTACCCCCGAACTTGGAATGCTCGCTTCTGGATCACGAGCCAGGAAGTGTTTTTAACAAGTATGGCCTAGGGGTGCACCTAGCCAGGGACACGGAAACACGGATTTGTACAAGTATTTTGTAGCGTGTGCTACGATGCAACAATCAATTTGGATGACATGTAAGATGCAATGCATGGCAGTTAAAAGTACGTACAGTTAAGGAAAGTAAACGTGACAGTTTAGTATGCATGAACAACAAGTTTAAAGGGTTGGATCTAGCTTCGTTGTCAAGCTAGATCAATTAGGTGAAGGATCTAGTTTCGTTGTCAAACTAGATCAAGTAGGCGTCTAGCCAGCTATCATTTCACTGACTAGTCTCTTTTACGCTGAAAACAAGGAAGTGGCCTAAAAACATGGCCCTACACAAGAGTTGGCAAGTTTCACTTGCCTGCAAGCACGACGTCGGAGCACACCGTCCAATGAGTCCAAAAATCACAATTATCCTACGTGCACAAGTCCACCGGCCTAAAGTCCATATTATTAATCTTGGTTAGTGAATTTAAAACATTTAAAATACTTTGAAAATACTGATTTTAGTCTTGATTAGCATGCATTGGGTTGGGGTCCTAGGGGTGCAAGGCGTTACCTCAACATGACGCGAAAGCTACACCGGCGTCGGGTAGCGACGCCGGGGGTTGGAATAGAAGAACGCGCTCCAAGTCCTGATTCCAATATAGTTTCCTCGCTGGAAAGTTCAGAGCATCAACCGGAGCGACGGTTCCAGATTCCAAAGCTAGCACGTGCGACGACGGCTTCAACTTTTCGCAACGTCGTGCACGACGAATCGTCGGAGAGAAAGCACCTACGTGGGACCCACAGTAGTCCTAGGGACATTTGGGGGACCCAAAATACCTCTGGAGAACTTGGGGGGCCCACGGTGGCAAGCGGTGCGACGGGTGCGGGGTTGCGACGTTTGGCCATCGGTCGTACCATAGCCTGACCGAGAGAGTCTCTCGGTCAGACACAGCGCACGGCGCTGTGCAGCGCTGTGGAGCGGTGCAGCAACGGGTGCGGGGAGCTCCATCGGTCTGAGCGGTCGGTCGTCTCGGTCGGGCGCTTGGGCGGGCGTTGCAACATTGCAATGTTG
This sequence comes from Scilla litardierei, assembly GCA_030789695.1. NCBI lineage: Eukaryota > Viridiplantae > Streptophyta > Magnoliopsida > Asparagales > Asparagaceae > Scilla > Scilla litardierei. Next base: position 273,617,021 of record CM061133.1, on the reverse strand, counting down.
CAACGCGGGGCGATGCGGGCGAGAGCATCGGTCAGACACAGCGGGCGGGTCGGTCGGGCGCTTCGGTTGCAGCGGAGCGGGGAAACGGGCGCTGTGCGGGGGCGGCCATCGGTCTGACCGAGAGGATTCCTCGGTCGGACACAGCTGAAGCGGGGCGATGGCCGTGCAAGCGAGCGATGCGGATGAGCGGGCGGGGGCTTCGGTCGGTGCGGTAGTTTTGGGCCCGCTCTCTCGGTCTGAGCGGGGGAAGTTCGTCGCAACGTTGCGACGAATCGTCGCAACGTCCAATATGAGTTTTGGAAGAGGCTAGGGCTAATTTCTTGCGAAAATAGGTCTTCCTAGGGGTTGTTTATATAGTATAGATGGGTTGACTTGGTCTAGGGCTAAATCTAATAGGATTAGAAGTTTAAAATAATTTAAAATTTAAATCTCAACTTCTCCAACTCACCCAAGGATTTGACTTGGTCCAAATGAGCTGGAAATTGGCTCAAAAATTCTTTAAAACGTTTTAAACTCAAATAAATTTTATTTGGCCGAAAATAATTTAAAAATTAATTATTAAAAATAATATAAAACTTGTTAAAAATATAAAAGGGGTCAAATAAACTCCAAAAATTATAAAATAAATATCGGGGTGATCGTGATGACGAATGTGAGCTAACTAAGAAGACGGATCTCAAATTCGACGTCGGACGACGAAACTAAAAATAGAAACGTCTCCCGTCAAGAGTGAGAATCGTCACGTCTCGTCGAGTAAGATTAAATTGCGGTAAAACGACTCGAGAAGTGTCATTCCAAGATAGTGCCACTATTTAATACTCTCAGGGACGTTCGCAACGGCATATCACACAAAAGTGTTCACGAACAAACAAGTCTAAAACAAACACGTGCACGGTCAAAAGCACGTGCACGAACAACGTACCACGAAAAGTGGTCGTTACATGTGCGTCCCTCCGCTCCACCACCCACTGACACTCTAGTTCAGAGCATTCGTGCTCTTGAGGGGGCTGTTAGTGGACTTCGAGGAGACTTCAGGGCTCTCTCTGCCACGGTCAGTTTCGTGCAGTCCCGCGTTGCCATGCTTCCCGACATTCAGGCTTGCCTGACTCAGATTCTGGCACACCTGTCTCCACCACCCCCACCCACCCAGCAGATACCACGACCACCACCTCCGCCACCACCTCTGCCACAGGACGGTGATGGTGCAGCACCACCACCAGCTTAGGCACACTCTTGATGCCTCTGATATTTTTTGTCGTTATGCTGCCCGTTTGTTCCTGGGCCTGGTGTTTGAGTTTTTTGCCCCCCCTCCTCCACGTATTATTTTGGTGCCTTTCTGATCATATCCTTTTTTAATATCTTTTTGGGAGTGAGGGAGAGACCTTTTGAGGACACTCATATCTGCATCATCCTGATCTTTGCATGCATCACATTCATTCGCGTTTTATTTTCTTTTTCTTTTTCTTTCTTTTTCATCATGCATGCATCCTCACCCACCCCTCCCACTTCACGTCTCTCGGTGTGCCACACTTTGCACATTGAGGACACTGTGCACTTCAGCTTGGGGGAGTGAGTTCTCAAACTTTTTCATTTTTGCCACCCTTTATTTTTGATTTCTCACGTTTTTCTTCCACTTTTGCACTTATTTTCACCACTTTTTCGTTTTTTATCATGCATCACGTTTTCTTTTCCTCTTTTGAGTATGCCGCATTGTATATAGTTCTATTTTCTTTTTATCTTTGTTTCTTTCATCTTTTGCTAGAGATGATTTTTCTGTGATGATGATGACGTGGTGTTAGCTTATCTACATATGCATGCTATTTTATCACGTCATAGCTTTTGTTTCAGATATCATATGCTATGTCCTGCTTCGCATTTTGAAATAGTAACCCACTCCTTTCCTGTATGAATATGGATGAAATTCTATTATTAGCTGATGTCTGATGATTCATATGTATGCTTATCATAGAAAACACACCAAGCTTCACGCATTGTCTGCTTATATTTGGAGTACTGCTTTCCTCTCTCATATCACTTCTTATTGCATGAATTGTACGCTTCACCTTCAGGTTGATTGAATGTTTGCTAGGATGATATATCTGGACTAGTTTACTTTTTGGGATTAAACTGAGTAGATTATATTACTCTACTGAAAGTTGTCATGCACGTCCTATAGAGTGGACTAAGTGATACATTGATCTCTTTCTCCACATATCTTGAGCATTATTTCTCTACTTGAAATTCGTTGGTGAATCCCCCCTAGCAATATCTATTATCGGCATTTCCCCCGCTAATAATTTCCATGCTCCAAACCCCCAAAATCAAAAAGAAAAAAAATACATGTATATCCTTCTCTCTTTTGATTTGGGATCGCTTATGTATATATGTTTATATAAAAAAAGAGAGAAGAGAGAGAAAAAATTGAGAAAAAGAAAAGAAAATCGAAAAGAAGTTCATAACGATCCCATCTCATATTCTTTCTCTCATTCTCCCCTCTTTTTGTTCTATTTTTACTTTTTTTTGGAGCTTCAAAAGAAATGAGGAATGTACATATTGATTTGTTTATGCCACCACGCTTATGGATAAGCTTAGGGGAGAGGATCCAATGATGTGTGAGAGAGTGACTACTTGACGGTGCATGACAACCTAGGCTAAGTAATGTTCTATACTCGGTGAGATTGCTAAAGTTTCACGAAATCCAAAAATCGACACTTGGCATTCATTTCATGAAAACCATGCTTTTCTATTCTTACTATTCCATATCGTGTGATATCTCTTATACTCCTTATAGAAAGCATTCAATTGAAAAGTGTGTGATCTATGGTTATGCATACCGCTTTAGATGCTTCAGACGATGCTAATCCTATAATGAATCCATATTGCATGCTATTTCGATATTTTCGGGGTTTTCTATTTCGAATGCATCAATTATACTATGATATCGAAATAAAAGTCTTTGACGTGTGTTTTATATTCGATGTATGCTATATGAGTAAGCAAAACCCACGTCCTGAGAAAAATGATCTAGCACCCCCCTTCTTCGCTTTCTATTCTATTTTTATTCTTTGTTTTTATTTTCATTTTTTTATTTTTCCCTCTTTTCCATCGTTTTGCCCGTCGGGCTCGCTTTTTTCTCATCTTCCTCGATGACGAGTAAGAAGTAAGCTTGTGGGATTTTGATCGCTCCGTATTTTACACCCTTTTTCTACATATTTGCATGCCACTTTGATCGCTCATATCGCGTTTTTCACGATTATTCGACAATATTGCGATGCTTTTCACGATTTCTTGTTTTTGTCGTATTTCAGGAGATATGGAGCGATTCGGAGTGATTTTGAGATCAAGAGAATTTGCACCAACTCCGGAGTGTTACCCGAGGATCTTTTGAGGGATATTCGGTGATAGAAGACAAGTGGGAGATGAAAGAACGTCGTAGGAGCGACGAGGAAGCGAAAAGGCGAAGATTTGGGCCTTTGCAGCATCTCACTCGGCCGAGTGAACCACCCACTCGGCCGAGCAAGAAGACCACTCGGCCGACCAGACTAGACACGCATCAACAGAAGAAAATGGGCGTGCACTCGGCCGAGTGACGATAGTCCACTCGGCCGAGCATGGAAGTCTACTCGCCCGAGTGGCACGAGAACAGATGCTTCGAAAAAGGCCAACTTACTGTTATTTTACAGGCTTTTCAGAGCTTCCACTCGGCCGAGCAAGAATTGCCCCTCGGCCGAGTGAGTAAATCCACTCGGCCGAGTCACCTCCGAAGACAGACCCCCAAAAATCCCCGACTTACTGTAATTGTACAGGGTTTGTCACTCGGCCGAGTGACATTTGTTACTCAGCCGAGTGAGCCGCCCCGCCTGTAGCGTAAACTGCGATTTTTGAGCTGCGCAGGGGCATTTTTGTCACGAATTTCTGGGCGATTTTGAGGGGTATTTAAACCCAGTTTTTGCCCTAGTTAGGGAGAGATTTTTGATACTTTTTGCATCCTTTTTAGAGGGCCTTTTAGTTAATTAGATTTAGGCTTTTTGAGAGATTAGAAAGGAGATTTTTGATGGATGCTATTGGATTCTCATTGGTTTGTCTTCTTTCTTGTCAAAAACTCTATTTTTATTGAATATCTCTCTATTGCAATGATTTGTGCTGAATTTTCTATTGAATTTCTTATGAATTGCATAATAATTAGTGAGTAGTTTATTTGTCCTAGGGCATGGGGATGAACCCTATGAACCCTATTTCTAAATTATGATGAATTGGTGAAATTGTTGCTAGAATTGATTAGTGTTAGGTTGGGATTGATAAATTACGGATAGCTAGGGATTCATATCGATTGGGATTTGCAAGAGATTGGGTCCCAATTGATAGGAAGCCCTAGAAATTCGATTTAGATTTACGATTGGAATTTTCTAGAATTGGTTTGCAAGAGATTGGACCAAGGCTAGGGTTTTCAATCGTAATTCTATACCCATACCCGTTTGCAAGAGATTGGACGGGTAGGAACTATCTCAACCTAGGTCGTAGCTCGAGTTTGCACAAGAGTGGACTCGAGATACGATTGAACGATGACGTCGATCCTAATGCTAGCGGCTTAGGTTAGAGTTTGCAAGAGATTGGGCCCTAACCTAGGTTAGCTATAGACCGGCAATAGCGAGAGAGCGTGAGCTTGGTTCACATTTAGTTGCAACTAGTTCACCCAAAATTCAAGTCTAGGAATGATGTAACCTACGAATCATAACGACGAGATACGATTTGTAGCGGGGATTCCCTATCCCTATGCGTTTTATTTCATTGATATTTCCATCGATATACGAACGATTGTGACAATTTTACCCCGTATTATTCTTGACCATTCCGATAGCTAGGTGATTAGAACGAGACACTGTCACTGTCCCTCCCTGAGTTCGATACCAGCTCGTCACTACGCCGTGTGCTTGCGGTAAGACTACGAGTCGCTCGTCCCGGTTGCACGTGCACACCGGGCGACGATCAGATTGCGCCTCCGAGAGGGTCGTTAATACGGCGCGTCAGAGCTACGGATAGGAATGGTAAAATCGAAAATGGAAACACGCATATGAAACAACAAAGATACGTGCTAAAAACGTACGGTCGGAAGTGACCGTTACAAAAATCGTATTAATTAAAATTATTTCGAAATGTATAAACAAATATGCCTATAAGAATTTAAGTGGAATAGCTGAATATTAACACACAAAACATTGTACAAGGAAACATATATAAAGATGGCCATTTATTTTCTCTTGTCATTTGTATATTAATTTAACCAAAGAGGGCTCACAAAAGAGTTCAAACAACCCTAAAATAGGGCCCAAAATGTCTAAATAACTCAAAATAAGCCCAACGTATGCAAATAGCCAAGAAAATGCCCAAATAAGTCCCAGACTGTTTACTGTTTTTCTGGAAAAAAAATTTAAAAAATCTGTTTAGGTCAAGGCCTGCTAGGGTTTGTGAAAACCTAGCAGGGTTGCACCCTGGGGCAGCCGCCGCCGCCCCCTTGCTTTGCGTCGGGCACCAGCCGGTGGTCGGTGCCAGTTATTCCGATGGGAGCAGCAAGGCCGCCCCCTCTCATTCGCAGCAGGCGCCGCTGGCGCCTGCTCTCCCAACAGGGGCAGCAGGGCTGCCGCCTCTGGTCCACAACAGGCACCGACATTTGCTAGCGCCTGTTAACCTAACGGGTGCGGCAAGGCCGCCCTCTCTGATTCCCGTCAGGCGCCGGCATTTACCGGTGCCTGTAATCCCAACGGGGGCAGTAAATCCGCCCCCTTTTGAACCGTGTCAGGTGCCGGCCTCTTGCCGACGCAGATCTGCCTAATGAGGGGGGGCAGAGCCGTCCCTTTGATCTGCATTGGGCGGTGGCCGACGGGCCGCCCCTGATCTAGGGTTTGATTTTTAAAAAAAATAGGAAAAATTGATCAAAACCCCATAAAATTTCCAGATCTAATTATTCAAAAAATAAGCAGATAATTGAATCAGAAAATATGATTAAAAATCATATTTTTATCATATCTACGCATGAGCAGGCAAAAAATCTTAAGATTCACAATATGTAGGCTCTGATACCACTTGTAGAAACTAAAGATCTAGATTTGTGATGAACCCTATCATACAGATCTAAATAAACACATGTAGAATCTTAAAAATTTATCTCATATGATTAGGAATCGTACTTGAGTCCATGACGACGATCCCGATGATGCAGCAAACAATCTTCCAGATCCACACAAATCAACCGTTGGAGAAATATTTTGGCTTTCTTCCGGTTTCTCTTCTAGCGACGGGATGTAGAAAAGACGGCTACTTTGTTCGTGTGTTCTGGGAATCACGACCAATCTTAAAAAGGCTAGTCACCTTAGCCATAGGGTTTCTAATTCAGCCCATCAATGAATTAAAGCCCACCTGTCTCTACACATAAAGGCCCACACCCTAATTCACACATTTAAGCCCACTTAACCGAAATAATTAGATCACTTATATTGGGCTTTATTAATGACAGTGTAGCATACATATAATTATTTCACATATAAGCACAATGTTGGATTAAGATCCAACTATGTTGGATAAGTTCCAACAAAAAGAGCTCAGAAGTACAGAGTCACACAAACTCGTCTCACAAAACCAACCCACACTACAACCACTACTCTAGCTCCACTCCATCAGCTCCTGCCACCAACACCAACACCTGAAACCACGGGTGGAACACGTCAGAGCGTGACCCAGTAGGATATCCATGCTCCAACTAGTCTACCATTTGCATGAAAGCAACTACACTACATTGCAAAATAGTTAAAGTACTTACATGGCATGATAGTTAATAATACATGAAAGTAAGCTAAGGAGAAACTACGTGTGCATGTATGGCAGTGTGCAAATATGACATAGCAATGAGCAGAAGTCAACGTGGCATGGTAAGTATGAATATACTAGGAAAGGTTCAATAATGCTAGTGAGGATGTGTGTGACAAATTAACAGAGTGTTAGGCAAAAAGAAACATAACTAGCTACTTTTACCATAATAAATATAAAGTGCCAAGGCATCAAGGTAAACACTACTGCAACGAAGTAAAGTGAGTAAAGTAAACACAACGAATAACACACTAAGGGTAAGTAAGAAACAATGAACCAGTCAATAAACGAGGCACACAACTAATCAAATACATTAGCACACAAAACATAAATACACCACAAACCACAAACAAAGATGCACCATGTTATAATGCAATGCCTAGGAATCCCATCCTACGCCGGCATGCAAGTGTAACGTGACTACTCCATTATCAACAACCACGGCAACTACCTAATGGAATCAAGAGGTGGCCAACGACGAATACGCCTGCCTCCTACCGCGACACTTTTGCCCATGCATGTAGTGCCGCTCGTGTCCTACTCAACATGGGTGCATCACACATCACATCTCACTTTCCATATCATATCCACATGCTTACGTTTCATAACGTTACAACATTGAAGGAAAGACATAAGGCAACATCCACTCTCATCATTAGAGGGAAAACGTACACCAAGTTCAGGAAAAATAGTTGCAAGATAACAAGGGCATTATGAAGCAAAGTTTCCATTTCAACTTGAGTACCACATGTTACAAAGAGAGTATGAATAGCTACGCAATTAAAAGAAAGCACGAACATCTTAGATCAACATATGGGAACATGCACTTCATGTTTCAACCACCCATCATCAAATAATCATCCATGGCATCATAAATGAAAAGCCATAATAGACGACACAGTGCTGAAAATGTCAAACAGTTAGATTCATGTGCAGTTATCTTCCATTTGTTGTACTAAACTTGACCTAACTATACAAATGAAAGTTGTAAATCCATGTTTCCGGGGTCCACATATCAAATTTTAGAAAATATTATTGAGTGTGTGATTTATAGTGGCCAAAATGATAAGAGACATATACATTCTGCCAGAAAGCTGAAATCTGTCTCAACTAAAACAATAAATTACTAACAGTTCCAAACATATTTGGGATCCAGTCAAAACATGAAAGTTGTGCATTTGGAAGTTCAGATATCTAAAATGTCCTAAAAATCATGATTTTCATGTCTATAGCAACAATTACAACTTAATTAGTGAAGGGGTGTCAAAACTGGCTAAAACTGCTATGTTGCAAACTAGCATCTGTTTCTTCTAATATTTCTACTAAACACTGTGATATTATATATGAACATGGCGTAGAATTTCATAAGCTACAAAAATATGCTTTCTTTTGATTTTATTTTGGCCTACCGTGTTCATAATTCATAGATGAAAACGCTATGAAATTACATGGATTTTAGGGGATGCTTATAGCATGTCAACACTAAACTAGATGAGTAGGAGTCCTACCGCATGAAGACCTCTTATGCCTTCAACAAACCAAGCATGAACTCCATCACAAGCTCCTTCAAGTTCCTCTTCAAGAACTCTAAGCCAAAGCCACCTCCTTTCCTCTCCGTTCCTTTTTCTGCTTCTTCCTTCTCTTTTCCTTTCCTTTCTCCATGAAGGATTTCGGCCCAAATGAGTAAGGAGCGGGGGGGGGGGGGGGGGGGGGGGGGGGGGGAGGGGGGGAGATGAAGGGAAAGGGTATTAAAAGAGGTGGGGTCCACTTCTAAGCAAATATCTAAAACTTCTTTAATATTACAAAGAAACCTTTCCTTTTAAGGAAAGTTCCTCAACATAATATCTCCCCACTATATGCATCACCACTTCTCAACATACACCACTTCCAATAATCACAAGAGTGCCATTAAGCACTAACTACACTCTAAAACATATATCTAACTAAACTACTCCCAAACCAACATACACAAAAATAATATTACAACTAATACACTACTATTACACAAAAAAATAGTTCACTATTCATACATGTATACAAACATACACAAGCCCCCTTAGTATACCACACTTAGGGGTATTACACTAATTGAGCCAGTAGTAAACTAATCAATCTACACTATTCGACTAATATATTACCGTTGCCAGAACGAGATTATCGTATCTAGCCGTTTTACCATTTTGAGGGTCTTTTTGGATTATGTTTAATGTGAATTTTTATTTGTAAATAAAAAGGATTTCTCAAAGTTTATACAACAATTGAGATCAATGTTATGAATGGGCTTATTTACGCCCATATGAGGCCCATGTAGGGCTATGTATCCACCACCATGTAATCCTAATAATATAAATACAATGCTATGGACTCACATAGCCACCATCATTCTAACACGTTATCAGTACGATCCAACCAACTGAGAGAAACTGCAACAATTTTTGGCAGACAGAGAACAGATCATTGTTGTGCTCTAACTCTTTCAGAAGAAAAATCCTCATTTTGGCCTTGTTTTCAAAAAAATTTAAACTTATTTCTTGGCCATTTCTTGATTTCTTCCTCTTTGATTTTCTACATCTTAAAGAGAGATAAAATTCTTATAGCCACTATATACACTTGTGCATCAAAAGACTATATGAGCTTGTTCTTTAATTCTTCAACAAAGAGGTTGTGAGTTTCTCTATTGGCTTGTAGAGGGAAATGCTGATGTTACTCTCAAGTGTTTGAGAAGGTGCACAACGGAGGCCAGGATTGTTTGCCGAGTTGCAAAGTGTACTTTTCTTCTAGTTGAGAAGTCAATAATGGAAAGTTTAGGTGGGACCAGAGGACTAGATATAGGTCAAGGATTGACTGAACTATGATAATTATGTTGTAGTTGCGTTTGTTTTGTGTTGATATCTTATCTTGCAATCTTGTATTTATATTTCTGCTATTTACATTTGCAAGAGTTTTGTTGATTTAGAATCAATTTGGTAACACAAGTTACTTTTTAGGAAGAAAATTAGAGGTTGTTCTTGAGTTTTATTGAACACTATTCACCCACACTTTAGTATTTTCTACTTGTCATCTCAGGATCCTCAGAATATATAATGAGGTTTTTCTGATGGTTACAAGACAAACTAGAAGAATTTGAGAAGTTGAAAGAACATCACGTCCACTAAGCAGTCATAGAAGTTGACGCTAAATATGAAGTCTTATCATCCATAAATGAAAGTTACTTATCAAATTTGTCGATCTTAGATTCAATGTGTCCCAATAGAAAGTTATTTGCAACTTATGAGTCAATTCATGATGATGTAGTGCTTACATCAAAACATTAGTCTTATAAGATTATCGGCGAAAGAACAAATTAAATCATGATGTTCAATAGTATCGTAAGAACAAAGTCGGTGTACATTATGTACCTAATTTAAGGAAGAGTTTTATATCTCTGAAGGTTTTGGAGTCCAATGGTTACATGTTTTCAGCTGAAGATGAAGTTATCAGTGTTTGTAATGGTTATAACACAGTCATTAAAGGCAAAAAAATACTTAGAAACATATGCATACTTCAAGGAGAGAGTATAATAGTGGACCAACTGGTTTTAACGATAACGACATAAGTGTTGAATTTGGCGATTTCTTTAGCATCAAAAGTTGAGTACGTTCCGCTCAATGTGGTGGTGTTCAATCATGATAGAGATATTTAGGATTTGATTCAAAATCTAATTTGTGTACTGATTGATTGCGTTGTTCACTTTTTTATATTTTTCTTTTTGTGTAAGTCTTATAATTAATATGTTGGATTCTAATTTGAACATTAATTTATTGGTATTAGTTCAATTTAGTTTAGGAGTTCATGACTTAGTATAAATAATGAGTCCTCTAATTGTATCAACGAGTTTTGAAATTTGTGAGAATCCATTGTGAGGTTTATGAGAATTTTTTCTGGAGAGATTTTTTGAGAGATTTTGTAAAAAGTTAGTTTGACGAGAAGCGAAATAAAAATGAGAATTTTTTTCTTCAATTTTGTTTTGTTCGTAACATTGCTGATATCTCCAATCTCCATTGTTATAATTTTTTTTTGATACATCGGAAAGCAGGAATAGAGCCCTCGACCTCTCACAAAAGAGGGGGGAGGGATACCACTAAGCGAATTGTTTGGGGCAATCTCCATTGTTCTATGATCACGTCAATCATTGTGTGTATGATTGAATCTTAATCATTGTGTGTATGATTAAATCTTTGGTTTTGAGTTGATCTTCTGGGAGAGATCTTGCGGAATTACATTGTAAATTAAGTTCAGTTTCAATTAATAACATAGTTTTATTTGGGTTTCCCTTCTAAATTCGTACACTCTTTTCCCCCCGAAAATTTTAATTCTAGAGTATAGCTTCCAACTGGAGAGCTCTCAACAATGTTCGCAATGAAAACAATAAAATTAAACTATAATCAGCATCCAACTTCAACTGGATATATAATGAACTAGGTAGAAACAAGTAGGCCAACACATGTTAGGGAGATCAATAATATAGTTCTTAAAAGCGAGGATTGCAGCAACTCTGGAAACAAAAAACATGAATATATCCAAAATCTGTATCTTCATATATCCACCTCTCTTCTAGTTTATATTCTTCATTCACATAATTGTCACTTAACTATAAGCCCTTGATTGTTTCTTCGGAGTTTAATATCCAATCCAGTCCACTGTACTTCATCCATACCTGCATCAGTTGGGAGCATGAGAAAGGCTGGCTTGATGCATACTTTAAGTATTATTATCGACTGATGACATAAATATTGCAAACCTAATACAATATTAATTATTGTGTTTGTGCATCTCCATGTTGATTGCTTTTCCGAGATCACAACAGACTGTCAAATCCCTTGAGAAGATTCCGACCCCTCTGCTAAATTATGTCAAACTAATCATGGCATACTTCATTAGTTCTATTTCAAAGGTTATAATAAAAATTCAGGATTATATAATTGTTTTCATTTAGATGTATCCTCTTCATACAATCATGCATCACACGTGCATTTAAAGAAAGTCACGACTGATGCACTTGCCAAGATCTCGTCAGCGACCCCTATCGACTAAAAAATCCTAGTTAGATAACAAAAATCATCAAAAATAGTGAAGAGAACATAAAATCAGGGATTTGATCCCTTTTAAAATGGAGTTTCAAATAATTTAAGCTTGCCTGAGTACAACAAGTAATATGAGCTCTTGTCGAAAACTTCAAAAAAAAACCTAGGTATGGAAATTGGATCAGTAATATGCTAAATATTATTGCTAATGCTATGATCTTAACTTAGTACAGCGATTATAGCACAACTAGCATTTTCACATCCAAATATTATATGTTAGTATATGTGCAAAACCCTTTCTAACGCAGAAACCAAACATTAAATATCATATTTTAAAAAAGGGGTTTTCGCATATCCATCCCTTACTCTTGCATTTTTTGATATCCGTCCCTTAATTCTTCGTATTTCGAGTTTAATTCCTCAAATCATTAACTATAACCAAAATAGTCCTCCAATCTAATTTTCTGTTAAAAAAACTCAATTAGTGCTGATGTGGCTGTTAGTGCTGACGTGTCCAGCCTGTTCGCGACGGCATCGACGGTGATGAGAGGGAGGAGGAGGAGGGGCGTAGCGGCGGTGAGGAGAGGGGATGAGGGGATGAAGGGGGAGAATGGGGGATCGGTGGCGGGGAGGAGGGGGTGTGGGGGAGGGGGGATATCAGCAGCGGGGAGGAGGGGGAGGGGGGAGATCGGCAGCAGTGAGGAGGGGGAGGAGGGGGAGGAGGAGAGGAGGGGGGATTGGCGACAGGGAGGAGGGGGGATGGGGGATAAGGATGGGGGATCGGCGGCGGGAAGAAGAGGGGGATCGACGGCCGGAGATCAGCGGTGTGGAGGAGGGGGATGAGGGGGAGAGCGGCGGCGGGGAGGGGGAAAGGGGGAGGAGCCGCCCCGCCCCCTCCTCCGTCACCCCCTTCCTAACCACCGTCCCCTCCTCCCCCACCGCCTCCCTCTCCCACCACCACCCCCCTCCTCCTCGTCTCCACTGCCTCTGCATCCCCCCGCCTCCCCCTGTCTCTGCCTCCCCCGCCTCCCTTGCATCCCTCCTCCATTAGGGCTTAATTCTTTGTTAATTAACATTAATTGTTAATTAATTGTTAATTAATCTAACTATTTAGCAGAATATAGGATGTGGTGACTATTTAGGTTATCGGCTTAAGATTTGAGGGATTAAACTCGAAGAATTAAAGGACAGATATCAAAATATGCAAGATTTTAAGGGATGAATATGCAGAAAAAATAAATAATATTTTTGAATAAAGGAAATTATATTGGAATATGGAGAAGAAGTGTAGGCTAATGGTTGAGACCATAACCAAATATATATTGATAATAGAAGGATCTCAAGAGACACCCACTTAGTAGTGGGGTGTAATGGTGGGGGAGGCCAAAGGTCTCTCCCATTCATAACACTTTCCCTCATCCATCCATTCTTAGCATATGAATTCTTCAGGGTCCAATACGCTAATATGGGGTGGATATTGCTGGATCCAGAGTTACCGTGTTTTGCCTCGTTAAAACCTTAGATATGGAAAACCCAGTGGAAAAAACAAACGGCTTAAGGAAAAAGAGTACAATACACAAGTGGCTTCCCCTGATCCGTACAACTTCAGGCTTGTAGGACTTTCAGCATCGCATCCCTATACAAGCTTTCTAAAAGTACATCTAGGCAATGCCTTAGTAAACAGATCAGCTAAATTATTACAAGACTTAATATGCCGTACTTCAATTTTCTTCTTTTCATGTAGCTCGTGCGTACAGAAGAAATTGGGAGAGATGTGCTTCGTCATGTTGCCCTTGATGTAACCAGCTTGTAGTTGAGATATACGAGCTGCACTATATTCAAATAATATGGGTTGATCAAGGTCGTCCGTCTTCAGATCGGTCGTCACTAGTATGTAATGAATGAATGAACGAAGCCAGACACATTCTCTACTAGCTCCATGGATTGCCAGGAGCTCTGAGAGGTTGGATGATACTGCTGTGGTGGTCTGCTTCAAAGATTTCCAGGAGATGGTCGTACCACAGAAAATGAACACCAGTCTGTGACTTCTCGGTATGTGGATCAGACCTGTAAACTGTATCTGCATAACCAATCAAAGTGGAAAATCCACATTTCGGGATGTTTAATCACAGGTCAACTGAACCTTGGAGGTAGCGCAAAAGCTGCTTTACTCCGTTTCAATTGTGCTGCGGGCGTAGAAATTGTATCTGGCTAGTAGGAAGACTACGAATGCTATGTCGTGACGCGTGCAGTTTGCCAGATATAGTAGTGCTCCAATGGCACTAAGGTAAGGTACTTCAGGACCTAATGTTTCCTCCCCATCTTCCAGCGGCCGGAAGGGGTCTTTATGTACATCCAATGATCTAACGACCATTGGTGTACTTAGAGTATGAAACTCATCCATATGGAAATTTTTAAGTAATTTTCTTGTGTATGTAGATTGGTGTAACAGGATTCCTCCGCTGAGGTTTTCTATCTGTAAGCCAAGACTATATTTAGTCTTGCATAGGTCTTTCATTTCAAATGTTAGTTTGAGGCTTGCAGATTTATCATCAATCTCTGTAGGAGATCAGATGAGGTTTAAGTCGTCAATTTAGACAGTTATTAATACGAATCATGTTCCCGTGGTTTTAATGAATATACACAGGCAGACTTCATTATTGGTGAAACTTTGTTGAACAAGGAAATCACTCAGTCTGTTATTCCACATTTCTTCCGTTTGTTTAAGACCATATAATGATCTTTGCAGCTTTAACAGAATAGACGTCCCGAGGTCTATTTTTTATTTCTATTGGTATTTTGAAACCATCTGGAAGTTTGATATAGATATTTTTATCTATATTGCCATATAGAGATGCAGTGACAACGTCCATGAGCTGCAATTCTAGGCCTTCCATTGAAGTTAAGCTTATTATCAATCGAATGTGATCGTATGCATAACCGAGGAATATGTATATTCATAATCCATCCCTGGTCATTAGGAAAATCCCTAAGCTACAAGCCGTGCTGTGTAGCGTACGATTTGATTATTCTCATTTATTTTCCTTACGATTACCTACTTGTATCCCACAGGTTTTACACCTCTTGGTGTTTGGACTACTGGTCCAAAGACTTTGCATTTCAAGAGTGAGACCAGCTCTACTTCTATTGCTTTGTTCCACTTTGGCCAAGCATATCTACATTTGTATTTAGCTAAAGATAGTGGATCGATATCATCGTCGCCTTTAGCGACGTGAATAACAATATCGAACGCGAAGTCGTCGACGACGACAGTGCTTTTTCTGTTCAGTACCTCCCAAGTACGTACGAATTTTTATTATATTTCTCTTGTATTGTCCTCTTCGGGGGAATGAAGGAGCGGAGAGGTTACTGGTCTGAGCTCAGCATCCTGTGGTGGGATATTCTATATTTATCTAGGTATATTTCTCTTACGAGGGAATTTATCCTTGGAGCCAGGCGGTAGTCCTCTTTTTATGTGAGGTACCGCTGATTTTGCTGCCGGTGGATTGCACCCATCTTTGGGGATGTCAATCTTAGCTCGCGTATTGGCAGTAGGGACGTGTGATCTGATAATCTTCTGGTTATCAGTAAATTTGTCCGGTAGTAAAAGTATTCTGAATGTGAAGGATCTTCAGGATCTCATCTTCACAGGGATTAGTACGCGGATCATATTAAGACAAAGAGTTAGTGTCCCAAGAAATGGTCTCAGAAGCGTCAGGCTTTTGTTTTGTGAGCCTAGTAAGAAAAATAATTTTATGAAGATGCATATATCAGTACCATAAAGTACCGAAATGGAGAACTTGATTGTTGAATTGGCCCACAAATGTCTCCTTGTATTTTCTCCAAGAAGCTAGGAGATTCAAAACCCAACTTTCAGGTGGGACGGTCTCCTGATTAGTTTTAACCTTATAACCGGGGGAACAAGGAAAATCACCCTTTGAAGAATCTTTAGGTTCCTCAATTATGTCCACGGGAGTGGGTTATGATGCGGTACATCTTTACCGATCCTAGGTGACCTAGTCTATAATTACCTGAGACTGATTTCTGGTGATGTAGAACACTGCTGGTGTTCTATCAGATTAGCTTCTATAGGTTGGATGTATGTTTGATAAAGGCTCGAACGGAGTCCTTTAAAACGTTCTAGGATGGTTTCAATACCATCCTTATGACAATAACATACAATTATACAACACTATTGAAATCATCAGTTTCCAAGTAATATCCGTTTAAACGGATGTCCTTGAAACTTAATAGATTTCTGTTTGATTATGGAGAAAATAAAACATCTTTTATTATAATTTGTGTTTGGTTTGGGAGCAAAAAAATTGCTTCACTTGATCCTTCTATTATATTATTTAGTCCCGAAATTGTAGTGGCAGGACCATAATAATTAAGATGCTATAACATCTATCAAGAAAGATCTTGTGCACAGAGGCACTATCCATTAGGCAGTCACAATTCATCTCTGTTTATAGAAAAAAATGTAAAATGTTTTATTGAAAAGTAAAACTACATTCGATTCATAATGAAGATAAATGAGGACATAATTGATGATACATTTAAAACATTAATGATAAAAGCTGAAAAGATGACTAAATTTGCTTTAGTCAAGGACGTTGTCATTCTCGAAATTCTCAGTGTTGAACCGAGTTGGAGGCTATATATCCAACATATTTGTTTCGACAGAATGCTTCAGAATTGTCTATAAATCTGGGAGGTGGCGTGGAGTACGATAGACCCTGGACCAATGTCCAGTCATGCCACATCTGTGACATTTTTCTTCCCAGTTTTTCTTGGGAGCAAGTCGTCTGGTCAGAGGGATTCCTCTTCCACATATTCTTTTTCTTCCCCTCATTATTGTTGTTCTGGAGAGAAGCTTTGGTCTGCTTCTTCGCAGCTTTCCCCTTGTTGAATCTTCATCTGTGCTTGTTCTTCATCTTCTGGGAAGAAACTGTGTGAGCTTCGGGGAGAGGAGCAGAGACAACAGGGCGTAGGTTATAAATGGCTAGTAATAAGTCTCTGTTCTTCTCCGCTATGAGAAGGCAGGAGTGTAGGTCAGAGTACTTAGTGAACTTGTGTTCACGATATTGTTGCATGAGGATTGCATCCTTCTTATGGAAGGATGTGTAAGTTTTTTTCAACATGCGTTCTTCCGTCACTTGTTCACCACACAACTTCAGGCATGAGGTGATATTGTCAAGTGCTGAGTTATACTCAGCAACGGACTTGAAGTCCTGTAAACGGAGATTTTCCCACTCATAACATATACGTGGGAGGATCACATCTTTTTGATGCTTATACATGTCCTCCAGTGCAGTCCACAACTCTAGTGGATCTTATACAGTGAGATATTCGGCCTTCAGGGTTCGATCAATATGTCTCCTGATATAGATTATGGATTTCGCCTTGTCTACACATAGACTTTTTGTGTAGAAGCTGCCTCAGCAGTGCTTGTTGTCGTGGCCACAGGAGTAGAGATTATGGCCATTAGGCCCTGTGCGCGCAAGTGGAACTTCAGGTCCACATGCCGGCTCAGATAATTTTTTCCAGCCGCATCGAGAATTTCAAAGTCGACGCTCGCTATTTTTGCCATTTATCTAAGCATGTAATAAGCATGAATTAATTATACATCCAAAATTAAAACATGCATAGAAGTAAAACTAAACTAGTTGTGGGGATCGGCCGGTCACCACCAAAAAAATAATAAAAGTCCAAAGTCCTTATACATTTTGAATTACGAGAAAATAAAAATTACAATTTGGAAACCCTTGGGGGTCCCAGCATTAGCAATTTTCCTCTGTCTTCAAGCACAGTTTCTCCGGGCATTGGCTTTTACATTAAGTTCATCACGACATTTTCACTCAAAAAGAAAAAAATAAAATGTGAGGAAAAATAAATGGTGGTGACTAATAACGGCCAATCCAAAAACCACAACACAGTCTTACTAACATTCCAGGCAGTTTTAATAATATAATTATGCAGCATCACATGCATAAACAGTACATTTTTTTCAACATCGCAGGTAATTATATTGGATAAATATATTAAATTTACATTTAATAGTTACTTGGACCACGGAAAAACGTCATTACCCGTTAGGTTAGGTAACTAACCTAATGACAGAGCGGTCTCATGATCCTTATAATTATTAAAACATAAAATAACAACAATTTTAATCCAATTAAAAATTAGGCGATTAAAAATCAATTACACATCAAATATAAGTAACAAATTTGTTACTTGCCACAAATACCCTGAGAGGAGTTAATCAAACTTAATTTCCTCATCCTGATTTTTCCTGATATTTCTGGATTTTTTCGGATTTTTTCCGATTTTTCCAGAAATTTCTGGATTTTTCAGTGTTTAATATGATATTTTCAGAAATATATATTAATTTCTGAATTAAAATTAATTTGGCCTGCAGGCCAGTGGCCCGCGGGCTGGCTGCGGGCTGCAGGCCCGTTAGCTAAACAATACCCATTTTTATTATCAATTTTGTTAATTACTGGGCTTCTGGCATATCAGGAAAGGCACATGCCTCTTCTCCCCCTTGCCCTAATTAGGGCTTAAGGGTGGAAAGTGGGGTTGTGGAGAGTCGGCCGCCAGGGATACGAAAGGACACCCCAATTTCCCCTTACCATACAAAACGCTACAGGGGGCGAAACAGTGCCCCTTCCACTTCCATTTAATAATCTCGAGACAATTGGGGAGGGGGGCGGCGCCCCCCACGGGGGGGGGGGGGGGGGGGGGGGTGGGGGGGGGGGGCGCCCCTGGGCAGCTACCTCCAAGTGCGAACAGTAGGCTAGCAAATATATCTTACTGATAAATTTTTAATACAACATAATTGACAAAAAATTAAGAACACGCTAAAACGAGCATTTGTTTAAGCAGTTCTGTGCTCTGATTCTAAAAAACAATCAAATTTCAATGAACAGGCAGCTTCCTCAAAGGGCTAGCAGGTGGCCCCCCCCCCCCCCGTCGGGTGGGGGGGGTGTGTGTGTGTGTGTGTGGGGGGGGGGGGGGGTGGGGTGGGCGATGCTCCGACACAGCAGTGCCCAACTCAGGCGGCTAACAGAAAGCTGGAGTTCCGAAAGCCCCCCACCTGAAAACGTATCGAAATGAGGTGATCAGAAGCCCAACCCCGCTCCGAGAGGCGGTGCACGCTACGGAAGGCCCCCCCATGCTACGACGCACGCTTCCGGGAGCCCATCTGACAGGGCTAGAATGCCACCCCGGGCGGGGGGGGGGGGGGCACCGCCAGCAGGCCGGTGCCCCCCCCACCCCCCATGGGGGGATGGTCGGCGCTCCGAAGGAGGCCCCCCTGCCCGACGGGGGGTGGGGGATCGCGTCGAGGACCGCGCGGGCGGCGATCGTGCCCGGAGGAGGCCCGGGGTGGGTGGGTGCAGTGTTTCATCTCCAATTTTTTTAGAATTGTTTAATCTATTAAAACTGTGAGTACATATATTTTTTGATTGAGAAAAGATTTTCTTGCTATAGAAATTACTATAGATCTCTTAGAAAACAGATATCTCAAATTTAACAACATGCGCATGTAAAGATTTTTGATTTAGGGGTTTCTCAAAATTTACCTCTAGATCCTACCCTCTAAATCTAGCAAAGTTCGTAGAAGGAAGCACTATCCGCGTCGGCACCGATTCGTCCGTCGGCACCAATTCGTCCGTGGGAAGGGATTCGGCTCCGCTTCAGAGCGTGCTGATAACGTATTGGAAAATGGAGAAGAAGTGTAGGCTAATGGTTGAGACCATAGCCAAATATATATTGATAATAGAAGGATCCCAAGAGACACCCACTTAATAGTGGGTGTAATGGTGGATGTAAATGGAGGGAGACCAAAGGTGTCTCCCATTCATAACAAATTAGAAGAAGAAGCCTTCGTTAGTTTTTTAAATGTATCTTCAGATATACTTTTTTATGAATGAAACAAATGTGAAGCAGGTTTTCGTAGTCAATAGCGCATGTAATCCACGTGAGTTGTACTGAAATTCATTCAAACTCTTTCGCTCTCCTCTGATAAAAATGACAAAAAGGCATATGAAAACATTGAAGAGATCATGATAGGTCTCCTCGAGGACTTGGAAATTTCTTTTCGTGCAAATAGACAGATACTTCATCACACGATCTCCTGATACTGGTTGATGGATGAAATGACCTGGAATTACTCCCCAAGCTCGTCGTTATTTTCTGTGTTTTTTCTAAACATAACTAACAGGAACCCCCTTAACGGGTAGAGATTAAACATTAATTAGCAACTTATTTAATTAAGCACATCACTCAGCACTCATCATAATTCATCATCACCAGCGTCATCATCAATTTCTTATTATATCTTTAATTTTACCATTTGAATCACAAGGCTACATGGAAAGCATAACGTTTTCTTTAAAGACAACTTCAATTTCTTACGTCAGTCCGCTCATATAATATTGATTCCGGATTTCTAACTAAATTAAACTCCCAATAAAATATTTAAAATGCATACTAATAATATCAAGAAATTGTTAATACTCAATATGATAATAAAGAAAGGATTTCGCTTATTAAAACATAACATTTGCGAGTTACATTAATATTATTAAAATACTCATAAACTTAGTTAGTCCATGTATTGGGCAATAAACAATGAGCATAAGAAATTCAGATATAAATTTTGAATTATCTCTAAACAGTCAGATAAATAAGTTAAAAAAAAGCAACCAAAGCTAAAATCATAATTTCAAACAAATATGAGGAAAGATATACTTGCCTAAAATTGTTAGCAGAAGTGCATGTTAAGATATATATTTATTTCAATAAAAAGAACATACGTTTGCAATGTGAAAGAGTTCCTAGATAACGTATTTGTCATGTGGGTGGAATTCATTATTAATTTTTTTTTGATTTATTGGAAAGAAGTAAAGAAACGTCGACCTCCCCAAACGCTTAACTTCAGAGTTCCCAAGGAACCGAAAAAGCCGGAAAATCCTACAAAGACCAAATTGTTAAAAGGCAATAGAACTCAAGAGAGAGAGACAAGCTTTCTTAGGAAAAAGTGAGTAACCATGGCAATAGGCCATGGTTCTCTATATATTAAACTAGAGAAGGGAGATGAAGGGCCTCAAGGAGACCAAGGGTCCCCATTACCCATAGTAATGGGGACCAATGAGTGGGTAATGAAGGAGGGGAGGCCAAAGGCCTCCCTCATTCATAACACTCCCCCTTACCCATTCATCACTTTGGTCTCTGCATCTGAGGCAAAGAGGGGTGGATACTTCTGGATCCAGAGTAAGTGTGTTTGCCTCGTTAAAACCTTAGCTGTGGAAAACCCAATGGGAAAACCCCAACAGCTTAAGGGAAAAGAGTGCAACCCACGGGTTACTCCCCCTGATCCGTACAAGCTTCAGGCTTGCAGGTATTTCAATTGTCGCATACCAATGTTCTTTACAAGCTTTACAAAAATACATTTGGGCAAAGACTTAGTAAAAAAGATCAGCTAAGTTGTTGCAGGACTGTATCTGCTGAACTTCGATCTGCTTGTCCTCCTTTAGCTCATGTGTCCAGAAAAACTTGGGAGATATGTGCTTCGTCCTGTCGCCCTTGATGAAGCCTTTTTGAAGTTGAGCAATACATGCAGTGTTATCTTCAAACAGGACGGTAGGCTCCAAATCACCGGTCTTCAGGCCAGTAGATTGAAGAATGTGATGGACGACGGATCGTAGCCAATAGCACTCTCTGCTTGCTTCATGGATCGCAATGAGCTCCGAATGGTTGGATGATGTAGCTGTTGTGGTTTGCTTTACCGATCTCCAGGAGATAGCAGTACCTCCGTAGGTAAAAACAAAACCTGTTTGGGATTTTGCCGTGTGCGGATCTGAGAGATAACCTGCATCAGCATAACCAAATAATTTGGGGGAGGCACCTCTCTGGTAGTAAAGTCCAAGATCAATGGAACCCTGGAGGTATCACAGAAGATGTTTTACTCCATTCCAGTGGCGCTTTGTGGGCGCTGCACTGTGTCGGGCTAGAAGATTAACTGTAAACGCTATATCGGGACGCGTACAGTTAGCCAGATATAGAAGTGCTCCAATGGCACTGAGGTAGGGTACTTCAGGACCCAGTATCTCCTCCCCCTCTTCCAGTGTCCGGAAGGGGTCCTTATGTACATCTAGTGATCTTACGACCATAGGAGTACCTAAAGGATGCCATTTATCCATATGAAACTTGTGTAGAAGTTTCTTTGTATAATTAGATTGTTGTAATAGGATTCCACCTCTTAGGTGTTCTATCTGTAAGCCAAGACAATACTTTGTTTTGCCTAGGTCTTTCATTTCAAAAGTATGTTTAAGGCTTTCAGATATCTCTTTGATCTCTGCAGGAGATCCTATGAGATTTAAGTCATCTACATATACAGCTATGATGACGAATCTTGTTCCCGTTCTTTTGATAAAGATACACGGGCATACTTCGTTATTCGTGAATCCTTGCTGTGCAAGGAAATCACTAAGTCTGTTATACCACATCTTTCCCGATTGTTTTAGACCATATAATGATCTATGTAGCCCTACAGAGAATACGTCCCGAGGTATCTCTTTCATCTCTGGGGGTAGATTAAACCTATCAGGAAGTCTCATGTAGATATTTTTATCTATATCGCCATATAGATATGCAGTCACAACGTCCATGAGCTGAATTTCTAGGCTTTCCAGAGAAGTTAGGCTTATTAAAAATCGAAATGTGATCGAATCCATGACCGGAGAATACGTATCTTCGTAATCAATCCCCGGTCTTTGGGAAAATCCCTGGGCTACAAGGCGTGCCTTATAGCGAACGATCACATTATTTTCATCTCTTTTTCTTATGAAAACCCACTTATATCCCACAGGCTTTACACCTACTGGTGTTTGGACTACTGGTCCAAAGACTTTGTGTTTCAAGAGTGAGTCCAGCTCTACTCTTATTGCCTCGTCCCACTTTGGCCAATCATCTCGGCGTTTACATTCCGCCAGAGATCGTGGTTTGACGTCATCGTCATATTCAGTGACGTGAACGGCAATATCGAACGCAAAATCTTCGTCGACGACTATGCAATTTCTGTCCAGTACTTCTCCAGTACGTACAAAATTTAATGATGTTTCTCCTATTGTTTCCTCTGCTGGGGAAATCAGGAGAGGAGAAGTAGCTGGTCTGAGCTCAGCATCCTGTGGGGGGATAATCTTAGTATCTCCAGGAGTCTTCCTCTTTCGAGGAACTTTATCTTTTGAACCTGGTGGGCGTCCTCTTTTCATTTGAGGTACAGCCAATTCTGCTGCCGGTGGGTTGCATCCATCTATGGGGATGTCAATCCTAGCTGGCGTATTGGCAGCAGGGACGTGTGATCGGACAATCGTCTGGTTGTCCGTGAATTTATCCGGCAAAAGATGTACTGTATTCTGGATGTGAAGGATCTTCAGGATCTCATCTTCACACAGATTAGTACGCGGATCATATAGGGACAAAGACTTCTGGTCCCAACTAATGGTCTCAGAAGCTTCTGGCTTCTTAGACTGTGTGCCCAGTTTAGGAAAAATTTTCTCATTAAATTCACAGTCAGCAAAACGTGCCTTGAATGCGTCACCCGTCAGGGGTTCAAGGTATCTTATAATAGAGGGCGAATCAAACCCAATATATATACCTAGACGACGCTGAGGACCCATTTTGGTCCTCTGAGGTGGTGCTATTGGGACATATACCGCACAACCAAACACTCTCAAATGAGAGATATCCGGAGGTGCGCCATATGCTAGTTGCATCGAGGATAAAGTATGACCTCTAGAGGGTCTTATCCTAATAAGTGATGTGGCATGTAAAATAGCATACCCCCAAGCATCCACAGGCAACTGGGATTGCATAAGCAATGGACGTGCAATCCATTGGAGTCTCTTTATAAGGGACTCAGCTAATCCGTTTTGGGTGTGAACATGTGCTACAGGATGTTCAACTTCAATACCTGTTGCCCGGCAATAGTCTTCGAAGACTTGTGAAGTAAATTCTCCCGCATTATCAAGACGTAGTTTCTTGATTTGGTTATCGGGAAAATGAGCACGCAACCTTATTATTTGTGCCAATAGCTTTGGAAAAGCTAGGTTGCGGGTGGACAAGAGGCACACATAAGACCATTTGGTCGATGCATCAATCAGTACCATGAAGTACCGAAATGGGCCACTTGCGGGGTGAATAGGCCCGCAAATATCACCATGAATTCTCTCAAGGAAGCCAGGAGACTCTAATCCCACTTTCAGGAGGGATGGTCTCGTTATAAGTTTTCCCTTGAAACAAGGGAGACATGGAAATTCACCCTTTTGAAGAATCTTCAGGTTCTTCAATTTGTGTCCACGGGATTCAGAGATGATGCGTCGCATCATTGCTATTCCAGGGTGACCAAGTCTATTGTGCCAGAGTTTGAACTCTGGCAGTGATTGGCACGTCTGGTGCTCAGTCATACTAGCTTCTATTGGTTGAATGTATGTTTGGTAGAGACCCGACGGGAGTCCCTTGAATCGTTCGCAGATGATCTTCCGGTCATCTTTCTGACGAGTTGCATACAGATATTCTACCGTATTTTCATCTCTGGTTTCTAAGTGATATCCGTTTAAACGGAAATCCTTGAAACTTACGAGATTCCTATTTGATTTAGGAGAGAATAATGCATTTTTTATTTGAAGTCTTGTGTTATTTGGGAGCAATATAATTGTTTCACCAGATCCTTCGATTATTTGGGACAGTCCTGAAATTGTGATAACAGGACCGTCATATTTATTTAAGCTATTAAAATAGCAATGATCGCGAAGGATTGTGTGCGTTGAGGCACTGTCCACTAGGCACTCAGACATCATCTATATAAGCAAAAACGAAAATTTATTTGAGCGAAAATGTAAACATTCATTCGAAAATAAAAGTTTGTACTTAAGCAAATAAAGATGAAGATACATTGAATTCTAAAAAGCATAGATAAATGATGGTGCTCAATCGAGAAGGTCGTCGTTCTTGAAGTCTTTTGCAGTAAACATTGTTGGTGGCTGAACAGCCGCCAAGTTTGTTTCAGGTAGAGACTTCTGGCTCGCCTGGTATAGATCCTGGAGGTGGCGAGGAGTGCGGCAGTTTCTGGACCAATGTCCAGTCATGCCGCATCTATGGCATTTGTCCTCCCAGTTCTTCTTTGGAAGTGACACTTGCTCGGTGTTCTTTCGCTTCCAAGTGAAGTTTCTTTTTCCCTTGTTGTTTTTGTTTGTCTGTGGAGCTACACCTCTTGGTTGCTTCATTATAGCTTTCCCTTTAGTGTTTTTAGCCTTCCTCTTGTTTTTCCACTTCTGGGGAGAAACGTGGTGGGCTTCAGGGATAGGGGCAGTGCCAGCTGGACGCAAGTTATGAGTTGCAAGCAGTAAGTCTCGATTCTGCTCTGCCCTAAGTAGGCATGATATCAGATCGGAGAATTTCGTGAAATTGCGTTCACGATGCTGCTGCATGAGGATTGCATCTTTCTCGTGAAACGAGGTAAATGTCTTTTCCAACATGCGTTGTTCTGTCACTTCTTCACCGCACAACTTCAGGCGTGAGGTGATGTTATGAAGTGCAGAGTTGTACTCAGCGACGGACTTATAGTCCTGAAGTCTGAGGTTTTCCCACTCATAACTGACACGGGGTAATATAACATCAATTTGATGTTTATACCGTGCTTCCAGCGCTGTCCATAGGTCCTTTGGGTCCTCAACCGTTAAGTATTCGGCCTTCAAGGTCCGATCTATATGTTTTCTAATGTAGATTATGGCTTTCGCCTTATCTACATCGGATACAGTGGTTGTAGGGCTGCTGCTAGATGTAGCAGAAGCTTCGGCCGCTGCTGGGGCCGAGGAAGGAGCCAAAATGGACCCAAGGAGGGCCATCGAACGCAAGTGGAACTTCAGGTCCACTCGCCAACTCAGGTAATTTGTCCCTGCAGAATCAAGGACTTCGAAATCGACGCTTGCCAATTTTGCCATTTATCTACGCAATTTAAAATGAGCATGAATTAATTAAAATTCGAATATTCATGCACAAAGAAATAAACAAGTAAAAATGCGGGGATCGGCCAGATACCCAAAATAGTACACAGTCCAAAGTTCGTTTACAGTCCATAAGAGAAAAAGAAAAATACAACTTTGGAAACCCAAACTGGGTCCCTATATCTCCGTCTTCATATGCTGTTGCACCGAGCTTTGGCTTTTAGTACAAATTTCTTCACTTACAAATTCTCTCAAAAGAAAAATAAAAGTGCAGGAAAGTAAATAGGTATACAATGGCCGATCCCGAAAAACACATTTTTACTTATTTAAACATCCACGCAGTTCTAAATATGCTACTGGCATAAAAATGAACAACCACGCATATATCTCAAACAAAACATATTTGTAAAGGAAACTAGAAAATATAATTATCTCGTAGACCACGTGGAAACGTCATACACCGTTAGGTTAGTTGACTAACGGCAGAGCGGTCTCAGGATCTTTAAGATAGTTATATTTTGAAAAATAGAATCCTAGTAAACCATAGATAATAATTTGCAAAAGCGATGTTTAAATAAAGTTGTCAACATGGACTGTAGAAATTATTTGTGATTTAACATAGAGGATAGTCCCTTTTAAGTAATTGGCTTCAGGCCATTATTTAGTGGGTAAAAATAATAACCGTTAAGTAATTGGGGCTGCAGGCCCAATTAATTTATTTAGTTATTGATAGGCACGTGGGCAACAGAGGTGCTATGAGTATACACAACTGCCCCCGATAACGTGTATTACAGAATGTTCTACACGTTATGGATTCCAGTGCATGGAGGTATCTTTCAGATTATCTAGTGGTGTACATCTGATTTATTTGTAAAATTAATTGGATAGCTGTATTTTGACTTTTATCATCTATAAATGGACATACCCATACATAGCTGGCAAATAGAGATTTTGGTGACTCATGTTATACCACACTGTGGGTACTCTTGATATAGACGATGGGATAGAAGTGATGGTCCAAATCCACTTATTGAATCAAAGGATTAGGTAAACTGCCTGACTCTTAATCCCGTCTGGGCTTATTAGCTAAGTATACATTACCAAAGGCCGGTGGTATGTATTTGGTCTTAACGACATAACGTGCTATGTCATAATGTGCTATGGAAACTTTGTGTATGTATATATGCAAGTACATCAGGATTAAGAGGAATACATGTGCTGGTTATCATTAGACCATTAGATTTTGCCGTTAGCAAACAGTTAGATAGACAAGGGGAGATATACTTATATTTAAAAACATCAAGACGTTCCATCTATTCCTCCCACTGACCGGAAGCAGAAGGGCCCAAAACTTGGGGAGAATGGCAACTCAGGACATAGCACACAGCGTTTTGGGAGCAATTATGATGTGTATGGTTTTTTTTAATTTGTATTATTTATTGTATTTTAACAAGGCATGATATTGTATTTAGCCGATTTTAAACAAGCCAAAAAGAGGTTGTAAAAAACCATGGCTAAGAATAAAATTTTTTTTATCTACGGGATCGATGGAAATTACCTCTAGATTGAAAATCTAGGGAAGATCGAAAAACGAGAAGATCCGTAGAGACAAAAATCCACGCTCCGAAAACGCCCAAGAGATTCCTTTAGCAATGCACGCCAAAGAGAAAATCCGCCACGAACAGCAGCAACCAGAGATTCCTATGCGCGTAACAAATTAGAGGATGGATTTTGGAGTGTAGAAAAGCTCAAAAAAGAGGAGCAAAAGTGCTGATAACGTGTTAAAAGGCAATAGAACTCAAGAGAGAGAGACAAGCTTTCTTAGGAAAAAGTGAGTAACCATGGCAATAGGCCATGGTTCTCTATATATTAAACTAGAGAAGGGAGATGAAGTGCCTCAAGGAGACCAAGGGTCCCCATTACCCATAGTAATGGGGACCAATGAGTGGGTAATGAAGGAGGGGAGGCCAAAGGCCTCCCTCATTCATAACACAAATTCATTATTTAAAGGGTGTGTATTATGCTTAGACAACTTTAAAGAAAATGCAATTGATGGCCTTTGTTGTGGAAGTTGGCTCGATTGAGGTGCTGAATAAGTATTGGTCGTCAGCTGAGCTATCTTGTGCAGAGATAGCTCATCTGTACTTGGATCCGACCCATTTGACTCTACACAAGTCAGGTCGGTCAGATGTCGAGCTATGGGACTTCAGCAACGCATTGGACTCTCGATCGTGAGGGCCGGCGGTTCGAGCTACATATAGCTCGAACGCACGGCACGGCACGTCGGTCGCTCGTGTTTAGGAGGACACTCGGTTGTGTGGAGGGGGCCCACTAAAATGCGACTGACACCTACTAGGGTTCGACGCATTAAATACATAGAGTTGCAATAGAGATGTGATGTCGTTAAAGTCGGGATTCATATCTTTTGGGGACTATTTCTCAATGATGGAACCTATTGTACCCTAGGGGTATATATATGTAGTTTTAGAGAAGAGTTTCGTAGGACCGCCGTAAGGAACACATTGCGAGTACTTTGAGCTGCCATTTCTGAGAGCCAACTTTGAGAGATATTGTTGTGAGCCATTGAAGAGATCATTGTGTGCTTCTTCTTCGGTTGTGAAGAGAGAATATTTGTATTTGTTCTTTCCTTTTGTAATAAAGCTCATTGGTGTTCCCTTGGCCGGCCGACGGCCTAAAGGTGCTATCTCTCTTAGCGCTTCTCGTTTGTGTTGTGTTGCTGATCCTTGACTCTGTCTTTGACGATCCTAGTATTTCGATGTGGGCACAACAATTGGTATCAGAGTTTTACAGTGTCGAAGATCAACGTAGGAGGTAAAAATGAGTAACGGTGGCAATGATGATTCCTCAAAGGCATAGACTTCTGGGTCGCATGCTCCAGCACTGCAAACTATTGTGTCCACCACGAAGTTCGAAATTGAGAAGTCTGATGGAAAGGTCAACTTCAGTATGTGGAGATGTGAAGTCTCGGATGTCTTGAACCAACTTGGTCAAGACATCGCATTGGATGAGAAGCCGACGGGCATGTCTGATTTGGAGTGGAGAAATATGAATCAGAATGTATGTGGGAAGATCCGACTGTATCTATCGAAGGAGACGAAATACCCATATATGGAAAAGGCAAGTGCAAGCAAGTTTTGGAAGGAGCTCGGTGCCAAGTACATGATGAAGAACATCCATATCCGGCTACACTTGAAGAAGAATCTTTTCACCGAGGGTGTTTCTATCGAAGAACATCTCGACGACGACAACAAGCTTTTGACCAACCTAAGGAACGTCGACGTGAAGGTCGACAATGAAGACAAGGCACTGATTCTCCTCAATTCTCTGCACATTGTGTATAAGTACTTGGTGTCGGTTCTTACATATGGTAAGGAATCAATCACATTTGAAGATGTGTCCAGTGCTCTAACAAACAACGAGCTCAGGAAGAACGATGTGGACATCGAAAGCCGAGCTAGCAATGCTTTTATGGTGGTGAGAGGTCGTAGTGGTGAGAAGGGTGGAGACATGAAGGGGTATTTTAGATCCAAGTCCAGGGACAAGAGCAGAGGCCCTTGGTGCAAGGACTTAGTGAAGGAGAAATGTGCTTTCTGTAGAGAAAGAGAGCATTGGGTCAGAGACTGTCCAAAGGAGAAGAAGAATCACGACGCAACAGCCAACGTAACGAACGTCATTGAGGTGGAGGAATGGGTTCTGGTCGGTGCTTCGAAGGGCGTGACTTCAGATGGTACTTGGGTGCTCGACTCTGGGTGCTCATTCCATATGACGCCACATCGAGAGTAATTTACGACCATCCGTGAAGGGAGTAAGAGTACTGTCCTATTGGTCAATGATCGATCGTGTAGTACTGAAAGGATCGGGACAGTGCAGATGAGGATGAGCGACGGTGTTACACGAGACATCGATGATGTACGGTTTGTTTCCGACCTAACATATAACCGCATATCACTCGGCTCACTCGAAGCCAAGTGCTGTCAAGTGACCATGGAAAATGGAGCTCTGAGGGTGACCTGAGGAGATAGTGTTGACGGGGAAACGACGATGCAACCTCTACTACTTGGATGGTACAGTCATAGCTGGAACAGTAGCTCTGACCTGTAAGGTCGATTAGGATGACTCATTGTTGTGGCACATGTGTCTCAGGCATGTGGGTGAGAAAGATTTGCAGAAGCTGATCATTGGACATTATCTGAAGGGTGCCAAGATCGTAAAAGATTGAGTTTTGCGAGCACTATGTGTTTGGAAGCAGACACGTGTTTCATTTAGGACGGCCATCCATTGTACGAAGGGCGAGCTTGACTATGTTCATACCGACATATGGGGGCCAAGTAGGACGGGCTCATTGGAAAGGAAACAATACTTTGTTTTGTTCATCGACGATTTCTCATGCATGGTGTGGGTGTTTCCGCTGAAGTCAAAAGACCAAGTTCTCAGCACTTTGATTGAGCAAAAGAAGCTGGTTGAGACTCATATAGGTCAGAAAGTCTGGCATCTTCGAAGCAACAACAGTGGAGAGTATAGGTCGGATCTCTTCGACAAGTTTGACAGATCGGAGGGGATTCAGAGGCATTTCACTGTTAGTGGTATGCCGTTGCAGAATGATGTAGCTGAGAGAATGAACCAGACTTTGATGGGGAAAGTCCGATGCATGTTGTCAACAGCCGATCGATCGAAGGAGTTCTGGTCAGAGGCCCTGGCGTACGTGACCAACTTGGTCAATCGGATACCATCTACTGCATTGGAAGGAAGACCTCTATTGGAGGTCAGACTGGAAAAGACCATTTCCGAATATGGATCACTGCGAGTTTGGGGCTGTCCAAGCTACTATGCAATGAAGGAAGACAAACTCGATGCCAAGAAAGCCATCTTCTTGGGCATTAGCTGTTGAGTATTGGTGTTTCTTACCAATGTTATTTTGATGATGATCACAATATTATTTTGTTTCTAATGACTTTCTTATTTTATTCTCATAGTTAACATTTCAAGAATATCATTTTTGGAGACTAAACACTTGGTGCAAGGATGGACATCAAGAGGAGAAGTGCCATAGTTTGGACTCAAGGGGTGCCACAGCTTGGAGATGATAAGCATCAAGGTTGAATCCATGGACTTTAAGGGAAGCAATGTGTAATCCATGTAATATTTCTCTTAATGCTTTTCTCTTTTTGAGTCTAGGTTTAATGTAATGCCTTGGATTAACTCATTCATGCATATGTATTTTCCATCTTAGTGCGCCTTAAGAGTATCATAGAAATCATTCCAATAGGTTCATCTTGCCTTAAACTCAATCTAGAGTTTTAGCTCGCCAACATGCGACTGATGAAGGTCTTGCAGGCGACTGGGTAATTCCAGACGCCTGTCGAGCCTTCTACAGTCGGCTGTTGTGCATTGCTGAAGTCAACCTTGTTTATTGGCTCTTACTTGAGCTTTTGGAACAGTCGACTGACGTTCTATTTACAGTCTCCTGTCGTTCAACAGACGCACGTGAATTAATCTACAGTCGTCTGTGCGTAACTTGCATTTTCTGGGCTTCGTCCCAATTTACAAGTCAGTCGACTGTTGACGTATTTACAGTCGCCTATCTATTTACAGTCGCCTTTACTTTGGCCATCAGCCGTCTGTATACAGACAATGCGTAAACTGCATCTCTCTGTTTCATTTCCATCCCATGTGACAGCCGCCTGCTGAAGGATATACATGCGCCTGCTCATTTTACAGGCGCCTGTGTAGTCTTCTACTGTCGCCTATCCTGGCTCAGATTATAGTCGTTGGTATTTATTTAGCCATTGATCAGTCGACTGTCAGATGTTCATCATTCGACTGTCGCTAATGTTTCAGCCTAGATTCTAGCCGTTATAGCTTTTTGTTTTTGAATTTATTCTTGGGTTTTGAGAGTTCATATAAGGTTCCTATATATATGAGAGGGCTGAGTTTATTTGAACTTCTTGGAACTATTGAAAATCATTAGAGTTTAATTAAGCACTCTCAAACTCTCCCATTTTCCTCTTAAAGCTCTTTCTCTCCTTCGTGCATTAAAGTCTTGCTCAAGGGAAATCATTTAAGTGCATTTCAAGAAAATCTCATCACTTGGAGATCCTCTTCCCTGCCTTGCATTCATTAATGAGTGAGTTCATCTCAAGGCATAGGTAAGGGTATTTGTTTTACTTTGTGTTTCTTTGAAACCCTAATTCTCTTTGTGGAAATTAGATACTCTCTTTGTGGGAGTTTGGTGTCCTAGTGTAGGGCTAACACTAATTCTCTGTGTGGGAGTTAGTAATTCTTTATGTGGGAGTTTGACCCTTGTGTAGGATTGGTTTGGGTCTTGTGTAGGACAAAATCCTCTGTGTGAGGTATCTCTTTGTGGGATTGTATTCACCTCTCATTGTGGGAATTATAGTGAATATTGGTGTGGCTAGACGTACCCATGTTTGGGGAACCAGGGTAAATTTTTGTTTTTGCATTTGGATTGATTGTGTTGATTAATTCCTATTCCATTTATTATTCCGCATTTTCGAGTTTAATTTTAATTGTACAATTTATTCCCATTACTATATTCACCCCCATCTAGAGTGTTTGTTGTTAGTATTGCAAGGTACATGGTCCTTACAGTTGGTATCAGAGCGAGGTTATAATATACAACGATGTCATTTAACGCTATATCCGTGTCTCATGAAGAAGGTCTATCAACCGTATGACCATCGCTCTTCAACGAAACCAACTACCTAAGTTGGAAGATCAAGATGATGATCTACTTGGAGGGTCAAGACCTATGGGACATCACGGAGTCGCCATTTGAGAAGCCTACTACACCCGCGGCTTCAAGGACAAAAGCGGAGAAGGACTTAATCAAATTCAATGCGAGGGCTATGAATGCATTCCATTGCACCCTCAATTCAAATAAGTTCAACCGCATCTCCATGTGCAAAACGGCCAACGAAATTTGGCATACATCGGAGATTTCTTATGAAGGGACTTCGAAGGTAAAGAAATATAAACAATGCGTATTTAGATCTAAATATGAGTTGTTTAAAATGCAGGAAGGTGAAAACATCTCGGAGATGTTCACAAGGTTCACAAATATCGTGGACGCTTTGGAAGGACTTGGGAAGGTGATTTCTCAAGAGGATCGAGTGGAGAAGATCCTTGACTCGCTTACATCTCAATGGGAGTTAAAGGCCAACGGGATTTTGGAGTCAAATGACATGTCCAAATACACCGTTGAGGAGTGCATTGGGAATCTCATGGCGTATGAAGTAAAGCTTCAACACAAGAAGGAGATTCAACCAACCAAGCCCGAGAAGCAAAAAGGGGTTACATTCCATGCCGAGAAGGAGCCAATCCAATGAGGAAGAAATTCTATCAAGAAGCTTCGAGTGAAGATGATGGAGAAGATGAAGCTAGCGATGATAATTTCATCGAGCTTGCCAAGTAATTCAAGGCATTCCTTAAGGGCAAGCAATGTAAATATTTGTTAAAGTTTGCCTCCAATTCTAACAAGGTTCCTACTTGTTACACTTGTAGTCGTAAAGGTCATCGCTCTACTGAATGCCATTCCAAACCCTCCAAAGATTACTACCAAGGAAAAGAAAAGAAACATTGAAAAGCCAAGTCCAAATTCAAGAACCAGAAGAAGGGACTTGTCAGCACATTCAATGACTCGAATGCGGATTCATCTAATGACAAAGAGGGAGATGACAAGGAGCAAGCCCACATGTGCTATATGGAAAAAGGGGAAGAGTCTTCATCAGGATCTAGCAAGGAGGAAAGCAATGGTGAAGAAAAGGAGGAGCCAAAGCTACCATATGAGGAGCTTGAGTATCGCTTCAATGTGGCCTCCAACGTGGTAAGTAAGTGCATCGACTCATATACAAAATTGAAAGCTAAATTTAAGAATGCTATGAGTAGGGTGCATGCTTTAGAATCTTCTAGTGTAAACAATAATGATATGCACATTTGTGACACTAGTGAGAGAGACACACTTCTCTCTCAAGTTAAGGATTTGAGCATTTGTAATGAAAAATTATTAGCCCAAAATCTTACCTTAGAAACTCGCATTCAACAACTTACATTGAAATGCGAAGAGGAATCCCAAAAGCTTATTAGCTTTGTACATGCTAGGGATTCACTCTACAGTTTGCTTGAACAGCAACATCCGACAAACCATAAAGGAGGTTTGGGATACACTCCAAAGGTGGTTACCATACCCACCTCTAATTCTTCTTTTGGTGCTAATACAAGAAATATTGCAAAAGCACCTAAGAAGAATCACCATGCCTTCTTGTATAACAATAACACCAACAAGAAGCATGTAAATCACAAGGTGGTGAGGAAAAATGAAAATTCTTTATTTTTTGCTAAGAAGCAAAATCCTCACTTTATGCATGCCAAGAAATGTTTTTCTACACCTAAGAATGCCACATCCATCCATCTTGCAAAGGCAAAATCCTTGCCTAGGAAATCCTTGAGTTTATAGATTCCCACTGGGTGTAGCGTGCAAGATAGGGATAGATACATCTACTCTCTAGTTAGGGATGTGATCACCTCATGTGATTACATTAGGAAATCAAACTCCTCATAGGTTTGGTTCCCTAATGTTTAAGTTACTCACACATATGCATATTGCATGTGTATTATGCTTAATGTCTATTTTAGCATACCCATTGTTTGTGTGATGTTTCATGATTTTGAAAATGGTTTCAAATTTATTTTTCATGAAAATGAGGACCTTGGGAAATACATTGGCATACATGCATTTGTTGATCCATATGTATGTCAATGGGGAAGTTAATATGTTGTATGTTTAAAATATTTTAAAACATATTTTAACTCTCATTTAGGGTTGTTTTTGATTGGGATCATTGTTTCACAATTGGTGTCATTTTACAATTGGTTATAATGGTTCCAAACTCAACCCATTGATATTGCCAACATGTTTCATGTTATATTTCATTTTGGCAATGTCATGTGTATCAATGTGATTGTTTTTTTTACATATATATGCTTTGATACACTTTAGCATCATGGCTCCAACTATTATTTACAATTGATAAAGAGGTTTATCTTTTATCTCTTTCTTTACAATTGGTATTAGATTCTAGAAGTCAAAAATTTGACCTTTTCTATGATCTTGGGGGAGTATGAGATAGTGATTGATACCCACTAAATTTTTATATGTAGTATCATATATCTCTTTATCTCTTGTATATGTTGGCCTAGTTAGTTTACTAACTAGGTCGTACGATATAATTTTGATGATGATAAACAAGCTGTGTGGCTAACATTTTTCATTAAGTGATTTCAGGGAGCAAAATACAAAATAAATTTCGTTTGCAAGAGAGAGTGTATATGAGGACAATGGCGCAAAAAGGAAATAGTCTTACATTATCAACAATGAAGATGAAGTTTTGAATCGGTCAAAGATGAAGATTTGATTGGATACTCAAGGGATTTTCTACTTGAATTCAATCTCCATGTTCTCATCCAAAACACAATGCACTCGGTCACCTATTCAATCTCCTATCATCAATCACAAAATCTTTTTGATGCAACAACATTTTTCAAATGGAAAAAAAATGGGTCACGCACACAAAATCTAAAAACAAAAAGAGTTCTGTTTTTTTGTTGATCTTAAATCAAAAAAATTCTCAAACTGCCGAATTCTTCTTGAGTTTGTTTGTTTTGATCTCATCCAATTATGAAGAAGTCGCACCCATTGATTAACATATATTGCGTTCCTCTCTTTGCGTGGAAAAGTCTATCAAAAACAAACGCACGCACTAAAATCAAATCAATGGCGTTTCCTTTTTTGTTGGGCTTCTGATCAAACGCATGCACGAAAAATAAAACCCATTGCGTTTTGTGTGTGTGCAGTCGTCTGTCAAATTTTAACGCACGCACAAGTTTTTTTGGATGCAGCTTTCGGTCAAAAAATCACACAATGCACTGAGATCTTTTGTTTCTTGGCCTTGCATTATTATTTTTTTGCTGATGCTGCTAAATATTCTAGCAAAACGTGATTTCAAAAGAATTATACAGAAGGCCGTAAATACATCAACAGCTTGCGAAACATCAAGGTGAAAAAGAAGTGCTCATCTTCTTCATGTTGCATTGAAGAGAAACTCGTGGCAGAGGCTTGTGGCCATAAGCGACATCCACCAGCAACTTGTGGCCGTCGGCGACTTCCTCCATTTACGGGTGGCCGCAGATCTCATTCTCCAAACTCACGAATTGTGCAAGTGCAGATTTCAGATTCGCGCATTCGACTTCGTACGCACATATCTCCTGATCCAGACACCGGATCCACTCGCTGTTTATGCCCACGCGACCATATCTTCATATCCTTCTCAACGGTGATAGTCTTCTTTGCTCAGTCATCAGGATTATACACAGTTCGGGCGTTTTTCTACAGATCAGCCACTGTAGAATTAAGATTCGTGAATTCATCTTTCGAAGACTATATCTTCCAATCCAGACATCGGATCAGCGAACTGTTTGTGCCCACGTGATCACAATCTCACAACTTTATCATGGTGATACCCCTCTGATTTTTCATCGCAGTATTAAAGCTATTTGAATCTGTTTTAATTGTGGGATTGTATTGTGAATAGCTTTACTCTGAAGCTATCTCTGCGCTTTAACTCTTGAACTATATTTGTACAGTGAGATCACTACCCGTAAGTGTGATCAGTTTTATTGAGTGAAATCCTCATAGGTTTTGGGGTCAGAGTTTTGGCGTGGAGCCACTCCGTTAAAAAATATCTGTGCCTGATTATCTCTGAGATTGTGATTAATTTTTTAAATATGTGTCATACACCCGATTCACCCCCCTTTAGGGTGTTTTTCAATTGGTATCAGAGCAGGATTCCTTTTAGACTCAAAGTCTAGTGGAATTTCGATCCTATGGCACAAATTCCGCACACATACTCATATGGCATGCACAATCAAAGAGAAGGTCAGTCGTATCTCAGATCTCCTCTATTTGATGGTACGGACTATAGTTACTGGAAACAACGCATGTCCATACACATCAAATGTATCGATATGGCATTATGGAAAATAATCAATGAAGGCTTTACACTATTTGATAAACCCACTCCTGAACTGCTAAAGGAAAATGATCGGTTACAAAATCTAAACTTTAAGGTCATGAGCATATTGTATGGTGGTCTTAGTAAAACTGAATTTAACCGCATTAGTTCTTGTTCCACTGCTAAGGATATTTGGATGAGACTTGAAGTTACTCATGAGGGAACTAGCAAAGTTAAGAAAACTCGTATTAGAATGTTATTACAGAAATATGAAAATTTTGCTATGATGCCTAATGAGTCTATTGCCAGAAGATGACTTGGTTGGAAAGATCATATATTCTTTATCTGGTGATTGGATTCAAAAGAGGACGGCGATTGAAGAAGCACATGACTTGGCAGATATCATTTTTGAGCAGTTAATGGGAAAATTAATGGCTTATGAGGTTCAATTGAAGATGGCCAATGATAGCACACCAAAGAAGGAAGAGAAATTTAAGAAGGAGGAAACAAAGGAAAAGAACTTAGCTTTACAAGTTTCTAAAATGCTCAAGGAGGAGATGAATGAATCAGACGATGAAAGCATGGCTCTTGTTACAAGGAAATTTGTGAAATTCATGAAAAACAACAAAAGAAGGACGGGAAGCATTTGGGGAACCAAGAAAAACGAAGAAAATGATGGAGAAAGTTCTGCACCTCAGTGTTTCAGATGCAACAAGAGATGGCACTTGAAAGCAGAATGTCCACTTTTGAAAGCAAAAGGAAAGGAAAAGACTGGTGATGAAGAAAAGAGGACATCAAAGCGAGGAATGGTGGCTACTTGGGGAGAAAGTGACGCAGAGGAGATCTCCTCAGATGATGACGGGAACGACAACACTGGAACTTTCTTTATGGCTGGAAACGAAAAGGTAAAAATTAGCTCTCTTGTTCAAAGCTTTGATGATAAAATGAATATTAGTGATGATATGTTTTCTAGCATGGAGGAAGCATATGAATTTCTTGTAGAACTCCTTCAAGAAATGGGTCCTAAATTCCTTAAACTAAAAAAGTTCGTGATTCATTAAAAAGAGGAACTAGGGAGCATGACAAGAGAGAGAGATGAGCTTTTTGTTAAGTGGAAAGAACAAAAGGAAATAATATACAATTTTGATGAAACCCAATTAGAAACAAAAACCTTAGAGCTAGAAAATACTAATAAAAAATTGGCTACGTCAGAGCTTGACCACGTTAATTTAGCTAAAGAATTAAAAGAGAAAACTAGAATTCTTGGTTCTAAAGATTTTGAAATAAAATTATTGAACCTAAAACTGGCTAGCTATGAAGAAAAATTGGAAGAGCTTGAAAAAGAAAAATCTAATTTAATAAAAAGAAAACACATAGCCATTGATTTAGAAACTAGCGAAAAAGAAAAAAGATATGAGACTAAGATTAGTGAACTTGAGAATGAAAATCAAAGTCTTACCTTGACATTAAAGAAATTCACAAATAGCCAAAAAAGCTTTAATAAGATGATAAATGGGCTAAATGAACAATCTAGTAAACATGGTCTTGGCTTTCAGAAAAAACAACCTAAGAAAAAAACTAGGAAGATCATTGAAACAAATTTTGTAAGAGACATGAGCTTTCAACATTGCATGCACACAAATCATATGTCATCTACTAATAAGCATTTCAATGTTACATGTTTTTATTGCAACAAAAGTGGGCATGTTATGAATGATTGCTTGGCCAAATATTATCCTGAATATTTTATATGGGTCCCAAAGCATCGTACTAACAATTGTGGATCCAAAATTTGGTTACCAAAGGGTGCATCTTCTTTTGTAGGTGCATCCTCAAGTGGAAAATGACAGCATTTGGTACCTTGATAGCGGTTGCTCGAACCACATGACGGGCAACGAATCCCTCTTCACGACGCTATCAAGGAAAGATGGAGGGACGGTTATTCTTGGAGATGGAAAGAAGTGCAAAATCTTAGGTAAAGGTAACATTGGTAAGCATCCTCTTGTGGTCATTGAAAATATTAATCTTGTTGATTGTTTAGCACATAATTTGTTAAGTGTGAGTCATCTATGCTCTATAGGCCTTAAGGTGCATTTTGAAAATGACAAAGTATATATTTTGAAAGGTGATGATACTCTTTTTAAGGGTACATCTTACAATAACATCTACACTATCAAACTTAGTGACTCAAATAATCTAAACTGTTTAGTTGCATCACATGAGACTAGTTGGCTTTGGCATCGAAGATTAGGCCATGCCGACATGGACCTAATCTCAAAGCTTGCTCGAAAGAAACTGATGAGAGGTTTAACTCAAATTAGTTTTGATTGGGATAAGCTTTGCGATGCATGTCAACTAGGTAAGCAACATAAAAATAGTTTCAATCCTAAAAATATTGTAACTACTTCTAAGCCATTGCAACT
Source organism: Scilla litardierei (assembly GCA_030789695.1). NCBI lineage: Eukaryota > Viridiplantae > Streptophyta > Magnoliopsida > Asparagales > Asparagaceae > Scilla > Scilla litardierei. The sequence goes on along the minus strand of CM061133.1, from coordinate 273,577,611 downwards.
AATACATTTGGATTTATTTGGACCCACAAAGGTTGCTAATTTTGGTGGTATGCATTATTGCTTTGTTATTGTCGATGACTTTTCACATTTAACTTGGGTTTATTTTTTGACACACAAACATGAAACTTTGGATGTTTTTAAAATGTTTTGCAAAAAAGGTTGAAAATGAAAAAGGTTTTTCTATAGTCAAAGTTAGAAGTGATCATGGAGGAGAATTTGTTAATACTAGCTTTGATGATTTTATTCCAAAAGGTTATTCATATAACTTTTCCGCCCCGAGGACACCACAACAAAATGGGATGGTTGAGAGGAAAAACCGTACTTTGCAAGAAATGGCTAGGACCATGATTCATGAATACAAAGTGCCTTTATATTTTTCGGCTGAAGCTATTCATACTTCTTGCTACATTTTAAATCATGTGTCCATTAGACACATTTTGAAGAAAACACCTTATGAGCTTTATAGAGAGTTGACTACCAACTTATCACATTTAAAACCATTTGGATGCAAGTGCCATATTCTGAAAGTTGGCGAAAATCTGGATAAATTTGATGCAAAATCCGATGAGTCTATTTTTGCTGTCTACTCACCACATAGCAAATCTTATCGAGTATTTAATAAAAGCACTCTTACTATTCAAGAGACTGTGCATGTGAAATTTGACGAGAAAAGTGCTATTAATGAATCTTCTAGTCCTGTTGAATCTTCAGATATTGCAGGTGGGTTGATGGACTATAGATAAACACTAGCAATTCCAATGAGCAAGAGAACAACAATGATGGTGTACCAAAAGAAGCAGAAGCTACTACGTCATCACAAGATCTCCCTAAGGATTGGCGCTTCAAGAAGGGGTATCCAAAGAATCAAATCCTTGGAGACACGACGGAAGGTATACGCACTAGAAGTAGCTTTAATTTGATGGCCCTTAAACCAAAAACAATTTTGCTTCATTCGAAGGGAGTTGGGGATTATGTCACTAATTGAGCATTAGCACGCATATCCATGCACATACACATGCTTAAATATTGTATCTAAGCTACACACATTGCACACTATTTCATCTTTATATGGGTTTGGTCATTCTTTGTATGTGCATGCATGATCGTCATCATTATTATTGATTTTGGTTGAGAATTTGATATGAACCTTGTTAGACATCTTAGAAACATTAAAATGATTTTGATGATGATGCACCATATTATTGTAAAATCCCCATGCTTGATTTATTAATGAAAAAGTGAAACTCGTAAGCATGCCAAATTGTACGAATCAAACAGGTTGATTGAGTCTTATAAACTATGGAGACAATTTGATGTTCTTATATTCTAAAGTTTCTGAATTTATATTTTATCCTTACAATTGTGTGTGCTTAAATCTCTATGGAAAATTATTTAGCAGGAGTCGAATATGTCGATGCCTTCATGTGTTACTATTCTGAGACACCAACATTGTAATTATTATGTATATAAAAAAAATTGCAATGAGCTATTAAAAAAACTTGAGATTAGCTTAACATTTTCAAATATGCCATATTTGATTCCGGCAGCTAGTAACCGGATTTCGGGGGTGTGTTGAGCAATGCGTATGAAATATGATAGATGAAGTAACCGCTTAGCGCATCTCAATTCCAAAGGATCTGAAATTTAACATCATGGTATTCCTTGTTTGGTGTCTCCCTACACATTACTTATTGATTATTCCATAGCAACGAAGGCTCATAAATTGGATTAGATAATCTTATATTTTGATCTCTTAGTTTCTAAGCACCCTTCATATTGTCAAAGTGTTTCATAATACAACATCTCCTTATTATATTTCTTACAACGACCGTATGCTTTAAATGTTCATGACATTTGTTATGCTATAAGTTTGTGGGGAAAACATTAATATGACCATCTTCATCAATTTCTTGTTTCTTCGATATGCTAAACTTGTTTCATGTCTCATTCTTAACCCTTTCAATTTTTGTGATCTTTTCGATTAATGGCAAAAGGGGGAGAGTAGAAAAATAATGCAAAAGGGGGAGAGATGCAGAGATGCACATTTTGAGGGGGAGCTTGTCACAACTTTTCATGAGAGCACATCGATAGGGGGAGCTTTGTATGATGTTTATAATCATGTGCACTATATGACTTGCTCTTTAATATCATTTCTCAATTTTTCCAGACTTGTTTGCCATCATCAAAAAGGGGGAGATTGTTGGCCTAGTTAGTCTACTAACTAGGTCGTACGATATAATTTTGATGATGACAAACAAGCCGTGTGACTAAAATTTTTCATTAAGTGATTTTAGGGAGCAAAATGCAAAATAAATTTCGTTTGCAAGAGAGAGCGTATATGAGGACAATGGTGCAAAAAGGAAATAGTCTTACATTATCAACAATGAAGATGAAGTTTTGAATCGATCAAAGATGAAGATTTGATTGGATACTCAAGGGATTTTCTACTTGAATTCAATCTCCATGGTCTCATCCAAAACACAATGCACTTGGTCTCCTATTCAATCTCCTATCTTCAATCACAAAATCTTTTTGATGCAACAGCATTTTTCAAATGAAAAAAGGGCCACCCACACAAAATCTCAAAACAAAAAGAGTTCTGTTTTTTGTTGATCTTAAATCAAAAAAATTCTCAGACTGTCGAATTCTTCTTGAGTTTGTTTTTTTTGCCCTCATCCAATTATGGAGCAGACGCACCCATTGATTAACATATATTGCGTTCCTCTCTTTGCGTGGAAAAGTCTGTCAAAAACAAACGCACGCACTAAAATCAAATCAATGGCGTTTCCTTTTTTGTTGGGCTTCTGATCAAACGCATGCACGAAAAATAAAACCCATTGTGTTTTGTGTGTGTGCAGTCGTCTGTCAAATTTTAACGCATGCACAAGTTTTTTTGGATGCAGCTTTCGGTCAAAAAATCACACAATGCACTGAGATCTTTTGTTTCTTGGCCTTGCGTTATTATTTTTTTGCGACTGCTACTAAATATTTTAGCAAAACGTGATTTCAAAAGAATTATACAGAAGGCCGTAAATACATCAACAGCTTGCGAAACATAAGGTGAAAAAGAAATGCTCATCTTCTTCATGTTGTGTTGAAGAGAAACTAGTTGCAGAGGCTTGTGGCTGTAAACGACATCCACCATCAACTTGTGGCCGTAGGCGACATCCTCCAACGACGGGTGGCCGCATATCTCATTCTCCAAACTCACGGATTGTGCAAGGGCAGATTTCAAGTGCAGATTCCAGATTCGTGCATTCGACTTCATACGCGCATATCTCCTGATCCAGACGTCGGATCAACTCGTCATTTGTGCCTACGCGACCACATCTTCATGCCCTTCGCAACGGTGATAGTCTTCTTTGCTCAGTCCTCAGGATTATACACAGTTCGGGCATTTTTCTACAGATCAGCCACTGCAGAATTCAGATTCGCGCAGTCATCTTCCGAAGACTATATCTTCCAATCCAGACATCGGATCAGCGAGCGCCCACGCGATCACAATCTCACAAACTTTATCATGGTATATCCATCTGATTTTTCACCGCAGTATTAAAGCTATTTGAATCTGTTTTTATTGTGGGATTATATTGTTAATAGCTTTACTCTGAAGCTCTCTCCGTGCTTTAACTCTTGAACTATATTTGTACGGTGAGATCACTACCCGTAAGTGTGATCAGTTTTATTGAGTGAAATCCTCATAGGTTTTGGGGTCGGAGTTTTGACGGGGAGCCACTCCGGTAAAAAAATATCTGTGCCTGATTATCTCTGTGATTGTGATTAATTTTTTAAATTTGTGCCATACACCCTATTCACCCCCCTCTAGGGTGTTTTTTAGTATATTGTCCACCTTTTTGACAATGACAATGGGGAGAGAGATATGCATTATGTAAATCATCATGTTTATCATACATATGCATTTGGGGAGAGAGATTTATATATCCATGCCTACTATATTCACCATTGTTTCTTATTATTTCAATTGGAATAATGAGTTATTTACAATTGGTTTATCTCATTTTACAATTGGTGCATATAAGTAGGGGGAGCTCATTAGCATTATGCTTTACTTTCTTTATGTTTGTATAATGTGTGTCATCATCAAAAAAGGGGGAGATTGTTGAGTATTGGTGTTTCTTACCAATGTTATTTTGATGATGATCACAACATTATGTTGTTGCTAATGACTCTATTATTTTAGTCTCATAGTTAACATTTCAAGAATATCATTTTTGGAGACTAAACACTTGGTGCAAGGATGGACATCAAGAGGAGCAATACCATAGCTTGGACTCAAGGGGTGCCAAAGCTTGGAGATGATGAAGAGCATCAAGATTGAAGCCATAGTCTCTAAGGGAAGTAATGTAATCCATGTAATATTTCTTTTAATGCTTTTCTCGTTTTGAGCCTATGTTTAATGTAATGCCTTGATAGATGGATTAACTCATTCATCCATATGCATTTTCCATCTTTGTGAGCCTTAGGCGTATCATAGAAATCATCCCAATAGGTTCATCTTGCCTTAAACTCAATCTGGAGTTTTTGGCTCTCCAACAGGCGACTGATGAAGGTCTTACATGCGACTGGGTAATTCCAGGTGCCTGTCGAGCCTTCTACAGCCGACTGTTATGCATTGCTCAAGTCAACCTTGTTTATTGACTCTTACTTGAGCTTTTGGAACAGTCGACCGACGTTCTATTTACAGTCTCCTGTCATTCAACAGACGCATGTGAATTGTTCTACAGTCGTCTGTGCGTAACTTGCATTTTCTGGGCTTCATCCCAATTTGCAAGTCAGTCGACTATTGACGTATTTACAGTCACCTGTCTATTTACAGTCGCTTGTACTTTGGCCATCAGCCGTCTGTATACAGACAATGCGTAAGTTGCATCTCTCTGTTTCGTTTCCATCCATTGTGACAGTCGCCTGCTGAAGGATATACAGGCGCCTACCTATTTTGCAGGCACCTGTGTAGTCTTCTACAGTCGTCTGTCCTGGCTCAAATTATAGCCATTGGAATTTATTTAGCTGTTGGTCAGTCGACTGCCAGATGTTCATCAGTCGACTGTCGCTAACGTTTCAGCCCAGATTATAGCCGTTACAGCTTTTTGTTTTTGACTTTATTCTTGGGTTTTGAGAGTTCATATAGGGTTCCTATATATATGATAGGGCTGAGTTATTAGAACTTCTTAGAACTAATGAAAATCATTAGAGTTTAATTAAGCCACTCTCAAACTCTCCCATTTCCCTCTTAGAGCTCTTTCTCTCCTTCATGCATTGAAGTCAAGCTCAAGGGAAATCATCCAAGTGCATTTCAAGCAAATATCATCACTTGAAGATCCTCTTCCATGCCTTACATTTATTAATGAGTAAGTTCATCTCAAGGCATAGGTAAGGGTATCGGTTTTACTTTGTGTTTCTTTGAAACCCTAATTCTCTTTGTGGGAATTAGATACTTTCTTTGTGGGAGTTTGGTGTCCTAGTATATGGCTAACCCTAATTCTCTGTGTGGGAGTTACTAATTCTCTGTGTGGGAGTTTGACCTTTGTGCAGGGTTGGTTTGGTTCTTGTGTAGGACAAAATCCTCTGTGTGAGGTATCTCTTTGTGGGATTGTATTCACTCCTATTTGTGGGAATTATAGTGAATATTGGTGTGGCTAGACATACCCATGTTTGGGGAACCAGGGTAAATTCTTGTATTTGCATTTGGATTGATTGTGTTGCTTAATTTCTCTTGCATTTATTATTCCACATTTGCGAGTTTAATTTTAATTGCACAATTTATTGCCATTACTCTATTCATCCCCCCTCTAGTGTGTTTGTTGTTAGTATTGCAAGGTAGACGGTCCTTACATTAGCAATGATGTCAAGGGATACCGACTGTGGTGTGTGTTGGATACAGCGATCGATGACTTCGTGTTTGATGATAACAAACTTGTGTGAACGATTTAATGTGTGTGTTAAGTATTTTTAGGAATGGCGCGAATACTCATAGAGAGACTAGCCAAAAGTGATGGAGGAATTGCTATACACACTTCAAGTGGACTAAGTCAAATATGGTGAATATGGCTACAACATTTGGACTAAGTCAACGATGAGAAGATAAGGAGCAAATCAATTCAAATCCATATTTGAATTGAGTCAAATCAATTGGTGCAATATTCAAATCCTAATGCCATGCAAATTGGAGACTTGGTCAAAGATGGAGAAATGGAGAATCTCATGCAAATCAAAGGTGATTATATGAGATCTAATTCAAATCCTATAACTACATAAATTGGATTACATAGCCATTCATATTCAAAATCCATATCCTTAGAGATTTATTTAAATCCAAATCAAATTAGGATTCCTTCCAATCTCCATCAAATATGGAATTCTAATTGATTCTATCATATCCCATTCTCTCCTATATAAACCCACTAGCAAATAACTCGTGCACACGTGCACGTGGACTGGAAAAAAATGGTCGGAAAGGGGGGGGGGAAGAATAAAAAGTGTGGATGTGTGTATGGGAACGGTCCAGAGGCAAAAATGCAAAACCCGGGGTTGTATGTGCAAAATTCCCCACCTCTTCTCTTATCTCTCAAAATCTCATCACAAAATTCCACACCTCTTCTCTTATCTCTCAAAATCTCATCACTTATCCAATTTCTCTTGTCCAAATTCTCTTATCCAATTTCTCTTGTCCAATTTCTCTTATCCAATTTCTCTTGATAACACCCCTATTTTATAGAATAGATATTCCAAAAGAGAGATTTTTGAGAGAGAGAGAGATGGCAACAAAACTACAAGGAAAAATTCGGCAAAAACCCTAGCTAGGCCGTAACATATCATCTCCTCCTGGCCTCCTTGCGCAACTTTCAACCCCCTTCCTCCATTGCCAAGCTCCATTGCCAAAGCTCCTATCTCCATAGCAAGGCCTCTCCTTCCTCCATTGCACAACCATACTAAAGTCGTCTTCATCTCCTTGCACAACTTAGGAGGAAGCCTCATTGCAAGGATCTTATTTGCGCTAGTTACTAAGGGGACTCTTCAAGCAAGCAAGCAAGCACTCCCTCCATTGTCCAAAGTTTCAACTCCATACATCCCATGGCCGTAACCTATTGATTCCTCTCCAAGGCCGCAACTTGAAGCCATCCTTTATTCATCAAGGCCGCAAGTTATAGAGAGGATGGCCATCTACATTGCGCAACACAACAACTAGGAGGAGGCATCACACATTGCGCAAGCACCCAACGGAAAGCTCCATCACTGCGCAACATTGAAGGGAAGAAGCTCCAAGGCCACAAGTTTCATTGAGGAGCCCAAGTCACCTAGGCCACAACTTCCAGAGGCGAGGACGTGACGTTGGCGACGACATCCCTTCAGATACGATCTGACCTGAGCAGATTGACAGAGAGGACTGCCGCTACACAAACTGAGATTCTCTAAACTCTTTACTATTATATTTGTGTAGTTATATAGATCTCTGTAGGGGAAACTTTACCATTGTTACGTTTTGGGGTCTTGTCTAGTTGGTCTAGACAAGAGGGACTTGGCTAGTTGGGGCTAGCCAATAGAAAGCTCTTACTAATATTAATTGTGTTGAACATGTGTGTTGTGGGGGTACTGAGAGCCTGTCGAGTGTAGAGACGTAGGTCGTGCTCAAGTTTGTGGTTGTACATGTCACATAATTAATATAATATCTGCTTTGGGGGTTGGACGTATGTCGTTGAGACGACCAAACCAGGGTACATCTGATGTGCATCTGTGTTTGCTTATTATTTACTCTGCATGTGCTTATAACTGCGCGTGATTGTTCGTGAGTTGCACGAATATTTTTATTAGCATATTCACCCCTAGGCTACGATCCAGATCCAACAAGTGGTATCAGAGCCAGTTTAGAGGATCTAGTCTAGATTTATTTAGATGACCATGAATATATCTGATTCTGCATTTGCTGAAGGTCAGTCTATAGCCCGTCCCCCTAAATTTAATGGAGTTGGTTTTGCATATTGGAGAGCTAGGATGAAAATCTATCTAGTGTCTGGTTATTATGATGTGTGGGATATTATTGAAAATGGTTATACTCCACCCACTATTAAAATTGAAGACACTATAATGATTAAGCCTAAAGATAAATGGGATGTCTCTGATAAAAAGCTTTATTCTTTAAATGGCAAAGCTATGAATGCGCTTATATGCTCTCTTGATAAATCTTAGTTTAATCATATATCACATTGTTTAACTGCGCAGGAAATATGGCATACGCTGGAGGTGACGCATAAGGGAACGTCACAGGTGAAGGAGTCTAGACTTGCCCTGCTAAGCACAGAGTACGAGAGCTTCTGCATGCTTCCATCAGAATCCATTTCAGCGATGTTTGATAGGTTCATCGATATCGTCTACAATTCTGGCTCCCTCGGTACACCATACTCTAGCCTTGAACATGTGAGGAAAATCTTAAGGGCGCTACCAAGCTCGTTCAGGCCTAAGGTCACTGCCATCTAAGAAGCCAATGATCTTCGCAGATGAGGGCGGAGGACTTGATAGGTAATTTAATGTCCCACGAGCTTGAGCTGCAGAATGTAGAGGCTAGAGAGAAACTCGAGGCAAAAGAAAAATGAGCAAAATCACTAGCTCTTCAAGCTAGAGAAGATGATGAAGATGAAGATGAGAACATAGCGCCAATGTCAGAAACTTCAAAAGTTCATCAAAACTAGGCAAGGAAGAGCAGAAATGGAACCCATATTTAACCGTTATAATAACTCTAATTCTGTTAAAAATTCCTCTGATCAGATTGCTACTCAAAAAGTTATGTGTTATAAATGCAGAAACAAAGGACACTTGATGAGAAACTATCCACAAGAAACGGCTAATGTTGCAGACAAGAAAGAAAAAGCCCTGGTGAGAACGTGGGACATGGATAGCAAAGATAAGGATGCGGAGCATGAAGTTGGTATCAATCTTGCTCTGATGGGAAAACACGATGAGGTAATTTCAGGTACTAAAGCTGAACTTCTTATTATTTGTAAAGGGATGCAAGATAAAATTGTAGAGCTAGAATCTACCGCAGATGACTATAGAGATAGTAACTTTGAATTGCAACAAGAAAATTGTGATTTCTTTAAATAAATTGAAAGCCTGAAAGAAGAACTTGTTGCATGTAACGCTACAATTAATTTGCTGAAAAGGGGGAAAGCTCACATGCCTAAAAATACTGAATCTCTCTCTTGTCCATCTTTGATAAATGAGATTAGCATGCATAAGCAAGATCTGATTAAACTTAAAACTGAAAATTAATTGCTTATTAAAAAGATTAGCATGCTAAATTATGAGCTTAAATAAAAAATGATTGCTTTTGAAAAGAAAGAAGATGAAAACAGGAGAGCTTTCATTAGTAAATACACTTTGATTGTGAATGAGAATTCTATCGTGAAATCCAAAGTCACCAATCTAGAATTTTCATTAAAGAGATTTTCCATTGGAAAACAAAATTTGGATACTATTCTTTGAAATCAATTATATGGAAATAATAGACGTGTGCTTGGATTTAATTCTAAAATTGTTGAAAAGCCTAAGTATAAGAAATTTCACAATGTGCCTACCGTTGCTAAAAATGTTTATGCAAAGTGCTTTACATGTGATAGTGTTGGTCACGCCTCTTCTCATTGCAAATATAGGAACACAAATATTAAATTCAAGCAAATATGTGTTCCTAAATCTTTGATGACTAACATGAGTGGACCTTGTTGGATTCCAAGGTCATGCATAACATCTATAAGGTAAGATAGAGATTTGGCGAGGTGCTATGAATTGAATGTTTGACTATTTAGCTCCTTAGCCAAACAACGCCGCGAAGGTATATCTATTCTTTGAACTTAATGCATACATTCATATCATATTTTTTTGCATTTTTTGTATGCTTAACTTTTTTATTTTGTGTGCTTGTTTGATTGATTCTTAGTTTGCTTTAGTTGATTATAAAGAAAAATAAAAAATAAAAAATAAAAAATAAAAAAAATGGTGCTTAATGTCTATCTTTTCCTTTGAATCATTCAAGTGCTATTAATGAATGATAATTCAAATCATTGTAGAAATCATTGTGTTATTGCTATAGCTACATGTGCATGTTAGATTTTTCTAAATAGCCATGACATGTTTTATAAATTGATAATATGATTTCTACACCTACACTTTCACTTCCATGTATATTGAATATCGTTGCACAATTGGAGATTCCTTTATGAAATGTTGGAAAGTGAATGTAGGTTAAAAATAACTGAAAAATCTAAGGGATATGATGTGTATTTGCCATGGATAAAAATTGAACTCAAAAGAATTGAATATGAAAAAAAAAAATACATGAATATTGCTCTGTATGAAAAATGGATACAATTCATGGCAAATACACTACCCACGAGTATCCAACATATACTTCATGGGTAATCTTTAGCGTTGGTGTTATACTCGTCAAGCAATGCCACCCCCACATCTAAGAGTCCTTATAAGCTATGTTTTTGGGGTGTGGTACCTTGAACTCATTTTTAATTAGGTGGGGAAAATCAATCCTAGATGATTTAATGTTTTACAGAAAATATGGATTGCTTTTGGTTGTATTTCTTAAGTGTATCTCCCTTTGTGCTTCAATTATTTAATCATCCCACTTACACGATGGTGTAGAATTCTACATTACACTTTTCATTAAATTTGAAGTGCTTATTTAAGAAAAATGACATGCATGTGCTATGTGTAATTTATAATACTCTATTTTTGCATGTGACATGAATTAGACTTCGTTTATACACTTTTGATGATAACAAAAGGGGGAGAAAATATTGATAAAGATTTGAATGATCTGTGTGTGCATTAATGCTTATATGTTGCTTATATGAATATTGGTTTATGGGGGAGCATTAATGAACAATGAAAATGTGCTAATTGAATATATGAATATTGGTTCAAGGGGGAGCATGAATAAAGGGGGAGCATGAATAAAGAGGGAGCATGCATACATGTTTGAATGCTTGAAACATCATTGTTGCGTGCTTGTATGCTTGCACATCATTTCCATACTTGTTGCATATTGCATACATCCTCCAGCTTCACACTTCACTCACACATGTCACGTTGAAATCATATGAATCGTTATTGCTCAAATCTTATATTAGTTTGTCATCATCAAAATGGGGAGATTATTGGATACAACGATCGACAACTTCGTGTTTGATGATAACAAACGTGTGTTAATGATTTAATGTGTGTGCTAAGTGTTTTCAGGAATGGCACTCTCGCGAATACTCAAAGAGAGACTAGCCAAAAGTGATGGTCGAATTGCTATACACACTTCAAGTGGACTAAGTCAAAGATGGTGAATATGGATACAACAATTGGACTAAGTCAAAAATGAGAAGATAAAGAGCAAATCAATTCAAATCCATGTTTGAATTGATTCAAATCAATTGGGGCAACATTCAAATCCTAATGCCATGCAAATTGGACACTTGGTCAAAGATGGAGAGATATGGAGAATCTCATGCAAATCAAAGGTGATTAAATGAGATCCGATTCAAATCCTATAGCTACACAAATTGGATTACATAGCCATTCATATTCAAACTCCATATCCTAAGAGAATTATTCAAATCCTAATCAAATTAGGATTCCTTCCAATCTCCTTCAAATATGGGATTCTAATTGATTCTATCATATCACATTCTCTCCTATATAAACTCATATTCCAAGAGAGAGATTTTTGTGTGAGAGAGAGAGGGCAAAAAAACTACAAGGAAAAATTCGACAAAAACCCTAGCTAGGCCGTAACATATCATCTCCTCTCCTAGCCTCCTTGCGCAACTTTCAACCCTCTTCCTCCATTGCCAAGCTCCATTGACAAAGCTCCTATCTCCATATTAAAGCCTCTCCTTCCCCCATTACGCAACCATACTAAAGCCATCTTCATCTCCTTGCGCAACTTAGGAGGAAGCCTCATTGCAAGGATCTTATTTGCGCAAGTTACAAAGGGGACTCTTCAAGCAAGCAAGCATGCATCTCCCTCTATTGTCCAAAGCTTCAACTCCATACAACCCATGGCCACAACCTACTGATTCCTCTCCAATGTCGCAACTTGAAGCCATCCTTTATTCATCAAGGCCGCAAGTTATAGAGAGGAGGGCCATCTACATTGCGCAACTCAACAACAATGAGGAGGCATCACACATTGTACAAGCACCTAAGTGAAACCTCCATCACTGCGCAACATTGAAGGGAAGAAGCTCCAAGGTCGCAAGTTTCATTGAGGAGCCCAAGTCACCTAGGCCACAACTTCCAAAGGCGAGGACGTGACGTTGGCGACGACATCCCGTCAGATACGATCTGACCTGAGCTGATTGACAGAGACGACTGCCGCTACACAAACTGAGATTCTCTAAACTCTTTACTATTATATTTGTGTAGTTGTATAGATCTCTGTATGGGAAAATTTACCATTTTTACGTTTTGGGATCTTGTCTATTTGGTCTAGACAAGAGGGACTTGGCTAGTTGGGATAGCTAATAGAAAGCTCTTACTAATATTAATTGTGTTGAACACGTGTGTTATGGGGGTACTGAGAGCCTGTCGAGTGTAGAGACGTAGGTTGTGCTCAAGCTTGTGGTTGTACATGTCACATAATTAATATTGTATCTGCTTGGGGGCTGGATGTAGGTCATTGGGACGACTTAACCCGGGTAAATCTGCTGTGCATCTGTGTTTGCTTATTATTTTCTCTGCATGTGCTTATAACTTCGTGTGATTGTTCGTAGGTTGCACGGATATTTTTATAGCATATTAACCCCCCTCTATGCTACTATCCAGATCCAACAGTGTTCAATACAGAAGAAAGTGATCATGAGCAGAGATGTAACGTCTGATGAGTTGTCGTTATTGAATGAGCATGAACCAAAGGTGGAGACAGAACAGACACAGATGAAGCAGGTCTATTACAGGGTGTATGAGGTTCCAGATCGGTCGGCCATCGACTCAAGCCAACTCACACCAGAGGCTGTAGAAGACGTCCTCCAGACGGATGCTGGTGAAGTTGGTGGTTCAAGCTCAGATGGTGGAGATAGCTTATCTCCACAGATGACTCAGCTGAAGGATTCCATTGCGACGAAAAGACCGAGACGTGAGATTCAACGACCTGCAAGATACTCGAAAATGGTCTTATTCGCTTTTCCCGCTGTAAGTATTGACATTCCCACTTCTTTCGGAGAGGTGAAGCAATTTGAAGAACCGGAGCAGTAGAAAAGCACGATGGACAAAGAGATGGAATGGCTGGGGAAGAATGAGACATGGGATCTCGTGGAGCATTCGAAAGATATGAACGCAAATGGGTGTAAGTTGGTCTACACCAAGAAGGAAGGAGCCGAAGTAGGAGAAGTTTGCTACAAGGCTCGTATCGTAGCGACGGGCTATGCACAGAGGGAATGCATCGATAACAATTGAGTCTTCTCTCCGGTGGTGAATCATTGCTTGATTCAGATAATGTTGGTATTAATTTCTCTGTTCGAACTTGAACTGGTGCAATTAGATGTCAAGACGAAGTGCTTGCATGAAGAGCTCAAGGAGGAGATATATATGTCTCAGTTAGATGGCTATAGGAGCAGTGACGGTCTTGCATGTAGGCTGAAGAAGTAACTCTACGGGCTGAAGCAGTCGTCGAGACAATGGTATAAGCATTTCAAACACTATATGACGGATGATCAAGGGTATGTTTGTAGCCCCAATGATCATTGGTGTTATATCAGGACTTGGATGATGGGTCCTTCAACTATCTATTGCTTTATGTCGATAATATGCTCATTGCTTCATCGAATAAAGAGGAGATTTGGAGATTGAAGTCTTAGCTCAATTGTGCATTTGAGATGAAAGATCTAGGCGAAGCACAGTGGATTCTTGGGATGTAGATTACAAGAGATCGAAGTGGAGGTAAGGTTCATCTCTCACAGAGTCTCTATTTGAAGTCTATGATACAGAGATTTGGCTGTGAGAAACTGAAGTCCGTAGCTACCTTGTTCGCACCTCACTTCAAGCTCTATGCTGAGCATTGCCCGAAGAATGAAAAAGAGAAGAGGCTTATGGAGAGCATACCATATGCCAATATGGTAGGAGCCTTGATGTGCTCTGTGGTATGTACCCGATCCGACCTATCACATGAGGTCAACATGGTGAGTAAGTACATGCACAATCCAGGGAAGGAGCACTAGCAAGCAGTACAATGGATACTGAGGTACATCATTGGCTCAGTCGATGTAGGATTGACTTATAACCGAGGCATTCATGGTCTGCATGCTGTTGGTTATGTCGATTCCAACTTTGCAGGCGACTTGGATGGGAGGCGATCGACGACATGCTACGTCTTCACCCTATCAGGTGCTCAAATTTGTTGGCGAAGTATCCTTCAGTCTATGGTGGCATTGTCTACTACAGAGGCAGATTATAAGGCATTGAATGAAGCGGTGAAAGATCGATATGGATGATGGGCTTGATGGATGATCTGGGAGCTACCAAAAGAAGTATGACGTCTATTGTGATAGCCAAAGTGCGGTACACTTGGGTAAGAATCAGGTCATCCATGTTTGCACCAAGCATATCGATGTGAGATTCCACTTTGTCCGTGACTACGTGGGAGAAGAAGAAGACGACATTGACCTACTGAAGATCGGAACAGAGGACAACCCGACGGACATGCTGACGAAGGTTGTATCAAGAGTCAAGATCAAGCATTGTTTGGACTTGCTCAATGTGGTTCTGCGATGAAGTAAGGCTTGGTAGAGACAACCGGCCCAGGAAGGGGCATTGTGGCTCGGTGGAGCCAGTTGAGTCCTTAGGGACATTAAGCTCTTCAGAGCAAAAAGGCAGGAACACCAGATGTGGCTCGACCACGACGATACGTGGACGATCATTCGTGTGACGGAGGCCTAAATCTCACCAAGGTAGAGATTTGTGAAAGTTGGCTCGATTGAGGCACTAAAGAAGTATATGTTGTTAGCCGAGCTATCTTATGTAGAGATTGCTCGTCTACGCTCGGATCCGACCCATCTGACTCTGCACAAGTTAGATCTGTCAGATGCCGAGCTATAGGACTTCAGCAATGCATTGGACTTTCAGTCGTGAGGGTCGACGGCTCATTGAATCGGTAGCTCTATGGTTCGAGCTACAAATAGCTAAAACGCTCGGCTCGGCACTTCGGTCTCTTAGTCGTTAGGAGGAAGATCGTCATGTGGTGGGGGCCCACTAGGATGCGGCAGACGCCTACTAGTGTTCGGTGCATTAAATGCATAGAGTTGTGATATGAATGAGATTCCGTTAAAGTCGGGATTCGTATCTTTTACGGACTCCTTCTCAATGATGGCACCTATTGTACCCTAGGGGTATATATAGGTAGTTTTAAAGAAGGGTTTCGGAGGACCACCGTGAGGAACACATTGAGAGAACTTTGAGCCGTCATTTATGAGAGCCAACTTTTAGAGATACTGTTATGAGCAATTGGAGAGATCATTGTGTGCTTCTTCTTCGGTTGCAAAGAGAGAAGATTTGTATTTATTCTTTCCTTTCGTAATAAATCTCATTGGTGTTCCATTGACCGGACGACGGCCTAATGTTGCTATCTCTCTTAGCGCTTCTCGTTTGTGTTGTATTGTTGATCCTTGTCTCGGTCTTTGACGATACTAGTATTCCGCTGTGGGCATAACATTTGTTTCTAATGTGAGAGTTTTCTCTAAGTTGGTGTGTGTGTCTCAACATAGATTGAGTGAGTGCCTTCATTTTATTTGGGTTGACGAGCCTCCGAAGTTATATTTTTAGTAATTATTTTACTTCTCTTATCTCCCTATTTATGTTTTTATCATAATAAAAACATGTTCAAGTTTTCAATTTTTTAAACAATTTGAGCTATGGTAGTACGTTGACCAACTCCAAGCGAGGTTTTGATGTTATTTCTCCTACACGTCTCAGTCCAATGAGAGCCAAACCCCAACTTTCACTTATTCAAATAACCGGATTTGGGTATTTTAACATCAATACAATGCTAATCTCAGTATATTGATTATTACGGGAAGCAGGGAGAATGCTTTGAGGAGTTGATACATCGGTTCAATTCTGTAGTTATATATCCATTGTTGAAAAATATGGTATACAACATAAGAAATATCTCACAGTTAATATAGGATTTATGAAGATTTTTGGAGATTTATTGGAGCATAAAATAGTTATTTTTTGAAGTCCAGAAGTCAGAATTTCTAAAGCCCAATCCCATTTGAACAGTGCGGCTCACTGAGTAGCACATGTGTGCAGAACGCATGCGAGCATGCAGGCGGCAAGTAAGCGCACGTTGGACATACTGTGCACATCACGTGCAGTGCATGGATGCAGGCGCAGGCACGCGACTACTACGGTGTAGATCCAAATCAATTCCAGGCCCGCTAGGGCTTTTCAACTGTATTTAAACATTGTTCTGGCTAGGTTTTTGTGCAAATTTTAGAGCGAATCTCTTGGACAAGTTTGCGACTACCTGTAGAAAATACAGAGGGAAAACTAAGGGCTAACAGATGGTTGTTTGAGAGCTTTCTCCATTGTTTTTTTCTTCGATTTCTTAACGGGGTTGGCTATTTCCTTGAACCGAATGTTATAACTTGCAATCTAGAATTATTGAAGCTTTATTGATCTCTCCAACTGGACATACACCAAATATTAGGTGGAACTAGTATAAATCTTAGTATCATGTGTGTGTTTATCTTTTGTTTTGTGTTACTTTTGTATTTTTTGCTATGTTGCGGGTCTTGTAAATAAAGTAATTAGCTTTGTTCGTTGGTTCAATGATCTTCTTGATAAGTCTATCTAGATGGTATATGAGCCCAAGAGAGGTGATCTTAATCACCTCCAATAATTGGTATCAGAGCAAGGTTCGTGAAACAAGTCCTAGGCAATAGTGGAGATTTCTTCTACAAAAGGTGATGCAACTAGAAAAACAATTAGTTCAAGTTCATATATGGGTGGCTCATATGCAACGGTTAGAAGAGCGCAATAAAAAAGATAAAAGTTTGTTGGCAAGGAAAACGTCGAGCTATGGTAGTAGAAGATGAATGCAATCTTGAGAAATGATCGTGTCCACAGGATGATGTAAAGACACATAGACTTTATCAGCAGAAATATTAAAAATGGGAGAAGATGTAGATGGAGGACTCGGTTATCACAATCATCCAACTCAATTTATTGGACGAGGTGATTTATCAGGTGTTCGAGGAGACTACAGATAAGGGATTATGGAAAAAGCTCAAGAAGTTGTATCTTAAAAAGTCACTCACCAATAGGCTGATCATACAGAAGACTTTCTTCATTTTTAACATACGAGACGTGACCTCATTGAAGGATCACTTGGATACCTTCAATTGATTAGTGATTAAGAAGAGGTCCACTGGATTAACCGTAGAGGAAAAATATGAGGTGATGATTCTGCTCATATCATTGCAAGAGCAATACACACCATTTGTCAATACCATGGTCTCAGGATACTCTCAGCCATAAGGATGTGAAGGCAATGCTCTATAGTTAGGAGTTGAGAGATTCGATGGCTGGAGTTGGTTTGAGTAGATGAGATTCAGACAACCAAGGCCTAATTACATTGGGGTGAAGCAATGCGAGAGGCTGTAATAGGAGGGGATCAAGGTCGAGGACTAGAGGCATGTCATACTATATTTGCAAGAAACCTAGACATTAGAAGAGAGATTACCCAGAAAGGAGGAACAGAGACATGGAGTATACAGCAAAATCTTTTTCAGTTGCAGTTATGTAGACGAATTAGGTAAGTAGCAAGGAAACCTATGATGTTCTATAGCATGCTCATCAGATGTTGAGAATCATGCTTAGGTCATGGATTCAGGGGTGTCATTCCACATGACGCCAAATAAGTAGTGCTTTTATACCTATCAGAGGAAGCATGATTCATATGTCCTTATGTGTAACAATGAAGAGTGCAAAGTTGTTGGAATTGGTTCAGTGAGAATCAAAATATTTGATGGAATAGTGCACACACTTACTAATGAGTGGCATGTTCTGGAGTTTAGGAAGTTATTGATTTCTTTGGGGGCATTGGATTCCATGGGTTGCAAGATTACGATAAAGCTGGAAGCTGTGTGCGATGTTGGTGATGAGAGGTGAAAAACTCAGGGATCTATATCTACTGAAGGGAATGACGACTATTTGATATTTCAATATTGGAGTTGATAGTTTGCATGATACTGATTTAACCAGGCTGTGGCATCTTAGACTTGGACATGTCATGAAGAAAAGTTTGAAGGCTTTGAGGAAGCGTGGTATGATCAAAGGGGTGAACTTTAAGAAGCTGGAGTTTTGTGAGGAATGTGTCTATGGAAAGCAACCGAAGGTTACTTTCAGTGTAAGTATGCATGACGCAAGAGGATTCTTGAATATATTCATAGTAATGTTTATGGCCCTGCACCACTTCACTCTCTAGTTGGAGCTTGTTATTTCATTGTACTCATCAATGATTTCTCCAGAAAAGTTTAGGTGTATATGATGAAGGAAAAGTCAGAAGCGTATGATAAGTTCAAATCATGAAAGAAACTTGTGAAGAATCAAACAAGGAAGAAGCCAAAAGTGCTAAGATTCATAATGGTGACAAGTTTATTTCTGCTAAATTTAAGAAATTCTATAGGGAGCATGAAGTAAAGAGCTACTTCACTACACCAAGAGATCTATAGTCGAATAGAGTTATGAAGAGGATGACTATGACACATCTAGAGAAAGCAAGGTGTCCCCGATTTGCATCAGTTTTATCGAAGGGATTTAGGCCAAAGATAATTTTACCGTAGCTTATTCGTAAACAAAGTTACAGAGGATGTTTGCATTGAGATATTAATTCTCACCCTGTGTGGTTCTGATGATGAACACATGTGCATTTAATATATTTCAGTGTAGGAGGTTAATAAAATCAATTAAAGCACTCAAGTGGATTAGGTGATGAGCAAACAAGGCCATGGACCAAGGAGCAAGACAATGATCATGAAGAATAAAAAAATGCATCACTTTGGGGACTTCATTGTAAAAATATTAGTGATGTATTTTTATTTTGTCTTAGCTTGTTAAAGCCATGTTAGATGCTCACACACTCATGGGATCAATTTAAAAGTGATTTTAAAGTGATTTAATTTTTTTTCAACTTAGTATCTTATGTATCAGACTGGTAGCCGACTACTCCTAACGTAGGAGTCTACTACTTTCATGAAATTTTCTCTGTACCATGACGTGCCGATTATAGTTGTTCTACTGGTCAACTACAGTTGTCTGAGTAGTCAGATACCAGTATAACTATAATCGACTACCGACAGCCCAACGGGAGAAAAACACAGTTCTGTGATTTTCGAAAAGCTGTTTTTTCTATCCATTGGAGTGGTGTTTTTGAATAGTTTTCAATGGTTTTTCCACTGCTATTTAAGCTACTTTATTGAGATTTTGAGCATTAATCAATGAGCAAAAATTAAGTTTTTCAAAGCATTTTTCTAAGCCCTTTCAAAAGCTCTCAACACTCTCTTATTTGGCCAATGCTCTAAAGTTTTCTTGAATCTTTAGCCAAAGTTTTTCTTGATCTCCCAATTCTTTAATTTCATCATCTTTTGAGATCAAAACTATAGCTATCATACACTCAACAACCTTCAAAGCAAGGTTATATGAATAGTAAAAGTTTCATTCAAAAGAGTAAGTAAAATCCTTAAGTGTTAAGGTGATGAGTGTTTTTATTTCTTGAAAAGAATTGTTGTAAGCAAGACCTCTTGGGAAGAGGCATTTGTACTTTTTGAAAAATAGTAGAATGAACCGAGTAACTTGGCTTGCTGGAGTAGGATACGGGAACCAAGTGAGACTTAGGTATCCGAACTAGGGAAATACTCGTGTTTGCATTTACAACTTTTCTGTGATTGTAATTAATTCTATCTTACTTGTGATTTATTTGCGCTACACTTTTCTAGCAAGATAATTTTTGTTGATTAAGTTAAATTTGGTTAACACCATTTGGTAACTTAGGTAGATTTTTAGAGGGATAGAGGAGATCCTAACACATGGTTCCAGAGCCCTAGTGTCTACTTTCCATCCATCCTCAGGTAATAGAGGAGATCCCAACACATGGTACTAGAGCCAACACATGGTACCCAAGTCAAGTTGAATAGATCCCAACACATGCCATCCATCCTCAGGTAATAGATGAGATCCCAACACATGGTATCAGAGCCAATTTGATGGATGGCGTTAACGAAAAATAATGAAGTCTACCTCGAAGGATAATTAACGAACCGTCCACCTCTGCTCACCGGATCAAACTGCAACACTTGGAAGAATCAGATTTGCATTATTTTAGGTCCATCTCATATGACATTTGGACCATGTTAGAGAAAGAATATGTAGAGCCAACAAAGCCACCAAATGAATGGACCAATCCCGAAAAAGAGAGAGATGCATTGAGCTTCAAGGCAATGAATACACTCCTTTGTTCACTCAATAACACGGAATCTAATCGAGTAGCACGTACAACCTCTGCTCACAAAATTTGGAAAATCCTTGAGGTAATGCACGATGGTAACTCTAAATTTAAATATTCTACCGTTGATTTAATGTTAGCAGGTATGAAAATTTTGAGATGAAGCTAGGAGAATCAATTTCAGACATGTCTACCCGCTTCACCGAGATTGTCAACACCTTTGCAAGTCATAGCAAGAACTACACCCAAAAAGAACACGTGATCAAGATCCTTGAATGTATCACACTGGAGTGGGAAAGGAAGGCCATGGCTATTAAAGAAGGAAATGACACTTCAAAACTTACCTTAGAGGAATTGATTGTGAACCCCATGGCATATGAGAACTGCCGCCAACAAAGGAAAGATATGGAGGAAGCCAAGAAGAAAAAAGCTTCGCCCTCAAAGCTACAACAGAGTTCGAGGAGTCCAGTGATGAGCTCGAGGAGCAATTAGCATGCATTTCCAAGGGTTTTCAAAAGACCTCAAGGCACATAAGTCCTTAAAACATAAATTATCTAATGTGCCTATTTGACTTGAATGCAATAATCCATGGCATTTAAAGAGAGATTGCACAGTAATAAAAAGAAAAGGAAATGATAAGGAGTTCAAAAATCCATAGAGAAAGGCTTTTAACGCATATGATAGAAGTCCAAAAAACGGATGAACCTTCATCATCCTCATCATCACCATCCAAAGAAGAAAAAGAAGAAAGGATGTACATGTATTTCATGGCTAAGGATGACAAACAAGTAAATTATTTTGACTCACACTCTAGTGATAGTGGTTCTAATGATGATGAGTGTGATTAGAAGGGAGAGTATCACAAGCTTTATGCAAGAGTATGTGAGAAAATTAAGAGAACTTCTTACTCTCATGAAAATGCATGAAGATTGTAATAGTTCTTCTAATCTTGATTTAGAAAAGTTTAGGGAAGAAAAAGTAAAATTTTCTAGTAAGAATAAAAAATGGGATAAATTGAATAGGTTGCTTAGTTTAGACTATTGAGATCTTAATGATAGGTTTAGTGACTTAGAAAGCACCATGACTGCCATTAAGGCCAATCATGATGATTTATGTATGAATGTTGCTAGATTCAATAAGAGTAAAGAAAAATTAGATGATCTAATTAGCTCACAATTACCCTCTAGTAGCAAACGTGGCCTAGGATATTATCCCTTCAAAATGTTAAGACTACTCATCATCCTAGGGTTCGTAAAACCACCAATGTATTCGTCAAAGTATGAAGGAAGAATATATTTATGGGTTTATGAACAATGTTCATTATTGTAATGATTATTGATTTTCATATGATAGGAAATCTAAACCCAATTGGGGTTGGTTCCCTAATTTTTGATTACTAACCCTATGGACTCAACAGAAAAGAGCACCAAAACATATTGATTATTTTTTGGTACACAAAAATATTTGGGGGATTTGAAGATTACTCGCCTGACTCCAAAACAAAATTCAATTATACATATTTGAAGAGGGAGAATGAAAATTAATAATCTTATTTGCAGGGGGAGCTAAGCTTTTGACAAACAAATTTTTATATAATTATTTTTTTCATGCACTCTCTCTTAGATATTGAGTCTCACTTCTTATTTAGACTCATGCATACATTTAGGGGGAGATTTTATAAAAGAATACATGCTTTTCAAAAGCGGGAGAAATCATATTTAAAATTGAATATCTTTTTGTTGATAACAAAGGGGGAGAGATATTAGATGACATGCATTGATAAGTCCTTTCTTATTATCATGCATTGTTTGTCATCATCAAAAAGTGGGAGAATGTTGAGATATTATGTCTCACACTGTATAGTTTTGATGATGAACAATTGTGCATCTAACATTTTTGAGTGCATGAGCTTAAGGAAATCAATTATAGCACTCAAGGTGATTAAGTGATGAACAAACAAGGCCATGGACCAAATGGAGCAAGACAATGAGCATGAAGAATGAAGAATGCATCACCTTGGGGCTTCATCATAATGGTATTAGTGATTTAGTTTTATTTTTCCTTAGCTTGTTAAAGCCTATTAGAAGCTTACAACATAAATGATCACTTTAAAATGTTGAAAATGTTTTTAAAAGGTTTTCAAATTAGTACCAATGTATCAGACTAGCAGCCGACTACTCCTAATAAAGGAGTCGACTACTTTCATGGGATTTTCTCTGTACCATCAAGTAGCTGTCTACAGTTATTTTCGTAGTTGACTACGGCTGTCTTAGCAGTTGACTACCAATATAATTGTAGTCGATTATGGACAGCCCAACAGGAGAAAAACACAGTTCCGTGATTTTCGAAAAGATGTTTCTTTCAATCCGTTGGAGGGATGTTTTTGGAATAGTTTTCAATGATTTTTCCATCACTATTTAAGCTGCATTTACTGAGGTTTTGAGCATTAATTAATGAGTAAAAATTAAGTTTTTAAAATTATTTTTCTAAGCCCTTTCAAAAGATCTCAAAACTCTCTTTCTTTGGCCAATGCTCTAAAGTTTTCTTGAATCTATAGCCAAAGTTTTTCTTAATGTCCCAACGCTTGAATTTCTTCATCTTTGAAATCAACACTATAGCCATCACACACTCAACAAGCTTCAAAGTAATGCTATATGAAAAGTGTAAGTTGCTTTCAAAAGAGTAAGTAAAATCCTCAAGTGTTAAGATGGTGAGT
This sequence comes from Scilla litardierei, assembly GCA_030789695.1. Classification (NCBI taxonomy): domain Eukaryota; kingdom Viridiplantae; phylum Streptophyta; class Magnoliopsida; order Asparagales; family Asparagaceae; genus Scilla; species Scilla litardierei. The sequence continues at coordinate 273,554,383 of CM061133.1, read as the reverse complement.
ATTTTTATTTCTTGAGAATAATTGTTATAAGCAACACCTCTTGAGAAGAGGCATTTGTACTATTTAGAAAATAGTGGATTGAGTCGAGTAGGACTTGGGTTACTGGAGTAGGATATAGGAATCAAGTGGGTCTTGGGTATCCTAACCAGGGTAAAACTCGTGTTTGTGTTTGCTTCCACTTTTCTGCGATTACAATTAATTCTATATTTCTTGTGATTTATTTTCACTGCATTCTTTTAGCAAGACAATTGTTCTTGATTAAGTTTAATTCAAGTAAAACCATTCGTTAACTTATGTAGATTTTTAGAGAGATTTTTTACACATTAATCACCCCTAGTGTCTACTTGCCATCCTTTTTCAGGTATTAGAGGGGATCCCAACAGTTTGGACAGTGAAGCAAGTGGATCTAGATCATCTACGAGTGTTTAGATGTCCAGTTTATGTTTAGAAGGAAGGTGACAACTTCGGCATCAAAGAAAATAAGTGTGACATATTAGGATACATGTATGATATCGAGGGTTAAAGAGTTTAGAGTCTATATACAAAGAAGATCTTGATTAGTCGACATGTGACATTTGATGAGTTGGTAGTGCTACAAAAAAGGCTACAGGATGTACCAAAATAGGATGAGGCAAGGAGGTGCCAAACGAGGTGGATGTACTTATTCCAAATCAAATGTTTGATATAGATATTTGTAGAGAAGTGGTTGTTGATGGGGAGAGTCGACATGATGTTACTAATATAGGCATCGATGATAGCAGGAGTTCTAGTCAAGGTCGAGATCCTAGAGCTATTGTTGATTATTCTATTACTAGAAGATATGGCGAAGCACCATTAAGGCTCCAACTTGATACAATGACTTTGTGAATTTCTCTTATGTATTGTATGCGCATGGAGATCTTATGAAAAATAGGTTTAAGGTGGGTACATTGAGTTTGGATGCAAACTCAGGGTGTATGTGTGTTAGGGAAGACATCGACATGATAGCATATCCCAAGAAAATTCACGAGAATGAGAATCTGATAGTAGACAAGTCGACAGCAAAGTTTGAGCGGGGCTCCAGCTTATTTTTATTAAATGGGTGCTATGGTGCCATGAGGTGGTACGGAGAGACAATACGTGTTTTGCTTTATGTATGGATTCAAGAGATATGCCCAATTAGGAGATTCACTTTTGGAAGGAAGTTCGTTGGACACTCGATCAGTTGATGGTGCTTAGTACGAAGCTCACTAACCTAGTGCATTGGCCTCAAGATGAAATGGTTTATATTTGAAGGTAGATGGTATGGAGTTTTGGCTTGGTTCGGGTTTTATGGTGTGTTTGTATCAATGTGGAGTACTGAAAAATACAATACAATACACCAAAATATCTAAGGATTAATCTAAAATTTCTTGGAGTTGGAGAATTTTTGGAGACCAAAACAGTGATTTTCTGAAGCCCTAAAGTCGGATTTTCTAAAGCCCAGCCCAGTTGAACTTATTGGGATATGTGATGATAAGGAGAAACACTAGAGGGAAGGTGAATAATGTTTATGAAATAATAAAATTCCTCCAGAAATTTCTTTGAAGATCAAAATTAATGTTGCCTAATTTTATCTTAATCAACTAACTTACTTGCAATAATAAAGATAAGCAACGAAATGTACATAAAGTGCAAGTAAGAAAAAGTCCCAAAGATCATAATCGTAAACATACAATATTATCTTGGTTCGCTGTTTTAGGGATAGTCTACTCCACAAAACTCTGTTAGGCCTTAATCCATTATTTCAACAAATAGTTACAACCACATCACCTCAAATGAGGATTTTCACTTGCCTCCCTGTAAGAGGGCATTTTCAAAGTCCTAGCCTACAACAAGAATTTTCTCTGACAATCTCAAGTGAGAATACTTACAGTGCTTTGGTAGATACAATTACATAGAGCCTTTGATTGCATTTCTTTGCATGGAAGTGCAGCTATAATAAAACTTTGATCTTCAATAATTTGAAATAAAGCTGTAGAAAGATCAAGAGTTGGCCAAAGAAAAGATTGGAAAGCTTTTGAATATTTTAGCCAAAATGTGAGGGGGTTTTAAAGCTTTAGAGCACAAAAAACTTGTTTTTCTCTTTTGAAATAATCTTAAAAACTCTTCTTTTGAAAACTAAAAAACTTCAAATATATAGATGAACATTTGGGTCCAAAATATTGACCAAAATGCCCCTCCAACGGTCAGAAAAAATGGACAGAAATTTGATCGTTGCAAGCTGACTAGACATACTATTATTTTACTGGTAGTCGACTATTGGCTGGGTAGTCGACTACCTGCACAATAATAGTCGGCTACTAGCTCATTCTAGTAAGTCTCCAGCGCAGCCTAGAACTTAGTAATCAACCCCCATTCAACCAGTAGTTGAGTACTATTCTGTACGTAGATTTGTAGCAGAATCTCTAGGATACAAAATTCGAATCAATTTAAACATTTTTAAAACATTTTTAATGTATTACTAAGTGTGTGTGGGCGTTAACCAATGCTTTAACATGCTAATACAAGGAAAAGAAAAATACATCAAAAATACATTACTACATTAAAGACTTTGATGTATTATTTATGTTCCAAGCTCCTTGCCTAGCTCTATTTGATGAATGGCCGTGTTGAACTCACCAATCCTTTGAGTATTTCTTTGATTTGTTTCATATTCTTGCACTCATGTGTCAGATGACATGTTTACTCATCATAAAAACTATATGAGGTCACTCAATATACTATAGAATTGTGTGGCCCACTAAGCTGCACACGTACGCGGCATGCATGTGAGTCGGCATGCGTCTCGCGAGCGCACAACCAGATTGTTGCATGTGCACACGTGTGTGTGCATAGCGCATGCAGTATATAGATGCAGACGCGATAGTAGGCGTGGTAGCATTGGCGTAGATCCAAATCCGTTTTGGATTGCAGACCTATAAGTTCTTCCAACGATATTTAAACCTTATTTCGGTTAAGTTTTTGAACATATTTAAGAACAAATTTCTTCTACGAATTTGTGGATACATGTAGAAAATACAGAGTGCAAACTAATGGCCAGGAGGGTTGTGTGATTTTTCTCCATTGTTTTTCTTCTTTGATTTCTTTACAGGTGTGGTTATTCCCTTGAACCAAATGCCATAACTTATAAACCAAGATTATTGAAACATTTGTGATCTCTCCAACTGGACGTACACCTAGTATTGTGTAAAATCGATATAAATCTTGATGTCACATGCATGTTTATATTTTGTTTTGCATTACTTTCGCATACATATTTGTATTACAAGTTTTTTAGAGAAAGCTATTAGCTTTGTTCGTTGGTTTAACGATCTTTGAATTTTTGCGAGGAGATTGCTTTCTTGATAATTCTATCGAGAGGGAATATGAGCCCAAAAGGTGATCTTAATCACCCCCAATAACCATTAATTATTATTTTGAGTACACTCCATTTGTCAAAAAAGTATTAGACAAATCTATGTTGTTGTTATGTTATTCAATTATGTAGTTATTTAACCATTAATTATCCTACTAAGTACTCTCCATTTGTCAAATCTATATTAGAGAGATATATGGTGTTGGTAAATTGTTGTTAGGAATTTGACACAATACCAATCATCACCAAAGTGTGTACAACAGAATAAATAGATAAAGTGTCGCCAACTAAATCAATGTAGAGTTAAGATCTTGAAAGAATCATAAAAAACACAAGAACAATTACAGAATCAAAATCAGTTAGTCATATAGAGAGGTAATGATTTATACTGGTTCGGCCCAACCTTTGGCCAATGTCCAGTCTTCCATTGTCATGGTTTCCACTAGATCAGGGATGATAAATCAGATAATACATCGACTACAAAATCTCCTCCAAACAATCTACGCCCTCTCAATAAAATAACTCTAGCACTCTAGCAATTACAATGTCTCATGCACACAACCAATAGATAGAGCTTACCAGAGACTCTAGAATAAGTAATACCTCCTCTCACAAAGATCGTAATTGTCTTAAAGAAAGTTCGTCGTCTATCGCCGGCAAAAGATCAACTTTGCTCAACACGCAAGGAATTCTAGGAATTCTATCCAATTCTCTTTGTGTGTGCAGTGTGTGGTCAAAAGCTGTATCTCTAGGTATTTATATCATATGAGTCCTTCCTAGGGTAGAATAGGACATGTTAAGGTGAGTCCTTATGATTTAACCTTAAAACAGATCAACGTCCTAGGTTAGAGTATGGAATCTGGGTGTATTAGGACTTTTGCGCATCAGCACGACCGTGCAGATATATGGCACGGCCATACGCAAACTGCATATCATATCTGTCTGTGCCAATACAACAACATGGCCGTGCAAGTATATGGCATGGACATGCGCAAACTACGAATAGTAATGGGCTGCTCCTGTAGGTCGTGCATGGCCGTCCAAGTTCTTCCACGACCGTGAACTCTTTGCGCAAAGTGGATGGCTTCACTGTTGGGTCCTGCATGGCTATGCAAGGTCTCAAAGGGTCATGCACATCTTGCGTAAAGCAACTGGGTCTCCTGCTGAGTCTCGCACGGCCGTGGCAAATTTTGCACGGCCGTGCCAACCTCCAGAACTCAAATTTGTAGCATTAATCAACAAACTCCACACTGCATCAAATTTCCTCCATTAACCATGGCACGCCCAAACTCTCCACAGCAATTCTAACCAAATACCAAACATCTCTACCCAGATCTAGAATTTACAAAACTCTCATGACAAGGGAAAATCATCAACCACTCACCATGTATTGATCAAGCTCCAGCAATGCCTAAGCTTGACTACAGAAACAACCTTTGTGAGCATATCTACATGGTTATGATCCGTCGAGACCTTCTCCAATGCTATCACCTTCTTCTCCTCTTGTAGAAAGAAGTTCTGTACTTCTATATGCTTGGTCCTCGAACTGTAGGACTGATGCTCCGCCAAGTGAATTGCGCACTACCTGTCACAATAAACTTTTGTCACTTCTTGTGAAATCCCTAAGTCTCTCAGTAGACTTCTCATGTCCTTTCCTTCCATATCGCCTCAACTGTAGCTATCAGTTTTGCATCCATGGTTGACAGTGATGCAATGAACTTAAAGACTGATCTCCAGGATACTACAGTAGTTCTCAAAGTTAATACATATCCAGCCGTAGATCGAATTCTATCTCTGTTACCTGCATAATCTAAATCGTAGAATCCAAATATCACTAACCCGTCTCCATTGTCGTAACAAAAACCAATGCTGGTCATTCCCTGAAGATATCTCAATATCCATTTCATAGCATGCCAGTGTTCCTTCCCTAAATTTTCCAACTACCTCCTGATGACTCCAACTGCCTGGGATAAGTCAGGATTTGAACAAACCATGGCATACATCTGACTTTCCACGGTACTAGCATAGGGGACCGTATACATGTAGCATGCCTCTTGGTCGGTGCTAGGTGATAGTCTCGCAAAAAGTAGGAAGTGAGCTCCTAGTGGTGTGGTGACAGGCTTCACCTACTCCATTCCATTGAGTGCAAGGACTTTCTTGATGTAGCCCTCCTGGCTCAATCTCAACTCACCCTTATTCCTATCCCTACTGATTTCCATACCAAGGATCTTCTTTGCAGGCCCCAGATCCTTCATGTCAAACTCGTCTACAATCTTCCCCTTCAACTTACTGATTTTCTTCTTGTCCATTGACGCAATCAACATATCGTCAACATACATGAGCAGCTATATCCTTGACCCATCATCAAGTGTGCGAACATAAACACACTAGTCCTTTATACCCCGCTCAAAGCCAATGTTAATCATGAAGGAGTCAAATGACTTATACCACTGCCTTGGACTTTGTTTTTAACCGTATAAGGATTTCTTCTGCTTACATACCTTCTGCTCTTGCCCCTAGATCTCGAAGCCTTCAGGTTGGTGCATGTAGATCTCTTCATCAAGCTCTCCATGTAACAACACCGTCTTAACATCAAGCTGCTCCAGTTCCATGTCCTGAGCTGCTACCAAGGCCAAAAACACACGGATGGACGTGTGTCTCACCACAGGCGAGAAGATTTCATTATAGTCTTATCCTTCCTCCGTTCGAATCTCTTGGCCACCATCCGAGCTTTATACCTTATATAGCCGAGCTTTATACCTCACATAGCCGGCATCTCCTTCCTTTGACCTTGTATACCCACTTACATCCAATGGCTTTTCTGTCCTTGGGTAATTCAACCAATTTCCAAGTGACATTCCTGTAGATAGATTCCATCTCCTCCTCCATTGCCAGTCGCCACTATGCAACTGCGCTCGATGTCTGGGCTTCATAAAAGTTCAGTGGCTCCTCATGCTCTATGTTCAGGGCATATGCTTGCATATCATCAAATGCAAATGTAAAAGCAGAATAGTTCCACTCTCTTAGTCCCTCTGGTACTCTCCTAGTCCTCGATGACCTCCGCACTTCCAGCTGACCCGGAGTAGGAACCTCACCACGAGTCTGAATCTAATCTGTCTGTATCTTATCTCCCTCAACATTCGGGTCCTGAACTATATCAGCATCTCGTGTCTCTATCATTAGGGTAGGTGACTCGACCTTAGTGTCGACCTCATTAAGCCTATGTCCTCCATCTAAATGAGTCATCTCTGGCCTGACCATCGATAACTCATCAAATGTGATATGCCTACTGGTAAATGTCTTCTTGGACACCGGATCTAGCAAATTGTATCACTTAACTCCCTCAGGGTATCCACGTAGAATGGCCTTCCTAGCCGTCGAATTAAGCTTGTCCTCCTTCTGCTGCGTATAGACAAGACATCGAAACACCATCAAGTACAAGTAGTCACCAGTCTCTCATGTCCACTCCTCCTCATGAATTTTGAAACTGATCGTCGATGATGGTAGTATGTTCTTGAGATGCACGGTGGTAGTCACAGGTTCACCCCAATATTCCTTGGGAAGTCCAATAGTCAGCCTCAACCATCGGCACTTCTCTATCAGTGTATCGTTTAGTCTCTCAGCAACTCCATTTGATTGTGGATCCCCTGGCGTAGTGTAGTTTCTCAAAATACCCTACGATCTGTAGAATTATTTGAACACCGTAGATGTGTACTCTCCATTGTTATCTGATCTCAACACGTTGGTAACTCTCCCAGACTGGTTTTCAACAAAGGCTCTCCAAGCCTTAAACTTCTCGAAGAATTAATCTTTAGATTTCATCAGATAGATCCACACCTTCCTTGAGTAATCATCAATGAAAGATACAAAGTACTTCGCTCCCCCAGTGGTAGGTACAGAATTTGGCCCCAATACATAGTCAAGTGGCCCTTTACTGCCATACTCTACGGTCCCAAAGCGTGTCTTCAACAAACTTCTCGCAAAATTCCAATATGCCATCTCTGGCCTTTATCAGCTTCCTTTTGCGAAGCACATCCAATGACTTCTCACTTGGATGTACAAGGCGAAGATGACATAACTTTGCCGATCATTCACCATCTGTTCCCTGAGATATACTAGCCTCACCCTCCATGGTATGCCCCTGCAGTGCTGACGTGCGTTTATATTTCATATATTTGCGCATGTTTTCTTCCGTGTTTTTCCGTTATTTACCGTCGTCTTGTATTCGTTTTCTCGTGTTTTCTTGTTTTCTTTCACTTTTCCGTGTTTTTGGTATTTTGCAGGAATTTCTAGCATTTGGGACATAAAACGACGATATTATGAGTCCCCGGAGCAACGGGAGGAGTCACGCGTGATCCAGGGGGTCAAACGACCAAGATTGCCACTTTTCAGCCCCCACCCGATCGGTTGGACACAGCCAACCGATCGGGTGATGCACGCGTGCATGACCCGGACTGAAGTTGGAGCGAGGAGCAAAGTCAATCGACCGGTTCACCGACCGGTTCATCCCAACAGAGTTCTCGGGAAAATGGAGCTGAATTCCAACCGATCGGGTGACCTTCACCCGATCGGTTCATCTGTAGCCGATTCCTCCGAAGGACGACCCGGTCACGCCACCCGCTCTCCTCTGCGCCCGGTTGAAGCTCCCGAAGCCCGATGGCCAAAGCAACAAGCGGCTCACCCGATCGGTTGATGTTTCAACCGATCGGGTGGCCTTTTCTTCCGCCTTTGCGCGCTGCTGATGCACTCATTGAAGATCTGCTATCATTCCAGAAGGATTTTTGGGTGATCTCTTATTTTTCTAGCGTCGGCATCGTCGTTAGCTTTCCAACGATAGGTCGCATGCCCAAATCCAATTTTTCTAGATTTTTCTGGAATTTTCTGAGCGCATGTATGTGCTGAAATTGGCTACTGTCTGAAATTTCACTTCAACCGATCGGTTGGGAGTCCAACCGATCGGTTGAAGTCAATTTCAGCAGTTTCGTAGTCTCTGTTTATTCCACCCGATCGGGTGAGTTTCCACCCGATCGGGTGGGCCTGTTTTGACAGTTCTGGACCCGAACTGATTGGGTTTTGTGAGGGTTATTTATAGGACTTTTGGGGCACGACTTGGGGGGTTCTTCCAGCATTTTTTTCAGCAACTTTTCCTCCCATTTCTTGGGAGTTTTAGATTAGGTTAGATTAGGTTTTCTATTGTAATAAATCTTGTATTGGATTGAAGATTCAAACTCAAGATAAGTATTTCTTCCTCCTATTTTCTATTGTTTTGTATTGTGTTAAGTTTTCTTGATGGTGAACGTTTTGTATCTCTTTTATGTTGCTTATTTTTATATTTCTCACCATTGAGTAGTGTTGATGAACCCTAATACGGGTTAGAGTAGGATTGATGCTTGGGTTGTTACATTTGGCTTGGTTGCATGGCATGTGTTCGATGAAATGCGTCAATGGGGATTTCTAGCAATCTGGGTCCAATTCGTATGGCAACAAACTAGATGTGTTGGGGATTGGGGTCCGGTGCTTGTCCTGTCAAGATCCGCTTCGATGTATTGCTAGAAATCACATTTGACCTATTTGGCCATTAGGGTTACGCGGGGGTGTTTCATTGTCATTGGCGGGAGAAAGACCGCCTCTGACCATCGTGCCAAGGGGGAATAAACTTGGCGGTTGACTCCCTAGCCATAGCTCACGCCCCGAGCGTTGACATTGAGTCCTCGCGCGCGGGAGCGGCTAGGACGAAGTGTTGGGAGATATCATTGTGGCCTTAATGCTCCCGGTTGCGGAAGGTGTTAATGGACATGGGAATGCCCACCGTCCGGAACCAGGTAGGCCTAGCGTGCTTGGCACCGACCGGAATATCGGGCCATGAATGCTAGGTACCACCTTTCGTGGCAATGTCTCACCCTGGATCAAGTCAAATGCCAAGTGTCATGAGTGCTCTAGCCCGTGTTAGCGGGGATTCACGTCGTGTCTTTTTATTTATTTCTTTTATTTCTACACTTCCACCCACATCATCCGCGTAGCTAGCAAACGACCTAGGTGAGGCTAGTAGCCACTCAAGCCATCCACCTCCCTGTGTTCGATAAACCCGCACCCTACACTAACCGTGCACTTGCGGTAAAACGACACCGCGCCCAAACCGTAAACGGGGCGCCGGTCAAGTGCATATAAGTTCTGTACTCTCCTTCCATTTATCACTGTTTGAGAACCCTTGGACACATTTAATAGGTCACCTTCAATGACCGTCCTGCACCCAAGTCTAGCTAAGGCACCAAAATCAGACTCTTTTTCTAGTCTGGCACGTGACACACATCTATAAGTGTCCTGATGACTCCATTATGAATTTTGATCCGCACCTCTCCAACTCCTCTGTCTTACAAGCCATACTGTTTCCTACCAGAACGTTGTCGCCTTCCCTAGAACAATACGAACTAAACCAACTCCTATGAGGTGTCATGTGGAAGGAGCATCGCGTATCCAAAAGTGACGAGATTCCTAAATCTCCAAACATGGTCGCCATCCGAATCTCACCATCATCACTATCTGTGATGCTAATTCCCACTGAATGGAACCAGAAGCTTCTTCCTTAGCCTTCACATTTTTCTTTAGCTTAGGGCAGCCCCTTCTCTAATGTCTTGTCTCTTTGTAGAAGTGACACATGTATCTACACCCTCGTGATTTAGATCATGAATGACTCTTGTCCTTTCTAGAACCATGGCTGCCTCTTGAATCCTGAACTCCATTGATGAAAAATGCATCCCCTTGATCATAAGTCTCTCGTCCAGTCACTTTAACACGAAAAATCTCAGAGTGTACTCAATCTCCTCCAGAGATAATGCTTCACGTCCATATACCATGGACCTGACCAATGGGTCGAAATCATCCGTTATAGTAATATCATCGCCAATTGCTCGTCTGTGATGTTCACCCCCATGTTCCGCAGATCAGACACAATCTTCGTGAAAGCATCGATATAATCCTTAACATGGGTGCCCTCTCTCATCTTCAACACATAAAACTGTTGCAGTAGATACAACCTGCTCGTCAGATTCTTCTTTTCTTAGAGCGCCTCTAGCTTCTTCCAAATCTTTTCTGTAGTAGCCTCCTCAGACATCTTTCTGAGCACTTCATCTAAAAGTGATAACTGCAGTATGCTCAACGCCTTTCGCTCCATCTCAGACTTCTGTGCATCTGTGACATCCTTGTCAAAACTGTCTTTCACAAAGACAATTTGATAGCTACCGTCTCTCATGAGAAAAGTCTTCATCTTTAACATCCAAAGACCGAAGTTGTTTCTCCCAGTGAACTTCTCCATCTTGAATGACGTGTTAGATGAGATCTTGACATCTTACTCCTTTCTCACTAATAGCTCTGATACCACTTGTAGGAAATCTGACACAATACTAATCAACACCAAAGTGTACACAACGAAATAAATAGATAAAGTATCGCCAACTAAATCAATGCAAAGTTATGATCTTGAAAGAATCATAAAAACACAAGAACTATCACAGAATCAAAATCAGACAGTAACGAAGAGATGCAAGGATTTATACTGTTTTGGTCCAACCTTTGGCCTACGTTTTGCCTTCCATTGTCACAGTTTACGCTAGATCGAGGATGATAAATCAGAGACTACACTGACTACCAAATCTCCTCCAAACGATATGTGCCCTCTCGACAAAATAACTCTAGCATTCTAGCAATTACAATGTCTCATGCACATTACCAATGGATAGATATTACGAGAGACTCTAGAACAAGAAATACCTCCTCTCACAAAGCTCGTAGTCGCCTCAAAGCACTTTTGTCGTATATCACCATCAAAAGATCAATGTTGCTCAAGAACACGCAAGGAATTCTCTCCAATTCTCTTCGTATGTGTCGTGTGTGGTCAAAAGGTGTATCTCTATGTATTTATATTATTGGAGTCCTCCCTAGAGTAGAAGATGGTGTGTTAAATCGAGTCCATACGATTTAACCTCAAAACAGATCAATGGCCCATATTAGAGTTCAGAATACGTCTTAGGACTTCTGCGTATTGGCACAGCTGTGCAGATATATGGCTCGTCCGTGCGCAAATTGCGTATCATGTCGGTCGGTGCCTATACAGTGACACGACCGCTTGTAGACCGACATGGCCGCCTGTACACCGACACGGCCGTGCAAATATACGGCACGTCCGTGTGCAATCTGCGAATAGTGTGGGGCTGCTCTTGTAGGTCATGCACGGTCGCACAAAATCTCGCATGGCCATGCACACTTTGCGAAAAGTGGCTGATTTCATTGTTGGATCCTGCTCGACAGTGCAGGGTCTCACACGGCCGTGTGCAGCTTGCGTAAAGCAATTGGGTCTCCTGTTGAGTCTTGCACGACCGTGCCAAATTTTGCACAGCGGTGCCAAACTCCATACCTCGTATTGGAAGCATTAATCAACAGTTGCAATCTCACGTCATATAGTTAGTGGTTCACTCATCTTTTCGTTTCTTCTGACTAGCAAAAGAGAAATGCTAACTAGTGTATTTTGTAGGAGAAAAATAATGCTATTATAGCTTAAAATTTCCAATTCAATTCTGACTCAAAACACTATGGGTTGGCCTGAAATCTAATTCAAACCGTAGACCAGAGAAAACTTGCAGTACTTAAATTCTTAACATTCTGATTCTCATAAATTACGATGAGTTCGCCAGTGCATTGTATTTTGATAGTATATGTACAGTAGTAGTACATGATGGCTTAAATTACAAACTAAATCATACATAACTTAAGTATATCATAATTTAACACTAATCATAATCATTATATAAATGAAAGAGAATCAGGTACCCAATCTTTGGCACATGACAATACGCAAGCTTTCGGGTCAATCTACATCAGTCATATAATTAAAAGCTGATACGGTCAATCTACCTTTTAGATCATATGATTCTGATTCTTACGCCAACAAAAAAAATAAAGAGAAAAATAAACAAACAAATTGTTGTGAATGGGTATTTACTGGGTTGGATGAGTTATTGGGCCAACCCAAGTGTTTGGGCCCATATCTGTATAAGCCCACTTGTATTCTCCCCTTTGGCTATAAATATAAACCTCAGGGCTCTCCCCTCAGTTGTTGATTCATAACACGTTATCAGCACGAGTCTCTAAAATTTTTTTTCCACAAATTTTTTTCCGTTCGTTGCGAAGGCGAAGGCGAGACGGGAGATCCACGAGCGCGGTGCAAGGCTTCTTCCATCAAGGGTCGTCGTCCGCATAGGGCTTCGAGCAACCGTCGCTATATCCGGAGGACGGATATAGAGGTAAAAACACTAAAAACGATATTTTTAATCATACGTATGATTACCCCTCCCCTAGATCTCGCAAGATCGTCATGGGGATTCATCGTCGCCTTGAAAACGACGGATTTTTCATCCCAAAACCCCAATTTTTAGGGTAAAAACCCTAATTTTGAACCCTCCAGCGGCTAGTCGTCACCGGACCCCCCAAACCCCTCGCCGGAAACCCCACCTCGCCGGAATCCGCCCCCCCCACCCTGGCCGCCTCCCCCGCAGGGGGGGCGGCCCCCGCCGCCGCCCCTGCAGGGGGCGGCGGCCCCCGTGGCCGCCTCCCCCTGCAGGGGGGGCGCCCCCCCCCCCCCCCCCCCCCCCCCCCCCCCCCCCGCGTGGCCGCCTCCCCCTGCAGGCGGGGCGGCCCCCACTTGGCCGCCTCCCCCTGCAGGGGGGGCGGCCCCCGCCGCCGCCCCTGCAGGGGGCGGCGGCCCCCCGTGGCCGCCTCCCCCTGCAGGGGGGGCGGCCTCCCCGACCGCTCCCCCCCTGCAGGGGGGGCGGCCTCCGCGGCCGCGACCCCCCTGCAGGGGGGGCGGCCCCCGCCGCACCCCCTGCAGGGGGCGGCGGCCCCGGCGGCCGTGCCCCCCTGCAGGGGGCGCCGGCGGCGCCGGGCCCCCCCACCACAGAAACCCTAACGTTTAAAAAAAAATGTGATAAAGCCTGTGGGCTTGAAGCCCACAGGCCGGCTGTGGGCTTCAGGCCCACAGGCCAACTATTTCTTCACAAAAAAAAACAGAGTCTGTGGGCCTGAAGCCCACAGACCTGTTGTGGGCTTCAGGCCCACAGATTTCAAAAAAAAAAGAGCCTATGGGCCTGAAGCCCATAGGCCGACTGCGGGCTTCAGAGCCGCAGTCTGTTTTATCTGGAAAAAAAAATTGGGGGAGGCAAAGGCTATTAACAAGCCTTAAAAGGCAACTTGCTAGCCTAAAAATTTATTTAAAAGGGTGTTTTTAAGGGCAAAATATTCGTGAAAAATCACGGTAAATTACTGGACAAATATCGGGCAGGCGAGGACTTTTTGGGGATCCTTGGGGGGGCTTTTGGGATGATGAGGGAAACTTTTCCCTCTGACAAAGAAAATGTTTATTTTGGGCTCTTAATCAATTTAATTGATTAAACCCATTCAATTTACAACCTTTGCATTGTAATGATTTTTTTTCTGCAAAAATCGTATTTACATGCTTTGCATCTCTGGTATATTCTGTTGGATATTATATGCGTGGTTGTGCATTGTATTTAAAACTTAATAATTAGAAAGATCCTGCGACCGCTCTGCCGTTAGTAACCTAACCTAACGGTGTATGACGTTGCCCAGTGGTCCAATAATTATTAAGTGTTTAAATTATTTATCCATCTCTGCGAATATTAAATGCCTGTGATGCCTGTGATGAAAATGTCTGATGAAAATGTTGATGAGCACAATATTTCTGCATGAATTGCTAAATGTGGTTTTTGGATCGGCCGTTTAGTCCCACAGTTTATTTCCCGCACTTTTCTTTTATTTTTGAGAGAAATTGTAGCGAGGAATTTATGTAAATGTCAAAGAAAGAAGACCAACTTCCATGGAGACGGAGGCCACGCTTGAAGATGGAGATATCATATGGGACCCACGGGGTTTCCAAAGTTGAATTTTCATTTTCTTTAAGCTGCAAATTTGTATAATTTGGACTGTGGACTTTTTTGGACTCTTTCTTGTGGGACTGGCCGATCCACACATTTAGTTTTTCTTTAAATATTGTCTCCGCATGAAAATGTTTTCTCTGAATTAATTATTAATTCATGCATGTTTGTGCTCTGCTAGATAAATGGCTAATATTGCAAGCGTTAATTTCGAAGTACTGGAAGCATCAGGTAGAAACTATCTAAGCTGGCAGCTAGATGTATAGTTTCACCTGCGGGCAAAGTCCCTCATCGCTGCTGCGACTGAAAAAGAAAATGTTAGCGATATAGAGAAGGCGCAAGCCATCATCTATATTCGCCGCCATGTGGACAAGACCTTAAAGGCTGAATACCTTACGGTCGAAGATCCACTTGAGCTATGGACTGCCCTTGAGGACAGGTATAAACATCAGAAAGATGTTATACTCCCAAGGGCACGATACGAGTGGGAGAACCTGAGACTGCAGGACTTAAAGTCCGTTGCTGAGTACAACTCGGCACTTTTTAGCATCACCGCACGCCTGAAGTTGTGTGGTGAAAAAGTCTCAGAAAATCGCATGCTGGAAAAGACGTATACGTCCTTCCATGAAAAAGATGCGATACTCATGCAGCAATACCGTGAACGCAAGTTCACCAAGTATTCCGAGCTGCTGTCATGTTTACTCATGGCCGAGCAAAACCAAGGTTGTAAAAAACGCTAGGCGCAAGGCGTTCGGATTGCTAGCGCCTAGCGCCCAGAGCATTAATCGGGGATTAATCGGGGATTAATCGGCCTAGGCGGATTTGCATTTTTTAATTATTTTATTTATTTTTATATAATATATTTATGTTTAGATATAAATATACATATATATTATTTAAAATACATCAAATATTTAATACATACTAAATCAAATCCAGTTTACCTACTTTAGAGTATTTGTGTGCAACAAAATAAAATTTAAAAGATACGCTTGTGCAATTAAGCCATTTACCAAAAACGCCCAGAAACCGCCCAGAAACCGCCTAGGAACCGCCCAGAGCGCCCAGACACCGCCCAGAACGCTTAGGCGGCCGATTAATCCCAAAAACGCCCAGATTGACCGCCCAGGCCATACTCGGGGCGTTTACTGGCCGCCTAGCGCCTAGGCGCCGCCTAGGCGGCCGCCCAGGCCGATTTTTAGAACACTGAGCAAAACAGAGAGCTTCTTCTCTCCACTCACAATATACGCTCCCCGGCACTGCCCCCCACCAGAAGCTCACTATTCCTCTTCCTTCAAAAAGAAGAGAGATAATAAAAAGGAAAGAAAGACCACAGAAGGGGGGTCAACATAAAAATGCCAAGGGCCATGTACAGCAGCAGCGAAATAATGAAAGTAAGCGGAAGTTCACGAGGCACAGAAATAACAAAAATAGAAATGATATACCCCCACCCAAGAGGGAATGGGAAGACCAGTGCCAAAATTGTGGCATGAAAGGCCACTGGTCCAGAGTGTGCCGAACTCCGCATCATCTCCAGGATTTGTATAAAGAGAACAAGAAAAATAAAGCTGAAACAAACCTGATGACATCTGATGCTCCAGTTAAGTTTTTCAGCTGACGACTTCGAAAATAATGACATGCTTGACTAGCCTTTACTTTTATCTTAGCAAATTGTTTAGAACATCTCACGTTATGAGAGCTTTTGTATTACGCAATCTGTTTTGATTGAAAAATTTTAGTAGACAATAAATGAATATGTCAATCTGAATATGCATGTGCCTTTATGTTTCATATTTTGAAACTGCTCTCATAAAATAATTAGTAGACAATAAACACGTGCGACCTCTTCCAATACAAAGCCCAATATCAGGGCTATATTGAAGATCCAGGGAATGCAACATTGTTGCCCCCAAACGACACAAAAATAATGGATGCACTAATCCCTCCGAATTCCAAAAAGAAACTTTCTAAGTTTCAAGGACATCCGTTTCAACGGATCCCACTTGGAAACAGCAAATGTAAATGAAAAATTACCGTATGCAACGTCTCAAGAAAAAGGAGTAAAATCCACACTTGAACGTTTTGCGAGCCTTATAGGCCTCTACCATACGAAGATTCGGAGAAAGGAAGCAGAATTAAACGGAGCACCTGAAGTGCCCTAAATCAGCCGAGTTTTTACTCTGGCATGATGGACTTGGCCACCCTGGATTTGTAATGATGCACAGCATCTTATCCTATGGGTATGACTTGAAGAACCAGAAGATTCTTCAGAAGGGAAAATTCCCTCGCATCCCTTACTATAAGGGAAGATTAATTACAAGGCCATCTCCACGAAAAGTTGAAAAAGGATCTCCACGCTTTCTCAAAAAGAATATAAGGAGACAGATGTGGATAAAATCCACCACCCCTAGTGGGCTATTTCAGTACTTCACTGTACTGATAAATGCATCCTCAGAATATCCGTACGTGTGTCTACTACAGACCCGCAACTTAGCTTTTCCAAAGCTATTGGCACAAAAATAAAAATGTTGCGGGCACATTTCCCAGACAATAAAATGTTGTAAATAAGTCTGGTTAATGTTGGGAAATATACCTCCCAGTCTTTTCAAGAGTACTGCCAATCAACGGGAATTGAAAATGAACATACAAGTGCCGCATGTTCATACCCAAAATGGGTCGGCAGAGTCACTGAAAAGTAGACTCCAATGGACTGAACGTCCATTAAATCCCGATTGCCTATGGATGCATGGGGACATGCAAACTCTGCATGCTGCATCGTAAATGAAAATAAGACCCTCTGGAGGTCAGAGTCTCCATTGCAACTTGCATATGGAATGCCACCGAACATTTCTCATCTGAGAATCTTCGGTCGCGCAGTCTTAAATCCCCATTGCACCACCAAAGAGGACCAAAACGGTACTCAACGTCGCCTTGGTATCCATGCAGGGTTTGACTCACCCTCACTTATAAGATACCTAGAACCCCAAACGGGGGACGTAATTAAGGCACACCTTGAAGACTGTGATCTCGATGAAACGAGTTTTCCCAAAAATAGGCCCAGATACTGGAAAATTTGGCACGAAGAAAATTATAACGTGGGATACAAACAGCTTGACCCACTATGATCCGGTAACAATACAATGTGTAGATGAGATCCAGAAGATCCTCCACATACAGAACACTGTTCACCAATTACCGGAATCATTATTGACAACCAGAAGATTGTCAGATCACACATCCCTGCTGCAAAAACTCCAGCTAGAATTGACATCCCCGAGAATGGATGCAATCCACCAGCAGCAGAAGTGGCTGATCCTCAACAGAAAAGAGGCAGACCACCAGGCTCCTAGGACAAGAAACTCCTGGAGACCTTAAGACAATACTACCACAGGACAATGAGCTCCTGTCCACACCATCACCCTTCCCGGAATCCACTCCAGAGGAATTGCCGGGAAAAAGTGAAATTAAGTAAATGTTGTACGTACTGGGGAGGTGTTGGACAGATAGAACATAAATTGTCGACAATGTATTCACGTATCATATTGCCATATACATCGCAATGGCGATGATGTTTATAAATTATCGTTCCACACTTCGTTGCTAGAAGGCAAACGTAGAGATTGGCCAAACGTGGAACGTGGCAATAAAAGATGAGCTGGACTCACTTATGAAACGTGAAATGTTCGGACCTGAAGTCCAGACACCAAAGGGTGTCAAACCTGTGGATAAAACAAAGTATTGCAAACATAAGAAAAATAATAAATACAAAATCGTATGCTATACGGTACAACCTATAGCCCAAGGAAAATTTCGCTGAAACTAGGGATCGAACAAATTCAAATGAGCATGTCTCATAAATGATGCATCAATCTCCCTAAGTTATCAAAAGCGAATACATTACGATTTGGCGAAGGGAAATTATGGATATGCCGTTATTGGATGTTGTGACGACATACCTCCGTGGACATCTTGTAAAGATAATTTCCACATTTCCTTAAAATGCCTGAATAGACTTCGGGACGTCTATTCAAATGAAGAAATATAAGTATAACAAATAAATGTACAACCAAGAGAATCACTTGAGAAGTCAATGATTCCTACTGAAGGTTGTCTTTGCATCTATGCAAAGAACAGGATTAGAGATCTTAGTTGTAGACAACTAACATCTCATCGGATCTCCTGAAGAGAAAACCGAAATAAATGTACTAGCCTGACTTTTAAACATGAAATAAAAAGACCTAGGCAAATATAAAGTCATGGCTCATAGAATCCTGTTATAAACGCCCAGAAGTGCGTTGGAGAAATTAAAAGGACCATTATCATCCAAAGTACACCTACGGTGGTATACTCAATGGATGTATAAAAAGAACCCTTCCGATCGCTGGAAGAGGGGGAGGATATAACTGGTCCTAAAGTCCCTTATCTAAGTGCAATCATGCACTCCTGGCTAACTGCATGTGTCCCGGTATAGAAATTGCAGTAAACTCATTAGTCAGAGATAGTTGGCACCTAAAAGGGCCATTAGACCTGAGTTAAGCCTTCTGCACTTCCTCCAAGGGTCGAAATATTTGGACTTACAAAATGTAGTAGTATCCTCCAAATGTTTATACGAATGCAGGTTACAGGTCCGGTCCCTATACTGAGAAATCACAGAACAGGTACCAATAGTGGGATGACCACCTACTGCAAATATGCAAAGTAACTTATGAAGGCAACATCATCCTATAATTCCGAGATCCTCACCATTCCAGAATCACACCAATGGTGTATTTAAGGGCACCTGGTGGTACATCACATCCCAGTGACGACTGGGATAGAGGCTGGTTCTGTGGAGCTGACCATATAGTCTGAAGACCACATCAGAGGCGACGAAACTTAGCACACCTCTTCAGAGTTTCTGGATTCAGCAGCTGCTTGATGGTGACAAAATTTGTAATCTGTGTATATTTTCGGAATATTGTAAATAGGAGTGATGAGATAAGCCTAAGAGATCTGAAAGCCTAAGAGCTTTTACAGATCAGGGGGGGTTGAGGGAATTTGTACTCTTTTCCCTTAGCTATGGTTTTTCCCACTGGGTTTTGATCGCGCCCCGGCGTACACGTCCCGAGGCGACGGTTGTAGTTTTACCGCAAGCGCACGGTATATCGGCGAGCGGGTATCGAACACAGGGAGGACGAATGACCGTGCTTGCTCCTAATCAACCTGGCTATTTAGAGGGATAATTGCCTTGGGCGATCCTGTCACAATCGTCAGACAAAAGTGCGAAATATCAAATCAAATAGAGAACGCCTAGGGAATGGGGAATCCCCACTACTCACCGTATTTCACAAATGTGGTTCGCCGGTATCGAAATCGCTAGGATGAGAATTTGGATGAACTAGTTGCAACTAAATGTGGAACCAAGCTCACGCTCTCGCGCTGTTGCCGGTCTATAGCTATCCTAGGTTTGGGTCCAATCTCTTGCAAACCCTAGCCTAGGGAAGCTAGCATTAGGATCAACATCATCGTCCAATTGCGCACCGAGCCCAATCTCTTGCAAACTCGGTCCACAATCTAGATTAGGATAGTTCCTACCCGTCCAATCTCTTGCAAACGGGTATCGACACGGAATTGCAACCGGAGATCCTAGCATCGGTCCAATCTCTTGCAAACCGATACTTCGAAAATCCGACTCCAACCCAATTCGGATTTCTAGGGCTTCCTATCGAATTGGGATCCAATCTCTTGCAAATCCCAATTGATGTGAATACCTAGCTATCCGTAGTAATTCGATCCCAATCTAATCCCTAATGACAATCCTAGCTCAATTTCTACCAATTCAACACAAATACGAAATTGGGCTTGTAGGGTTCATCCCCACGCCCCAAGACGTGGAGACTACTCACTAATCATAGCAATAGCACAATAATTAGCAATGAAATAGACAATGGAATTCATCACAACAATGATATAAACAATAAAAATAGAGTTTTTGGGGAAGAGAAGTGCAAACCAATGTAGATCTTCAATCAACCCAACAAAAATCCAAGTTTTTCTCTTCTCCAATCACAATTAATAAAGCTAAAAAGTAGACTCAAAAAGCTGCAAAAAATCTGAGAGGTGGCTCCCAAAACTAGGGTAAAAACAGAGCTTAAATAGCCCCAAAAATCGTCTAAAAATCCTGACCAAAACGCCCCTGCACAGCCTGTTTTCCGCAGATTTCGCTACAGGCAGCGCATCGCACTCGGCCGAGTGACAAAAGTCGCTCGGCCGAGTGAAAACCCTGTCAATTTTCCAGTAAGTCGGGGGCTTCAGGGGTCTTCAGTTCGGGGGCGGCTCGGCCGAGTGAGTTGTCGTCACTCGGCCGATGGCTTCACTTCACTCGGGCGGACGGGATTTGCCACTCGGCCGAGTGGGTCTTCTGAAGCTCAGATGGCCGAAAAACAGTAACTTCGATCTTTTTGAGGGCCTTCGTCTGGGCGCCACTCGGGCGGACGTGGTATCGTCACTCGGCCGATGTGGTCTCCGTCGCTCGGCCGAGTACACATGGAAATCGTGTCTGAACGGGTCGGCCGAGCAGTGTCTCGCTGGTCGGCCGAGTGGCTCCTCCACTCGGCCGAGTGGGACACAAAAAATGCCCAAACTGGTCGTTTTGGCCTCCTCGTCGCTCCGGCGACGTCCATTCTTCTTCCGCTCCTCTCCAACAGCAAAATACCCCTCGGGGAGGTCGTCGGTGGCCGTCTATCGTGAGCGCATCTCATGATCACTCCAAATCGCGCCAAATCGCCTGAAATGCGACAAAAACAACAAAGCGTGAAAAGCATCGCAATATCGTCGATATATCGTGAAAAACATGATTTGGGCGATCTAAATGGCATGCAAACATGCGGAAAAAGGTGTAAAATAAGGAGTGATCAAAATCCCCCAAGCTTGCCTCTTACTCGTCCTCGAGGAAGATAAGTAAAAGGCGAACCCGGTGGATTCGGAATACGAAAACGACAAAAAAAAACGAAAAAAAAAATGAAAACCGAAGAAGAATGAAAACCAAACGAAAATAAAGAAAGAAAGAAAGAAAGATAGGATGCTAGATCATTTTCTCAGGACGTGGGTTTCACCTACTCTTATAGCATGCACCGAGTGAGAAATACATGTCAAAGAATCTCATTTTGATATCATAGTAGAATAGTGCAAGTAGAAAATAGAAAACCCACGAACAACGGTATAATCATGAAAAACGGAATGATTTTAAAATTAACATCGCCTGAATCATCTAAAGCGGTATACAAATCTCAGATCACACACTTTTCAATTGAACGCTTTCTATCTGGAGTATAAGAGTATCACATCATAGAATAGAGAGAATAGAAAAGTATGGATTTCATGAAATGAATGCTAGGCTTAGATTTCTGGATTTCGTAAAGCTAGAAACAATCTCACCGAGTATAGAATATTACTTAGCCTAGGTTGTCGTGCAATGTCAAGTAGTCGCTCTCTCACACATCAATGGATCTCCTCCCCCAAGCTTATCTATAAGCGTGGTGGCACAAAAATATTTACATCCCCATTTTTATATAGCTCCAAAGGCAAAGAAGGGAAAGAAGAAAGAAAGTAAGCGAGATGGGATCTTTTATTGAGGATTTTTCCTCTTTTCTTTTTTTTTCTTTTTTTTTCCCTTTTTTTTCTTTTCTTTTGCAATAAGCAACATATATACAATGATCCCAACTCAGAGAGAGGTAATGATATACAAGAATGTTTTTCTCTCTTTTATTCTTCTCTTCTCTCTTTTTTTTTATTTTTGAAATAAGAGATTTGGAGCTAGGAATTAATAGCGGGGGAAATGCCATAAAATAGAATCACTAAGGAGAGATTCACCAATGATTTTAAAAGTAGAGAAATGATGTTCAAGATTTGTGGAGAAAGAAATATATATAACTCTCGGCTCACTCTATAAGACATGCACGACAACTTCAGCAGGGTAATCTAATCTACTCAGTTTTGATCACAAAAAAGCTAACTAATCCAGATATATCTTAGCTAATCATCATTCAATCATCCGGAAGTGAAGTGTACAATTCATGCATATAGAAGTGATAAAGGAAAAGAAGTCAGTACTCCAGATATAGGCATTCAATGCGTGAATCTTGGTGTGTTTTCTGTGATAGCATACATATGAATATTCAGGCTCAGCTAATAATAAAATTTCATCCATTTTCATGAGGAAAAAGTGTGGGTTACTATTTCTAAATGTAAAGCAAGGCATAGCATATGATATCAGAAATGAAATCTAAGACACGACAAATATAGCATGCATATAGAATAAGCTAACTCCACGTAGACATCATCACAGAAAATTCATCTCTAGCATGAGATGAAAAAGAAATAAAGATAAAGTAAAATAGAACTATGCAATGCGGCACACAGGAAAATAAGAAGAACGTGATGCATGGCAAGATAAATGAAAAATAATGAAAAATAAGTGCAAAAGTGAAAAACGGTGTGAAAAACTGAAAATAAAGGTGGCTAAACGAAAAAAGAAAGTGAGGACTCACTCCCCCAAGCTAAACGGCACAGTGTCCTCAATGTGCAAGGTGTGGCACACCGAGAGACAAGAAGTGTGAGGGGCAAGTGAGGATGCATGCATGGAAAAATGAAAATAAAAAGAATGACAAAAAAGAAATGAAAATATGATGCGGAAATGATGCATGCACAAACAGGAGTGATATGAAAATAAATACGGCACCAAAAAAAACGCTCCCTCTCTCCCAATAAAAAAAATATATAGATGTGATCAAAATGAGAATCCCAAGTAGATATGATGAGGTATGCACAAAAAGATATGATCAAAAATATAATCCCAAAATAAGTGAGAGGAGGGGGGTGGACAAAAGTGCAACAGGACCCAGCAGAGACGGGCAGCACAACGGCAGGAATGGATAAAGGCATCAAGAGTGCCTAAGAAGGCGGTGCCGCGCCGTCTCCGTCCTGAGGCGGAGGTGGTGGTGGTGGTGGTGTGGGCTGCTGAGCTGGGGTGGAAGCGGAAGCAGGTCTAGTGTGTGTGGAAGTGTGTGTGGGAACCTGCTGGGTGGGCTGGGGTACGCGAGGGAGACGCTCCAGCACCTGTGTAAGGCAGTAGTGGATCTGGGGTATCAG
Organism: Scilla litardierei; assembly: GCA_030789695.1. Lineage (NCBI taxonomy): Eukaryota > Viridiplantae > Streptophyta > Magnoliopsida > Asparagales > Asparagaceae > Scilla > Scilla litardierei. The sequence goes on along the minus strand of CM061133.1, from coordinate 273,530,935 downwards.
GTCGAAGCGTCCAGCCATCGTAGAGACGGTGGAGGACAGGGTCCTAAGGTCTCCTCTAAGACCACTCACCGCCAACTCAAGAGCACGTATGCTCTGCAGTGTAGTGTCGGGCGGGGGTGGTGCAGAGGGACGCACCGGTCTAGGCTGCGCATGGCGAGGCTGGCGTACGCGTGTGGAGTATGTAACGGGCTCATCAGGGAATGGGACAAAAGGTGCCGCGCCTGGAAAAGTGGGCCTGGCCTCGGTGTGAGGCCGGGACACCGGCTGGCGTGAAGTGGAGGCAGCGGCAGCAAAGGAGGCGTGCAAAAGAGGCAATGAGGTGGCCAGAGAGGTCCGTGGCACAGAAGTGTGGACAGACGCCACGACACTCTCGGAGAAAACGGCGGCAGTGGAGACAGAGGAATATCCCGCTGGGGCAGAAGTGTGCGGTCCAAAAGGTGTAACCCCAGCGGAGATCATGCTAACCATGGTCTCCACGACCGCGGCGAACGAGGGCTCTCCACTCTCAACAAAGGTCTGCGGGCGCTGGGGGAGAGCGGAGCAAAGAGGCTCCACGGACAGAGGGCCGGAGGTGGCAGCGGGAGTGGTGGGGACAGCCTCGGAAGTGGTGACAGTGGTGGAAGTGGGCTCAGCAAAAGTACTCTCGACACAGGCAGAGGTGGGGACAGAAGTGTCAAGAGCAGTGGAAATGTCAGGAACAGGCTGAGAGGCCACAGGGTCGACGGGGTGGGCAGCAGGCTCGGCAGGGTGTGCAGCAGGGTCTGCGGGAGCAGCGTGGGCAGCGTGGGCCTGCTCGGCCTCCTCGGCCTCGAGCACGTAGGCGGCGGGGATGAGGACATCCATCGCCGGAATCCAGTCAACGTGGGCTGGTGCAATCAGAGTCCGAGCAGGGCTCGGGAGAATCATGTAATCGGCCCCATAGGGGCCGTGCAACCAGACCCAGTGACGCTCACCATGCGGACGCAGCATCTTCATCCGGGCCATAACATCTATCGACAAGGAAGTGGGGCCCGGAACGCGTCGCAGGTCGTCGGGTAGGTCCTCGCCGGTCATCATGGTAAGCAAGGTGATCAGACCGCCGCAGCATATTGGTGAGCGAGCGCCCACCGACATAATGATACGGTCTAGAAACCAAGCCGCAATGTCGATCACGACGGCGGGGACAAGCTCGAGTCCATCCCTAGACAGAGCTCTGGGACGTGTCATCGCGTAGAGCATGTAAAGCTCTGGCGTAGACATCGTGCCCGGCTCATATCTGGCCAAAAAGGTAGTCGCCATGAGGCGCTGGGCAATGCGTAGGCAGGGGTGGACTATGGCCGAGGCCTTGGCCCTACTAGGGTCAAAGGCAGCGTGGTGGCCTGTGATCCGGGCCCAGAAGGCGCCGGCGTCGAAAGAAGGTGGGGGGATGTGGGTAGGGCCGTAACCGCGATCGGCTCCGGGGACGGCGGGCCATGAGAAAAATGCTCTCATCATATCGAGAGTGACCTGGCACTCTCGATCCATGAACCGGAATGAGCATCCCTCATCGGTCCGGGCGATCGAAGTCAAAACCTCAAGTGTCGGGCGGGTAAAAGTATCCGCCGACACTTGAAGGAAGTCGCGCCAACCCACGTTGTCGTACAACGTGAGTATCCCCTCAAGTACCCCCAGGCGTCCTAGGTCAGCGAGGTGTGCGAACCTGGAGGGTACGATCGAGCGCTGAGAGATACGCTCGAAGACGGCGCGGTGTGCGTCGTCTCGGAACGTAATCCCGAGCGGCCCGACCAGTGGGGCCGGTGGTGGTGGCCGTGGATCGGCAGGGAGAGGCTGTGCGGGCTGTGGGTGCGCTGCAGGCTGTGCGGGGTGTGCGGGGCATGCAGGCTGTGCGGGGTGTGCGGGGGAAGGAGGATGAGACTCTTCCGCCTCGTGGGCGGGGCCGGCGTCATCCGACCTCTTCCGCTTAGCGGAAGGTCTCCTCGTCCGAGGCCGTGTCCGGGGCGGCATATCGGCCCCGAGCGCGCCGAAAAGTGAAAAAGTGCAGCGTGTGCAAAAAGAGTGGAAAGAGTGTACCAAGACACGCCGCGAGTGCTAAGCGGTGGAAGCGTGCGAAGTCTGCGCCTCCACGAAATCAAAAACAGCCCGTAGAAGCTCCCCTGAGCTCCCCTAAGCTCCAAAAAGCAACCTGCGCATGGAAAAGCGATATCAGCGAGTAATAATCAAAATGTATGGAGCAATAGGGGTATAACAGATAGATATGGGAATTGATTCGGGTTAGGGGTTCGATTAAAACACGGATCCTCGAAAACTACGCAAAAAGAGAAGAAAATGGGCAAATCGAGCTATACCGGAGGCGATCGGAGACGAGGTCGCCGGCGGCGACTCGGGCGGGGCGCGGCGTCGGTCGGCCGGCGGTGGCTGGCCGAGCGGCGGCGCGCGCGGGCGTGGTCGGGCGAGTGAGGGTTGGGCGGAGGGGAATCGGGCGAGGGTAGGCGAAGGGGCGCGGGCGGATTTGGGAATTTAGATTTCGAAATCCGCGCCCCTTCGGTCCTTATATAATAGAAGTTACGACTCGGCCGAGTGACGTGGTCACTCGGCCGAGCGAGGCAATAGAAATTTTCTCCCCGATATCGCTTCGGCCGAGTGGCTTTGCCAGCCTCGGCCGAGTGAAGTAAGTCCATTCGGCCGAGTGACTCAAGCTACTCGGCAAGACTCGCCCTAGGAGGGTATCCGTTTTACTCGGCCGAGTTAATATATGTACTCAGCCGAGTAGCATTTATATCGAAATCGAGAAAATAAACAGAGAGTTGGGTACAGCAGACTTCCCTCGTTCGTGAGCGGCTCGGCCGGACGAACTTCTGGACTCGGCCGAGTGACTAGTATACTCGGCCGAGTGAGCCTTGTATTCTGCTGTTTGTCTTCGTTTGGGCTCTAAACTCCGTCTTTCCCTCTCCAGTCGATTTCATGCTCCTCCTAAGCGTCGAACGCCTTCTTGGGGCGCTCCTCATCGTCTCGTTCATCCTCCTCATGATGATCTACCTATCTTCTCTCCTGTCAAGAAAAATAGGACCTGTTATCACAAAATTTTTGGTCGGGTGACTCGAAATACTAAAAATTTCTAAACGAAAATAAAGAAAAAGAGATAAAAAAATAAAGCAAAAACCGTCGGGTTGCCTCCCGACAAGCGCTCGTTTTAGGTCGTGAGCTCGACCCCCTATAGTTTTCAATCAATGCGGGATGTTTGGTGCATATGAGATGCACCCGTCAAACTTCCCGGGGAGCGCGCTTGGATTTGGACGTGGCGGCGTAGCGGTCTCCCTCGGAGGTCTCTTGTCCCGAATGGTGTTGGGGGGAGGCTCCCCCAAGCTAGCATTTGCCCCGGTCAACGGCTTAACCGGCGATGCCGATTTCCGTGCCGGCGGAGCTTTCTTTGGAGACTTTAATTTCGAGAGCTTGCAGAGCTCTCGAATCCTCGCGACATCAGCGTCGCCTTCATCTTCATCAGCGGAGAAGTCGGGGGAATCGTCTTCAATCTTTTCATCTCGGCCTAAATCCGGGCCTTCATCAAATTCTTCATCAAAAAGGGCACCAATTGAGTGAGGAATCGCCTCCTCTATCACCTCATCAAGGAGGTCCATGTAATCGAGTTCCTCGTGATAAGGCATATGCTTCATAGCCTTAGGAATGTGGAGCTCCATCTCAATGTTTCCGACGTTCAAGGTTAAGGTACCTTCGCGCACGTCGACAATGACTCCGGCGGTGGCGAGGAATGGGCGCCCAAGTATCAATGAGGTGTCTCCCTCCTCCTTAATGTCCATGATGACGAAGTCACATGGCAATCATATTCCACCCGGGACTTGAAGTGGGATGTCTTCGGCAATCCACACCGGCCTTGTTATCCGTCCATCGGCTAATTGAATGCGCATGTCGGTGGGTTTCAACTTTGTCCCGGTGTTAAGCTTTAAGAACATGGAGAGGGGCATGAGACTCACACTAGCCCCAAGATCGACCAACGCCTTTTGAAGAGGCACGCCGCCCAAAGTGCAAGGAATCCGAAAACTCCCCGGATCTTTAAATTTTGACGGCTCCTTTTCTCTCTTGGTGAACCAAGAGCCCTCCTCGGCTAGCATGATCTTCTCCTTCCTCTTTCTCCCCGAAATCAAGTCCTTCAAGAATTTGGCATATGTGGGGATCTCGATGATGGTGTCAAGGAAGGGAATATTTAGGCTAACTCCTCTTAGATACTCAAGGAATTTCGCTAGCCTTTTCTCCATTTTCGCTTTCGCTAGTCTTTGGGGGAATGGGACCGGTGGCATGAAGCGCCTCTCCTCAATCAATAGCTCCGCCCTAGATTTCTCCTTGTCTTGTGGCTCCTTCTCCTTTTCAATCTCAATTACCGGCTCAACCGGCTCCAAACTTTCCTCCACGGCCTCCTCAATAGGAATCATGGTGGGGGTGGTGTCCTTCCCGCCTCTAGTTGTGACGGCAACTACGGCGTTGATGTGGCCCGTGTTGCCCCGTGGGTTTTGCTCCGGTTGCGCCGGCAATCTTTGAGTGTTCCGGTTGGAGCAACGCTAATTGCTCCGAAATTTGAGCCACTACGGTATTGAGAGAATCTTGCCCCGCCTTCAAAGTAGCATTCACCTTATTTTGCTCGACCATGAACGCCTCCACTCTAGTTTCGAAATCGGATCGTTGTGGAGCTTGTGGAGGGTTTTGGTTTTGATTCCTCCACCCTTGGTTGTATCCGGGAGGCCTATAAGGTGGGACTTGTTGCTTTGGTTGGAAGTTTTGTTGTGTAGGTCCCCTCGGCGGATAGTATTGTTGTTGGGGTGGTGGTGGTCGAGCTTGATTAGGCGGTTGTTGTGGCGGGTTCAAAGCTCCTTCATTGTTGGCGTAGGAGAATCCCGGGTGATTTCTTGCGGTCGGATTGGACCAATAACCTTGGTTCCCCGCAACATATTGCACTTGCTCCAAGGATCCTTCTCCTTGCTCTCCTCCCGAATACATGGCTTGAGATTGGTCTTGCCAATCACTCATTTGGCTTGCCGGCGCGGAGGTGGAAGGGCTTCCTTGGGGCTCCGTGATGAATTTCTCCAATCTCTCCACCACCTTGTGGAGAGAATCAAATTTGCTCGTAAGCTCCGCTACGGCCTTTGCCTCGTAGATGCTAGTCGGCTTTAAGGAGGACGTAGAGTGTCCTCGCTCATCGCCCCATTGTTGGTTATTAGAGGCCATCTCCTCAATTAGGGCCGTAGCTTCCTCGGGAGTCTTTGACAAGATTGCACCATTCGCCGCGGCATCAATAATTTGTTTGGTCCCCGGTTGGAGACCGTTGTAGAAGCTATGCACTAACTCCCAATCTTCTATACTGTGGTGCGGGCACTGGTGCTGCAAATCCTTAAATCGCTCCCAAGCTTCATAGAGCGTCTCATGTGGTCCTTGCTTGAAGGACATGAGAGCGCTCCGGATCTTCACCGTCTTGGATGGTGGATAGAATTTATCAATGAATGCATCCGCCAACCCGTCCCAAGAGGTGAAAACTCCGTCAGCTTGCGTCCTCAGCCAATAGAGTGCTTTGTCCTTTAGCGTGAAGGGGAAGAGGCACAGTCTGATGGCATCGATCGGGACCCCCGGCATTTGGAAAGTGGCGCACTTCGACAAGAATGATTGGATGTGGTAGTGGGGGTTCTCGTGAGCGTTCCCATGAAATGGGTCTTGTTGCATCAAAACCACCAATCCCGTCTTTAGCTCGAAGTTCTTGTCGGCCGCCAACTCCGGCACGGCGATGGATGACGTAGTAGAAGAGGTTTTAGGCCGAAGCCTATCGCGAATAGAAATTATTCTCGCCATTCTCTCCGCCAATTCTTCGGGAGTTTCCCGGTTGGTCATAAACCGCCCTTCCGGATATTGTCTCCTTTCCGCTCTGATTCTCCGCGCGGTACGTTCGATCTCGGGATCGAATAATAAGGCTTCGGGGTCCGACGTAGATCTCGTGTACATGCACAGGGAAAACAGAGTTTCAAAGAGATGATTAGTACCGTGGAAGGGTTAGGTAAGAATAGCAAAGGAAATAATAATGGTAAAAGAAATAAAATAAAAAGAAAATAAAAGAAAGAAATAGCTAAGGTGAAAAAGAATCAAACGCAATCGCCTCCCCGGCAACGGCGCCAAAAACTTGATCGCGCCCCGGCGTACACGTCCCGAGGCGACGGTTGTAGTTTTACCGCAAGCGCACGGTATAGCGGCGAGCGGGTATCGAACACAGGGAGGACGAATGACCGTGCTTGCTCCTAATCAACCTGGCTATTTAGAGTGATAATTGCCTTGGGCGATCCTGTCACAATCGTCAGACAAAAGTGCGAAATATCAAATCAAATAGAGAACGCCTAGGGAATGGGGAATCCCCACTACTCACCGTATTTCACAAATGTGGTTCGCCGGTATCGAAATCGCTAGGATGAGAATTTGGATGAACTAGTTGCAACTAAATGTGGAACCAAGCTCACGCTCTCGCGCTGTTGCCGGTCTATAGCTATCCTAGGTTTGGGTCCAATCTCTTGCAAACCCTAGCCTAGGGAAGCTAGCATTAGGATCAACATCATCGTCCAATTGCGCACCGAGCCCAATCTCTTGCAAACTCGGTCCACAATCTAGATTAGGATAGTTCCTACCCGTCCAATCTCTTGCAAACGGGTATCGGCACGGAATTGCAACCGGAGATCCTAGCATCGGTCCAATCTCTTGCAAACCGATACTTCGAAAATCCGACTCCAACCCAATTCGGATTTCTAGGGCTTCCTATCGAATTGGGATCCAATCTCTTGCAAATCCCAATTGATGTGAATACCTAGCTATCCGTAGTAATTCGATCCCAATCTAATCCCTAATGACAATCCTAGCTCAATTTCTACCAATTCAACACAAATACGAAATTGGGCTTGTAGGGTTCATCCCCACGCCCCAAGACGTGGAGACTACTCACTAATCATAGCAATAGCACAATAATTAGCAATGAAATAGACAATGGAATTCATCACAACAATGATATAAACAATAAAAATAGAGTTTTTGGGGAAGAGAAGTGCAAACCAATGTAGATCTTCAATCAACCCAACAAAAATCCAAGTTTTTCTCTTCTCCAATCACAATTAATAAAGCTAAAAAGTAGACTCAAAAAGCTGCAAAAAATCTGAGAGGTGGCTCCCAAAACTAGGGTAAAAACAGAGCTTAAATAGCCCCAAAAATCGTCTAAAAATCCTGACCAAAACGCCCCTGCACAGCATGTTTTCCGCAGATTTCGCTACAGGCAGCGCATCGCACTCGGCCGAGTGACAAAAGTCGCTCGGCCGAGTGAAAACCCTGTCAATTTTCCAGTAAGTCGGGGGCTTCAGGGGTCTTCAGTTCGGGGGCGGCTCGGCCGAGTGAGTTGTCGTCACTCGGCCGATGGCTTCACTTCACTCGGGCGGACGGGATTTGCCACTCGGCCGAGTGGGTCTTCTGAAGCTCAGATGGCCGAAAAACAGTAACTTCGATCTTTTTGAGGGCCTTCGTCTGGGCGCCACTCGGGCGGACGTGGTATCGTCACTCGGCCGATGTGGTCTCCGTCGCTCGGCCGAGTACACATGGAAATCGTGTCTGAACGGGTCGGCCGAGCAGTGTCTCGCTGGTCGGCCGAGTGGCTCCTCCACTCGGCCGAGTGGGACACAAAAAATGCCCAAACTGGTCGTTTTGGCCTCCTCGTCGCTCCGGCGACGTCCATTCTTCTTCCGCTCCTCTCCAACAGCAAAATACCCCTCGGGGAGGTCGTCGGTGGCCGTCTATCGTGAGCGCATCTCATGATCACTCCAAATCGCGCCAAATCGCCTGAAATGCGACAAAAACAACAAAGCGTGAAAAGCATCGCAATATCGTCGATATATCGTGAAAAACATGATTTGGGCGATCTAAATGGCATGCAAACATGCGGAAAAAGGTGTAAAATAAGGAGTGATCAAAATCCCCCAAGCTTGCCTCTTACTCGTCCTCGAGGAAGATAAGTAAAAGGCGAACCCGGTGGATTCGGAATACGAAAACGACAAAAAAAAACGAAAAAAAAATGAAAACCGAAGAAGAATGAAAACCAAACGAAAATAAAGAAAGAAAGAAAGAAAGATAGGATGCTAGATCATTTTCTCAGGACGTGGGTTTCACCTACTCTTATAGCATGCACCGAGTGAGAAATACATGTCAAAGAATCTCATTTTGATATCATAGTAGAATAGTGCAAGTAGAAAATAGAAAACCCACGAACAACGGTATAATCATGAAAAACGGAATGATTTTAAAATTAACATCGCCTGAATCATCTAAAGCGGTATACAAATCTCAGATCACACACTTTTCAATTGAACGCTTTCTATCTGGAGTATAAGAGTATCACATCATAGAATAGAGAGAATAGAAAAGTATGGATTTCATGAAATGAATGCTAGGCTTAGATTTCTGGATTTCGTAAAGCTAGAAACAATCTCACCGAGTATAGAATATTACTTAGCCTAGGTTGCCGTGCAATGTCAAGTAGTCGCTCTCTCACACATCAATGGATCTCCTCCCCCAAGCTTATCTATAAGCGTGGTGGCACAAAAATATTTACATCCCCATTTTTATATAGCTCCAAAGGCAAAGAAGGGAAAGAAGAAAGAAAGTAAGCGAGATGGGATCTTTTATTGAGGATTTTTCCTCTTTTCTTTTTTTTTCTTTTTTTTTTTCCTTTTTTTTTCTTTTGCAATAAGCAACATATATACAATGATCCCAACTCAGAGAGAGGTAATGATATACAAGAATGTTTTTCTCTCTTTTATTCTTCTCTTCTCTCTTTTTTTTTATTTTTGAAATAAGAGATTTGGAGCTAGGAATTAATAGCGGGGGAAATGCCATAAAATAGAATCACTAAGGGGAGATTCACCAATGATTTTAAAAGTAGAGAAATGATGTTCAAGATTTGTGGAGAAAGAAATATATATAACTCTCGGCTCACTCTATAAGACATGCACGACAACTTCAGCAGGGTAATCTAATCTACTCAGTTTTGATCACAAAAAAGCTAACTAATCCAGATATATCTTAGCTAATCATCATTCAATCATCCGGAAGTGAAGTGTACAATTCATGCATATAGAAGTGATAAAGGAAAAGAAGTCAGTACTCCAGATATAGGCATTCAATGCGTGAATCTTGGTGTGTTTTCTGTGATAGCATACATATGATAAAGTAAAATAGAACTATGTATGCTATCACAGAAAACACTTGTTATTGGGCCAACCCAAGTGTTTGGGCCCATATCTGTATAAGCCCACTTGTATTCTCCCCTTTGGCTATAAATATAAACCTGAGGGCTCTCCCCTCAGTTGTTGATTCATAACACAAATATATATGTACTAAGCATCTTCCTGTAGATTTTGTTACCAGAAACACAACAAGCTTTTATCAAGCTAACATGTACATTACTTGCCAAGTTTATGTATTCATTAATATTTTCCTGGCAAAGATCCTCTTATATTATCTCTGGCAAATCAACCTCGGGACTCGTTATCTTTTTAATTTATTTAGTATGAGTCATAGTTGCCCATGTCATTTATATGGTTTGCTCTTAGACTTGATTTAAAAAATTATACACATATATAATGGATGATTTTTTTATATCAACCCTCTCTTTCTACTGCACAGTGAAAATCAAGAAGGGGAAGGAAAGAAACAAAGCAAGGGGCATTAATTTAATTATTAACCCTAAATTATTTTTCATCAATCTGATCCAGCATGGCAATAATTACTTTTGGGTGGTACTCTTATATGGGCCATTGGACATCTGTCATTTTCACTTGTTGAGCATGCCAGCTTCTTCTTCTTTCTCCCTCTCTCTCTCTCTTTCATTTTTAGCTCTCTCATAAATATTCTTAGTCTCTAGGGTTGGTAACAATTTGGGAGGAGGAGCAATTCACATGGAAAGTGGCCATTTTAGTGATCTTGGCTTGGAAAAGGGGAGATCAGGATCTTCAAGAAAAGGGAAGAAGAGTGGTAATGAGAAGCCAAAGCAGCCCCAAAGAGGCCTTGGAGTTGCTCAACTTGAAAAGATCAGATTACACAATCAGATGGCTGGCCACCTACCCAATTCACTTCATCATCCTCTATTTCAAACCAATCTAAATAAGGTAAATAATCACTCTATTGATTCAATATGTTATTACTTACTGAATTTTGAAGATCCCTTGGTTGTTATTTGTGTGCTAGAAACCCAACTTTAATTTAATGGAAGATTTGTTTCTGTGTTTGTTGTGATAGCAGGAAGAGGATGCAAGAAAAGAGATGTGCTTTTCATCGTCTTCCCCCCCTCCACCACATGCTGCCACACCATCTTCACTCTTTCCTGTTCATCCCAATATTATGGTAGCTTGAGTTACAATAAGAATATGTGACAGATTTTATGGTTTAAAGGAGAAACGTGATCATACAGTTTTGGTGAACAATTTGCAACTTAATTTCAAACTTTTGTGCTTAAAAATATTAAGTATGATAATTACAAAATCAACATGAAAATGTTAGGAACATGAGCAAACCCTAGTTTGGTATTTAGGAGACACCTTTTGACTAAATTTTTCCGACTAAAATTGTGATTATATTTCTGCTAATTCATCTTTTAACATCTATACAATCATTTACCATTTTCAGATGGGATTTGGAGAAGCTGACCAACGCACCGACATCGTATATAGTGAATATCAATCAAGCACGTATGGATGCCAAACATGAATATCGATTTCTTTATGGCTTATACTCTCATCATTTCTAACTTTTCTAAATCACAATAGCGCATTTCCACCGCATCAATGGAGACAACAGAATGCGACGCTGCCCCTCTTGGAACAAAATATGGAGGCAAGCACTCTTGACAATATCTAACTACATGTTGATTGTGTTATGATGCTGAAGTTGCAATCGGTTCATGGCATTGTAGGTTGCGGCCTAAGAGAGGAGACGTCACGACCGTTGCAACTCAATGGGTTCGATGAATCAGAATTCAGACTCAAGTGACACACAAGAGTTGGACTTAGATCTGGAGTTGTCACTTTGATTGGTTTCAAGACGTGTGATTGTGGGATGGCTTTGATATTTGTTCAAAAATAAGGTGGTAATACTTAAAACATTTGGTGTTCAATACATGCTCATTACTTCGATCTATTAGCTACACAATACTTGCCAGCATCTACGATAATCACCAAGAGATGTCTTCTATAATGAAATGATTTTATGTAGAAGTGGAGAAACGTTACCAATTGAGGAAATTGTGAGATATATTACAGATGGTAACAAAGGATAGTAGAAACTTTGTGGAGTTTGGATAATTATGTGGTTTTAAGAAAGGATGGTTATCTCTTGTTTGCATGAGCTCTAATTAGTATTTACAAAATGCATACATTATCACAGCATGTCCTTGAAGGAATTCAGGAGTACATCATCCAAGAAATCGAGGTACCTTTTCATCAATCTTAAATCAAAGTTTGCAAAATGTTATCCTTGTGTTTTGACTAAAAGATTTAGCAAGATGTTTCTGATGTTATTCAATTTGCAGGGTTTTATGGCAGAATGCATGTATCTTCTTAGTCTTGTTTTGGTGCAATTATCCATTTTTGTTTCAGAACACCTCCCTGCCTAGGGTTTTCCTTGTTCTTTGCAGACTTGCTGGCATTTGTTGATTTGAGTTCATATTGCAGTAGCAACGAATTCTTCTCTATGCTTGCATATGGTTATAATTTAGCAAAATCGTGATTTGCAAGAGTTAATTGCTTCTATGTTATGACAGTAGTGCTTATGATTTTGTTATAATAACAAGGTGTAATGTTAGGTTAGGGTATATGATAGCTTTCTTTATTTAATGATTTGCGTTAGTGAAGGACTGGCAACTTTTACACGAAGAACCTTAATTTAGGTATTTGTGTGATTTACGGGATTGTTTATTTTTGTTTGCTAACTCGAGCTAGCATTGTCAACGTATTCTCAGAAAAGGTTTATATTTATTTATTTTGGACAGAATTCTCAAACAAATTTATTATTACAATTTGATGCACTTCACATGTTGATTAGCGATTTCTCTTTCTATTTTATTTTCATACTAAATCAAGTATGAAAAACGCTATACTCTTTTAATGTATTCAATAAATAGAAAATATGAGACTTACTCACCAAATGAATATTATATAAAGCATGACTCAAAGAACGATGAGTGCAGCAATGTCTAGCATGGTTATTGGGTGTGTTAGAGCATGAGCAGTACTAGGATGGGTGGTCTTCTGGAAAGTCCCTATTTCGCTCCCATATCGTCCGCTTGGTGCCAACTTACCTTCCAAAAAAACGATATGTTGGTTTAGTCATATTTTAATGTTATTCTTTAAATTTTGATGATGAGATACCTCTCGTTTTTGTAGTAGTGAACATGCATACGATGTATAATGTTTACCTATATACTTAGATGACCATGTTATTTTTTTTCAGATTTTGATCTCAACGTGTTATTTGTTCTTGGATTGTGCGTCTATGTAAATACATATATATCAATATATCCGCATGTGCTTCATATAAATAATGAGACTGTTCGTATGGAATTTTTAAGAAGACTTTCTCACTATGTTCAGTATACAACATGATTATTAGGAATGTCGTTTCTCGTCAATTTCGATATGTTCATATGAATTAGGGATGTGCTAAGGTTGTTGATGAATGTTTTGAATGGCTTATTTTTTCAGTGAATTGGGATTGATGGTAACCGCAGTGCACTTTATGTATTTATGAATGTATGTGTATATATATGTTAATGTATGTATGTATATGTATATGTGTGTGAGTTTGAAACTAGGCCTTCACTTTATCTCAAAACCCCAGTTTTTATTATTATTTAAAACATTTTTCGGGGGTTTAGTACACATTCTAAAACTTTAAAACCGCAAATATTGGGTGAGTCCCATGGAATTTCACATCGTTCAAATCGTTACAAAAAAGTTATATTGTGCTGAAACCGTTGAATATGTAACAATCTGATCAAGGAGCGAATATGGGGAAGGTTTAACATGATTTTTGGTATGTTTATATTCAATATTGCGTTGATCACATCTAAATAAAATAAAAAAAATTAAAATGCTCGAAATGGTATACACCGTGAGAATTTTTACTATGTTAACAATACATTTACATTTTATACATACACACACATGTAAGGACCCTGTCTATGGGGAAAACACTAGAAGAGGGGGTTGAATAGTATTTATGCAAATTTAAAAGGAATTTACGCCAAATAAAATGCAATCCAACAATTAGTGCGGAATAGAAAACAACCCAAAGAGAAACACACGCAAACGCAGTTATGTTTCAAGGGTTCGGATTACCCAAGTCAACTCCCGACTTGTTCCCGGTAATCCTACGTCCCTACCACCCGGATACCACCGGATACTCAAGTTAGAACCCCTAACTTGAGGTTTCCTTAAAACCCACTTGTAGCAACCCCACAAGTGCAATCGAATACAATCGATGTCCTTGACTCCCACAACCAGGGAGCAAGCAAAAACCACTCTCACAACCGAGAGCACAATTCAAATAATGAAGTTATGAAATCTGAAAGCAACACTTACTATCACCTATGCCTTGAAGTAGAACTTGAAGGAGAAGTGTGATGTGTGTTGAAGAACTCTCTTGGAAGAGAGAAGAAAAGCCCTTTCTCTTGACTGCACCAAATGCCTAGAAGATCAATCTTTGGTTCTAGGTTGGAGATCAAGAGAACAAGATTTGGAAATACTTAGGGCTTTGGATTTGAAAGCTTTGATCTTTGGAAATGAAAGCTTGAAGGATTTTGCAATGAATGAGTAACCTTCCAATGAAACAGTAGAAGCTCTATTTATAGCTTTCTCAAATCCACAAAACAGTTTTGGCAAAAACCCAATCGAAATCATTGAGAAAAATCTCAGCGGATATAATCTGCACTCGCGACAGTCGACTGATGAACAAACCACAGTCGACTGTTGTACAGTCAGTAAGGGTAGGTGAGAATTCATAATGGTAACTTACCACGTGGACAGTCGACTGATGAAGCCAAGACAGTCGTCTGTAAAACCAACATGCGACTGTATATACTTCGACAGGCGACTGGCCGAGAGAAGAGTAAGTTAGATGAAATACTGGAAATCTCACAAGATACAGGACAGACGACTGATGCAAGGAACACAGTCGACTGTTAATCAGAACAGACGACTGTATAACCTTAAACAGACGACTGTCACAGACAAGAGAAATTTCCAGATAGCTAAGTTAAAGAATAGACTTACAGACAGGCGACTGTTGCAGCATAGACAGTCGACTGATCTAATATACAGTCGACTGTATATACAGCATAAGTCGACTGGCCGTAGAAATCGGATCTAACAGAGTTTGGGCAAGGAGAGACAGGCGACTGATGAACCATTCACAGTCGACTGTCGCTAAGACAGGCACCTGATAAACGTTCAACAGTAGCCTGTGCGAGATAATCAGAGAGGACCCAAAAACTGTATTGTAATAGTCTGTGCATAACAGGCGACTGTAGAAAAAAACACAGTCGACTGTTTTTGAGACATGCGACTGTAAACTGTTAAGCAGTCGGCTGTTATAAACAATCCTAGCACAAACAAAAGAGAATTGAATTGAGATCAAAGGACAAAGGTCTAGAGATGTCCTATGACCGAAAGTAGATGTGTGTGAGTGCTCCATCAAAGTTCTACTTCTAAGCTACATACTAGAAGAGATAAAAGAAAAATTACATTGACGAATAATCTCTTCTTTCCATCGTATGAGCTTGAAGTCTTTACGGAGCTTCAATCATCAATCTACGATCATCCAATTCATATCATTTGCCTTCAATCACGTTTGTGAGTCATCCATTGCTAGTTGATCTTCATAGTAAGCTTAAGCAATGGATTAACTGCAAAATAGGGGATTAGTCACAAGTATTTATGTTTGCTCATCATTAACACCAAGTAGGGAGAAGTCCAATACTCAACATTCTCCCCCTTTTTGATGATGACAAACAAACATAAACAAAAAGATAAATAGTTGTGCGTAATGAAAACTTACTCCCCCTACATAGATGCCAATCAAGTTAGCCAACAAATATTAGAGCATCTATATAGCAATTGAAGCAAATGAGTGAGATAAGAATGAATTTAATTCAAGAAATCTTAGGAAATAAAAATCCCTATTCATTGTAATCTTACTCCCCCTGAATCTAAGGCAACGAAAATCTTAGATTCAAGCGTTAGAACATACTTAGCACATCCATTATGAATCTTGTATGTTTATTTCTCTCCCACTATGGCATTATCCAAAAAGGTGGGAGCAAATAACAACAACAATAATAGTGCTAAAATACGAACTAACAACAATCAAGGAGTATAAAGATATATCGAATCAAAACTCATAAAGTCTCATCATATACACATGTGAGTAATGGAATTGAAATCCAATATCAACAGTTTAGATATTCGAAAAGAAAATAATTTTCACAAATTCATCACTTTAATGAAAGAGCATGAATTAACCAATATCAAATTCTTGTATTGTCTCAAAAACACATCAAAAAGAGTGAAGCATACATAGAAACAATATATCATACATCACACAGAAGTTAATCAATATAGCATAGTGTGACACAAAAGAAAGATGCTACATCATATATATAAAGAAGCTGAGTACATCATCGGGTGGTTATCAACATGTCCACCCCAAAAAGATACATCATGAGCAACAAAAAATAACTACATCATGACGACATCATAGAGTAAGCAATATACATATATGAAGAGTGTCGCATACAACATCATCCATCATACAACGACAAAACATATATCATCATCACTCAACCTAAGCAGAAACAGACCCCACAAAATAAAAACAAGGTCTTCATGTGAGTGAAGAGAACAGCATCAGCAACAGCCTCAGTCGATCTGAATTACTGAGGGGTCCGACGGACGGCCGGAAGATCGAAACAAAAGCCGAGCAGAGCGACGAGTAGGAAAAGCTGGAGACTTCCTCTTGGAAGACGAAACACGAGCAGCAGATGAACCAACAGGAACATGAGGTGGAGTCTGGACAACAGAGGTCGGAGACACAAGGGGTTTTGGTACGAAGCCAGGAGGAGGAGAAACACAAGCATGAGAAGTGTTCTCAGAGGTAGCAAACAGGTCACGAAGCTCGGGAGGAACAGGACAAGAAAGATGCTTACACGAGATAAGCTGAAGCTTAAGCAAAAGCGAAAGCTTCTCATCAAGGGAAACAGACATCATTTCAAGAGCACAGATACGAGCGTCCAACTGACGAAGTAGGAAGTCCGTGGACCGAGAAGGATGCTCAGCAGCCTGAGATGAGGGTTCAGCAGCATGCACGGATGGGATAGGGTCACTGACAGAGATATGAAGAGGCTCGTCCGAAGATTGAGGCGAAGAGGGAGCCGGATCAGGTTTTGGTGAAGGAACATGCTCATTGAGGAAATCGAGTGAGACATTAGGGAAGAAATGATCGAAAAGAGCCATGGCTGAGCACGGAGCTAGGGCAAGAAACAGAATGATCAAACCCTAAGAAGACACGAGGTAGACGGAAGGGACCTAACCTTGTTGAGTGACAGAATAAAAGGCAACGACTCCTCGAGATTGACGCACGAACAGGAGCGAGATTGACGGCGAAAGAGCATCAATCGAGCGGGAAGAACGCACAGACGAAACGGAGGAGAGAGAATCGTTGAGGGGAAATGATCGCTTCGATTGAATATAAACTAGGGAAATTCAATCTGAGCCGTTGGATCAAAGAATCGACGGCTCGGATCAAATCAAATGAACCGACACAGCATGAGACAGTCGACTGAAGAACAAAAGTCAGTCGACTGTATGAAGTGATAAAATTAAATCTCAGAGAGGTGGGCAGTCGACTGGCAAGTATAATGCAGTCGCCTGTCCGCTGGACAGTCGACTGACATATACACAACAGTCGGCTGGCCGAGAATTAATACAGATCACAAGAAAAACAGAGAATACTGGGAAAAAAATTCGACAAAGAGTACAGTCGCCTGATGACTAAATTGCAGTCGCCTGTTAAATTAACAGTCGACTGTAAAACAGTCAACAGTCGGCTGTGCGAAGGATATCAATTTCATATGGTGGATATAGAGTAGGGCAGTCGACTGTCAACAGAAACACAGTCGTCTGTCCTGGTCCAAAAATGCACAGTGAGATAGAATTCCAGAGAATAAGAACACTCACCCTAGAACCTATACTCTAATCACAAATACATCTTAAAATCATTATGAAAATTATAAATCTATTGAAACACAAATTATTCCAATCAACTTCGAAAACTCATGAAATCAAATAAGTCACAATTGTCTTTCTTAATCTCATAAAACAATAAAGCACATGAAGAAAGACAATCACAAATATATGAGCTTAAATAAGGAGTTATAGCATGAAAATTGAGCTTCTAGATTTCAGATTCACCCATAATTCCCAATTCTCCACGCAACCTCACAAATGTATCTTCTTTAAGAGGTTTAGTGAAGATATCGGCAATTTATTTTTGGGTTTCAATGTACTCTAAGATGATGTCCTTCTTAGCTACATGATCATTTATAAAATGGTGTCTCACGTCTATGTGTTTGGTACGGGAGTGGTGTACCGGATTCTTGGAAAGACAAATAGCACTTTGATTATCAACCATGATAGGGCAAGTATCACAATTGACACCATAGTCACTAAGAGTGTGTCTCATCCAAAGAACTTGTGCACATGCAAGACCCGCGGTAATATATTCCGCTTCAGTCGTGGACAATGACACCGAATTCTGTTTCTTAGAGAACCAAGAAACTAAGGAATTTCCTAAGAAATGGCATGTGCCACTAGTACTTTTCCTGTCGGACTTGCATCCGGCAAAGTCGTCATCACTATATGAGATTAACTCATATGTGCTAGACTTAGGGTAAAGTAACCCATAATCTAGGGATTGATTGAGATAACGAAATATTCGTTTAACCGCAATCAAATGTGACTCCTTAGGTCTAGCTTGATATCTAGCACATATACATACGGAAAACATGATATCGGACCTACTAGCGGTTAAGTAAAGTAAGCTACCGATCATACCTCGATATAGACGAACGTCTACATCTTTTCCGCTTTCATCCTTGTGAAGATGAGTAGTAGTACTCATGGGAGTCCTTTTGCTTGAAGACGATTCCATCCCGAATCGCTTAATAAGCTCCCCTGTGTACTTTGTCTGATGTATGAAAGTGCCATTCTCCATTTGTCGAATTTGCAATCCAAGGAAGTAGGTGAGCTCTCCCATGTGGCTCATCTCAAACTCCTCCTTCATAGACTTGGAAAATTCTTGACAAAGATTAAAGTTAGTAGAACCGAAAATAATATCATCTACATAAACTTGAATCAAAAGAATGTCATTTTCATAATCTTTAATGAAGAGTGTAGAATCAAATTCTCCCATTTTAAAACCTAAATTCAAAAGAAAGGTCTTAAGGCGATCATACCAAGCTCTAGGAGCTTGTCTCAATCCATACAACGCTTTCTTAAGTTTGAAAACATGGTTTGGAAATTTCTCATGAATAAAACCGGGAGGTTGAGAAACATAGACTTCTTCATTTACAAAACCATTTAAAAATGCAATTTTAACATCCATTTGAAATAATTTAAAATTCTTATGGGATGCAAAAGATAAAAGCAATCTAATAGCTTCTAATCTAGCTACGGGGGCAAAGGATTCTTCGAAATCGATACCTTCCTCTTGCCGATAGCCTTGAGCTACTAACCTTGCTTTGTTCCGTGTGATTACCTCGTTTTCATCCGTCTTGTTCTTGAAGATCCATTTGGTCCCAATAGCTTGGTAACCACTTGGAAGAGGTACAAGTTCCCAAACTTCATTTCTCTCGAATTGCGCTAGTTCTTCTTCCATTGCCACTATCCAAGAGCTATCCTCACAAGCTTCTTGAATGTTCTTTGGCTCAATGGTAGAAACGAATGCGTAATGGGAGAATTCTTCAATTCTTGATCTCGTTCGAACACCCACACTAATATCTCCAATGATTTGGTTATGGGGATGGTTGCGAACGGTTGGATAAGCTTTGGGTAAACCTGGATCACTAGGAACAACTTCAACAACTTCGTTAGAAGTGTTAGTCTCAACAATATTATCATTAATCTTAACATTATTAAGAGAATCACAAAGAATATCTACATTATCATCATCAACATGAGGAAAATCAAAATCTTCATAAAAAGATACGTGAAGTGATTCCTCAATCGTTGAAGAAGTTTTGTTGTATATCCGGTAGGCTTTGCTACGTGTGGAATATCCAACAAAAATTCCTTCATCGGATCTTGGCTCAAATTTGTCTAAATTACCAAAGGTGTTCTTTATAAAACATTTTGAACCAAAGACACGAAAATATTTCACTTGAGGCTTTTTATCGTAAAACAACTCAAAACAAGTTTTGTTTGTTCGGGGTCTCACTAGGATTCTATTGAGTACATAACATGCCGTGTGCACCGCTTCTGCCCAAAATTATAGTCCTAAATGACTATCATAGAGCATAGTGCGAGCACACTCAATAAGAGTCATATTCTTTCTTTCTACAACACCATTTTGTGGTGGTGCACGAGGAAAGGAAAAGTTATGAGTTATCCCGGAGTCATCACAAAACTTAGTAAAAGACTCATTCTCAAATTCTCCTCCATAATCACTACGAATAGTGATAATGGTGGATCCTAAAAGATTCTGAATCTTCTTTGCAAATTTGGTAAACTCTTCATGAGTTTCATTCTTATTAGTTAAGAATGAAACCCAAGTAAATCTAGAAAAGTCGTCAACGACAACTAGTCCATAATGAGCATTACCTAAAGAAGCGGCTCTAGTTGGCCCAAACAAATCTAGATGTAGAAGTTCTAGGGGCCTCTTAGAAGTACTCCCTTCTTTAAGCTTAAAAGATGATTTACTTAGTTTACCTCTTTGACATGAATCACAAAAGTTTTTCTTATTAAAAACAATCTTAGGAAAACCTTTGACTAGATCATGCTTAGCTAACTTATATAAGTGCTTGAAGTGAACATGACCAAAACGGCGATGCCATAATAGTTGTTCACTTGTGTTAGCAACTAAGCAATGTTCTACGGTTTTAGGCAAGCTTAAATAATAAATATTTTTACGCCTAATACTGGAAAATAAAATATTTGAATCACAATCAACAATAGTACACAATCCTTCTCCGAAGTTAACCTTGTAACCTTTGTCACAAAGTTGACTTATGGAAATGAGGTTCTGACATAAACCACTAACAAGATAAACATTAATAATTAGGGGTTTTGAAGGATTACCAACGATACCTACTCCAATGATGGTTCCCTTTTGATTACCTCCAAAAGTGACCGTTGCACCATCTTTGATGCTAATCACTTCGGAGAGCAATGAGGGATCTCCCATCATGTGTTTGGAGCAACCGCTATCAAGAATCCATCCTTTCCCTTTAGAGCTAATAAGGCATTTATTGCTCTTCTTCTTTCTCTTGGGTACCTATATAATATACCATAAGCTTATGGTACCAAATGTTTGTTGGGTCCAAGGGGATTAGCCCTTTGGAAGCCAAGTCCAAGTGGACTTTCGCTTCCCAACATAGTTACTATTTCTAATTACATCATGAAAGTAGGAATCAACATAAGCATTCCTAACATTTGGACTAGTGTTCTTAGGACCCCAAATAGTGTACATCTTGGGAGTCATATTCCTAGTTGCATGCATATGAGTTGGATTTCTATGTGGTGCATGCTTCTTAGGAACATGATTTCTAGCATATATATGAGGTGGAGGATATACATTGTACATTCTTGAATGATATGTATTCTTGGGAACATGCATATTATATGAAGGATATTGATCATGCATGACATGTGGAGAATTAGCATACATGAAAGAATGATGCGTATGAGCATATGGGTGTGTGGGAGCACGTACATGAGTATTTCTCATGTGTGGTTATGTACGTGTCCGTGGGTGCGGAGCATAAAATGTGTCATGATTATCCACTTGTGAAGTAGGATGTTTCCTACGTGGATGAGTATTAGTGTACATATAAGCATGGCCTTGCTTTTGGTTTCCACCCTTAGTGGGTTTCTTGCCAAAAGGAAGAGAAAGGGATGTGGTGACATTCTTGGTAGGATTGCTACCTATAGTGTCTTTGATACCACTTGTGGATGCACCGGAGGAAGGCCTCACAAAATCTATAGTAACACCACTATAGGAGGTGCGATCATTAGATGCATTCACTTTAACAAATCCAAGGCCAACACGATGTGTGGCCGGAAATTGATTTGCAAGCAAATCATCCAAATGTCGTTGTCCCTTTTTGAATCTCACAATACGGGAGGACATGAGCTCATATTTCTCCTTTAAAGAGGAAATGTTGGTATCCAAGGTGGACACCCGTGCTTTGAGCTCGTGCACTTGGGTTTTAAGAGAATCATTCTCTAATCCCAATTGTGTGTGGCGTGTAACTAGATCACTATTATCCATGGGATGTGTTTGATCTAGTTGAGATTTGAGGGAATTCACCTCATTTCTCAATGTGACATTTTGAGAAGCTAAGTTTGCTTTCTCAAGAGTTAAAGTATCAACAATGGTGTCATTGTTGATAATGCATGGAATGGATGACTTGCTAACTTTTGATTTCTTTAAGCTAGAGTATCTAAGCATTAAAGATTGGTATTTAGCAAATAGTTCTTCATTAGCTATGCGAAGTTCATCCATTGTTACCTTGGTGTTATCCATATCGGAATCACTCTCATCCGAGAGTGGGTCTTCAAGTGCCATGAAGCACATGTGGGCGCTCTCACCCTTCTCATCATCAGAATCGCTTGATGAGTCATCACTTGAGTCATCAAAGGTACCGACGAGTCCTTTCTTCTTGTCTTTCTTGTTCTTGTTGGAAATGTGGTACTTTGGTGCCTTCCACTTTTCTTTGTTGTTTAGCATCGGGCAATCCCTCTTGATGTGCCCTGGCTTATTACACTTATAACAAAGAGAGGAAGTAACATTAGTCGATTCAAAACATTTGTTGGAGGGAAATAGACTGAGAGGTTCACCACCACATCATTGCAAGGGGAGCTCGCTCGATTATTTACCTTGGCGGAAGAAGCATTGGAACTTCTTAGCCATTTGGGCCATTTCACCCAAATCCATCTCGTTCTCGGATTCATCACTGTCGAAGGATGACGAATTGGCGTTGAATGCCAAAAGCATTCTTCTTGGCCTCCGAGGGATTCATCATGGCTCGAATCTTCAATCGGTTATCCCGTCTTACTTCGTAAGACATAAGAGTCCCGATGAGATTCACCACGGTGTAGTTCTTCAAGTCATTGACCTCTTCAATGGCGATTGCTCGTCTTTTCCATTTGGAGGTCATCCCCATGATAATCTTCCTTACCTTTTCAGGTTCGGTGTAGATTTGGCCAAGGGCTTCCAATTCATTTGTGATGTCGGTAAAGCGTCCGTACATCGACGCAATGCTCTCACTTTCCTGCATGTGAAACAAGTCGAAGTTTTGCACGGCAACATATAACTTTGAAAGCTTTACCTTATTCGTTCCCTCGAGGGTAACGATGAGATGGTTCCAAATTTAATATGCACTCTTACATGTGCATATCTTGTTGAACTCATTTCGGTCCAACGCACAATGAAGAGCCTTCATTGCTTTAGCGTTGTTGACTTCGGCGGACTTTTCGGAAGTCGTCCATTTCTCGAAATCATCTTCGGAGGGATCGACGTACTCCTTGTGGAGAGTTCTCCAAAGAGAAGCACTCCTAAGGAATGTCTCAATCCTACACTTCCAATAACCAAAGTTAGTACCATTGAAACGTGGAGGACATACCGTAGATTGACATTCGAAAAGTGTGGACGCTCCATCACGGTCGTGATTGTTGTAAGTAGGCGGCAGAGGAACGTTGTTGTTGTTGGATGCCATAGATAAAAACCTTGCGCTCTGATACCAATTGTAAGGACCCTGTCTATGGGAAAACACTAGAAGGGGGGTTGAATAGTGTTTATGCAAATTTAAAAGAAATTTATGCCAAATAAAATGCAATCCAACAATTAGTGCGGAATAGAAAACAACCCAAAGAGAAACACACGCAAACGCAGTTATGTTTCAAGGGTTCGGATTACCCAAGTCAACTCCCGACTTGTTCCCGGTAATCCTACGTCCCTACCACCCGGATACCACCGGATACTCAAGTTAGAACCCTAACTTGAGGTTTCCTTAAAACCCACTTGTAGCAACCCTACAAGTGCAATCGAATACAATCGATGTCTTTGACTCCCACAACCAGGGAGCAAGCAAAAACCACTCTCACAACCGAGAGCACAATTCAAATAAAGAAGTTATGAAATCTGAAAGCAACACTTACAATCACCTATGCCTTGAAGTAGAACTTGAAGGAGAAGTGTGATGTGTGTTGAAGAACTCTCTTGGAAGAGAGAAGAAAAGCCCTTTCTCTTGACTGCACCAAATGCCTAGAAGATCAATCTTTGGTTCTAGGTTGGAGAGCAAGAGAACAAGATTTGGAAATTCTTAGGGCTTTGGATTTGAAAGCTTTGATCTTTGGAAATGAAAGCTTGAAGGATTTTGCAATGAATGAGTAACCTTCCAATGAAACAGTAGAAGCTCTATTTATAGCTTTCTCAAATCCACAAAACAGTTTTGGCAAAAACCCAATCGAAATCCGTGAGAAAAATCTCAACGGATATAATCTGAACTCGCGACAGTCGACTGATGAACAAACCACAGTCGACTGTTGTACAGTCAGCAAGGGTAGGTGAGAATTCATAACGGTAACTTACCACGTGGACAGTCGACTGATGAAGCCAAGACAGTCGTCTGTAAAACCAACAGGCGACTGTATATACTTCGACAGGCGACTGGCCGAGAGAAGAGTAAGTTAGATGAAATACTGGAAATCTCACAAGATACAGGACAGACGACTGATGCAAGGAACACAGTCGACTGTTAATCAGAACAGGCGACTGTATAACCTTAAACAGATGACTGTCACAGACAAGAGAAATTTCCAGAGAGCTAAGTCAAAGAATAGACTTACAGACAGGCGACTGTTGCAGCATAGACAGTCGACTGATCTAATATACAGTCGACTGTATATACAGCATAAGTCGACTGGCCGTAGAAATCGGATCAATCATAGTTTGGGCAAGGAGAGACAGGCGACTGATGAACAATTCACAGTCGACTGTCGCTAAGACAGACACCTGATAAACGTTCAACAGTAGCCTGTGCGAGATAATCAGAGAGGACCCAAAACTGTATTGTAATAGTCTGTGCATAACAGGCGACTGTAGAACAAAACACAGTCGACTGTTTTTGAGACAGGCGACTGTAAACTGTTAAGCAGTCGGCTATTATAAACAATCCTAGCACAAACAAAAGAGAATTGAATTGAGATCAAAGGACAAAGGTCTATAGATGTCCTATGACCGAAAGTAGATGTGTGTGAGTGCTCCATCAAAGTTCTACTTCTAAGCTACATACTAGAAGAGATAAAAGAAAAATTACATTGACGAATAATCTCTTATTTCCATCGTATGAACTTGAAGTCTTTACGGAGCTTCAATCATCAATCTACGATCATCCAATTCATATCATTTGCCTTCAATCACGTTTGTGAGTCATCCATTGCTAGTTGATCTTCATAGTAAGCTTAGGCAATGGATTAACTGCAAAATAGGGGATTAGTCACAAGTATTTATGTTTGCTCATCATTTACACCAAGTAGGGAGAAGTCCAATACTCAACAACACATACACACACTCATACACGCGCGCGTGTGTCGGGATGGCAGTGAAATTATGTTGAACACGTGAAGTACATGCAACGGACTAAGAAATAATACACCACCAACTAACAAACAGAGTAGGATCTTGAAGAAATCATAAAAAGAACAAAGATGAAGCACCAGAATCACAAATCAAGAAATCACCCAGTGTGGTGCCTACGTCATGTCTTCCGATGTCACGGTTTCCACTAGATCAGAGATGTAGTACAAAAGATACACTAACTACCAAGATCTCTTCCAACAACAAGTGAACTTCTAGACAATGCAAATCTTGCACTCCAGCAAATACATAGTTGCATGATGATTGCTCCTTTTTCTTGGCCAGCGGTGGAGATTTGTTGTCCATTGGATCTTTCTTCATATTCCTCGCAATAGAGAGCTTGCATAGCTCTCTAATCTTGAAGACATCAGCGTAGTCATTCTCCTCATCCGTAAGAGGGTCCGACGGGTCTCCCATCATCTCGCCATCTTTGGTAAGTTGGCCCTCTTCGAGGCCGTCATCGTGCTTGGCTCCGATGGCAAATGGCATGGCGTCGTCAATCACATCGTCGAGGATGTCCACGTCCTCTGGCCAATGCATGTGCTTCATCGCCTTCGAAATATGGAGTTCAACTTCAATATTTTCGACGTTCAAGGATAAGGTTCCTTCCCTCACATCCACAATCACTCCGGCTGTGGCCAAGAAGGGGCATCCAAGAATCAGCGACATATCACCTTCCTCCTTAATATCCATCATCACGAAGTCGCATGGCAAGCAAAGTCCGTCCGATACTTGTAGTGGTATGTTTTCCGCAATCCCCACCAGCCTAGTGATTCACCCGTCGATGAGTTGTATCTTCATGTCTGTCGCCTTTAGGTCGGTCCCCGTATTCAATTTCTTAAACATCGTAAGGGGCATGAGACTCACGCTAGCTCCCAAATCTACCAAAGCTTTCTGAAGTGGGACTCCTCCAAGCGTGCAAGGGATTCGAAAACTACCGGGATCTTTGAACTTGGTTGGCGCTTTCTTCTTTCTAGCAAACCACGTACTTTGCTCGGTGAGCATGATCCCTTTTTTCGCTTCTTTCCCGCGATCAAATCCTTTAGAAACTTAGCATAGGACGGGATTTCGATGATGGCATCCAAGAATGGAATATTTAAGCTCACACCTCGCAAAAACTCCAGAAATTTGACGAGCCTTTTCTCAATCCTTGCCTTCGCCAACCGTTGTGGGAATGGTACCGGTGGCATATAAGTGCGCTCCTCTTATGGCTTCTCTACTTCAGATTTTTCACCTTCGTTTGGCTCCTTTGGGCCCTCATCTTCATTGACCGGTTCCTTATCATCTGAAATTTCTTCCCCCGGGTCCTTAGTTTGAATCATGACGGGGGTAGTGTCCTTTCTGCCTCTTGTAGTTACCGCCATAACCGCATTGATGTGACCGGTATTGCTCCATGGGTTTTGTTCCGGTTGAGCCGACAATTGTTGATTGTTCTTATTGAGCAATTCTAGTTGCTCCAATAATTGTGCCACAATGGTGTTGAGGAAGTCTTGTTGAGCCGTCAATCTTGCGTTGATCTTCTTTTGTTCGGCCATGAACTCTTCAACCCTTGCTTCATGTTCCGACCTTGGCGGCGGCTTGTGGTGGATTGGGTGCCCTCCATCCTTGATTGTACCCCGGGGGTCTATAGGGCCCCGCTTGTTGCATCGGTGGGAATTTTTGTTGTTTGGGTGCTCTTTGTTGATATTGCGGTTGTTGTGGAGGCCGGGCTTATTGTTGTTGTTGTGGTGGATTCAAGGCTCTATCATTGTTAGCGTATGAAAATCCGGGATGACCCCTTGTAGCCGGGTTCACCCAATAACCGGTACTTCCCGTAACATATTGAGCTTCCTCCATGGCTCCGTCTCCTTGCTTCCATCCAACAAACATAACATGGGCTTGATCCTACCAGTCGCTCATGCTTCCTCCCGGTGTAGAAACGGTGGGGGCTCTATGCGGTTCACTAACCAACTTTTCTAGTCTCTCCACGACTTTCTGAAGAGAATCAAACTTTGAAGAGAGCTCCGCCACGGCCTTTGCTTCATAAATACTTGCCACCTTCAAGGATGACGAAGAATGTCCCCTTTCGTTGGCCCACTGTTGATTATTCGAGGTCATCTCCTCAAGTAAAGCCGTAGCGTCATCCGGTGTCTTCGACAAGATATCTCCATTGGCGGTTGCATCTATTATTTGCTTCATGCTTGGTTGCAATCCTTTATAAACGCTATGCACAAGCTCTCATGGCTCAATGCTATGATGGGGACATTGGTGTTGGAGATCCTTGAAATGCTCACATGCCTCGTATAAAGTTTCTTGAGGGCCTTGCTTGAAGGACATGAGTGCGCTTCGTATTTTGATAGTCTTGGATGTCGGGTAAAAATTGTTGACAAATGCGCTTGCCAGCTCATCCCAAGTAGTGAAGATCCCCTCGGCTTACGTCCTCAACCAATACAATGCCTTGTCTCGACGCGTAAACGGGAAGAGGCGCAGTCGAATAGCATAGGCCGGCACGCCAGGCATCTGGAAAGTGGCACACTTAGACAAGAACAATTGCAAATGGTAGTGCGGGTTTTCTTGTAAGTTTCCATGAAATGGGTCTTATTGCATCAACACTAGTCATGTCTTTAGCTCAAATTTCTTATCGGCCGCCAACTCCAGCATGACAATAGAAGAGGTGGTAGACGTGGTCTTGGGCTGTAACCTATCTTGGAAGAAGACAAGCCTAGCCATACGTGCTGCTAGCTCCTCTGGTGTTTCCGGCGCGGCCAAATGATCTTCCTCTGTAGCAAATCTCCTCTCAGCTCTAAGCCTCCTTGCCGTATGCTCGATCTCAGGATCAAATAATATATCTTCTTGTGACGCCTTTGATCTCGTGTACAAGCATAGAAAAAGGGAGTCTAGATAGAATTGTTAGCACAATAGAGGAATAAAAGAGTGAAAATAAAAAAGAAATAGCTAAGTAAAGAAAATAAAATACTGCCGCCTCCCGGCAACGGCGCCAAAAACTTGGTCACGCCCGGATATACACCCGAAAAACGATTGTAGTCTTACCGTAAACGCACGGTGAAGTGGCGAGTAGGTATCGAACACAGTGAGGACAAATGACAGTACTCTATCTTGATCATTTATCTATTGATGGTAGAATGGAATAGTTTGGATAATAATGTCACGGTCGTTCGAATAACAAATAGAATTCTATATAATAAAAGCGTCTAGGGCTAGGAAATCTCTACTAAGGATCGTCACTTATCCTTGTGGATCATGAATCTCAATGTTGCAAGGCATGAATTAAGGTGAACTAGTCGTAACTGAATAAAGAACCAAGCTCATGCTCTCGCTCTATTGCCGGTCTATAGCAACCTAGATTAGAGCCCACTCTCGTGCAAATCCTAACCTAAGCCACTAGCATGAAGATCGACATCATCGTCCAATCGCACCTCAAGCCCACTCTCGTGCAAACTCGAGCTACGATCTAGGTTATGATAGTTCATATTCGTCCAATCTCTTGCAAACGAATATGGATATAGATTTATAATAAAAATCCTAGCTTTGGTCCAATCTCTTGCAAACCAAGTCTAGAGAATCTCGATTATAAACCTATATCGAATATCTAGACCTTCCCATCGATTTAAATCCAATCTCTTGCAAACCCCAATCAATGGAAATTCCTAGCTATTCGTAATAAATCAATCACAACCTAACCGTTTATCAATCCTAGCAACAATTCAATTCATTCATCACAATTCTAAGATCGGGTCCATAGGGTTCATCCCCATCCCTTATAACGAGGAAACTACTTACAATTCATCATAGCAATCTCAGAAATAACGAATAAGATCATAGCACAATTCATTGTAGAGAGAAAACAATTCATAAAAACTAGAAATTTAGATAGAAATAACAAACCAAATTGTCCGTCTTTGATCTCCAGCTGAGAATTACAATAAGAATAGCCGTCAAAATTAACTTCAAGTCTCTCATAAACTAGGAATAAAACTAGCCTTAAATACAAGTCAAAATCGTTCAGAAATTCCTGACAGATTTGGCCCTGGTGCAGCCAAAAACCCTAATTCGTGACACATTCGGACTGCGCTACTCGGCCGAGTGGAACATGTCACTCGGCCGAGTGACAAACCCAAAGAAAAACGGAGAAATAGGGGGGTTTCGGGGGTCTGTCACCCTGTCACAATCGGGCGAGTGGACTTCTTCATTCGACCGAGCGAGCTTTCTTGCTCGGCCGAGTGGGTCTTCTCCAAATTCCAGTAAGTCGGATGATTTTCGGGAGAAAATCCCTGTCATACTCGGGCGAGTGGGCTTTCTTGCTCGGCCGAGTGAACTTTCTTGCTCGGCCGAGTGCTTTGAATCCAAGCGATCTCGTATCCGTTTTACCCGGCCGAACGCATTCCTTCACTCGGCTGAGTGAGCTGTCTGTTCGGCCGAGTGAGCTGTTTCTGGAGCTCTTTCTTCTCATCCTCGCTTCCTCGTCGATTCTAACGAACTTCTTCCTCTTCCGCTTATCATCTAGCATTGCTAACCCCTCAATAAGGCCATAGGTGATGCTCCGATGCGCGTGAAAGTCCCTTGATCTCATTTTTGCTCCAGATCGCTCCATATTTCCTGAAATACGACAAAAACAAGAAATAGTGAAAAGCAACGCGATATCGTCGAATAATCGTGAAAAACGCAATATGGGCGATCGAAATGACATGAAAACATGCAGAAAAAAGGTGTAAAATAAGGAGCGATCACATGCACGCTTAACAATGGATAGATCCTACCAGAAACCAATAGAACAAGGAATATCTCCTCTTCCAAAGCTTGTAGCCATGTCCAAGAACTCTTACCACGCAAAACACCATGTATCTTGGTGTGTCCATCAGGAATCTATCATTAGGGTATAGATGATGTTTTATGTCGTGGTCGTTTGATCTGATCAAGTTTCAGATCAACAGCTCAAAACAAAACCCATCTGGCACAATCGTGTCACATATGGCACGATCGTGTCAACTGTGCTGCTCAGAACCTGAAGTCTTTGCCAACACCACAGGATCATGCTAACCATAGAGTAAAATTGACACGATCGTGTCCTGGCTCAGCTCCTCTCTGCCAAAATCACAGGATCATGCCAACCATAGATTAAAACTTGACATGATCGTGACAATAGCCCAGTTCCTCTCTGCCATGTCTGTACAGTAGTGGTCCTTCTTAACTCTTCCAGGCATGATGGTGTCATGCCCTTTGGGATGCTCCATTTGAATAGGGAATGGAATGTGAAGCATAAAATTCAACACTCTGCCCTACTTCAAATTTCATCCTTCACACAAGCACTGCTCCATCTATCACCATGGCAACTCTAGACTCTCCACAACGGCTCTATCCAAATTCCAAATATCTCTACCCAGATGTAGAATTTCTGAAACCCAAATGACAACGAAAATCAATCAAACCACTTACAAGTGTATATCAAGCTCAAGCAATACCTGAGCTTGACTGCATCAACTGTCTTCTAAGCATGTCTACAGGATTGTGATCTATTAAGACCTTCTCTAGAGCTATGAACTTTTTTTCTTGTAGAAAGAAGTCTCTCACCTGAATATGCTTGGTCCTCGAACTATAGGTCTGATGCTCCTTATAGTGGATGGCGCTCTGACTATCACAATCGAACTTCGTCACCGCTTATGGAATACCTAAGTCTCTTTGTAAACTTTGTATGTATTTACCTTTCTTTATCGCCTTAACTACAACTATCAGCTCTGTCTCAGTGGTTGACAATGCTACAATTGATTGAAGGACTGATTTCTAGGACACTACAGTAGTGCCCAACGTAAACATGTATCTAGTCGTAGATCTCCTCCTATCTATATTACCCGCATAGTCTGAATCACATAATCCAGATATCACCAACTGGTCACCCTTGCCATAACATAATCCAATGCCAGATATTCCTTTAAGATACCTCAGTATACACTTCATAAATTTCTAGTGTTCTTTACCAAGATTCTCCATATATCTACTGATGACTCCAACTACCTGGATTAAGTCTGGACATGTAAAAACCATCGTGTACATTAAACTTCCCATACCACTCGCATATGGGACTTTAGATATGCAGGTTATCTCCTTGTTGGTGCTCGATGACTGTTTCATAGAAAGTTAGAAGTGGGCACCTAGTGGTGTGGTGATAGACTTTACCGTCTCCATTCCGTATCTTTCTATGACCTTCTCAATGTAGCCCTTCTGGCTCAATTTCAACTCTCCTCTCTTTCTGTCTCTGATGATCTCCATTTCAAGGATATTTTTCGCAGGTTTAAGATCCTACATATCAAACTCCTTTTCAAGTCACCTCTTCAGCCTATTGATTTCCACCAAATTATGTGACACAATCAGCATATTGTCCACGTACAATAGCAAGTAGATCCTCGATCCATCATCAAGTGTTCAAACATAAACACACTAATCCTTAACACTTCTCTCGAAACCAATACTCGGCATAAATGAATCAAACCTCTTACCATTGAATTGGACTCTGTTTCAATCTGTGTAGATATTTCTCTAACTTGCACACCATCTGCTCTTTGCCATCCATTACAAATCCTTCGTGTTGGAGTATGTAGATTTCTTCCTCAAGCTCTTCGTGCAAGAAAACTAGTTATTGCTTCCTGCACAAAGACTTTTCAAATTCAGATGCAGTCATATCTATGGCCTTTATGTAATCAATATAATTTTCATTTTATAGCTTTTTAAGCCTGCTGATTACTTATCTTAGATGGCTAGGGTCTCTCCTAACATTTATCTACAACTTAGTCTTTTCAGAATCCTAAAATTCCTCTTTTAAAAATTAGTCGATCTATACATTTTTGTTAGCATGCTAAGTTTTCCTTTTTGAATTTGACTTTGAACTTTCTTGGTCAAAATCCTCTTCATATCAGTTCCATGTCAGTAACGTCACACGTGTAAATTTTGTCGTTTTAAAATTAATCGACCAACAAAAAATCATTGGCCGACCAATTCCGTTTATGACCATTTTTGCAACTGGTTTGTTCTATCTATTGGAGACGGTTTTTTACTGTTGGAATATGACCGTTATAACTTCCTTTAAGATCTATAAATAGATGAATACCCCCTTTCTCTTCGATTCACTTCATTTTCCAACTTTCTTCTTTAGAACTCTCTTGGTGTAGAGATTGTACAAAGTTTGGGGAACATGGAGTGTCGCCATTTTTTTATGTTGTTTCTTGCGGGGCAAGTGTTATAGTGGATTGAAAATATATACGTGGTAGAGGACTGGACATAGGATCACGAGGATCCGAACCAGGATAAATTCTTGGTGTTTGTGTTTGCTTGGTTGTTTTCTTATTTGTTTTGTTTCATTAATTATGTTGATTCTTTCATTACAAGTTATTTATATTTAAAGAAGTATACAAGTTACTTTATATATCACCTAAGGGTAATTTTTAGATTTAGAAAAAAAATGAAAATAATATTAGGTTTCGACCAAAAAATAAAATATTTACAGATTTCGACCAACTTTGGTCACGTCAGCGGCGAGGCGCGTGGCCTCATCGCTGACTGGGCTAGTTTGGACAATGCTGCACTTGCCAAGTGCGGCATTTTTGGCCGCACTTGCCAAGTGCGGCCAAAAAATACTTAAACTGTTTGCATATTTTTTTAATGCAGAGAAGAGGGAAGATAAGTCAAAGAGGAACCATCCCTTTTATGTTTCCAACGATTGATGTCCACTGACCTCTCTATCCCCGGAAAAATCCCATCAATTGGCGACCGGAACGACGAAACGTGTGGCGCTCTCTTTCTTATCTCTATAGAAGCAAAGCTAGCTAGCTAACAGATCACAGCTTTACCCCATCTACTGCTTCTCAGCCAAGAAAAATATAAAAATCTTTGCACAAAATTAAATACCCAAAACCCACGATGTCCTATATCTTGCTTCTAGATATCCAATCTGTTTGCATATATAAGCCGGCAGACTCCCAATCCTAAGTTTGACAGAGAAACATGGACAATTCCAATAGAATTACATGCATGCTTCTTCTCTTCTCATTGGTTTGTTCCATTCTCGCACTTCTACTCAAGCTGAAGCCATGCCAATATTGCCCTCTCCCTCTCTCAAACAACACAGTAAGCCTGCGAAACTTTAGGCAACACAGTAACCAATAAAAATGATGGTGATCCTCTCAAATCTCTGAGAACCCACTATCCTAAAACTAACATCCACAGCTTCAGTACTTTTGGATGCACTTGGCAAGTGCGGCCAAAAATGCCGCACTTGGCAAATGCGTCCAAAAATGGTGCATTTGGCATGTGCGGCATTGTCCAAACTAGCCCAGTCCGCGGCGAGGCCACGCGCCTTACCGTTGATGTGGCCAAAGTTGGTCGAAATCTGTAAATATTTTATTTTTTGGTCGAAACCTAATATTATTTTCATTTTTTCCCTAAATCTAAAAATTACCCATCTCCTTATTGTTAACAATACTAATCATTTCTGCTGTTTAGTATTGAAATAGCCATATTGACGATCATTACATAGAGAAAAACATCTTGACTGTCTACTTTCTTCTCACAAGTGCTCTGATACCACTTGTTGGGGACGACAGTGAAACTACACCGAACACATTATGTGTAGCATCGGAATAAGAAATAATACGCCACCAACTAACAAACAGAGTATGATCTTGAAAAAAATCATAGAAAGCACAAAGATGAACCACCACAATCACAAATTAAGTAATCATACAGAGAGACACATGATTTATACTGGTTCGACCGAATTTAACGCATACGTCCAGTCTTCTGTTGTCACAATTTCAACTAGATCAGAGATGTAGCATAAGATATTACACCAACTATCAAGATATTCTCCAATAACAAGTGAACCTTCTTGAAAATGCAAATCTAGCACTCTAGCAAATACAAAGTCTCAAACACACTTTACAATGGATAGATCTTACCAGAAAACCCTATAAAAAGGAATATCTCCTCTCCAAAGCTTGTAGCCATCTACAAGAACTCTTCCTGTGCAAAACACCATGTATCTTGGTGTGTCCAACAAAGGTGGTTATAGATGCCATTTTAAGTCGTGGTTGTTCGATCTAATCAAGTTTCAGATCAACGGCTTATAACAAATCATGTCTCAAAGCAAAACACGACTGACACAATCGTGTTACATATTGTATGATCGTGTTAACTATGATGCTCAAAACCTGAAGTCTATGACGACACCACACGATCGTACAAGCCATAGAGTAAACTTGACATGATCGTGTCACTGGTCCAGCTCTTCTCTGTCAACACCATACGATTATACCAACCATAGAGTAAAACTTGACACGATCGTGTCACTGGCCCAGCTCCTCTATACCATGTCTATACTGTCGTATTCCTCATTAACTCTTCCAAACAAGATCATGTCTTGCCCTCTGAGCCGCTCGATTTAAATAGGAAATGGAGTTTGAAGTATAAATTTAACAATACATACATACATACATATAGAAAGGTAAGTGTAAGCTTCATTGATATAAAATAGTATAAACTAAAAACTTTTGCTAATGATTTTAGACATGATCATGTAGATGATATTGCAACTAGAAATTGGATGGCAGTTAGCCAAAGTAGTCATTACGTAAATATTTTTAGAACCAAAGTAATAGAAGTATGGTTTAGCTTAGCAATAAATTTTCCAACTTTGAAAAATGAGTGAATTGCTCGAAGCACATCCCCTCAATCATGTGTCAGTTACTTTCAAATAATAAAGCATTATATCCATCTAGACCTAGAGTGTTATCTCCTCCTAGCGAAAATAAAGCACTTCATACTTGAGAAACAAAAAATTTCCTATCCAACCATACTCTTTCTTAATGCGTAGTTAAGAATCTTTTAAGAGTGATCTTTAGGAAAACATTCCAGTAGCAATCTTGAATGAATAAATCATAGTAGAAAAGAAGTGATGTCACATGCAACTTTGAAAGTTGCAGAATAAGATTCCCATTAGAATTGACAAGATGAAGCACATTATGTCAAGAATATTTGGATTTCACTAATGCGACGAAGATTTAGTATTTTGATCTCCTAACAATAACCAGTTCCATCTATTCTTATGTCAAGCAATATCCTCTTCCAATTCCAGACATTCTTTGAGTTGTTTTAAAGTTTTCTATTGTTACGATGGAGTGCGAAATCTATTTTGAAATTATGGTTTAGCTTAGAAGTATGGTTTAGCTTAGCAATAAATTTGTACTTAATAAGATAATTCTTTACATCATTTCTCTAAATCACTTTGTTTGAGCATCGTATATTACACACACAAATAGTCATTAAACTTTATGCACACCCGCAAAAATTCTAGAGCATCTGCTGGTAGGGGCTGTGGGAGAAGTTTATGCAATACGTTTACCTCGATAACCATTTTCAGAAGTAGCTAACACGTTTCTACTTTTAACTTGCCAAGTTTCTCCATATACGTAGGATAATCATTACAAACATTGGATCTATCATTACAAACATATCTACCATACATAAAATTATAATTATGATTGGCATGCAAATGATCTTTAGCACAGTTATTTCTAACAACATGATTAATTCTAGCAACATCTCAAGAATCATAAGAACATGAAGGAATAGTCTTAACAATAGTACTACTCTTAATGCTATCAAGCTTAAGAACTAGCTCTTCATGATTTACTCTACTAAAAGCAATATCACTAGCAAGCACGTTAATTCTAGTATCAATATCATTGCAATTATTCAATTTAACGTAATAACATGCTCATTCTTAATAGATTCATGATCACGTAATAAAACACCATACTGTACCTTTAATTTATCATTATCTTTAAACAAAGTACTATGACTATCTTCAAAATTCTTATAATTCTTCTCCAATTTTGAAAAATCATATAAAAATTTTTCACACTTTTTATATAACAATTTGAAAGCCTTTCTTGTTGACTATCATCTATATCAGAATCTAAATCAGATTTAAGATACCTGATGAACCATGAGGTAGTGGTGCATGTGTTAGTCTATATTTTCTTCTTCTTCGCTCAATCATCTGAGTCTGAAACGCTCTCTTGTTCATTGAAAATTGATACATCATCACTTGATTCCACATTGTACTTGTCCTTAAGTTGGCTCCAAATTTAGTATGCAGTTGTAGCTTTTGAAATATAATCAAAAACACACATCAATATTACATAATAAAACATTCATTACCATGGCTTGTAGTATCGCTGTCACGCCCCGCTTCCCAAAAATGTGGAGGCGAGACGTGAGAAGGTCCGCTCAGACTTGAAGCTACAAAGCTGCAAGTCCGATAAGCGTCAATCAATATTAAACTGCAGGTCCTTGCAACGCGAAACGAAACAAAGATAATAATAAGGGAAATGAGACAACAGATAGATCTCAGAATATCCATAATAATAAATTTCAACATCGCAGAAAAGCCACCAGGCTAAAATAAAAGAGTCTAAAAGAGGCCCCAGCATGGCCAACAAAAGTACAAAGTACGAAAACAAAGTAATGCTGCTACGCACTGACAACTAACAACAACCTAAACAAGAGCAACTCCAAATCAGCATCTAAGACTGGTCTCCGGTGTCCACCAACTCCTCGTCAAAAGTAGGCTCTGGCTCAGCGTCAGCAAACACCACGTCCTCAGCTACGGTCTCTGGCTCAGGGTCTAACATGTGACACCCAAAAGAGCAAGGGGCACATGTCAGCAAGTCTACAAGAGACTTGTGCAAGGAAACTGAAAGTGAAGGTAAGCAACCTAGCAGTTCTAGCATGAATGCAATGACATGGCAGTTAAAGTATGAGTGCAACAAGTAAAGTAAAGTAAAGTACGTGCATGGCATGGATGTCAAGTTTTACAAGTAACACTCACTAGTACAAGACAAGTAAAGTAAGCACCTCGTGCACAGAGATTCCGCCTTTTGGCTAGAGTGGCTGCGCGTGCCAACTCCTAAGCTCAAGTAATCGTTTATCCCTATCCCTCCACGTGTATCGAGCCAGGGCCTTACCCCCGAACACGAAATGCTCGCTTCTAGAACACGAGCCAGGAAGTGTTTTATCTTGTTGGCCTAGGGGTGCACCTAGCTGGACAAGGAAGTACAAGTACAAGTATTGTAGCGTATGCTACGAATGCGACATTCAATGCATGGATGACATGACATGGAAAGTAGTAAAGCGTACAGGTAAGGAAAGTAAACATGACAGTTTAGTATGCATGATCAACAGGGTAAAGAGTTGGATCTAGCTTCGTTGTCAAGCTAGATCAATTTAGGTGACGGATCTAGTTTCATTGTCAAACTAGATCAAGTAGGCGTCTAGCCAGCTATCATTTCACTGACTAGTCTCTTTTACGCTAAAAACAATGAAGTGACGTAAAAACATGGCCCTACACAAGAGTTGGCAAGTTTCACTTGCCTGCAAGTACAACGTCTGAGCACACCGACCAACGAGTCCAAAGTCACAATATCCTACGTGCACAAGTCCACCGGCCTACATCCGTTTTATTAATCTTGATTAGTGATTTCTAAAACATTTAAAATACTTTTAAAATGTTGATTTTAGTCTTGATTAGCATGCAATTGGGTTGGGGGTCCTAGGGGTGCAAAGCGTTACCTCAACACGACGCAAAAGCTACACTGGCGTCGGGTAGCGACGCCAGGGGTTGGAATAAAAGATCGCGCTCCAAGTCCTGATTCCAATATAGATTCTTCGCTGGAAAGTTCAGAGCAGCAACCGGAGCAACGAATCCAGATTCCAAAGCTAGCACGTGCGACGACGGGCTACGACGTGTCGCAACGTCGTACGTGGCAAATCGTCGGAGAGAAAGCACCTAGGTGGGGCCCACAGTAGTCCTAGGGACCAATAGGGGACCCACAATACCTCTGGAGAACTTGGGGGGCCCACGGAGGCAAGCGGTGCGACGGATGCAGAGTTGCGATGAATGGCTCTCGGTCGTACACAGCCAAATGCGGGGGTCGGGCTCGGTCAGACACGGGGACGAGCGCTGCACAGCTGCGGGGGGTCAGGCTCTCGGTCGGTGCGGGGAAGGCCGTCGGTCAGACACGGGGGAAAAGCGGGGCCGGGCGCTGCAGCGGGGCGCTGCAACGTTGCAACCGTTGCAACGTTGCGGAGAGCGACGAGAGCGGCCGGCGCCTCGGTGAGACACGGGGCGGAGCGACGCTTGGAGCAGGGCGATGCAGCGGCTACAGTACGGAGCTTGGTACGGCGGGGGCTGTCGGTCTGAGCGGGGGAACGGAGCTGATTCCGTCGGTCGGTGCGGGCTTGGCTGTCGTAACGTTGCGACGATTCGTCGCAACGTGAAATTTGGGTTTTGGAAGCGGCTAGGGTTATTTTCTTGCGAAAATAGGTCTTCATAGGGGTTGTTTATATAGTGTAGATGGGTTGACTAGGTCTAGGGCTAATCCTAATGGGATTAGGAGTTTAAAAATATTTAAAATTCAAATCTCATCATCTCCAACTCACCCAAGGCTAGGGTGCGGCCCAAATGAGCTGGAATTCGGCTCAAAAATTATTTAAAACGTTTTAAACTCAAATAAATTTTATTTGGCCGAAATTAATTTAAAACCTATCTTTTGAAAATATTTTAAACCTTGTTAAAAATATAAAAGTAGTCAAATGAACTCCAAAAATTATAAAATAAATATTGGGGTGATCGTGATGACGAAAGAAAGCTAACTAAGAAGACGGATCTCAATTTCGACGTCGGACGTCGAAACTAAAAATAGAAACGTCTCCCGTCAAAAATGAAAATCGCAACGTCTCACGAATAAGATTAGATCGTGGGAAAACGACTCGAGAAATGTCGTTCCAAATTAGTGCCACTATTTAATGCTCTCAGAGACGTTCACAACGGCATATCACACTAAAGTGTTCACAAACAAACAAAGTCTAAAACAAACACGTGCACGGCCAAAAGCACGTGCACGAACAGAGTGCAACGAAAAGTGGTCGTTACATCCTCCCCACCTTAGAATAAAGTCCGTCCTCGGACTTTCTAACATATCTAGTCGTTCTAGTAACTACCCCAATCATGTCACATTATACTTCAAACCAGGTATAGTCATTACAAGTGCTTATATATGCACTAGGTAGTCAAACATTAACACTACCAGCATGTGTGTGTGTATATATATATATATATATATATTATACATTTGACAGTGTTTTTTGAATTCTAGGGCTGACTAGGACAAGATAAAGAGCGGCTGAGATTTGATGTTGGTAAATCAATGGTTGAGATTGGATTTTATGAAATTTTTTGGGGGAAAGTGCCTTGGAAACACAAACTTTGAAATTAGAAGTGCCTTGGGAAAGAATGTGGAAATTAAATTTAGGGGGAAACATGCATTGGGAAGGATTGTGGAGATTAAATTTGGGGGGAAAGTGCCTTGGAAACCTAAACTTTGAAATTAATAGTGCATTGGGAAAGATTGTGGAGAATCATGATCCATTAAATTAAATAAAATAAAAAATTTAGCGTAAAACAATTTAGCGGAACAACAAATTCACGTAAAAATACCCTTATGTTGGTTTTTCCGTCGCCCGTGCCGAAGGCGCCCCGTTAAATTTTTTTACAAAGATTTGTTGTTCTGCGCCAAAGGCGCAGGCGTCAAATTTGTTGTTCGACAGCGAATTTGTTGTTCCACGCCGAAGACGCACGCGCCGAAGGTGCCCGTGCCGCTAAATATTTTTACGCTAATGTATTGTTCTATTAAATTTTGGCTGTGTAAATAATTTTTCGGGGAACAAAGATTTCGCGGGGGAAATGCTAAATGAACCGTGCCCGCTGGCACGGGTTATGACTAGTATATATATATTCACGTACGTTATACACTTATACCTATTATAGTCAGTCAATTTCATACATGTATTTCAATCATATATATATAAGCATACATCCCTTATATAACTACTACTTAACTAACACGAAACAATATTTCAGATACTCATATAAGTATGGTCTCACACTAGCAAATACAATCATTGTTCTACGTATAGGTAGCTACCTATGCACAACAAACATGGGTACATGACTCCCTAATATTTCCTAGTATACATCCGACACCAAACACTTCCACATGTAGTCACACCATACCACCACTAAATCAGGTTTTACCATATCTAGTATACATTCACCACTACTATATTTTCACAATATATATTCATTCAAATGCATGCAATTATTTCACCATATATTCACATCACATACGGTCCTATAACTGAATTTACGGCACGCCACATATACCATAGTCACCAATA
This sequence comes from Scilla litardierei, assembly GCA_030789695.1. Lineage (NCBI taxonomy): Eukaryota > Viridiplantae > Streptophyta > Magnoliopsida > Asparagales > Asparagaceae > Scilla > Scilla litardierei. The sequence continues at coordinate 273,490,687 of CM061133.1, read as the reverse complement.
CCTATAACTAAGCACATACTTACCCGTGCATGGTGCACACCCACGCACGCTAACTTTTCATTCACGTATACCAATCGTATCATTACTAGCACATCTACACACCTAGTTTAGCTAGCACACATACGTTCACACGGCAAGTCCTTAGTAATTAACTAGACTACAAGACCAACACCTATAACTATATACTGGTGTAGCGACCCACAATCATGTGCGTAGCACGACCAGACACAAACTCTCCTATCACTATACATACATCAAACATCGCTATATTCAAACTACAGACATACATGACAATATACTTAGAGTATACCCACTCAAGCTTGAGTGAGACTCAATACACATATCAGAATATTCTATGTATGTAACACGGCACTTATACCTATACCAATACCACTCCAATATATATATGTCAACCAATACAACGATATACATACCATAAGTCAATCACACTTAATATTTAGTCAGGTAATACTCACATAGTTCAATCACTCTATATACCATAATAATAATACAGACTTCAGCACACGTATAATTATAATACACTCCCTAATATATACGCATTCATCGTATAGTCACGCACATGTAACATATATTCACACCATAGCCTACTACCATATGTATATCACCTATATACTCATGCAACAAAACATAACTACTTACGTCTAAATCAATTCCTAAGACGATTAAATCAATTCCTAGCAAGGAATCTAACTAACAGTCTAACAATCAAACCCTATTTTAGCAAACAATCATATGCAAGCAACCAAACATGATTTAACAAGCCAAAACTAACTAAGGAAAGAAACAACTAGGTCGAGAGTTACCTGCGATAACCTCATCCACAGTCTCGCTCTCCACTGCCGTCATCAGATAAGCCTGCCCCCTCGGCTGCATGGCCTGTCGAAAAGCCTGCCTCTGTGGAGCGAGGGGTGCTCCACGACTTGTAGATACATGTGCTCTCTGCTGTAACGGCTGTGCTGCTATTGGTTCCTTCCAAGGCTGCTTAGACTTCGGGCACTCCTTCATAGCATGAGTAGGATCTCCATAAATCAGGCACTGGCCCAGCTTCCTCCTGCACTGTTCCTTCTCATGACCAATCTTGCTACAATGATAGCACACTTTCCGACTTGGCCCAGTTACTGGTGCTTCCTGCTGCGGAATTCCATCCGATGCCTTCCGCAGTTGATTTGCATGCCGACAATCCTTCGCTAAATGAGTAGCAGCACCACAAATCAAGCACCGGCCTAGAAATCTTCTGCACTGCTCCTTGACGTGCCCGGTCTTGCCACAGAAATAGCAAGTCTTCAGAGTAGGTCCACCACCAACTCGGGTCTGTCGTCTTCTCGCCATCTAACGACATAGAAAACGAACAAAAATTTAGACTCAATAGCTTAATGACTTAGATGTTGTAATTTATTTAATGGACATTCCGTTATTATCGTTGTTCCGTTAATTCGCAATTGCAAGACTGGACCTGCATGGGCCACCAACAAAACCTGTCACGCCCCGCTTCCCAAAAATGTGGAGGCGAGACGTGAGAAGGTCCGCTCAGACTTGAAGCTACAAAGCTGCAAGTCCGATAAGCGTCAATCAATATTAAACTGCATGTCCTTGCAACGTGAAACGAAACAAAGATAATAATAAGGGAAATGAGACAACAGATAGATCTCCGAATATCCATAATAATAAATTTCAACATCGCAGAAAAGCCACCATGCTAAAATAAAAGAGTCTAAAAGAGGCCCCAGCATGGCCAACAAAAGTACAAAGTACGAAAACAAAGTAATGGTGCTACGCACCGACAACTAACAACAACCTAAGCAAAAGCAACTCCAAATCAGCATCTAAGACTGGTCTCCGGTGTCCACCAACTCCTCGTCAAAAGTAGGCTCTGGCTCAGCGTCAGCAAACACCACGTCCTCAGCTACGGTCTCTGGCTCAGGGTCTAACATGTGACACCCAAAAGAGCAAGGGGCACATGTCAGTAAGTCTACAAGAGACTTGTGCAAGGAAACTGAAAGTGAAGGTAAGCAACCTAGCAGTTCTAGCATGAATGCAATGACATGGCAGTTAAAGTATGAGTGCAACAAGTAAAGTAAAGTAAAGTACGTGCATGTCATAGATGTCAAGTTTTACAAGTAACACTCACTAGTACAAGACATGTAAAGTAAGCACCTCGTGCACAGAGATTCCGTCTTTTGGCTAGAGTGGCTGCGCGGGCCAACTCCTAAGCTCAAGTAATCGTTTATCCCTACCCCTCCACGTGTATCGAGCTAGGGCCTTACCCCCGAACACGAAATGCTCACTTCTGGAACACGAGCCAGGAAGTGTTTTATCTTGTTGGCCTAGGGGTGCACCTAGCCGGACAAGGAAGTACAAGTACAAGTATTATAGCGTGTGCTACGAATGCGACATTCAATACATGGATGACATGACATGGCAAGTAGTAAATCGTACATGTAAGGAAAGTAAACATGACAGTTTAGTATGCATGATCATCAGGTTAAAGAGTTGGATCTAGCTTTGTTGTCAAGCTAGATCAATTTAGGTGACAGATCTAGTTTCGTTGTAAAACTAGATCAAGTAGGCGTCTAGCCAGCTATCATTTCACTGACTAGTCTCTTTTACGCTAAAAACAATAAAGTGGCCTAAAAACATGGCCCTACACAAGAGTTGGCAAGTTTCACTTGCCTGCAAGTACAACGTCTGAGCACACCGACCAACGAGTCCAAAGTCACAATATCCTATGTGCACAAGTCCACCGGCCTACATCCGTTTTATTAATCTTGATTAGTGAGTTCTAAAACATTTAAAATAATTTAAAAACGTTGATTTTAGTCTTGATTAGCATGCAATTGGGTTGGGGGTCCTAGGGGTGCAAAGCGTTACCTCAACACGACGCGAAAGCTACACTGGCGTCGGGTAGCGACGCCAGGGGTTGGAATAAAAGATCGCGCTCCAAGTCCTGATTCCAATATAGATTCCTTGTTGGAAACTTCAGAGCAGCAACCAGAGCAACGAATCCAGATTCCAAAGCTAGCACGTGCGACGACAGGCTACGACGTGTCGCAACGTCGTACGCGGCAAATCATCGGAGAGAAAGCACATAGGTGGGGCCCACAGTAGTCCTAGGGACCAATAGGGGACCCACAATACCTATGGAGAACTTGGGGGGGCCCACGGAGGCAAGCGGTGCGACGGATGCGGGGTTGCAACGAATGGCTCTCGGTCGTACACAGCCAAATGCGGGGGTCGGGCTCGGTCAGACACGGGGACGGGCGCTGCACAGCTGTGGGGGGTCGGGCTCTCGGTCAGTTCGGGGCAGGCCGTCGGTCAGACACGGGGGAAAAGTGGGGCAGGGCGCTGCAGCGGGGCGCTGCAACGTTGCAACCGTTGCAACGTTGCGGAGAGCGGCGTGAGCGGCCGGCGCCTCGGTCAGACACGGGGCGGAGCGGCGCTTGGAGCGGGGCGATGCAGCGGCTGCGGTACGGAGCTTGGTGCGGCGGGGGCTGTCGGTCTGAGCGGGGGAACGGAGCTGATTCCGTCGGTCGGTGCGGGCTTGGCTGTCGCAACGTTGCGACGATTCGTCGCAACGTGAAATTTGGGTTTTGGAAGCGGTTAGGGTTATTTTCTTGCGAAAATAGGTCTTCCTAGGGGTTGTTTATATAGTGTAGATGGGTTGACTAGGTCTAGGGCTAATCCTAATGGGATTAGGAGTTTAAAAATATTTAAAATTCAAATCTCCCCATCTCTAACTCACCCAAGGCTAGGGTACGGCCCAAATGAGCTGGAATTCGGCTCAAAAATTATTTAAAACGTTTTAAACTCAAATAAATTTTATTTGGCCGAAATTAATTTAAAACCTAGCTTTTGAAAATATTTTAAACCTTGTTAAAAATATAAAAGTAGTCAAATAAAATCCAAAAATTATAAAATAAATATCGGGGTGATCGTGATGACGAAACAAAGCTAACTAAGAAGACGGATCTCAATTTCGACGTCGGACGTCGAAACTAAAAATAGAAACGTCTCCCGTCAAAAATGAAAATCGCAACGTCTCACGAATAAGATTAGATCGTGGGAAAACGACTCGAGAAATGTCGTTCCAAATTAGTGACACTATTTAATGCTCTCAGAGACGTTCACAACGGCATATCACATTAAAGTGTTCATAAACAAACAAAGTCTAAAACAAACACGTGCACGGCCAAAAGCACGTGCACGAACAGAGTGCAACGAAAAGTGGTCGTTACAATCGCCATGTCAATCTCCCAGCTCGTCCAGTGTGATCTGGGTGTCATTTGTTTATGGTAGGAAAACTCCACAAAACTCCATGCATTGTTGTTAAAGGATTCAATGTAACCCAACATCCTTCTCCTCTAATACCAGTATTTGGAGCCATCAAATCTCTTGAGTAAGCTCATATCACTTGTTGACGCCATCTCAGTAACTAAGCACGGATACCATATGTTTATTGAGAAATGTGTGCCCTCGAGGCCAATTATTTATAATTAGAACATCATGTTCAAAATGAAAGTATGATATGTGGTACTATTTATCTGAGCATCATTATGAATGTTTGTCTGTATTTTATATTTAGATAAAGTCTTAAGACTTAATGCGAGGTTGAACAAGTATCGAGATGAGGATCACGATTATGGAGAAGTGTTTCGACCGTTTACAGCATAAGTTTAAAACTATTCGTAGGTATAGATTCATCAAGAAAGGATATCTATGCATCAGATAGACTATTGTGTGCTCTGTCTTCACCAAGTGTTGGTGGCGATGATCTCATAATCTTTCGATTTGAGAAAATCGAAGACGAGACAAAGGTGCTCATTAAAGAGTGAGGTCACTGAAGGACCCAACGAGAGATACTACATGGATAGCACATACAAAATTATCAATGGTAGCTCTCAAGTGATGATAGGCAAGCTATTCCTTTGACTTGATATCATTGTACGAGCATGTGTGTGAATGGTGTTACTTGGATCTCTGACCTAGCTTCGGGGTAGGGCCTATCGAAAGGTCTTTGGTTGGATAGCACTTGAAGTATATGCGGGAAGTAGTAGCCAAGAGAGGATTTGTCTCTTTGTATGTAGGGAGTTAGTCTCACGAAATCAATACGGTCTTTAGCAAAATCATTGGCCAAAGAGTGTTGGATATGATCCAACAAAGAGTAACTAAGACCGAATAATGATGATCGATCTCAAAGCTATTATGGGTTAACAGTCAACCATACACTAGGCTTCGCAGCGGCATAGTGTTGACAGAAGGATTAAAACTGTGAAATTCATCACTAACATAGCCAAGGGTACGTTATCCCGACAATGTTTATGTCAATTGACAGACTATGAAATGATGATACGAACCAAGGATGGAAACTGATACTCGCGGTGACTGTCGTCAGGGGCTATGAGTCCCACCTCTAGTAGGGACAGGTTGTATGGTCTCACACAAAGTGTAAGAACCATGGCTATGAGGAAAACACTAGAAGAGGGGTTGAATAGTGTTTATAAAATTATACTCCTAATTAAAATCCTAACCCAATAAAGATGTGGAATAAAATGAAACAACCAATAAGCAATGTAAACACAAGGATGTTTCAAGCGTTCAGATTACCCAAGTCAAATCCGACTTGTTCTCGATAATCCTACGTCCCTTCCACCCGAGATACCACCCAGATACTCAAGTTAGAACCCTAACTTGAGGTTTCTGTTCAACCCATTTGTAGCAACCCTACAAGTGTAATCAATACACAATTGATGTCCTTGAATCCTACAACTTGGGATCCAGCAAACCACTCTCACAACCGAAAGTAAAACCAAATTACGAAAGTTATGAAATTTGAAGTAACACTTTACAAATCATCTATGCCTTGAAGTATAACTTGAAGGAGCAAAGTGATTGGATTATTGATCTCTTCCAAGAAGAGAGAGTATCCCTTTCTCTTGTCACTACCAAATGCCTAAAAGATATGAACTTTGATTCTAAGTTGGAGAGAAAGAGAGAATGAGATTCTAGGGCTTAGAATGAATTGAGAGCTTTAGAGTTTGAGATGAATTTAACGGAGTTCTAAGAGATGATCAAGAGTTCATTAAGAAGCTCTAATGGAATAGTAGCATGCTCTTATATAGGATCTATAAAACCCTCAAATAAAATACCCAAAACCTCCTTTGAAATTGGTGTGGAAAATCCTGACGGATTAATTTTATAGTCCGGACAGACGACTGATAAAGAACGGACAGTCTCCTGTTGCACTGTGTCAGAGGGTAGGTCAAAATTCAAACAGTAACTTACCACGTAGGATAATCGACTGATGAAGGTTGGACAGGCGCCTAAAAACGACAGGCACCTGAGAAACCTTCTACATGTGTCTGTGTGGTAAAGTGCGTAAATTATAAAAATGTAAGAATTCTGGGTAAGCTTAGACAGGTGACTGATGTGGTATTCACAGGTGCATGTTCCATAAGCAGGCGACTGAGAAACCAACATCAGTCGTCAGTGTGCACAAGTGCGTAACTTGCCAAAATAAAAAGATCTGGGTAAGTGATGGACTTGCGACCGTAGAGGTATAGACGGCGCATGTGCCATGGGCGGGCCTCTGTAAAACCTACATAGTACGCCTGGAAGCACAAGTGCATAAGTTGACAGATATTGGGATCATTGTGCAAGAGGAGACATGTGACTGACAAACAAGTCACATGCGTCTGAAACTAAACAGGCGCATGTACTTTGTATAGGAGTCACATGTTGAAAGTTAGGGATGAAAAGCCCAAAAAACTATGTCAAAATGTGTGCATTACAGACGACTTCAAAACAATCCTCAGGCGCCTGTATGGAGACAGTCGCCTGTATTTTGTCTTCAGTCGCCTGTTGAAAGTCCAGAATGCACATTAAAGGGAATGAAGAGTTGGAGTCTTGGGAAATGGTTTCTAATGACTTCCTAGGCTAGATAGAGTAAAGTGTGTGTGTGCTCCAAGATAGTTCTACTGCAAGGCTACATTCTAATCAAGAGATATAAAAGCATAAAAAGATTTACATTGTATTTTGCTTTTCTTCTTTCTATTGAATGGCATTGAAGTCCTTGTAGCTTCTTTCTTCAACTTGATCACCCAATCTTCAATTCTTTGAGCTTTGATTGATCTTGATAATCATCCATTGCTATTTGATCTTCATGTTTAGCTTATGCAATGGATTAATTGCATGGAGGGGATTAGTCACAAGTACTCATATTTGCTCATCATTAAAACCAAGTAGGGAGAAGTTCAATACTCAACATTCTCCCCCTTTTAGTGATGACAAACAAACATAAAAAAAATAAATAATTGTGCTTAAAAGAGTACTTACTCCCCATACATAGATGCCAATCAAGTTAGACAATAGAGATATGGCATCTAAAGATCAATAAAAGCAATAGTATGATATGTGTGAATTAAATGAGTTCAAGTATTTGAAACTAGGATATTTGAATCCAAATTCACTAAATCTTACTCCCCCTGAATCTAAGGCTATTCCAAAATTAGTTTCAAGCTTAGCTTCTAGTTAGCACAAAATTATGATTTGTTTATTTCTCTCCACCTAGGGCATTATCCAAAAAGTGGGAGTTTAGAAACAACAACTAGTGCTAAATAAAATTAAAACAATCATGTGAGTATAAGGAATTGCATATGCATTTAATGTGATACCCAATGAAAATATAAAAACCATAAGGGTATATCACACAAAAACATATCAAAATCATCAAAACTAGGTTGACTAGAGGAATAGAAGTCCAATAGCAACATTAAACATGCAATATGTCTCATCACACAACATGTATAGGAAAGAGCACAAATAGAGACAATATCACACAACTTTTACATCAAAAAATAAATGAGTCAAAAGTGATCATCATTTGTGTATATATATATATGTATATATATGTATATATATGTATATATATGTATATATATGTATATATATGTATATATATGTATATATATATATATGAGTATGGAGTACAAAATGATATATTAACACCAAGACATCATATAACAATAAAAAATGATCACAACAAAAAGTATAACATCAACCATCTATCCATACGTACATCCAAAATATACATCCACTACATCAACATAAACACATGAACTGCGACTCTTAAACCCTAGAAAAAAATATAAATCCTAGAGTGAGATAACTCCAAGCAACATTAGTCAAGCTGGACAATGGTGGAGTCCTCAGGAGCTCTCCTCTCAACATGGAAGTCCTAGGTCTCCGTCTCTGCAGTCGAAGCAATAACAGCAGCAGGGATGTCAACATGAGTGGCCTCAGTAAGAGCAACATCAACAGGCTCAGGAGTAGCAGTAGGCTCTAGAGTCTGAGTAACCACAGCTGGAGGGGTAGACTGGGTGATGTCAGCTGGAGGAGCCTTAGCATCACCAGAAGCAGCAGTATGGGTAGGCTCAGCAGCAGGATGAAGTAAAGTCTAGAGGGAGGCTGGAATGGGTATGCCATGGTGCTTAAAAGATGTGTGGAACAGCTCAAGCAAGACAGTCACCTTCTTGTCCAACTGTACAAAGAAGGGATCAATAGGAGGAGCTGAAGACGATGATGGAATTGAGGTACCAGCAGGAGGAGCAGATGAAGAGGGCTGAGAAGCTGATTGCCTCTTCTTGGCTGCAGTCTCTAGAGCTGAAGAAGACTTCAGCTTTGCAGCTGCATCCAAGAGGGGGCCAAGAGGTACGGGCTCATAAGAGGCCAAGTCAATCTCAAAGCGACGGAAGACATGAGTGAGAATGCAACCATATGGGATATGAGATGTGGAAGAGGTGATCTCTATATGGTCCATCCTATAAAGAATAACCCTGGCCCAGTTCACATCTATCCCCGAAAAAATAGCATACATGCACTTGAGGATTTCATGTGAGGGCCGATCAAAATATCCATACTTGGGAATATTGTTGGACTTGACCACATGATGGACAACCCAACCATGAGGAGAGAACATAGATGACTTCACCCCAGAGGTAAGGATAGGAGGGATGACACAAAACATGTCCTGGAGGACGGCATTATCATGCTCAGCAACATAGATATTAGTAGGTAGGGATCCTGAGGATGGGATGCTAAGAATGGACCCTAGAAGCTTGGATTTCAAGCTTGATCGATGTCACATGTACTACAGTATCTAGAATCCCTACTCGTTATACTCACCGCAAATGCGGTTAGCATAGAAAAGCTTGACGAGCATGGGATAAGGCCTGGGAGACTCAGATGAATAACATAAGAGATCGACCATTTTGGTCGTAGCCATGAGCTGGGAGTGGTTCTCATCCTGAAATGCTGGATATGGAATCAATTGCTCCTTGAGGAGCTTGACGTTAATTAAAGCATTATACTTTCTGAGACAAATATCGTCACGACAAGTAGGAACAAACGAAGTAGGAGCCCTATGAGGAGGAGACTTGGGTTGATTTTGGCCCTGTGCTTCAGGGTTTGATTGGGTTTCAGCATGGGTTTCAATGGCATGGGGAATTTCAGCCTCAATTTGGGGTTCGGCTTGAACAATCGCTACGGGCTGAGATGGAGAAAGCACATCCGTAGGAGCTTGCCTACGTCTATGCCTGAGGGGATGAGGACGCTCCTCACTCGACCAAGATCGCTCAGACTCAAACCCAGATAGTGCCATGAACTCAGAAGCAGGGGTAGCTTGCTTGGTGCGAGGTTTTTGACAGCCAGTGGTAGGGGCTGCTTTGGGGACCCTAACCCTAGGCTCTTTGGGGATCTTAATGGACTTGCCCTTAGCAGAAGATGATTTGGGTGATATCGAAAAGTAATCGGGGCTAAATTTAACAACAAACAAAACTAGGGCACGAAATCGAAGGATATGAGTTATGAAGTTTTAAAAATAGAGATTGGGCTGTCGACTGTTGAAGAAGACACATTGGACTGCCCTGGTTCCGAAATCCAAAATAGAGATAAAATCAAGGATTTGAGTTTCTCACCCTAAAACCCATACTCTAATTACTCTAATAACATTAAATAACCATCATAAACATATACAATGATACACATATCAAAGATATCAAGAGAACCCTAAAATTCATCAAAATCTCCAATAAATCTCACAGAAAACTAATGTGAAAAATAGACACATTAAATATGAGATATGAAAATGTTCATATAAACTCAAAACATGATATAACATGTGAAAATGAAGTCCTAAATTTCAGATTCACCCATAATACCGTTCTCCATGCAACCTCACAAATGAATCTTCTTTTAGAGGTTTTGTGAAGATGTTGAAGATTTGTTTTTGGTCTTCAATGTACTCTAAGATGATGTCCTTCTTAACTACATGATCATTAATGAAATAGTGTTTCACATCTATGTGTTTAGTACGGGAGTGATGTACCGGATTTTTGGGGAGACAAATTGCACTTTGGTTATCAACCATGAAAGGACAAGTATCACAATTGACATCATAGTCTTTGAGAGTGTGTCTCATCCAAAAAACTTGTGCACATACAAGACCCGCGGCAATATATTCTGCTTCGGTCGTGGACAATGATACAGATTTTTACCTCTTGGAAAACTAAGAGTCAAGGGAATTTCCTAGAAAATGGCAAGTGCGACTAGTACTCTTCCTATCGGATTTGCATCAAGCAAAATCGGCTCCACTATATGAGACTAGCTCATATGTGCTAGATTTAGGGTAAAGTAACCCATAATCTAGTGTTTGATTGAGTTAACGGAAAATTCGTTTAACCGCAATCAAGTGCATTTGCTTAGGTCTAGCTTGATGTCTAGCTTTATATCTAGCACAAAGATAAACTGAAAACTTGATATCAGGCCTACTTGCTGTTAAATAAAGTAGACTACCTATCATACCTCAATAAAGACGAATGTCTACGTCTTTCCTGTTTTCTTCCTTGTGAAGATGTGTGGTTGTACTCATCAGAGTCCTCTTGCTTGAAGACGATTCCATCACGAATCGCTTGATAAGCTCACCGGTGTACTTGGTTTGATGTATTAAAATCACATCCTTCATTTACCGAATTTGAAGACCCAAAAAATAGTTGAGCTCACACATGTGGCTCATCTCAAATTCTTCCTTCGTAGATTTAGAAAATTCATAGCAAAGATCATAGTTAGTGGATCCAAATATGATATCATCTACATAAACTTGAATAAGGAGGATGTCATTTTCATAATATTTAGTGAACAAAGTAGAATCAACTTCACCCATTTTAAAATCTAAATCCAAAAGAAAGGTTTTGAGTTGGTCATACCAAGCTCTAGGAGTTTATCTCAACCCATATAACGCTTTCTTAAGTTTAAAAACGTGGTTTGGAAATTTTTCATGTATAAAACCGGGTGGTTGAGAAACATAAACTTCTTCACTTACAAAACCATTTAAAACGTGCTTTTTACATCCATTTGATAAATTTTAAAATTCTTATGTGATGCAAAAGATAAAAGCAACCTAATAGCTTCTAATCTAGCTACGGGGGCAAATGATTCTTCGAAATCAATACATTTCTCTTGCCGGTAGCCTTGAGCTACTAACCTTCCTTTGTTCTTTTTGATGACTTCGTTTTCATCTGTCTTGTTCTTGAATATCCATGTGGTCCCAATGACTTGGTGACTATTTGGAAGATGGAAGAGTTCCCAAACTTCATTCCTTTCCAATTGCATGAGTTCCTCTTTCATTGCTATGATCCACGAGCTATCTTCACACTCTTCTTGGATGTTCTTTGGCTGAATGGTAGAGACAAAGGAACAATGTGAGAACTCATCAATCCTTGACCTTGTTCGGACACCCACTCCAATATCTCAAATTATTTGGTCATGGGGGTGGTCAGAACGGTTGGATAAGCTTTAGGAATACATAGATCACTAGAGACAATATCAACATTTTCATTAATAATGTTAGTCTCAATAACATTATCAATTTTAACATTACTAATTGAATCACATAAAACATCTACAATATCATCATCGACATGAGGAACATAAAAATCTTCATGAAAAGAAACGTGAAGTGATTCCCCAATCGTTGAAAAGGTCTTGTTGAATATCTGGTAGGCTTTGCTACATCTGGAATATCCAACAAAAATTCCTTTATCGGATCTTGGCTCAAATTTGTCTAAATTACCAAACGTATTCTTTACAAAACATTTTGAACCAAAAACTCGAAAATACTTAACTTAAGGCTTTTTATCATAAAATAGTTCAAAACAAGTTTTGTTTGTACGTGCCTCACTAGGATCCTATTAAGCACATAGATCATCGTGCGTGCACACTCAATAAGAGTCATATTCTTTCTCTTAACAACACCATTTTGTGGTGGTGCGCGAGAAAAAGAAAAGTTGTGCGTAATCCCGTTGTCATCACAAAACTTAGAGAAAAGTTGATTCTCAAATTTCCCTCCATGATCACTACGAATATTGATAATGGTGGTTCCTAAGAAATTTCGAATTTTCTTGGCAAATTTGGTAAACTCATCAAAAGCTTCATTTTTATTAGTTAAAAATGATACCCAAGTAAATCTAGAAAAGTCATCTATAATGACTAATCCATAATGAGCATTTCCTAAAGATGCTACTCTAGTAGGCCCAAGTAAATCTAAATGAAGCAGTCCGAGGGGCCACTTAGAAGTTGTGCCATCTTTAAGTTTAAATGAAGATTTACGGAGTTTTTCACGTTGATATTGTTAAGGCCAAAAATGACCAGGACAGTTGTCAAGCTGACAGAGACTTGAAACACTGAGCTGGAGCCTAGTCAGCCTTTGGAGTGGGACCCTCGGTTGGAAGAACCGGGGTCGGTAGTTGGTAGTTGATGATGGTATGACCGTTGATCGACTTAAGAACGACCGCCGGATCGGTCGTTCACAGTTGAAGAGCTCAATATCAACCTTTGACATTGGAAGGTGATCACCGATCTGCACCACAGGGAGTCGTTAGGGGGCCGGATCTAGGTTCCGACCCAGATCCTCTCCGATGCTTAAGTTAGTTGGGAACTTAAGGAAGAGATGGAGCTTGGTGTAGCTGAGATCGACCCACGGAGGTTCGTCTCTATACTGATGACACAAGCTCGATTATAGAGGTAGGAAAGTAAGAAGATAGAGTTCTATGTATTAGATCTCATACCTTGAATATGGAACACCTTTACCTTCCTCCGTTGGCCTATTTATAGGTTGCTCCTTCTTAATGGTGTGTAACCATCCCCCGTTGATCAGGGCATGATCATCTCCGGGATTCGAGCGAACGGCTGCCCATTTACTCAGTTCCATTAACTATCCCCTGAATGTCGGCGCTAGCCCAACGGTCGAATGATCTGTTTGCCCGACTTGGTCGAGCCCGCTTGGAGTGCGGGGGGCAACATGTCATGGGTGCTAAACAGGTCGGGTATGCGAACACCCAAATTGGGTTTGTATCTGTGCTCTAATAATGGCCCACATCGTTTATGCCTCAGGAAGACCAAATGATGAACATCTCCTTAAATGCGGACACCCAAAAGTTGAGATCTTTCAGCTTCACTTTCTTCTTTGCTTCGCCTGCTTGCTTCCTGCGTCTCTTCACTCGGAGATCCCATGTTCTTTACTCAAGGTATTTCCTCTCCTCGACACCGATTCTCTTGTAGATTTATTAAGCATGTTTGCTCCAGTTGTGTTCAAGGAGCCGGCCCCTGAGGAACTTGAGGAGCATCTCTGACCCTCCCACCGTGCAGAAGTTCCTGGGAAGGGGAAAGGAGTCTGGTTTAAGCCTGACCTTCCCATTCGGCGAAGGGATCGGATGTCGAGGGTCCCCGGAGTCATCCTAGATGTGGCCCCGAGGTTATCCCTCGATCTGACCATCGAGGTTTGGTGAGGCTGTTTCAGTGAACCCTAGAGGGTTAGGGTGCCTAGCTTAGATGAGAGAATGTGCTTCCCGTGAAAGAAATAAGTTGGGGTTTATCTCAAGTCTTTTCTCTTAGGATTCCGACTCCCCCTTCACCCTTTCGTCAATGAGGTCCTATGCTTCTCGGAGCTCTCTATCTGTTGATTTTCTCCTCAATCTTTTCCTCCCATAGTTTGCTTCATCGAGTTGTGTGAGCTTAGTGGAGTCTGTCTGACCCTTGGGTTGTTCAGGTATTTCTTTAGGATAGTATCCAACCCTCGATGAGTGTGGTGTCACATCGTTGCTCGATCGGGTACGAGGCTCATATACGACCTTCTAGTTTCCGACCTTGGGTGGACAGATACCTTCGTGTTCATCGTTCTACCCGACCTGGGACCGTTGCTCAACGTCTGGAGTTCCCCAAACCGTGAGCTTGCGAGGGAGTCTCGTCTGTCTTTGAAGCAGGTCAGAGCCAGTCTGTCGTCGAGTGAGGCTGATGTGGTGAAGACTTTGTTTAGTCGACCTAGTCAAGATAGGTCGATCCACTATTTGCTAGATGAAAATACGATAAAGATCCTTCTATGGTGTCCAGGTAAGGTATCTCGAATCTATATCTTTACCTCCACTACTCACAGTAATTATCTTTGCTTCCTGCAGATATGGCTAACGACAATCGATGCAGCGACGAGTCGAGTCTGGACCGGGTCTGGAGGGAGTAGAGGAAAAGGAAAAAGATGGTCGAGTAATCAGTCGCTCGGACCGATCGTTCCAGCACTCGCATAGAGGGGTCGGATTCTCGATCCCCACTCCCCATCAACCAGAGCTCCTCCTCTGAAGGGGGAGAGATCCAACATGCGTCAAGGCCTCCTTCTTGAGCCTCTTCGAGGGAGGCCTCTAGCCTAACTCCTTTGTGGCCCTCCGCTCCCCTAGCTTCCGTCGTAGTTGGAGTAGAGCTAAAGGTGGTCGATGTCGACTCCGCCGACGTCACTGAGCCAACTAGTGGGATTGGTCGAAAGAGGGAGATTCCCTCTTGCGAGAAGGAAGGGTCTCCGAAGAGGAGGAGAGCGGACGAGGAGGACCCCATGGGAAAAGGCAAGAGGGTCACTCCTCTCGAGACTCCCGAGGCGGCGGAGGACCTTTCGACACCCCATGGCCCCACGCTGCCCCTCCTGGATCAATAGTCGTGGGGTGACATCGTGTCGCCAACTCCGTTGGTCGGACCGGTCCCCGGAGAGTTCGATCGAGCATTATTGCTCAATCGGCTTTCGCTTCAAGCTTCGGAGCCGGTCCCAGGCGAGCTCCACCAGCCCCTCTTTCCCTTCAGCAAGGAGGAGTCGGCCCTGAGGGACTTTAGGATGACCGCCAGGATGGTGGTGTAGGGATTTTCAAGGTCCCTTAGGGCTAATTTTTAAAATCGCATCCTAAGTTGAACGATCTAAATTTAAATAAGCAGCGGAAAAAACCAATTATTAAAGTATTTAATAATTACTGCACTAAGAAAAAATCCCTAAGCCAGGATTATCTACTGACTCGAGTTGGGTCTGACCAACTCGAGAAAGTTCTAACTACTACAGAATATGAAATGCATAAATAAATATGACTCACCCGGAATTTTGCCTTGGATCAGGCAAGATGTTCCACACCGTCTTGCGCTCCAAAATCTGAGCCGCATCCAAAACCGCATCGCGTCGCTCCTCGTCACGAACTAGATCACCTCCCGAGCCGCACCTTGCCACCGAGCCCATTACTAGCCATAGAAGGTTTCACTTGAGTAAACCGGCGTCGTAGACTTCCGAATCAGAATCGGACCTCCTCCTTGCCTTGCTAGGACTCGGTTGGAGGACATGAAAAATTAATAGAGAAAAAGAATAATTTTAAGTCTTGATCAAGTTTTCTCAAATAATTAGGAGCTCCTTAAACAAAGACATGGTGCAAAAAAATAATGAAGAGAGAGCACCCCTATTTATATAGGAGGCCGGCCCCTCCTCATTTACCATGAGCAATGCGGGACAATAATATGGCGTAATGGGGTTAATTTCATAAGAAGTCCAAACTTCTAAAATCCACCATGAATCCATTTCTGAGTTTCGACTTTCAAACGACCTGTCAAATCGAAGATCTCGAGACAAAGATCGCATAGAAAAAACGGAATCCAATTCAGATTACATTTGACCCCACAATTGTCAAAAATAGACTCCAAAACTCGTTTTAAAGCTATTTCCTGGCGGGTCTGACTGATCACTCCTTATTTTACACTTTTTTACCGCATGTTTGCATGCCATTTAGATCTCCCAAATCATGTTTTTCATGATATATCGACGATATTGCGATGCTTTTCACGATTTGTTGTTTTTGTCGCATTTCAGGTGATTTGGCGTGATTTGGAGTGATCTCGAGATGCGCTTACTCCAGAGGGTCACCGACGATCTCCCCGAGGGGTATTTTTGCTGTCGGAGAGGAGCGGAAGAAGAACGGACGTCGCAGGAGTGACGAGAAGGCCAAAACAAGCAATCTGGGCATTTTTAGTGTCCCACTCGGCCGAGTGAAGGAGTCACTCGGCCGACCAGCGAGACACCGCTCGGCCGACCAGATCAGACACGATTCATATATGCACTCGGCCGAGCGACGGAGACCACATCGGCCGAGCGACAGAGACCACATCGGCCGAGTGACGAGACCCCGTCCGCCCGAGTGGCGCCCAGACGAAGCTGTTCAAAAATCGTCAAGTTACTATTTTTCGGCTGCCTGAGCTTCAGAAGACCCACTCGGCCGAGTGGATAATCCCGACCGCCTGAGTACCAAGAAGCCATCGGCCGAGTGACGACAACTCACTCGGCCGAGCCGCCCCCGAAGTTGAGACCCCTGAAGATCAAGACTTACTGGAAAATTACAGGGTTTCTCACTCGGCCGAGCGACTTTTGTCACTCGGCCGAGTGCGACGCGCTGCCTGTAGCGAAAATTGCGGAAAACAGGCTGCGCAGGGGTATTTTGGTCACAGTTTTTGGACGATTTTGGGGGGTATTTAACCCCTGTTTTTACCCTAGTTTTGGGAGCTTTCTCTTAGATTTTTTTTGCAGCTTTTTAGATTAGCTTTTTAGTTTTAGTCTTGTGATTGGAGAGAGGACAAAAAGTTGATTTTTGTTGGATTAATTGAAGAACTCCATTGGTTTGCCTCTCTCTTCTCTAAAAATTCTATTTTTATTGCATATCTTAATATTGTGATGAATTCTATTGCTTATTTCATTGATTATTTTTGTTTTTGTGCTATGAATTGTGAGTAGTCTCCACGTCTTGGGGCGTGGGGATGAACCCTACAAGCCCTATTTCATACTTGTGATGAATTGGTAGGAATTTTGCTAGAATTGTTGTTAAGGATTAGTTTGGGATCGATTTACTACGGATAGCTAGGAGTTCATACCGATTGGGATTTGCAAGAGATTGGATCCCAATTCGATAGGAAACCCTAGAAATCCGAATTGGGTTGGAATCGAATTTTGCTATCGACAATTCGATAGGAGCTTTTGCTATCGACGTCAAGGACCCCGACGACAAGCTCCTTAAGGAGGTCTGTGAAGGAATAGTAGTCTTCCTGACTGAGTTCTATTGTTGACATTGCATCCTCCATTCTCCCTGTTAAGATCTTATGCAAAATACAGGGAGAATATGCGAATAGGGCTGCGGACAAAGTTACAACAAGGTATAGAAGAAAGTAAGGAAAGAGAGAGAAAAGAAATAACCGGGTGGTCGATGCCGAACACCGTCAAAATGGCCTCCCCGGCAACGGCGCCAAAAACTTGATCGCTCCGGAATGTAACCCCAAAGAACGGTTGTAGTTTTACCGCAAGTGCACGGTGTAGCAGCGAGCGGGTTATCGAACACAGGGAGGACGAATGACCGTGCTTGTTCCAATCAACCTGGCTATTTAAGAAGAGAGAAATTTTCCTTTGGCGATCCTGTCACAATCGTCAAACAAAGTACGGAAATATCAAATCAAATAAAGAACGTCTAGGGAATGGGGAATCCCTGCTACTCACCGAATCTCATCAATGTGGTTCATCGGTATCAAAATTGCTAGAATAAGATTTTGGATGAACTAGTTGCAACTGAATGTAGAACTAAGCTCACGCTCTCGTGCTGTTGCCGGTCTATAGCTATCCTAGGTTCGGGTCCAATCTCTTGCAAACCCTAGCCTAGGGAAGCTAGCATTAGGATCAACATCATCGTTCAATCGCGCACCGAGCCCAATCTCTTGCAAACTCGGCCCACGACCTAGATTGGGATAGTTCCTACCCGTCCAATCTCTTGCAAACGGTTATTGGCACGGAATTGGAACCGAAAACCCTAGTATCGGTCCAATCTCTTGCAAACCGATACTACGGAAACGGGTATTGGCACGGGTAGAACGAATGTCGAACGAATGTCGAAGAACTGTCGAAGAACCGGAACTCCTTCATGTTCGGGTATCGGTCCAATCTCTTGCAAACCGATACTACGCAAACGGGTATTGGCACGGAACTGTTTGCTAGTTTTGTGATGGACCAGATCTCCCCGGGGGGGACTATCGGGGGCAATGTCAGAGTTGACGTGATCGACGAAAAATTATATTTCGAAGACGGTAGAACGAATGTCGAAGAACACTATACTCCAGAAGAATCCTTCGAGCAAACCGGCATGCAGGGAGTTACACTATATGACGCTCACTCTTGCTTTTATGAATCGTCTGATGTGTTTCTTGATTCCAGGCATGAACCAGAACAGAGTGAAGGTTTTGACGATGCTAGCACAGAATCGGAGAGCGCCTATTTCGATGCATCGTCCTCACTAAGTAGTGAGTCTGACTCGTCACAAGAGAGCGCACCACCTGAACATGAGCTAAACCCGGATGACAAGGAAGAAGCCAAACTCATGCAAGCTGATGAAGTGGAAGGAGCAGCGCCTCTTGAGGTAGAACTTAAATAATTACCTCCGAATCTAAGGTATGCTTTTTTGGGTAATAAATTAACTTTCCCGGTGATAGTCAATTCCCACCTCACGCAAGATCAACTTGAAAAACTCCTAGACGTTCTTAGGAGCCACAAAGATGTCCTAGATACACTATCTCCAATCTAAAAGGGATAAGCCCTAGGCTTTGCACGCATAGGATCCATTTGGAGGATACCGACGCCACCTCCTAGAGCCTCAAAGGCGGTTAAACCCGAACATGAAGGAGGTGGTTAAAAAGGAAATCCTAAAATTACTAGACGCCGGTATTATTTATCCTATCTCCGACAGTAGGTGGGTTAGCCCCGTTCTCGTCGTCCCCAAGAAAGGGGGGATGACAGTCATAAAAAAATGAAAAAGGTGAGCCCATATCTACGCGCACAGTCACGGGATGGCGAATATGCATTGACTATAGGAAACTCAATAAAGCCACCCGAAAGGACCATTACCCATTGCCCTTCATTGATCAAATGCTTGAACGCCTAGCAAAACATAAATACTTTTGCTATCTAGATGGGTATTCGGGATTCTTTCAAATCCCTTTGCACGAAGACGACCAAGAAAAGACCACTTTTACTTGTCCCTACGGTACCTATGCCTACTGTAGGATGCCGTTTGGTCTTTGTAATGCTCCCGCCACTTTTCAGAGGTGTATGACATCCATATTTTCCGATTACATTGAAAATATTATGGAAGTTTTTATGGATGATTTTTCGGTTTATGGGAGTGAGTTTGACTCTTGTTTGGCTAATCTTACTAAAGTCCTTAAAAGGTGCCAACAAAATAATCTCACTCTAAATTGGGAGAAGTGTCACTTCATGGTCACGGAAGGTATAGTCCTCGGGCACCTTGTTTCCTCGAGAGGAATTGAGGTAGATAAAGCAAAGATTGAGGTAATCGAAAAACTTCCTCCTCCTATTAATGTCAAGGGCATTAGAGGTTTCCTTGGTCATGCGGGGTTTTACCGTCGCTTCATCAAGGATTTTGCCTCGATTGCCCGACCACTTACTTCCTTGCTCGCTAAAGATACTCCTTTTATTTTTTTCAGGAGAATTCTTGCAAGCCTTCAACACCTTGAAGGAAGCACTAGTTTCCGCGCCCATCATTCAACCACCGGATTGGAGCCTTCCCTTTGAGCTAATGTGTGATGCTAGCGACCAAGCCATTGTGGCGGTATTGGGACAAAGAAAAGATTGGAAGCTTCATGCGATACACTACACGAGCAAGACATTGGATGACGCGCAGAAAAACTACACAACTACCGAAAAGGAGCTTCTAGCGGTCGTCTATTCCATAGAGAAGTTTCGCTCCTACCTCCTTGGTTCCAAGGTGATTGTCCACACCGACCATGCGGCGTTGAATTATCTTTTAAACAAGAAGGAGGCCAAACCTCGGTTGATTAGGTGGATACTCTTGTTGCAAGAATTCGACTTAGAGATCAGAGACAAGAAAGGTACGGACAATGTCGTGGCGGATCACTTATCTAGGCTCATTCGCGACAAGGAGGATGAGAGTTTGCCTATCGACGACACATTTGTGGATGAGAGGCTATATGCCATAAGGACCGGTGAAGTACCTTGGTACGCGGACTTCGTCAACTACTTGGCTTGTGGAATTAAACCGCATGGGATGCCCACGCAGCAAAAGAGGAGATTTCTGCATGAGGTCCGTAGCTATTTTTGGGAAGATCCATACCTCTTCAAGATATGCAAAGATAGTGTCATTTGAAGGTGCGTTTCTAAAGATGAGGCAACGTCTATCATTTTGCATTGCCACGGTCTACCATGCGGAGGACATCATGCCGCCTCTAAAACTACCGCTAAGATCTTGCAGAGCGGATTCTTCTGGCCAACAATGTTTAGGGACACCCACGCTTTTGTGAAGGGATGCGATAGATGCCAACGGACCGGGAATATCTCTAAGCGCAATGAGATGCCGATGAGACCCATCCAAGAAATTGAGCTTTTTGATTGTTGGGGAGTAGACTTCATGGGGCCATTTCCGTCAAGCAATGGTAACAAATACATCCTATTGGCCGTTGACTATGTCTCCAAATGGGTGGAAGCAATCGCCACCCCTACTAATGATGCAAGGGTCGTCTCCAAGTTCTTCAAGCAAAATATCTTCCCGCGCTTCAGAGTGCCTCGTACCTTAATAAGCGACGGGGGAAGCCATTTCATAGAAAACAAGTTTGAAGCCATGCTAAAGAAATACGGGGTAAACCATAGAGTTGGCATGGCATATCACCCCCAGACAAGCGGCCAAGTGGAAGTCTCAAATAGAGAGATCAAGCAAATTCTTGAGAAGACGGTGGATCGATCTAGAAAGGATTGGTCAATGAAGCTAAACGATGCTCTATGGGCATATCGCACGGCCTTTCGCACTCCCATAGGCACCACACCGTTCCGACTCGTTTATGGGAAAGCTTGCCACTTACCGGTAGAGTTGAAGCACCGCGCATATTGGGCCATCAAAACCTTTAATTACGATTACAAGATCACGGCGGTGAGGCGACTCTTGGACATCAACGAGCTTGATGAGATAAGAAGAGACGCCTACGAAAGCTCAAGAATTTACAAAGAAAGGACCAAGATTCTCCACGATGCCCGCATAACCGTCACAGACTTCAAAGTAGGAGACAAGGTCTTGCTCTATAATTCCCGGCTCCGACTATTTCCCGGTAAGTTGAGGTCACGTTGGTCCGGACCTTTCACCATTAAGAACATACAACCGGGAGGGGCCTTCGAGTTGGAAAGCAAAGACGGAGCTTCGTTCAAGGTAAATGGTCAGAGACTCAAGCATTATTCCGAGGGAGTCCCAACGGGAGAAATCAATAGAGTATATCTACTTAAGGGACGACCGGATGATCTTTCATACCTCCTTGATGAGGTAATTGAAGAAGCGATCCCCCACTCAATTGGAGCTCTTTTCGATGAGGATTTCGAGGAAGGCCCGGATCTAGGCCAAGATGAGAAGATAGATGATTCCCCCGACCTCTCCGCTGAAAATGATGAAGGCGACGCTGATGTCGCAAGGATTCGAGAGCTCTGCAAGCTCTCGAAATTAAAGTCTCCGAAGAAAGCTCCGCCGATACGGAAATCGGCGTCACCGGTGAAGCCGTTGACCGGAGCAAACGCTAGCTTGGGGGAGCCTCCCCCCAACACTATTCGAGACGGGAGACCACCGAGGGAGAACACGCTGCCGCAACTTCCGAATCCAAGCGTTCTCCCCGGAAAGTTTGATGGGTGCATCTCATATGCACCAAACATCCCGCATTAATTGAAAATCATAGGGGGTCGAGCTCACGACCTTAAACGAGCGCTTGTCGGGAGGCAACCTGACGGTTATTGCTTTATTTTTACTTTTTCTTTATTTTCGTTTTAGAAATTTTTAGTGTTTTGAGTCGTTCGTCCAAAAATTTTGTGATAACGGGTCCTATTTTTCTTGACAGGAGAGGAGATAGGTAAATCCATCATGAGGAGGATGAACGAGATGACGAGGAGCACCCCAGGAAGGCGCTCGACGCTTAGGAGGAAGATGAAATCGACTGGAGGAAGAAAGACGGAGTTTAGATCCCAAACGAAGACAAACAGCAGAACACAAGGCTCACTCGGCCGAGTATACTAGTCACTCGGCCGAGTACACAAGTTCGTCCGGCCGAGCCGCTCACGAACGAGGGAAGTCTGATGTACCCAACTCTCTGTTTATTTTCCTGATTTCAGTATAACTGCTACTCGGCCGAGTATATATAATCACTCGGCCGAGTAAAACGGATACGCTCCTAGGGCGAGTCTTGCCGAGTAGCTTGAGCCACTCGGCCGAATGGACTTACTCCACTCGGCCGAGGCTGGCAAGGCCACTTGGCCGAAGCGTAAGCGGGGAGGAATTTTCCATTGATCTCACTCGGCCGAGTGACCCAGTCACTCGGCCGAGTCGTAACTTTTACTATATAAGGGGCCGTGGGGGGGCACGTTTTTCGAAACGCAAAAAACCCAATCGCCCCCGACTGTTCAGCTCCCTCGCCAGATTCCCCTCGCTCACGCCACCCACTCGCCCGACCGGCCACCTCGCGCCGCCGTTCGGCCAGCCACCGCCGGCCAAGCCCCGCCGCGCCTCGCCCGAGTCGCCGCCGGCGGCCACCACTCCGGCCACCTCCGGTATCGCCTATTTCGCCTTTTTCTCCTCTTTTTGTGTATTTTTCGAGGATCCATGCTTTAAACGAACCCCAAACCCAAATTGATTTCTATATCTATCTATTATACCCCTAATGCTCCTTACATTTTGAATATTACCTGCTGATATCTCCATTTCATGCGCAGGTTGTTTTTGGGAGCTTAGGGGAGCCCAGGGGAGCTTCTCGGGACTGATTTGGGCTTCGCGGAGGTGCTGTCTTCGCACGCTTCCATTGCTTAGCACTCGCGACGTGTCGGGGTATACTCTTTCCTTTATTTTGCACACGCCGCACTTTTCACGTTTTTCGGCGCGCGCTCGGGGCCGATATGCCGCCCCGGACACGGCCGCGGTCGAAGAGAGCTTCCGCCAAGCGGAAGAGGTCGGATGATGCCGGCCCCTCCCATGAGTTGGAGGACTCTCCTCCGCCTTCCCCACCACATCCCACACACCCCGCACAGCCTGCAGGCCCCGCACACCCCGCACAGCCTGCAGCGCCCACACAGCCTGCACAGCCCGCACAGCCACCCCCTGCCGCTCCACAGCCACCACCTCCGGCTCCACTTATCGGGCCGCTCGGGATTACGTTCCGAGATGACGCACACCACGCCGTCTTCGAACGTATCTCCCAGCGCTCGATCGTACCCTCCAGGTTTGCACACCTTGCCAACCTAGGACGCCTGGGGGTACTAGAGGGGATGCTCACGTTGTACGACAACGTGGGCTGGCGAGATTTCTTTCAGGTGACGGTGGACACATTTACCCGTCCGACACTTGAGGTACTTAGTTCGATCACCCGGACCGACGAGGGATGCTCGTTTCGGTTCATGAACCGGGAGTGCCAGGTCACTCTCGGTATGATGAGAGCATTTTTCTCGTGGCCCGATGTCCCCGGGGCCGATCTAGGTTATGCCCCCACCCATATCCCCCCACCTTCCTTCGACGCCGGTGCCTTCTGGGCCCGGATTACGGGTCTTCACGCTGCCTTTGACCCTAGTAGGGCCAAGGCCTCGGCCATTGTCCACCCCTGCCTCCGTATAGCTCAGCGCCTTATGGCGACGACCTTTTTGGCCAGATATGAGCCGGGCACGATGTCCACGCCAGAGCTCTACATGCTCTACGCGATGACACGGCCCAGAGTTCTATCTAGGGATGGCGATGAGCTGGTCCCCGCCGTCGTGATTGATGTCGCGGCTTGGTTTTTGGACCGCATCATTGTATCGGTGGGCGCCCGCTCACCGATATGCTGCGGCGGCCTGATCACCTTGCTTGCCCTTATGACCGGCGAGGACTTCCCTGACGACCTGCAACGAGCACCGGGCCCCACTTCTCTGTCGATTGATGTTATGGCCCGGATGAAGATGTTTCGTCCGCACGGTGAGCGACACTGGGTCTGGTTGCACGGCCCTTACGGTGCCGATTACATGATTCTTCTGAGCCCAGCTCGGACTCAGATTGCACCAGCCCACGTGGACTGGCTCCCCGCGATGGATGTTCTCATCCCCGCTGCTTACGTGCTCGAGGCCAAGGAGGCCGAGCAGGCCCACGCTGCCCATGCTGCCCACCTGCCGAGCCTGTTGCCCCTGTTGACCCCGTGGCCCCTCAGCCTATCCCCGATGTTTCCGTTGCTCCTGACACCTCTGTCCACACCTCTGTCGGTGTCGGGAGTACCTTAGCTGAGCCCACTCCCACTACTTCCACGCCTGTCACCACCACTGGCCCTCTGTCTGCCGAGCCCGTTTCCTCTGCCCCACCCGAGCGCCCGCCGACCGTAGTTGAGTGCGGAGAGCCCTCTGTCCCCACGGCTGCTGTATTTTCCGAGAGTGTCGTGGCGTCTGTCCACACTTCTGTGC
Organism: Scilla litardierei; assembly: GCA_030789695.1. Lineage (NCBI taxonomy): Eukaryota > Viridiplantae > Streptophyta > Magnoliopsida > Asparagales > Asparagaceae > Scilla > Scilla litardierei. The sequence continues at coordinate 273,465,819 of CM061133.1, read as the reverse complement.
CACCGACCTCTCCGGCCGCCTCGCTGCCTCTTTTGTATTCTTCTTTCGTTGCTGCTGCCTCCACTTCCCACCGTCCCGCCCAGCCTCGCACTGAGGCCAGGCCCACTTTCGCGAGCGCAGCACCTTTTGTTCCCCTACCCGCTGAGCCCGTCACTTACGCCACCAGAGTACGCCAGCCCCGCCCTGCACAGCCCCGACCGGTGCGTCCCTCTGCACCACCTCCCCCTGACACTGTACTTCAGAGCATTCGTGCTCTCGAGGGGGCGGTGAGTGGCCTCAGAGGCGACCTTCGGACCCTGTCCGCCACCGTCACCGATATGGCTCACCGCTTCGACCTGCACCCGCAGATTCACTACTGCCTTACCCAGGTCCTAGAGCGTCTCCCACGCGTACCCCCGCCCACCCAGCAGGTTCCCACCCACACTTCCACTCACACTCAGCCTGCTACCACTTCCACACCTACACCCGCTCAGCGGCCTGTCCAGCCACCACCACCACTTCCGCCTCAGGACGGAGACGGTGCAGCACCACCTTCTTAGGCACCCTTGATGTCGTCGATTATTTTTGCCGTTGTGCTGCCCGTTTCTGCTGGGTCCTGTTGCATTTTTGTCCACCCCCCCTCCCCTCACTTATTTTGGGATTCTCATTCTGATCGTATCTTTATATATCTTTTTTGGGAGAGAGGGAGAGTCTTTTTTGGTGCCACACTTATATATCTGTATCACTCCTATTTCTGCATGCATCATGTCCGCATCATATTTTCCGTTTCATTATTTTCTTATTTTTCATCATGCATGCATTCTCACTTGCCCTTCCCATTACTTGTCTCTCGGTGTGCCACACTTTGCACATTGAGGACACTGTGCCATTTAGCTTGGGGGAGTGAGTTCTCACGTTCTTTTTCGATTTGCCACCTTTATTTTTAGTTTTTCACACCATTTTCCGCTTTTGCACTTATTTTCATCATTTTTCTTTTTTATTTTACCATGCATCACGTTTTTCTTATTTTTCTGTGTGCCGCATTGTAAATAGTTCTATTTTCCCTTTATCTTTATTTCTTTCTTTTTCATCTCATGCTAGAGATGACTTTTCTGTGATGATGATGACGTGGAGTTAGCTTACTCTATATGCATGCTATATTTGTCATGTCTTAGACTTTATTTCTGATATCATATGATGTGCCTTGCCTTGCATCTAGAGATAGTAACCCACACTTTTTCCACATGAAAATGGATGAAATTTTATTATTAGCTGAGTCTGAATATTCATATGTATGCTATCACAGAAAACACACCAAGATTCACGCATTGAATGCCTATATCTGGAGTACCGATTTCTTTTTCCTATATCACTTCTATATGCATGAATTGTACATTTCACTTCAGGATGATTGAATGATGTTAGCTATGATAAATCTGGATTAGTTGGCTTTTTTGTGATCGAAACTGAGTAGATTAGATTACCCTGCTGAAGTTGTCGTGCATGTCTTATAGAGTGAACCGAGAGATATATTTATTTCTTTCTCCACAAATCTTGAACATCATTTCTCTACTTTTAAAATCATTGGTGAATCTCCCCTTAGCGATTCTATTATATGGCATTTCCCCCGCTATTAATTCCTAGCTCCAAATTTCTTATTCAAAAAAAAAGAAAAAAAGAGAAAAGAGAAAATATTCTTGTATATCATTATCTCTCTTTGAGTTGGGATCGTTGTGTATATATGCTATTGCATCAAAAAAGGGGAAAAATCCTCAATAAAAGATCCCATCTCACTTTCTTTCTTTCTCTTCTCCTTTCATTGCTTTTGGAGCTTTCTAAAAATGGGGATGTGAATATTTTTTATGCCACCATGCTTATGGATAAGCTTGGGGGAGAGAATCCATTGATGTGTGAGAGAGTGACTACTTGACGTTGCACGACAACCTAGGCTAAGTAATATTCTATACTCGGTGAGATTATTTCTAGCTTTATGAAATCCAGAAATCTACGCCTAGCACTCATATCATGAAATCCATACTTTTCTATTCTCTCTATTCTATTGTGTGATACTCTTATACTCCTGATAGAAAGCATTCAATTGAAAAGTGTGTGATCTGTGATTTGTATACCGCTTTAAATGATTCAGACGATGTTAATTATAAGATTATTCCGTTTTTCATGATTATATCGTTGTTCGTGGGTTTTCTATTTCTATTTGCACTATTATACTATGATATCAAAATAAAATTCTTTGACATGTATTTTTCACTCAGTGCATGCTATATGAGTAAGCGGAACCCACGTCCTGAGAAAATGATCTAGCATCCTACCTCTTCGCTTCTTTCTTTCTTCTTTATTTTTATTTTTATTTCGTTTTTCATTCTTCTCCGTTTTTCGTTTTTCATTTTTCGCCGTTTTCGTTTTCCGAATCCACCGGGTTCGCCTTTTACTTATCTTCCTCGAGGACGAGTAAGAGGCAAGCTTGTGGGATTTTGATCACTCCTTATTTTACACTTTTTTACCGCATGTTTGCATGCCATTTAGATCGCCCAAATCATGTTTTTCACGATATATCGACGATATTGCGATGCTTTTCACGATTTGTTATTTTTGTCGCATTTCAGGAGATTTGGCACGATTTGGAGTCATCTCGAGATGCGCTTACTCCAGAGGGTCACCGACGATCTCCCCGAGGGGTATTTTTGCTGTTGGAGAGTAGCGGAAGAAGAACGGACGTCACAGGAGCGACGAGAAGGCCAAAACAAGCAATCTGGGCATTTTTAGTGTCCCACTCGGCCGAGTGAAGGAGTCACTCGGCCGACCAGCGAGACACCGCTCGGCCGACCAGATCAGACACGATTCATATGTGCACTCGGCCGAGCGACAGAGACCACATCGGCCGAGTGACGAGACCCCGTCCGCCCGAGTGGCGCCCAGACGAAGCTGTTCAAAAATCGCCAAGTTACTGTTTTTCGGCTGCCTGAGCTTCAGAAGACCCACTCGACCGAGTGGATAATCCCGACCGCCCGAGTACCAAGAAGCCATCGGCCGAGTGACGACAACTCACTCGGCCGAGCCGCCCCCGAAGTTGAGACCCCTGAAGATCAAGACTTACTGGAAAATTACAGGGTTTCTCACTCGGCCGAGCGACTTTTGTCACTCGGCCGAGTGCGACGCGCTGCCTGTAGCGAAAATTGCGGAAAACAGGCTGCGCAGGGGTATTTTGGTCACAGTTTTTGGACGATTTTGGGGGGTATTTAACCCCTGTTTTTACCCTAGTTTTGGGAGCTTTCTCTTAGATTTTTTTGCAGCTTTTTAGATTAGCTTTTTAGTTTTATTCTTGTGATTGGAGAGAGGACAAAAAGTTGATTTTTGTTGGATTAATTGAAGAACTCCATTGGTTTGCCTCTCTCTTCTCTAAAAATTCTATTTTTATTGCATATCTTAATATTGTGATGAATTCTATTGCTTATTTCATTGATTATTTTTGTTTTTGTGCTATGAATTGTGAGTAGTCTCCACGTCTTGGGGTGTGGGGATGAACCCTACAAGCCCTATTTCATACTTGTGATGAATTGGTAGGAATTTTGCTAGAATTGTTGTTAAGGATTAGTTTAGGATCGATTTACTACGGATAGCTAGGAGTTCATACCGATTGGGATTTGCAAGAGATTGGATCCCAATTCGATAGGAAACCCTAGAAATCCGAATTGGGTTGGAATCGAATTTCCGTAGTATCGGTTTGCAAGAGATTGGACCGATACTAGGGTTTCCGGTTCCAATTCCGTGCCAATACCCGTTCGCAAGAGATTGGACGGGTAGGAACTATCCCAATCTAGGTCGTGGGCCGAGTTTGCAAGAGATTGGGCTCGGTGCGCGATTGAACGATGATGTTGATCCTAATGCTAGCTTCCCTAGGCTAGGGTTTGCAAGAGATTGGACCCGAACCTAGGATAGCTATAGACCGACAACAGCACGAGAGCGTGAGCTTGGTTCTACATTCAGTTACAACTAGTTCATCCAAAATCTTATTCTAGTAATTTTGATACCGATGAACCACATTGACGAGATTCGGTGAGTCGCGGGGATTCCCCATTCCCTAGACGTTCTTTATTTGATTTGATATTTCCGTACTTTGTCTGACGATTGTGACAGGATCGCCAAAGGCAAATTTCTCTCTTCTCAAATAGCCAGGTTGATTGGAACAAGCACGGTCATTCGTCCTCCCTGTGTTCGATAACCCGCTCGCTGCTACACCGTGCACTTGCGGTAAAACTACAACCGTTCTTTGGGGTTACATTCCGGAGCGATCACTGACCCGCCAGGTGCGAGTTAGACCCGCAAGCCCAATAAAGGCCTTTTCTCTGCTGTGTTTGTGTTTCTGGGCTCGTTAACGTTCTGATTTGGTCGCGGTTTCTTCCTGTGGATTTCTCAGGAAGTCCCCTTCATTCTCATGCGTCTAAGTCACTATAATACCAAGTATTAATATGTCCCAAATGCTAAACTCTTTATCTTTACATCTTACAACTGACTTGTGAGTTTAATCATTCCATTGCATCGAATGCATTCCTCTATATATATTTCCTATTATTAAGACATGAATATTACTTGGTGTGAGGCCCTACAGGCTGACCCTACTACATGTTGGGACTCGAAGTCCCTAGACGACAGTAACCACTAGCATCAGGTGTCGTCCATGTTTCAGAATCATCGATTACGTGATTGAATCCTTAGCAAGAGTGCCGACAGGATCACTCTGACTGTGACCGTGATGATTTTCGTAGTTTTAGTCCCTTCGTCTCAACTATGTCACTTACCTAGCCTTGGGTATGGAACTTTGTCAACCCCACTAGCTAGCAGTGGTCAGTATACATCGGTCTCTGGTACATTCATATTGTACATCTTACAACATACCTTGGCCAAGGTTTTACCGAGAGCCGTACTGACCTGCGACACTAACTTTCTATTAACAGAAGAGATGAATTCTCTATTGATCACTACTCAACTCGTACGCTTCGAGTGTCACCCAGCCGAAGATCTTTCAGCAGGCTTTGCCTCGAAGCTAGATCTTAGACCTAAGGGATACCGTTCACGCATATCTTCGTATAATGATCTCAAGTCCTAAGGACCAACTTACCTATCATCACTTAGAGTTATTAATGACGTTAGTTAATGTTTAACCATTTAATAACTCTTGTTTGGTCCTTCAGTGGACTCATTCTCTAATGAGCACCTGCGCCTTGTCTCCGACTTTACCAAGTCGTATGGTTATGAGATCAACTAGACTAAGACACAATGGTCTGTCCGATGTGCCAATATCCCTATCTCGACACATCTATGACCACGAACGCTTTTTAGATTCAACCTGCTATCGGTCAGACATTTCTCATAATCGCAATCTACATCGTGAAACATGTGTGACCTAACTTTGAATCCAAGGAAATAATCTAAGCAATTAATAAATTGAAATTACTCAGACAATATTTTACCAGAAAGCATACTTTCATTTATTGAACAAGATGTTTACTAAGATAAATTGTCACGAGGGCATACATCTCTCTACATCTCCCACTTGCACTCAGGCCTATTTATTTTAGTATCTCATACCATATTTACACGCTAGTCTCTCTAGACGATCGTGTGCCAGCACCTTCGTGAATGGATCTGCTAGGTTGTCTTCTGTACAGACTCTAAGGAGTTATATGTCCTTCCTCTGCTCGATCTCCCGTATCAGGTGATACTAGCGAAGAATGTGTCTGGATCTCTTGTGGAATCTCGGTTCTTGAACCAGGCTGATGGTTGCATTGTTGTCGCAATACAACGGTATTGGACTTTTAATAGCAGGCACCATTCCAAGCTGGTTGATGAACTTCCTCATCTAGACCGCTTCCTTTGCTGCATCGTTGGCCGCTATGTATTCGGCTTCCATCATGGAGTATGCAACAGTGACTTGTTTGGAACTCCTCCAACTGACTGCTCCTCCATTGAGAGTGAAAACATATCCAGAAATCGATTTTCTATCATCCACATCACTCTGAAAGCTGGAATCTGTGAAGCCTTCACCTTTCAGGTCTTCACTTCCATAAACCAAGATCAATTCTTTAGTCCTTCTTAAGTACTTAAGAATTGTCTTGACCGCTTTCTAGTGCTCCTATCCAGGGTTAGACTGATATCGACTTACTACACCTAGTGCATAAGCGACATCGAGTCTGGTACAGATCATGGAATACATGATAGATCCCACAGCTGAAGCATATAGGATCTTGGTCATTCGTTCCTTTTCCAAGTCAGTCTGTAGAGACATCTTCTTGGAAAGGGTTATTCCATGATTGGCTGGTATTAAACCACCGTTACTGTTTTCCATGCCAAAACGTTTTAGCACGGTGTCAATGTACCTGGTTTGGGAGAGTCCTAGCATCCTTTTAGATCTATCTCCATAGATCTTCACACCTAGCATGTAGGATGCTTCTCCCAAGTCTTTCATGGAGAAGTTGGTTGATAGCCATCTTTTAACAGACTTCAACATCTCTATGTTGTTACCTATTATCAGAATGTCATCCACGTATAGAACAAGGATAACTAAATAATTATTATTACTGGTCCTTTTGTAGATGCATGGATCATCCTCATTTCTGACAAAACCAAACTCTTTGACTGTTTTGTCGAATTAGATGTTCCAACTCCTTGAAGCTTGCTTAAGCCCATAGATGGACCTATGTAGCCTACACACTTTTCCTTTACTCCCACTGACTTCGAAACCTTCTGGCTGAGTCATGTAAATTTTCTCTTTTAAATCACCGTTTAAAAAAGCAGTCTTCACATCCATTTGCCAGATTTCATAGTCGTAGTGGGCAGCAATAACGAGTATGATCCGAATAGACTTGTGCATGGCTACTGGTGAGAAGATCTCGTCATAATCTATTCCTAGAATCTGACGATATCCTTTTGCAACCAGTCTAGCCTTGTACGTTTCTATTTTTCCATCTGCACCAATCTTCTTCTTGAAGATCCATTTGCAGCCTATGGAAACATTCCCCTTGGACACGTTTTCTAATGTCTATACCTTCTTCACGTGCATGGAATCTATTTCGGACTTCATTTCATCTAGCCATTTGTTAGAGTCTATACTCTTTATGGCTTCCTGGAAGCTAACAGTGTCATCATCTAATATGATGCTATCCTCAATCCCACCGTCTACGAGAAAACCGTAGTACCCTTTAGTGACACGAGGAACCTTATTGGACTTCCTAATGGCTGGTTGGGAGATGTCAAGTTCTGACTCTCCTACTGGTTCCGACACTTGTTCCTGTGTGAGTACTTCCTCCGAGCATTCGTCCAGATCAATTACCTTGCCAGTTAATTCCTTTACAAGGAATTCCTTTTTCAAAAAAGTGGCATGTCTAGAGACAACAATTTTTTATTGCTCTGGATGGTAAAAGACGTAACCTAATGAATGTCTCGGGTACCCTATGAACTTACACATGATATATCTGTCTTCCATTTTGTCTGGATTCTGCCTTTTTACATATGCAGGACAACCCCATACCCTTAAATGATTAAGGCTGGGTTTCTTTCCGGTCCATATATGATATGGTGTCATATGCACAGATCTTGATGGAACTTTATTTAGAATGTATATAGCAGTTTCCAGGGCATAGCCCCAGAGGAAAGTAGTTAACTCAGCTTCACTTACCATGGACCGCACCTTGTCTAACAAGGTGCGGTTTCTCCTCTCTGACACACTGTTGTGTTGAGGTGTGTAAGGAGGTGTGACCTGAGAGAAAATTCCATTCTCTTTTAAGTAAGTAAGGAATTCATGGCTTAAGTGTTATCCTCCTCGATCTAATCGAAGGATCTTAATACTTTTCCCAGTCTGGTTTTCAACTTCGGCACGGTACCCTTTGAATCGCTCAAAGGTTTCGGACTTATGTTTCATCAAGAACACATGTCCAAACCTTGAGTGATCGTCAGTAAACGTGACAAAATATGAAAATCCACCTTTGGCTAATGTAGACATGGGTCCACATACATCGGAATGCACTAGACCCAAGAGTTCAATAACTCTCTCCCCTTGACTTGCAAACGGAATTTTGGCCATCTTACCATTGAGGCAAGACTCGCAAGTGTCGAATGACTCATAATTCGAGAGGCCCAAGAGCCCCTCTTTATGTAACTTGCTGAGTCTCTTCTCTCCAATATGGCCTAGTCTACAATGTCAAAGATAGGTTTCGTTAAAACTAGACTCCTTACGTTTTCTTGTATTAACGTTAAATACAACCTTATTGCTTAAAGTGTATACACCATTATTAAGTGTTCCAAAACCTAGCAAATTACCATCAAAAGAAATGTTCATGACATTTTCGTTGATAGTAAAATTATAACCATCTTTAGCCAAAGCCGAGATGGATATACTATTGCACAGGATGTTTGGGCTGTAGTAACATTGCTTCAAAAGCAAGTTAGCTCCACCAACTAATGTGTGTTTAAGGTCTCCCACGGCTACAACATCAACATTTGCTGTGTTGCCGACTTGGAGAATGATTTCATTCTTTTCGAGTTTTCTAATGATTCTCATTCCATATAACTGATTACAGATATGAGAACCTGCACAGGTGTCTAACACCCATGCATTAGAATTAATGGAAAGAACTACTCTTTGCATTTTAGAAGTTAAGGCATAAACTCGCCCTTCCTTCATTTGTTCCCTTTCTGCTATAGATTTCTTTGACCAGTCATTATTTTTATTATAACCAGTTAATAAGTTCTTATCTCGGATATTATTTATCTTACTCGTCATGCTGCAAAGATTAGAACTCCTATAATTAGCATGTGTTCAAAATATTTTAAATATAATTAGAATGGTTTTTATCCAATTATACTCTCCCATTAATTTAAAGATCGTTCAAACCAAAAACATAATTAATATTAAATGGGAGCAGGAATCCAACAACTTTGAGTCGCCTGACCTTGAGTGTAGCTCAACAAGTCATTTGACTCGGATGTCGGTAGACGAACTCCTTGTCAATCATATCGAATATGACTCCCTATTTCATTTTTACCCCTAGTCATTTGTGATCATGAGTGTGCTCATCCAAATCACAACGACTAATCTAGTCAGACCCTTGTTTTCGTGTCTAGCTTGACTTGCCCCGGCGCTCGGTGTATTCATGAAGCACCGGTCTGGTTCAAGTATTAGACTACATCGTTGGCCTAACTTACGCCGGTGCTAGATGTATTTACGATGCGACTGTTTGGGTTAAGACACATGTATGAAGAAATTGGTTTCTGTAAGGTTGTTGTGTCACAACTTGAGTGTAGCTCAACAACTGTAACACAGATCCTACAGATTCCAACGTCTAAAATAAAGAGGGCTACGAATTATCTTGTAAAAGATTTATTAACGTTTTTGACTATATATAGTTGACAGTGTTGCATAATAATGATTCGCATCCTTGCGGTCCAGCGGACACAGCCAGGGAATTGACTAAGACAGGACCACTTAACCCCTAGTCGAGCTAGGGTGATCCAGCAAACTTAGCCAAGCACATTGACTGGTATCATGATCCATGGAAGGTTGCTTGTCATTTATATGCATACTATCAACTAAAAGCTTTTATTAACTCTAGTTAATCCTTATCAACTAGTGGATCCTTAAAATTCGAAATTTTATGGATTTGTTTGACGATTTTTATTAGGTCCTTATCAACTATAAGGATTTAATAAATGTGCTGCTACCCTAATCGTCCAATAGGCATTTTTAAACAATTTAAAATATAGCATAGTCTCAAAATATATCTCATAAAAATTTGAGGAATTTTTAATGGCTATCCTAATCGTCCATTAGGCAATTTTAAACAATTTAAAATTATAGCATGGTCTTATAAATTATCTCATAAAAATTTGAGGAATTTTTAATGGCTATCCTAATCGTCCATTAGGCATTTTTAAACAATTTAAAATTATAGCATGGTGTCAAAATTTATCTTATAAAATTTGAGGATTCATTAATGGCTAACATAACAAGTTCCTCTTGTGTTATCATATAAACAAGAACATGCCATTAAACTAATTATCACATAAGTAAACATGCAGTTCATATAGAAGCAGTATACGAACAGAGTAGATCTGGCTCCGATACCACTGTAGGGATTTTCAAGGTCACTTAGGGCTAATTTTTAAAATCGCGTCCTAAGTCGGACGATCTAAATTTAAATAAGCAGCGGAAAAAACCAATTATTAAACTATTTAATAATTACTACCCTAAGAAAAAAATTCCTAAGCCAAGATTATCTACTGACTCGAGTTGGGTAACTACTACAGAATATGAAACGCATAAATAAATATAACTCACCCAGAATCTTGCCTAGGATCAGGCAAGATGTTCTGCACCGTCTTATGCCCCAAAATCTGAACCGCATCCCAAACCGCATCGCATCGCTCCTCGTGGTGAACTGGATCACCTCCCGAGCTGCACCTTGCCTCCGAGCCCATCACTAGCCGTAGAAGGTTTCACTTGTGTAAACCCGCGTCGTAGACTTTCGAATCAGATTCGGACCTCCCCGTTGTCTTGCTAGGACTCGGTTGGAGGACCTGAAAAATTAATAGAGGAAAAGAATAATTTTTAGTCTTGATCAAGTTTGCTCAAATAATTAGGAGCTCCTTAATCAAAGACTTGGTGCAAAAAACAATGAAGAGAGTGCACCCTTATTTATATAGGAGGCAGGTCCCTTCTCATTTACCACGAGTAATGTGGGACAATAATATGGCGTAATGGGGTTGATTTCATAAGAAGTCCCAACTTCTAAAATCCACCATAAATCCATTTCTAAGTTTCGACTTTCAAACGACCTGTCAAATCGAAGATCTCGAGACAAAGATCGCATAGGATAAAACGGAATCCAATTCCAATTTCATTTGACCCCTCAATTGTCAAAAATAGACTCCAAATCTCGTTTTCGCAAAAACAGCACAAACCAGCTATTTCTTGGCAGGTCTGACCCGCCAGGTGCGAGTCAGACCCGCAAGCCCAAAAAGGGCCTTTCCTCAGCTGTTTTTGCGTTTCTGGGCTCGTTAGAGCTCTGATTTGGACGCGGTTTCTTCCTGTGGATTTCTCCGGAAGTCCCCTTCGTTCCCATGCGTCTAAGTCAATATAATATCAAGGATTAATATGTCCCAAATGCTAAACTCTTTAGTTTTACATTTTACAACTGACTTGTGAGTTTAATCATTCCATTGCATCGAATGCATTCCTCTATATATATTTCCTATTACTAAGTCGTGAATATTACTTGGTGTGAGACCCTACAGGCTGACCCTACTACAGGTTGGGACTCGAAGTCCCTAGACGACAGTAACCACTAGTAGCAGGTGTCTTCCCTGTTTCAGAATCATCGATTATGTGATTGACTCGTTGGCAAGAGTGCCGACGGGATCACTCTGACTGTGACCGTGATGATTTCTGCAGTTTTAGTCCCTTCATCTCAACTATGTCACTTGCCTAGCCTAGGGTATAGAACTCTGTCAACCCCACTAGCTAGCAGTGGTCAGTATACGTCGGTCTCTGGTACATTCATGTTTTACATCTTACAACATACCTTGGCCAAGGTTTTACCGAGAGCCGTACTGACATGCAACACTAACTTTCCATTAACGGAAGAGACGAATCCTCTATTGATCACTACTCAGCTCGTAAGCTTCGAGTGTCACCCAACCTAAGAGCTTTCAGCAGGCCTTGCCTCGAAGCTAGATCTTAGACCTAAGTGATACCATTCACGCACAGCTTCGTATAATGATCTCAAGTCCTAAGGACCAACTTACCTATCATCACTTAGAGTTATTAATAATAGTTAGTTATGTTTAATCATTTAATAACTCTTGTTTGGGTCGTCCAGTGGACTCATTCTCTAATGAGCACATGCGCTTTGTCTCCGCCTTCGCCAAGTCGTATGGTTATGAGACCAACTAGACTAAGACATAATGGTCTGTCTGATGTGCCGATATCCCTATCTCGACACATCTATGACCACGAACACTTTTTAGATTCAAGCTGCTATCGGTCAGACATTTCTCATAATCACAATCTACGTCGCGAAACATATGTGACCTAACTTTGAATCCAAGGAAATAATCTAAGAAATTAATAAATTGAAATTACTCAGACAATATTTTACCAGAAAGCATTTATTGAACAAGATGTTTACTAAGATAAATTGCCACGAGGGCATACATCTCTCTACAGGTGGAGAACTCGATCCTCCCCAAGGATCTGGAGTTCTTGCAGAGGTTGGACCTAGAGAGGGTGGCCAACTTCTTCGTGGGGAGCGGGTACCAGGTATGTCATCTGGACTTTTCATTTTTTGGCATCCAAACTGGTCGATGCTCTTGACTGACTTTTGCATTATCTGTAGATGTCCATCCTTGGGGCAGTGCTGTGCCGTCAAGTCGCTGACCTAATTGACGGAGGCCGACGGGTGGCGGACGCGGAGGGCAAAGCACTCGACTCTAAGGTCCGGGCGAAGAAAGCAGAGGTGTCCTTCGGGAAGATCCTTACTGACAAGGCAACATTTGAGTGGGAGGCGACGGAGTCTAAAGACAGCTTCTCGTCGCTATCATCTTTCCACAAGTCTGTCGAGCTTCAGTGGTGATCTGAGAGATCCTGACTTGAGGAGGAGCTCGATGTCTTCAAGAAGGAGACGATCAAGCTTCGGGCCAAAGTCCATGACTTTGAGAGGTGGGAGGAAGCTTGGAAGGTGGAGAAGGCAGAGCTTTAAGCCAAAGTCACCGGGCTCAAGGAAGCTACCACAAAGGAGAAGACTGAGCTCACTGCTAAGCTCACCAAGGCGGCGAAGGCTATCTCCCAAGCTCTGGTGTTAGGGCGCACTCCCCCTCCCTCTTAGGTCTTAGGCGGTCCCTCCATGTCTCCAAATTTTGTAATTTCTTTGATTTGGAGTTAATGAAAAAAACTTTTTGCGACTTCATTTCTTTATCTGGTGTTTCCTTCTTATCCGAATATATGTGTGTGTATGGCCCCTCGACGATCTAACTTGAAAGATCATATAAATCCTTAGGCAAGTTATGTCATTGATAGATTAGGTGTATTCACTTAATGAATATAACCTCTTAGACCATGAATCACTCTCCTTTAGGCTTATGCGTCTTATGAGGGTCATTCGGTGGCGAGGGGCGAGGCCCCTTCGACTTACGACCGATGGATGTCGTTTGGTGGCGAGGGAAAAGGACCCTTCGACTTACGGTCGACAAAGGTCGTTCGGTGGCGAGGGATGAGGCTCCTTTGTCTTATGGCCGACGAGGGTCGTTCAGTGGTGAGGGTCGTTCGGTGGCAAGGGGCGAGGCCCCTTCGACTTACGGCCGACGGATGTCGTTTGGGGGCAAGGGGTGAGACACCTTCGACTTACGACCGACGGAGGTCGTTTGGTGGCGAGGGGCGAGGCGCATTCGGCTTACGGCTGACGAGGGTCGTTCGGTGGCGAGGGGTGAGGCCCCTTCGGCTTACGGCCAACGGAGGTCGTTTGATGGCGAGGGGCGAGGCCCCTTCGACTTACGACCGACGAAGGTCGTTCAGTGGCGAGGGGCGAGGCCTCTTCGACTTACAGCCGACGTAATGTCGTTCGGTGGCAAGGGGTAAGCCCCTTCGACCTACGACCGACGTAATGTCGTTCGGTGGCGAGGGACGAGGTCCCTTCGACTTACGACCGACGTAATGTTGTGACTGATTTCAAAGGACGATCTATTCTGCATTTATAATGAACATGTATAGGATAAAAAATGAACGGTTATTTTACCCTTTCGGGGTTGCTCTTATCCATAGTCTTTTGTACAACGAATCATCCAGTTGGCGAATTGGTAGACCTTCCATTGATCGGATCATCGGATCCACCCACGTAGCCTCTTGATTCGAGATTTAGCAGATCTCGCTCCAGTTTACTGAGATGGAGTAGGCGTTGTACATACATGGTCTGAGGACGATGCAAGCTTTGACAAGGCGTTGGCTCGATGCTTCTGCTCTAGCAATTTGCATGTAGCTTTGCATTGATTCATCGTGGGCCTCGAAGGTCTCATTTGGTTGATGGACGACGAGGCTGGAGTCGCTGAGTAGTGGGACCGTTCTCGCCCTTAGGACTCGATCCAGTCGGAGTCTGCTGATGGCTGCTTTACATTCTGCTCCAACGTTGGTTAGTTTGGAAATAGAAACGGAGGGCGTACTCGGATATTTCACCCGTGGTGTTTTGGGCGATTATTCCGGCCCCTCTTTTGGCTTGTGTAGCCAAAACATCGACCCGAACGATCATGGTCCCTTTGTCTTGAACTGAATGTCGAACTCATTTAGTTCGACCCCTTACTTCATCATTCTCTCTGAGCGATCAAGCCTCTTTAGGATCTGTTCTAAGGGTGTGTTGGTGAGGACCAAGATGGTGGCTGCTCTGAAATCTGGTCGAAGTCTCCTGGCGGATTGGACCAGTGCGAAGGCCATCTTTTAGCTCCTCGTGTAGTTGATCTTCGTGCCTCGGATAACCTAACTGACCAGTGCGAAGGCCATCTTATTTGACGAGCATCGAGCTTACGGCCTCCTTAATGGCGGCCAGTCTGAGGATGAGCTGATTGTCCTTTTCTGGCTATGTTAAGAGTGTAGGGATGCGAAGGTACTCATTTAGCTTGGAGAAGGCATTTTCTGTAGTCTGCCTCCCTCTCGACGGTTCCCTGCCAAGGTTTAGCCGAAGATCGTCTCATTGGATCTGCGCGAATACCTCTCGGTGGCCTGCAATATGATTCGCTGGCCTCTTCAATTTACCCAGCACTTCGTCGATGTAGACTTTTAGGTTTTGCCCTATTTGAGCCTCGAAGATGTCGTTCCCCATGCATTGGTACATTGTTCCTGCATTCTTTTAGTCCGAGAGTTGATTTTCTATAACAGAACGTACCTCTGTTGACGATGAACGTTCTCTTTTCTTCTGCTTCACGGGCCTGGAGGTCGGGTCTACCTCCAGCTTGTGGGATGCTACCTTGGGATCGACGCCAGGCACGTCCTTCCGACCCAGACAAATATATCGGCATGTTCTCTAAGGATGGCGATTAACCGCTCTTTTAGGTCTAGGGAAGCAACGACCCAATTGAAACGGTTTTCCCTTTCTCATTGGAGACTCTGATGTTTTTTGTTTCTTCGACCGTGGCAGGCTGCCGATCTTCTAGCTGAGGGTCGACTGGATCCACCTGCTCGACCCTCCTCTGGGTGGTGGTCAGTGTGTAGCATGATTGCACCTGTTTTTGATTCCCTTTTGCTTTTCCAACCCCCTCGGGGGTCTGGAACTTGATCATTTGATGGAAGGTTGAGACTACCGCTTCGATGGCATTCAGTATCGGTCATCCGATGATCCCATTGTACGCCGATTTGATCTTCACTACCATGAAGTTGGTTAGGCGAGTGATTTGTCGAGGATACGTACCCAGTGTCACCGGTAGGGTGATGATGCCCGCTATCGGGGCGGGATGCCCGCTATCGGGGTGGAATGACCAGCGAATCCCACCAAGGGTCCCGTACACGGCATCAACTCTGCTATGGACATTTCATCATCTCTAACGTAGTGAAGAATAGTATGTTGCACGAGCTTTCGGTATCGACAAGCAACCTTTTCACGACGATCTCTTTGATGGTGGCCGTGATGACAACGGGATCATCGTGCAGCAGTTCCACACCTTCTAGATCTTCATCCGAGAAGGAGATAGGCAGTATAGAATCTCTGAGGCACTTTCACCCCACGGATACGGTCATCAGCCTCCCAGCTTAGGAGCTTTGGAGGCATGTCGATAACTCAGGTGTGGGGGACCTCCCGTTATTATGTTGACGATCCTGACACTGGAAGGTCTCGTAGTAACCTCGGAGGATGTGGCTGGTCGAGTCGACATGGTCGAGTGGTTCATCGATAGGGATGTCGACTCGTAGTTCCCACAGAAGGCGCCAAACTGTTAAGGCCAAAAATGACCAGGACAGCTGTCAAGCTGATGGAGACTCGCAGCACTGAGCTGGAGCCGAGTCAGCGTTTGGAGTGGGACCCTCAGTCGGAAGAACCGGGGTCAGTAGTTAGTAGGTTATGATAATACGACCGTCCTAAGAACGACCGTCGGATCATTCGTTCGCGTTTGAAGATCTCAATATCGACCTTGGACGTTGGAAGGCGATCACCAATTTGTACCATAGGGAGCCGTTAGGGGGGGTCGGATCTGGGTTCCGACCCAAATCCCATCTGATGCTTAAGTTAGTTGGGAACTTAAGGAAGAGAGGAAGCTTGGTGTAGCTGAGATTGACCCATGGAGGAAACTGATGACACAAGCTCGATTATAAAGGTGGAAAAGTAAGAAGAAAGAGTTCTATGTATTAGATCTCGTACCTTGAAGATGGAACCCCTTTACTGTAACGGCCGCTTTCCGACCATTCGTTTTTCTGGCGTACTTTCCTCTTTTGTACGTGTATTTTTTTTCTTCGTCCTTTCTTCTATCCAGAATATACGATGTTATATGTCGTTGTGATCGTATGGAAGAGTAGTTATTTGTGGGATTTTTAGTGAACGTCATTTCACGGGTCGTTCTCCCACAAATCAGTTTTGATTGTAGAGACGTCATAGCCTTAGACTTCGACGCCGGACCTTTTTATTTTCAGTTCGTTTTTCGTGGACCAAACGTGCGATCGATCACCATACCCTCGAGCCTTTCGTCGTCACGGTCGTCTCGATATTTTTTCGTATTTTTCGAACATTGTTAGCCCAACCGAACCCACTAATCAAATTCGAAGCCCATTAGCCTAATCCAAAATTTGAAATTCAAACTTAATCAAATCTTAGGAGAATCTTTACGTATCATGAATGGGATTGCTGTCGCTATTCTAATCTAGCTTTTACCCACTTTTCACACCCCCTCACTCACCCTCTCTCCTAGTCATCACCCAACTTATACCCCCCTTTCATATGCATTTAGCAACATCATCCCTATTTAGAAACCAACTCAGCCCAACCCTAGCATTTCATGCAAACAACCCAGGCCACCGCCATTTCTTCTTCCCTTGTGCCATCTCACCGCCTTCGGCGAGGCACCACCGGACCCCCTTAACTCCGGCAACCTCTCCTCCTCCTTCCCCTCTCCTATCTCCTCCTTCACACCCCCTAAAAGAGCCATTAAAACCCCCTAGGCCAGCAGTTTTGCACAGCCGCACCACCGCCGGAAAACCCCGCCGGTCGGACTCCTCCGGCCACCCCCTCTGGCCAACTCCACCTCCACTCGACTCTCCTCAAACCCCTCTATCATCTGCAACCCTCCTCCCTCTCTTCTCTCTTCTCTCCCTCCTCGAAATCCCCTTGAAACTCAGCCCTAGAGGCTGTTTTTGATAGATCTATGCCCTGACGTTCAACGCCGACGCCGGCCACCTCCGGCCACCTTTAGCGACCACTTCACCACCATCAGATCTCCCTCGACCCCCTTTATCTACTGCAAGTCCCCTTTGACCCCTCGGGTCTCCGCTTTTCCGCTGCGACGCACAACAACGACCCGTTGTGCCAATCTATCCTCTTCGTCTTCTCACGGCCGCCCACCACCGTGCACAACTGTCGTCAGCCATCCACCAGGCCAAGCAACTTTCCATCGACCTCCTTCAATCCCTGGCAACCCCCTTTGCTCCTAGGAGTTCTGTCATCGATCTCGCGTGTTTTCCCTCGACGTTGCCGCCACCGTGTAGATCCGTTATGCTACCCGCAACGGGAGAGATCTCGATGCTTGCTCACTGTTCTCGTCTCCATCTCACTATCTGTAGGTGTCTCGCTACGCTACCTGTAGCCGAGACATTGTCGACGACGCAGATCGATCGCCGTTCAGACTCTACGTCAATTCTACGATCAAACACCGAGGAGGTTAGCTCCCTAACGTGTAGTAAGAACCCACACTGTAGCGAATCAAAAACCTAATCTAAAAATCGTCAACAATAATTAAATTTCATTTCTGCTCATTTAAAACGTTGCTAAATCTTAGACATCGACGAAAGGACTTGAATATCTGTGCATATAGGATAAATCGTCGATTTGGCTGAACCAAAACAAAAACGTGACTTTGATTGCTAGGATAGCCCCGTTGAACCTAGAAATGAACTCTAATATGAATGATGAAAAACGCGTCCTGACATCGCAGTTGAATCGTTTCAGATGGACCCTCGCTGACGCACCGATTCGACGAGACGATCCAGACCGACGACTCACTTGCCACTGCATGCAAGTGTTTCTCACTTGTGTAATTTTGGCCACATTTAGGCCATCTTTCCTTAAACTGTAAAAGTACGAATAAAGAGAACCGGACGTGAAATGATAGCGTCCGGGACCCCCTTGACAGCTTAGACTTGACGACGAAGTCTAAGCACAAACAACAACAACTGACACCCTTGGTTTTTATCTGTGCGTGCGTGCGTGCGAACACCCTAGAATAACAGCTCACTCAACTCTCCCTTTACTTGTCATGTCATGTCATTCGTGTTTGAATCGTGTAGAACAACCTTGCATTCACCTAGCAGGATGAGTGGTCCTTGTACAATCTAGTATTGTCTTGTTTTGAGCATTTGAGGTGGAGGTAGGTTGAGCGTTCCCTCGGCTTGGAGGGTTTGGCCACCCACAAACTGAAAGGCGTGAATCTCTCTTGTCACCCTCAGTCTTGTCTTGTCTCGAGTCGTGTACTAGGTTGAGTGTTCCCTTGGTACAGACCGAAAGGCGTGAACCTTAGTGACACACATTCTTGTCTTGTCTTGTCCTGTGTACTTGGGTTGAGCGTTCCCTCGGTACAGATCGAAAGGCATGAACCTTAGTGACACACATTCTTGTCTTGTCTTGTCCCATGCACTTGGGTTCAGCATTCCCTCAGTACAGACTGAAAGGCATGAAACTTCGTGACACTCGCTTTACTTATTGTCTTGTCCCGTGTACTTGAGTTGAGCGTTCCCTCGGTACAGACTGAAAGGCGTGAACCTTTATAACACATACGGTACTTCTTGTCTTGTCTTGTCCTGTCCGATCTAGTCTAGTCATGTAGCCAGTGGCACACGCTACGGCTATTGTCTGTCACTTTTACTTTCTTGCTCCGTTTTTACTTCCTTTGTAAAATTGTATAATTGTCGTGTCATCGCAACTGCATGTATTTCAACCAGTAACACATTGTTTCGTAAATTGTTCACACTTGTAGTAGAGTCTAACCTTTCCTTATAGACTTTACCTGGCGTAGAGCTCCTTTTCTCTTGGGTGTTGTACGTCAGGTGTTGAGCCAGAGTACGCGAACAAGCCAGATCTACCTGAGTTCTTAGAGCCGGAGGACGTTGACCCGGAGTACGACCTGAGTGAAGACTAGTCTTAGGGGTTCCTTAGTTGCTGACCATGGAGTTTTTCGTTGTTCGTAGTTCTGGTGCATAGCACTCTTTACTTTCTGTTTTAGGTAGTGTGCGTAGCACCATTAGTTTTCTTTCTGCAGTTGTTGCCATGCTGGGCATTACTTTCCTTTTTAGACTCTTGTACTCCTGGATATCTTTATGGAATAAAATGAATGCAAATTTCCTTTCGAGTACTTTGTTATTATTGTTAAGAACTTTTTAAATGCAAGAACGTGTAAAGCTTTGAATGGTATCCCTATAGACGCTTATTGGGCCCGAGCCTCATAGCTCTGGCCCATGCAGACCTTAGTCACGTCTCGCTTCCGTCGTTTTGGGAAGCGGGGCGTGACAGGTTTTAGTGGCGGCCCATGCAGGTCATGCAATTATAGAAGTTCCTAGCAATAGTATTACTCGCATTCATTTTTAACCTCCAGTTTATCTTGTACGAGTCTAATTTAGGTCTTCCTTGTCAATAGGATGGCAGGAGGATGCAATACCCGAGCCGAGAGCTCAGCTGATGGAGTTTCGGGAGACCAAGGCGGTGAATTCCGTCAATTTCTAGGCCTCATGAGGGAGATGCTGGACGTTCAGCATCAATTCGTTCAGCAGTCCCATCAGGCTGCCCGAGCCGTCTAGGCTCCACCGCTGCCACCTGTCCTGAGAGCTGCTCCTGGAGTAAAGCAGTTCAATGAGTTACAGCTGAAGACATTTTCTGGGAAGGAAGGACCACTAGGTGCTGACGAGTGGATGCAGAGCACAGAAGAGAAGCTGGTAGCTGCAAAGATTCCTGAGGATACCAAAGTTCAGATAGTCAAGATGCAGCTGACCGAGAATGCTAGGAACTAGTGGCGCTTTGAGGAGAGGCGCCTGGAGAAGCCAGTCGAGTGGAAGACTTTCAAGTCCATGTTCCGAGAGAAGTTTTTTTCCAAGGCTGCAAAGAGGGAGCTTTTGAGCCGATTTGTGAATCTGAAGCACGGGAACATGACGGTTGATGAGTACGAGGCGGAGTTCGAGATGCTTAGTCGTTTTGCCTCTTATATAGTGAAGAAGAAAGCGAACCAAGCTGATCGGTTTCATCGGGGGCTGCACCCGAAGATTCAGGCTTCTATGTCCTCGGCAGACTTTTCGACCATGGGAGATGTGCTAAATGCCGCCAGGAATCATATGATCATGGCACGTCTACCTGATCCCTCTGATGATGGAGGAAAGCGATCGATGGAGCAGCATAGGCCTTCTGATAGGTCTACCGTGGGACCAGTTCAGTCAGTGCCTTTCAAGAGGCCAGGAGCACCTGCACAGAGCCAGGCAAGAGAGCGATGTCTTTTCTGTGGCAAGATGGGACATCGTCAGAACGATTGCAGGAAGAGACTGGGTTTGTGTCCAGTGGTTGACACGGAGGACGCGCAAGTGCACGCCTTCCACTCCCAAGCGTAGGAGTGTCAATGCAATAAAAATAACCGGTGAGTACCGGGTCGGATCATAGGGACAAGTCGTTCTATATTCACAAGTTTGATTGATAGAGAAAGATAATAGCGTGTTACAACCACCTTGCTAACAGTGAAAAAGTGGGAAAAAGTGTGTAAATCAACAAATCCTAACCTAAATTGGTAGGGTTAGAGAGCCAAATGGGGATTTAGGATAGCAAGGCGAGGAGTATGGGTTATGGGTTCACTAAGATTGGGGTCAATTAAGCTCTAATTACCCGCATATAACTCAATTGATTATCTGGCTAAGGACACTCAATCGGAAAATTTAGCTTTAAAGAACACAACAATTAGCAATGTGGATGGATGTATTATCATAGCACTAATCAAATATGAGCATGGTATTTTCTCAAATTATGCCATCTTGGGTCTTAGCCAATAAAATTGTGCCCTAATTACACATCCAACATTAGCATATAAGTAGGCAAGAGGCAATTAGAACTAAAATTAACACCCAACATCAATGATTCACAACCCAAGCCAATCAACACTACACAATCATAGCAAACAAGATGGAAATTTCATTCAAAAGATTCATCTAAATTCAATACAAAAGTGAGATATCAAAAATACAAAAGGGGAGATGATAGATTTCACCAAGATCTCCCCAAGTGAGCCCTAGCCTCTTCCAATTTGCTCCTTCTCCAAGCTTCTCCAAGCTCCAATGGCCTCCTCCCCTCCAAGCTCTTTGGGGAAGAAGAAACCCCTAATAAAAACCCTAAAACCCAAAAAAAACAGCAAGCAAAACCAAGCTGCCTTCAAAATTGCATACTCAGGTCGAAGTTAAGCCAACAAAATGGGCTTGCGGGTCCATTGCTGGTCGGGTTTCTTGCATTTGCGCCCGCCCGCCCCGCATTTAAGTCGCGCGCGCGTTGCAGCAAAGCGGCCCGGGTCGGGCGCACGAGCGCCCGACCCGCCCGCTCCCGCATCAAGAGCGGGGGCGGAGCCCGCGATGTGAATTCGTGCTGGCCGGCCGCTGGGCCGGCCCGCAAAGCGGTCATTTCTTTTTTTTATTTTTTTAAATACTGTTGCGGCCCAGCGGCCCGCTCCACGAGCAGGCCGCACTCAGTTTTTTTTTTAATTTTAATTTTTTTAACAAAAATGCAAGCGGGCCGCGGGATAAAATGGAGAATCTCGGTGCCACGTGGCGCCATCTGGTTGCGCCACGTGGCGCCCCTTTAAAATCATATTTCCTGCTTTTAAAACCCCATTTCTCCTTCATAAAAATCACCAAAAATACCTAGGAGGCCCAGAAAATTCCAAAAAAATTCTGGAAAATCCCCAAGACTCCTAGGGGTACCTGAAAAATATAAGAAGGAGAAATTAGTCCAATTGATGAGAAAATAAATATAATAACTATTATAACACAATATTGACTTCCAATAATCCATATAAATTATTCACATGCTCAAATAATTCCCAAAAAATAGCGATATGATCACAATAATACCAGGAGCATATGAAAAATAACAGGAAGCCAATAAAGACGATAAAATCTATATTTTGTGCCAAGAATGAGAGTAAGCTCCAAAAACGACATAAAGCGAAAATATACCCAAAAGAGCACGATTAAGTATAATCTTTAGCACAAAATAGGGGTAGTTAGGGGGTATAAATATACACTTTTCACTCCGAATTACACCCCCCAACTAGCTTTTTGCTAGTCCCTAGCAAAATATGCGATAAATTCGGATTAAATGGGAAAACATGCACCAAACTCAAAATATCCTCATGGCATACCCCAAATGATGTTTCCAAATGATTTCAAAGCCAATATACCCAATGTATGAAAGTAAACAACAAATGACATTCTTTTCAATCCAATTCAAAGAAAAGTAAGGAAATAAACCCGTATCACATTCATTAGGATATATCGCAAATGACAAAATTTCCAATTTTCATGGAAATGGCCAAAACAAAAGAAATTCCTCCAAGTGGTGGAAGATGAGATTGCATCACTCATGTTGCTTATTCTTTCATTATTCATTCATTTTTTTCTTTTTTTCTTTTTCCTTCTTTTTTTTGTTTTTTTGTTTTTGATGTTTATGTTATGCATTCACACGATAACGCTATGAAATGCAAACACGACCACATTTGCATACACGCGATGACGCTATATAGGCAAAGGGGTGGAATGATCTCCTAAATCTCATTTTTGGCTTCCTCCCCAATGTTTCGTGGGGGCACCGGCTACTCAATTTGATTAGAAAGAAACATTCACTTATATTAACTCTCTTTTTCATTCGCAACACAAGTTATCAAATCATCCACCCACTTCTAAGAAGAAAACAAAGCATACACAATTGGCCACACCCAATCCAATCAAAAACTACACCATTCATCCCAACATGAAATCGCTTACACCAAAATTTTCCCAAATTGTTTCAAAGAGAGCATCACGACATATGAAATAGTCTCATACATGGCATATTAGCATTTGAATCCAAATTGGAAAATAAATGAAACATGCCAATCAAATATCCATAAGTTTGATGCCAAACTAATAATCTGAAAAAATTGCATAGCATTAAGCATGTAGGGACAACACAAAGCAAGCGACGTAGGAACGAGAAGGCCAAATATGATATGCAATGAAGTTCATTGGGTGATGGAAACATGGAGGGATCTAAAAAATTTAACACCAAAATCCTAACAATCCTAAAGATTCTAACACACTCCCCCAACTTAAAATAAACATTGTCCTCAATGTTGGGAGAGTATTAGATCTCATAAAAGATCCTAGCAAAGAAAAGAAAAGCATACGAAAGCAAACATGCAAAAGCAAACTAACTAACTTTTTATTTATTTACACTACGTAAAGGAAAGAATACACCTTAGCAAAAGGCAGATCCAAAATGTGTAATGGTGGTGGCAACTGCTCGATCATATCCTTTTGCTCCTCCGCCAGCTGCTTTGGAGCTAGGCCTCCACCGGCCTCCTTGGATTCCAGCAATGCAACCCCCAGTGCCCCCTTTGGATAATAAATGTCATGTGGGAGACGAGCTGCATCAATCCAAGCCATGTCCTCATGCCCTGCAAAAGCATTCCAAAACGGGTCGTCAAAACAAATAAAAGAATGTAAATGCAATTGACGACAATTGAATCAAAAATATGCGAAAGTGCAAATAGGGATTCAGAAATACAAGGCATGATATGGTGGAAACTTCCCTGAATAATGGCGCTAGGTGTGGCATGATACGCTGCCTCAGGTGGAGGTGGAAGTGGCTGCAGAGAGAAAACTGGAGTTGGATGGAGCTCGGGCTCAATATATACCATGTCGCAATCCCCGTCGCTATCCTCTTTCTCGACGTCAATATCAACAATCTCTGCGGCACTCCCCATAACTAGTTGTAATGCCCTACAAGCTACTGCACAAGTACTAGAGGGGGGTGAATAGTACTTTAAAAATAACAAGGAGTATAATTCCTAATTATAGTGCAAACAACTACCAAATCAATTTGCGGAAGCTTAAATTGAATGACAACAACAAAAATAACAATGCTAACAAAAGATGTTACTGGGTTCGGATCCACCCAAGTCTCTCCGACTTGTTCCCGGTGATCCTACATCCCAACCACCCGGATCCCCTCCGGATACTTAGGTTAGACACCCTAACCCAAGATTTCCACTATGATATCTTGTGAAAAACCTTCACAAGATCAAATCATACATGCAATGGCAATAGTGAATCCCACAACCCGGGATCACAACCTTCTCTCACAACCGAGAGAATCAATAAGCAATATAAACAAGTTTATAATGAAATAAACAATCTTACCACAAAATCCTATACCTTGAGTTTTCTTACCAAATAGGTGCAAGGAGGGATTTGAGGAAGATGAAGTCACCAAGACCTAGCACCAAAGAAATGACCAGCAATGGGTGCCTAGGAGTGATTTGGAGACTTGAATCAAGCTAGATCTTGAAGGGCTCACCAAGAACAAACTTCTCTCAAGATGGATTCTAGATCTAGAATGTGAGAGAATGGATTTCTTGTGAGGAAGAGAGCTTTAGAAATGAGTGAGAATGGCTATCTCTTTCAATCTCAATGAATCTCTTGATGGCAGCTCTAACCTAGAGAGAAATGACCTAGGTTCGTATTTATAGGGTCCCATAAAAACAAGTTAGGTCAAGTCCCAACGGATAGAAATCTAAGGCAACTAGTCAGTCAAAGAACAACCACTGACCGACTAGTTCATCAACTAGTCGGTCAGTCAAACAACATGGACCGAATAAGTTAAGAACTGAGAAGAGATAGATATTCAGACCTAGAAATCTAGGCGGTCCAAGAAGACTTTCTGACCGACTAGTTTCACAACTAGTCGGTCAGTCAGTGAACGTAGACCGACTAAGAGGAAAAAACAAGTAGTCTGAATACAAATTGACTTAGTCGGTCCAAGAACAAATGTTGACCGACTAGATTATCAACTAGTCGGTCACCAAACGTTCTTAGACCGACTAACGATTAGCTTAGGAGAATTTTGGCATGTACAGTAAATCACAACTAGTTGGTCAAAGAAGCATCACTGACCGACTAGTTCACAAACTAGTCGGTCGGTGAGTCAACGTAGACCGACTAACTGTAA
This sequence comes from Scilla litardierei, assembly GCA_030789695.1. Taxonomy (NCBI): domain Eukaryota; kingdom Viridiplantae; phylum Streptophyta; class Magnoliopsida; order Asparagales; family Asparagaceae; genus Scilla; species Scilla litardierei. Next base: position 273,440,365 of record CM061133.1, on the reverse strand, counting down.
ACAGTACTGAACAAGAAAAGATTAACTCACACTAGTCAGTTCAAGAAGCTCTACTGACCGACTATATCACCATCTAGTCGGTCAGTACTTCCTCTTGTACCAACTAATATGCACAAACAAGTCCGAATCGAAGCGCGATGCTTCGAGGAAGTTAAAGTGGACTTGTACTAAGATCCTAGAGCTACGATATGAGCGTTATGAAGATAGAATCGTAAGATATACTCAAGGCTTAACATTCTATAGATCGAAGCTAAAAGACTATAAATAAAACATTAATGAACGGTCTTCGAGAGCTTCGATCAATTCTTCATGACTTCCAAAAACAGTCCAAGTGCTTCAACGAAGCTTTAGGCAATGAATACGAGCTTTGAGAAGTCTTGAGATGTCGCTTTGATTGTTCTCGTGAATTTGGCGACGATCTCCAATACTGCGCTCACAAATTGTTAGTTCATGAATTATTTATGTTTACTCATCATCCAAAACCAAATCCGGGGAGTCCAATATTCAACATTCTCCCCCTTTTTGGTGATGACAAACCAACATAAATAATAATCAAAAATAATGATTCAAATGTAAAATACTTACTCCCCCTGCATTGATGACACGTTAATTCCAAAATGAATATATATAAATTGCATCAATGAGACGAGTAAGATATATAACGAGAATCGATTTTTGAAATATCGGATTTTGAAAATCCTTATATATATCTTAACTCCCCCTGAATCTAACACATTAAATTAGATTCTTGGAAATTGAGTTAAATTTTCATTTGCCCTATTTATTATCATTATCTCTCCCCCTTTGGCATTATCCCAAAAATGGGGGGCATACAACGACAACAACTAGGAAAAGGAAAATCCAACATCGGGAGTATTAGATATTGACGATGAACCTAATTGACACCAAGGGAAAAGTGATGAAAACAAGTCAAGGTGTGCCAAATTGTCCATTATCAAATAGCGATAATTAAAATCATCAAAAATACCAAATATTTATTCATTTATTGAATAATGAAACATACTCTCCAATATTCAATATTCTTGGTTAAATTTGTGCATGGAAAACAATTCTATACAATCATAGAAATATAATCTATTTAACCAAGTTTTTTTAAGCGACGAGCGAAGATTTCACATACCATAGACAATGAATGAAAATTAAAGGTGCACGACGAAGTAAAACAAAGAGAACATCGATGTATATATATATATATATAAACATCATGAGTACATCCAAAAAGATATCGACTACATCATATCAAATGCAACAGACCATGTATATCAACATCAAAAAGGAAAATACATCATACATCAATACATCATCATCAACACCCAAAAACATCAAAATACAACACCGACATCCATATAACCAAAATACATCAAAACAACCCCAACACTCCATCCTAACCCAAAATACTCTCAATAAGATGCATCATCCAAAGATCATAGGAGAGGCCTCGAAACATACGGTCACGAGGAAGTGGCTGGATCTGCAGTCTCCGTGGGTCCAGTCGAAGGAGTGGACTCAGGCTCTGCAGGGAGGAGAGGCGTGTCAACAGACGGGATCGTCGGGGCAGGGGTGGAGACATCGACGACTGGCTCAACGGCTGGGGTCTCAACAGGAACAACAGCAGGCAAATCTGGAGCAGGGTCGTCAGAAGGAGCAGCAGCAGCATCAGAAGGCTGATCCACTGGTGCAGAAGTCTCAGGAGCACCGGAAGAGGTGCCAGCAACAGGAGCAGATGTGGTAGCAGCAGCAGCATCAGCAGTGGCCTCATCGCCACGAGCCAAGGAGGTGACAAGATCATCAATATCCTCATCGTCCATCTCCTCATCCTCAGACACAGGAGGAGGAAGCTGAACGCCCATCAAACTAGCCATACGGCAGACGACCTCTTCAGTACGAGCCAAACGCGACTCGTGCCGACGAAGTAACCGAACGACATCATCAAGTGTGGCGGATGGAGGAGGGACTGAAGCAGCTGAAGGGGTGGCCTGAGATGCAGAAGGTGTCGACCGCTGCACGTGACGGAGTGCCGCAACAGATTTCTTGACGGCCGTCGCGTTCAGAGGAGGACCACGGGGACGCTCATCATCAGGGAGCAAGGGGACACCGAATCGACGGAAAACCAATGTCAGGAGACACGGATATGGGATATGCACAGATTTAGTGGTCTTGCGAATACACTCGAAAGAATCCATCTTATCGAGTATAATGCGAGCCCAATTAATCTCGCTACCCATAAACAGAGCGTAAATCAATTTCAGAAACGGCTGAGATGGAAGAGAAGAAGATCCATACTTGGGAGGAAGGCAGGATTTCAAGATCAGGTTAATCACCCAAGCATTTGGCTTGAATGATTTCGAAGGTACTCCTATGAAGGCAGGGGGGATAACCTGGAAGATTTTGCCTAGGGTCCACTGATCGAGGGAGGAGATATCGTCGACAGAGATGTCAGACGGGAGGAGGCCACACGAAGAGCAACCTATCAACTCCCCCAAGATTTCTGCCGTGAGGACTATATGAGTCCCCAAAACAGAAGTCTCGATGGAGTGAGACTCACCGTACAGGCCCCGGACACGATTGGCATAGAATAATTTGACCAGGCGAGGATAGGGTCTAGGGTTCGCCTTGGAGTCAAATCGAAGGTAGTCCAACAGGCCACTATAGGAGAGCAGATCCGCAAGGCCAAGAAAATCAGAAAACTGAACATAATGCTCCAACAGCAGTGGGCAGTGCTCTATATGGTTGTACGCAGCTAGACACTGTGGGTCGTCGCGGCACAACGATATATCGACACCGCCGACTGACATAGGAGCTTTACCCTTAGCCTTACGGGGCTTAGGAAGAGGTGGAGGAGGGGTGGAGTAGGTGCCTTCTCGGGATGTTCAGGAGTGTATTCTTCATCGGAATCATCCTCTGAATCACTACCTGAACCCTCACCGGGAGGAATGGGAGCACGAAACTTTTTGGGTTTAGGTTTAGGCTTGGAAGATTGGCCGGTAGGTTTAGGCTTGGACGTCCTCTTCCGCTTCAACGGAGTTGAAGACGAAGAGGGGGGTCGAGTGGTCTTGGCCCTACGCTTAGGAGGGGTCGAAACGGTCGCGGCCTCTACGGACATGGGGGATGCCCCAGAAGATGTAATCGGGAGTCTCGTTCTTGCCATGATCATGGCACAACGAGTACAATCAAGCGACGAAGATCAAGCACTCTAAGCGTAAACCCTAGAACATACAACACAAGCCCTAAGATAGAGAATCCGAAACCCTAGAACCCTAGAAGTGAAAACACGATGTAGAACTAACCCTAGGGATTAAAAATGCGATCTAGGAAGGGGGAGATACCTAGGGGAGTGGTCGACGACGACGGACGACGGGGATGGCCGAAAAGATGGGCGGAGAAACGACGGAAGGTGAAGAGTCTCGATCGGGTTTAGGGGTTTTTCGAGCTGGGGAACGAAAACAAACCGACTAAATGAAGAATTGATCGGATAAAATTAGATTAAGTCAGTCGGGAATGCGAAAAGACGCGACTGCCCTAGAGCACTTAGTCGGTCACAGTTCAAGCACTGACCGACTAGATTACGATCTAGTCGGTCGGGAAATGAGCTTAAACCGACTAAGTCGAAACAGAGGCAAACAGAAAATTCTAGGGCTAGAGTTAGTCACTGATCGACTAGTTTTCAATCTAGTCGGTCGGTAAGAGAACTGTGACCGACTAAAAGAAGTTAAAGACAAAGGAAAGTTAAAGCTTGAACAAGTCGGTCTGAGTTCACTAGCAGACCGACTAGATGAGCATCTAGTCGGTTGGCTGATGAACTGAAACCGACTAGAAGAGTCCAAAAGTTGATAAATGAGTTCTCTTCATAAAAAAACACTTGGATGAAACATCTTAACCCTCTCATAAGTCATCTAAACTACCCCATAAAACATCAAAATCTTAAATACGACATTCAACTTAGAATTCGAGCAAAAATTCAAACATATCACATAAAATCCCCAAAAATTCAATAGATCTAGCATGAACGAAATATCGCGAAATATAATAGCATGCAAGATAATTGAATGAGATATGAATCCTATATCTCGGATTCACCCATAATCCCTAATTCTCGACGCAACCGCACAAAGGAGTCCTCCTTTAGGGGTTTCGTGAAAATATCGGCGATTTGCTTTTGGGTTTCAACGTACACTAATATGATGTCCTTTTTAGCAACATGATCATCTAAAAAATGGTGTCAGACATCTATGTGTTTAGATCGGGAATGGTGCACCGGATTCTTTGAAAGACAAATAGCACTTTGGTTATCCACCATGATAGGGCTAGTATCACAATGAATACCAAAATCCTTCAGTGTGTGTCTCATCCAAAGAACCTGGGCACAAGCGGCACCGGCGGCAATGTATTCCGCCTCGGTGGTTGAATGTGATACCGAATTTTGCTTCTTGGAAAACCAAGAGACAAGGGAATTTCCTAGAAAATGGCAAGTGCCACTAGTACTCTTCCTGTCGGATTTGCATCCCGCATAATCAGCGTCACTATATGAGACTAACTCATATGTGCTAGATTTCGGATAAAGTAATCCAAAATCTAAAGTGTAACTTAGATAGCGAAAAATACGTTTAACCGCTACTAAGTGAGAATCCTTAGGTTGAGACTGATAACGAGCACAAATACAAACGGCAAACATAATATCGGGCCTACTTGCGGTAAGATAAAGTAAACTACCTATCATACCTCAATATAGACGAATGTCTACATCTTTTCCGCCCGTATCTTTATCAAGATGCGTTGTAGTGCTCATAGGAGTCTTTTTCCCGGAGGCATTCTCCATTCCAAATCGCTTTAGCAACTCCACCGTGTATTTCGTTTGGTGGATGAAGATTGCATCGTTCAATTGGCGAATTTGGAGACCTAAGAAATATTTGAGTTCGCCCATGTGGCTCATCTCAAATTATTCCTTCATAACATTAGAAAACTCTTCGCAAAGAGTGAAGTTAGTAGCACCGAAAATGATATCATCAACATAAATTTGAACTAATAAAATATCATTATTCGCATGCTTAACAAAAAGTGTAAAATCGGCTTCGCCCATTTTAAAATTCAAATCCAAAAGAAAATTCTTTAGGCGATCATACCAAGCTCAAGGAGCTTGTCTCAAACCATAAAGAGCTTTCTTTAGTTTAAAAACATGATTTGGAAATTTTTCATTTATGAAGCCCGGAGGTTGAGAAACGTAAACTTCCTCAACGACATCTCCGTTCAAAAATGCACTTTTAACATCCATTTGAAATAATTTAAAATTTTTATGGCATGCATAAGACAATAATAGTCTAATTGATTCTAATCTAGCTACCGGAGCGAAGGATTCTTCGAAATCGATACCTTCCTCTTGGCGATAGCCTTGAGCTACTAACAGAGCTTTGTTCCGGACGACGACTTGGTTTTCGTCGGTTTTGTTCTTGAAGATCCACTTTGTCCCTATGACGGTGTGGTTCTTTGATGGCAAAGGAACAAGCTCCCATACCTCATTCCTCTCGAATTGAATGAGTTCCTCCTCCATGGCAAGTATCCAAGCACTATCTTCGCATGCTTCAACTATATTCTTTGGCTCTATTGATGAGGCAAAGGCATAATTGGCGAAGTGGTGGACTTGCGATCTCGTCTTGACTCTATCATGAATATTGCCAATGACTTGCTCATGGGGATGGTCGCGAACGGTATGAAGCCGCTTGGGAATACCTTGATCACTAGGCACATTCTCAACAACTTCATTAGTCGGGTTAGTATCAATAGAATCAATTGAATCAATAGACTTAGAATTTTCAAACGAATCATATAAAACATCCATAGAGTCATCATCATTTGAAATTCTAGGAGTAGTAAAATTCTCATTAAAAGAGACATGAAGTGATTCCTCGATCGTAGAGGATCTTTTGTTGTATATCCGGTAGGCTTTGCTACGTGAGGAATACCCAACAAATATCCCCTCATCCGATCTCGGATCAAACTTGTCCAAATTATCATATGTGTTTTTAATAAAACATTTTGCGCCGAAAACACGAAAATGTTTAACTTGAGGCAATCTACCAAACAACGATTCATAACAAGTTTGTTTGGTGCCGGGCCTCAAAAGTATTCTATTAAAAACATAGCAAGCGGTGTGTACCGCTTCCGCCCAAAATTGATAACCAAGTTGACTATCTTCGAGCATAGTGCGAGTACACTCCACAAGCGTTCTATTCTTCCTCTCAACAACACCATTTTGAGGAGGTGCGCGAGGGAAAGAAAATGTGTGAGTAATTCCAAGATCATCACAAAAATTTGAGAAAGACTCATTCTCAAATTCACCCCCATGATCACTACGAATAGTGACAATGGTGGTTCCGATGAGCTTTTGTACTTTCTTCACAAATATTGTGAAGTTTTCAAAAGCTTCATTTTTATTACATAAGAAAAATACCCATGTAAATCTAGAATAATCATCGACGATGACAAGTCCATATCTTGCATTTCCTAAGGAAGCAACTCTAGTTGGCCCAAATAAATCTAGATGTAATAGCTCTAGTGGCCGTTTAGTAGAAATGCTTTTCTTAGGTTTAAATGAATATTTAGGAAGCTTGCCACGTTGACAAGAATCACAAAAACTTTTCTTTTCAAAAACGAGCTTCGGAAAACCTTTAATGGAATTTAATTTTGAAAGCTTATAAAGTGTTCCAAAGTTCACATGTCCAAAGCGTCGATGCCATAAGTGTTGTTCACTTGTGTTGGCAACGAGACATTGTTCATATGACTTAGGAAGATCCAAAATATAAATATCTTTATGGCGTGTGCCGGAAAATAATAACTTATTATTATCATTTGAAATATGACACAATCCTTTCGCAAAGCTAACTTTGTAACCTTTGTCACAAAGTTGGCTTATTGAAATAAGATTATGATTTAAACCATTAACTAGATAAACATCACTAATTAAGGGTTTAGACGGGTTACCCACTTTACCAACACCGACGATGGTTCCGCTCTCGTTGCCTCCAAATACGATGTGGTTTCCATTTGCAATGGGAACTACTCCGGAGAGCAATTGAGTGTCACCCGTCATGTGTTTTGAACACCCGCTATCGAGTATCCAATTCCCTTTGGAGCTAAATTTAAATTTGTTGCTCCTTTCCTTTTTCTTTTCCTTGAGTACCTAAAGATAGAAAATTTCATATCATGGTACCCAAGGTCATTGGGTCCTCAAAGGTTAGACCTTTGGAATCCAAGTCCAATTGGACTTAGACTTCCCCACATAATTTCTACTATGCACAACATCCGAAAAATAAGCATTCATATATACTTGTTTTTCATCCATGCTTGTGTCCTTTGGGCTCCAAATAGTGAAAATCTTGGGAGCCCTCGTCCTATTGGGTGCATGCATGCGACGTTGATTTCTACATGATGCATGTTGTGGATAGGCATATGGAATATGATGGAATGGTGCATGACGAGAATTATTCACATGATGAGGTGGGCGAGCATATGCATGTGTGGGAACACGTGCGTGAGGGTGTCTCACATGGTGTGCACGTGCCCGAGAATGTGTTGCATAAAAATCATCATATGTGTGAGATGGTGGAGTAGGGCGTGTGTTCCTACGTGGCATGGTATTGGTGTACATATAAGCATGCCCCTTCTTTGGAGGTCCACCCAAAGTGGGTTTCTTTCCGAAAGAGGGTGTTGATGAGGCGGAAGCACCATTGGTAGAAGAACTACCAATAGAGTGTTTGCTACCACTCGTAGAGTCACCGGAAGTTGGCCTAACAAAAGTAGTGGCCGCTTTGGATGGACATCCCATCGTATACCCCAAACCAATGTGGTGATTGGCCGGAAGTAAGTCACTTAGGATTTTATCCAAATGGTCCTTACCCTTATTGAATTTATTAATTCGGCCTAATGTGTTCTCATATTTCTCTTTGAGAGAACGCATAGAAGTATCCAAGTTTGATACTTGCGATGTGAGCACATAAACACGAGATTTAAGATTCTCATTCTCAATACTCAAAGTCGAGTTTTGAGAAGTCAAATCCGCTATCCTATGTTCTTCCGGATCTTCAATGCTAACATGTTCAAGTTTAGATTTGAGATTGACAATCTCATTTCTTAACTCTTCAACAACGGTGTCGTTGTTGGTGATGATAGTCTTAGGCGAGGTTTGAATGCTAGCTAGGTCATCTTTTACTTTAGTATATCTATTTACTAATTTAGTGTATTTGGACCATAGTTGAGAGTTAGCATTCCTAAGATTATCCATAGTTACCTCATCGCCTTCGTTGTCGCTATCATCGGAGGAGGAAGATCCTTGATCATGCTCCTCTCTTGCCATGAAGCACATGTGCGCTTGCTCCACTTTCTCATCGTCCGACTCTCCGCTTGAGGAATCCTCGGAGTCGGTGAATGTTGCTCCGACAAGTCCCTTTTTATACCCCTTTTTGTACTTCTTGGACTTGTCGAACTTCGGCGCCTTCCACTTCTCCTTTTGCTTGTTTTGAGGACAATCCGCTTTGATGTGTCCTGGCTTATTGCATTTAAAGCACAAAGGTGGAGAGGCGTTAGTAGAAGTAAATTTAGATTTTTGTTTGAAGTTACCCTTTCGGAAGAAGCGATTGAACTTCTTTGCCATGAGTGCAATGGATTCCATGTCCATTTCTTCTTCCGAGTCCTCATCATCGGTAGAGGTGGATGAAGCCGCTTTGAATGCAATCGCCTTTTTCTTAGGCACGTCTTGGTTCAAATAGGACTTCATTTTTTCTTTTAACTTCACCTTGCTATCTTTGCGTACCTCATATGACATCAAAGTACCCATCAATTGAACTACGGTATACTTATTCATGTCATTACCTTCCTCGATGGCGAAGGTAAGTTTCTCCCAAGAAGAACGAAGTCCTTCGATAAGCTTCGAACACTTTTCCTTTTGGGTGTAGGTTTTGGCGAGAGCTTCCAACTCGTTCATTATTTCGACGAAGCGAGCATAATACTCCTTCATCTTTTCTCCATGTTCCATATGAAACAATTCGTAATCTCTATTGACTACCACGAGTTTAGAATCTCTTACCCGACTCGTTCCTTCATGCAAAATGAGGAGCGAATTCCAAATTTGATATGCACTCTTACATGTGCATATCTTATTAAAATCTTTGGGTTCCAATGCACATTGTAAAGCATTCATTGCTTTGGCATTTGCAATCTCCACGGCGACCTCCGCGGTAGTCCACTTGTCGAAATCTTCTTCGGTAGGCACATTGTACTCCGACATGTTAATTCTCCACAAGGAGGCGCTCCGGAGGAACGTTTCCATCCGGCATTTCCAATATCCATAATTGACGTCGTTGAAGAATGGAGGCCTAGTCGAGGAATGTCCTTCCATGACCGAAGACGCTCCTTCACGGTTCCTGAAGGTGCCATAGTCGGAAGGTGGACGCACGGTTTTGTTGTCGTTGGCAGACATAGCTCAGTATCTGGCTCCGATACCAAATGTAATGCCCTACAAGCTACTGCACAAGTACTAGAGGGGGGGTGAATAGTACTTTAAAAATAACAAGGAGTATAATTCCTAATTATAGTGCAAACAACTACCAAATCAATTTGCGGAAGCTTAAATTGAATGACAACAACAAAAATAACAATGCTAACAAAAGATGTTACTGGGTTCGGATCCACCCAAGTCTCTCCGACTTGTTCCCGGTGATCCTACGTCCCAACCACCCGGATCCCCTCCGGATACTTAGGTTAGACACCCTAACCCAAGATTTCCACTATGATATCTTGTGAAAAACCTTCACAAGATCAAACCATACATGCAATGGCAATAGTGAATCCCACAACCTGGGATCACAACCTTCTCTCACAACCGAGAGAATCAATAAGCAATATAAACAAGTTTATAATGAAATAAACAATCTTACCACAAAATCCTATACCTTGAGTTTTCTTACCAAATAGGTGCAAGGAGGGATTTGAGGAAGATGAAGTCACCAAGACCTAGCACCAAAGAAATGACCAGCAATGGGTGCCTAGGAGTGATTTGGAGACTTGAATCAAGCTAGAGCTTGAAGGGATCACCAAGAACAAACTTCTCTCAAGATGGATTCTAGATCTAGAATGTGAGAGAATGGATTTCTTGTGAGGAAGAGAGCTTTAGAAATGAGTGAGAATGGCTATCTCTTTCAATCTCAATGAATCTCTTGATGGCAGCTCTAACCTAGAGAGAAATGACCTAGGTTCGTATTTATAGGGTCCCATAAAAACAAGTTAGGTCAAGTCCCAACGGATAGAAATCTGAGGCAACTAGTCGGTCAAAGAACAACCACTGACCGACTAGTTCATCAACTAGTCGGTCAGTCAAACAACATGGACCGACTAAGTTAAGAACTGAGAAGAGATAGAAATTCAGACCTAGAAATCTAGTCGGTCCAAGAAGACTTTCTGACCGACTAGTTTCACAACTAGTCGGTCAGTCAGTGAACGTAGACCGACTAAGAGGCAAAAACAAGTAGTCTGAATACAAATTGACTTAGTCGGTCCAAGAACAAATGTTGACCGACTAGATTATCAACTAGTCGGTCACCAAACGTTCTTAGACCGACTAACGATAAACAGTAGCTTAGGAGAAATTTGGCATGTACAGTAAATCACAACTAGTCGGTCAAAGAAGCATCACTGACCGACTAGTTCACAAACTAGTCGGTCGGTGAGTCAACGTAGACCGACTAACTGTAAATAGTACTGAACAAGAAAAGATTAACTCACACTAGTCGGTCCAAGAAGCTCTGCTGACCGACTAGATCACCATCTAGTCGGTCAGTACTTCTTCTTGTACCAACTAATATGCACAAACAAGTCCGAATCGAAGCACGATGCTTCGAGGAAGTTAGAGTGGACTTGTACTAATATCCTAGAGCTACGATATGAGCGTTATGAAGATAGAATCGTAAGATATACTCAAGGCTTAACATTCTATAGATCGAAGCTAAAAGACTATAAATAAAACCTTAATGAACGGTCTTCGAGAGCTTCGATTAATTCTTCATGACTTCCAAAACGGTCCAAGTGCTTCAACGAAGCTTTAGGCAATGAATACGAGCTTTGAGAAGTCTTGAGATGTCGCTTTGATTGTTCTCGTGAATTTGGCGACGATCTCCAATACTGCGCTCAAAAATTGTTAGTTCATGAATTATTTATGTTTGCTCATCATCCAAAACCAAATCCGGGGAGTCCAATATTCAACACTAGTAACTGCTCCTGACAAACCTCCTCGATGACTGGAAAGTGCGCATCCTGAGGCGAGGGAAGTGACATCTGTGACAGGACTAGAGGTAGACATGTCTCGGGCAAATCCAAGCACTCATCATTCTCGGCATCCCAGAAATAGTACATCCCAGTCGTCCTCCTTAAGTACTCAACCGCCTCGACCTGCGAAGCTAACTCTGAAGTGGATTATGGCTCAGGCCCCATGGTGTCCTCAATCTGCTCTTGTCCATCACGCACATCCGCTTCATCCTCAACCACACAATGAAAATGCATAGTGTCACCGTCGTGGTCGACACGCACTCCATCATCTATCTCCTCTGACTCCTCAAAATATGGACATTCAGCTCCCTCTACTTGGCTCTAATGCGCCACATCATCATGTTCTGACTGTTCCTCTGTAGGGCCGCAATGGAATGAGCCCTCAGATGGCTCCTCAGGCTGGTCCTGGACCTGCTGAACTTTCTCCTTATACTCTGCCATGTTCCTCAGGTAACACCATGAATCCTCGGTCGAATAATCAAAGAACTCCCCACCGCAGCTCATCTGCACGAAGCCACGCCCAGATGGAGATAATCCAGTGTAAAATATCTGCAGGAGATGATCCTCGTGGAAACTCTGGTGTGGGCACACAAGCACTAAATCAGTGAACCTCTGCCAAGCCTGATGGTAGGCCTCTCCATGAACCTGGGTAAAGCTCGCTATGTACTACTCCATGGCCTGCCGCCCCTGTACCTGCTCCAAAAAAGTAGGCAAACATACTCGGAGAAATTCAGCCTGAAATGACAACCAAGTAAAATGTGAGTCGAGAGACAATGAATCAAACCAAAGTCTAGCATCATCTAGTAAAGAAGAGGGAAAAAAATCTAAAGTATATGCAATCATCATCAATATTCCCACCAAGACATGAAAACATCCACTCTTCAAAAAATTTTATATGTAAATGAGGGTTCTCCCATTCCGAGCCATGAATGTATGGCGGAAGTGGGGCAATCCTCCAAATCGACGTCCAAAAAATCTCAAGATAATGCCATTTTTGTTGTAAAAAAATTTTCTCAAGAAACTGAGAATAAACAACCAAAAGACTCAAGAAGTGGAAAATAAATAAAATGAAAAGACACAACATTAAGAGATAGAAGTATCACACTAAAACTTTCAAAATCAATCAAAAATTCGCTACTAAATAGAAACCGTTGTCCTCGGCAACGGCACCAATTGGTTGACACGGAGGACGCGCAAGTGCACGCCTTCCACTCCTAAGCCTAGGAGTGTCAATACAATAAAAATAACCGGTGAGTACTAGGTCGGATCACAGGGACAAGTCGTTCTATATTCACAAGTTTGATTGATAGAGCGAGATAATAGCATGTTACAAACACCTTGCTAACGGTGGAAAAGTGGGAAAAAGTGTGTAAATCAACAAATCCTAATCTAAATTGGTAGGGTTAGAGAGCCAGATGGGGATTTAGGATAGCAAGCCGAGGAGTATGGGTTGTGGGTTCACTAAGATTGGTGTCAATTAAGCTTTAAATACCTGCATATAACTCAATTGATTATCCGGCTAAGGACACTCAATCGGAAAATTTAGCTTTAAATAACACAACAATTAGCAATGGGGATGGATGTATTATCATAGCACTAATCAAATATGAGCATGGTATTTTCTCAAATTGTGCCCTCTTGGGTCTTAGCCAATAAAATTATGCCCTAATTACACATCCAACATTAGCATATAAGTAGGCAAGAGGCAATTAGAACTAAAATTAACACCCAACATCAATGAATCACAACCCAAGCCATTCAACACTACACAATCATAGCAAACAAGATGGAAATTTCATTCAAAAGATTCATCTAAATTCAATACAAAAGTGAGATATCAAAAATACAAAAGGGGAGAGGATAGATTTCACCAAGATATCCCCAAGTGAGCCCTAGCCTCTTCCAATTTGCTCCTCCTCTAAGCTTCTCCAAGCTCCAATGGCCTCCTGCCCTCCAAGCTCTTTGGGGAGAAGAAACCACCAATAAAAACCCTAAAAACAAAAAAAACAGCAAGCAAAACCTAGCTGCCTTCAAAATTTCACACTCAGGTCGAAGTTAAGCCAACAAAATGGGCTTGCAGGTCCATTGCGGATCTGGTTTCTTGCATTTGCGCTCGCCCACCTCGCATTTAAGTCGCGCGTGCGTTGCAGCAAAGCGGCCTGGGTCGGGCGCACGAGCGCCCGACCCGCCCGCTCCTGCATCAAGAGCGGGGGCGGAGCCCGTGATGTGAATTCATGCGGGCCGGCCGCTGGGCCGGCCCGCAAAGGCCAATTGGTTGACACAGAGGACGCGCAAGTGCACGCCTTCCACTCCCAAGCGTAGGAGTGTCAATGCAATAAAAATAACCGATGAGTACCGGGTCGGATCACAGGGACAAGTCGTTCTATATTCACAAGTTTGATTGATAGAGAAAGATAATAGCGTGTTACAACCACCTCACTAACGGTGGAAAAGTGGGAAAAAGTGTGTAAATCAACAAATCCTAACCTAAATTGGTAGGGTTAGAGAGCCAAATGGGGATTTAGGATAGCAAGGCGAGGAGTATGGGTTGTGAGTTCACAAAGATTGGTGTCAATTAAGCTCTAATTACCCGCATATAACTCAATTTATTATCCAGCTAAGGACACTCAATCAAAAAATTTAGCTTTAAAGAACACAACAATTAGCAATGGGGATGGATGTATTATCATAGCACTAATCAAATATGAGCATGGTATTTTTTTCAAATTGTGCCCTCTTGGGTCTTAGCCAATAAAATTGTGCCCTAATTACACATCCAACATTAGCATATAAGTAGGCAAGAGGCAATTATAACTAAAATTAACACCCAATATCAATGAATCACAACCCAAGCCAATCAACACTACACAATCATAGCAAACAAGATAGAAATTTCATTCAAAAGATTCATCTAAATTCAATACAAAAGTGAGATATCAAAAATACAAAAGGGGAGAGGATAGATTTCACCAAGATCTCCCTAAGTGAGCCCTAGCCACTTCCAATTTGCTCCTTCTCCAAGATTCTCCAAGCTCCAATGGCCTCCTCCCCTCCAAGCTCTTTGGGGAAGAAGAAACCCCCAATAAAACCCCTAAAACCCAAAAAAAACAGCAAGCAAAACCGAGCTGCCTTTAAAATTTCGCACTCAGGTCGAAGTTAAGCCAACAAAATGGGCTTGCGGTCCATTGCCGGTCGGGTTTCTTGCATTTGCGCCCGCCCGCCCCGCATTTAAGTCGCGCGCGCGTTGCAGCAAGGCGGCCCGGGTCGGGCGCACGAGTGCCCGACCCGCGCGCTCCCGCATCAAGAGCGGGGCAGAGCTCGCGATGTGAATTTGTGCGGGCAGGCCGCTGGGCCGGCCCGCAAAGCGGTCATTTCTTTCTTTTTATTTTTTATTTTTAAATATGGTTGCGGCCTAGCGGCCCGCTCCACGGGCGGGCCGCACTCAGTTTTTTTCTAATTTTATTTTTTTAACAAAAACGCAAGCGGGCCGGCGGGATAAAATGGAGAATCTTGGCGCCACGTGGCGCCCCTTTAAAATCATATTTCCTGCTTTTAAAACCACATTTCTCCTTCATAAAAATCACCAAAAATACCTAGGAGGCCCAGAAAATTCCCAAAAAATTCTAGAAAATCCCCAAGACTCCTAAGGGTACCTCAAAAATATAAGAAGGAGAAATTAGTCCAATTGATGAGAAAATAAATATAATGACTATTATAACATAATATTGACTTCCAATAATCAATATAAATTATTCGCATGCTCAAATAATTCCCAAAAAATAGCGATGTGATCACAATAATACCAGGAGCATATGAAAAATAATAGGAAGCCAATAAAGACGATAAAATCTATGTTTTGTGCCAAGAATGAGAGTAAGCTCCAAAAAACGACATAAAGCGAAAATATACCCAAAAGAGCACAATTAAGTATAATCTTTAACACAAAATAGGGGTAGTTAGGGGATATAAATTTACACTTTTCACTCCGAATCATCTAGCGTGTGGAGCCGCCACACACGTCACTAGAGATTGTCTGATGTATTGCCATGTGGAAGGCAGAGCACCAGTCCCACTGCAGAGT
The DNA here is from genome assembly GCA_030789695.1 of Scilla litardierei. Taxonomy (NCBI): domain Eukaryota; kingdom Viridiplantae; phylum Streptophyta; class Magnoliopsida; order Asparagales; family Asparagaceae; genus Scilla; species Scilla litardierei. Next base: position 273,424,953 of record CM061133.1, on the reverse strand, counting down.
AGAGCGCCTGCCCCTACTCAGAGAGGAGCTGTTGTCTGTAGAGCATATGCCATGACAGCAGTGGATGGCGTCATTACAGGTAACTCCATAGTTTTAGTCTTTCATATTATAGTATAGCTCATTTTGTGTGCATATGATTGAAATCGAAGTTTTAAAAAACAAAAAAAAATCAAATCTTTAATGTTTCGAGACTAATCCAACAAGATCATAACCCACTATCTTTCCCCCATCTAGTACAACAACTTCACCCGTTTCCCACATGTTTTAAAAAAAGTTTTGTTATTGGTCTTAAACATTCTCTTCTTTTATTTCTCTCTTCGGAAGTGTTAATTTCATTATTGTCATATTGTTTGAAATGGCTATTATTATCATGTGATTATATTTATGGATAGGTGTAGCTAGATATTTGGGATTAGTGGAATTATGATTAGTAGATTTTTGTCGAACACAGAAAATTTCGATTACCCCATTTTTTTTGAATTGATAAATAGAATGATGAGTTTAGAACCAATATTTGATATTCGGATGATACCCATGAGTAGCGGATTCATAGAGAATTCTTGGTGAATGAAATTGTACGCAAGAGGAAGAGTACATCATAGATTTGAGATTTAGCCGAGTAGCAGATAAGAATAGCTATGAAGGTATAACATGATTTATAGTGACGAATGGATGATGGGTAGACAGATTTAATATTGGTTGGGATTAGATATAGTGAGCAAGGATAAGATGTGATTTTGATAGTTCAATTATTTGGTGGATAAATTTATGGGACGATATGACGAAGAATGTAGTGAGGATAAGGCGATTGTTGATTTGTGAAAGATGTTATAAGATAGACAAAGTTTTTGTCTAAGATTGGTGATTGGCTAGAACATCATTTTCGCGATTGATTAATATTGGGAAGAGATTGAGAAATTTAAAGATGTTATTGAGCGATGATGTTTAGTGGAGTGGTATGGTATGAGAAGATGATTATTATTTTTATGAGAACTTGGAGTTGGAAATTTGAACGGCAGTGGTGGGTCTATAGTTAAGTGTTAGGAAGTGAGTTTAGTCGAAGCATTATCCAGTGAAAAGACGAGTAATGATGAATTGTTCTGAAACGCTGGTTGAAGTTGTAGGATTAGCGATCATTATGTGGAATATGGGAGTTGTAGGCATAAGTGTATATAGATATTATCATTATTAGTATAAGTGATTCCGAGGGCGGAATCATTTCTAAGGTGGGTAGAATGTAACGGCCGCTTTCCGACCGTTCGTTTTTCGAGCGTACTTTCCTCTTTTGTACATGTATTTTTTCTTCGTCCTTTCTTCTATCCGGAATATGCGATATTATATGTCGTTGTGACCGTATGGAAAATTAGTTATTTGTGGAATTTTTAGTGAACGTCATTTCACGGGTCGTTCTCCCACAAATCATCTTTGATTGTAGAGACGTCGTAGCCTTAGACTTCGACGTCGGACCCTTTTATTTTTAGTTCGTTTTCTGTGGACCAAACGTGTGATCGATCACCATACCTTCGAGCCTCTCATCATCATGGTCGTCTCGATTTGTTTTTCGTATTTTTCGGACATCGTTAGCCCAACCAAACCAACTAATCAAATTCGAAGCCCATTAGCCTAATCCAAATTTTGAAATTCAAACTTAATCAAATCTTAGGGGAATCTTTATGTATCATGAATGGGATTGCTGCCGCTATTCTCATCTAACTTTTACCCACTTTGCACACTCCCTCACTCACCCTCTCTCCTAGTCATCACCCAACTTATACCCCCCTTTCATATGCATTTAGCAACATCATCCCTATTTAGAAACCAACTCAGCCCAACCATAGCATTTCACGCAAACAACCCAGGCCGCCACCATTTCTTCTTCCCTTGCGCCATCTCCCCGCCTCTGGCGAGGCACCCCTGGACCCCCTTAACTCTGGCAACATGTCCTTCTCCTTCCCCTCTCCTATCTCCTCCCTCACACCCCCTAAAAGAGCCATTAAACCCCCCTAGGCCGGCAGTTTTGCACAGTCGCACCCCCGCCGGAAAAACCCACCGGCCGGCCTCCTTCGGCCACCCCCTCCGGCCAATTTCACCTCCACTCGACTCCCCTCGAACCCCTCTATCATATGCAACCCTCCTCTCGCTCCTCTAAATCCCCATGAAACTCAGCCCTAGAGGCTGTTTTGACAGATCTGTGCCCTGCCATTCAACACCGACGCCCGGCCATCTCCGGCCACCTCTTCACCACCATCAGATCCCCATCGACCCTCTTTATCTACTACAAGTCCCCTTTGACCCCTCTGGTCGCCGCTTTTCCACTGCGACGCACAACAACGACCCGTTGTGCAAATCTGTCCTCTTCGTCTTCTCACGGCCGCCCACCGCCATGCGCAACCGCCGTCAGCCACCCACCAGTCTAAGCAACCCCCCATTGACCTCCTTCAATCCTTGGCAGCCCCCTTTGCCCCTAGGAGTTCATGCGCGTCGTCGATCTCACGTGTTTTCCCCCAACGTTGCCGCCGCCGTGTAGATCCGTTGCGCTACCCGCAACGGAAGAGATCTCGACGCTTGCTCGCTGTTCTCGTCTCCTTCTCGCTGTCCATACGTGTCTCGCTATGCTACTTGTGGCCGAGACATTGTCGACGACGCGGATCGATTGTTGTTCAGACTTTACGTCCATTCTACGATCAAATGCCAAAGAGGTTAGCCCCCTAACGTGTAGTAAGAACCCACACTGTAGCATATCAAAAACCTAATCTAAAAATCGTCAACAATAATTAAATTTCATTTCTGCTCCTTTAAAATGTTGCTAAATCTTAGACATCGACCAAATGACTTGAATATCTGTGCATATAGGATAGATCGTTGAATAGGCCGAACCAAAACAAAAACGTGACTTTGACTGCTAGGATAGCCCCGTTGAACCTAGAAATGAACTCTAATAGGAATGATGAAAAACGCGTCCTGACATCGCCATTGACTCGTTTCAAAAGGACCCTCACTGATCCACCGATTCGACGAGATGATCCAGACCGACGACTCACTCGCCACTGCATGCAAGTGTTTCTCACTTGCGTACTTTCGGCCATGTTTAGGCCATCTTTCCTTAAACTGTAAAAGTACGACTAAAGAGAACCGGACGTGAAATGATAGTGTCTGGGACCCTTTTGATAGCTTAGACTTGATGACGAAGTCTAAGCACAAACAACAACAACAACTGACACCCTAGGTTTTTATCTGTGCGTGCGTGCGTGTGGACACCCTAGAATAACAGCTCACTCAACTCTCTCTTAACTTGTCATGTCATGTCATTCATGTTTGAATCGTGTAGAACAACCTTGCATTCACCTAGCAGGGTGAGTGGTCCTCGTACAATCTAGTATTGTCTTGTTTTGAGCACTTGGGGTGGAGGTAGGTTGAGCGTTCCCTCGGCTTGGAGGGTTTGCCCACCCACAAACCGAAAGACGTGAATCTCTCTTGTCACCCTCAGTCTTGTCTTGTCTCGAGTCGTGTACTAGGTTGAGCATTCTCTCGGTACAGACCGAAAGGCGTGAAACTTAGTGACACACATTCTTGTCTTGTCTTGTCCCGTGTACTTGGGTTGAGCATTCCCTCGGTACAGACCGAAAGGCGTGAACCTTAGTGACACACATTCTTGTCTTGTATTGTCCCGTGTACTTGGGTTGAGCGTTTTCTCGGTACAGACCAAAAGGCGTGAACCTTCGTGACACTCACTTTTCTTCTTGTCTTGTCCCGTATACTTGGGTTGAGCGTTCCCTCGGTACAGACCGAAAAGCGTGAAACTTCGTGACACACATGGTACGTCTTGTCTTGTCCTGTCCTGTCCGGTCTAGTCTAGTCCTGTAGCCAGTGGCACACGCTACGGCTATTGTCTGTCACGTTTACTTTTCTGCTCCGTTTTTACTTCCTTTGTAAAATTGTATAATTGTCGTGTCATCGCAACTACATGTATTTCAACCAGTAAAACATTGTTTAGTAAATTGTTCACGCTTGCAGTAGAGTCTAACCTTTCCTTGTAGACGTTAACCTGACGTACAGCTCGTTTTCTCTTGGGTGTTGTACGTCAGGTGTTGAGCCAGAGTATGCGGACGAGCCGGATCTACCTGAGTTCTTGGAGCCGAGAACGTTGACCCGGAGTACGACCCGAGTGAGGACCAGTCTTAGGGGTTCCTCAGTTGCTGACCTTGGAGTTTTTCGTTGCTCGTAGTTCGGGTGCGTAGCACTCTTTACTTTCTATTTTAGGTTGTGTGCGTAGCACCATTAGTTTCCTTCCTGCAGTTGTTGCCATGCTGGGCATTACTTTCCTTTTTAGACTCTTGTACTTCTGGATATCTTGATGGAATAAAATGAATGCAAATTTCCTTTCGAGTACTTTATTATTATTGTTACGAACTTTTTAAATGCAAGAACCTGTAAAGCTTTGAATGGTATCCCTACAGACGCTTATTGGGCCCGAGCCTCACAGCTCCGGCCTATGCGGACCTTAGTCACGTCTCGCTTCCGTCGTTTTGGAAAGCAGGGCGTGACGTTTACCTTTGTCTGTTGGCCTATTTATAGGTTGTTCCTTCTTAATGGTGTGTAACCGTCCCCCGTTAATCGGGGCATGATCATCTTCAGGATTCGAGCTAATGGCTGTCCATTTATTTGGCCCCATTAACTATCCCCTGAATGTGCCCAACGGTCAAATGATCCGTTCGCCCGACTTGGTCGTATCCCGTTTGGAGTGCGGGGGGGGGGCAACGGGTCGTGGGTGCTAAATGGATCGGGTATGCGAACACCCAAATTAGGTTCGTATCTGTGCTCTAACAGACATGAATCATAAAATCTTTTCTTATTGAAAGATATTTCCAAAAAACGTTTAACTAAATCATACTTAGCTAATTTATATTGACACTTAAAATGAACATGCCCAAAACGGCGATGCCATAATAATTGTTCATTAGAATGAGCAACTAGGTAATGTTTTATAGAATGAGGCAAACTTAAAATATAAATATTTTTATGTCTAATGCCAGAAAATAAAACATGTGAATCATTACCAACTATAGTACACAAACCTTCTCCAAAGTTAACCATGTAACCTTTGTCACCAATTTGACTTATGGAGATAAGGTTATGAAATAAACCTTCTACTAAATAGACATTATCAATTAAAGGTTTGGATGGGTTACCGACTTTGCCTACTCCAATGATGGTTTCCTTTTGATTACCTCCAAAGATGACCGTTGACCGTCCTTGATGTGGATCACTTCGGAGAGCAAAGAAAGATATCACGTCATGTGTTTGGAGCAACCGCTATCGAGAATATATCCTTTCTTCTTAGAGCTAATATTGCTTTTCTTGCTCTTTTCCTTTTTCTTAGGTACATGCATATTATACCATAAGCTCATGGTACCCAAGCTTATTGGGTCCAAGGGGATTACCTCTTTGGAAACCAAGTCCAAGGGGGCTTTGGCTTCCTAACATAGTTATCACAATTAATGACATCTTTGAAATATGATTTCATATAAACATTCTTATCATGAATGCTAGTGTCCTTGGGACCCCAAATTGTATATGTTTTGGGGATCCTCTTCCTAGTTACATGCACATTAGGTTGTGTTCTACGTGGTGCATGATGTTTAGGAGCATGAGGTCTAGCATATGAAAGAGGAGGAGGATATGCATGAGGCATATAATGATTATATGCAAAATAAGGAGCATGCATATGTTGTGGTGCATATGGAGCATACATATGATGTGGAGGATATAGATGAGCATACATATGATGTGTATGAGCATAAGAATGTGTAGGAGCACGTGCATGAGTATTTCTCATGTGTGGGTTAGCACGTGTCTGTGGCTATAGAGCATAAAACTTATCATATGTGTACATACGTGTAGTATGAGTGTTACTACATGGGTGAGTGTTAGTGTACATAAAAGCATTTCCCTTCTTTTGATTTCCACCCTTGGTTGGTTTCTTGGCAAAAGAGGGATTTTGTGGAGTAATGGCTTTCTTAGTAGGTTTGCTACCCATTGTGTTTTTGTCACTACTTGTGGATGCACTTGAGGATGGCCTCACAGAATCTATAGTTACACCACTATAGGAGGTGCATGATTTGGATGCATTTTCTTCTGAATAACAAAGTCCAACACGATGTGTTACCGGAAATTGGTTTGAAAGAAACTCATCCAATTATCCTTTTCCTTTGTTAAATCTTTTAACTTGGGAGGACATGAGCTCATATTTCTCCCTTAGAGAAGAAATAGAAGTGTCCAAGTGGACACACGTGTGGTGAACTCGTGCACTTGGGTTTTGAGAGATTTATTCTCAATACCCAATTGTGTGTTTTGTGAGAGGAGATCATCGCTATCTTCAAAAGAAACGTGATCTAATTGAGATTTGAGGGAATTCACCTCATTTCTCAGTGTGCCATTTTGAGAAATCAAATTTGCTTTCTCAAGTGTGATGGTTCAACAATGGTGTCATTGTTGGTGATGGATGGCATGGATGACTTACATGCACTTAATTTCTTCAAATTAGTATATTTAAGCATGAGAGAATGATACTTAGAAAATAACTCTTCATTAGCTATTCTAAGTTCATCCATTGTTACCTTGGGTTCATCACTCTCACTACCGCTCCCATCGGAGGGTGTATCCTCATGTGCCATGAAGCACATGTGTGCACTCTCACCCTTCTCATTCTCGGATTGTCTTGACAAATCCCCGCTCGAGTCATCGAAAGTGCCAAAGAGTCCTTTCTTCTTATCCTTCTTGAATTCGTCGGCCTTATGATACTTTGGTGCTTTCCACTCCTCCTTATTCTTTAGCATTGGGCAGTCCTTCTTAATGTGCCCTGGCTTATTGCACTTAAAACAAAGAGAAGAAGAGTTGTTAGTGGAATCGAATTTAGATGTGGATGGAAATTTACCTTTGCGAAAGAAGCGTTGGAACTTCTTCGCCATGAGCGTCATTTCTTCCAAATCCATCTCGTTCTCGGACTCATCACTATCGGAGATGAAGAAGTAGCTTTAAACGCTAAAGATTTCATCTTTGCCTTCGTTGGCTTCATCATTCCTCGAATCTTCAATCGATTCTCCCTTCTTATTTCGTAAGACATGAGAGTACTGATGAGATTCACCACGATGTAGCTCTTCATGTCATTAACCTCCTCAATAGAAATTGCTCTTCTTTCCCATTTTGAGGTCATTGACATGATAATCTTCCTCATTTTTTCTTGTTGGGTGTATGTTTGTCCAAGAGCTTTGGTGATGTGGTGAAGCGACCATATATTACGGCAATGTTCTCACCTTCCTGCATTTGAAACATGTCGAAGTTTTGTATATCAACATATAACTTTGACAACTTTACCTTGTTAGTCCCTTCGTGGGTGACAACGAGATGGTTCCATATTTGATATGTACTCTTACATGTGCATATCTTGTTGAACTCATCGGGATCCAAAGCACAATAAAGATTGTTCATTGCTTTGGCATTGTTCACCTCGATAGACTTCTCGGCAAGAGTCCATTTGTCGAAATCCTCTTCCGTAGGCTCTACGTATTCCTTATGGAGGATTTTCCACAAAGAAGCACTCCTAAGAAACGTTTCCATCCGACACTTTCAATAGCCAACATTCATGCCAATGAAACGCGGAGGACAAACTGTAGATTGTCCTTCGAATATGGAAGAAGCACAATCCCGATCGTGATTGTTGTAGGAAGTAGGTGGAGGAACATTGTTGTTGTTGGATGCCATAGCTATAACCTTGTGCTTTGATACCAATTGTAAGGACCTTGGCTATGAGGAAAACACTAGAAGGGTTGAATAGTGTTTATAAAATTAATTAAGAAATTACGAATAATTAAAATCCTAATCCAAAAAATATGCGGAATAAAATGAAACAACCAATAAGCAATGCAAACACAAGGATGTTTCAAGGGTTCAGATTACCCAAGTCAAACCCGACTTGTTCCCGATAATCCTACGTCACTTCCACCCGGGATACCACTCGGATACTCAAGTTAGAACCCTAACTTCAGGTTTTCTTTCAACCCACTTGTAGTAACCCTACAAGTGTAATTGATTACACAATTGATGCGCTTGAATCTCACAACTTGGGATCAAGCAAACCACTCTCACAACCGAGAGTAAAACCAACTTACGAAAGTTATGAAATTTGACATAACACTTACAAATCACGTATGCCTTGAAGTAGAACTTGAAGGAGCAAAGTGATTGGAGTGTTGATCTCTTTCAAGAAGAGAGAGTAGCCCTTTCTCTTGTCACTACCAAATGCCTAGAAGATATGAACTTTGATTCTAGGTTGGAGAGCTAGAGAGAATGACATTCTAGGGCTTAGAATGAATTGAGAGCTTTAGAGATTGAGATGAATTCAATGGAGTTCTAAGAGATGATCAATAGTTCATCAAGAAGTTTTAATAGAACAGTAGCATGCTCTTATATAGGCTCTATAAAACCCTCAAAGAAAATACCCAAACCCCCCTTTTGAAATCCGTGTGGAAAATCCCAACGGATTAATTTTACAGGCAAAACAGGCGACTGATGAAGAACGGACAGTTGCCTGTTGCACTGTGTCAGAGGGTAGGTGAGAATTCAAACGGTAACTTACCACGTTGGACAATCGACTGCTGATGTGTCCATATTTTCTATCTTTTTCATATCATTATCTCATCGCATTGCATATCATTTTCGCTACCAAATCCCACTTTTTACTACGATTCTGCATTTCTGACGATATTTTCAAGTTTCGTAGTGTTTTGTGAATTTTCAGGGATTTTGGAGCGATTTGGACCCCTATCCGGGTATGGACACATCCGACGTGGCCATGAGCTCGTTGGCGGGGCTCTGGAGGAGTTTGCCGCATTCCTGGAGCCATTGGAGGAGAGAAGAGGGAGAGAGAGCAGAGAGAGAAGCTGCAGGCGCAGACCCAGCATTTCCCAGAAAATGCTCGGTCCGAGCAGCTCAGCTGCTCGGACTGAGAATTTTCAATTGCAGCTGAGGTCGGATACGGCCTGACATGGACCGAGCAGCTCATCTGCTCAGTCAGGTAGCCCCAGATTTCACAGCCCGAGCAGCACGTGAGCAGCTAAGCGAGCATGTCCTACTCGGTCCCGGTAGGTCGACTTCCAGATCTCCTAGCAGCCGAGCAGCTTGCCTATGCGGACCGAGCCTCTAACCGAGCTACGCTGACTCAGACCGAGTCACCTACTCGGTCGGCACGTCCTGGGGCATTTTTGGAATGTTTTTGAAGCGCGCGATGCGCACGATCTGAGGGACTGAAGCTCGCAATTGGGGGGAGCGGCTGAGGGGAGTTCGTTCTAAGTTTTGCTAAGGCATTTTTAGGGAGTTCTTGAGAGCGATTTTTCTAGGAACTTTTGGGGGTTACTTTTTGTAGCGAATTTTGGATTAATTATCGAAGATTATTGCCTTGCTTTTGTCTGGATCTATTATTCGTTCTTCTACTCTCGCTGTAAGTTCCTTGAGCCCAAATTTATCTATTGCTAAAATGTTTTCCTCTGTAAAATTGATGTTTTTGTGCATTCCTATTGCGATGTCTGAGTAGATCTAATCTAGGGTTGATGGGTTAGCCTTAGGATTTTTGGGGAAAATGTAGATCTGGATCCCTACGTTGAATTGGGGATTTAGGGTTGTATTTCGGTAGATCATACCGAATCCGTAGATAACCCGTACTGAGATCATGCCCACGGTATGCGGAATTGATGTGTTTAAGGGGTATCTAGGGATTCGAATAGGGAAATCAATAGATCAACCCAAGGCACATGACCATGCCCGGCTCGCGCCTTGATGGGATCCATCGACGAACTATACCGCTTCGTTGACGGCTACTGCCATTGCGTCAACGAGAGCCACCGAAATACCCCGCAATTCTAACCCACGAGAGTGGTACGAATTGGGGAATTAATTCCCTGGCCCTAATGCAATGTGAGGAACCTATCCAACATCAACCCCCAACGATCTTAGTGGCGATACCTAAAGCCCTAGTCCTTTTTATTTGATATCACAACAATAACAATCAACCCAAACCTTTCACTCCGACCGCTACCTCACTTCCAAATTTAGAAATAGGCTGAGAATATTATAGACACTATCTCCGTCCCTGTGGGATTCGACTATCTTTTATACTATAACTCGACACCGTCCGCTTGCGAATTGAGCCCGAAGTCATAGCCTAGGTGCCATATTACGTCTGGCGATCGTGACACCGCCAGGTGGATCCTAGGTGTAGCCTACGGATGCGTCAAGTTTTTGGCGCCATTGCCGGGGACGGCAATAGTGTTTTTACCTCAGTTTGTTTTTATCTTTGTGAAGTTTGCTAGCACTCTTACCATTTCTCAACCTGCCATCATTTTTTATTCTTTTTATTTATTGTGGTGCTACTGACGGTGTTCTTCTGAGTTTTGTTGGTGCATGAACACCCGCCACAAGGGGGCTACTAGAGAGTTATTGTTCGATCCTGAGATCGAAAAGACAGCCCGGGCTTTGCGAGCTTCTAGCAGAAGTTCATCTCCATCTTCTCAGATGGGAGAGAACCCTCCCCCTCCTCCTCGCACTGGGTCCATCAGGGACCACATGAAACCGATGTTTGGGAACAACTCCTCAATTCTTAGACCGCAGCTGACAGCGGTAACCTTCGAGCTTAAGACGGGGTTGATAAATCTGATGTAGCAGGATCCCTTCCACGGGCATCCTCACGGGAATCCCAACCATCACATCGACTCCTTCTTGGCTAAGTGCGACACTTTCAAGGCGAAGGATGGCAGTGACGATGCGGTGAAGCTGCGGCTCTTCCCCTTCACCTTGAGGGACAAGGCCTCCTATTGGCTCCGAGCTCATCCTCCCAACCACTTCACCACATGGGAGAAGCTCGCGCTTGCTTTTGTGGATAAATTTTATCCACCCTCAAAGATGGTCCGGATCCGTGGGGCCATATCAAATTTCAAGCAACTCCCGCATGAGTCGCTCTACAAGGCCTGGGAGGGTTTAAGGACCTCCAACACCAGTGCCCACACCACAGAATCCAACCTTGGGATTTGGTGCAGAGCTTATACAACAGGCTCCAGCCTAGCACCAAAAAGATTATTGATGCTGCGGCGCAAGGCGCCTTATTGGATAAGTCTCCCGAGGAAGCCATAGATCTGTTGGAGCACATGGCGGCCAACACCCAGCAGTGGAGCAATGAGCGGACAGTTATGACCCGGACTCCAGAGGTCAAGATCGCCACTCACTTGGATTCTCACATTGAGACCTTGTGCAAGCAAGTGGCCCGAATCGAGCAGCGCCTGGACTCTATCCCTGCAGCATCCAGTACCTCTTATCATCATGCAGAGGAGTATGTAGACCCCGGATACATTCCTATTGAGGGTCACTATCAGGGTGCTGAGACATCTGAGACTGTTCAGTACGTCCAGGGAGAAGGACGGAACCAGTGGCAGCATCCGGCCGCCAGAAATCACCCAGGGTTCTCATATGGAAACCCAAGCGGAGGGCTGTAACCTCTGCAGTTTCAGAGACCACCTCCTCCTCCTCAGCAGTAGCAGAGCCAGCAGCAGCGTGGCTTTAGGCCAGATGGGCCCTATAGGCCACCGGGATATCAGTACAACCGGCCACCTCAGCAGAATTTTGCGTCGGCTCCTCCAAAGTCTAATCTCGAATCTACATTGGAGACCTTTATGAGCGACCAGATTCAGTTCAATCAGGATACGTTGAACCAATTTAAGAGTATCAATTCTTCGCTCGATGAACTGAGGAGGCAAATGTCGTAGTTGCTGAAGAATCAGGGGAGACTACCCTCCCAGCCGGAGACCAACCCTAGAGCTCAAGCAAACGCCATGGTTTCAGTGACCACACGAGGAGGACGGGTTACCGACCCCGTTATGGTTTCGATGCTGAACAAAGAAAAGGTCGCCATTGAAGAAGTTGCTGATGACAGTGGTAGAGTTGAGGCCAGTGAAGGGCCTATCACTATTGAAGAGAAGGCGGATGCACCTCCCGTCTTACCTACCATGACGCCGCCACCCGTTGATGCATCCAAGGGCAAAGCCTCCAGACCCCCTCCTCTGTACCCTCAAAGGCTAGCCCTTGCCAAGCTGGAGAAGAAGTACTCCAAGTTTATGGAGTTACTAAGGGGGATACAGCTGAATATCCCATTTATAGATGCCATTACCGAGATCCCAACATATGCAAAATTTCTGAAGGATCTCATTACAGTAAAAGGAAGCTTGAGGAAATTAAGCTGCTGGAGGATTCCACCTCCGTGATCAGAAATCACCTCCCCCGGAAGCTGTCGGATCCGGGGAGCTTCACCGTGCCATGTTCTATTGGCGGCATGCCAATAGCAGAGCGCTAAATGACTTGGGGGCCAGCATCAGCCTCATGCCTCTATCCATCTTCAGAAGACTCCAGACGGGAAGCGAGCTGGAATCGACGAGCATATCTATTCAGCTCACCGATCACTCTATCACTTACCAAGTCGGAATAGCGAGGGACGTCATCCTCCAGATACCTCCAGGGCTATGTGTCCCAGTCAATTTTGTCATTATGGACATGCCAGAGGGAGGAAGCTCTCAACTCATCCTTGACCGCCCCTTCATGGCAACAGCCAGAGTTCTGATAGACATCCGAGAAGGGACCCTTTCCCTCAATGTGGGGGATATTGAAGCTGAGTTTCAGCTACAAAGGCCGATGAAGGAGAGAGCTTATGAAGAATGGGCAAATTATCTGGAGCTCCTTGAGGAGGAAGCTATTAAGGAATTCATGCTGAAGGGGTCATGAAGGACCCGATAATGGCAAGCATCGACGACGACGGTGACCCAACCTACAACAAAGCGGTCGCCGCATACATCCAAGTCTTGGATGAGGGGTCTCTATGCCAATCATCATATCGTCAAGTGCAGGAGACTATATCTTATATAGAGGAGAGTATTGGAGAAAGCAGAAATCAAACGCCGCCAGTTTGTACCACCCCGGAGATGGACGCGCGACCACCATGCGTGCCAAGTGAGCATTGATATATCATAGAGAGTTGAGCTCATGACTGAAAATGAGCTCTTATTGGGAGGCAACCCAATTTCGTAGATTTTGGACTTTCTTTCTTATTTTCTTATTATTATTTTTATTTCGTGATTTTAGGTAAAATTGCAAAAACATAAAAATTTGACGAGTTTGTGTTCTGTGTAGGACGGACAATTGAGGGCATGCATATGGACATTGTAAACGGAAGGAAGGCGGAGGAAAACAATGGAACCGAAGATTTGAGAAGAAAAGCAAGGAAAAGAAGAGGAGAAAGACACAGGAGGCTCGGACCGAGCAGCTACCCTGCTCGGTCGAGCAACACAGATACGAGGAGACGACGATATTTAGGCTCGGCCCGAGTAGAAAGATACTCGGTCCGAGTAGAAATAGGCTCGGACCGAGCAGAAAGCTGCTCGATCGAGTACTACAGGAGATTAAAGTTGGGAAGAAAACGTCACTCTGTCGACCCGGACAGAGAATTATTGGCTCGGCCCGAGCAGGATACGACTCGGAGGGAGTATTTCATTCAAATTTTTAACGTTGACCCGGTCGAGCAGCCTAGCTGCTCGGACCGAGTTGAGTCGGTATTACGTTTTAATTCTTTTGCTTCGACCCGGTCGAGCAGCCTAGCTGCTCGGACCGAGTCGGGTCGGGTTTTTAACCCAGCTCGCTTCGCTTTTAATCCCACCGTAAAACTATATTTTTTACCCTAAAACAATTTATCATCTACCATTTTCCCCCGAGCTCCCCTAATAACCCTACTCGTTCAACCCACCGCCCCCGCCATCTTTCCCCTCTGTCTCCACCGTCGGCTCCATCGTCTGTGCCGCCAATCGCCGGTAAACCCCCCCTCTCTCTTCTCTCTCCTTCCCCCATTTCTATCTCTCCTCCGCCTCCCTATCTCCCCCCCCCCCCACCGCCTTTCTCCCTACACATCGACCGACGTCGTCGACGGCGCCACCGCTGCCGACGGCGGCGCCGCCCTCACACAGCATCCCCTCTAACTGATTTCCCCTCTCCCTCTCCCTCTCCCTCTCCCGTCAACTCCCGCTCCCCAAAACCCCCCTCTCTTCGCCCTAATTACCGCAGGCTCCGTCGACGGCGCCACCGCCACCGACGGCGCCGGCCATCACCCCCCCCCCTCCGTTAAACCCCCCACCCACAATCCCCATCGCCGTTGCCGAAACCCACCCCCACCCCCACCCCCGCCTCCCTCTTCACGGCGATCATCGAACCCCCCATAGAACGAGCAGCCCAGCTGCTCGTTCAGAAACCCCCCCATCTGTGCCCTAGGGCACAAACTGAGCACCTAGGTGCTCGGTCCCCCCCCCCCCGAGTCGAGCCCTAGGGCACTGCTCGTTTCACCCCCGAGTCGACCGACTCGTTCACACGACTCGTACTGTGTCACACCCATTGCACAACTTGGACCGCGTAGCTCTCTTCTCGGTCCGAGTCACAGCTTATCTGCTTTCCATGCATTTTTATCGATTATCTGATGTTTTGACTGTTTCCATTTGTAGGACCTCTCGTCTGACATTAGTAGCAGTAGCGTGGATTATCTTGGGGGATCTTCTGACTGTCCGCATCATTCGCTCCTACGGTACACTCGTTCCCTGCTCTCTTTTTATAATGTAGCTTTATACTACACGCGGCACTATGGTTCGCACACGCGGATCTATCACACCCCCCTCCCGCTCGCGGGAAGAGACTGTCTTCTGGCATGTCCTCTTCCTGTCCACTGCATCATGCACGCACCACTTCCACTACCACACCCTCTGCCACTGCCACTACCCCTGCCACTGTCACCACCACTACCTCTACCATCCCTACCACCACCGCACCCATCCTATCAGCTGCTATCCCCTCCACCTCTGTCTCCACCACTGCTACCTTATCACCCCCACCCAGTGATGACCCCACCACCCACATTCCCACACACGGCATTACTTTCCGAGATGCTGCTCACAGATTGCGATACTCTAGGATCCACCAGCGCCGTCTAGTGCCGACGGTCTTCGTTGACGTTCCTGCACTCCAGTCCCTGGGCATCCTCCAGGGAGTGCACCGCCTATTCCGAGCGATCGGTTTCGACCGATTCCTCGGTGTCCACGCCCCCACTTACACGCGCCTTACACTCGAGGGTCTTAGCTCCCTTGCCTTCACCGCAGCAAGTGACAACATCACATTCCGTCTCTTTGATCATGATTACACTGTCACTTTCGCTATGATCAGAGTGTATTTTCACTTTCTCGCCGTCCCTGACCTATGGTAGCTTTTTCACCTACCTTTGACCTCACCGATTTTGCTGTGCGCCCCTTTTGGGGGAGCGTATTTCTGGCCTACCTGAGTACCGCCCTAGCCAGTCGAAGGCATCGTGCATATTGCACCCGTGCCTTCGCTATACCCAGAGACACCTAGCATGCACACTCTTCTGCAGACCGGAGGTTGGGACTATGTGTTGGATATGGACGACATAAATACACCCATGAGGGGATGTATGAGGGTATACGGACCTCAGATGTCGCGTGCACGAAAGCGTGCACGAAGGGAACCTTTTCTCGTGTGAAAAGGACCACTCGATAAGTGGAAAAAGCCACTTTATAAGTGCATAAAGGCACTTGATAAGTGAATGAAGAAGAGGATAAATGAATGTGCTAATATAGGCTAATAAGTTTATAATTGGTTATTTCCTACAATAACCACCCCTAAAGCCTATAAATAAGACCCAAGGGTAAGGCATTCATTCCACACTTTCCATGCCATAAGTTTGCATAAGGCATCTTATGTTCTTCTTCTCCCTTCCATTAAAATCCTCTTCTAGTTAGAGATTTAGGCGGTGAAACTCTGCTTCGATCCTCCGTGACGAAGTATCGACCGTTGTGGCGAATCCGAGGGCGAAGTGCCGAGATTACGGTGCCGCGTACGCAAGCGTAAGTCTCGACTTTATTATTTGATCCTAACGTCCTTGTTTTGACAGGATCCAACATTGGTATCGGAGCCATACGGGTTCGCCCCGGTCAAACCACCGCCCCGTCAAAACGATGAACGAGGCGTTGTATTTTTCACGAATGGGTATCCTACCATTATGGATATGGTAGGAACGCTTCGTGACAGAGAGAACGCAGCGGTTGTTCTTTTCTCGACGAACGGGTGCTTCATCGACGAACGGGTGCTTCATCGAGGAAGATGATGGTAGTTATCCACATCGGAGAAGATGACTTTTGGTGCATGATCACCATGGCCAAATGGGCTATGGAGGCAATGCATTCCCCCTCCCCAGGCGGAGGGGGTTGGCTACGGCCAAATGAAAACGAAAACCACCCCGTCGGGGGGGAAGTATGTGCAGCCAAACCCATGAAAGGGGGTGGCCGGCCATGGCAATATGGGCCATGGCCGGCCAAGGCAAAGGGCCATGGCTAGGCCATGGCCGGCCACGGCCAGGGCCAAGGGGCCCTGGCCGGCCTCTGGCTGAGGCCTGGCCAGGGCCAGAGGGCCCTGGCCAGCCTCTGGTCGAGGCCTGGCCAGGGCCAGAGGGCCCTGGCCGGCCTCGGCCAGGCCTGGCCGGCCTCTGGCCGAGGCCAGGCCTGGGCCAGAGGGCCCTGGCCGGCCTCGGCCAGGCCTAGCCGGCCCTGGCCGGGGGCCAGGGCCAGGCCAGGGGCCTGGCCGGCCCTGGCCTCTGTCAGGGCCATGGCCAGCCCTGGTAGAGGCGAGGGCCAGGCCTTGGCCGGCCCTGGCCGGCCTCGGCCAGGGCAGAGGCCCTAGCCGAGGGGCCAAGGCCCCTGGCCAGCCAGGGCAGAGGCCCTGGCCGGGGGTGCCTGGATCCTTGGTCGACCAGGGCAGAGGCCCTGGTCGACCAATCGAGGACTTTTGGTCGGCATTGGTCTGGTCGACCAATCGGGGATTTTTGGTCGCATTGGTCGACCTCGGCAAGAGGCCTTGGTCGATGTAACACGAACATGCCGACTAGCCCATACGGGGCCAACGACAGTCGTCTGCGGCAAAATTCTCCTATACCGGGGGAAACGCCTGGATCCATACGGGAGCCGGCGACGATGGCTTGCAGAAAAATCCCCAAAGGGGGATCCGGCCTTGGTACAAGTACGACTTATCCCGGCAAATGGCCAGGGATTACCGTACATTTCACTAGTATCATAAGGGTACTAAGTTGGAATATCGCTTTTTTCCCAAGGGGGGATCCGGCTTTGGCCAAGTTGCGATGGCAACTCTCACTTCGGAAGGAAGATGAATTCGGCCTTGGCACGGCACGACCCCGGCAATGGCCGGGGAATTGTCGAAATATTTTGGCTATGACACCCTATACTGGGGTATAGGCCTTGCAAAATACGTTTGCAAAATGCATTTGAAAAATACGTTTTTCAAAATACTGCAAAATACGTTTGCAAAATATTTTTGAAAAATACGTTTTCAAAAATGCTTTTCCGCTGCAAAGTACTATAAGAGTACTATTATTTGATAAAGTGATGGGGAAATGTTGAAAGTTACTCTAGATGGTGATTGGAAACGTAGTGACCTTTCTGATTCTAGAGTAACATCTTCAATATTTTTTGAAAGTAACTTATCAAATTATAAATATCATTCCAAGTGGGAGTTGAAATTAGAACTATCCAAATGGGATATCTATTATCATTTCAAGTGGGAATTATATTTTAAAGAATTTTTAATGCAATGTTTTTGATCAAACCTTCGGTTTTGTGTCTTTTGCAACATTTTAAAAGTAAAATGTCTTTCGCTTCAAAGAAAATCGTCGCTGAGTTAAACAGAGGTGAAAAACTCAACGGCGATAATTACAAACTATGGTCCATTAAGATACAATACGTTCTAGAGGAGCAAGAAGTGCTCGAAACTCTGAAGAACGTAATGATTGAACCCGAGTTGGGCACTACGGCCCAACACAGACGAGACAAGGAAGCTTTTGATGTTTGGTCTCGGAAGAACAAGATAGCTCGCATTACGTTATTGAGAAGTATGGCCGATGACATAATGCGCATCTTTCGAGAGCATGACTTAGCCATGGACATATGGTCCAAGCTTGAGGAGAAGTTTGGTGGCACATCGGTGTCCAAACTTTGTTCTTTAACTATAAGATTTGATTCATACAAGAAACGTCCAGATCATTCCATGTGGAAACATCTGCGACATATGGCGAATCTAATCTCAGAGTTAAAGGATGCAGGTCATGTGCTCACTGATAAGCAACAAATCCAAGCAGTCATACGTTCCCTACCAAATGGGTGGGACCAAATGAAGATGCATCTCACTCACAATGAGAGCATCAAGAACTTCAGCGACGTTTCTAAGCACCTCGAGTTAGAGGAAGAGCGGCTTGCGACCACCAAGCCAAGTGCAGAAGTGCACATGGTTGCTAGTTCCTCACACGGGGGAAAGAAACGGAAATATCGTTCGAAGTTTACTAATGAACGTAATAAGCAACCTGAGTCTACCAAGAAACCCAAACATAAGGGTGGGCACAAGAAATGGCACAAGAAGAAAGACTTGAAGAAGATCAAGTGCTTCAAGTGCAACAAGTTCGGTCACTATGCTCGTTCGTGTACGAGTGGAACCGACGAGGTAACTTGTAATGCTAGTTACATATGTGTTTCTAGTTCAATATTTCTTGTAGAATCTAATCCAATTTTGGATAATTGATTCAGGTGCCACCGATCACATAGCAAGGGACAGACGGTCCTTCGTGGAGTATCACCGGATACCCCAAGGAACAAAGTGGATTTATGTAGGAAACAACACACGTGTTGAAGTGAAAGGCGTTGGGACTTGCAAGCTAGTCTTGGACAACGGCCGCACTCTCTTACTACATGATGTCCTCTTCGCTCCAGATATTCGAAGGAATATTATATTTGTGGTCGTGTTAATGGGTCTTGGTTATAGCTGGTTCTTTTAAAATTGTAAAGTGGACTTGTTTTTGTAATAATTCCTTAATTGGCACTGGGTATGTATTTAATGGATTTATTGTTTTAAATACAATGTATGACTCTTCATTTTGTAATGAAAATTTCCTTATTACAAATTCGTCGACTTATGAGTCTGATATAATTTGTTGGCACGCAAGACTTGGTCATATTGGACCAACACGAATGGATAGACTTGCCAAACGTGGCCTTCTATCCAATGTTTCAAAGATTGAAATGTCGATCTGCGAACATTGCCTTGTGGAGAAATCTTGTCGCAAGCCGTTTGGAACCGGCACAAGGGCCGAGGTTCCATTACAGCTCATCCATTCGGACATATGTGGTCCGATGAATGTTAAGACAAGACGCGGGAAGTCCTATTTCATCACTTTTATTGATGATTTCACCCGATTCAGACATATCTATTTGATATCCCACAAAAGTGAAGCATTAACCTGCTTTAAAAACTATATGAGTTTAGTGGAGAATCAATTAGATCGCAAGATTAAGGTCTTGCGAACCGATAGGGGCGGTGAATATCAATCAACAAGTTTTAAGGAACTTTGTGATGAAAAGTGCATAGTACATCAGGTAACTATGCCATATACTCCTCAACAAAATGGTGTTGCTGAAAGGAGAAATAGGACTTTAATGGAAATGGTCTGTTCAATGATGGCGCAAGCTAACTTGCCAATCACCTTTTGGGGTGATGCATTATTAACGGCCACTTTCATTTTGAACCGCGTACCCTCGAAATCAGTTAGCTCCACTCCTTATGAGTTGTGGAACCAAAAGTCACCTGACTTAAACATTTTAAAACCTTGGGGATGTGCATCCTACGCACATATTTCCTCCCATAAGTATGGCAAACTTGGGCCAAGGGGAAGGAAATGTATCTTTATACGATACGCAGAAAACTCCAAAGGTTATGTTTTCGTTAGTCAGGAAGACAATGGAGGTCTAATTGAGTTTAAGTCGAGGGATGTTACTTTCTTGGAAAACGAGTTTCCAAGACAGGGCGAGATAAGTCAGGACTTATCTCTATTTGAGATTAATGATCAAGAAGGATTACCTCATTCGAGTGGGAGAATTCTTGGTGAAGAAGAAAATACGTTTCAAACTTCACCAATGGATGATACGAATGACACTAATCCTATCCCATACGGGAATAATGATCCAAGTGGGAGCATTTCTAACGACATTTCAAGTGGGAGTGATATTAGAATTGATCTAAATTCGAGTCAACAAGGACTTGAAGAATCTCAAATACGACGTAATAGTCGTACAAGGTTGGCTCCTCTAAGATTTGAGGATGAATTTCCGCAAACCTTTATGACTTTACTACAAGATGATGACGACCCTGCTACTTTCAAACAGGCCGTATCATGCCCTGCGAAAGACAAATGGATGGAAGCGATGAAAGAAGAGTTGGAATCCATGAAAGTTAACCAAGTCTAGGACTTAGTTGACTTACCCAGAGGACATAGAGCTATTGGGAACAAATGGGTTCTCAAGATCAAGCATAAGGCTGATGGCTCTATTGACAGATATAAAGCTCGCCTTGTCGCGAAAGGTTTTACACAACAGGAAGGGATAGACTACGAAGAGACCTTCTCACCTGTTGTTCGTTTTACCTCGATTCGCCTGATTCTGGCTATGGTAGCTTGCTTAAACCTCGAATTACATCAGATGGATGTAAAGACTGCCTTTCTCAATGGAGAATTGGACGAGGAGATCTATATGGAACAACCAACAGGGTTTGTAAAAGAAGGAAACAAACATAAGGTTTGTAAACTTCGTAATTCCATATATGGTCTTAAACAATCCTCGAGGCAATGGTATATACGATTTCAAGAAGTTGTCTTATCAAATGGTTTTTCCATGCTTGATGAAGACAACTGCGTATATATATCAAGAGGATTAAGAGCAAGTACGTTATTATGTCTCTATATGTAGATGACATTTTAATAGCCGGAAATGACAAGGGCTTTGTGATGGATATCAAGGCTTGGCTTTCATCAGTTTTGAGATGAAAGACATGGGAGAAGCCGCATATATCCTTGGAGTTAAGATTTCAAGGAATCGTTCGAAGAAACTTCTTTCTCTTTCACAGGAGACTTATATAACGAAGGTTTTAGAACGTTTTAATATGCAGGACTGCAAGTCCATTGATACTCCTATAAGCAAGTGCGACAATTTATGTCTGAAATCGTGTCCAAAGAACCAAAAGGAAAAGGAAATTATGGAAAAAGTTCCATATTCCAGTGCAGTTGGTAGTCTTATGTACGCTATGATGTGTACAAGACCAGACATCTGTTTTGCTGTTGGAATGGTAAGTCGTTACCAATCCAACCCAGGGCAAGTACACTGGAAAGCAGTTAAGAGGATAATGCGGTATCTCAAAGGAACTGCAGACTATGCTTTATGCTATCACGGAGATGCCTTGAGGCTCGAAGGCTACACTGATGCTGATTGGGCAGGTGATCTCGATGAGCGACGATCAACCTCAGGATATGTTTTTCTACTCGGATCCGGTGCAATATCCTGGAGTAGCAAGAAACAATCCTACATCGCACTTTCAACTATGGAAGCCGAGTTTGTAGCATTTAGCATGGCAGTCCAAGAGGCTGTTTGGCTTAGGAAGTTCTTAGACCGGCTTATTGATGCAAATGACTCAGGTGTTGTACCAATACACAGCGACAGTCAAGCATCTATAGCCTATGTCAAAGATCCAAAATTCCATTGTAAGACCAAACACATAGATATCCGCTACAAATTTGCAAAAGAATATGACAAGACCAAGAAGGTAGACATAAGGTACATATCTACGCATGAGATGATAGCGGATCCGCTTACAAAGGCGATCCCCAGAGATGTGTTTTACAAACACTTATTATCTCAAGGATTGCGTAAGAGCTGAGTTGTACCAATGTAAATTCACATGTCTGTAAATGATCAAATTTAATAAAAGAATAAGTTCTTTTTAAACATTGCATATGAATTTCTTAAGAAATGTTTGTGTACATTTTTGAAATCTCAGTTATACTTTTTAGTATGTCGGACAGATTGAGGTTTGCTCGCTCACATGAGCAACCGCCTTTATTATATCAGACGGATAAAATAAAGATGAGACCTATTTAAAGTCAAAATCGTCAGACGGATGATTTAGAGTCATGACTTAAACAAAATGGTCGTATGAAAGGTCTGCATCATATGGATGTTTTCAAAAGATCTAAGAGGATTTTTTGAAATCATATCTGTCTTATGCGGGATGTGAGTCCAGAAGATCATTTGAGTAGTAAAAGGGACTCAAAGTCAGACATTGTGGTGTCTGGTTATCATCCTTACAACATCATTAAGACATACGCTCCCTGGGAAAAGAGTGATGTTGTAATGCGTATTCATACTACGCATGCAGTTTGACCATTGGGTTAGAATAGTAGTTATGTGTACTATTATGTGAGACCCAAAGACCACATGGGTCTTAACTCATTACCCTTATGGACTCTAATTGGTTCCTTAAGATTTGACTGGGTGATTGTTATCTTAGCATGTTGCTTATGGACTATGGTTAATTCGGTCCGGCGGGGCATGTTAGACAAGTGAGTCAAGTCAAGATCAAAAGGATCGCAAGAAGAGGAAGATTAATTTCATATTCACATTTGGACTTTAGAGATTCAAAGCTGGCCAGCCAATTGTAATCCAGATGGGATTCAATTGTTGAATATAAAGTATAAGAAATGTGAAGAAATAATCTAGGGTAAAGCATGCGTTGATCTACTCAACTTTTCACCTCGAGGGGTGTTGTGTATCTCTAACAAGTGCACAACAGCGGACTCTATGCGCATGACGGTCACACGGCCTATTTCTTGGTATGACAAACAGAAGAGTTAAAGGAAAATATGTTTCCTTACAATCCCCTCAAGTGTGAGTGGGAGATGTTGGCTATGGACGACATAAATACACCCATGAGGGGATGTATGAGGGTATACGGACCTCAGATGTCGCGTGCACGAAAGCGTGCACGAAGTGAACCTTTTCTCGTGTGAAAAGGACCACTCGATAAGTGGAAAAAGCCACTCGATAAGTGGAAAAAGTCACTTTATAAGTGCATAAAAGCACTTGATAAGTGAATGAAGAAGAGGATAAATGAATGTGCTAATATAGGCTAATAAGCTTATAATTGGTTATTTCCTACAATAACCACCCCTAAAGCCTATAAATAGGACCCAAGGGTAAGGCATTCATTCCACACTTTCCATGCCATAAGTTTGCATAAGGCATCTTATGTTCTTCTTCTCCCTTCCATTAAAATCCTCTTCTAGTTAGAGATTTAGGCGGTGAAACTCTGCTTCGATCCTCCGTGACGAAGTATCGACCGTTGTGGCGAATCCGAGGGCGAAGTTCCGAGATTACGGTGCCACGTACGCAAGCGTAAGTCTCGACTTTATTATTCGATCCTAACGTCCTTGTTTTGACAGGATCCAACACTATGTCCCTACCTGAGCTTACCCATCTTTGGGGTATGACCCGACCTCTTAGATTCCACCCGGATGGCTCTTTGAGACCATTGATGCTCTCTGACGCAGCCCACTGGATGTGTCAGCGCCTCTACCAGACTGCCACCACATTCTATTCCACGGACATCTGTTGCGGTGGTTTCTTTTCTATATTTGCTAGGATGCTAGGTATCCCCATCCCGGCTGACCTGCACCGCCCACCTGGCCCGACACGCTTGACCATTGGCGTGCTCGAGCACATGCATATCCTCCATCCCTATGGTGCTTGTCACTGGCGTTACCTAGTAGGTACCAGCCATGATTCTCACATGGTCCTCCCCAGCCCCTCAACTGACTCATATCCCCACCGTCCAGCTTGACTGGATGATTCCTCCGGTTTTTCCACTCCCTCCCATTCACGATCTCGAGCCCCCTGGAGCTCCGGTTGAGGCACCTGCCGATGACCCGGACCCACTCTCCTCGAAGTTCGAGCTGCTTGATATCGATGCTTTGGTCACCGACCTCCCTGTTCCTCCAGCCCACCCATCTTTAGGAGCCGACCCTTCCACCGCTGTATCTTCCGCATCTACCATCGTCGAGTCCTCGGGGACTGTCCTCACTTCATTCCCCGAGACTCAGATCTCTTCTGTCGCTGTATCGGTGCCGGAGGGCACCGATTTACCTTTTTCTGACGAAGTTATAGATTTAGATGCTCCTTCGCACGACCCTGTCCCCCCTCTCTCCCTGCTCTTTCGAAGCTTATTGCTTCAGCTCCTCTTGCTGGCACCACCTCCTTCTCGCCCGTGGCCATTTTCACGGAGTCTGTCTCGCCGTCTGTCCACACCTCTGTGTTGACGACAGCTCTATCTTCCGCCACCCCAGATTTACTTACGAGCTCACCCTCGCCTACCTTCCACGCCCGAAACGGTGCCTCAGTTGCATCGGGCCGCTTTCAGCGAGTAGTGACTTACAGACATCCCACCCGTGCCCCACTCGACTCTAGCACTTCTGACTCTCGCCTTACCGCTTTAGAGCAGTTGGCTTCCCGCTTACAGCGGGATTTCGATGACTTTCTCGTCGATACTAGGACACATAGACGAGAGTTGAGTCGGATCTACTATGCATCATAGACCTTCTTTGGCAGCGGGGCCCGCCCACTGTCATACTTACTCACGTACCACCTACTAGGCCGAACACTGTGACCACCTCTGCACCACTTAGTGCTTCACTTCCCCAGGCTTCTGCAGAGTCTGTTTCTACCACCTGTGAGTCATCGGTCACAGTCGATCCACTCTCTGCCCTCGTATTATTTACTGCTGAGCCCTCCACCTCCATCATAGACCTCACCGCCAGTTCTCCTCCAACGTCCCAGCCTGACCTTCCACCCACTACCCCGGGTCCACAGTAGAGGGACCCATCACCACTCCCAGAGGGTGGTGCCTCTGCTTGATGTAGTCTGTACCCACCTTGCCTCCCCCATATATTTCGTGCACATCTGTCTTTACGGTGCCCTACTTTTACCTAGCTTGGGGGAGGATACATACACCCATGCATCATTTCATATATTGCATTGCATCATACCATATTTTTATTTCTTTATTTTTTTTTTACTTTTCTTTTATTACATAGCTTTTATTTTATTTCCCCACCCACACCGCCCCGTTAGCATCATCTCCCGCTCAAGAGCGTTTTCTTAGCAGTGAGGACACTGCTAGGTTTAGCTTGGGGGATAAGCGCTCCCGCTTTATTTTTATTTTTATTTTTACTTTTCATTTTCCTCACTTATTTTCAGTTTTATTTCACTTTTTCACCACTTTCCCACCTCGTTTTATTTTTTCTCATTTTGCATCATATTTTATGTTACTCTCCATGCATACATCTCTTTTTATCTGTTTTCCCTTTTTCTCTGTTTCTCTATTATTTTCACTAAGGATGGTCCGCATGATGATATCTCTCTAGGCTTTATTAGTTTTTTACGATGCTCATCTCTTTGACATGCTATTAGAGTTAATTTTAGTTTTATTATCTATATGCATGCTCTTCTTTTGATGATCTGTCTGAATTAATACTTGAAATGAATTGAAAATCAATTGCATGAACTAGTATTTTGCATGATTTATGTTGGGAAACGCACCCATGTTCACGCATCACTAGAACACTTGGAGCACCTGCTTTCTTATCTTATTCACTTCTGCTTGCATGCCTGCTGATATTGTGATTGTTACCGCATGCCATTTTCAGTATTCATTTAGAGAAGTGAAAATATTCATACTTTATATGAGTTTAGTTAGGGTTTTATTTTATCAAACTAATGTGCACCATCTTATGAGTGAACCGAGAGTCCCATTATCTTCCTTCTCCACATATATATTTTATCTCTACATATCAGTTGGTTACACCCCCATAGCTAATTTACCGCATCCCACTTTCCAAACATAAAAAGAAAAAGAATAGCTTCTAAATGAAAATGAAATGAAAAAAGAAAAAAAGAAAAAAAGAAAAAAATAATATATATGTGTATATATTCATATCTGAAAAGAAAAAAGAGAGAGAAAATAAATGAATACGGTTTTATTTCATTTCATTATAAGCTATCATTTATTCTGGGAAGAAAAACAAATTTCCATATCATTTTCCTTGATGCGACGCCTCAAGCTAAGCTTGGGGGGTAAACCAACTGATCATACGAGTGAGCTTGACATTAGAGTGGAGACGGTGCACATCAGGGATATTTTATAAAACCAAAACTTTACAAATTGCTTTAGTTTTGGAGATTTTTCATGTATCTAATTGAATATCTGAATGGCATGATCTTTCCTATTCTTTATTGCATGTTGTGTGAATCTTTTGTGCTCCTTGTGTATCTGTGATTGAAATGGGCGTTGCCAACTCTTTTATACTAGACTCTAAGGATTGCATGAGATTGATATGATTTGACTGTGTTATTTCGGTAGATCCCTGTTCTTTGCCTTTATTGCATGTCATATGATATATAAAGCTAGAAATTACAAATAGCATGTATGTTTAGCACTCAGAGCATCGTGATAGACTTTTTAAGCCTGAGATCTGACCGATCGTCCTTAGCACTTTCCTCTTACCTCTCTCTTTTTGTTTTTCATTCCTCTTCATTTTCATTTTCTTATTTTCGTTTTGTTTTCCTCCCGACGTACCGATTATTCGTCTTCCTCGAGGACGAGTAAGAGGTAAGCTTGAGGGATTTTGATGTGTCCATATTTTTTATCTTTTTCCTATCATTATCTCATCGCATTGCATATCATTTTCGCTCCCAAATCCCACTTTTTACTACGATTCTGCATTTCTAACGATATTTTCGAGTTTCGTAGTGTTTCGTGAATTTTCAGGGATTTTGGAGCGATTTGGACCCCTATCCGGGTATGGACACATCCGACGTGGCCATGAGCTCGTTGGCGGGGCTCTGGAGGAGTTCGTCGCATTCCCGGAGCCATTGGAGGAGAGAAGAGGGAGAGAGAGCAGAGAGAGAAGCTGCAGGTTCAGACCCAGCATTTCCCAGAAAATGCTCGGTCCGAGCAGTATTAGCTGCTCGGACCGAGCCGTATCAATTGCAGCTGAGGTCGGATACGGGCTGACGCGGACTGAGCAGCTCATCTGCTCGGTCAGGTAGCCCCAGATTTCACAGCCCGAGCAGCACCCGAGCAGCTGACCGAGCTGGTCCTACACTGTCCGGGTAGGTCGACTTCCAGATTTCCAAGCAGTCGATCAGCTTGCCTACGTGGACCGAGCCTCTGACCGAGTTACGCTGACTCGGACCGAGTCACCTACTCGGTCGGCACTTCCTGGGGCATTTTTGGAATGTTTTTGAAGCGCGCGATGCGCGCGATCTGAAGGACTGAAGCTCGCGATTGGGGGGAGCGGCTGAGGGGAGTTCATTCTGAGTTTTGCTAAGGGATTTTTTAGGGAGTTCTTGAGAGCGATTTTTGTAGGAACTTTTTGGGGATTAATTTTTGTAGCGAATTTTGGATTAATTATCGAAGATTATTGCCTTGCTTTTGTCTGGATCTATTATTCATTCTTCTACTCTCGCTGTAAGTTCTTTGAGTCCTAATTTATTTATTGCTAAAATGTTTTCTTCTGCGAAATTGATGTTTTTGTGCGTTCCTATTGCAATGTCTGAGTAGATCTAATCTAGGGTTGATGGGTTAGCCCTAGGATTTTAGGGGAAAATGTAGATCTGGATCCCTACGTTGAATTGGGGATTTAGGGTTGTATTTCGGTAGATCCTACCGAATCCGTAGATAACCCGTACTAAGATCATGCCCACGGTCTGTGGAATTGATGTACTTAAGGGGTATCTAGGGATTCGAATAGGGAAATTGATGGATCAACCCAAGGCACGTGACCATAACCGACTCGCGCCTTAAGGGGATCCATCAACGAACTATACCGCTACGTTGACGGCTACCACCATTGCATCAACGAGAGCCACCGAAATACCCCGCAATTCTAACCCACGAGAGTGGTACGAATTGGGGGATTAATTCCCTAGCCCTAATGCAATGTGACGAACATATCCAACATCAACCCCCAACGATCCTAGTGGCAATCCCTAAAGCCCTAGTCCTTTTTATTTGATATCACAACAACAACAATCAACCCAAACCTTTCACTCCGACCGCTACCTCACTTCCAAATTTAGAAATAGGCTGAGAATATTATAAACACTATCTCTGTCCTTGTGAGATTCGACTATCTTTTATACTATAACTCGACACCGTCCGCTTCTGGATTGAGCCCGAAGTCGTAGCCTAGGTGCCATATTACGCCTGGCGATCGTGACACCGCCAGGTGGATCCTAGGTGTAGCCTATGGGTGCGTCAATTGCTGAAGGTTGGACAGGCGCCTGAAAACCGACAGGCGCCTGGAAAACCTTCTACAGTCGTTCGTGTGGCAAAGTGCGAAGTTGTCAAAATGTAAGAATTCTATGTAAGCTTGGACATGAGACTGATGTGGTATTCACAGGCGCCTGTGCCATGGGCAAGCGACTAGAAAACCAACATCATTCGTCTGTGTGCACAAGTACGTAACTTGCCAAAATGAAAGATCTGGGGAAGTGATGGACATGCGACTGTAAAGGTATAAAAAGGCGCATGTGCCATGGACAGGCGCCTGTAAAACCTACATAGTGTGCCTGGAAGCACAAGTGCATAAGTTGACAGATCTTAGGATCTTTGGACAAGAGGAGATAGGCGACTGACGAACAAGTCACAGGTGCCTAAAACTAGACAGACGTCTGTACTTTGTACAGCAGTCACCTGTTGAAAGTTAAGAATGAAAAGACCAAAAATCTATGTCAAACGTGTGCATTACAGACGACTGCAGAACAATTCTCATGCGTCTGTATGGAGACAGACGCTTGTATTTTGTTCTTCAGTCGCCTGTTGAAAGTCCAGAATGCACATTAAAGAAAATGAAGAGTTTGAGTCCTAGGAAATGGTTTCTAATGACTTCCTAGGCTAGACAGAATGAAGTGTGTGTGCTTCAAGATAGTTCTAGTGTAAGTCTACATTCTAATCAAAAGAAATAATAGCATAAAAATATTAACATTGTATTTTGCTTTTATTCTTTCTCTTGAATGGCCTTGAAGTCCTTGAAGCTTCTTTCTTCAACTTGATCACTCAATCTTCAATTCTTTGAGCTTTGATTGATCTTGATAGTCATCCATTGCTATTTGATCTTTATATTTAGCTTAGGCAATGGATTAACTGCATGGAGGGAATTACTCACAAGTATTTATGTTTGCTCATCATTAAAACCAATAGAGAGAAGTCCAATACTCAACAGAAAGCACCGAGGAGAATCTACATGTGGGCATGGACACAATGATTCATACCATCAAGCCTGATACCCACCTACCAGGGGCAAAGAGTTTACCAGAGGCATCGCATCCACTTGAGCTTATCGCTCCCACTCAGGGAGATATTTTTTAAACTCAATGCACGAATCTCATATTTCATTAAATAATCTTTTGGATTCAGACACATCTAACATGATGCACCCTCCACAGGACACAGGTTCATATTCTACGGAGATATGTTGGTTTATGTTAGTACCTGACGATCACATTGCCAAACATGACGAAGAGATGAAGGCATCATCGTCGGGAGATAGCATCTTATTCTCAGTGTGTATTTGTCACGCCATTCCATGATTCACATTTCATTTTGATGATTCTCTCTGTGATACATTTATTACGGGGAAGATTTTTTTTCATCGTGCCGATACCTCTCACCTTCTTCAGGATATAGGTGGACACCCTCGAGAGGTGATTGGAGAAGTATTGCTAGGGCTCGATGAAGGTTGCGGCACCAGGATACTTGTCGAGTCACGAAAGGAGAAGATAGAGCAGCTACCTGCTCCATCACATATCCTAGATCCACCGTTTGAAACAGGACATTCCACACGACCATGTGGAGTAACCCACATGGTCATGTGGAAAAAGGAGACCAAGGAGGAGCAAAGAAAGTCTGTAAGGAGCTGTTGTGCATGAGACTCACACGACCGTGTGGAATCAGCCACATGGTCGTTTGCTAGCTAGGGGATTAATTGAAGTTAAAAGCCAAACGACTCCATTGTTTGGACGCATCGAAACGGCCACGTCGTGGGGGTCAACTTTCTGGAATGTCAAGCTGGATTTTAAAACGACCGTGTGAACCCCCAAACAACCGCGTCGAATACGACAGCAGAAGCTGCCATGTGCCATCTTCACAATGCCTCCACACAGTCGTTCGGAATTCCAAACGACTGTGTGGCCCCAACTTCACCAAGCACGTCATTTTCAGCCATTGGAGGCACGCCACCCCTATATAAACCTGAAGCCCCCAAACAGTCGAAGCGCTTCAGTTACTCCACACCGTTTCGACTTTCCTCTCCTCCCTTCTCCAAAACTCTCCCTCTTCGGCGATTTTCGACCCCAAAGACCACCACAACCCCCGTCATCCTTCTCTCCACGTCTCCACAACTATCACCACCCGTTGTACCCCCAACCCAGGTTGATACCTTGGGGATTATATTTTCCACCAAGGCCCATCGAGGCTGTTTCCTCACCATATCTCGGCGGACCATTCTTCCTACGAAATTCATGAGCATCACTGCCCTCGAATCATTAGGGGCCGTCGAGGGAGTCCAAAAATTATTCACAAACTTAGGGTGGAAAAAATTCCTAGCCTTTAAAGTCGTCGCTTATAGGAGACTCACTCTTGAATTTCTCAGCTCTCACACACGTGTGGACTCTGGCTTGAGTTCCAGGGTCATGAACACCAATTATACCGTCACTTTCGATGCCCTGAACACTCTATTTTGTTGACCTGCCGCCACGGTAGATGACTCTATAGGCCCTTCTAGTGTCCATCTCGATGCAATCAATGCATCCCACTTCTGGGATCAGATCACTAGGGCGGGAGCCTTCACTTGCACTGCAGCGAAGGCATCGTCGATCATACACCCATCTTTACGCCTAGCCCACCGCATCTTAGCAAACACATTATTCTTCATGGATGAGACATGCACAGTTACGCGACCTGAGCGCCTATTCTTTTGGGCCATGACACAGTCCCGTGTTATACGAGCCATCGGTTGCATTATACAACGTAGATTATTTCATGCCGACTCGGGGCTAACATATAGGCTCATGCACATTGCCACAACCACCACATGAAAGATTTGTTGCGGTGACTTTATCACTTTGATCGCTTGCCACCCTCCTATCTCTCTTCACATCCCAGACGATGCAGCCCTCATCACTGGTCCTACTACACTTGACCGCTCAGTTCTCATGAACATGTTTATGATTAGACCTAATCTGAGAGGCCGGTACATATATGGACCAGCACACACTCCCTACGCCATCCTATCGAACCCTGCTCGCACATGTGTCGAGGCGCTTATACATTGGTCATTTGACCATAATCCTACCTTTCCTCCTCCTGCACAGCCCGAGCCCCAGCCTCAGCCCATCCCTACTGATCCATCTACCTTCACAAAACGTGCCATTCCTACACCTGAGGAAACTCAGGAGCCCATCGTCACACCCACACCCTTTATAAAGGAGACCCACCAGCGAGTTGACGATGATGGCACCTCTGGTCCTCCTCCTCCTCCTCCTACCACAGATGAGTGTAACCACGTTATTGAGGAGAGTGTTCGGGACTTGAGGTCCACATACCACGGCCTGCACTCCAAGATCTACCATATTTATGATAGGCTCGTCAAGGTTAGCTTCATCCCCGGCATCCGTCCCCCACCATTTCCACATATCTCACCACCTCCTCCACCCCCTGATAGCAGCACCTCCTGATCAATGCACTCATTATCCTCCATAAACACATGACCCTCATTATCACTTCACCATCACATTTCGGGCACGCTTTGCACCTAGCTTGGAGGGAGATCTGACGCTATCTCTTCCCCCTCACTTTTTTTCCCCATCACTTTATCGAGTATATCACATTAATGACAATGCTCACTTCTAGCTTGGGGGAGGAGCATTCCATGCTTTAGTTTTTGTTTCTTTTATTTTTCCACCTTCATTTCCACATTTTATCCATGTATAAATGTTTCTCTTTTTCCTTCCTTTTCCATTTCTTTTCATGCATCATGTCTTCTTTCTATTATGCATTCAAAAAAAAAACCAAAACCTCAAAAACACTTGCATTGCATCATGTATCATACATTCTTCATGGATCATATGTAAATATATGTTTGAGAATTTTATAAAATCGATCTTTATATGCGTGGTCTATCGAGTAAAATTTCATTTTCTATCTTTTATGCCCGATTTCCTCAATGTCGATCTGAGTATATGATTCAGATATATTTTTAGTTTCAGATCCCATATAATATGTTTGTTATGCCCATTCTCATAATCCCTTGGATAATAGTACTCGAACCCGTCCTAGGTTAGATTTTTCTTAGGGAACCACTTTATGCATGTACCGTAGAATTGATAGTTGAGTATAATGGTTTATAATCTACCGAGACCTGGATAACGACATATTAACTAGTACTGATGAATGATTTCGCCTTACGTATTCATGCTTTCGAAAAAAAAGAATATGTATATATAGAAAAATGAATAACATATGCACCGTTCTCCCAGCTACGCTAAGTAGCCGGATCCACGTGCCTCAGGAAGCATTGGGACCTCGCGCTGAATGGTTTAGCTTATGGGAGTGCATATGAATAAGTATCATGATTGGTCTGTGCTAGTATGTCTGAGTGGCCCTTCTTGGCTTGATTGCCTAAGGTCGTCTAATCTGGGAGTCATCGACCCAATGCTTCTTACACGGACCAATTAGAATCCAAAAGACAGGAAAGAAAATGAAAAATGAAAGCATGAATGAAGTTGGAGACCTCACAAATCAGGGAATGTTGGTGGGTTGTAAGATCCACCTTCTCGATAGATTAATAAACCATTATCCGATACTTGTCTTTTCCTCGAACATCGCATAACTTCAGTCCATATTCCTTCAACCTAATGACGGGTTAGAGGAAATATCCTAGGACTTGAGTGTGACCATAGCTTAGTATATTATTTGATGATTTGAGCTAGAAACGACGTCCTATGATTATATTCTAATCGATGGAGGGGAATTGGCGAGATTTATTTCCATGAATTTGAAATTTCCATTCGACCACATATATATGCTCGATATCGTAGAATTCTCAAATGACATGACATCATATGCCTGCTTGCTTGCATATCTCCAATCTCTACTCCTTCATGTCTTCCTTGAGGATAATGAAGAGTTTAGTTGTGGGGATTTTGATGTGTGTTTATTTTATATGTTTTTCACGTACTTTTTCCTCACGTTTCACGCCACTTCACCACGCTTTCCACACCATTGCTTCCGCTTTTTGTTCCTTTTTACGTTTTGGGCTTGTCTGATGTGTTTAAGGTGAAATCGTGGATTTTTGGAGCCAAAGAGTGTGGATATAGGCTTTTGAAGTGATCGGCGATGCGATAGTGTTCAATTTGATGGAGTATAGGTGATCTGCAGGTCCTACACGACCGTGTGAGATGACTCGCACAGCCATGTGATACAACATGGCCAAATAGCAAGCGAAGCCCCACAAGACCATTCCAGTTGGTTGTGTGGATCATCATGCCGAAGAAACAAAGCCAGGATGACACAGCCGTGTGGCCATCCACACGGTCGTGTCCCCCCCAAGCTGCCACCAGAGCGCCAGCTGCTCAACTTACGCATAGTAGCGACGCGGTCGCGTGGCCATCCACACGACCGCGTCAGATGACAGATTCTGAAGATGCGTAACTTCATCCATACGACGCGACCGCGTTATCTTCTCAAACGGTCGAGTCGAATCAGGTTGTGTAGTGTACCCGCTAGGGTTTGGCGAATTATAAAAGATCGGGAGCGCCTCCAAGCTTGAGGGAGGGACCTTTAGCCTCGGTTTGTCCCCTATTTGATATCTTTTCTTATTTTTAGTAGTAGAATTAGATTTAGATTAGGTTTTTATGATTTTTCTCATGGATTGTAAACATGAATTGACAACTCTTGTGAACAACTCCTTGAGATAAGGGTTTCTTACTTTGCTCTTTATGTTTTTATTATTGTTTTGCAATCTCTTATTGTTCTTCTCGTTTACCTCTGTGATTATTTGTCGTTTTCTCATCGTTCTATTGATCTCACGTAGCAATAATAATCTAGGATCGAACTAGTACTCGATTACCCAACCTCCCTGCGGACGACCCATATAGCGCTATGACGACAGCCGTGCGCTTGAAGTTTACAAATATTAAAATGATAACAACCATCTTGGTGATGTCTTAAGGCAGGCATCATGACCTTTTGCCCTATTGGACTCCTCCGGCCTCTGCTTGATATATGCCATGGACTCAAAATATTGCACCATGACCTTTTGGGCTGAGCTGCCTGCATCTCGTTGATCTTTTGCATATGATCAACCTTCTGGCCCTTCTTTCCCTATATGTAGGTGCACAAATCGTCATAAGTTGTGGGCAGAGAACCTTTGGAGCATCGAATAGTGGAAGACTTCGGCTTGCTCGTGCGATGCTCTTGATCATCGCTCTCTAACCTTTTGTCGCTATTGGAGCTCTACGTCTCCCCAGCATCGTCATCATCTACAGGCTCCCTCTTGGAGGAAGGCACCTCATGGCTGAAAATCTCCAACGAGGTGTTGGATCTCCTTTCTCTAGTCATATCCATGATCATCTCTTGCAGAGCTTTAATATGTTTGAATTGTCGGGCCTGAATTTCCTGCATCTCACTGAGCTCCATCACGAGATCTTGGAAGTCAACCACTGTGGCGACGACATGAGCTTACAGGGCTGCGCCATCAACAGGCTGGCTATCCTTCGGGATATAGGTGATTTCAACTACACCACCAGGCTCACCACCTGCGTTCTTCCTACCCTTCGCCATTGGAAATGATGATACTGGAAAAGATGCTGAAGTGGAAGCTTCATTGAGAGCCTATGCAACATGATTTGTGCATAAGCCCATCCATTTAGCGTCAACACTTGATGCGTGAAATTCAAAACAGAGAGCATGGTCAACATTTCACTAAGCCAACCTTCTTCTCCAGTGCCTGAAAGAGAGAGAAAGGCATCAGTGGATTGAAGGGTGGACCTCTGATTCAACTCCATTGCTTAAGTCAGTTCAAGCAGGGGGGAAGACATGTGTGGTTCTCAGTATCAGCGATTGTGTAATTGTGTACCTGACGATGAGTTTGTTTGTTGTTTACATAGAGCCGGGCACTCTGCCACGTCAAGCTCTTCCATTTTTTGAACTCCACGTTGATTCATCTCTAATGTTTTCCCCTTTCTTACGATGGACCAGAAGAAAAAAAGAGGAACACGATCCTCCCTTAGGTTCTCTAAAAATAAACCCTAATAGATTAGAGATATGAAGATCTATCTCTCTCACTTCTTCTCTAAACTTTTACTCAATCTCTCACACATCCTTCTCTACTTCTAATCTAATTGAATGTAAGCTAAATTTCAAGAAATCCTCTTGAATTTTGATTTGCATTAGAAATTCCTTACATAAACGTCCCCCAATCCCATCGCTTTAAAATTTTTGTTTGTCTGAGAAACAGTCAATGTAAATGATATGTGGGTTAGGCACATCACAGCTGAGACCTAGCCAAACCTCGCAGTAGGGTCTCACCACTTTCGAACCTAAAAGCTATATGCGTCCTTCGGGACAGCTCGAGACCAGCTTGGGAGGTCAGTTCGACCAAGCTGCATGCACATCTCTGCAAGACAGACCTGTACTCATTGACTCATGTCGACAAGCAGGACTCACACAACGACAACATTAGCGGTAAATGCCCGAGGTTGGCTCCTTAAACAGCAGCGCTCCGCAAGGACGGCCTTAAGCGGTTCACACTCAAGGTCTGCTTCTTAACAGCAGTGCTCTACAAGGACGGCCTTAGCGGTACACACCCAATGTTGGCTCCTTTAACAGTAGCCTCCCCACCGAAGGTCTGTCCATCTGACGATGTCGGCTAATCACCACTGTCCCGCAAGATAAGGAGGTGTGATCCTCTATGGTTGTTCAGCCATCTCTTTAGGTTGTTGCAAGTGGAGGGCATTCAAATGCATTGACGTGCTCGCATTGTAGCCATCCTAATCTGGGAGAGGCGCTTATGCTAGAAGATCTGAGATCCCATATCTCTTCGTCTATTATAATGGAAGATTTGTGACTCTTAACTCTGCTTGACGTGGCAGAGTGCCCCGGCTCTATGTAAACAACAAACAAACTCATCGTCAGGTACACAATTACACAATCGCCGATACTGAGAACCACACATGTCTCCCCCCCCCCCCCCCCCCCCTCTGCTTGAACTGACTTAAGCAACGGAGTTGAATCGGAGGTCCACCCTTCAATCCACAGATGCCTTTATCTCTCTTTCAGGCACTGGAGAAGAAGGTCGGCTTAGTGAAATATTGACCATGCTCTCTGTTTTGAATTTCACGCATCAAGTGTTGACGCTAAATGGAGGGGCTTATGCACAAATCATGCTGCATAGGCTCACAATGAAGCTTCAACTTCAGCATCTTTCCAGTATCATCATTTCCAATGGCGAAGAGTAGGAAGAAACGCAGGTGGTGAGCCTGGTGGTGTGGTTGAAATCACATATATCCCGAAGGATAGCCAGCCTGTTGATGGCGCAGCCCTGCAAGCTCATGTCGTCCCCACAGTGGTTGACTTCCAAGATCTCGTGATGGAGCTCAGTGAGATGCAGGAAATTCAGGCCCGACAATTCAAACATATTAAAGCTCTGCAAGAGATGATCATGGATATGACTAGAGAAAGGAGATCCAACACCTCGTTGGAGATTTTCAGCCATGAGGTGCCTTCCTCCAAGAGGGAGCCTGTAGATGATGACGATGCTGGGGAGACGTAGAGCTCCAACGACGACAAAAGGTTAGAAAGCGATGATCAAGAGCATCGCACGAGCAAGCCGAAGTCTTCCACTATTCGATGCTCCAAAGGTTCTCTGCCCACAACTTATGACGATTTGTGCACCTACATATATCTTCCATTATAACAGACGAAGAGATATGTGATCTCAGATCTTCTAGCATAAGCGCCTCTCCCAGATCAGGATGGCTACAATGCGAGCGCGTCAATGTATTTGAATGCCCTCCACTTGCAACAACCTAAAGAGATGGCTGAACCAAGCATAGAGGATCACACTCCTTATCTTGCGGGACAGTGGTGATTAGCCGACATCGTCAGATGGACAGACCTTCGGTGGGGAGGCTACTGTTAAGGAGCCAACATTGGGTGTGTACCGCTAAAGCCGTCCTTGTAGAGCACTGC